>JARDYH010000007.1:44212887-45677262 GCA_029215795.1 Anniella stebbinsi | reverse complement strand
ATGGGGCCTAACCAGTGCCGAATAGAGGGGAACCAGTACCTCGCGCAGTTTGGAAGCTATACTTCTATTCATGGAGCCCAAAATAGCATTTGCTTTTTTTGCAGCCACATCACACTGTTGGCTCATATTCAGCTTGTCATCTACAACAATTCCAAGATCCTTCTCGCTTGTCATATTGATTAGCCAAGTATCCCCCATCTTCTAACTGTGCATTTGGTTTCTTTTTCCTAGGTGTAGAACTTGGCATTTATCCCTATTAAATGTCATTCTGTTTTTTTCAGCCCAGTGCTCCAGTCTATCAAGATCACTTTGGAATTTGTTTCTGTCTTTCAGGGTATTAGCGATCCCAACCAATTTTGTGTCATCTGCAAATTTGATGAGCATTCCCTGACATAGTGTGGTCACTCAGAAGCTTTTTTAAAAAGTCTAAAACAGCAAACTGGAAAGAAGTGCTCTGCAGCCCTTTGCTTACTTCTGAGGTCTTACTTCTGTTTACTCAGAAGTAAGTCTCTCTCTGTTCAATGGGGTTTACTCAAAGGTAACCATGCATCAGATTTTAGTATGACTTGGATGTAAATGCAGTTGAAATCAGTGGGATTTACTCTGGAGTAAGGGAACCAGCAGATTTCTATTTTATGAACTGGAGATGCACAGCGTGGCATGATCAAAGGAAAGGAAAATAGATCCTTCACAAATGCAAACAGGTGGACGTTCGCATTGGTGGACTATCAGGAAAAGGGTTGGGGGGGAATTAAAACATTTCTAAAATTTTGAACCAATCTGATTCAACCTTGGCATGCTGAAAGTTCTACTTAAGAGCTCTCAAGGTCCCAAGTTTCATCTCTTTTTCTTTAAAAATTACGCAGATGTAAGCATTTTGGTTAATTCCCATAGGAGCTCCAATGAGGGAGGGGGAAGGCTGCCCCGTCGATCAAAATGTCCATCAATGACAAGAACCAATGAACTAGAGGGGGAAGATGAAGGGGCAGGGTGGGGTGAGGTGAAGCGGGCACAATAGCAGTGGGACAGCAAACAAGTGAAAAGAGAGTTCACCGGTATAGCTATGTTCGTGAAAGGGAGAAGCGCTTGCAGTGCTTAAGAAATCGAGGTAAAAAATGTAGAGGCAAACCAGGGGGGGAAATAGGTGTGATAAAGCCCAATAACTTGCTGTCCAGACCACCAGTCTAAGAAGATACAAAGAATCAAATTAGAGAAAAGCCCAAAACACTCTCTTTAAAAGAAATGAGAAATTATTATACCAAAGAATAAGCAAGGAAAACGAAATTAATATTACACCCCCAACTAAAGAAAAAATAACCACACTCTGGAAAAATATTTGATCAGAACTGGTACAACATAAAGAAAACATGAACTGGATAAGACAAGAAGAAGAAAGACAGAGACAATTACCACAGCAAACAGGGTATACAGAGGAATTGAAGGAAACAGTACAAAGGACACAGAACTGGAAAACACCCGGCTCGGACCAAATTCAATTTTTTTGGTACAAACAGTTTACATCAACACATGAATACTTTGCCCAACTGATCAACACAGTTATAGAACACCCACACCTATTCCCTATATTTCATACTGAAGGCAAAACCTACATTAAACCAAAAAACCCAGTCACCCTAAACCCAGCTAACTACAGACCCATAACATGCCTCTCAAAATTCTACGAATTTATAACTGCCACACTCACACAGAAAATTGAAGCACATCTCACCCAACACAATATACTCACAGAAAAACAAAAAGGATGTAAAAAGAACAGCAGAGGATGCAAGGAATAGTTAATAATCATGAAGCAAAACAGAAAAACAGCAAAGAAACCTCCATACCTGCTACATAGATTATAAAAAGGTTGGAGACATGGAGAACGGTAATACATCTAACAACAGACACAGATCATATACAAAAAGAAAAAATAAATATAAAACATAGCATATTTCAAGGCAACATATTCAGCGCTCTATAGTTTTGTTTGTGTCTCAATCCACTATCCAACACCCTTAACATCAACACCTACATTGTCAACGTAAAACACTAAAAGGTAGTAAAGCACAGAATGAATCCTATACATGGATAACATAAAAATCTATGCTTCAACATTGACGCATTTAAAAACCCTCCTACGAATCACTGAAGAACTGACGATAGACATGAAAATGGAATTTGGGATAGGAAAATGCAAGAAGCTACACATAGAAATAGGAAAACGGAAAGAAGAAGAAACAGCAGAAACACTAAATAATGAAGTATTAAATAACATGGAAGAAAATGAAGCATACAAATATTTAGGATTCCAACAAAACACGAAAATCAATCACTCCACAGTAAAAACTAAACTAAGAATGCAATATAAAACCTGCCTATCACAAATCTTAAAATCCAAACTCAACTCTAAAAACATTTTCAAAGCCATTCAAAGCCATCAACATCAATGCAATACCCATCCTCACATACTCATTCAGAATCATACACTGGTCACACACTGACCTTGAAGAAATAAACAGACTCAACCGCACCGGACTCATGAAACACCGTATGCTCCATCCCAATTCATGTATTGATAGAATAACAATCAGCAGGAAAGAAGGAGGAAAAGGCCTGCTGGATATTGACACAATTAATGCTAAATATATAAAATCACTCGAGAATTCTTCCACACTAAAAACACCCCCACAGCCATAGTAAAAGCAGATAAAAACTACACCCCACTCAACCTAGCACTACAAAATGAAGACCAAACATGACCGCTCACATTTCCGGAGAAAAAAGAAAAATGGGCACAAAAAGCTCTACATAGGAAGCACTACAACATAATACAGAACCCACAAATAAACAAAGAACAATTGTACAAAATGCTTAGGAAGGGCGAGTTATTTCCTGAAACAGAAGGATACCTAATAGCTTCTTTCCAGACACTGCCAATTATTTGTGTAAATGTAATGATCATAGATTATCCCATCATCTATGGAATAAAGTCCCCATTGTCAACAGAGGGGCAGGATTCAATCCTCCAACTAAAGTTGATGCAGTGGTGACTCAAGGCTCCCATCCACAGCACTTTTTCCGCCTTTTCCACCTCCACATTCCCATTCCAATGTGTGACTCCTCTTGCCCCCCCCCTCCCCGCTGCTCCTGGAGAGGCTGCATGGGGTAGCCACCTGGCAGACCCCTGGTTGAGACCAGGTGGAGGTAAGGAGTTGAGGCTTATCCAAGAGGTAAGAGGTTGAGGGTCATCCAAGTCAGCCTCAGCTGACCTACTCAGTGAATTCTACAAGTGGCTTGGTGAGAAGGGCCTGGCTGAGCTCAGTGAACAGAGCCAGTATTTGCCGGATGGTTCATAGGCTCTCCTCTCAAGCCTTTTGCCATTCATCACAAATGTCACAGGCCAACAGGCTGGCAAGGAGCAACAGAACCCAGAACTGATGTGGAGTGGTCAGACAAGGAAAACATTTGCAGAACACACAGGATCTGTAATTTGATCAGCCACCGTTTTGCTTCACTGGGAGTACATGCAAGACAAGAAATAATAGCCTGGGTTTGGCAAACTCTAGCCTCCATCTAGTGCTGTTCCCTCACTTTTTCCTTTGTTGGGTGTGTGTGCTTTGAATGGAGTCTTGCTGACGAAAGGGGAAAGGGGAGGGCGGGGGGGTATAGAACTGACTTTTAATAGTGTGGTCACTCAGAAGCTTTTTTTAAAGTCTAAAACAGCAAACTGGAAAGAAGTGCTCTGCAACCCTATCCTTACTTCTGAGGTCTTACTTCTGTTTATTCAGACGTAAGTCTCTCTCTCAAAGGTCCCCCTACAAGAATTCAGTTTGATGCCTGGTTGTCTGATTATGCACATCTTCTCGCAATAGCTTTTACGGCAAATCACTATACGCGGGAGGAGTTAAGCGCATAACAGGTTGCCTTACTGGTTGTACGAAACGCGCTTTAGAGGTGTTTAATGCGGAGAATCGCTTGTTTACATGGTCATGAGGCACTTTAACAGCCGCAGTAAATCAAAACTTGCTATTTAACGCGCATTCGATAATGTGCATAATCGCATAGAAAAGCGCCTCGACCCCCGATTTGCGCTCCGCTCTTGTGGAGGTCAAAATTTTAATGTGCCTTGAAAGAGCTTTCAATCGCTCTTGTAGAGGCACCCAAAGGTAAGCCTGCATCGGATTTTAGTCTGACTTAGATGTAAATGCAGTTGAAATCAATGGGATTTACTCTGGAGTAAGGGAACAGCAGATCTCTATTTTATGAACTGGAGATGCACAGCTTTGCATGATCAAAGGAAAGGAAAATAGATCCTTCACAAATGCAAACAGGTGTAAGATCGCACTTGTGAACTATCAGGAAAAGGTTTTATAGGGGGGAAATTTAAAAAATCTTTAAAAATCAAGGGATGAACTGATCTGATTCAAACTTGGCATGCCAAAAGCACTCCCAGAGACTTATCACCATGCCAAGTTTCATCTCTTTATCTATAAAAAAGTACGCAGATGTAAGCATTTTGGTTAATTTGCATTAAAAAAACTCCTAAAAGCAAGGCATGGACCTATCTGATTCAAACATGGCATGCCTAAAGCTCTACTTAAGAGCTCTCAAGATCCCAAGTTTCATCCCTTTATCTTTAAAAATTACACAGATGCAAGCATTTTTGTACATTCTAATAGGAGCTCCAATGAGCGAGGGGGCAAGGCTGCCACGTCCATCACAACGTCCATCAATGACAAGAACCAATGAACTGGAGGGGGAAGGAGAAGGGGCAGGGTGGGGCAGGCACAATAGCAGTAGGAGAGCAAAAAGAGAGTTCACCAGTATAGCTACAATCTGCTTGCAGTGCTTCTGAAATGAAGGTAAAAAAATGCAACGCAAACCGGGGGGGGGGGAATAAGAGTGATGGAGCCCCCTGAACTGGAACTGCCCTCCCACTGCCCTCCCCACAAGCAGGGTTCATTCTCCCACTGACAAACCTTTGCACAGCTTTGTGCCAACTGCAGCGTGTGTGCACAGCAGCGGCTTCCACCAACCCTGGAAAGAGGTACACAGAGGTGTAGGTTTTTACAAGCCCAGTGTGGAAGGATTCAGTGTGGACAAGTTCAGCTCTAGTCCCCCATCCATCTCCCTGCCCCCTCAGCATAGGAAGAGGCAGCAGTGGGGGCAAGAGGCCCCTCCTGTTGGATCCACAGCAGGGCTGGAATGCCACCCTGGTCAGCCTTGTCAGGGCCCTGGTGCCCACCCCTTCGCTTCATGACTGCTCCTTCATTTCCCATAGCAGGAGCAGGCTGGAACTGGGAGAGGAGGAGACCCATCCTTCTGGGTCTCAGCAAGCAAAGGGCTCAGCCCCCTCCCCATGAGGAGTCAGG
Source organism: Anniella stebbinsi (assembly GCA_029215795.1). Lineage (NCBI taxonomy): Eukaryota > Metazoa > Chordata > Lepidosauria > Squamata > Anniellidae > Anniella > Anniella stebbinsi. The sequence goes on along the minus strand of JARDYH010000007.1, from coordinate 45,671,890 downwards.
ATAAGTGGATGGGAAGGAGGAGGGGAGTCTGGTGTCCAGGCTCCATCCTCTGCCCATGTCTGGTTGGAACTTGGAGGGCACAAACACCAGCCAGGAAAGGGTTCAGAGGGAGTTGGGTCAGCACTTCTCATACTCATTGCCTGTTTCACCATGGCGGATGGGGCAGCATTGCATCTGTTTGCGAACAGAAGGGCCACACTTTAATTGGGCCAACTCAATGGTCACCAAATAGTGACACAAGATATCACCCAGCAGAGCCTAATTTGAATGTCTGCAGCCCTCTCCCCACATTTCATCTGAAGTTTCTGGCCACACAGACTCCATGAATTCAACATCAAGACCCCATCTCCCAGCCCACATTCCCCTAACCTGCTTTTGGGAATATCTGGATTAATGAAGAGATCTTAAGGCCACCATGACTCCCTTTGGCTTGCATGCAACTTCCAGTCGATTTATCCATAGAATCATAGAATTGTGGAGCTGGGAGGGACCACAAATCCAATTCTCTGCCATGTGCGTGAAAACCAATTCAACCAACCATGAGAGGCGGCTGCCCAGCCTCTTTTTAAAAACCTCTGGACATGGAGAAGCCACAGCCTCCATTTCAGCCCAGTCTCTCTTTTCCTTACCTGGCACGCTCCCAGATCCTTCTGTAATAGCCAGTGAATCCATAGTAATCTAGAACTGCATTCGTTGCTGCTTCAACTCAAAAGATGCCACTGTCCATTCACCTAGGGAGAAAAGGTGTGCTCTAAGACCCACTCAAGTGCCAGGCGGAGCAAGCAGAGTGTCAACCAACGGTCTCCTTCGGAGCTGAATGTCTCAGATGCATGCAGTAGTGGCTGTTTTCAGGGTCATGCAGGCACAATAGGGCAGGTCCCCTGGAGAGAGCGGCCAGCAACAGGTCCTGGCACCTGGGCTTGATGTCCTCGCAATAAAGAGAAGGGCAAATTATGCTCCTGCATAGACCTTCAAGGTACCTCCTCAGGACCCCGCCAGCCATGCAGCAACCTGCAAACATGACAGGTGTGCTTGGTGGTTGTCCCTCGTTGTGGAACTCCTTCCTTTAAGAGTTGAAAGATGAGCCTGGGGCACTGCAAGACACCTTCTTTGGGTTGGCTGCTAACAGCAGATGTGGGATGCTTCGAACTGCAATATGCTTTACTGATCTTAATTGTATACTGATTTCTATTATATTTATTTCTCCCGAAAACTCATCAATTACCTTGAGCCTTCATAAGAGGCAGGACAGAAGCCATTATTCAAGGTGCTGGTTCTAACCTATAAAGCCTTACACGGCTTGGGACCACAATACCTAGTGGAACGCCTCTCCCGACACGAACTTACCCGTACACTACAATCTACATCTAAGGTCTTCCTCCGGTCGCCTACTCCGAGGGAAGCACAGAGAGTGGCAACAAGGGAGAGGGCCTTTTCAGTGGTGGCCCCCAATTATGGAATGATCTCCCCGACGAGGCTTGCCTGGCACCAACATTGTTATCTTTTTGGCACCAGGTCAAGACTTTCCTCTTCTCCCAGGCATTTAGCAGCATATGATGAGGGTTTTGTGTTGTTGTGTTGTTGTTGTGCTTTGGACCCAGAAGGATATTGTAATTTTAACTTGTTTTTATGCTTTATGGTTTTAAATTTTGTATATCGGTGTTTTTAATGTTCAATGTTTTTAATTTTTGTAAACCGCCCAGAGAGCTTCGGCTATGGGGCGGTATATAAATGTAATAAAATAAATAAATAAATAAATAAATACTAAGCAAACCCAAAACACTCTGTCTTTTAAGTCAGAGGGATTAACAACAACAAAAATATTGTTTAGGAGGTTTTGGTGTTTCCACCTGAGAGAATGAGGAAAGTACGTTGGCCTGTGATCTCATTGCCCTGGGAGTGGACACAACTTTAAAAGATGCATCCAGAGGTGGAGTCGGGGGGGGGGGGACAGAAGATGGAAACCAGCAAGGGGGAGGACTTGGGAGGGGCAGGTGGTGGAAGAGCCCCAGAAGGGCTGGGTGCCACATCACTGGCTGTGTGACTAAGGAGGCTGCCGGATGGATGGAGGGCTACCAATCTGCTACCAATCCACAGGCCATGTGCAGCTAGTCTGCCTTTTGCTCTTTAACAGATTGGTTTCTGGTATGAAAAGAGATAGGAGAAGCGATCAGAAAACTCAGGGAGGGGGTTATAAATGGAAGGCAGCGAAGTCTGGCCCCCTCCACCCAAACAGAATTCAGTGAATGAGGCAGGGTAAAAACTCTGTCTGGAACCTCCTTCAGAACTAAAGGGAAATGTGAGAAGCAGGAGGAAAACATTGTTGTGGGGCCGAGGGTTCCCTTGAGAGGGAAACCTTCGGTGGCCAGTTCCATCCAGACTCATCCTCTGACCAGCAGCTGAAACTAACCAATCCGTAGCTTGCTGCCTCAGGCCCCCTCTACAAGAATTCGGCTTGACGCCCAGTTGCCCGATTATGCGCATCTTCTCACCATCGCTTTTACGCCTAATTCCTATAAACGACAGGTGGTGAAGTGCATTACCAGCAGTACGAAATGCGCTTTAAAGTGGTTGACATGCGAAGAATCGCTTGTTTACATGGTCATAAGGCGCTTTAGCTCCTGTGGTAAATGAAAACTCGTTGTTTAACGCGCATTTCATAATGCGCATAATCAGACAGAAAAAGCGCCTCAACCCGATTTGTGCTCCGTTCATGTGGAGGTAAAATCGGTAATGCGCTTTGAAAGAGCTTTAAATCGCTCTTGTAGAGGCAACCAAAGTTAGGCGCTCTGAATCTACTTCATTCTTGAAATCTGAAAAGTCCTTCATCTTCAGCAGCAGAGAAGAACTTTCTGCAGGACATTTTTCATCTGATAAGACCTCCCACATGGCTTTCCAGCAAGCAAGACACATGTAGTCAGCGAGAAAGCCCCACATTTTCCATTGCAGAGAATCTCTCGTTCAAGGATTGGCGGTTTTGATAAGGTGGATAAGCAACAAGGCAGAAGGGAAGTGCTTTTATTGGAATAGCAAATGTGCTCACTTAAGACAGGTTGAAACTGGACCCCGAGAGCTGGATCTACCTGGCTCACAAGGGGCGCAAGAGCCCTTCTCAATCATACAAGCTGCTCTGTCAGCTGGCAGTGGGCATCGCAGCTCGGAGCCCAAAGTGTTCAGTCAGGGAAGAGCAAATCATTGGCAGCCCTTGAGAGAGAGCCCACCCGGCTTCTTGAACTTGGACTCCTGCTCTGGTCCCAATGCCATTTGGATAGGAGGAGAGGTCTTGTGTAAGGGAGTTTCTTCCACGCTTGGCCTAGGGACTTATTGGAACCCAGGGAAAGGCGCGAGTGGGGGAAGGATGCCACCAACAGTATTCTCTTAAACAGGGATTGATCGCTGCCTCACACTCTTCGCTTAAACTCATCTTCAATAGGAGACTCGTCTCTCCTGAGGAAACTGATCAGGCCTCGGATTGGGGGTTTCGTTGGAAATGGTAGACTTCCTCTCCATGTGGGGTTCACGCAAGAGCACACGACTGTTGCTCTCTTTTGGATCTAGGCTGATCCCTCATTTCCCTTGGACACATCCATGTCCCTGCCTTGCATGTTGCTGCACCCTCCTCCACACAGCTAGAACTATCTGCTCAGAACCGGCCGTCCTAGACGGTTTGCTCATCACAGGCCATTTGTTACACCTGCACATGACAAATGCATGTTTTCCAGCAGGCACACGCCAAGGAACAGGTGTTAGACCCAGTAATAATATGATTGCTGACAAACATGCAACATGTAAAGTGTCGTGGGAGGGGTCTACTGTGAGACAGCTTGCATCATAAGAACGTAAGAAGAGCTGTACTGGATCAGACCAAAGCCCTGTCTAGTACAGCCTTTTGTTCACAAAGTGACCAATCAGCTGCCCCAATAAGCTGCACATGAGTGCAACAGCACCCTCCCTTCCATGTTCCCCAGCAACTGGTGTATATAGGCTTACTGCCTCTGATACTGGCGGTAGCATGTAGCCATTGATAGCCTCTTGCTGCTGCTGCATGAATTTGCCCAACCCTCTTTTACAGCCATCCAAATTGGTGGCCATCACTACATCTTGTAGTAGCAAATTCCATAGTTTGACTCTGCACTGTGTGAAGAAGCCCTTTCTTTTATCTGTCCTGAATCTCCCACTAGTCAGCTTTGCAGCATGACCCCTTTAAGTATTATCTGAGAGATGCCGGGGGGGGGGGGGGTTTGTGGTGGTGGAATCTTCCCATCCAGCTTTTCCACGCCATGCATGATTTTGGGCACCTCTGTCACGTCCCTCCTTACTTGCCTTTTTGCCAAGCTGAAATGCCCCAACTGTTGTAGCCTTTCCTCACAGCTCCCTGTTCAGCTTGGTTGTCCTGTTCTCCACTTTTTCCAACTCTACAATATCCTTTTTGAGGTGTGGCGACCAGAGCAGTATTTTCCCCAGTGTGGTTGCACCAGAGATTTGTATAGGGCCAGATGATCTTGGCAGGGTTGCTTTTGATTCCTTTTCTAATTATGCCCAACATGGAATTGCGCTGCCCTCCTCCTCCTCTTCCTTCTCCTCCTCCACCACCACCACCAGGGCCCTTTCCTGACCAGTCTGCACCAGCTCAGCCCCCACCAGTGTACATGGGAAGTCAGGGTCCCCTCCCCCTCCCGCCCAGTGTACATCACTTCACTCTTGCCTGCAGCGTACCCGCTCCTCCCACCTTAATGTCCACAGCACCAGCAGCACCAGCAGCAGCCGCTCACCGCCCCATATGAAGAAGGGGTGTGGCAGTGAGGCCCTGCTAAGACCAGCTCATCTCTCCAGCAAACTCTGGCAGGGTGGGGTGGGAGTGGGGAAGGAAAGTGGCCGGCCGCTTGCTCACTCTGGGCCCTACATGGCCAGGCACGTCCAGCCTCCAGGGGGTCCGTTGACTGGAACCCGGGGTCTATCGCTGAGAAGGGCGCTGTGGTTGGCTCAATGCCTGGGTGGGGGTTGCGCGGTGCCAGGCTCCCAGGGGATCCTGAGGGTCTCTGGCCATGGTCTAGCTCATGATCCTGCCCTGCAGCTAGGATGCTCACAAGGTGGGCTGGAGCATGTCTGGGCAGCGGCTCCTTCTAGTACAGGGGGTCTTCAACAGGTCCAGACCCACCTCGGACTCCCAACCTGCAACATGGGACCCACTTTCACAATTTTCCCCATACCCAAAATGGCGACAACAGTTTGCTGCCATCCATCTGGACTGATCTTGCAATCCACTTTTGGGTCTCGACCCACCTGTCGGACCACTGTTCTAGCCCACAGCCTTGGAAAGGTCTCTGCCCCAGAAAGGAGAGGGTGAGAACAGCAGGGGAGCGGGGTGGGGTGGGGTGGGGGGATTGCCCGAAGAGGCCAGAGATGGTGAAAGGCTTGTGGGGCGGGGGGGGAATGCAGCTGGGCCTGGCAAGGGCGGGCCCCGGGAGGGAGGGCTGTTGCACGATTCCATGATATGGGTTTGGTCGGGCGTGGGGGGGGGGGGAGTGGAGGCGGCGAGAAGAGGGTTCTGAGGTCCCTTCTGGAGATTCACGGCGGGGGGAGGGCCGGAGCATCGCAGGAGTCCTTGCGAGGCGGCGTTTTATGCCTTCCAGGAGCCAGACCCCGGTGCTCCTGAGCAAAGGACACGTGTCGTTTGAACGCGAGTGCACTGCCTCTCCCGCCGCGCGCGGCGCTGGGAGATCAGGACCACCCGGACTGACCGGGTCGGCCCCGGCAGGATGGCGCGGCGAGACGCAGGCGGGCGAGCGTGTGTCAGTCCCATAGCTTGACGGGCCACCCAGAGCCCAGCTCGACCCACGCAGCCCGAGGCCAGGGGGCAGGAAGGTGGCCATTCGGTGTCCCCCGCCCGCCCAGCGCTCACCTGGTCTGCCGCCCGGCGCTCCAGCTGCCTTAGCTGCTCCCTTCGCGCGTCCTCCCCGACGGGGCGGGCAGAGTGACACCCAGCGGGCGCGGCGGCAGCGGCTCCTGCCGGTCCCCCGCCCCTCCGCCGGTCTCCTCCTCCTCCTCCCGCCTCCGGCGTTTCCCGCAGCTCCGTCGTTCAAGCGCCGCCGCCGCCGCCAAATCCCGTCTCGCCACTTTCCCCCTGCGTCTTGATCCGAGCAGCCCAACAGGCAGAAATGCAGCCGGCGAAGCTTTTCATGGCACGGAGTTCGAGGGGAGGCACTTCACTCGCCACATTTCGGCCTGCTATCTAGAGGCGCGGGACCCGAGCCAGGAAAAACATGGCGCCCCTACGGCACACCCCTTGCACACACCTATGCTCGTGGGGATGTCCGCAGATAGAGGGGCGGCCAGGAGTTCCGCGGGCTCCCGCTGGGCTTGGCATGGGTTGAGCGACGAAGCGGGTTCACCTCTCTGCGACAGGAGAGGATTGGGGCCTGCCTAAGCTTCCGAGGGCGGCTTGCAGGGAGCCCGCCAACCCCTTCCCAAGCTACTTGCCTGCCTTGACACCGGAGAGGGAGACATTTTCCTCCCACCGTCAAAACACTAGAACCCAATGGGGGTCTTCCCATGAAGGTGATTGGTGGAGATTCAAGACAAACAAAAGAAAGCCCTTCTTCACACAGCAAATACATCTATGGAATTTGGTGCTACAAAACGTAGTGATGGCCACCAATTTGGATGGCTTTAAAAGGAGATTAGACAAATGAAAAGAGGATAGGACTATTAGTGACTACTAGTCCTGTGGCTATATGCCACCTCCAGAATCAGAGGTAGGATGCCTTTGTATACTAGGTACTGGGCAACACAAGTGGGGTGGGGCTGTTGCACTCAGGCCCTACTTCTGGGTGCCCCATTGGGGCATCTATGTGAGCAGAATGCTGGAAGAGGGAGGAGGCCTTTGGTCTGATCCAGCCTGGCTCTTCTTATGTTCAAGGGAATGTGGGCTCCCTGTACATCTTCCCACCCAGCATTCCTGATGTTCTCAAATGAGATGTGAGTGCTGAAGTCATGGGCTTTGTCCTAGTTTCCTAACCCCTTCCAACTCTACTATTCTATGATCATATTTCTGGCACTGGACATAGATGATGTTGTCCCTTGCTGTTATATATAAAAGTTTAATATACTGTCCATCATGAAAACTTCCCTGGCACTGTACTGTGAACCTGAAGTCCCCCCACTCCTGGGCCCTATTTGCTCTCTTTGTTCTGTTTCATGTGCAATTGTTAGTACTTGCATCAGGAAGCCTTTGTGCAAAGTGTGGCTGGTGCTTTCTTCAATGAGATTCTGAGGAAAATACATCATCTTAAAAGGGCAATCTCCAAGACAAGTAAAACACCCAAAGACAATACCCAGGGCACCTCTTTGGCACAGGACACCCAGGGCAGTGTAAACAGAAAGTTCACTATGAATGTGCCAAAGGGTTTCTAGATCAGCTGCCAGGCCAGGATCTCTTCTCGATCATCCCAGACTGCAGGACATGGAATAACGGGCTAAAGTTACAGGAAGCCAGATTCCGGCTGGATATCAGGAAAAACTTCTTGTTAGAGCAGTGTGACAATGGAACCAATGACCTAGGGAGGTGGTGGGCTCTCCCACACTAGAGGCCATCAAGAGGCAGCTGGACAGCCATCTGTCAGGGATGCTTTAAGGTGGATTCCTGCATTGAGCAGTGGGTTGGACTTTATGGCCTTATAGGCCCTTTTCAACTCTAATATTCTATGATTCTATGGAGTGCCTCTTCCTGCACCTGTATGGAGCCTTTCCAGAGGCTCTGCTCTGGATGTCCCCCTGGCAAGAAATGGGTTTATATCTTTTCCAAGGCCAAAAAATAAATGCTAAAGAGCATACAACTGCACAAAAATACAGAAAAGCAATGTTTGTAATGGGTGACAAAGAAGGGGGAATAGGCAAACCAATACAATCGAAAAATGATATATAACGTGACAAATTAGGCAAAAACATTATTAAACACAGATGAGCAAAGTTTTACAGGAATCACATGCTTGTAGAACTTACCACCATTGAAGCTTTAGTGACTGAGTTGCCGGGGATTGGAGTCAATCTTCCTTCCTTTGGGGAGAATTAATAAGGCATTCTGGGTGGGAGAGATGTCCTCAGTGTTCCCCTTATCTTTATTCCCACAGCATTTGCTCATCAGTGGCTTTCTTACACACAAATCTGTTGCTTGCTTTTCTGAAGAAGCTGTGCATGGCAAAACAGGACTGAAACTGGATTCCTCCAAAACCTTTGCTCATCTGTGTTTAAAACATTAATGCTTCGGTGTTATCTTGTGTTTGCCTAATATCTATTACGCGTGTTTTTTGTGTGCTTCTTTAATTACCTTGTGTTATACGTAGACATCTTTGCCTAATTTGTCATGTTGTTATATATCCTTTTTCAATTGGGGTGGGGGGGAGGAACACTTGGATTGAAGATGTCACTGAGGGAGCTTCCAAAGCAGCCCACCTGTCTTCATTCTCACTTTGTTGTTTCTTACCTGCTCCGGTCAGGTTGTCATAGAAGTCACACAAATGGAAAGAACTCTGTAGCCAACGTTTGCCTACAAACCAGCAATGCTAGGAAAGTTTGATGCATTGTACTTCCATGCTCCTCCCCCTTCAGAGTGCGCAGAGTGGCCCACCTGTGGCAGGGGTTCCCACCAGCAGTCTCCCATTCCAGGCGCTGAGGAGGTTCAGATCCACATAGCTTTAACTATGACATAATGCTGGATGCTCGCAATGTAGACTGTAGGAAATGTGACGGAACACGAGCAACGCAAGGGTGTGACTCTCCTTAACCAAATGTTTGTCCTTCCACCCACATTCCCAGCACCTCTGACCTGTTTCAGCCACATTGGCCTTGAATGTCACCCTGGCATGCATCATAATAAACCCAGCCTCTTCCTCTCCCTGAAACACCTGCTCCTCCCTTTCCGATATCTCCTGATGTCTCAGGTTTAGCTAGTTTAGACCCATGTAGGAAACGGCTGGTCGTGTTTTTGCTTTTCAAATGATGATGACTGTGTTCATAGGAAGCTGCCTTGTACTGAGTCAGACCATTGGCCCATCCAGCCTAGTATTGTCAACACAGACTGGCAGCAGGCAGGTTTTTTTCCTGCCTTAGCTGGAGATGCTGGGGATTGAACCAGCAACCTTGTGCATGCCAAGAAGGGCTCCACCACTGGCCTACAGCCCCTCCCCAAACCACACGGTTCTGTTGATTTGGCGTTTCAGATCCAAACTCCTGTTCTTAGCATCTCCTTTCTGCCAAGCTGCCTTCTTTGACCTCAGACCCATGTATTCTCTGCTTTCATGAACCATTTTGCCCTGATGCTTTTGAGGTTCCCATCCATTCTACCATAATCATAGCCCCAGTAAAGAATGTTGTCATAAAAAGCACATTTGCACCAGCCAATTTTCATAAACTTGGCAGGAAAAGAAACAGACTTTCACCCATTTTATACTTCTTCAGCTGCCTTGGCTGGGCTTGCCTCTCTCAAAAGCACCCCAGGGTCTGGAGTCTGGTGAAGGTATTGAGAGCCCCCCCGGCCTTGCTTGAAGATGATGGCTGGGGGTCTCTGAGCAAACGGAAGAGTGGGTAAGCCAGTGTGAGTGCAATGTGTGTGTGTGTGTGTAGATGTTGGATTGCAATTCCCATCATCCTTCACCATTGGCTTTGCTGGCTAGAGCTGATTGGAGTTGCAGTCCAGCATCTGGGGGGTCACAAGTTGCCCACCCCTCCGGGGCTCTTTTCCTAACTCCCTTGTCTCTTTTTGTTGTGTGGGGTTTGGTGAGCAAGCCAATTCTCAGCCGAGCAGCAGGTGCTTTGAACTGTGGCTTCCCAGGTCTAGGTTTTGAGCCAGGAGGTCCCCAGTGCCTTTAATATCTACAGTGCACCATTCAACAGTCATTCCTTCTCCCCAAGTGAGGATTCCGAGCCAAGGAGCCTGAGCATCATGGGCAAACTACCATCCTCAGGATTGTGGAGTGGCAGCCTTGCCACTTAAACTGATATAAACTGGGTCCAGTTCCATACTGAAGAACAATTCCCTATTCTGACTCTCAATCAGCATTTGCTGGTTTGAATGGGTGGTGATGACTGCCACTGGCGGGAGGTGGCAGGACATCGAAGGGCTGGGCGATGGGCGTGTGTGCATCTGGAACACACCTGTGGTCTTGCCCTTGTGACTAGCAGAGGGATGGAGGGAGAATGATGCAGCAAAAACAAAAATAAAAACAGCCTGTGACTGGGTCTGGCATTTCAGGCTGCCTCGAAACAGCACCAGCACAGGCTTGAGGGCCAGGGAGGCGGGATGGCACTGAAGTCTAGAAGGGCTCCTTCTCCAGGCAACCTGTCGATTTGTGTACCAATCTTGAGTGTTTGCCTCTTGGGCTGAGCACTTGGGATAGATGAGGGGTTTTGCTGGTGCACCACCCATCCCTGTTGCCCATCAGTCTCCCAGCCTGAGCTGATGGAGATGGTCTTGGACTTGATGTTGAGAACTTCCAGGATGATTGTCTTGAGGGAGCTCAACATACATGCTAAGGCCAGGGGTTCCGTGATGCCTCTGGACCTCATGGCCACCATGATAACTCTGGGGTGCCCCAACATGTCATCGGCCTGACGCATTTGGCAGGACACATGCTGGATGTGGCTTTCTCAATCAGGCAGCAGCAGGAGGAGCTGAAGGTGGGGATGTCACAGCTATTCCCTTGTCATGGGCACGTCATTTCCTGTTAGACTGTCAGCAGCCTTCCCTCTCCGCCAGAGTGAGGGCCTATTGAAATGCTCCAGCCCTGGAGGGCTCTGGGCATTTTCCTGCTGTTGTGGCTGGTGCTCCTGTCGATGCTCTGGTCACTCTGTGGCACAGGGATATGAACCGTGTGCCCAAGCGCTCTCTCCCACTTTGCAGAGCCTGAACTGGTTCTTGGTATACATCTGTGCTGAGGTCAATAGAGGAAGAGGGATGACAGCTAGAACATGGGTGAGGGAAGTGCATGCTCTATCTCATGGAACCCCAGCTAGAGCACATTGCTGAGCCTGTTCTGTGGCAGAGAAAGTGGCAAAGAAGCATTTCTTTTCCACCTCCATTGCATTTTCACAGTGTGGTCCAGCGGCATTTTTCCAGGTGGTCAGGTGTGTCTTGCCATCTGGCCCAAAGAGAGAGTTGTTTTCGCCTTTTAGTGGCCCACTGTGTCCGCTTTGCGAGACACTTTGAAGATAAAGTCACTCACATCCAATATGGCTTCGCAGTCAGTGGAGGGTCCATGTCCAGAACACCATCTGGCCCACTTACGGTGAGTGACTTTCAGTGGTTGAGGCTTGAGGATGCACACAAGGTGCTTGGTCAAGTTTATGCTTGACCCTCTTGGCTTATTACCTCTAGTAGGGATGGGATTCCAGATAGTCCAGGAGGTTGTAAATTCCTCTCTGAGAGGAGGAATATATCAGCCTTAAAAAAAAAGAAAAGAGGCAGCGATCAACCCTCTCCTAAAGAAACCTAACCCAGAAAATGAAAGCAACTATAGTGCGGTTGCTAACATCCCCTTCCTGGATAAGGTTCTCAGGCAAGTGTTTGCTGATCAACTCTAGGATCCCTTGGTTGAAACTAGATCCATTTCAATCCAGTGTCAGGCCTGGTTTTGGAACAGAAACGGTTGTGGTCACCCTCTGCAATGACCTAGGTGCAGAAATGGACAGGGGGAGTGTGACCCTCTTGATTCTCTTGGACTTCTCAGAGGCTTTGGGTGCCATAGACCATGGCATTCTTCTGGAGAGGCTGTTTCAGTTGGGATGTGGGCGCATTGTACTGCAGCACAGTGGCTGGGATAAAGCACAAGAAGCTGAGATTCATCCAGACAAGATGGAGATACTGTTTGTGGGTGGCTCATCTGTCTGGTGGTCTGATCTTTACCTTGTTGGGCAGCACTCTTCCTAAAGCATCAGGTCTATACTTTGGCGGTGCTCTGGGTTGCCTTTAAAAAAAAGGCCTGGAAACTTCATTTAATCCAAAACAGGGCACCTAGACTTTTAACAGGGACTGGCCAGTATGATAATATTTTACCTGTTCTTTGTCATCTGTACTGGCTGCCAGTCCATTTGGAGGCCCACAGTTGTCAATAGGAAGGAACAGCACCAGGAGAAGTCAAGCTGGCCCCTGCCACACCCATCCTGAAATTCCACAGGTTATGATATTTTGTTCGGAACCTCACAACCAGCCCATAATGATTATCCCAATCACACTACAGTCCCCCAAAGATTCCTCATGTATGTGCTTGGTTTACATGTATGCAATATATGCACACAGCCATGTAAATTAAAGCCTAACACATCCATGTTAAATTACATGGGGGCCACCTGGCAGAACAGAAGTCCCCAAGCAGCACCTTCTGAAACCAGCCCACCAGGTGGGATTGGCACAACAGGAGACCCCTAATCACAACCCAGGAGATCCAGATGGATACCAAGGTCATTGGCTTTGAAAGTCCCTGAGAAGTCCAGGAGAACAATCAGGGCTGCCCTTCCCCCTGTCTATTCCCCAGCATATGTCACCCACCAGGGCAGCCAGTGCTGTCTCTGTCCCAAAGCCAGGCCTGAACCCAGATTGGGATGGATCCAGAAAATCAGTACCACTACATGGAGGATGCTATCGATGGCCACTAGTCATGATAAATGGCTGCTAGTTCAGTAGCGGAGGCAGTATGCCTCTCAATCCCAGTTGCAGGAGAATCCGACTGGGAGAGTGCTGTTGCATTCATGACCTGCATGTGGGCTTCCCACCGGGGCAGCCGCTTGGGCCCCTGTGGAACAGAATGCTGGGCTAGAGAGGCCCCCTTAGGTTTGATCCAACAGGGCTCTTTTTATGTTCTTATCCTCCAAGACTATCTGGATTTGAGAAGCCATAATCTGCTCCAGAAATGGAGGATTGGACAAAAGAGGTGGTTATCACAGGTTGTAGAAGCTCCCTTTTTCAGAAGGGTTCATAACCACCATCTTTGGGGTGGGAGGCACCATCCCATCCCTCAAAGAAGCATTCATTTCTTTTCAGTTTCAACCTGGAAAGTTTTAAAAGACAATGTAGCCAAGGACCTGGAATACAATGTGCAATAAACTTTAATCAGAAGTGACTTCTTATGGCCTGGGGTACCTCTAGACGGCTTATTTGCGCCTCCTTGACTTCGCTCTGACAGCATTTAGGACAGACGAGCGGGGCGCAAATCAGACGTCTATGAGATTTATAGCCTCCGTTAATGCGCATTTCCAAGGTGCCAATTTACTTTTATTTTTTCTTCGAAGTTCAAGCGCATTATTGTCATGTAACCAATCTACAGACCATTCGGATTAATGCTAATAGTGGGCGTAGTTTGGTGGTGATGTCATGACTGAATGACTGCCCCTTCTCTGGCTACCCCTCCCAGTTGTGGACAAGGTGGGAGGGGATTGTCCCAATGCTTGCTTTGTCATTTCCTGTCTCCTCCCTCCTACTTCTTTCTTCTTCTTCCCTTGACTCATGGACTGTTCAGTAATGGCTGACCTTAAGTTACCAGTACTTAAAGTAAAGTTTCTTTTAAATTCCCACTGGAATCTTTCTTTCGTCGAGATGCATGGCTACTCACATGGAGCTGGTTCTACAGGAAGCAAGGGGGGGTTGGAATAAGGATGTGTGTTGTTCATTTTGAGAATAATTTGAGGTCTGCTAAGGCTTCCCTTCACCCTGCCCCCGTCCCTTGCTGGGATCCTGGCTGGAAAAAGGCAGGGAAACTTCTCTCCATGCAGTGCAAGCGAGTTCCTGCCATTGAGCTGTCGTCTTGCGTGCTGTTACTCAGGAGTAAGGCGCATTGAGCAGGTGGGGGGACTCGCTCCCCAGGAAGCGTGGCGCAGGATCAGGGATCGGGTTTCGTATCTACTCCTGTTACCTCCCCCCCTCTCCCTTCTATCATTGCTTTACTGGGAAGGGGTGTGTGTGTGTATCGCACCAAAAATACCATTTATTACTGAGAAACCACTGCAATACCTTTACTCTAGAAATGGTTACATGTGGGCACAAGCCCATTACAAAGCATGGGTGGAGTAATCTGAAAGGCACGCCGTGGGGGGGGGCAAGACAGGGGCTTGAGTGGACTGCGGCGACCAAGGGTGCCTCTACAAGAGGCATTTAAAGTAGGGATGTGCACTGACCCCCCGGATCGGATCGGATAGCGGATCGGAATCGGACCTGGGGGGTTGGATCGGATCGGATCGGATCAGAGGATGGTCGGATCGGATCGGACTGGATGTCCGATCCGGATCGGACGCCATTTTGAATGCTTTTTCCCATAGCCAAGTATTGTTTTACAAAAACGCCTATAACTTTTTCATTTTTAAAGATAGAAGGATGAAACTTGGGCACGTTATACACTGGTTAGGGATAGTTATCTGTGAGAAATTTCAGAAAGATTGGTGCATGCGTTTTGTGGCAATTAATTGTTTAATAAATACCCAGAAATGCCTATAACTTTGTCATTTTTAAAGTTACAAACATGAAACTTTGCCACATTGTAGGTGGTACCTTGGGACCTATCTGTGAGAAATTTCAGAAACTTAGGTGCTTGCCTTGTGTGGCAATTAATTTTAGAAAAATGGGTAGTAGTGGGGTAAATACATTTACGCCTCCCATTTTTTTATTTTTGAAGATACAAACAGGAAACTTGGGCACATTACAGGTACCACTTGCCTTGATATGTGTGTGAAATTTCAGAAACATTGGAGCTTGCCTTGTGTGGCAATTAATTTTTGAAACAATGAGGAAAGAAACACCTATAACTTTGTCATTTTTAAAGTTACACACATGAAACTTTGCCACATTGTAGGTGGTACCTTGGGACCTATGTGTGTGAAATTTCAGAAACATAGGTGCTTGCCTTGTGTGGCAATTAATTTTTTAATAAATACCCAGGAATGCCTATAACTTTGTCATTTGTAAAGTTACACACATGAAACTTTGCCACATTGTAGGCGGTACCTTGGGACCTATGTGTGTAAAATTTCAGAAACGTAGGTGCTTGTATTGTGTGGCAATTAATTTTTGAAACAATGAGGGATTCATTGGACAGCACTTGCCCATAGGGATTCATTGGACAGTACTTGCCCATAGGGATTCATTGGACAGTACTTTCCTATAGTAAATCATTGGAAAGCACTTGCCCATAGAAAATCATTGGAAAGCACTTGCCCATTGAGAAATACAGTTATGCCTCCCACTTTTTTATTTTTGAAGATACAAACAGGAAACTTGGGCACATTGTAGACTGGTTAGGGATAGTTATCTGTGAGAAATTTCAGAAAGATTGGTGCATGCGTTTTGTGGCAATTAATTTTTTAATAAATACCCAGGAATGCCTATAACTTTGTCATTTTTAAAGTTACATACATGAAACTTTGCCACATTGTAGGTGGTACCTTGGGACCTATGTGTGTAAAATTTCAAAAACGTAGGTGCTTGCCTTGTATGGCAATTAATTTTAGAAAAATGGGTAGTAGTGGGGTAAATACATTTACGCCTCCCATTTTTTTATTTTTAAAGATACAAACAGGAAACATGGGCACATTACAGGGAACACTTCACTTGATATGTGTGTAAAATTTCAGAATGATAGGTCCAGGCATGTGGTGGCAAGGTGTCTGCACACACCACTTTGAAGACTGTAGAAAATTTCTCCTGTAACGATCCCAGCGAGAGAGAGTGATCCTAGGCTCAGCCGTTCTGCTTGAGTGAAAGTATCAAAGCAGACACGAGCCAAGTGCTACTTTGTTTCTCCTTTTGTAATGGATACTAGCTCAGTTGCAGCCAAGCGTGCAAGGATCAAAGAGATGAGAGAAAGTGTTTCCTTCTTCTTCCCGGGAGGCGGGAGGGTGCAATTGACAGCCCCAGCCTCTGTGTAAAAAAGGTTAATAACTTTTAATCTAAAAAATTCGTAGCCACCAAATGCCTGGACCTATCATTCTGAAATTTTACACACATATCAAGTGAAGTGTTCCCTGTAATGTGCCCATGTTTCCTGTTTGTATCTTTAAAAATAAAAAAATGGGAGGCGTAAATGTATTTACCCCACTACTACCCATTTTTCTAAAATTAATTGCCATACAAGGCAAGCACCTACGTTTTTGAAATTTTACACACATAGGTCCCAAGGTACCACCTACAATGTGGCAAAGTTTCATGTATGTAACTTTAAAAATGACAAAGTTATAGGCATTCCTGGGTATTTATTAAAAAATTAATTGCCACACAAGGCAAGCACCTATGTTTCTGAAATTTCACACACATAGGTCCCAAGGTACCACCTACAATGTGGCAAAGTTTCATGTGTGTAACTTTAAAAATGACAAAGTTATAGGTGTTTCTTTCCTCATTGTTTCAAAAATTAATTGCCACACAAGGCAAGCTCCAATGTTTCTGAAATTTCACACACATATCAAGGCAAGTGGTACCTGTAATGTGCCCAAGTTTCCTGTTTGTATCTTCAAAAATAAAAAAATGGGAGGCGTAAATGTATTTACCCCACTACTACCCATTTTTCTAAAATTAATTGCCACACAAGGCAAGCACCTAAGTTTCTGAAATTTCTCACAGATAGGTCCCAAGGTACCACCTACAATGTGGCAAAGTTTCATGTTTGTAACTTTAAAAATGACAAAGTTATAGGCATTTCTGGGTATTTATTAAACAATTAATTGCCACAAAACGCATGCACCAATCTTTCTGAAATTTCTCACAGATAACTATCCCTAACCAGTGTATAATGTCCCCAAGTTTCATCCTTCTATCTTTAAAAATGAAAAAGTTATAGGCGTTTTTGTAAAACAATACTTGGCTATGGGAAAAAGCATTCAAAATGGCGTCCGATCCGGATCGGACCTCGTCGGATCGGATCGGATCGGATCGGAGGTTGATCGGATCGGATCGGATCGGATCGGATTTTCCCGATTTTGGGGCGGATCGGATTCGGATCGTGGATCGGATCCGATCCGATGCACACCCCTAATTTAAAGCTCTTTCAAGGCGCATTAAAAAAATTACCTCTACAAGAACGGAGTGCAAATCGGGCGTAGAGGCGATTTATCTCCCCGATTATGCGCATTATCGAATGCGCGTTAAATCACGAGTTTTATTTTGATCCGTCCGTTAAAGCGCATTTTGACTGTGTGAATAAGCGCTTATGTGCATTAACTACTTGTAAAGCGCATTTTGGACATCCGTTAATGCGCTTCGCCGCCTCTCGTGCAGAGGGATTAGGAGTAAATGCGCTTCTGCGATTATGCACATAATCGCCTAACCAGGCGCAAAAGCGAATCCTTGTAGAGGGGACCCAAAAGGCAAACAGCAACAGTCGCATGGGAAGGAATGTCAGTCCACAGACGCCATGTCACAACCGCCGCTCACACGTTGGAGTGGCCCCTGCCCAGTCATTCCAATGGCACGGCTGGTTGGCGGAGGGTGGGCACGCCAGACTATCCGCTCCAGTCTCCTCATGCGACACTGAAGGAAACACAATGAGCGCACCATACTGCGGAGGTTCAGCTGCAAACGCCCCTTCTGCCTCTTGAGTACAGCTAGGTGGAAGAACATCACCCATACTATGTGGGGAAGAGAGGACAAAGAGACATCAGTGCCAGCCAGGGGATTTTGGAGGGGCAGTGGGCAGCCCTCCCCCACTCCCGCCTGCCCAGTCACCCACCTCTGCGATCCAGAGACCTGCTGGGATGGCAATGTTGCCCTCTAGCCCTTTCAGCATGGGGCAGCCTAGAACTGTTGAGAGCTGGCATCTCAGGGTCCGGAGACAGACAGAATAATTGGCAGTTTGTATGGAACTGGGACATCAGTGCGAAATTCAACATTATAACGGAAAGGCTACACAAAAATTTGCCCTTGAAGCAGTATATTTCCAAGATGGCCGAGGTTGCTAGGGGCAGCTGCCGCAAGTATGGTGGGGTGGGGATGTCCAGTGGCGGATTCTTGGCAGGAGGAATGGGGGGCAGAAGCTCCACGGGTGGGT
Source organism: Anniella stebbinsi (assembly GCA_029215795.1). Classification (NCBI taxonomy): domain Eukaryota; kingdom Metazoa; phylum Chordata; class Lepidosauria; order Squamata; family Anniellidae; genus Anniella; species Anniella stebbinsi. The sequence goes on along the minus strand of JARDYH010000007.1, from coordinate 45,653,870 downwards.
GTTCGCCATGGCCATCCAGTACCAGGAAAAATGATGCTTTTATGGTTTTACATTTGGTCCCAAAGCCAATGCTGCCCTGCTAAAATCTCTAATTGTAGGCACATCCAGTGTTTAGAAATTGTACCCACATGCAAAGTAATGCACTATTGTGATTGGGTAGGGGCTAACATGTAATCAACTGCGAGACACTCAGGTGGGTGGGGTTAACGAAAAGTAGGAAAGTCTGGGGGAGGTACCATCAGGAGACAGGGCGTTGCTTTCGTCAAATTTTCTTAGTTCACTATAGACCTCTGATCCGACTCTGCTGCGAAACTCTGCATATAAACAATTGTAAAGCTCATTGTATGAAGCCCATAATTCACCTTCATGGCTCTCGACTATCGCTATTAGATGTAAAATTGAATATAGGAAAAAGCGCATAATCGGAGAAACAGGCGCCAAAGCGATGTCGTATAGAGGGGCCCCTGGATGAACTTTGCTGACTCTGAACTTAAACAACAACAACCACCTGATGAAATTTAGCACCCCTTTAACCAGCCATCCAAGTTAGACTACTGCAATGTGTTGTATGTGGGGCTGCCTTTGATGACTACTTAGACATTTCAAGTGCAAAATATACTGACTGGAACAAGCTATACGGAACATATCGTGCTAGTGTTAAAACTGCTGTACTGGCTTCCAGAATGTTTACAGGTGCAAGTCAAAGTACTCTGGTCTATTTAAAATCAAGCCCTTTCCTCAGCTAGGGATCTAAAGGTCCCCCTCCTGCTCTTCCCACAGGCACTGTCTGGTTGTTAAGATGTTCCTATTAGGCAGTGGAGGCTGGTGTCAGTGGGGCAGTGATCTGCTCTTGGTTTCAGCCAGTACCAGTTAGAATTCTAAAGGAGCTATCTTGGACAGCTCCTTTAGAGTTCTGACTGCTGCTGACTGAAACCCAGAATGGAGCCAATGTCCTGCTGGCATCAGAGCCACCAGCCTCCACTGATGTGAGAACTCCTGCCTTAATGCTCCAGCTGTGGATTTCAGACAGCCAATTTTATTTGCCCAGGATTTTAGATGAACACACTTTTATCTGCTGATGTTATCATGGCTTTGTTTCATGGTGCTTTTTATTCATTTTGTGTTGTATTTTTGTGTTTTAAAATTGTTTGAATGATGTTTATATTGTTTTTAATATGGATTTTCTTGAAATTAAAAGGTGGAATATAAATACCTTAAACAAATAATTTCACCTTATTACAACACAAGGGAAAAAAGTCCAGCTGGTGAAAATGCTTCTTTTAAACGCTATCAGTAAATTTGATAGACAAATGTTTTTATAAACGCAATAACAGCAATACAGGGATATTTCCACAACACACATTTTAAAATTTAAATGAACAGAAATTGTTGGGGGACAAACAGTCCCTTCCACAGCTGTGTTTGTAGCCCAAACACAGCAGCCGCGAGTGAAACGGGGCAAGAAATGGAAGTGGAGCTCCAGCCCTCTCCCCTCTGGAGTTCATCATCATGCGGCGACTGTGACTACAGGCCTCGGGATGGGGCCAGGGTGCAGCTGAAGCGCCTGAGGCCGGCTGCCCACGGGGGCCCACACCTGTTCCATGCAGCTGCTGGAGCGCCTGCTTAGGCCACCTGGGAGGGGTCTGATAAGGGATGAGGGTGGGTGGGGATGGGGGTGCTGGCAGGCAGGCAGGCAGGCAGGCAGGCAGGCAGCCACCATGAAGGGGGAAACGGGAGGGTGCTTGGGATGCTGGCTGGAGACGCCACCCAGTGAGAGACAAGGCTATCAGGCAACAAGCCTGTACACCCACCCCCACCCCCTCAGACTTTCCAGGCCACCATTGCTCCCTCTAAGATGGACACAACAAGTGTCATCAGATGAGCATTTTATTGCACGCTCGCTACTGCTAACTTCTGGATGTGCGCGCGTCCTTTAGATGATGCCTGCCTCCCACACACCTCCCGCTCCTTTTGCTCATTTGTATGCATGCAGCACCTGGTGAAACTCCTTCTTCATCACAACTGTTAAAGCTGCAGGAGAACTGCCCTCTTTTGTGTCTGGTTAAGAGGGCAGGGCTCCTGCAGCTTTAACTTTTGTGATGAAGAGGGAATTTCACCAGGTGCAGCATGCATACAAATGACAGCTGCTGAAATTCCCTTTTCAATACAACTGTTAAAGATACAGGAGCCCTGTCCTCCTTTCCGTATGGTCACCCCAAAAATGAGGTTTCAACCCACTCAGAGAAAAAGGGGCAGAAGGGATCAATTCTGCAAGCAAAGAACACAGCAGTGACGTATTTGATAACGTTGCGTGCCAGAGATCATTTACCAACCTAAAAGACAAAACTGACACCAAAAAGGCTGCAATGTGAAGAGTACCTTCAAAGGAACAATTTGTTTAAGTCAAGAGTCATTTAATAGCCAGACAATTTATTTTGTGGTACTTGTGTTGATTCCTCATCCAAGCGCAAGCCAAATACAGAACATGTAAAAGGAAGGACAAGTCAAGTTTGTTGAAACCATTAAAACACCCTGTAAGAGATGCTGTGCGCCCCCCCCCCCAAATTATGGAATGATCTCCCTGATGAGGCCTGCCTGGCACCAACACTGTTATCTTTTCGGCGCCAGGTCAAAACTTTTCTTTTCTCCCAGGCATTTTAACAGCTTAAGTTGAGGTTTTAACTGACTTTGTGGCCAGGCTTAAAAGTTTACAATTTTTTAATATCAGCTGTTTTATGTTTTATGTTTTAAAATTTTGTATATTGACTTTTCAATGTTCAATCTTTTTAATTTTTGTAAACTGCCCAGAGAGCTTCGGCTATGAGGCGGGATATAAATGTAATAAATAAATAAATAAATGGTCATCTGTAGTAAGAAGAAAAATAGAGTCTTACTAGTCCTGTCTCCATGTGGCAGACTGCATAGATCAACGTTGTTGCAGAAATCTCTGCAATGGATGACCATCCCACAGCAGCATGCAAGTAATGAACATCTGGCCAAAATGATCAGTGTGGGGTGCCCAAGTAATGAAATGATGACATGGCATTATGTGGCACGGAGGGCGTGAGGCTACTTAGAAGCCAATGGTGAAGAACAACAACGGAAGAAAGGCCTGGTTGCCTTTCTTCAACCGCTTGTGGCACAACTGGCAAGTCAGTGGCAGTGACAATGGTCTGACAGTGGCGCATGAGGACAATGATTGTGATGAACAGATTCATTCATCGGAAGCTTTGCCTGGAAAAGGTTTCATTATTTAACATTTATTTATTTATTTATTACATTTGTATACCGCCCCATAGCCGAAGCTCTCTGGGCGGTTTACATAGGATTAAAAACAATTAAAAACAATATACAAAAATTAAAACAGCAAAAACTTACAACATACACACAATCTGTACATTTAAAACCACTACAACACTCCAAAAAGCTACAAAACAACAACAACAAACAAACCCAGGCTCCTCAGATATTGCCAAATGCCTGAGAGAAGAGGAAAGTCTTGACCTGGTGCCGAAAAGATAACAATGTTGGCGCCAGGCGGGCCTCGTCAGGGAGATCGTTCCACAATTGGGGGGCCACCACAGAGAAGGCCCTCTCTCTTGTTGCCAACCTCCAAGCTTCCCTCGGAGTAGGCACTCGGAGGAGGGCCTTAGATGTTGAACGTAGTGTTCGGGTAGGTTCATGTCGGGAAAGGTGTTCCATCAGATATTGTGGTCCCAAGCTGTGTAAGGCTTTATAGGTAAAAACCAGCACTTTGAATTGGGCTCGGAAACATACAGGCAGCCAATGCAAACGGGCCAGAATAGGTCTTATATGCTCGAACCTACTGGTTCCGGTTATCAATCTGGCCACTGCATTTTGCACAAGCTGCAGCTTCCGAACATTGTATTAGTTTATAGTTAGTTTTAATAGGTTTATGTATCATAAATGCAATCCCATGTTCCTGGGCCTGCAGTAGTTATTTCTTAGGCCTTTACAATTAATTTCTAGCCACTGGGACATTACAAAATTAAAGAAATAAAATAAAAGTTTAACAAGAAATTACACTTACCTGCAAATTAGCCCATGGCTGCCATTTCGAAATGCAAATTTGAGGCTGTTCCCATACTTCAGTTTTGTCAGATTTGAGATATAGTAATCACTTAACAATTCTGAGTGGGAAACAGTTTTGAACTCTTCTCTTACAATTTTGCCCATATCAATCAGCATTTCCCTAGACTAAGACATAATGGTGTATTATGCAAATTAAACATGCTGCGTAAGCGGGAGTAAAATAAAGGAATCATATCACACCAGTGATTTAGTGCACTCTCGCCATGCCTGGTGTGTGGATTTGCAGCACAGTACTCACATGACCCCGTACCTGTCCTGCTGATACCCTGCCTCTTCTCCAACCTTTCCTAGAATGCTAAAAGTCTGGATTATTTTCCCTGAGCACATTTAATGCACCCTAAGCCTCCATGTAGTAGTTTTAAAGGAACTGGGGGCTTGAATGGATTGCATCAGGTCCTGGCAGGGAAAAGTGATTGCTCCCAGCAGCCAGCTCCAAGCCTCAATATAAAACCCAAACCTTGAATCCCAGGCTCAAAAGCATTTTTAAAAATCATACAATGCCTGAATCTCTGCAGAGACAGGATTGTACTCCCTCGATGCCCCCAAAGAGCCAGACTTTTATCCGGGAGAAAATCAGTCTGGTTGAAGTACTCATCTGACAGGACCTGACTGGAGGGAGAGACAGAAGGGGCGGGCTGGAGTGGAGTGGAAGAGCAAATGAGTGTTTGTGTGTGTGTGTGGGGGGGGGAATAGGTGTGATGGAGGGGTTGATTATAGGGATGTGCACGCCCGAAAATATCGTATTGTTATCAGAATTGGGAGGAACTATGCTGCTCCTAGCAGTAGCATAACTGCTGGCTTATCTCAAGATTAGGCCATGCATGTCTAAGTACAGAGGAAAGGAACATGGGGGGAGGGAGTAGCGGAATAGCACGGGCATTCTTTTTCAGCCAGACGTAGCCTGGCAGGGCCTCACTGGGGCAGGAGATACCCCGGAAGCAAGGAAACTTGGATGATCCCACTAAAAGCATATCTGCTTATTATTATCCAGGCCTATGCGTGGCACAGTGAGTGGATGCACTCCACCGCAGTAGCAGAATTGCTGCTGCCTTATCTCATTGATTAGCCCATGCATGTCTAAGTACAAATAAAAGGATATTGGGGGGGGGGGGTAGTGGAATAGCATGGGCGTCCTTTTTCAGCCAAACGTAGCCTGGCAGGGCCTCATTGGGGCAGGAGATACCCCGGAAGCACGCCAACCTAGAGGATCCTAGCAGAAGCATATCATGTGCAGCTTTGACAACTGCGAATGCCATCAAAACAACCCTCACGCACCCCCTCGACCTCATCGTGCTTCAAATGACCCAGTCTGCTCGCCATCCCCATGCAGGCAGGTTGGCAGTTCTTCATGCCAGAGCTGCGCACCTTGGCTGGAGCAGTGGGGAAAAAAATTAAAAAGCCAAGGTGTGAAGGATGCTTTTGCAATCCCTCACCAAGACCCCCTCTAGATGGATTCTGTTTGACGCCTGGTTAGCCAATTATGCGCATAAGCGCAGATGCGCTTTATCGTAAATTCTTGTAATTGAGCGCACAACTGGTAGCCTTACCGGTTGTTTGAAATGCGCTTTACAAGTAGTTAATGCGGAGAATCGCTTGTTCACATAGGCAAAATGCGCTTTAACGGCGGGAGGAAAATAAAACTCGCTATTTAACGCGCATTCGATAATGCGCATAATCGAATAGATAAAGCGCCTCAACTCCCGATTTATGCTCCGCTCTTGTAGAGGTAAAATTTTTAATAAGACTTCAAAAAGCTTTAAACGTCTTGTGTAGAGGCAGCCCAAAGCAGCTACACCTGAAATAGGTGAAGTGAACAAGGTCCCTGGTTCCCAAGAATCCTGAAACTCACCCATCTGTATCTGGAGCAGAGGGGAAAGTCACATTCTGGGTAGAGGTGGGCACATTGGATGGAGCAGAGGGAAATAAAGAAGTCACATTCTGGGTAGAGGTGGGCACATTGGATGGAGCCGTGTCTCAAAAAAAAAAAAAAAAAGGGACATGTGTCAGGGATGCTTCTGTAGTCCCTCACTAACAGAGTCCAAGGCCTCCTCCACATGAGACGTTTAATGAGCCTTGAAGGCTCATTATAAATTTTACCTCCACACCAGCGGAGCGCAAAACGGGCGTACAGGCGCGTTATCTCCCCGATAATGCGCATTTTCGAATGCGCGTTAAATAGCGACTTTTATTTTGCTCCGGCCGTTAAAGTGCATTTTCGCCGTGTGAACAAGCGATTATGCGCATTAACGTCTTCTAAAGCGCTTTTTGGACATCAATTACTGCGCTTCGCCGCCTCTCGCCGCCTCCCGTGCAGAGGGATTAGGCGTAAATGCGCCTCTGCGATAATGCGCATAATCCCCGAACCGGGCGCAAAAGCGCATCCTTGTGGAGGGGGCCCAAGAGGCATTTGAAGAGCAGACCCCCGAAAGTTACCTGCAACTACAGAACCAGGGATGTAGTGACGAAAAATAATAATACAGGAATCTGTCAAGGCGCCGTCACTGGAATGCCAGGCATATTGACTGCAGTCCCTCATTACAGCAGTCCACACTGGGCACATTGGCTGGAGCAGTGGCAAAAAGAAATAAAGGCAAGGTGTGAGGGATGCTGCTGAAGTCCCTCACCAAGGCTGCTACACCGGAATGAGGTGAAGTCAATGAGTTGCCTGGTTCCACAACATCCCTATCAACAGGGAATCCGGGTTCGATTCCAGAGGAGTAGCCTAAGAAAGAATATATCTTGCAGGAAGCAGCTTGACAGGCCAGGCTAGCGCCAAGGAAGACGTGTGCTTGATTGCACTGGGGGAGAGACAGCCACCCCAGAACTGCCCCCAGCAACAGCATCTCTCCTAGACCCAGAGCCACCTCGCCCAAGGTGCGCCTTAGTTTCATTCTGCTGCAAAGTGATTGAAATTATTTATCTTAATTACAATGTATGCTTTGCCCACAGTTTGTGACTTTGTGGGCTGCGTAGCAGGCTACAGAACACACCAGCACACTCACAGACAATCAAGCAAACACACACACACACACACACACAGAGGAAGAAATATATGGTTTTTATTTTTATTTTTTGGTTTTTTTTAAAGAAAGTTAAACAGGGAAGGGGACAACAACACACTCACTCAGTCACAGTACCCCCACTCACGCTAACCTAACCCTTCAATCAAACCAACCAGAAAACTTATAAATTTTAACTCAAACATACAAGCAACAAACAGCCAAATGAACCCGAGACACAGAAGGGAACAGAAAGATGCAAGACTAGAATGAATCTCCATTACAATTAGCCACCAAAATCAATCCAGCAATAAGTAACTCTAAGACCCAGGACAGAGCCCCCAACAAAATCCACCCTTCTCCCTCAACGCCTAACTCCCAACAGAGCTGGAACACCAAGTGTGGGAGGTTTATGTGGGGATATCCTTAGCCCTCCTCCAACATTGTGATTGGAGCCTACTGGAATACTTGCTGCACCATTGGTCACTGAATCTGTCAGTCTCAGCAAACACAACCCACCTTCTAGCTCCGTCCATGACCCCAAATGAAAAAGAGCCTTCCGATAATACGATAAACTTCTGATAATGATCGGATGATTTTTATCGTCTCCGATAATTATTGTAGGATGTTGTATCGTATTGTTATCGTTAATCGGATGTCCAATAAAGACCATATTGTATAGTTATCGGACATTTTAACAATATGATATACATCCCTAGTCTATTGCATGCAAGATACTGGCACTCCAGAAGGCTCTTTATCTGTGACAAGCACCTCCTGGAGCGCCTGGCACTGCCACTTGACAGTGGCTGAAGATGCACCTTACCAGGTTCCTGTGCTTGGCTGCCCTGAGTGGGGGTGGGATGCCTCAAAGAGAAAAAGCCTCCTTCTATTTCCAGGGAACCTCTTGCAGAGTTCTGTGCAAAAAATGACACTGAATGAAAATGGGGAGGAAAGGTCTGGCCCAGGAGGCCTAGCTGTTCTTGCTACTGTATGTGTGGTGCAGCTAGGAAAGACCCCCCCCCCCCTTGACTTCTCCTGTTCCCAGCCTGTTTGGCTGCTTGGCTTGCTTGATGCAACATGCTCCTGCAGGGCTCACTGGGCCTCCACCCTTGCACCTCCCAAGCCGCCACATCCGCGATCTGATGTGAACGGGGATGGTTTTGTTCTGAGTTGATTTTGCTACAGGGTAATTGGACACAATGCTTTCTGCTGGGTTGCTTTTTTAATGCTTGTTTTTAATGTGAGCCATTTTAAGCAACGTTGGGTGCTTCCAGACGAAGGCACCCATCAACACTCAGAAGGCACAGCCCCCTGCACAGGAGACGGGGTGGGAAAATCCAGGAGGGTTATGATGAGAAGATGCTGTCATCTGGAATGAGACTGATTTTTCTGCACCTTTCCCAAGTGTACAATATCCTTTTTGAGGTGCGGTGACCGGAAATGTACAGCGTCTTCCAAGATTTGTAAAAGGGCCAGATGATATTGGCAGTTTCATTTTCGATCCTTTCCTAGTTCTGCCTGCCATGGGATTTGCCTTTTCCATAGCGGCTGCACCCTTGGTCCACCTTTCCATGCCTCTGCCGCCACAGTCCCAAGTTCCCTCCCTTGGTCAGTCACTGCTAACTCAGACCCCATCGGCCTATATGTGAAGCTGGAATTTTTCCCCCCAACATGCATCGCTTTTCACTTACTTACATGGAGCTGCATTTGCCATTTCGATGCCCACTCTCCCAGTTTGAAGAGACCCTTTTGGAGCTCCTCGCAGTCTCTTTTTGTTTTAACTATCCTAAATAGTTTCATATCATCAGCAAATTTGCTCACTCCTAATTGCAGATAAGTTATGAATAAGTTAAAGTTAGTTGGGAGACCTTCATTCCTACTCCCTGCTTTCTGTCCTTTAACCAGTTACTGATCCATGAGAGGACCTCTACTCTTATTCCATGACTGCTAAGTTTGATCAGGATACTTTGGTGAGGAGCTTTGTCAAAAGCCCAAACAATGACTGGATTTTCTCCATCCAGTTATTAGCCATGCTGGTACCCTCTTGACCTTTCCTGGCCAGCGGTAGACATTCGAGCTGAGCTTCCATTATTGTGGTGCTGAGTAACCACCAAGCATTTTGGAGAGATTTAACCCTCAATCTCCTTTTTACTAGTTCCCTCATTTTAGAGAAGTTTCATCTTTTGCAGCCAATGTAGGGTGACCAGATAAAATCCAGGTCAGGGCTCATGTAACTTTAAGAGTTGTAGAGAAAAGGGAATTTCAGCCATTGTCATTTGTATGCAATTAGTTCCTGGTGAAATTCCCTCTTCATCACAACAGTTAAAGTTGCAGGGGCCCTGCCTTCTTCTGTAAATGGTCACTCTAGCATAGTGCCTGCAATTTTAACAGTTGTGATGAAGAGGGAATTTCACCAGGAACTAATTGCATACAAATGACACTGGCTGAAATTCCCTTTTCTCTACAACTGTTAAAGTTACATGAGCCCTGACCTGGATTTTATCTGGTCAGCCTAAGCCAATGTGACTGTGTTGGAATTCCTTGGCAATTTTCCACTTAAATATAAATGACATTTGATAGCACTGTGGTCACTGTTTCCAGTCAGTTTGACAACATCTTGCACTGGGTCATGGGCAGCACAATTTAGGATTAAGTAATGAGTAATGAGAGTGGCTGTATTCGGACAACACTTTAGTCAATGGTGGGTTGAGTAGCCAATTCACAGTTGGTTATTTTATGGGTACTCTCCACACAACATATTCCTACACAACTGTGAGTGGTTGGGGCCAGCGTTGAGTGGACTAATAGTCAACCCAGCATTTGACTGACACAGCCCTCGCCCCTTTCCCCACCCTCCCTCCTCCCTCAGTCCTCCCAGTTCTATCCCAGCAGCCTCTGCAAGTTGCACCAGTTGTAGCAGAGTGGCAGCTGCCGCTTTGGTCGCTCTTGCCACCTGCCTCTATGGGCTTGTGTTTTAACCCACTCACCACATGCTATGAACACACTCACCCCTCCACACAACACTTTAAACAACTGGCTTCAAGCTAAACAACTTGCAAGCCAGTTGTTTCTCTCAGTTGCTTATTTGGGCAGAATAGCATACTGTCAGTAGTTTGTGAGCGGCGTGTTACCCTCCACATAACACAATGAGCAACTCTACTGACGATTGTTCCCCCCCCTTCAGTTGCTTAATATGTCATCCGAATTCAGCCATTGAGTAATGAGAAAGGGTCAGATGGGACCCAGCACCTAAAGGGGAATTTCAGCAGCTGTCATTTGTTTGCACAGTGAAATCCCCTTTTCATCACAACAGTTAAAGCTGCAGGAGCTATACTAGAGTGACCAGATACAAAAGAAGGCAAGGCTTCTGCAACTTCAAATGTTGTGATGAAGAGGGAATTTCACCAGCTGCTGCAGGCATTCAAATGGCACCTGCTGGAATTCCCTTTTGTAGGTAACTGTTAAAGATAAAGAAGCCCTGTCCTCCTTTCCATAGGGTCACCCTATCTGTGCCACCTTAGTCTTGACTAGGCCTTTCCTGGCGGCGGCTGTCAGAGTGGCCAACCACCCAGTGCCGCCCTTGCTGGGTGCTACTATGCAGGATGGGGCTTCAGCCTTTGGGGCCAGAAGGCCCCAATTCCAGCAGGCTGCTTGAGCCCCAGTACTTCTCTTGTGCTTTCTCCTTTTAGCAGTGAGGGCATTGACCTTGCCTTATCAGCTGACCCTCTTTCTGCTTATATGATGCCATTGAATCTTTGCGTTGCTGTGGCCGGCTCACATGGCACTTCTGGCATGGTCTTCCTCCACATGCCTCCTCCTCCTCCTCATGGCAAAGCTTGATGGAAATCCTTCTCCTGTTCTTTTCCCTCCCAGGTCAAGGGAGAAAACATGGCAGGCTTTCTCCATCCACTAGCAGGTGCCCCTTCTCAAGAACCACTTTGGTTCCACCAATCCATCCATCCATCAATCCATCCATCTCTCTTGAGGGCAGCCTCTCTTGGCTTGTTCTGGGGCAACCCTCCACAGATCCTCTCTCATCCTTTAAAATCAGTGATGTGGCTGTGCTGTGCTGGGGTTCCATTCCTCCTTACACTGTGAAGGTTAGCTGTATGCGTGTGTAGATGAGATATCCCTCCAGCAAGCGAGGGGTAGGGGAAGGGGAAGGCTCTACTTGGCTCATCTCATCTCAGCACTTGTGATACCCTCTTCTGTCTGAAGCATATAAAGGACCACCAGACCCTGGGCTGATGGATGACGCTCACCGCTGACATGAGTATCGCTGAAGACTCCTGGCTCAGGGCATGTTTTGTCTTCCTAATCTCCCTGCCTGGGGATCAGAGGGAGGTCAGGCTCAGGTATTTTGAACAATTCCACCCTCTACAATTACTAGAGGAACAGAATGCGAAGCAAAAGCCATGCGTTGCCTGAAGAAATGTCCTCCACGCCACCCTTCAGGCAACCACTTTCCAGTCACATCATGATGCCCTGGATGGTCTCCTGCATAGATGTTGCAAAATGTGGGAGAAGGAGGGGGGAGGGGTGACAACAACCTCCCTGTGTGGCTGCTGCAGTCCATGCATTTCTGAACTCTGGCGAGGTGGCCTTGCAGAGGGTCAGGACAGACTATCAAAGGGTGTTTTCAGGTGTGCACCATTTCCTAGTTCCTGAATGGGGTTCTGAACCAGGATTTGCTGGCTTCAGTCTTGACTTTATAGTTATTAGGGTCCCCATGGACTAGAGACAAGTGTTCAGTTCTAAAGCAAGAGTACACAGTTGGGATCAGATTTCTGAACAGTTGCAGCATGACTGTGTCCATTGATCCTCTTGCTGAAGAACTCAAGAAGGGCTTTGCTGGGTCAGAGCAAGGCCCAACTGCCCATCCCTGGCCCAGGTGTCAGGCTGTGACCATTGCACTGGCTTGGATACATGTCTTGGAAGACTATGGTCTCCCTCATGATCAGAGCTGCTTCTTTTTTAAAAAACAAACAAACATTTAATCAGATCCTACATGTCACACTGAGCTCCTCTAGGGTGGGGGATTGTTTCTGATCTCGCACAACCCATTGTAGTCTATGGAGAGGGCATGTAAGCCCCTGTTCCTTATATGTCCCAGCAAAATTATTGATGTTTGTAGAAGCTGGTTAGCTGCACTGCCTGAGTCACGAGGACGAGCTGCATGCATTTAAAGGACCCAAGTCTCCCTGTGAGGTTCTGCCCTCCTGAGACCTGCCTTACCTGCAACAGCAGTCACAGGGTGCATCCTTGCCATTGCAGCTGTCCAGACACCTGCAGGAGCAGGCAGAGGATGCGTCAGCACTCTGTCGTCTTCCCTGTTTCAACAGGCTTTGTTGGCACTGTCACTTCCTAAGAAACACACATATAGCCCCCCCAATACCTGACCAATGAGCGCAGATCTCCTTGTCCAAGAGCACAGGATGATATGAACAAGGCAAATGAGGAAGCCACTTGCAAGGGCTGAACATTTCCAGAATTTCTGAAACACCAAGTGCCAAACAGAAGCTTTTCAACACTCCTGTACAGCTCTGGGCATTTTGCTGGTACGCTTTGCTGCCTGGACATGAGCAACTGGTGTCATGAAGACGCAGCTGAAGGGCTGTCCTAGCTTTGGGCAGCAAAGACTGCCCCATTCCCCCCACCCCGGTCTCCAACCTCCATTATGAAAAAATGAAGCCGGGAGGGGCTGTTGCTTTGACCTCATCCTACTGATGTTCTAAACCAGCCCTGGGTGGCCTTGCCTCCTCCTGGCATCATCGCCTTGCTCTTGTTAAAGCATCTCCCTCTCTCTTTTGAGTCATCCACGTTGCTTCCTGAATTAGGCTTTCATGGTTCCCAGACAAATAGAGCAGAGTCAAACTGGGGGAAGCCCCACCACCCATGTCCAAATCCTGGAGAGGTCTCTGCTGCTGCTTAGCCAAGGCTGGCTGCCCCAGGCAATTCCTCCATGATGGCTAAATGTGGGGATGAGGTACAGCACTTGACATCACCTCAACTGCACTCAGCATCATCAGGATGAATAAGGGGAGGGAGATGCTGCTGCTGTGAGCATGCATTCCTCAGCCCTGTGAAGGCTGGGCCATGATCATCTAAAGTGGCTGGGTGCCAGTGGCTGTTTGACCTAGTTAATGCAATAACTTGGGAGGAAAACATGCCCATGAAGTCATTACTGACAGCAGCAGTAGCTGGTAGAACTTGCTCAGCACCTTCTCTAGTCTCCTTTACCAGGAAAAACCAGAGTGGCTTCCTTTTGGGTCACAAGAGAGTTTCAAAGGCCACCTGAAGCCTCCCCCTCCCCCTTCCCTGAAGGCCTGGAATGGGTAGGGAGGGGGAGACCAGCTCTTTGGAAAACTGAGCAACCTGGCTCTCTTTGGACTTGGAAGAGTGCCAGGGCCCCATCCTGAGCATCTGCTGGCTTGCACTAGCTGGGCAGCCCTTGAGCAACAGGGGTGAATGCTGGTGATATAGGGATTCCATCTCCCTGGTCAGATATCCCATCCAGTGTCTGTACTTTGTGTTGGGCACCTGAGACAGGATGGGGATTCTGTTTGTATACTGTCCACCTCTCTGCATAACAGTTTCCCTGCCTGAGCTGCCTGAGCTGGTCTCAAATGCAGCATTGAGGACCCTAAGCTTATGGTCTTGGGGAATTCTAATCTTCATACTGAGGCAACATTGCCAGGAATGGCTCAGGATTTCATGGCCACCATGTTAACCATGGGTTTGTCTTTGACATGATCTGGCCCAACTCATACTTTGGGCCTTGTTTTCTGGACTGGATTGGGAGGAAATGATCTGTGAGTGGGGGAGTCAGAAGTGAATCCATTGGCATGGACAGATCATGATCTGATCAGTTTTGACTCTCAGGTTACCTGGAACCTCGTCGGGGGGCGGGTGTGTGTGTGAACTGGATGTGATGGTCTGATGCCCAGGGACTGATGAATCCGGATGGGTTTCTGAGGTCTCTTGGGGATTTTCTTGCAGGCTTCGGCAGCAGTCCTGCCAAAGCCCTGGTCTTTGCTTGGAATGAGAGGATGACCTGAGCTATTGATACGATCACTCCCAAATGTCCTTGACCCAGCTGTAGAACTGTGCCAGCTTCTGGGTATTCTGAGAAGTTGAGGGCAATAAAGCATCTATGATGACGATTAGAGTGCAAAGGGCAGAAGACTTATAACAAATATGATTGAACACAGAGAAGAATCTATTTGCAATCTGTGGCAGTGATGGCAGCAAAGGGATCTTACTTCTTCACCACTATTGCATCTACATGCAGAAGAGGGTGTAGGGTGAGTACAAAACCATCCACGTTGCATGCCATGTTTGGACGACATGCCAACCTGCACAGCAGCCTGGGGAATAATGCAAACGGCGACCCCTCATGCGGCACACATAGGGAGTGGTGGAGAAGCCATGATGGCTTCTTCCCCCGGTGCGATCATCCGAGCATGACCGACCCCTGGCTTAATCCTTGCCTTTTCCGTTCAACATCACCCCTTCCTCCAATGGCCTCCCCCACTGCAGAATTCAGGAAGCACCTGCACTTTAAGCCTTCTATGGGAAAGGCCATGGATGGGGCCCTGCAGAACTAGCAGGTATGGGGAAGGTGAGTGCCCCGCTCCCACAGCCACTGCTTCACCTGAGAGATTGCAAGGGGGGGGGGAAGAAGCAAAGGATGGGTGGACTCATCCCCCTCCTCTCCTCTTTCATGTTTTTTAAGCAATCCCTCCCCCACAGCCCATTTGTTGCCATTTCTTTGCCTCTAGCCTCTAGTAGCATTTCTCTCCCCAGGGCAAAAGATACCACAGCAATGCAGTATCTTCCGCCACCCCACCCCACCCCGTAGGAGTAAAGAAAAGCAGCTAGAGGGTGTGTGTGTGATTTTGAGCAAAAGCAGGCCAAGGAAAGGGCTAAACTGCTGCTCCCCCAGGCCTCTGTTCAAGTTGAAGCCACCTTCCACCTTTGAGCATGATGGCCCAAAACATGAATAGCAAACAGCAAACAACTGTGCAGGGATGGGGGTCTGAAGAAGGACCAGGAGACTCGGGGGGGGGGAGGTGCGCAGGCAAGCGGCCCAGAGCTCTCAAGCCCTCAATTCAGAGCAATGGCTTGCCAGTGGCTCCCCACACCCTGAGTGGGACAGAGTGTCTCTCAGGCATGCAAAAGACCCAGGCCCGAGTTTGGAGCAGAAGCATCCCTAGAATCTGTGGCCCTGGCTGCACTCCCAGTGAGAGGGAACTCTCCAAGCACGGAAATGTGCCACTGCCTCCACGGTGCATCAAGATGCCGTGTGGCGGGAGTAAGATGGAGGGGGGAGCTTGTGGAGGCCCCATTTGCCCTTGCAGGGGATGAAGGCGGGTGGCTCCTCCCCAGCCCACCCTCCTCTCATGCAATATCCAGCTTTCTCACGCACTTGGCTGCACCTGCAAGGGCAGTGGGAACACGCCGCATGCCTTTGATTTATGTTGTCACTTGCAAAGAAAAAGGGTCCCCCCCCCGCCCCCGCCCCCGCCAGGCACTTTGGGATGAAGCCAATGGGGAATGATGGTTCCTGACAGAGCTGATAGCTCCATGCCTGCGTGTCTCGTCTCTTGCTGCGCCTGAAGCACTCATGAGCCAAGCACCACATGGCAGCTCACACCATGCACAACAGCTTGGACCATTCGGGCACAGTGGTGACATTCAGAGCTACAAAGAAAGGGAAGGAAGGGGAGGCTGGAGGGAGTCACCACACTGCCTTCGGCATTCAAGGGGTCACACACACTATCTGGATTGGTACCACTTGGGTCCTCCTTGGAAAGAGACCCGCATGGATGGTCTGCCACAAGGACAAACACGCAGCCGTGGGGCCAGCCCTACAGGGCTGGGTTTCCTTTGGCTGTGAGAGCACCAGGGACTGAGGCTGCCTTTGTAAGACTTACCTGCAAAGATTGAGGGCACAGTGGAAGCTGTGCAGCTCCTAGAAGCAGCAGAATCTCTGATCCTGCCTCACATACCCAACAACAACGGTGTGTCTCCCGCCGGCCTCTCCAGGAGTTTCCCAGGCCCTGTCAAAAGCTCTGGGATGCTTTGGGGCTGAATGCCCATTGGAAGAGGGGCCCTTCGCCTCTCACTACACTGCCTGTCAAGGTTGTATTTTTTTTCTCAGCCGGAGAGTTCTGGTTGCCAATATTGATGTGCGCCCCAAATGTGAGGCCTGGGTCAATTTGCCCCCCCACCAAAAAAGAGTCTGTTTCCAGCCCCGCTAAATACTCCCAGTGCTCCCAGGGGGCTTCCAGAAGAGGCTTTTGACATGCCATTGCCCTCCTCATTTACAGAATTTTAAGGGGTGGGTGTGTCCAGACGTCATCATTGCCCACTCGTGACCCTCTCGTGTTTCCCCACAGCTTCTTCCATCTTTTCTCTAACCACAGAAAATCGACTAAGGAGAGGAAGACAGAATTGCTACACAATCCTATGAGCCCCCACCCCCCGGTCTGGAAACACCCCGACTCTCTCTGCTCAAATTGGAGCAGTATGGCTGCTTCTAGCTGTGTTGCTGGCCCCTTCCCGTGGGATGGTTCACAGCTCCAGGACTAGAGAGTGATGCCAGGCCATTCAGAACAATTACAGCCCTTTTGTCGCACCTGTATCACTCGCATGTCTCAGGCAAGACAACGGGACGGGCACATTCGGTCAAATGGGTGTAGCAAACTCACAACAGCTTGTTGCAACTCAGTGGACCATGTCGCTCCGTGGGGGACAAACGAAGGACCTGAGGAGCTGCACTCCCACAGCACTGATGCAGAAGACAGAATCTGCCCTTCTTCTGGTGCATTGATGGGCAGCCTTAAAAATGAAGCTACCTTCTGCTGAGCTAGAAGTCTATTGGCCCAGTTTATGCCCGTTGGCAGTAGCTCAAAGGCCCTTCCACCCTGCTCCCAAGATCTAATTTACCTGGAGATGCTACACTGTCCAGGGATTGAAACACACCCTGGCATGGAGCGGTGGGCTCTCTGAATCCGCAGCACCCTAACTGAACAGCTGACCATCCTTGTGTAGCCGTGTGGCCTCAAATCAAGATGTCCTCAGCAGATGCCCCTCCATCCTTCTAATTTTGACGCCTCTCAGAGGCTCAAGACATTTGTACTCCATGCATCTGGGCACTACAGCTGTGCCTAGAACAACCCAAGGAGGCCCATTACCTGGAGTTGCCAGGGGTCTCCAGCCATTTGGGCCGCTGGAGCAAAGAGTAAAAATGGCGAGAGCTGGGACCTGGTTTGAACTCTGGGGAATGGCCCGAGTCCCACTGCAGACACAATCAGGAAGAAAACAAACCTCTGCCTGGGCATCATGAGCTCTGTCAACATACAGGCGGGGACTGACCATGGCGGGCCGTTCTTGTAGGCTGAGCCCAGCCCAGGGGAAAGAGGTAGCTGCTGGCTCCCGAGGGGATGCTTTTCTCCCCCTGCCTGCCCCTCCTGCATGGACTTCACTATTCATTTCCATCACTGAGATCATGTGAGTGGCAAAATTTAATCTATAAGAAGAAATGCTTGCTTCTTCTCTGGAAAACCACAAAACAATTAAGACGATTAAGGGCATTTGTGTGTTTAGAAAGACTCCTCACTTCTTGGCCATGTAGAGAATGATGGCTCCATTTCAAGGGTGTAGAACCTGAGGTCCGGGGGCCAAATCCAGCCTGCCTGGCGAAGCTCGTTCCTCAGGCCCCCCATGACCCTCAATCATGTGGTGGTTTCTCCACTTTTGTGCAGTTCCCCACCCATTCCAAATAGTTAAGCTGCCACTCCTAAGGCTCAGTTCCTGGCTGGAAGAGCTTTGAGCTGTAGATGTTGCTGGATGGGCCCCTTCTGCCTTCAGTCCCACCCATCACAGGATGTGGCCCTTGGGAGCTTCTCTGAAACTGAATGTGGCTCTTGGGATGAAAGAGGCTCAGCAGCCCAGCACTACTTGCTCACCCCAGGGCTTTTCTCTTTTCCTGGGAATGTTATCATAGAATCATAAAATAGTCATAGAATCATAGAATAGTGGAGTTGGAAGGGGCCTATAAGGCCATCGAGTCCAACCCCCTGCTCAATGCAGGAATCCACCTTAAAGCATTCCTGATGGATGGTTGTCCAGCTGCCTCTTGAATGCCTCTAGTGTGGGAGAGCCCACCACCTCCCTAGGTCATTGGTTTCATTGTTGTACTGCTTGAAACTGTCAGAAGTATTTCATGATGTCCAGCCGGAATCTGGCTTCCTGTAACTTGAGCCTATTATTCCATGTCCTACACTCTGGGTTGACCAAGAAGAGATCCTGGCCCTCCTCCGTGTGACAACCTTTCAAGTATTTGAAGAGTGCTATCATGTCTCCCCTCAATCTTCTCTTCTCCAGGCTAAATGTGCCCAGTTCTTTCAGTCTCTTCTCATAGGGCTTTGTTTCCAGACCCCTGATCATCCTTTTTGCCCTCCTCTGAACATGCTCCAGATTGTCTGCATCATTTTTGGTGGTGCCCAGAATTGGATGCAATACTCAAGATGAGGTCTAACCAGTGCCAAATAGCGAAGAACCAGTACCTCACGTGATTTGGAAGCTATACTTCTATTAATGCAGCCCAAAATAGCATTTACTTTTTTTGCAGCCACGTCACACTGTTGGCTCATATTCAGCTTGTGATCTACAACAATTTCAAGATCCTTCTCGCTTGTCATATTGATTAGCCAAGTATCCCCCATCTTCTAACTGTGCATTTGGTTTCTTTTTCCTAGGTGTAGAACTTGGCATTTCTCCCAATTAAATTTCATTCTGTTGTTTTCAGTCCAGCGCTCCAGTCTATCAAGATCACTTTGGAGTTTGTTTCTGTCTTCCAGGGTATTAGCGATCCCACCCAATTTTGTGTCATCTGCAAATTTGATAAGCATTTCCTGCACCTCCTCTTCCAAATCATTAATAAAACTGTTGAAGAGCACGGGACCCAGGACTGAGCCCTGCGGTACCCCACTCGTTACCTCCCCCATTATGAAAAGGTACCATTGATAAGCACACTTTGAGTCTGATTCTTCAGTCAACTGTGGATCCACCTAATAGTTGTTCCATCTAGCCCACTTTTCACTAGTTTCTTAATCAGAATGTCATGGGGCACTTTGTCAAAAGCTTTGCTGAAGTCAAGATATACTATGTCCACAGCATTCCCACAGTCCACAAGGGAGGTTACCCAATCAACAAATGAGATCAGATTAGTCTGACAGGATTTGTTCTTGACAAATCCATGCTGGTTTCTAGTCATCACTGCATAGCTTTCAAGGTGTTTACAGATTAACTTCTTTATAATCTGCTCTAAAATTTTCCCAGGGATGGATGTCAGACTGACTGGTCTGTAGTTCCCAGCTTCCTCCTGTTTGCCAGTTTTGAAGATAGGGACAACATTAGCCCTCCTCCAGTCGTCCGGCACTTCACCCGTCTTCCATGATTTCACAAAGATAATAGAGAGTGGTTCTGAGAGTTCTGCTGCCAGCTCCTTCATTACTCTATGATGCAGTTCGTCAGGCCCTGAAGATTGAATTTGTTCAAAGAAATAGGTGTTCTTTGACCATTCGTTTATCAATCTCAAACTGCAATCCTGCCCCGACAGTTTGTACTTCACTTTTTCCAGGGGGGGTCATAGACCCGCTTTTGAGAGAAGACTGAGCCAAAGTAGGAATTGAGCACTTTGGCCTTTTCTTTGTCCTCTGTTACCAATTTGCCATCCTCATGAAGCAGTTGAACCACCATTTCTTTCCTCTGTCTTTTACTATTCACGTATCTGAACAAAGCCTTTTTATTGCTTTTAGCATCCCTCGCTAGCCTTAGCTCCTTCTCAGCTTTAGCCTTCCTTATACCATTCCAGCACTTTGTGCTACTTGTTTGTACTCTTCTTTTGTAGCCTGGCCTTCCTTCCACTTCCTATATGTATCCTTTTTTGTTTTCAGGTCATCTCTAAGTCACATTGGTTTCTTCTGTTGTCTTCTATATTTTTTCATTGTTGGAATTGTTTGTAATTGTGCCTTTAAAATTTCCTTTTTAAAAACTCTTACCCATCTTGGACTCCTTTTCTCATCATGGGACCTTAATTATCATAGTTCTGAGCTTATTCAAATCGGCTTTTCTGAAATCCAGAGAACGCCTATGGCTACACTCAGCTTTTGCCTCCTTTAAAATCAAGAACTCAAGTATGACGTTGTCACTTTCCCCCACTTTATCCACTAAGTCCTCCCTATTGGCCAGTATGAAGTCAAGGATAGCCGTTCCTCTAGTTCCTTCCTCTACTTTCTGTAGGAGAAAGTTATCAGCCACACATCAGGAATTTCTTGGAGGGGCCACTTTTGGCAGAATTTGTCTCCCAATAGATATTGGGGTAATTGAAGTCCCCCATTACTACTATATTGGATTTCCTTGAAGCACTGGCAATTTGCTTTTCAAAAGTTTCATCCTCATCTTCTCCTTGATTGGGTGGTCGGCAGTAGACTCTGACTGTCATGCTCCTTTTATTAGGCTGACCATATGAAAAGGAGGACAGGGCTCATGTCACTTTAACAGTTGTAGAGAAAAGGGAATTTCAGCCAATGTCATTTGTATGCAATTAGTTCCTGGTGAAATTCCCTCTTCATCACTACAGTTAAAGTTACAGGGGCCCTGTCTTCTTTTGTATATGGTCACTCTAGTATAGTGTCTGCAACTTTAACTGTTGTGATGAAGAGGGAATATCACCAGGAACTAATTGCATACAAATGACACTGGCTGAAATTCCCTTTTCTCTACAACTGTTAAAGTTATATGAGCCCTGTCCTCCTTTTCATATGGACAGCCTACCTTTTATTCCTTTCCCCATTTATATTAATCCAGATGCTCTCAATGGGACTCCCAGGCTCATCCTCTTGTATTTATGTGCAGGGATAAGTATTTTTAACATAACGTGTGACTCCGCCTCCCTTTCTATTTCTTCTGTTCTTTTTGAACAAGTTATATCCTTCAATTGCTATATTCCAGTCATGACTCCAGGTGGGAGTCATCCCACCACGTTTCAGTTTAACCTATCAAGTTGTATTTGCCTTCATGCATTAAGAGTTCAAGTTCATTCTGTTTGTTTCCCATACTCTGGGCATTAGTATATAGACATTGAATCCCATGTGCTTTATAGTCTGGCTTCTTTCCTACATTGTTGTGAACACTGTTTTGGGGCACTATTGGAGCTGTTCTCTCTGTTTTGGTGCATAAGCCTTCATCCGTTGTTGCCCCCAAGTTTACATCTCCCGCCCCCGTAGGATTCAGTTTAAAGTCCTCCTGATGAGGTTCTTCATGTTGTGGCCAAACACATTCTTCCCAGCCCTTGTGAGGTGCAACCCGTCTCTTGCCAGCAGTCCATCTTCCAAGTAGCGTAGCCCGTGGTCCCAGAATCCGAATCCCTCATGTCGGGACCACCCTCGTAGTCAGTTGTTCTCCTGGAGTATTTTTCTTTCCCTTTCTAATCCTCTTCCAAGAACTGGGAGGATGGATGAGAAAACTATCTGGGCCCCAAAGTTCTTGAGATACCTTCCCGAGCTTTAAAGTCTGACGCGATTTCTTTGTAGCTCCACTTGGCAATATCATTTGTTCCCATATGGATGAGAAGAAAAGGATATGGGTCAGTGGGCTTGATGAGCTTTGGCAACCCTTCAGTCACATCTCTAATCTGTGCTCCAGGGAGACAGCATACCTGGCGAGTCCATGGGTCTTCACGACATACTTGGGTTTCAATCCCACGCAGCAGGGAGTCTCCTACAACAACTACTCTTCTCTTCTTCTTGGTCGACTGACCTTCTGCCTCTTGCTTACTGTTGCATGGGGTCCCCTGTAATTCTCCCTCTGCAAGCTGTCCTCCAGTCTCTTCTTCCAGTAGCTGGAAGCAGTTGCATAACTCGAATGGTTCCACTGGTGCAGAGTGTCTTCTAGTTCTTCTTTCCTCATCTCAGCATTCTCCATTTCTGCTTCGGCTTGCTGTTGCTCTTCAATCTCTTGCGCTTCTTGTTGCTGTTGCTGTTGCAGTGCCTCTGTTCTAAGAACTCTTTGCCTTCTCTTATTCCTGGGAGGGTGGACACTTGCTGCTCAAGTGCTTTAATGTTTTCTTCCAATAGTGCAACCAGCTTGCACTTGTTGCAGGTGTAAGCCATGTTGATCTCAGGCAGGAACACGAACATTGCACATACTTTGCAGGTCACCACCACGAGAGTCTCCTTTCCATCCATAGGCTGAATTCGGACAACACGATAGTCAATGGTGGGGTAATAATCAACTTTACAGTTGTTCATCTAGGGGGTACTCTTCACACAACATAGTAATAAATAATAAACTGTGGTGTGGATTAGGATCAGCGCTGAGTTGACTATGGCAGCATTTGGATGACACGATAGTCAGTACAACTGATGATTGTCCCCCCACCTGTTGCTTATTGTGTCATCTGAATTCAGCCATAGTGTCCATTTCTGTTTTGTTTCTGCCTCCCGATGGTGTTGGAATTTTGTTGAGGAACTCCCCCTTGACCTCCCCTGCCAAACTCCCCAACAAACTCCTGTGTGCTCTCCCTGTTTGCTCGCTCTGATCACTTGTTCTCAGAGAGCTTTCTTCCTTATATTCCTTCTAGTCAAGCTGGAGCAGCTTCCCCTTCTCTGCTCTGCTCAGCTTGGAGTCAGGAAACAGAATGAATCTCCCCACCCACTCAGTTGCAATCAGGCCACACCCTTCCAGGCCCAGCAGCAGCTTTTAGCAGCTTTCAGCAGCAACTTTCCGACACATCCCTTGTTAGAAATGACCATTCAGGTTGACCATTCAATCTGCAAAAGGACAAAGAATCTGGATGGTTCAGGCAAAACTTCTTTATTGAAGATACAATCTTGCAAGAATGGGTGTAGCTTTGGGAGCAGGCACACCCTGAGCATCAAAATCACACATATTTATTCCCTGCCCCGGCCGGTGAAGGTCCCTCCCGTGTCTCCTATTGGTGAGGAGATCCAAAGGTTACAACCTATCACGACCGCCTAATTAAACTACTAAAATCCCCGCCTTTGTTTAAATATCCCCTTACTCACATTTCTGCATCCCCACTCATGTTTGTTAAAGCAAGCTGTTTCCTTTGTTTCTGCAAGCAATTTTAGCGAAGTTTAACCACAACTGTCATGGTCTAATTACAAAAGCTATTTTTCTACTGGCTCCATTCTATCACGAGCATTAGTCTCGACCACAGTCTATCTGCACTTCTTTGCGTTCCATCTACTAGCGAGGTTCCACTACAAGAATAGCTCCAGAACAGTTTTGGTTGTGCTGCCCTTCATGCTCCAAAGGTCATACACCTGTCAAGTTTTAGACCGCAAACTGTTCCATTGCCACTCTGTTTCTATCTTAGCAGTGCTTTTTGTTTTTTTTATTAATATGTGCCTTAGCATTTTATATGTGCCTCTGGGATTAATAAATGCTTAGCCTTGTTTGTTGCTTTTGAAAAAGCAACATTATTATATTTCTCACAACTCCCTCCTCTTCTATTTTTATCAGCTGTTGCTTTTTCATTCTATTATTTCATATGACTGTCTTGGAGTGGGTAACATGGATTCATATATTTCTGAATTTTGTTCAGGTTCTGCTATAATCATCATGGTATCTGCATATGGTGGAGGTTCTAAGGACATCCTCTTAGATATGGCTGTTTCTATCAACCTCTGCATCAGTCCTCTAACACAAGGGATGATACAACAGCAATTAATACTCTTGCAACTACTATTAGGGCAGTTAAAATTGAGACTATTCTCTGATTTCTAGTCTCTTTCTATACTGCCTTTTCTTCAAATGCCATGGTGAAGGGTTGCCAATTGTACTATAGCACACACACCTTTCCAGTTCTCTGGTAGAGTATACCTGAGAAGTTTCCCACCACAGTACCACCATACATCTGCTCGAGCTATCTGCAAGTTGGACCAATTTCCACTCCCTTTCCTGTCATATTGTTAATATATGCACAGGTCTGGAGTTCTCCTACTACTCTGGTAAACTCTCCGCCCTGTCATGAAAGACAAGCCGTGTGATTTCCCAGAATCTGTAGTGAACTCTGGAGGTATGGTCATATCTCTTGCCTTTAGCCCTGAAAACAATAAGGACAAAGATTCACAGCTCTGGTTTCCCCATGCTGTTTCATCTTGAAATAATGCTACCATGCAGTGCATTCCTGTGGGGTTTGTTATCTATCCCAATGGGAAAGGCACAATCTGTGCTACTGGATGTCCTGAAGCACAGGCATAACAATTACTTTTATTAAGGCTCAAAGCCATATATTTTACCCACTTCATCCAAGCATTCGTGTCTCCATATCTAGTCTGATGTTTGAGAGCTTCCGGAATCAGTATAATATTCCAGGGGTGCAGTTATTCTACACCTGCAACAAGCTTGCTTATGGAAATTATCTGTTTGAGGAGGTTCTAAAACTACCTGATTTGTCCACTGTGTGATCCTAATATCTACTTCTGCCTATTCTTCTTGTAACCCCCACCCCTCTACCTCTTGGTCTCCTCTTTTAACTCTAATGGTGGTGTTTGGGCCAGCAGCCCTTTTTCCCACAGGGTGTCCATACTACTGATACAGCTCTTCCCAATTCATTTCTGAAATGAGATAAACCACAAAAGTTAATATAAGGGTGCACAAAACATTTGGCACATAGCATCTGGGAATACAGGGGATCCTCCAACAGACATTTTACTGGTTTCCTATGTCTTTCAAATTCTGCCCAGGTTTCAGATCCTGGATTATACACATATGTCATGTGTTCTTGCTCATAGTAACAGGATAGGAACTTCCATCCAGTATTTCCTTCATGCAGGTACACCATACAGCCATGGGTGTGCATCCAAATGCATTTAACAGTTAACCCATGGCCTCTATAACACCCATAATGTGACCATATATCTCCCTCTTCACAAATCTTCAATTTTCTATACAAAAATTCAGTATCCATTCTACATTTTTAGTGTTTTCTCAATTTTTCTCTTATGCTGCTATAGAAATTTAACACAAAAGCTAGGCAAAACACTATAATAACTGAACAGTTGCTTAATTTCTCTCTTATAATCACTTGAATCTTTTAAACTAAGTTCTGTCCCACAATGATCTCTCTCCTGTGCAGCCCCCAGCTTCCGGTGTGGGGACTGGCAGAGGATTGTTGTCTGTCTCTCTCCCTGGGCTTCTGGTGCCAGGGGAGGAGGGATATCTTCTTTAGCTTTTACCTGGATACAGTGTGTCTGTTTGACTTATTCGTCTAATTTTACAGCTTTTCTGCGGCCCCAGCTCTTATTACCTCTGTAAGTAAGAGAAGGTTAGTAACAAAATCTGCTGGTGCAAGGAATAAGGTTACCAGTGGCCTTAGAGCAGATCTCTGGTTCACTGGCAATGGTCTTCCATACTGAGGTCAGGAATCCTCTCTCTTTTCATAGGGATCCTGTGAAGAAACAAACTCCAAAAGTGTATTTAATATCTGTATATACATTAAGTCTTTTGTCCACTGCCATTTCACACTTTAGTCTGATGGCTGGAAAAAATGGGCTGGAACATCTGGGGCAGACCAACATGAACCTTATGGCTTTTCTCCGCGAGGGCTGAGACAGGCGAAGGACTCTTCTTTACAGGTCTCTTAATCTGTGTAGAGATATACTAAAGAAGACATTTTACAAATTAACAAGACATCTAGGAAAACTGGCCTTCTATTGGGACTGAACTTCCCAGGCTCTTTTTACAGCGAACAGGGGAGTTTTACATGGGCTATAGATGCCCTCCACTGCTCCCTGCAAAAATGGACACTGGGATACCTATGGAAGAGGAACTCCTGGCTAGTCCTTCAGGCAAAAGCAGGGCTTGTGTTGGCCAAGCTTGGTCTTGTGGTACCGCGACTAGGGATCTCTCCTGCAGGAAGAGAACCCAGTCTGGGATGTACTCCAAGGGACACAGCTCTCAAGCCAAGAAAACGCTGTGGACTGAGGCATTCAATTTGCACAGGAGCTCTCTTCCCAGGTAAGGCACAGTCTGCCACGAGGGGTCAAGGGTATCAGTCACAGACAGAAACGCCAACAATAGTAACTATTTATTTGGCCAGAGGAACAGAAAAACAATCTCTAGAAAGTATTTCAGATCTCAGAAAGCAGCTATTTCAGTCTTGTTAACAGACAACAATACACACTAACTCTTCATGTCAGCTAGGAACCAATCAAATTCTCTTAGCCACTTCTTTCTTAAATTCCTGTCTGAGAATGCTTTTCGTCCTGCTTCTCCGCTTGTCTGCTTAGAGACTGAAAGTCTTACAATACGATACAAATAACACAAGTATACAACATTCTTACATTCTTTCTTTCTCTTCTCATTTTATTAACTTCTGAAACACCAGCGGGGAGAAGGAGGTGTGTGTGGGAGCTCGCTTGCTTGCTCGCTGCGCCTCCCTGCAGCCCAGCCCACCTTTGGAAAGGCTTGAAACACCGGCGGGGAGAAGGAGGTGTGTGTGGGAGCCTGCTCGCTTGCTCGCTCGCTGCGCCTCCCTGCAGCCCAGCCCACCTTTGGAAAGGCCTGAAACACCGGCGGGAGAAGGAGGTGTGTGTGGGAGCTTGCTAGCTTCCTCGCTCGCTGCGCCTCCCTGCAACCCAGCCCAGCCCACCTTTGGAAAGGCCTGAAACACCGGCGGGGAGAAGGAGGTGTGTGTGGGAGCTCGCTCACTTGCTCGCTCGCTGCGCCTCCCTGCAGCCCAGCCCACCTTTGGAAAGGCACGAAACATCGGAGGGGAGAAGGAGGTGTGTGTGGGAGCTCGCTCGCTTGCTCGCTCGCTGAGCCTCCCTGCAGCCTAGCCCAGCCCACCTTTGGAAAGGCTTGAAACACCAGCGGGGAGAAGGAGGTGTGCGTAAGAGCTCGCTCGCTCGCTGCGCCTCCCTACAGCCGGCCCAGTCCACCCCTCTGAAACGCTTGAGGTGGCCGGGAGTGCAGCTGAGCTGTAATGTGCCTGGGAGCGGCAATATCTGTTGTGCAGGGCAAAGGGAGATATGGTGATAGCAGGGCGAAGTGCCATTACAGGGGAAGGAGAGATAGATATTTAATACCTATCTTGCCTTCCGGTCGCCCTGCTACCCTGGGGATCTTGGAGAACGAACCAGGCCACCCACAGAGCTTCTCCTTGCTCCTATGCAATGCCAGGTCAGTTAAAAACAAAACAAATATCATCTATGACCTCCTTATAGATGAGGAGGCCGACCTGGCATGCTTCACCGAAACCTGGCTGGGAGATGATAGTGGGTCAACATGGGCCCAGGCCCTCCCAGCTGGGTACTGTGTTAGTGAGCAGGTGAGGGAAAGTGGGCGGGGGGGTGGAGTAGCTGTGGTCTACAAGGACAATCTTAACCTGACCAGACTTCCTGTCCGGCAATTGAATCACATCGAGTGTGTGTACCTGAATCTGAAGGCCAGGGATAGACTAGGGATTCTGTTAGTGTACCGGCCACCCCGCTGCCTATTAGACTCCCTGGCCGAGCTCACGGAATTGGTCTCGGAGCTGGTGTTGGATTCATCTAGGCTTTTGGTCCTGGGCGACTTCAACATCCCATTCGAGGCTGGTTTGTCAGGTGCAGCTCGGGAGTTCATGGCATCCATGACAACCATGGGCCTATCCCAATTGGTCTCTGGACCTACACATTCAGCAGGTCACACCCTAGATGCTGTTTTCAGCTCCGAACAGACAAATCTGTGGGCGGAGGTAACAAATACCTCTGCATTGTCATGGACAGACCACTTTCTGGTCAGGGTTAGTATCACAGCTACCACCCACCCCTGCAGGGGTGGCGGACCTATTAAGATGGTCCGCCCTCGAAGGCTGATGGATCCTTCTGGATGCCAGAAGGCCTTGGAGGGTTCTATGGCTGGTATCATCGACGATCCTGTAGAAGCCCTGTTCAATAGATGGAATCAAGACCTAACTAGGGCTATCGACACGATCGCCCCCAAACGTCCTCTCTGACCCGCTTCTAATCGGGTGCCCTGGTATACAAAAGAACTCCGGGAGTTGAAGCGGAAAGGACGACGACTGGAGCGCCGATGGCGGAAAACTCGACTTATATCCGATAAGACACGACATAGAGAACATCTTCGTTCCTATGGGTTGGCAATACGTGCAGCGAAGAAAGTTTTCTTCTCTGCACGCATTGCGTCTGCGAATTCACGTCCAGCAGAACTGTTCAGGGTGGTGAGGGGTCTAACTCAAGCACCTTCTCCCCTGAACCCGATTTTAGAGCCTTCGGTAGTTCGCTGTGATGCTTTTAACGACCATTTCACAGATAAAATCTCTCGGATAAGAGCCGACTTAGATGTCATCATTGTAGCAGAAGCTGACAATGGAGTGTCCAGCAACTCCGCAAGTAGAATTACACTGGATCAGTTTCAGTTGGTGAGTACCGAGGACGTGGACAAGCTGCTTGGACGAGTGAGGAGGACGACTTGCCCTCTCGATCCCTGCCCTTCTTGGCTGGTCGCCCAGGGAGGAGATGTAATTAGATTACAATTACAACATATCATTAATACATCTCTCAGGGAGGGGAGTTTTCCATCTTGTTTAAAAGAAGCGGTAGTACAGCCGCTTCTAAAAAAGCCCTCCCTGGATCCCCTGGACCTTAATAATTACAGACCAATATCGAACCTTCCGTTTCTGGGCAAGGTGATCGAGAGGGCGGTTGCCTTCCAACTCCAAGCAGTTTTGGATGATACAGATTTTCTAGACCCATTTCAAACTGGCTTCAGGGCAGGATATGGAGTTGAGACTGCTATGGTCGCCTTAGTGGATGATCTACGCTTGAGTATTGACAGGGGGAGTGTGTCCCTGCTGGTACTTCTGGACCTCTCAGCGGCTTTCGATACCATCGACCATGGTATCCTTCTGGAGCGCCTGAGGGGATTGGGACTCGGGGGCTCTGTGCTTCAATGGTTCCGGTCCTACCTCTTGGGCAGGTTCCAGATGGTGATGCTTGGGCATAGTTGCTCCTCAAAGAAGGAGCTGCTATGTGGTGTACCACAAGGTGCTATCCTTTCCCCAATGCTGTTTAACATCTACATGAAACCGCTGGGAGAGATCATCCGGAGGCATGGGGCGGGGTGCTATCAGTATGCTGATGACACCCAAATATATTTCTCTATGCCTCTGAGAACAGAATCAACTAAGGATAGTGTGTCTCCTCTGAATGAATGCTTGGAGGCGGTAATGGGCTGGATGAGGAAAAACAAACTGAAGCTGAATCCAGACAAGACGGAGGTGCTTACTGTCAAGGGCCACAACCTGGGGTTGGAGGTGTGTCAACCAGTTCTGGATGGGGTTGCACTCCCCCTGAAAGACTGTGTTCGCAGCTTGGGGGTGCTCCTGGATCCGTCGCTCCAAATGACATCCCAGGTAGATGCAACGGCCAGGAGTGCCTACTATCAGCTTCGGCTGATACGCCAGCTGCGCCCCTTCCTAGAGTTGGAAGACCTAAAGACGGTAGTGCACGCGCTGGTAACTTCGAGACTCGACTTCTGCAATGCGCTGTACAAAGGGCTACCTCTGTGCCTAGTCCGGAAACTTCAACTAGTTCAAAATATGGCAGCCAGGTTGGTCACTGGTACACCTAGGGGTGACCATATTACACCAGCTTTGAAATCTCTCCACTGGCTGCCAGTTAGTTTCTGGGCGAAGTACAAAGTGTTGGTCATCACCTTTAAAGCCCTACATGGTTTGGGTCCAGGTTACCTGCAGGATCGCCTTCTCACATACAATCCGCCCCGCATGCTTAGGTCCTCTGGGAAGAATTTATTACAGTCAACAAAAACTAGACTGACAACTCTTACCCAGAGGACCTTCTCTTCTGCCGCTTCCAGATTATGGAATGACCTGCCGGGAGAGATCCGTGAACTTACCAGTCTTCAGGAATTTAAATGATCTATAAAGACTGAGCTCTTCCGGCAGGCCTAATCAGATGAATTTTAAGTGTTTTATTGGTGTTTTATTGGTATTTTAATGATATATTGGTTTTATGTATTTTAAATCAGTTTTGTGTGTTTTATGATGATGTTGTTCCCCGCCTCGATCCGGAGGGAGAGGCGGGTAATAAATAAATAAATAAATATATTATTATTATTATTATTATTATATCTTTCATATTTTAACAAAATTCAAATAACAGAGATTCTGAGATTTCTGCTCTTGAAACTCAAACATAAAACATCTGGTCATTTTAAAAGTCACATACATATACGTACAACACAATATTCTTTCATCACTCTCTTACTGCAATACCAGAACACTACACTAAGGGTTAATCACATACAAAAGGCTAATTACTCATGACTCTTTCTTCGCCTCCGGAGAATGATAGAACTGTTTTATTAAAGCATGCTTTTTGTTACTTTTTCTGACATATTATACGTTTTTCACAGATCTGTTTTGCTACAGTGTATATTTTTACACATCTATATATTCTAAGCGCTGCATCGCATAACGCTTGAGTTCTCCCAGTGGCTCTCTTGATGCAATGTAACCATAATTTCTCACATGATCTGCTTGTTTACTATTTGCCTTCTATCTGGTAGAATCCATTTCCTTTGTTTAGTGGCTACTGCTCCGATTTGTCTCAATTTGCTTTTCTCTTGTTCTGTGAATTTTGGAATGGATTCAGCCAGAGGAAGTGATGGAACTAATATTTTCATGGAGACCTCTTCTTCTTGTAAGGCTGTTTCTTTAGCAGTTTCATCTGCTAGATTGTTATGTGTTTCTACTTCTTCTTGGGTTAAGAGGTTATTTTTTACTTTTAACTGTCTTTCTGTAACTTGTACTCTTGAGCCTAATTGTATTATTAAATCTCTTCCCAAGAGATTACATCTAGTCTCAGGAATATAAAGGAGAGTTCCTTTAACATTGTTTGATCATTTTGTACACACACTAATTCAATTATGGGAACCAAAAAACTTTATCCTTTTACTCTCGAGACTGAAGATTTGTTCTTCTCTTTTTTTAATTAATTAAAAAAAAATTGTTTTTTTGCAATTTCTCCTGAAGTGTCCTACTTGCCCTACACTCATAACACCCTGCTGTCTGAGGAGTCTAATTTCCTCTCTGGAAATTCCCTCTACCCTTTCCTTTCTGTACTTAGACTACCTCTTCCCCTTCTTCTCCCTCCTCTCCAAGTTCTTCTGCTTTTTTCTTGACTTTTCTGGATCATATTTTGATCCATTCATTTCTTTACCACCTCATCTAAGGTGGTCATTATTAATTTAGCTTTTTTTTGTTTTTGCTTTTCCTCTTCTCTTCTTACAAACACTTTTTGGGCTTCTCTTAACTGATCTTCTATGGACTTCTCATTCCATGATTCTATTTTCTGGAAAAAAAAATCTTTTTTTTTTCTTGGCAGACCTCAAATGTTTTAATAAAATTCTGATTTTTAGGGGCAGCTTCTTTTATTCCTTTAATTATAAATCTCCTAAGGCCTGCCATGTGAATCCTGTATGCTGGATTATTATCCCAATTAGGGTCCACATTAGGAAATTTCTTTCTTCTTCAGTAAAAAGAATACTTAGTATGGACATTAATTCAGTCCAAGTAAAGAGGTTTGGACCCAATAATTGGTCCATCTGTTCAGCTAATCCTTCTGGATCACTGAGCAAGTTTTTCATTTCTTTCTTAAAACTCCTAACCTCTGCACTGGTTAGGGGATTGCTCACATAACCTATTTCACTATTGTCTATAGGGACTTCTCTTAGGGGGATCTGGGTATTGTTGTTTATCTGGGGCAGGGGAGCATAAGGTGGGGGAAGATTGTCTAGGGGTTCCTACTTCGTCTGTGGTATCTCTTTCTTATCTGGGCTTTTATTTTCTATTTTAATCCTTAAAGGCATCAACTGTGTGGTGCTTCCCATCCAGCAGGAGGCATACTAACTCTTCTTATGAGAAGGGCACTTTCTTATTCACATAGATGTTTAAAGTCTGACATAGCCACGCCTCATCTGATCCAAATTTGGGCCAGAATACAACGGGTGGTCTGATACTTTGTTTTGGCCATTAAAAATATTCTATCATCTTTTTATTCTTATTTCTTGTACAAGTTAGGCCCTCTCAGGACCTCAACACCCTTCCCATGATGGACTATCTGGGGGGATGTTAGGAGAAATACCATCTGGTTTTATATTCCCCTTTCCGGCTTCAGGAAGTGACTCCGTCTTGGCCTCCTTTTTAGACGTCTTATTTCCTATTGCACAGGTCTTAGAAGCTGTGTTCCTTTCTTTCTCTCCGTTAACCAACCACTTGCTTGTGAGCCTTTCGTTAATCAATCGCTTCATTCGTCTCCGGCCGTTTTTCTTGCGGAAGAACGGAACCGTGGGTCAGAACTCCACACTCAATTTGTACTTTTCAGCACATCTCACACATACACACACTTCTTCACTTGCAATCCCTCAACCACCAAGGCAATACTTAATAGTCAATTTTCTTACCTTGGTCTTGCGCACAAGAGTTGCCTGGTTGAGCCGCGGTGTGCCTTTTATTTTGACAATTTCAGCAATAAAGAAGCCTCCCTCACCAAGTCCAGGGTCTCAGGATCTCTTGCCAGTCTGCCCCTGGTCGCAGTGGCCTCCAAGGAGGCTGCTGAAATCAGCAGAGGCACCTTACCCCGTTGTGGTCACTGGCGGTCAGCGGCTGTGATGGCGTTTATCCCGGATGAGCCCCCATCTGTTAGAAATGACCATTCAGGTTGACCATTCAATCTGCAAAAGGACAAAGAATCTGGATGGTTCAGGAAAAACTTCTTTATTGAAGATACAATATTGTAAGATTGGGTGTAGCTTTGGAAGCAGGCACACCCTGAGCATCAAAATCACACATATTTATTCCCTGCCCCGGCCAGCGAAGGTCCCTCCCGTCTCCTACTGGTGAGGAGATCCAAAGGTTACAACCTATCACGATTGCCTAATTAAACTACTAAAATCCCCGCCTTTGTTTACATATCCCCTTACTCACATTTCTGCGCCCCCACTCATGTTTGTTAAAGCAAGCTGTTTCCTTTGTTTCTGCAAGCAATTTTAGCGAAGCTTAACCACAACTGTCATGGTCTAATTGCAAAAGCTATTTTTCTACTGGCTCCATTCTATCACGAGCATTAGTCTCGACCACAGTCTATCTGCACTTCTTTGCGTTCCATCTACTAGCGAGGTTCCACTACAAGAATAGCTCCAGAACAGTTTTGGTTGTGCTGCCCTTCATGCTCCAAAGGTCATACACCTGTCAAGTTTTAGACCGCAAACTGTTCCATTGCCACTCTGTTTCTATCTTAGCAGTGCTTTTTGTTTTTTTTATTAATATGTGCCTTAGCATTTTATATGTGCCTCTTGGATTAATAAATGCTTAGCCTTGCTTGTTGCTTTTGAAAAAGCAACATTATTATATTTCCCACACCCTTGAATCAGCACTCAGGAACACATGGCAGCTTTGAATAGGCAGCCTCCTGGATTTACTTGAGGCCTCTCTCCTCTTTACATTGGTCTCCTCTTCCACTTCACTACACTCCCCCTGACAAACTCCTGTTTGTTTTCCCTGTTCGTAGAGTTGGAAGGGGCCTATAAGGCCATCAAGTCCAATCCCCTGCTCAATGCAGGAATCTATCTTAAAGCATCGCTGGCAGTTGGTTGTCCACGACCTCCCTAGGGAATTGGTTCCATTCTCGTACTGCTCTAACAGAGATGGCGGGGTGTAGAGACAAGGCCCCCTACTCTACCCCCATGCCTGCCACATCAGCCTCCCTTCCTTTTGAGGAATCCTCCTCTAGAGATAGCTCTGACTAGACTTGTTTGGCCACTATGCGGGCACTCCAGGACCAGGCTAGCTGGCTTTGTCCTTTGAAGACAATCTTTCTGGCCTTCAACTCTCATCAGTTCCAGCCAGAATCACCATGCTGGGAACTGTAGTGCAAAACCTCTGAACTTGAGAAAGGCTGCTCCCATGTTTGCTTCTGATGCCATGCAGAGCAGGAGCAGGCCCCAGGTCAAAACACATCCTGCAGAGGCTGATGCCTTCAGGCTCCGGAGCTGCTGGGACCAACCACAGACCCTCCGTCCGATCCTGCAGAGGGGCCCTTACACCTCCCCCACTTGCAGAGGGAAGAAGCTGCAACTTTGAAGCAGGAGCAGTGAACTCACTACATGGAGGGAGAAGAGACTGATGTGGGGCCTCGAGGAGCTGCCCTTGGGGGTCAGTTCCAACGATGAAGATCACTGGGCCTGTAGCTCCTCACTCTCCTGCTCCTTCTGGAAAGGAGCAGCCAGGCAGTTCCTTGGAGGGCGGAGGAGAATTCACCTGTCCCCTCTGGGTCAGGCACTGAAGAGTTTTCCATGGTGTGGAAGGAAAGCAAGGGGTGCCACAGCCTGGCAGAGAGAGAGGGGACTGGAGCGTGTTCAGAGGAGGGCAACAAGGATGATCAGGGGTCTGGAAACAAAGCCCTATGAGAAGAGACTGAAAGAACTGGGCGTGTTTAGCCTGGAGAAGAGAAGATTGTGGGGAGACATGATAGCACTCTTCAAATACTTGAAAGGTTGTCACACAGAGGAGGGCCAGGATCTCTTCTTGATCAACCCAGAGTGCAAGAAACGGAATAATGGGCTCAAGTTACAGGAAGCCAGATTCCGGCTGGACATCAGGAAAAACTTCCTGCTAGGCTGGGGCAGTGTTTGAGAAGGAGGAAGACTCCAGGGATGGATAAATCCATCTCTCCATCCCCGAGGAAGGAGCCCACATGCACAGAGACAGACTATTCCTTAGAAAGCTTTATTAAAAATATATTTTCCCTTCTACATTTCTCAGCCTTTGGCTTTGGCTGTTGTTAAATAGTTTCATTTAAAAACGACAACAACAACAACAACAACAACACACTGTATTGCACATGTGCAAAGCCCTTGTTCATTCTTGCACCTTTCCTACTTGGCATCTTCCTAAGGCAGCCCTTGTGCCTGGGCTGAAGCTCCTCCAGGGGAAGGCTCTTGCAGGGAAGTGGTGAGGGGATGGACCCCTCTTACCCCAATGAGTACAGCAGTGGTACTTCTCTGTGTGTGTGGGGGGGGGAATGGGGTGCTGCTGCTGCTGGAGTCTGCAGGTTTTGCCAGGAGGAGAAGAAAAGTGTCCAATAGCAGCCACTTTAAGATCAAAAGCACTTCCTGCAAACTCAGAGTGATCATGGGTTTAAGAAGCTGCCCCCCATCACTCCAATGGCCCCCTTCCACTTCAGTGACATCACAGAGCTGCTTGCCGCTACTACCAAGAGCCCACCATGGTCAGTCGGGGTGCCGGATTGTGCCTGGTTCTGCAGAAGGTGCAGCTGGGCGTGTCCTCTTCCTGAGAACCCGTTACTTTCCAGAAGGGGAAGAGTCAGCAGCTTCTCTCCATGCTTCAAGGCCACGGATCGTCTCCTACCAATGCAGAGCACTGCAACAGCAGCTGCCGTAAAAGGCTCGGCTCACCCTCACCTCAGCACTGGGCAGAGGGTGGCCTCCACGACATCACTGCCTCTGGACTTCCAGGGTGTCCTCCAGCTGCTCAGAAAAGGAGCTGGTGAGACGCAATGTGCTATAGTTGGGTGGTGGAGTCCTGGGGGCCAGGTTCTGTGGGGGGAGAGGCAGCCGCATGGCCGTGTTGAAGGTGGGCAGGTCATCGTCATCATCCTGGGTGCAGGCAGGGTTGTCATGGCCCTGCCCTTCCAGCGTGCTGCTCTGGGGGGGCACCACGGCCTCCTCGCCTCGCCCCCCTTTCCGACTCTGCCACCACTTCTTGGTCTTCTGCCACTGGTGACGCAACATGATGCAAAATGTGTCAATGAAGAAAACCTCCATGATCTCAATGACACAGACCATGGAGCAGCTCATCCACAGGCCCAGCTGGCCACCAAAGTTGGACAGGAGTTCAACCACCTGGGAGGGAGGGAAGGTAAACATCACAACACATGACCACAGCACAGGTGGGATCCCTGGCGGGGCTTATTTTCTAAGCCTACAAGGAGGGGGTCTGGGGGGGAGCAGCCTGGCCCTGAAGCCCACAGTACCCTTCAGACCACCTGCAGAGAAGAGGAAGCTGCCCCAGCTGGTCTAGAAGGTACATAAGGAAGAGAGCTCCCAGAGAGCGAGCGATCAGAGTGAACAGGGAGAGCAAACAGGAGTTTGTCAGGGGGAGTTCAGCAGGGGAGTTCAAGGGGGAGGCCCATAACAAAATTCCAATACAATCGGAAGGCAGAAAGCAAATGGAGACTATGGATGGAAAGGAGTGACTTGTAAAGTGTGTGCAATGTTTGCTTTCCTGCCTGAGATCAACATGGTGTACACCTGCGACAAGTGCAAGCTGGTTGCACTATTGGAAGAACAAGTGAGAGCACTTGAGCGGCGAGTGTCCACCCTCCAAGGAATAAGAGAAGGTGAAGAGTTCTTAGACAGAATGGTGGAACTGCAACAGGAACAAGACGTACAAGAGATTGAAGAGCAAGCAGAAGTGGAGAATGCTGAGATGAGGAAAGCCAACGAAGAGGAAACTCCTTGGAAAAGGGTGACAGTTAGGAGCAGAAGAACTAGAAGACACTCTGCACCAGTGGAACCATTAGAGTTATGCAACTGCTTCCAGATACTGGAGGATGAGACTGGAGGACAGCCTGCAGAGGGAGAATTACAGGGGACCTTGTGCAACAGTGAACAAGAGGCAGAAGGTCAGTCAACCAAGAAGAAGAGAAGAGTAGTCGTTGTGGGAAACTCCCTGCTGCGTGGGATTGAAACCCAAGTATGTCGCGAAGACCCATGGACTCGCCAGGTGTGCTGTCTCCCTGGAGTACAGATTAGAGATGTGACTGAAGGGTTGCCAAAGTTCATCAAGCCCACTGACACATATCCTTTTCTTCTCATCCATGTGGGAACAAATGATATTGCCAAGCGGAGATACGAAGAAATTGCGTCAGAATTTGAAGCTCTGGGAAGGAATCTCAAGAACTTTGGGGCCCAGATAGATTTCTCATCCATCCTCCTGGTCCTTGGAAGAGGATTAGAAAGTGAAAGAAAAATACTCCAGGTGAATGACTGGCTACGAAGGTGGTGCCGACATGAGGGATTCGGATTCTGGGACACGGGCTATGCTACTTGGAAGGTGGGACTGCTGGCAAGGGACAGGTTGCACCTCACAAGGGCTGGGAAGAATATGTTTGTCCATAGCATGAAGGACTTCATCAGGAGGGCTTTAAACTGAATCCTACAGGGGTGGAAGATGTAAACTTTGAGGCAATAACGGATGAAGGCTTATGCACCATAACACAGAGAACAGCTCCAATAGGGTCCAAAAATAGTGTTCACAACAATGTAGGAAAGAAGCCAGACTACAAAGCACATGGGCTTTGATGTCTATTTACTAATACCTAGAGTATGGGAAACAAACAGAATGAACTTGAACTCTTAATACATGAAGGCAAATAGGACTTGATGGGTATAACTGAAATGTGGTGGGATGACTCCCATGACTGGAATATAGCAATTGAAGGATAAAACTTGTTCAAAAAGAACAGAAGAAATAGAAAGGGAGGCGAAGTCACACTTTATGTTAAAAATACTTATCCCTGCACAGAAATGCAGGAGGATGAGTTTGGAAGTTCCATCGAGAGCATCTGGATTAAAATAAATGGGAAAAGGAATAAAAGGAGCATGATAGCCGGAGTCTACTACCGACCACCCAATCAAGGAGAAGATGAGGATGAAACATTTGAAAAGCAAATTGCCAGTGTTTCAAGGAAATCTGATGGTAGTAATGAGGGACTTCAATTACCCCAATATCTGTAGGGAGACAAATTCTGCCAAAACTGGTCCCTCCAAGAACTTCTTGACATGTGTGGCTGATAACTTTCTCCTACAGAAAGTAGAGGAAGCAACTAGAAGATCGGCTATGCTTGACCTGATACTGACCAACAGGGATGACTTGGTGGAAGTCTGGGGGAAAGTGACCATGTCATACTTGAGTTCTTGATTTCAAAGGCAGCAAAAGCTGAGTGTAGACATACGCGTTCTCTGGATTTCAGGAAAGCCGATCTGAATAAGCTCAGAACTATGATAAGTAAGGTCCCATGGCAAGAGACCCTAATGAGAAAAGGAGTCCAAGATGGGTGGAAGTTTTTTAAAAAGGAAATTTTAAAGGCACAATTACAAACAATTACAACAACAGAAGAAACCAATGTGGCTTAGAGAGAACCTGAAAACAAAAAAAGGACACATAGAGGAAGTGGAAGGCCAGGGTACAAAAGAAGAGTACAAACACGTAGCACAGAAGTGCCGCAATGGTGTCAGGAAGGCTAAAGCTGAGAAGGAGCCGAGGCTAGAGAGGGATGCTAAAAGCAATACAAAGACTTTCATCAGATACGTGAATAGTAAAAGACGGAGGAAAGAAATGGTGGTTCAACTGCTTAATGAGGATGCTTAATGATTGGTAACAGATGACAAAAAAAGGGCCAAAGTGCTCAATTACTACTTTGGCTCAGTCTTCTCCCATAAGCGGGTCTTTGATCCTACTGGAAAAAGTGAAGTACAAGCTGAAGGGGCAGGATTGCAGTTTGAGATTGATAAACAAATGGTCAAGGAACACCTAATTTCTTTGAGCAAGTTCAAATCTCCAGGGCCCGACGAACTCCATCTTAGAATAATGAAGGAGTTGGCAGAAGAACTCTCAAAACCACTCTCTATTATCTTTGTGAAATCATGGAAGATGGGTGAAGTGCTGGACGACTGGAGGAGGGCTAATGTTGTCCCTATCTTCAAAAAGGGCAAAAAGGAGGAACCTGGGAACTACAGGCCAGTCAGTCTGACATCCATCCCTGGGAAAATTTTGGAGCAGATTATAAAAAACTTAAATCTGTAAGCACCTTGAAAAAGATGCAGTGCTTACTAGAAGGCAGCATGGATTTGTCAAGAACAAATCCTGTCAGACAAATCTGATCTCATTTTTTGATTGGGTAACCTCCCTTGTGGACTGTGGGAATGCTGTGGACATAGTATATCTTGATTTCAGCAAAGCTTTTGACAAAGTGCCCCATGACATTCTGATTCAGAAACTAGTGAAAAGAGGGTTACATGGAACTACTATTAGGTGGATCCACAGATGGCTACAGAATCGGACTCAAAGATTGCTTATAGAATCATAGCATAGTAGAGTTGGAAGGAGCCTATAAGGCCAACCCCCTGCTCAATGCAGGAATCTACCTTAAAGCATCCCTGACAGATGGTTGTCCAGCTGCCTCTTGAATGCCTCTAATGTGGGAGAGCCCACCACCTCCCTAGGTCATTGTCCATTGTCGCATTGCTCTAACAGTCAGGAAGTTTTTCCTGATGTCCTGGTACCGTCTCAAACAGGGGGGGAAGTAACGAGCAGGGTACCGCAGGGCTTAGTCCTGGACCCAGTGCTCTTCAACAGTTTTATTAACGATTTGGAAGAGGAGGTGCAGGGAACGCTTATCAAATTTGCAGATGACACAAAATTGGGTGGGATCGCTAATACCCTGGAAGACAGAAACAAACTTCAAGTGTCCTTGATAGGCTGGAGAGCTGGGCTGAAAACAACTTAATGACACTGAATAGGGATAAATGCCAAGTTCAACACCTAGGAAAAATAAACCAAATGCACAGTGACAAGATGGGGGATACTTGGCTCAGCAATACTACAAGCGAGAAGGATCTTGGAATTGTTGCAGACCACAAGCTGAATATGAGCCAACAGTGTGATGTGGCTGCAAAAAAAGGAAATGCTATTTTGGGCTGCATGAATAGAAGTATAGCTTCCAAATCGCACGAGGTACTGGTTCCCCTCTATTCGGCACTAGTTAGGCTGTATCTTGAGTACTGCGTCCTGTTCAGGGCACCACACTTCAAGAAGGATGCAGACAATCTGGAGCGTGTTCAAAGGAGGGCAACGAGGATGATCAGGGGTCCGAAACAAAGCCCTATGAGGAGAGACTGAAAGAACTGGGCACGTTTAGCCTGGAGAAGAGAAGACTGAGGGGAGACATGATACACTCTTCAAACACTTGAAAGGTTGCACATGGAGGAGGGCCAGGATCTCTTCTTGATCATCCCAGAGTGCAGGACATGGAATAATGGGCTCAAGTTACAGAAAGCCAGAGTCCGGCTAGACATCAGGAAAAACTTCCTGACTGTTAGAGCAGCATGACACTCCCAAACTAGAGGCCTTCAAGAGGCAACTGCACAACCAACTATCAGGTATGGTTTAAGGTGGATTGTTGCATTGAGCAGGGGTTGGACTCCATGACCTTAGAGGCCCCTTCCAACTTAACTATTCTATGATTCTATACCCCTCCACCATGGGAGGTTCTGATGATCACAGAGTGCCCCCCACATTGCTCACACTCCCCAGTTTGTAAGAGGCGTGTTCCCCCACCAAGGGCCCAATGTTGGGCAGGGCAGGGCGGAAGGCTCAAGGCCAGTTCCCTGGGGTGGCACGTTACAGCCTTGCCCAGAAGAGGCTGCTCTCTGCACTGGGCAAAGTCTGAATGGAGGGTGGAAGCTGCCCCCTCTGCCCCTCCTCCTGCGAAGGGCCAGGCTGGGCATGGGGGAGGCTGAAGCCCCAAGTGGCGGCCCACCCGAGACCAGCAGAGGCTGGCCCGCATCCTGCCGGCCAGGGGCTGTGCCGTGCTCGGCCAAAGGCAGGACTCACAGTGGTCGATGGATTCTCTGTGATGGACCTCTCGTTCAAGTCTTTGTAGAACACCACGAGGTTTGCCAGGTCTGTCCTGGGGAAAAGACAGTGGGGTGGGAGGAGAAAAGGAGCGTGATGAGAACTCAGTAAAGCAGCCGGAGGGGCAGGGGCAGGAAGACGCTTCCCTTTCGGAAGGGCAGCCCAATTTCTCAGGGTGGGTGACAGAAGGGAAGCTCACTTGTTTAACATCTTGTTGCTGTTCTTGCCTTTGTCCCAAGAGAGAACTCTGAGCATCCACTCCTTAAACAACAAAAGAAGAAGCCAGGGTTACTTGACCACATTTTATGCTCTCCCCGGGACCGGGGCCATGAGATGTCCCCCTGCTCTCCATTTGTCAAGGCTTCAGGATTTCTTCACCCACCTCCTCCCACCATGCCAGTGTGGTCCTTCCTTTCCTGTGCTTGTTACTTGCATGCCAAGCACCGAGACCAGGCCCCTCGCTCTGCCTTGCCCATCTCATGGAGCCTAGCAGCCCTCTGGCCGGACTCCACTGTGCTCTGTCCTGGGCCCAGGCCACGGCTGGCGCTAATGAAACGCTAGGCATGCGGAGGGTCTTGTGCCTGCTTCCTGGTGCAGGAAAAGAAAGCTGTGTGAAGCGGGGCGCATACAGGTCAACGGAAAGGTAGGACAAGCAAGAATGGGGGGGGGAGGGATACCCACCTCAGACACAGTCGAAGGCCACTGAGCAAGGCTGGTGGTGAGTGTCCATTCTTTTAAGCTGAGGAGACAGGCAGGGAGAAAAAGCTCCTGCGATGCTTTTGAAACCCAAATTCAAGCTTATTGCTCCCCCCCCCCCAATCTGAAGTCATTTTTAACAATCTCTTATTTTCTTTGACCAGAAAGTCAAAATATGTATCTTCATTTTCACATCTATCTAGTTTATGTTCCTAAATGTGAATAAACTGTACAAATATCCTTAAAGGCTTTATATTAGCATTTGCAAAAAAATCCATAAAGCTTTTATGTTGCTGATTTTTATATTAGCAGTCAACTCCCTGCAAGTTTTGACTGAGGCACTTCCTGCTTAACTTGCTGCAAAGGGGGCTCATCAGGAGTTAGTTAAGAGCCCCTGCTCATCCTGAGCAGCTCAGACCCAGCGCCAGGCAGGATGTTCAATTGAGAGTCCTTTGCTGACAGTGATTCATCTGTTGCTTGAGCTGCTCTGAAACCATGGCATAAGCAGCAGAAGACCTTGGATGCTCTCAGCTAGCTTGCAAATGAATGGCCAAAGAGCCAAGCTGCATGCAGACAAGCTCTCCTGGGTTCCCGCAAGCCCAGCACAGCTTTTGGGCAATGTTGCTTCCTCAGTAGGAAGGTTGCTTCCTCAGTAGGAAGGTTGCTGAGGATGTCACAAGTGAGATGGAAGCAGCAGCTGTCAACCTCTTGCTGGAAGAGAAATCCCAAGCAGACAGCAGGCACCCTAAATCCCTGTGGTGTCAAGACAGGGTGTACATGGACTGGGTGGCGTTGGCATTTCGCCCCCAGAGAGCCCGACGAGTTCTTGAGGCGCTTACCTGCAGGCCTCTTTGCAGATCTGCTGACAGCCCAGCAGCTCTTTCACAAACTGCTCGTGGAGCTTGTAGTAGCAGTACACTGCAGAAGAGCGTGAGCAGAAGCATCTGTGAAGAGCAGAAAGGGAGGGGGCCACCCCCCAAAAACCCTCCCCACAACATCGCAAAGGACAACCCCGGCAGGCAGGGCAGAAAGGATGAGACCCCAGGACTGAAGAACCCTCCCACCTCCCCAGAAATCAAAAGGGAACTATTTGAAATCTTCAGAGGGCGACAATAATATCCGCCACGGGGGGGGGGGGGGGGGGGAGAGATGGCGGCTGTGAAGGACTCAGCGCAGCAGCCCTGTGGGGGGGGGGAGAGATGGCGGCTGTGAAGGACTCAGCGCAGCAGCCCTGTGCCAGGCCAGCTTGCGGACAGGCCAAAAGCAGGCGGCAGGTTGCTGCTGCCTCTCCTCTCCATGGCAGAGCCTGGCCTAGTTGGAGGGCGATGATTTTCAGAGAAGGGAATGTCCTCCCCAGAAAAGCTGCGAAAGCAAACTGGATTCAAGGCAGAGCTGGATACATTCATGGAAGAGATCCTGTCATCTCTGTTACTGGCATGTCAAAAGTATGACCCACACTTGGAGGGGTTCAGAGGGATGCCTTTCAGCCCAACTCCCCAGGAGTGAAAGGCAGCAGCTGCCGAAGGGGGACTTACTCCAGTTTGGGAATTTCTTGTAGTTGCAGAATTCGGCTCTGGCAGGCAGGGGCTGCGCA
This sequence comes from Anniella stebbinsi, assembly GCA_029215795.1. NCBI lineage: Eukaryota > Metazoa > Chordata > Lepidosauria > Squamata > Anniellidae > Anniella > Anniella stebbinsi. Next base: position 45,610,684 of record JARDYH010000007.1, on the reverse strand, counting down.
TACTGAGCACAGCCACAGGTTTTCACCATTGAATTCTGGAAACAGGAATGCAGGCAGGTCTGCAAGGAAGAAACCAAGTCGTGGTGAACGTCAAAGGCTAAAATGGCCTGGAAACCATTTACCCTAATCCCAAATGCCGGTAGCCATGTGGGAGTTCTTGGTGGAAGGAGAAATGCTTTCAGCTATGGTGCATGCTCTTTGGGTACTGCTTTATAGGCCCTGGCTAAACTGAGCCTCAAAACCAGAATACTGAGGCAGGGATTAGGAACATCCCAGGATCGGTGCTGATGGCAAGGTACCAAGAATGTCTTAATAAAGGCCAGCCCAAGCTTGCTAGGATAGCTGCGATCCCAAGAACAAGGGAAGGGATTCCTATCGGGTGAAGCAAGAGTCAGGCGCAGCACACACACTGCCAGTGGAAATGGAGTCTGCTGCAAGGGCCTGGTTGGCTGGACCCAGCTGAGATGGCACAAGCTGCCCATTCAGCCTGATCTAGGCCAGATGACCAGGATTGCCAGGCCGTGCTTGTCCAACACAGCCAGCAGCACCAGAGAGATCCAGTGTGCCAATTGCAGCACCAGCTGCTTGGGAACAAGCCCTGTAGTTTAACCAGAGAAGGCCAAAGGCGATTGGATCAGGTTATCCTGTGGGCACCGCAGCAATGTCACCTGCAAAGAGTAGGTCTTGTTGTAGAGATTCTCCACTGGGACGTCTGCTCCATTCTCCGTGCAGTTGCTGTAAGGCTTGCTGAGCCGATGGGACTTTGTCTACAAAATGGAAAGGGAAGAGACCCATTGGTCTAAGACCACCAAGGAGGGGGCAGATGGGTGTGGCCGATGGGCACCCCAAATCCAATTGCTCCATTGCCCAATGCTTAAGATCTGAAATGACAGGTGTGGGGAGGGGGGCAATGTCAAGGCTGTCTAACACAGAAACCTATCCCACTTTATCCCAGAGGGGTGGAGTGCTGGAAAGGCACTTTGCAAATGCTCAGATTACTCTGTGTTAATAGTATTTCCCAAGTTAACCAGGATAAGCCATTCCTGGCTTCCGAGACAACGTTTAGGACTGGCAATTTCTGGCTCAAATCAGTCTCTAGGTGATCCAATGAAATTAGGATTGTTTAAATCACTACAAGCATCAAGCCCCTGCCAGGGGATGGCTATGCAGACAGAATGCCAGCCTGCTGGGACTGGGTGTGCCCGGGGCCACCTTGAGCGCTTGCAATTCCTAGAAAAAGCCTTCACTTCAGTGGACGGGATCCACAATTACACCTCTGGTCCAGGGTGCCCCAAGGCAAGCAGGGTTGGAGGGCAGCATAAAAAGAGTGCCACGAAAGCGGGGTGGGGTCACACAGCGCCATGCAGTGGAGGATGCAGATGGCACACCAAAAAAACACCGAAGGCCAAAGGGATAAAACAAGAGGCTGACATGATGGAACTGTCTTAATAACACGTCAACATACAGAATCTATGAAACCAGAGAGATCAGATACTTAAATGAGGTGTTTGTTGAACAGCCTGGCATACTCGTGTCCCCATGTGGACCTAGAAAGACTGATCATCCTGGATTGCTCTCTCCAGAGGTAACTGGAATAATTATTAAATGGAGTCAAAGAGAACAAGCTCCCTCCCCACGTCGCCCTCCGCACCACCCTAAGCCTATTGAAGCTTTAATCAGAGCCAATTGCAACAGCTAATGGGAAACAAAGGGATCTCGGTGCAGAGATGGAGCAAATTGTGAAGGAACAAATGAAACAATTCTCTACCGACACAACCAAGTCACCTTGTTCAAAGGACTCCAAAACCTGTTCCAAATGTAAATCTCTTAGCTTATAAAATGCTCTCTCATGAGAAGCTAACCCAGCCATGTGCAAAACCCACCCAGGTCCTGTCAGGAGCAGCATATGGCTAAAGGGGTTTTGGCATTCTGTCGAACTTCCTGTTTCGCAGCTAGACTGAATCTAGTGAAAGTGATTCAGAAGCGATTCAGGAGCTAGAGCCAGATTACACACGTTGGGGCAGTACGTCTGAGTGTTGCATTGATATAATAACGGGTACATTCTATTTATGTGCAGGATTCTCCCAAAACAAGACAACTCATTTGAAGCTATTTCAATGCTTTGCAAAACCACAATTGATGCTTTTCCCAATATGGTCAGAAGATCAGTCGCTGTGAATGACTTGCATCATTCCAGACCAATCTGGTGTTTCTGATGTTTCACACCATGGTGGCATCTGCCATAGCATCCAGCTGACTGCAGGCGCTCATCAACATGGGGAGTGCTGCATATCAGATAGGCTTCAGCCAATGTTTTGCTGCTCTCAGTAGAAGCTCTCACTGTGGGCTGTATGTCATTGTCAATTTGTCATGCCGCCAACCAACCCTCGTTGCCTTCCTGACAGCTCTTCCTGCAGGGTTGCTCCAAATATCACAATGTTGCCCATACTATGGAATGCATCCATTAAGAGTGTGCAGGTTATTATGGTCTGCGTTGTCTGTAACTAGAAGAACAGACATACTTTTTGATATATCAGTGACATCTGTGCCGAGCCAGCAGGCAAAGAGCACTTTACTCAAGGAGGCCTTTGGCATGTAGTAAGTGGGTCTCTTTCTTTTATCATTTTGCCCACACTTAATTCATTTCCCCTCTCATATCTTTCCTAGGCTGCATGGAAAAGGTGAGAATTCCTTCAGAATTCTTTGTCAGCAAGCCCAAATCAATCCCTCTTGGGAAGTCTGGGTTCACCCTCCCCTTCCTCTCCTACCAGAGTCCATGATCTTATCAAGCCACTGTGGAAGAAACTGGTCTCTAGCAAGGAACTCATCATCTGCCACATTTCCCCATTTTCATTTGAAAAGCAAATTCACTGCCCTATATAGCTGAAAATATGGACTTCAGTCCATGCAGGCAGTGCTTGTCCAGGCCTCTGGAGGCAGCAGGGGAGAAACTGTGTGTGCGTGCGTGGGGGGGGGGGCTGAGCTGCACCACTCACAAAGTGCATCCCAATCGAGGTGGCTGTGGCTGTCTCTATCTCGGTGCCAATGTCTTCAATGAAGGGGTATTCATTTTGGTCATGGACCACTATCTTGGCTCCTGTGGACGTCACCAAGAAGGGGTTGTAGTCAGCTTCTTCTATGTACAGGATCACCTGCAGTCCTGTGCAGAGAAAGGGGCACAGAATTAGGGCTGTCCAGTGGAAGAGAAGGTACCAGGGACAGGGGAAAAAGCTTGGCAGTTTCACAGAAATAATGCTGCTTTTCTCTCTCTCTCTCTCTCTCTCTCTCTCTCTGTGTGTGTGTGTGTCTGTTCTTCAGATGCTGTTCTCTTCATGCAGCATCAGAAGTAGTTTACAAAATAAGCGAACATAATTTGTTTTAAAACCCGAAGTTCACAACACACACACAGAGGCAAATGAAAGCCATTCAAAACAGCCCAGAAATCCAGGTGGAGAAAAAGCATCAGCCATGTAACCCACCTGGGAGAGCCACTGCAGGATGGGGGACACTTTGGGGGTGCAATTTCAGGGAAATTACAGCACTTGCTCTACAATCACTAGCTTTAGCAAATTTGGCAGAAAAAAATCTAACTTGAATTTTCTTCCCAAAACCTGGATTTAAATCCCTTGAAACCCAGGCTGCTTCAGTGAGACTGTAATTCTTCAGTGTGCAGCCATACATGTAGGTTCTGCTCCTGCACAAAGCTCTGTTCAGAAAACCTCTGTAGCTTGGCTAGTGCTTTGGATGAAGTCCCGCCCCCATCCTCCAATCAGGTGCTCAAGGGGCGTGGCTCCCGCCTTCCTGTTTGGCTCACCTTTGCCTGACACAACAGACGTGGAAAGGCGTCATGGCACCAGCAGTGCATTAGGAAGCTTGGCTGGGCAACTCCGCAGACAGCCACGAAGGATGGCAGTTGTGGGCAAATGACCCACCTTAGTTCTTTGTGGTCTCCGTGCTGTCCCACCTAAGCGCCAGGGAGCAAGCTGACTTCTTGGAGGTGGGGCAAGCGCACAGGAGCCGAAGAGCCAAGCACTGCCCTGCCACAGGAAGCCTCAGTCCCAGCCTGGATATCGATCTGAGGGCAGTGGGCGAACGTGGAGGGCTGGCAGAGGTCAGCCACCGCAGCTCCCCAGGGCAGGGCTGCTAATGCAGCAAGGGCCCCGGCGGAATGCGCCCCCACAGATTCTGGGGCTTGTGCTCTTTCTGAAGTCACCAGTTCTGTCCAGGTAGAGATCCAGCACCTGATGCAAGGGCTCAGGAGACCAAGTCTGTGTGAGGGGGAGGAGCCCACAGTAGTTTTGGCACATAAGGCACATCAGCCCAGTAAGAGCTCTGGGTGGATACGGAACATCTGGATCCATTTCAGTCTGGGCTCAGGCCTGGCTTGGGGCTAGAATTGGCCTTGGTCATCTGGATGAATATTGGGGAAGGGACAGGGGGAATGCAACCCTGTTCCTCGCTCTTTTATCTCCCTACCGCTTTTGATACCAGCGACCAGGCGTTCTCCAGGACCATGAGGTTGGAAGAGGGAACACTCTATTGCCATCAGGTGGATAAAATGGATGATTTAATTTTTTTTAAAAAACAGATTTTTTAACATTAAAATTTGATTTTTTTAAAAAAAATGTAAATTGATTTTTTTAAAAAAAACCACCCATAATAAATACTAAATTTCTCTCTAACTGAAACTAATAACACAGCTATAGCTAAGTCTAATCATAAGCATGCTAAAATTCAGCAATTAGCTAAGCAATGCATGCAATTCCCTGCACTTGAGGAGTAGAAACAAAATGGATTCTGAAGGGAGCGGCAAAGATAGTCTAGAGAGTTTGGAAAATATAAGAGACTGAAAGGTATTTCTGGGAACAGAGAGGCACTGCTGAGGGGGTTGGGTGGAGTTCATTTTAAAATTCCAAAAAGTAGATGGGAGAAGAAAGGGTGAGGAACGATGCACATTTTGTACGCGGAAGGAAGGCTGGGCCTTGGCGCTGCAAACACACTTGTAGCAGCTTCACTCGGGGGGGGGGGGAGGAGGGAGGTTTCATGGCCCAAAGACCCTCTGGCATTTAGGATCATAGAATAGAGTCGGAAGGGGCCTATAAGGCCATCGAGTCCAACCCCTTGCTCAATGCAGGAATCCACCTCAAAGCAACCAGCTGCCTCTTGAATTTCCTACTGCTGTTTCTTCCTCCCTCTCAGTGAACCATTTGTGCCAGTGAGCCACATGGCTTGGTTTTAAAGCAATTCCGTACAACACTGGAAGAGGCATGGGGCAGCCTGGAACAGTGAAGCAGAGGCAGGCATGCTGGACCAGGCCATGCAGCACATGAGTCAGTGGCTTTTGCAAAGGATTAGCCCTGGTGAAGATCAAGGAGATTCGGTATCATTTTCTACAATATAGAGCTATTTGGCCACTGAATGTGCTGGGGCCCAACTGCAGACTCCTGCTCTGCCTTTCAGGATGGAGATCTCTGAGATCTACTAAGAGGGAGAGTATTTGTCCAAGTCTGTTTGCCAATAAAGGTTTGTTTGTTTCTATCAGAAAGGTTACAAAATCTTTAATAAAATACTACTACTACTAATGGAATGGAGGAGAAGAAACTTGGGAGGGCTACTGAGTATCTAGGGAGGTCCCCACCCAAGGCCATATCTGGCTGGTAGTTGAACACAACACCATTAAATTCTAACTGTTCAGAGAGCTGATGCTTCAACCTTTAATGTACAGTCTTAATGGAAGGAAAAGCACATTCAGCTTCACTGGAACTGCTGAAGCATACTTGATCCTTCTGTAGTATCAGACCAGACAAAGAAGATTCATGAAGGGGAAAAAAAAGCTTACAAAAACAGGGAGAAGCCACCTGCAGCTGGGAAACCACCCAGTGGTACAAGCAGCGTCTCCACAACCTCCTGTTGGCCTCTAGGAGGTGCATGCTAATCTAAGGCCTGACCGTCCATGAAGACCAAGCAGCTAACCTGTCTGCAGGGCCTCCTCACCATTTTCACTGCCTCCTGTGGATGTGCTCAGGATCTCCCCATTTTGGCCACTGTTGAAGGTGTAACAGTTCCCGTGCAGCGGATGGTGGAAGGAAGTGAAATTTCTGAGACAGATCAAACAAAGCCCAATTATTATTTATTTTAAAAGTAGTTTCTGCACCTGTTATATATCAACTCTACAAAAACCTAAAACAATCCATTTAAATTTGATTAAAAATAAACTAAATGTCTATGCAGGGAGTTTTGGCAATGAAAACTACTTTCTCAACAGATGAGGACTGTTAATTTGGAAATTATTTGGGCAATGTTCAAATACTCCAAAATGCAACGGGAGTTGGGGGCAGAACAAAGGTGCAGCTTCCCATATCTGCCTCTTGTCTCTTAAAAGCACCTGAGCCCCCCCCCCCCAAGAAAGGCAGAGGAAGTCCAGCATCCTTGCAGATTCCTCTGTGCCAACAAAGCATCACTGTTTAAGGGGACATCAAGCAAAGACTTCTGAAGTATCCACATACAGCATTTTAAGCCAGGCCAAAAGACCTTTAACGCAATGGCTATGCAGGGACGTGTGTCTGGGTTCTGCTTGTGATGAAGGGGGTCTTTGAATTGCCTCATCAGTACCACAACGTGGAAATCAACCCGAGCTGTCATTACCTTGGAGTGATGTGAAACAGCTGCTTTGGGGCAACAGATTCCAGAAGGGTGCATTTTCTCTCTTTTTTTCTATCTTAACTCAGTCTCAGTCTCTGTGAGTCATTTAAAAACAGCAACCAATTCAAGGTAGCCTTGCATTTGGGTGGGTTGTCATGCAAATACATTCAAGGCTACAATCCTAAACTCATTTACTAAGAGATAAGTTCTACTGTATCCAAGAGGACTTCCTCCTGGACAAACACTTTGAGGACTTTGGGGTATCGACAGCACCGACCCCCAACTCATGCTTACTGCCTTGTCTCAGAAGAACTTATATAAGCTTGAAATTCATTCCAGACACACAAATCACAAAGGATCAAGATGCGGTTCAGAAAGCAAAACAGAAATCAAAGTAAAAGTTTCTTTGGATACCAAATTCCACTCCATATTCAGCACTTGCCAAAATGCACACATCCAGTTTGGGATGTGTCTCTCGCCTAGTTTACCTGCTCAAGGGCACTGGAGAAATGCCCCTATTAACTCCCTGGGGCATTGCATTTTTCATTTGAAATAGGCTTTGCAATCTTTATGGCATTCACCTTCTTAAGAGCCCTGAGAAGTCGGCCTCTGTTATTCCTATTTTGCAGATGAAGAACTGAGGTGGGGAGATGGAATTTGTCCCAAACCACGCTGACTCAGAAGGGTCCCTTTCCCTATTTATCTGCTGGACTGCTCTGCCTCTGCCTGCGTTTGCCAGGAAGAGCCAGGACACCACTGACTGACCTGGAATCACAGGAAATGCCATCAAAGAAGCAGCTCAGCAGGAGCTCGTCAGCTGAGTAGCTCATCCTCACTTTCTCCTTGGCATCGATTTGAGCCATGATGTTCATGTAGTGCAGCTTGTACCATTCTTGGATGGCATTGACGCCTGAGCTGAACGTGTAAAGGGCACAGTCGCTCTTATTGCTGGAGTCACACTAGAAAGAAGAAGTGGAAAGAACTCAGGCATGCAGGCAGGGAGGCGGTTGGAGGCTGGAACAGTCTTTCCCAGAGATGCTACTCAGAAGAGAGATGGCTCCAGGTGGATTGACAAAGCAGAGACACCGAACAGGATGTAAACAGGGAATAAAATATCCTTGCAGGTGCTTCTGATTCGGCACCTAGAATTCGGCATTCTAGAGAGAAAATCCTCAGAATATTTATTTGTAGATGATGGTACAACCCACTTTCCCCTTCAAATGTAGATGCCCAAAGTGACTAACAACCACCCACCCATGTATGGCAGGATGTTCCACACAATGGGTACCGCAATAAGTTCCCCCTTCCTCGCATGTTTCCAAAGCTACACTTCAGAAAGCAGTGGCACTGGAATGAAGCTCTGGGCACAATCCAAGACACACGTTTTAGTGCAGCAAAAGTACTCCGAGATCTCAGACTTCTCTTGCTCATCCCCGCTTCTGAATGTGCTATAGGGAGGGAAAGTCCATTCAGAAGATCTCAAGACATTGAGAAGAGCTCTCCATCCTCCAGAACTTCCTGTTTCTGGCCAACCCCCTGCCCCACATGTGTTTCAGCAAAGGGTCACAGATTCCAAACTGGCGATGGCAGCAGTAGACCTAAAGAACTTCCACGGCACTCCAGGGTCTTGTGGAGGGAAGACTCACCAGCTCGAAGCCAATGTCCTGGGGGTTCTTGACAATGCTGGGGCCTTCTGGGTTGATGCTCCCCTCAATCCGTCGCTTGTAGCCAGCAGAGACACTGACCATAGACGTGGGATGGAGGTGATCTATCTTCCTCAGGGGAAAGTGCTTGAGGAATTTGCTCTCGTTAGCCTTCTCACTACCCACATCACGCCGGTCCCTGGGCTTGCCTCCTGAGAAGTGATATAAGGACTCCAGTGCAGCCATGGTCTCCTTGTCCAGTTCTGCCAGATGCCCTTTGATGGCGCTGTACCTGCCAGAGGAAAGGGAAGCTCACTTTGGGAAGGAAAAATCTGCCTGGATGTGCAGAGGAAGGACCTCCTGTGTACAGGTGTTAAAATGAAACAGCCAGGATTCGGCTGCCTCCACTCAGATCCACACTCGGCTGGAAACAACTTTTGGGACAATGGGGTGTGGCAGAGGCCCCACATCGTATGCAGAAGGCCCCAGCTTCAAACCTTGGCAGCATCTCCAGGTAGGGTGAGGAAAGACACCTGCTGGAAACCCCAGAGAGTCGTTGCTACCAATCAGTGTTGACAATACTGGGCTAGATGGACCCATGGTCTGACTCGGTATAAGCCAGCTTCCTAGGTTCCTAACAAACTGGCTAGCATAATGCAGCTTCCTATTTAATTAGAGGTTTATACCTAATTTTCCACTAGCTATTACATACAAAAAACAAAAGACAAAATTAAATATTCACTTAAATTCCATTTTTGTTTTTTCAAGACTCTAGTTCAAAATGTCTTCATTTGCCTGAGGGTGAAAATTCTCCAGAGGAATGTGACTGTGGCAACAAAGGCCTCTAGCTGTAGTAGGATCAGTGCAACATTTTTAATTCAGGCATGTGAAACCTCCAGCTCACGGCTGTATGTGGCCCGTGTGGATTCTCCATCTAGCCCACCAGCTTCTTCACCCATCCCTGGCCCCTCCGCCAGTAGGAAAAGTGTTTCTCTTGAATTAGCAGCAAATTGGAGGCAAGAGCTTTACCCTGCTGAGCACTGAAAAAGGCTCCCTTTCTCAGCACTCAGCAGAGGAAACTGCTGATGAGAGAAAAGAGCTTCACCCTGGAGCAGGGAGGGGCCTGGGCCTAGGATGGGTGCCATGGAGGGATCCAGCCCTGCTTATTTGCTCATTCAACCAAACAGGCTACCAGAGCGGCTTACAAAAGTAAGTGGCATGGCAGTCCCCTGCCTGAGGCTAAGAGGGCACGTTTGGAATTTTGACAGTGTCATGAGCACTCTCACAAAATGGCTGCCATGGAGAGGCTTGCTCATTCATAAAATGGCTGCCTTGGTGGGCATAGCTAGTCACAAAACATTCATTTCCCAGAATGCAACCTGGTGATACTAACAGAAAAGCAGCTATCCCAAGAACCTAACTAAAAGGCAGAGGCGTGGGGGCTGAACTACAAAATACAAAACCACTCTTTTGAACCCAAATATTTTGGATCCAAATAAAGAATAACATATGACAGTCTCCCAGTTAAACAAAAATTACAATAATCTTAAGAAGTTAAATTAAAAACAGGAAAGGCTTGGTAGGTGCCTGAAGTCGTGTCCATGGCCACCATCTTGAAAACCCAGATTTAGAGCCTCTGGTTCAGCAAATTCTTGAAATGGAGATGCTGGCTGCATTCAGACAACACTTTAGTCAATGGTGAGTTAATAGTCAACTCACAGATGGTTATTTTGTGGGTACTCCCCACACAACATGTTCCCACACAACTGTGGATTGGTTGGGGCTGGCATTGAGTGGACTAATAGTCAACTCGGCTTTGACTGACACAGCCCCCGCCCCTCTTCTTCCTCAGTTCTCCCGGTGTTATCCCAGCATTGCTGGTTCTGCTGGCTGGACTCTTAGCCAGGAACTCTGTAGCCAGCCAAAATAGTCCACTCAACCCTGCAAAATAGTCTACTGAGCCTGACAGACAACACACTAACCAATGGTTGTGCAGACAGTCAACTCTGCAGAGCATTGGTTATCTCAGTTGGTTATTTTGGGAAAATAGCCAACTGTGGGATGGTTTTTGTCCGACAGACAACACAATAACCAACCGTTGACCACTCAACTCATGGTTGACTACTTAAACCATTGTTGGTTATCATGTTGTCTGAACCCAGCCACTGAGTCATGACACCTCCAGAGCCACTCTTTGTACTCAGCTTCAGTAAAGCTAAATTATGGAGCTCCCTGCTACAAGGAAATAGCTGTGGCAAAGAGCGATTAGATAGCAATATAAAACGATTATCAGTAATTCCCAGCTGATTTTGCTAAACTACATCTCCATCTGTCACCATTTTGTGACTGGTGGGTCTCAATCATTTTTGGTTCTCTCAAGAGGGCCCTGGGGGTAGAAAGTTTGAGAAGTCGTGCTCTACAACATTCTATACTCTAATGGCATTGACAAATAATAAAATCGTACATGTAAAAGTATTTTATCTTACACCATATGGGTATAGTATGATAAGCAAGACCAGACAGCTTGTACATCAATTGACATTATTATTGCTTATTTTTATGTCGTATTAGCTACAGTATGTACACAGTGCTTTACAGAATACAGGTATTTGCCCCAAGGAGCTTAAATCTAAAAGTTGGTATAAGGACATTTCTGTTCCTGTTTCAGAGAACAATCAGCTTTACTTTGTTAATATCAGTCTGGGCATGTAAACCCCTTCTTTTATTGATTCTCCCCTTTTTTAGTCTCTGTGCCAGAAAAGTTTTAAGAACATAACATGAGAAGAGCCCTGATGCTGGATCAAACCAAGGGACCATCTAGTCCAGCATTCTTTTCACATGGTGGCCAACTAGCAGTCGACCAAGAACCTACCAGCAGGATACACCACGTGCAACAGCACCCTCCCACCCATGTTCCCCAGCAACTCATGTATACAGGCTTCCTGCCTGTGATACTGGATACATAGCCATGAGGACTAGTAGCCATCGAGAGCCTTCTCCTCCAGGATTTTATATTATGAGCTGAAAACTGGCATCTAGCACTATGAACTTTAGTCAGATATCCTATGCATATCTAGTCTAAAGTAAGTGCCACTGAATTTATAAGACTGATTCTCAGGTAAGAGTGCATAGGATTACAGTCAGGAACTCTCACCACAGAGGGAAGTTCTTAAGGGAGGCAATATTGCTCAATCATTGTTGTAACATGGGGAAAAAATTAATTCATTTATTTTGAGATTTTCATTCTAAACATGGTTCTTTAGAATCCTGAAGGCAGTTATCAGCATAATATACAATATAGTAAATATGAAAAACAAATATAAAATCATGCTTAACAAAACAAAAACACCCTGATAGCTTAGAGCAAAACACAAAATCAATTATGTTCTATTATGACCACTCAGATTCGCATTGTAGACAAAAGTAGGAATCTACTTTGCAGAGTTATTTTAAGTACTTCTAAGATAGATTATCATTTTTTAAATTTCTACTTCATTTCCAGGAGTGGAATACATAGCATTCACTCACTAGGGTTAAAAATGTTTGAAAACAAATACAAAGACATTATAACAAAAATGAAAACCAATGTAAAGCCACCAATTTGCAGAGCATTTCCTACTCCAGACATTTCCACATGAGGGAGAAAGCAGAGCAGCCATCCTCTTGGAGACGGAAGTTTTTTCCAGCTTCTTAAAAGCCAGATCATCATTGCTAAGCAGGGAGTTCCAGAGGTGAACTGTTACTGATAACGGCCACGGCCACAGCAGACAGCTGAATTTACAGCAGAGGGTGGCATACATGGGAGATCATTCCTATATGTGAACAGTGACAAATGCTCAGAAGTGTGATTTAATTGTGATTACTATTACTCACCTCCATCACTCTAACACAAGGGACATGTCTCATCCCTCCCAGCTGCTGAAAGCAGCCCAGCCTAATCCTCATTCTTTATTGTCCCTGGTAACGCGGGAGCAGGATTACTCATCTGCACTTACTTGTATGGGTTGATGTTGCAGATCGTGACGGCTGGGAAGGGGAGCTTGTGGAAATGCACTGTGACAGAGACAGAGGTATTGTAATAGTTTGTGACCAGCTGTGAGCAGTACCACAGGATCAGCCCCACAGCGGTCAGGGTGAGTAGGATCCAAAGCAACCGGCGCAGGCGTCCCCGGGACACGACGATACGCCGGCAGCCGTGTGTGTTGGTATTCATGCAGTACCAGTGCATGAGCTCGCGCAGGGTTGGCGCCTGGGGGCCTGTCATGGGCAAAGTCTTCTTGATTTTGGCCTTGATCTTCTTGGCAGGAGCCAGGACGGGAGCTTTAAGAAGAAGCAAAGCAAAACCAATGGAGAGCTGAAGCACATGTCCCTAATGCATACTTAAACCAGTTGCAAACTTCTTTAACTGTCACAACCCCCATTTGAACCACAGAGATGGGGGGGGGGGGTATTGGTCCATCATCTAGGTTTGTCCTGCTCCAATGTTTTTGTCCTTTTCTCCTGGTTCTCTGTTTGCTGAGTTCTTATATTTGCATTGCCTTTCAAACACACAGAAAGGCACCTTTGGGATGCAGATAATACCTGAACTTCCTCTAAAGGTAAGGCTGCAGTGGGGACTGCAAGAGGGCTGAGCAGAGGCAGCTTCAAAATTCACTGCCTCAGGTCTTTTACTCAAACATTACACAGCAACAGCCCCCTCCCCCGCCCCCCCAAGACATCTTCCAGTTTTTTCCATTTCCCTGACAAAAGGGAGGGAGGGAGGGAGGGAGGGAAGGCATCCAGCTCAAGTCTGATGCCAGCTTAAGAGGGCTCTTCTCTCCATGGCGGAGCAGCAAGTGGGGGCCCCTTCGTTCCCAAATGTAAGGGGGCGTAAGGCAGGTCAAGCTATTTTCACACTTGAGGTAAAGAATCCCACAAGCGCTTCTCTCCCCCTCCATGAAGGAATATGTCAAATACCTCACAATTTGGTGCCTTTTCATGATACCTAAAATGAGACACCCAAGGCAGCCAATTCATTCTGCCTCACAGCAGGCCCCACAACCTCCATGGTCACTTGGTGTGTTCAATAGGGCTTGCTGCACATAGGATTGCAGCCTAAGTCAAGTTAGAGGACAGAGTTGCCATGTTGGTCCCAAAGAACACGGAATAATGGGCTCAAGTGACAGGAAGCCAGATTCCGGCTGGGCATCAGGAAAAACGTCCTGATTGTTAAAGCAATAGGACAATGGAACCAATTCCTTAAAGAAGTCATGGGCTCTCCCACACTAGAGGCCTTCAAGAGGCAGCTGGACAGTCATTTGTAAGGTTTGCTTTGAGTGGATTCCTGCACTGAGCAGGGGGTTGGACTGGATGGCCTTATAGGCCCCTTCCACCTTTACTATTCTAAGATTCTGTGAGATCAATAGTGGGCAAAGTCGGGTCAGGTCTGAACAAGCCTGTGAAACTCAAGCCCACCCGAGGGCTTTCAATTGCAAATAGCCAGGAGGGAACCTGCCCAGGGTGATCTAGAGAAAGACATCCTGGGAGAAGAGGAGGTCAACCTTCCTGGGGTTAGAGAGCGCACAGCGCTTTTCGGCACAAGCACTCAGACGTGCCTGAGGGAAGCGGACAGGCCCGCCCCGGCAGGCAGCGGCCTCAGTTCCCGGCAGCCACTCCCTGGATGGAACCAGAGAGGGCCAGGGCGCCGCCGCCGCCTCCATCGCAACGTCGCGGAAAGAAGCCGGACGTGGCGCAGCCAGGAAAGCTCGCCCCAGCTCTCCGAACCCAGGGCCAGAAGAAGCGCGGGGCATCGCCTACGAAGGCAGCCGGTCTCGCCCACTTCTTCCAGTCCCAGCCTGGCTGCTCTCTCGGCGCCGCCCACTGAAGACGGCCTGGCGCAGAGCAGCCGTCGGCGCGTCCGTGGTGGGGAAGCCAAGAAGCCGGGGAAAGACACGGCCGCCGCCGCTTCTTCCGAAGGTGCGCAGCAACCAGCGTCTCCTCCGGCTTCCCGGCGCGCGCACGGAGAGGCTGCCGGAGGAGGACCGGCACGGAGAAAGTCCTCTGCCCCGAGGAGGAGGACGCCGCCGCGCCCCGAACGAGCCCGCTCCCTCCACTCACTCCGCTCCAGCCCCGTCCCGTCCCAGGTTTTCTCCCGCAAAACGCGCCCAAGCCCGGCTGGACACTCCGGCGCGGCTTCCCCTCCATGTCGCGGACACGGCGGCTTTCCCGAGCCCGGCATGTCGCCCTCGAACTGCTGCGCAAAAGCGCCCTCCCGGGCGCCTCCGGCCGGCTCCCCTAGCTGCGGCTGCATGAGGCCGGCGGCAAGAGAGCAGTGACTGTGGGACGGAGCCGCGACGCGCTCTACCTCGGCGCCGCAGCCCGACACCGCCCTCGCCACGCCTCCGCCTGGCTCGGGTGGCGCGGGCCGCACCGGCGCTCTCGGCGCGCCCCCTGCGGGCGGGCGAGCGAGCGCTTGCGGCCGTGGCACCCTGCCCTGCCTCAGCAGCGCGGCCTCTGGCGCCAGCGCGTGGAGCGGCACGGTGCTGCGGGATCGAACGCTCTCCTCCCGCCCAGACATAAGGACCTAAGACGGGCCTTGATGCTGGATCAGACCAAAGGTCCCCATCCAGTCCACCATTCCCAAAGCTGCCCACCCGGAGCGGAGCAGGAAGTGTGTGCAACAGCACCTTCCTGCCCATGTTCCCCAGCCTCGGATACTGGAGGGAGCGCATAGTTGTCAGGACTAGGGGGCTGTCTTGATGATGGTGCATTGGCACCACCAGCCCCCCAAACCCGTGCTTGTTCTCCTGGGGTTGTCCCCATGCCAAGGAGTGAGCATGGGGTTTGTATCAAGAGCTGGGGGAGGAAGAGCCGCTGCTTCTGCCCAAGCACTGTTGTATTGTTCTCTTGCTTTTTAAAAATTTTAACTGTTGTGATTTTTATGTTTATATTGTTCCTGTTCCCCGCCTCGATCCTTCTTATATGGGATCTGTGACAATTAAATGACCCCTTTCTCATAAGAGGGAGTCATAGGCCTCCCAAGGGGACTCAAATTCCCACCACAATTTGGTTGCCGTGACTCGGATTTGCAGTGGACATCTCGAAGGGTCTTTTGCTTTCCAGCAGGCCCCAGGAGACAAGGGCTGCCTCTACAAGAGAGGTTTAAATGCTCTTTCAAGGCGCTTTAAAAAATTTACCTCTACAAGAACGGAGCGCAAATCGGGCATAGAGGTGCGTTATCGCTCCGATTATGCGCATTATCGAATGCGCGTTAAACAGCGAGTTTTATTTTGCTCCAGCCGTTAAAGCGCATTTTGCCTATGTGAACAAGCGCTTATGCGCATTAACTACTTGTAAAGCGCATTTTGGTCATCCGTTAATGCGCTTCGCCGCCTCTTGCCGCCTCTCGTGCAGAGGTATTAGGCGTAAATGCGCTTCAGCGATTATGCACATAATCGCCTAACCAGGCGCAAAAGCGAATCCTTGTAGAGGGGACCAAGAATAAGGCGCCTTGGTAAAATTTTACCATTTCCCCCCCCCTCTTCTCCTCCTCTCTTGGACTCTGCACCGACCCTCCAAGATGGTAAGTACCAAAGTGGCTGAGTAGCAGCCAGACTCTCTTTCTGGGAAAACGGGGAACCACTTTGTTAGGTTGGGTGTAGGGGAGTGACAATTCTGGCTTTGAATGAATGAATGAAATCAAGTTTTTCCCCCCCTTTTTTTGTTGAGTAAATGTCGAGTGGATGTTGAAGCCAGCTTCTGTGGTTTTGGGAAGGGTAAGAGCCCTAGAGATTCTGTAGACAACCCAACCTTGGCGGGTACTGGGAAGATTGTGTTGGCATCGCGGCCTCACTTCCAGAGGGTCAATAAGGACTTTGGCCCCTTGGTCCCTCTGCGATTTGGGTTCAAGTCCCAAAGTCTACAAGACAGTAGTTAAAACTGGGTTTAAGTCCCAAGTCAGTAGTTGAAACACGTGTGTTAAAATTGACGGGACAGATTGGCTGAAAAGTGTGCGCTTCAGACTCCCAAGTGGATCAGGAAAATTTCTGGCCCTTGGTTCCCCTGCCATCTGCACAATAAGAGTTTTTACCGGTTTAATCTAGACCTTCTGTCCTATGCACGTCTGGAGGCACTATTTGTTATAAAATCAAAACCAAGTTTTCTCACTGGACCCGGTGGGAAAGCAGGTTGTTGAACATAGTGCATTCAGAGGAGCTGAGACAGATGTGAAAAGTAGTATTCTTGTTAGGAGGTTTTCTTTCACCCCTAGCTGCTTCTAATATTCTCTAACTGAAAGAGGACGCTCTGACAGTTACTTTAAGCAAGGCACTTCAGATACAATTAAAATATGGAGACTGCTACCATTGAAGTGGCACGCACCCCAGTGGAAGAAATATGCTACATTTACGTAACTGAATATCAGCTCCCGGTGGGAATGCGTGCTAGATTTTTAAAGAAACTGTGCGAAGAAGTTTGGCCAGAATTTACTAAAAATAACTTGACCTTAAGATGGCCAAGACAAGGTACCTTTGACATTGAAAAGTTAAACTATTTAAAATTCTGTATAAAAAGAAATAAATATCAACAAATGATTTACTGGTATATATATGGTATGACTACGTAACCATATTTGTGAACAACCAAAATACAGGTACTCCTGAAACAAGACATGCTTTGCCCTTGAATAAACTAACACATGAAAATAGAGCTTAAATCAGCAGATTACACAAATAACGCAAAAGAAAAGATATGAGCAAGATTTCACATATCACCCAAGAACTAGGAGACATCATAACCCAATGCGCCCAACACCAACGAGTCTGCTGGGGACCCTATACAACAGCCAGAAACTGCAAGTTACAGTTTACATCCAGAATCACTAACCGTGACAAGTTCATCCTCGAAAATTGGACAGAATCAGGTTCCAAACATATTGTGTTATGGGTCTGTTATTGAATTAAATAAGAAATCATATATAATAAATCCTGTATGGTATGATGAAATCCCCAGAGATCAGACTGGTGACTCAAGTGTGCTATTCCCTCTTCCAAATTTCTACTAGCCAATAAACGAGATGAGTCTCTGTATACACAAATACTACTGTTGTGTGAGCCAAATTGGGGGGAAACCTTGCCAGAGGAGTCCTTAGAGATCCTTACAGATCCATTAAACTTTTTTATTTGCCATAGTCTTAAACTAGAAAACCTTCAAATGTTTCAATATTTCTTATGTAGTCACTGTTGGTGCGAGGTTCTCCCTATGGCGTAATGTTCAAGGAAAATATAAGAATATAGGGAATATATATATAACCATGTGATCAGAGCCCAACTGGTATCACTATCATTAAGAATTGTATTTATGATAAAAGCTCATGGTAGCTAACAAAGTTTGCAATATAAATTATATTCCTTTTTTGGTAAAATATAATTACCAAAGAGTTGTTGTAGATTGCAAATCCCATATTGCTAATATCAGAGAACAAGTTAATTAAGAAGCATATCGCCCTTAGAACTTAGGAGGAAACCAATAAAAAGAAGTTAATAAGCCTTTAATAAGCAGACGTTAAAATAAGTGTGTGTCATTGGAAACTATAATAGCTTCCGTTAAAGACAACAGATTGCTTTTTAATACCTGAGGTTTTCCTGTATTATCTCTCCATCCAAAAAAAATATTGTTTAAATATGTTATTATGGTAATTATCTTCTCTAAGTTTTGATGTGTATCTTATTTCAGAGTCTTCTCTTAAACCCCATGGCCCCCTCCTAATAGCAGACAATGTTCTGTAATTCTGTCCAAGGACGAAATCCCTTGTGCAAGTTGATTCTAGACTAAGTTTTAGCAATGTGTCTAGATCAAGCCGTGTCTCCTTGCGGAGTCCCGCAGAGGAAAACTCTACTTGTAAGGGAAATATCCATCAGAATGCCACAGGAATTATTGACCGTGGGACCCTCTAGGAGAGTCTCTTGGTCAATGCAGGCTCAGAGACTAGCCAGGAGACGTACCCTAACTCAGCCAACTCATTTGACTGGCATCCTCTCGATCCCTGAGACCCTTAACCTGCGAAGAAAAATTCAGAAATCGGGGTGAGGTTTTCAGGAACTGAATGAGCATTCCTATAGCAACTTGTACTAGAAGTTTTAACCTCAACATTTAGGGCAAGATGTTTGTGTGATCCTGATAAAATATCCCAAACCCACTGAATGCCACTTCCTTCTAACCTAAGTTAAGTGTATTTCTGACAGACTGTATTACAGAGCAACGCCTACTGAGATCCTGATTGTGCACTAAATTCAACTAAAGTTTCAACTAAATTCTCCCTTTTTTGTCTTTCTATATGTGTCTAAATGTGAATTAAGTTTATAAAACTAAGTCCAATCCATCCTAGAAGTTTGAGAAAATTATAGCAACCCCTTCATATTTGAAATTTATAGCAATCCCATACAGCACCATATGAATTATCTCTAGTACCCTGTTTGTGTTATTATTGATTGAGATATTACACATGCTCAATAAGTTTTGGGATTAGACAATTCAATTACAAGTCCAGAGATTTCGAGATTTGGCTCCTTGGGCTCGTCAGCTCCCGGAGAACTTCCCAGAAACCATTTGGGAAATTGGCAACGCAAAGTTGAATGCGCTATGTGATAGTCGGTAGCGCCAAGTATAAAGGCATCCTATTGGAGAATAGGTAGAGAGTTCACAGTTTTCAGGGAAGAGCTGCAGTTGCCCAGGGTATGGCCCATTCCCGTGGAGCATATTTTAGTGGCTTTACGTCATAATGACCATAATGAGTAAGTTGGCAGTGCTTGCATTCTTAGCTAAGGTCAGAGGGGTAGGTGAAACACTTCAGACGCTAGGGTTAGGTGTGCTTTGAAAGGTTGGATTAGGACTGCTCCGGATGGTAGGACTCCTGTTTCCGCTGATAGTCTGTTGCAATTTAGGGAGCAATAGAAGCAGTTGTGGGTTTTTTTTTCTCCTTATGAGACAATTTTATCCCACGCAACAGCTTTGACTGCCTTCACTGGGGCACTCAGAGTTTCTGAGTTGCTAGCATTTTCTAAGCATGATCAGAGTGTGTGATCCAAATCTAACCATTAGAAGTTCTAGGACCGATTAAGAAGGGCACTACTCTTCAATTGAACCAAGCCCGCTGGTGCCATTATGCTCAAGCTCAAAGAGATTTCAATTTTTTGCATAGTAAGCATTCAGAAACGTTATTTAGATTACATTTTTTTTCTCGGATTAAGGCTGCATCTACAGCAGTGGTAGTTGGGTTTACTCCTGTTCAAATTCAGGCAGTTGACAAGTGGCGTTCAACTGCCTATAAAACTTATATCCGCAAACCTTCTTAGAAATATTTACTGGGCTGGGACTTCAAAATCATGGTGTTTGTTTTAGATCGCTAGAGAGGCCATGTCCCAGTCCATGTGATCATCATGGGCGAGCGGCCAATATGAGCTTTAGATCACAGCTGGGTTTGAGTCGTCATGCTAACATTAGATGGTTGGGCAGACGAGGTATGCGGTGGGAACGCCTCCTGCCTATATTGTTATAACAGGTGGGAGACCTTCCTGTGTCACTTCCCCCCAGGCCGCAAGGCTCTGGGTAGGTGAGAAGGGTTAGTACCCTTATTTTCCAAGCCAGGCTGTGGGGCTCAAAGCTAGAAGCCCCAGGAATTACCAGGCAAACTCCCAGACCACGTATCCCTCCCTCACCTGAACAGTGCCTGTGAATGATCATGCACCAAGTCTCCTTACCTCTCTAGATGCCCCTTCCTATTCGTCACTAGGAGCGTCAAGCCATTTGCTTAGTCGCTCACGCCCCTTCTAGATACTAATACCTCCCATAGGCCCCGCTGTAGATTATGCAAAAATAAATCATTTCCTTGGTCTGACAAATGGACACCATCCTGCCTATACAGCTCCCTCCGGGAAAGTGTAATATCCAGACACTGGATGCTAAAATCGATGTGTTTAATCAGATCTTTAAATGTTTCTGTATTCACTATCTTGCGGGCTTTCTCCAAAATCAAATGATTCATACCAGTTCGCCAATCAAATCTGGGTATGACACATGACTAAATAATTGAAACGCCGGGCCACCTTTGCCTGATGAAATGAAAATCTGCAAGGACACTCCCATATTGACCCGTCCTTTGCTGGCCGCGCGCCGCCTCTCCCTCCGCCCTCCTGCTCCGGCACGCCCACCGGCCCTCCCGTCATGCCTGCCTCCCCTCTGGGCATTCCTCCACTAGTGGCCATGTCCCGCCAAGATCTCGGTACAGCCGGCTTGCAGGTGGTGATCCAAGCGGCTATGCAGAACTATGGCGACGGTGACGAGGAGGACGTGCTACGCGCCCGGCTGTGATGCCTGGGTGGCGCCTTGCCCGCGGGGCCGACATTTGGGATAGCAGCGGTCGCTGGCCCCTTGGTGCTGCGGAGGCCTTGCCCTGTTGCCGGGCTGCTGTTCTGCCGCTGCTGTGATGCGGGCACGGTGACTACGGGGGCATTGGCCAGAGGCATGGCCGTGGAAGCCCTGCACCGCGTTCCTTGCCTGGCAACATCTGCTGACCTCCTTCAGCAGCGCGATACCGTCCACCACTGGGTGCTCCCCCGGACAGATGCCATGTGGAAGGAGATGCAGAACTTGGAGGACTGGGACGACGAGCGTTTCCGGGGGAGCTTCCACATGTCCCGCGTGACGTTCGACGTCCTGGTGGCCGAGGTGACCCCTGTCCTGCAGAGGGAGTATACCATCATTTGCCTATCCATCCTGGTCTCCCGCCGTTTGACCCTGATGCTGTACAAGCTGGCATTCAATGTGGGGTATCTGCCGCTGTCAACTATCTTCAGGGTGGGTGTGTCCACCGCCTGCGAGATCTTCTGTGAGACGGTGAGCATTCTGAAGGAGCTGTACCTAGCTGACTTCATCCGGGTTGGGGATGAGCGGGAGAACATGTGTGGCTTCCATGCCCTGAACTTCCCACGGGTGGGCGGGGCTCTGGACCCGACCCACGTGTGCATCCTGCCCCCCCCTCACGGCGATGAGTACTACAACCTCAAGCATTTTTACAGCATGGTTCTTCAGGCGGTGGTGGATGCCAAGGGGCGGTTCCTGGATGTCTATGCGCATGTGTCCAGGCGGAGCCACGACATGGCCGTCTTCTGGAACTCCCCCCTGGTGGCCAAGCAGTCACCGGGCTGCTTCCTCACCTCCAGGCCCACTTCTGTGTGCGGGCGTGACGTGGGGCCGCTGCTCCTGGCCGACCCAGCCTTCACCCTCCAGCCGTGGCTGATGGCCCCATACCGCTACCCCCATAATGCTGTGCAGCGTAAATACAACTACTACCACTGCCGTGCTCACCTGCCTGTGGAGCGCGCCTTTGGGTGGCTGAAGGAACATTGGCGCTCCTTATTTAGCTTGCTGGACTTGCAGGTTGACGTCATCCCTGACATCATGGTGTGCTGCTGCATTCTGCACATCTGCGAGTCCCGTGGGGATGTGTTACTGGCCGAGCACCCTGATGTCCCTTGGCCGGGCGAGGACGATGATGCCATTGCTGTGGATGGGCATGACGTTGTGCCGTTGCCCGGGCCTGTGCATCCTGTTGGGGAGCGCTGTGCCCATGCAGAGGCGGCATGTGTGCGTGAGAGTATCGGTGACTGGATCTGGCTGTACTACCCCCCTGTGTGAGCTCTGGCTGTGGGGTTCCTGCTGTGGGCTGCTGTTGCTTCCTGGCAGTGCGCCCCTATCCACCTCCCCATCATCCCTTTCCGCCGCTTGCTGCTTCGAGGTTCCCTGCTCAGCTGACCCCTCACCACTGTGCCTTCCTGGTCGCCTTCTCTCAGCCCGGGGGTGACTCGTCTTTCCGATTACTCCGCCCGTGCTTCGCAGTGGCCCTGTGCCCATGAAACCATTTTTATATGCCACGCTGAATAAAGTTTTTTCACTTTCCCCCTCTCTAGCCTTCTTTCCAGTGTTTGCGGGTAGTTGCACTCGGGGGGGGGGTTGTCTTGGTTGGGGGCTTGGGGACGTCGGGTGCCCTTGCGGCTGCTGTGCCTCCCATGTAGGGTGGGTGTGGGTTGCTCCCGGGGATGGGTTGCCTGGCGTCTGGGTCTGGTGCCCGGGTGTGCATTTCGGCTATGGCTTGCCCGTGCATTGGCCATGCTTGGCCTTCCTCAGCTATGGATGGGTCTGTGGGGCGCTGTGGGGGATGGATTGGGTGGGCGGGCTTTGTGCCTGTCTGGTGGCAAGCCGGCCAGCCCTTGCCCGGTCCCATTGGGGCACCGGGTGTGCTGGGGCGTGGGTGCCTCCGATTGGGGTGCTGTGCTGGGGACGTGGGGTGGCCGTTCCATTGGTGTGGTTGCTCCTCCTGTCTGCTTCTCTGCCCGGGGCTGGTGTGTCCCACCCAGTGCCTCTGTGCATCCAATGGGGGTTGAGAGGCATGTCCTCCTGCAGCTTCGATGGCGGCACCCATGGTTTTGGACCGTGGTAACTGCTGGGATACCTCTGGGAGGACTTGCTATGGTTGGAGGGTGGGCAATATGGTGGGTGGTCTGTCAGTCATGGCCGCGTACGTTATTTGCAACTGGAGCGTTTGCCGCTGCCGAGCAACGCAGGCTGCAACGTGTTGTGTGGGGACCGCCGCCTGCATAACTCCAGGTCAGTATGCTATTTACCCCTCCGTTGCTTATTGTGTCATCCGAATTCAGCCAGAGGCTGCATTCGGACAACACATTAAGCAACTGTGGGGGGGGGGGGGAAACAATAGTCAATTGTGTTGCTTATTGTGTTGTGTGGAGGGTAACACACCGCTCACAAACTACTGACGGTATGCTATTCCGCCCAAATAAGCAACTGAGAGAAACAACTGGCTTGCAAGTTGTTTAGCTTGAAGCCAGTTGTTTAAAGTGTTGTGTGGAGGGGTGAGTGTGTTAATGGCGTGTGGTGAGTGGGTTAAAACACAAGCCCATTGAGGCAGGTGGCAAGAGTGACCAAAGCGACAGCTGCCACTCTGCTACAACTGGTGCAACTTGCAGAGGCTGCTGGGATAGAACTGGGAGGACTGAGGGAAGAGGGAGCGTAGGGAAAGGGTCAGGGGCTGTGTCAGTCAAATGCTGGGTTGACTATTAGTCCACTCAATGCCAGCCCCAACCACCCACAGTTGTGTAGGAATATGTTGTGTGGGGAGTACCCACAAAATAACCAACTGTGAGTTAGCTACTCAACCCACCATTGACTAATGTGTTGTCTGAATGCAGCCAGAGAGTTTGGGCTATTGAGCAGTATAGAAATGCAATAACTAACTAAATAGACTGTAGCTGACTTGGAGGAATTCATTTCTGAGTAAATCTATTGAGGATTGGATGCCACACTTCTCCTCCTGTTGGCGTCAACAGTACAGAAATTGGCTGCCTTTTAATTGGAATGTAAACCATCTATTTTTGTAAGGATTATATATTATTCTACTGTAGAAAGGAGGCATCATAAATTTCACCAAGAACTGTGGTTACATTTCACCTATTAAAGGCCCATAAAAGTTCATTTATTTATTTATTGCATCTTTGTACTGCCCAATAGCCGAAGCTCTCTGAGTGGTTCACAAAAATTAAGCTGTGGTTGCAGATACCTCAGGAAATCTTAATTTGGATTGGGAATGGCGATTGGGAACAGGGGTGGCTCTTCCATGAAGCAGGATGAAGCTCCGCCGCAACTAGACTCCCTGGGACGCCCTGCCAGCTGCTCAGAGAGCCTGGCCCAAATGCCCTGCCGTGAGGGGTCCTTCCTTAGAGCGAGGCTTTGGCAGAAGGTGGCCGAGAGATCTCCTGTGCTGTCTCCTCGGCAATCTCCCCACTAATGCCTCGCTCTGAGAAGAGACCTGTAGCATTACACGTACATATGGTCACCTTTCCATATGGTCACCTGAACTAAAATCCAACGTAACTTTTACTTAGATTACACTCATTTAAAATGGTTATAAATTGTGAATTGTGGTTATAAATATGTGATCCTATTATGACTCTGTATTTATGGTGAATATATCCAGGGTTAGGGTGGGATGAGTGATTGGGGGAATGGTTGATTTGCATATCTGAGACGATTGGCTGAGTGAGTAAAGGAGGTGTAGTGCCTGTGATATATAAGCAGGTTGCTGTGCTTGTGTGAGTCAGACAGGGATTCAACAGGGTTTGTTAGGGAATAGATCACAGAGAGGGGGTTGTTTGAGATGGGGTTTGTGAAGCATTAAATTGAAGAGAGTCTGAAGAATGTGAGTGTGTGTTTTATATCTATCTATCTATCTATCTATCATCTATCTATCTATCATCTATCTATCTATCATCTATCTATCTATCTATCTATCTATCTCCTCATACACATTACTCCTACTCACTTTCACTCTTTAGAAGCTTTAAAAGTTACTGTTGAACATCTTAATGTTATAATTAATAAAGATTTGACTTGATAAAATTCTATGCCTTCTGCTCTTGGCTATGTAAAGGTTAAAATAAATAAATAATGCATGCTATAGAATGAAGCCAGTATTTCCTCACAGCTCTATGACAGAGCAAAGGGTTGGACCTGAGCATGTTGCCTGCTGTGGGAAGGTGTTGTGGGAAGGAGAAGGATTCTCACTGGGAATAGGCAGGAATGCCACAGACCCTCCACAGAAGAGATGGGGCAGTGGTAGTCACTGTTGATGCTATGTGGGGGCGAAGGGGAAGGGTGGCTGTATCTATCTATACTAGAGTGACCAGATACAGAAGAGGGCAGGGCTCCTGCAGCTTTAACTGTTGTGATGAAGAGGGAATTCCACCAGGTACAAATTGCATACAAATCACACCTGCTGAAATTCCCTTTTCTCTACAACTGTTAAAGACACGGGAGCGTGGTCCTCCTTTCCGTATGGTCACCCTCAAAAAGAAATGCAAGTGGACAATACGTTGACCTCATATTACTTAGTGCCAGCTCCCAGCCCAGGCAATGCACAAGTTGGGAACTGACTAAAAGGAAACAGAGAACTAGGCAACAGGCCAGAGGATTGCCCCTTTAAGAGTGTTGAATTTAACTTTAAAGCCCTAAATGGCTTGTGACCTTGGTATCTCAGGATGGTCTTCTTCTGAATGTTCATCCCTGCATGCTCCATTCATCTTCTGAGGCCTTGCTCCAGCTGCCACAGTGGCCCCCACTTTGCAATATGATCTCTGAGAGAAGATCATCAGGACCCAACACTTTATTATTTTAAACATCTGGCTAAAACATAGCTATTCCAAAAGACTTTGACTGGGTTATCACAAAACAGACTTCTTGAATATGACAGACTTCTTGAATATTTCACCCCCGACCATGGGTTGTAAGGTTGTGTGAACATGAATGGCAGGGGTCATGTGAATGTTAAACAACCCTTCTGTTAAGAACTTCTCTTTCTGTCTTGTTCTCAGACTGTGAAATCATGTCAAAAGTTTCATCTTGTTGTATTCATTGGGAGCTCATACCCTAGGGCAAGCCATAATAGCCCATAGTGATGTAACCCCCTGTGAATCTGGTATCTCAAAGCAGTCTGGGCAGCTCAACCTGCTCTGGATGGGGTTGCACTCCCCCTGAAGAAGCACACTTGTGGGTTCCCCTGGAGCCATCTTTGTCACTTGAGGCTCAGTCGGCCTCAGTGGCAGAGTGCCTTCTGTCAATGTAGGTTGGTAGTCCAGCCACACGACTATCTGGACAGGGATAACCTGGCTTCAGTTGTCTATGCTCTGATAAGCTCCGAGTTAGATTATTGCAATGTGCTCTACATGGGGTTGCCTTTGAAGGAGGTTCAGAAGCTGCACTTTGTGCAAAATACAGCAACCACATTGACAACAGGGACAAGAAGGCCCAAACATATAATATTGATTCTGGCCTGATTGCACTGGCTGCCTGTGTTTCTGGGCGTGATTCAAAGTGCAGGTTTTGACTATACAGCTTTACAAGGCTTGGGAGCGCAATACCTGATGACATGCCTCTCTCAGCATGAACTTACCTATATACTATGCTTATCGTCTAAGGCCTTCCCCCAAGTGCCTCTGTTGAAGGAGGCTCAGAAGGTGGAAACAAGACAGAGGGCCTGGTCAGTGGTGGTCCCCCAATTGTGGAATGAATTCCCCTGCAAGGCCTGCCTGGTGCCAACATTGTTATCTTTACGGCACCAGGTTAAGTAAGACCTTTCTCTATTTTCAGGCATTTGGCAGCATACGTTAAAGGTTTTTAAACAGGTCATAGGATTTCTTACTGTTGATTGTTAAAGTTGCTTATGTGTATAGGTGTGTTTGCTGTCTGCTTGTATGTAAGCTGTTTTTATATTTTGTACTGTATTTTTAAGGTTTTTAATCTCTTTGAACTACCCAGAGAGCTTTGGCTATTGAGCAGTATAGAAATGTAATAAATGAAATGAAAATGAAATAAGAATTAAACAAACTAACTGGATAGCATAATCATTCAGGGAAGACATGGGTAAAGAGATGGGTCTTTAATAGGCACTTTAAATCTGCACCTCCCAAATACCAAGCAAGAAGGCATTCCGTAAGTTGTGTGCCACCACAGCGAAAGCCCATTTCTGGGTTGCTGTTAGTCTGCAAGTCGTAGGACAACCAATAAGGCCTTCTTTGTTATAAATAATAGACTGATTGAGCCCTATCCTTTGGACCCTGGCTTGGCTTCCACTGTTCCTTGCCTTTTCATGTAAGAAGGCAAAAGTTAAAATTCTGCTTTTGTCTCTAGATGCATAATAATAATAATAATAATAATAATAATAATAATAATAATAATAATAAGGTGGCATTTGCCCTTGCTCCCTTCCTCCCCTTTGCTGCAAGTGCCACCACCTGCGTGAAGCCTGGCAGAAATACACCCACTCCTTGGAAGATGCTTTTCCACCTGGATGATGACAGTGGGGTGGGTGGGGATGGAGGTCTCTCCTGCCTGCTGATATAGAAGTGCTGGCTCTCATAGCAGCAATTGAGGAGCAAGGCTAGATGACAATTTAAAATGCCAGATGCCCACTCCCTGTGGCAGCTGCGCCCACTGAGGCTGGTGGGCAGAGGGCATTGTCACCAGAGGCAGAGCACTCTTTTGAATCCCCAGTAGCCTATATCACAGAAAGGGCAAACTGAGGCACATTAACTTAAAGATCATGAGTGCAAGTGTTCCACACAAAAGTGCTCCTTTGGGTCCACATTCTCCTGTTCCAGCAGCATCTCCCATTGCATAGGCAATCAAGTGACTTTACGATCTTCAGGATGTCTTCACAGTGCCGATTCGGCCCCACCTTCTCTTAAAATCCCATGGCACCACAGCTGCAGGTGGGGACAGTTAATCCCTACATGAGAAGGAAATGCGGGCTTTCTAGAGGCCATTTGGCCTGCCCTTCCTGCTCTTCTGGCGACCAATTGCTGGTTGTGATCCGCCCCCAGCTTGAAGCCAAAGCGTGGCACATAGTAGCAGGTGTGCCTTCTAGTGGAGCAAGGAGTATGTCAGGGAATTTCTCTACCAGTGCAGGGTTTACAGGGTCAATAGGCAGTGGGGTGCTACCTTGTTCATCCCTAACATGGAGCCAGACTGCCTGCTCAACTTTCCTGACTGCTAGGCTCTGAGTCATAGCTTTGTAGAGCCTGGATCTTCAGGAGCTGAGTTTGGCATCTCAGTGGAATAATCTTCTTGTCTAGAAAAGTGACAGACAGCCATGTCAGTTTATTGGAAAAAAGAAATCCAAAGGCAATAGTTAATATCTTCATGAGGGCCAATTTCTCGAGTTTGCCTACACAACATGTCATTGTCTAAGTACCCACCTATGAAAGGTTCTGTGATGGGGTGGGGGCACACAAGTGACATTATAATGTTGTGAGATTTGAGGGTTTGAGCAAAATAGGGTTAATGGTGCAAGAATGATTGCAAATTTCTTTGATTATCTCTGACAAAGTTGCCAAATCCCTTTTTGAGGGTGGAGAATTAATGGTGAAATGGCGAGGAAGTACATGAACAGAGTTTTGCCTTTCTCCATCTGTTCCCTCCAACACTCAGCTAAGGATGTTGTAATCTACCTGATGATGAGTGAAAAGGACAAGAGACATTTCTTTGAAACAGAGGAAGAGAAAAACAGAGGCAGTTCAATTTTGGGTGCTGGGACTTTGCAATGGACTTTGGCCATCTGTTGGGGCATTTAAGCCAGGGATCCCCAATGTGGTGTCCATGGAACCTGATCCCCCCCCCCCCATTTTTTAAAATATACATGCATGCATTTTTATGAAATGTATAAAATGTTCTAGCAATTGTACAGTCATGGGCTATAACAAAAAGGGACCAAATATCCAAATACGTATCCATTTGAAAGTGACGTCTATGTGACACCCTTTCAAATATTGAAAGTGGTGCTTCAGTCCATTGCATTATAAGAGATGAGTTGTCATCCTTCCAGTGTTATCATATTAAGTATCTCAAATGCGCCCCACAGGTCCAAAATGGTTGGGGACCCCTGGTTTAAGCTGTTCTTCCATCTATACTCAAAAATATTTGCAAATATTACCAAATGAAATATTACAAAACACGGTAAGCCTCCTGCATTCCTCCTTCAAAAGGACCCTAAACTCGGGTGAGTTGGACGCCCTGGAACTTCTTGACGCTTGCAGAAGTGGGAAAAGGTTGCAGTAGGATAAAAGCTTGTAAGGGATCTAGGCTGCAATCCTACGGTATACTTGGGAATATGTCCCACTGAACTCAATGGGACTCACTTCCGAAGAAGAGACACGGAGTTCTTGCTGGTTATATGCGGAATGGGATTTACACGGCGGCCCCCTACTAGGAGGGCGCTCTTCGTCTCTGAGGGAACAAGGGGCTTCCAGACTGCCTTTTCGCGACCTCCGGGCCAGGCTGAGCTCGGTTAGAGCGGCCTGGAGCGGGGTAACCCCTCGGAGGCGCTGCCAGGCGGGCGGGGCGGACGCCGCTATCAGCTTCGCCGCAAACGAAGGGAGGCCTTTGCCAGTGCCGAAGATGGCGGATGCTTGAGGGGAGGCTCAGGCTTGCCCTCACCCCGCATGGCGCCGCGGGCTTCCTACGTGAGTCTCTCGCCGCGCGGGCTCCGCCCCGCCCGCCGCCGCCGCTTCAGCAGCAGCTCCGGCTCCTCCATGGAGCGCCGGGGAAGCGCCTGAGCCGAGAGGAGCGAGCAAGCAGCGACGCCACCCGCCCGGACTCTCGCCCTAGGCCCAGGGTGGCGCTGGAGATGAGGCGGTGGTAGGCCCGAGGGGCGCGCGGGCGTCATGTCGGGCCGGGTGAGCGGCGCGCCGGCTCCGGTGCTCCCTGCGCCGGCTCCCTCCTCCTCCTCCCCGGCGGCGGCGGCGGCGGCAGCCAAGGAGAAGCGCTCGTTCAGCAAGCGGCTCCTGTTCCGCGGCCGGGTGAGCGGGGCCAGCGCGGGCAGCTCGGGCTCGTCGTCGTCGTCGCCGCCGCCGCGCTCGCTGAGCAGCTTCATGAGCCGCGTGCTCAAGACGCTCTCGACGCTCTCGCACCTGGGCACCGAGCACGGCCCGCCCGCCGCCCGGCCCCACGGCCACCCGCCCGCCGCCGCCGCCGCCGCCCTCTCCGGCAGCAGTCTCGGCCGCTGCTTCCAGCCCAGCCCGGAGCCCGAGCCGCCGCCGCCTCCGCCGCCGCCCGCCCAGGAGGTGCCGCCGGTGCCGCCGCCGCCGCCTGCGCCGCTCTCGTCGTCGCCGCCGCTGCCGCTGCCGGTGCCCGGCGTGGCGGGGCTGCGGAACCACGGCAACACGTGCTTCATGAACGCCGTCCTGCAGTGCCTCAGCAACACCGAGCTCTTTGCCGAGTACCTGGCTCTCGAGCAGTACCGGGCCGCCGCCGCCGCCGCCACCGCGGACGGAGACGACAACCGGGAGGCGCCCGCCGCCCAGCCGGCGCCGGGCAACGGCAAGGGCGAGGTCACGGAGCAGCTGGCGCACCTGGTGCGGGCCTTGTGGACGCTCGAGTACACGCCGCAACACAGCCGCGAGTTCAAGGTGAGCAGCGCGCGGCCCGGGGCGCGTGGGGCCCGGCGGCCTGTGGGCCTGCTGCGCGCCGGGCCCCGGCCCCCGGCCGGCCCGCGAATGCGCTTGGGGCCGCACAGAAGGCAGGCCCAGAGGCTCGTGGCACCAGAGGGTGCTGGCCCGCCTACAAGGCTCGCCGGTTTGCCTGGCCGGCGCTCCTTCAGCGCTGTGCCAGAGCCCCGCCTGTGCGCCTGCCGGCCAGCCACGGTCTGGGTCTTGCCCAGGCCCTTCGGATTGTAAGCTCCGCGGGGAGCACTGGCTTTCTTTTCTGAGAAGGTCATCTGTATCGGTGTTGTGATGGTAGCAATCTTAAGAGTTGCTGAATAACAACTTCACAGGTACAGGTGTTGAGCTCTGGGAGTGAGAAATAGATACCTTTGGCTGAACTCTAGCGCAAATGAATCCCTGCATGCAGTTTTAGCCTTCTGGATCAATCAATGTTTAATGGAGACAGTTTGTTCTCCCTATGTTCAGGCTGCTTAAGAAAGAGGGAGTTTCCCTGAGAAGGTCCAGAGTGCCATTTTAATAACTCCCATAGTTCACCAGTGTTCCGAGGCTCCAAATCCCAGGTCCGGGGATGAGTGGTGTGAATGGAGAGGTTGTGTGCAGATCGCCTCATGTTTTGAGAAGAATCTTAAACAACTCTTTCTAAGTCAGCATTGCTTATTCCCTTTGGTTCGCATGCTCTATCACATGGACGTGTGTTGTTGATTGGATTAGCTTCCAATGGCAAAGGCAGGGGTGAAAAACTTTAGGCCTTGGGTCAAATCTTGCCCACCTGGTATCCCAGTTTGGCCCCTGGAGTCCCCCAGATTGACCCTGGTGGTTTCCAGGCTTTTGTGCATTCCCCTCACCCCTCCATTCTAAAAGGTTGAAATGCTGAAGGCTTAGTTACTGGCAGTAAGACCTTTAAACTAAAATACACTGGCATTTTTTTGTCTTTTGGCCCCTCCCTGTTTGCCTTTGGCCCCACCCACCACTGTGATGTGGTCCCCAAGAGGTTCTCCAAAATCGAATTTGGTTCTCAGGCTCAAAGAGGTTCTGGACCCTTGGTGTAAGGTTTGGAGTTCCATAGTACTTTTTCCCAGGCAGTCTCCGTTAAAAGTCTCCGTTTTATGTGTACATTCACGGCACATGCATATCGCAGTCCCTGTTAATTTTGGTCTGCTGTGTAGAGAGAGGTGGTTAGTGAATTAGTGCAGGGATGGGCAGGAGGTAGATCTCCAGATGTTTGGTACTTCAACTCCCAGAAGCTCCTGCCAGCATGGTCAATGGTCAGGAATTCTAGGAGTTGAAGTCTAGAAATCTGGATATCTACTTTTTGCCTATCCAATTGTGCATGGGCTTGTTTGCACAGTCAAATAAGCCACCATGACTTAAATAAATAAAGCACAGTGGCTTATTTTAATCCCCGGCATGATTTCACCAATTACCTGTCTGGGTGCAGCTTGTCGTGTTGTCCGAACCTTGGCTGCATGGCATGTTTGAGGGGGAAACAACCCTCAACCCATGGGCTGTTTTGATGAAGCGAACTGGGTCTATACATAAAGTCCAAAAAGCTTCATGTGGAAACAACATTAGCTAGCCGGCATGCAGCTGGCTTGTGAGTAACCCCTGAGGAACTATGCCCCACAGTCAAACCAAATCATACATGAAGCATCCCAGTGAAACCTATCCAGTCTGTCTTTTACCTCTTCGTAATGCCTGGACTCTATGAGTTGACTTGGTTCTGTTGTAAGTTCCTTTCAAGGGTTTTCTGAGGCTAGCGCTGATTCAGACCTGGCAAAAGGGAGAACCTCTTCAGATTGTGCATAGTCAAATTGTGGAATTTGTTATCACAAGATGTAGTGATGGCCACGTACTTGGACAGTTTTAAAAGGGGATTAGACAGATTCAAGGAGGATAAAGCTGTTAGTGGTTACTAGTCATGATGGTTATATATTGCCTCTAGTATTGGAGGCAGTGTGCCCCTCAGTACCAGCTGCTGGGGAACACAAGTACAAGGGTGCTATAATTGTGCTCATGGTGGTTACAGTGCCGATTACAGGAAGCACATGACTCTCTTGATACAACAGATCCACTGGCTACTGTTACAGTTCACTGCAGAATTCAGAGTGCTGGTTATGATCTATAAAGTCCTAAACAGCTTGGGACCAGGCTACCTGCAAAACTGCTTTCTCCTATATGAGCCTGCCTGGTCCTTAGGATCTTACAGAGAGGCCCTACTTTCAAGACTGCCACCGTCAGAGGTGCTTTTGGTGGTGATGTGAGAGAGGGTCTTTTTGGTGACCGCTCCCAGTCTGTGGAACTCCCTACTGAGGGAGGCTGGGTTTGCTGCCTCTCTGCTAACTTTCTGATGTCAGGCAAAGACCACTTTAATCAGGCCTTTGGCCTGTAAGTGGGTCTGTGGGTTGGGTGTTGGTTTTCTTCTCTAATTGTTGTGTTTTTATTGTATTTTAATGTGTTTTATTGTTTTCAAATAGTTTTGTAATCTGCCTTGAGTGCCATTTTCGGTAAAAAAAAGTGGGGCATACATCAAATTATTATTAATAATACCTTTATTAAGTCCAACCAAATGGAACAAAATAGTGAGCAAGACATTAAGAAATTAATGGATTTCTGTGTTATTGTAACACTTTAATTGTGTAAAGATATTTTAACTAACTAAATAGAGTATTTCCATGTGCATATGCAAGGACACTGAACAAGACCATTTTATTCCTTTACAATAAGCTTGACAATAGCTAAGAGAAGGGAAAGCTTGTTGGAACAAGGATTTCTTTGAAGATGATTTGGACATTTCAGAACTTCGAAGCTATCCATCCATGGAGGATGCATTGTTAAGCATCCTAATGTGACCTAGGCAGAGCCATCCGTAGCGTAGAGCCCAGGGGTGAGTAGATGGCAGGCTTGTAGGATCTCTTCTGTTTTTTACTAGAACCCTGAGATCCACCAACCAGAGTTTGGTGCGAAAGACGCACACTTAGAATAAAATAATTCTGAGCCCAAGAATTTGTTTTACTGGCACTGAATCAGGCTCACAGTCCTTCCAGGGCCTTCACACAAAATATCCTTTTGTTACCCCAGGCTTTCTTTATTTCGGTAGTATAGTTTAAGGTGAGTTCAAGACATTTCGTTGTTGCTCTTGTAAAACAATTGGGAAGCCGTAGATCCTTCCTGATCCAGTAGATCTTGATCTATTTTCTGCCCATTCCTGTTGTAGTGAATGTAACATAGGACTACTCTGTCTGCAGTATAGCCGCAGTTACCAGGCAGTACTTTAAAATCATTGCAAAAAAATATTTATTTATTTGAAGTATTTTTATGCTGCTCCTCAGCCAAAACGGCTCCTAGAGTGGCTCACGTCTGTCAATTAAACAAGATCTCCTCTGCCTGAAGACTTACAATCTAGAAAGACACAACACAAAAGGAAAAAGGAACGGGAAGGGAAGAGGGGAAAGCAGCAATTCTTTCAGCAGGGCTGGTGGGATAGCCCTGTTGTCCCTCTCATCTCCCTCAGTACAGCCTGCTGTTATGGCTGCTGCTGGTGACCTTTGAGGGAGGAGGTGGTCTTCAGCAGGGCTGGTGGGATGAGCTACTGGGATTATTTTAAATCCACTATCAGGAAGCTGTGATACTTTCCTATGGGTAAATTAGGTTCTCCACAAAAATGTGTTTCTGTGGGAGCGTCTGCATGGGGGAGACCTTGAATGTCTGAATGGCCCTTCAGCATTTTGATATTCACAGAACAGGGTTGCACAATCTGTGGGCCTCATGCAGTCCCCCAAGGCCATAGATCCGTCTCCCCTTGTGTTCCCAGAGCCTCATTGCTGTGTCCCCCCTCCCCAATTTCCTTACTATCCCCACTTCTCTCCAAGCCCAATATTTTTGCTATCATCACATCCCTCCCAAGCTCTAGTGATGCTGCTTTCAAGATGGCTATTTTCCTACTGCTAGTAGCAGCCGAGAATTGGCAATCCTGGTAGAGGTCACTGGAGGATGGGAGAGGCATCCACCTCCCCACCCCCACCCCGAATGATCCCTATATTTCTGTGGGCTGGGAGGGGAAGCATAAACTTCCCATCCATGTGTAGAGGGGCAAGAGAGTGTGTGTGTGCCCCCAGCCCCTCAACCGATACTGCATGAGTTCCTTGGGGCTGAAAACGCAGCGCACCTCTTTTCTAGAAGTAAGGGGCTAGAATTACTTGAGTAGATCTCTCTCTCTCTCTCTCTCTCTCTCCCCCAATTTGAAAATATACGACCTCTTGGTTTGGCAGGTGGAGTCATTCCCAACTTGCAGACTGAGAAAATTGCAGGGCCCAGCTAATCATAGGGTATCAAATAGGAGTATGAGATCATGCAGGTGTGCTCAGTGGTTTATTGTGGCAAGATACAGGATAGCGTCTCCTGGAACCAGCAGCTAAATCCCAATGACACTGAAGACTTGCCAACCCTGACTCCCATTATCAAGCCAATAATAATAATAATAATAATAATAATAATATCCTGCAACAGGATGATTCCATTGATCCTCAGCTATGAACAGGAATGCTCCTGTTTGGAGTCCAGCCATCCTGAAACGGGAATCTTGTAGCACTGATTGAGGCTACTTTTCTTTCTAAAGAAAAAACTGTTGAAAACATCCTTGTGTCTGTTATCATACAGCATAATAGATCATGCACTTATTGTGCCTCCGTAGCAGTGGTCAGGGACTTGCAAGTCTCCACAACTGTCATCTACTGCTCAGAAGCATAGCTCAACCACTGGCTGCCGTGGGGGGAGCGGGAGGCCCAGCCCTCTCAGTGCCCAAGAAGCCTCAGCCTTTTGCTCTGGAGATGCAGAATGGGGCTGGGTGTTTTGGTGGTGGAGTAGACCCTGAATAATTTTCTGTAGTTTTGAGGGGGGGGGGGTTCAGCAAAGAGAACTTTTCCTTTTTTTTTCTTTTCACAAATTGCCGAAAGTGTGAGCGTGACTTTTTTTTTTGTAGCTAGGGGAGTTTGCAAAGCTGACAGGTGTAAAACAGAGTTACCTCTTTCCGGTGTGCAGCTCTTTTCAGTGGATGAGTCTCCTGCAGTATCATTATTGTTGAAATACTGACTGAAAAGTTTCTGTGCTGGTTTTACAAGACAATATGCCTTTAACCTCACTCTCTTTTTCAGCTGTTTCAGTCAACTGCATTCTGCCTAACTAAACACTTTTCTGGCTTTTTCAGTTGGTTACAGAAAAGGCTCCAGTTCCTGCCCTAAATTTGTCAATTGCATGTGCAGTTATGCCTCCTTGTACTCCATAATGGTGGAGGTTCTTACTCAAGGTGGCTTATATCTTAGAAGTTCTTTGTATAGATTTCCTTCCCCAGTGCAAATTCCATCATCCTATCTACCTTTAATCTTCCTTACAGCAGGTTTTTATGGATTCCTTGTAAATGTAATCTTTCTGTCCCTCAACGTGTGTTCAACCCTTCAGTGTAAGGGCTTGTTGATTGGAAAAAAGGAATATTCAAGATCCTATAAGCTGATGTAAGCTCAAGTACATGACAGAAACTGTCCATG
This sequence comes from Anniella stebbinsi, assembly GCA_029215795.1. NCBI lineage: Eukaryota > Metazoa > Chordata > Lepidosauria > Squamata > Anniellidae > Anniella > Anniella stebbinsi. The sequence goes on along the minus strand of JARDYH010000007.1, from coordinate 45,574,816 downwards.
GATTTGGGTCCTAGAATCAAGTCATTTTGTCTCCCCAACCCAAAATTTTGCCTCGCTGCTATTTTGAAGCTCATAGGATTCCTGGTCATAAATAAAACCCAGGTTATTTGGTAGGAGCAGGGGCAATGATGTCTCCTAAGAGGTTAACAGAACTCTTCTATGTTTCAGACTGGCTGAATCAGATTCAGTGTTAGGCCAAATCATGGGGCAATCCAAAAGGCAAGATAAGAAAGCAGGCAAATGGTCAAATTCAAAGGTTTCAGTCCAAAATGGGATCTGACTAAGGCAGGTGTGGTCAAGATAAAGGCAAAGGTTAAAGATACAATGCAGAGTCAAACAGGAGGCCAAGGGTTAGTATCATAGAGGTTCAGTCACAAGGCAAGACCAGGAAGTCACAATACAGGGCACTGGAGCTGGTAAAATTAAATTGTTCCAGCACTGTCTGGACTACCATTGAAGGCTTATATAGCCAGAACTTCCTGAGCCCCACGCAGGGCTCAGCTGCAGTGTGTTACAGGCTCTCTGGCCAAAGTCCTAATCAGGAGGAGGGCCTTGCTTCTGAGAAGTCTTCCTTTGTAATCAAGCGCTTTTTCTCAAAAGAACCCTATTGGCTTGCCTCTTGAGGCGGCAACATCGGGGGCTAGGTGGTCGTCCAACCTCCCCTTCTCCTCTGAGGACAGACTAGCGGCAATCTCCATGGAGGGCCCAGTCTCCCCCAGTCTCTTGACACGGGTGGCGTCTTGGTGCTGTCTGTTTCTGGAAGCTCTAACTCTAGCTCCAGCAAGGGCATGACACAAACCTTTCTCCTTGGCAGTACTCTGACTCTAACCACAGGCTAATAGGAAGGCCCCTCCAGGACTGTCATCCCTTTACCTATTCAGAACTGGAAGCACCCTTACCCCAATATTCATGTTTTTTGGAACAGAATAATTCACCAAACTGGGCCATGTGTTAAAAAATACACATCCACCCATGTATTCTGGCAACCAGTGTAGGTCTTTCAGGAACCCTTCATCTGGTCCTGACAGCATGTGCCTGTTAGCAGCTGAGCTGCCATGGTTTGCACCAGTTGAAGCTTCTGGACACTCTTCAGGGGTTCCCCACATGGGGCACTTTACAGTAGTCTAAATGTGATGTAACCAAGGCCTGGATAACTGTTGCCAAGTCAAACTGACCCAGGAAGGGTCGCAGCTGATGCACCTAACATGATTGTACAAACTCAGTTCATGCCACTGCTGTCACTTCAGGATCCAGGGAGAGTGTAGGATCAAGGAGGGGCGCAGCTCCTTCCGGTGCAGGTTGAGTTTCAGTCGCCGAATCAGGCTTTCTGCTGACCCATAATACTGGGATCCCAAGCTCTCTCAGATGCTGGTGTGTTATCCTAGCTAAAAAAGTGTTATAAGTTAAAGTTTTTCCAGTGGAGAGGAAGAAAACACTGATCTTCTCACCACTGATCTAGGTAGACAGTGACTAACCTAACCCCTAATTATAGCACATCAGCAGCAGTATATAAACCCTTGCCAGGTAACACACAACTCAGTCAGGCCTCATGTCATGCAGATGTAATGCACCCATGGGAGAACTTTGGTGAAAGAGCATTTGGCACAAGAAGGGGAACTCTTGGCCCCAACAGCCTGGCCTTAACAAATTCAGGAAGAGCATATTGCTAATGCTTGTCTTCTCAGAAGCCTTACAGCAGGGTTCTGTCAATCTCCAGGTGATGATGTTGGACCACAATTCAACTGGCTTGGCCATAGACAGCGGCTTAAAATTGAATCCCCACTCTTGTCTTCCTGAACATTGGCCAAGCTGGCTGAGCCTGATGGGAGTTGGAAGGCCACAGATTTCTCACCCCTGCCTTACCCAGACACCGACACCCAAGAGGAGCCCCATCTCCACTCCATGCAAGTGCTCATCTCAAAGGGAGGGAGGATACCATTTGTCGTTGTCTGTTTGCAACAAATTTATCCCAATTTCCCCCTGTGCCTTCTACAATATTGGGAAGGGTGTATAGGCCAAAGAAACCGTCCTTCCCCCCATATCCAGTGATACTTCCTCTTGCAGGTTAAATATGCAGGAGTGGGGGCTGGTGGCCATGAACCCCCATATTGCATATCTGCTCTTTGCTGAATGCCAGGCACTCCACTCCAGCAATTGCTGCAACTGGCCGCCTCCAGGGTTTCTTTTGTCTTGCAATATCACGGCCTTATCAGACGGAGCAGAAGCATCCACTGCAACTGTTTATTGGGGTTTTGTGAGAAATGTGTTAAGAGTCTGTCCCCGGCAGGTGGACCTTCCAGCGTGGACAGGAAGCTTCTAGCTCTGTGTTGGAGCTCATCTTTTCATGCAGAAATGCCAGAGTCATTCTCCAGCATCTAGTAGGGCTGGGGAAGAGCCCTGGCTCAACCCCTGGAGAGCCATTCCTGCCAGTCAGTGCAGGCAGCACTGGGCTAGATGGATGAAGGGACTGGCTTGGTATCAGGCAACTTCCTGTTTTCCATGGGAGTAGAAGGCGAAGGCAGGAGAGCTCAAGTGGAGCCACTCCCTCGCTGGCTGCCATGGGCTGAGCATCTGCCCAGAGACACAGTCTGTTGCCATTGCTGTCAAATGTTCCTCATTATTGTCCCTGTGTCTCTAGGCGTTTTCCAGGCAGCCCTCCAAGCGCAGAGGCAAGGATACTCCCAGTGCTATGTGATCACAAGCAAGGTCTACAGCAGGATCACCAGCAGCAGTGACCAGTACCCATCTAGCTGTTCCCTTGTGGGTTAGCAGCTACCTCCTTCTAGGGTGCTCCTGTACTTTTGCAAGCTGTCTGATGGACAGTTACATAACAGGTGATGCAGTACTCTGTCTGGGGGTGGGGAGAACAAATGCCTGTTTCTCTCCTGCCTGTCACACGACTTTCAAACGCACAGGAGCCCTGCTGGGGCAGGTAGGTTGTCAACCTCCTCATCCCTTTCAGAACTCATTCCATCTATGATGCTGTTCAATAAAAGCATTCACTTCCTTACAGCTGTTGGTACTTTGTTAATGGGAGTCAGTGGACAGGGATCCCTCCGTCTCCTGTTTCTTGTGCACCTCATCTGTCTGCAGCAGGGGTGGGGGAACATTTTTTTTTCCTGTGGAGGGCCGTGTTCTCTTGGGGGTAATTTGTCGGAGGCCACATGCTGGCGATAGGTGGGGCCAAAGCCCAAATTGCAGCCTCTTTCTCTCTCTGTCTGCCCGGCAGCACTCTTGCCGAGGGCTTTTGAAATTAGGCCAAGGGATGCGAGTGGCTGTAGGGCTGCAGGTTGCAAACCCCTGGCCACGGGAGGGGGCCGAAGGTTGTCTGTCTTCTCCACCTTCTGGCCACTTGAGCTCCAGCAAGGGTCAGGCTCTTTGGAGCAGCACCTGCTCCCCCTGGTGAAGAACGAGGCAGTTCAGCACAGGAGGCAAATGAAAGGAGGCATGCTGGGCTAATGATGAGCAAAAGGTGCTGTTGGGTGTCAGGTGCTTCATAGACAATTCACAGGGCTGGCCCTGTGAATTGTAGACTGAAGACTTGGCAATTTGTCATGAGAAAATGTATCTCTGCTTCTCTGGTATGTGCTTATCTCAAATGGTAGGCCGAAGGCCTTGAACGTTCTCTGGGAATTAAACTATGCTTTGCAAAGGTGGGGGCTATCTTCCTCACACTGTAGCGTCATCAGAAGAGGTTGAACCGTGCCGCCCTGTTGGCACGTGAGTTTAGATTACAGTCCTGAAGCCCTGTCTATCAAAGTAGCTTAGAATTTGCCCAGCCTCCACACTATATTGCCTTTGTCCTGAGAGTAATTCCGTTGCTAGGAATTATCTCGTCTATCCTCTTGCTGCTCTGCTACTGCTGTGAGTTACTATTCTGATTTAGAATTGTGAGATGCACTCTATACATGTTCTGTTGATGTTTGGACTTATTACTTCTAAAGAACTCTGCCATGAGAAGTGCACTGTGGCTTTTCATAGATTTGGACTTGAGATTACTGTTCTGGATTCGTGTTCTATAGCTTGCTGTCTCCCTCCATGGAGCCAAAGTTACGGGCAGAGGGAGGCAGAAGCTGATCGTTGCTGTTCTGAAACTCGTGTGTGTGTGAGACCTGTGAGAGGACCTTCCTCAGAGCTAAAGCTACGTGAATTGGGAAGGCTCCCTAGGTCGAAGAGGTTCATTTCCTGGCTTCTGGCTTCCGTGGTCAGCTCAGCGTTCCCTGACAGGCTGAGTGAAGATTTAGTTGCCAGTTGACCGATATACTACTGTTAGGAGGCCTAATCCTAGAGTCTCTCTATGTTCCAGAGGGTTCCAGTGCAGCGTGGCCGCTCCTGCCCTCTAAGGACTAGAGTTAATCTCTAAATGTCAGTCCCTGAGTGAGTGCTGTTCTCATTAAGCCGTTCTACCTGAAAGCTGTGTGGTCCGTCTTCAGCTTCAAGTGTGTGTTTGCAGAAATGAAACCGTTATGCTTTGAATCTCCGTGTGATTACAATAAAAGAAATCTCACTGTTATTGTTGTGTATCAGTGTACCTGAAGTCGTGAGCAAGAACTTTAGAGAGTTAGCCAGAGTCACGACAGTATAATTCCTAGCCACAAAGCCAAGACCTGCTGTGTCCAGAAATCTCCCGCTGGAGTTCTCCCTCAAATTCAAAAAGACCTGCAGGTGATTCTCTTCAACACCGAGACTGTATAAATTCTTCAAAAGAGTAAGTAGATCTCCCTGTTCCTTGGATTTTACAAACCTTTGCCTGCATTCCAGTAAGAAAATTTATGATCAGCCTGAAAGATTCACACACACCCCTCCACCGCATCGTTTTTGCTAATTGAGATCTATCTGCGAATTGTACTTTCGTTTTCCTCGCCAATAGATACCGCTTCAAAAAGGAGAAGAGAGGGGGAGAGTAAAGATAAAAAAAAAAAAACCACCTGTCATCTGCTTTCGTTTTCAGTCAATTTAAAACTCTCTTTTTTTTTCTCATCCTTGCTAAAGACACTGTTCATTTGATTTAAAACTTAGAATTTTGCTGTTACTGCCTTGTCATTTCTACAATAGTTTTGTTCTGTATTATGTACCACATGTTTTGCTCTGATTCTGCCTTTTTGATGTTTCTTACCATGTACAAAATGTTTTTAAAATATCATTGTTGATTTTTAGAGCTTAAATCAAAATGTTCTGTGTAGAAAGTTTTTTCTCCCTGCTTGGAAGCTTTTCTCGTTTCCCTTGACTGTCTCCGTTGCGCGCCGGAGAGAGTTAGGGAGAAGAGTATGAGTTTTCCAAGTTGGGAAGACATTTTGGGGAGGGGAAGATGTTGGGTGTCAGGTGCTTCATAGACAATTCACAGGGCTGGCCCTGTGAATTGTAGACTGAAGACTTGGCAATTTGTCATGAGAAAATGTATCTCTGCTTCTCTGGTATGTGCTTATCTCAAATGGTAGGCCGAAGGCCTTGAACGTTCTCTGGGAATTAAACTATGCTTTGCAAAGGTGGGGGCTATCTTCCTCACACTGTAGCGTCATCAGAAGAGGTTGAACCGTGCCGCCCTGTTGGCACGTGAGTTTAGATTACAGGCCTGAAGCCCTGTCTATCAAAGTAGCTTAGAATTTGCCCAGCCTCCACACTATATTGCCTTTGTCCTGAGAGTAATTCCGTTGCTAGGAATTATCTCGTCTATCCTCTTGCTGCTCTGCTACTGCTGTGAGTTACTATTCTGATTTAGAATTGTGAGATGCACTCTATACATGTTCTGTTGATGTTTGGACTTATTACTTCTAAAGAACTCTGCCATGAGAAGTGCACTGTGGCTTTTCATAGATTTGGACTTGAGATTACTGTTCTGGATTCGTGTTCTATAGCTTGCTGTCTCCCTCCATGGAGCCAAAGTTACGGGCAGAGGGAGGCAGAAGCTGATCGTTGCTGTTCTGAAACTCATGTGTGTGTGAGACCTGTGAGAGGACCTTCCTCAGAGCTAAAGCTACGTGAATTGGGAAGGCTCCCTAGGTCGAAGAGGTTCATTTCCTGGCTTCTGGCTTCCGTGGTCAGCTCAGCGTTCCCTGACAGGCTGAGTGAAGATTTAGTTGCCAGTTGACCGATATACTACTGTTAGGAGGCCTAATCCTAGAGTCTCTCTATGTTCCAGAGGGTTCCAGTGCAGCGTGGCCGCTCCTGCCCTCTAAGGACTAGAGTTAATCTCTAAATGTCAGTCCCTGAGTGAGTGCTGTTCTCATTAAGCCGTTCTACCTGAAAGCTGTGTGGTCCGTCTTCAGCTTCAAGTGTGTGTTTGCAGAAATGAAACCGTTATGCTTTGAATCTCCGTGTGATTACAATAAAAGAAATCTCACTGTTATTGTTGTGTATCAGTGTACCTGAAGTCGTGAGCAAGAACTTTAGAGAGTTAGCCAGAGTCACGACAGGTGCCCTGAGATGCGAGAGGCTGGCCTTGAGACGCCTGGCCCACTGGGCCCCACATCCCTCTCCCACTGGCATTGCACTCTTGACGTGTGAATTATTACTGTTACATTTCTATTCCACCATTTTTTTCTCTAGGGAACCCAAGGTAGGTTCCTTGGTTGTCGTCCCCTCCATTTTATCCTCTCAACAACCCTGTGAGGTAGTTTAGGCTGAGAGTCAGCGACTGACTGGCCCCAAGTCACCCAGTGCACTTCATGGCAGTGAGGGGACTAGAACTGGGGTCTCCTGAGTCCCAGTCCCACACTAACCACTACACCACCCTTGCCCAGCCCTTCCTGCAGTGGGGCTGCATGCAGAGCTCAAATGCAGATGAGCTCCTATGCTGAGTCTCTATTTTTCCACTGACCAGTGGTCCCTCCCCTCCTTGGGGAGCTTGTGCTGTGTGTGCGGAAGATCCCGGGTCCAGTCACCAGTTTGAAAGGAAAGGAAAGCTGAGGGTCTAATCGCTGGTGATGGGAAGGATCACTCTGCCTGGGTGATCCTTCCCAGCAGACAGTCCTGGGCTTGAAGGAGAAATAGCTTGACATGGCGTGAGACCGCTTTCTCTGCTTGTCTTCTGCAAAACCTCTCTGTTCTGGGATCATGGGCTGGAAATTGTGAGATGAGAAGTGCCCCATGATGTGTCCTTTTCCTGTCTGGGCCTGTGGCAGTGAGGTTCGAGAGCTGTTCTGTGGAGTGTGAAACGTGGACCAGTTATGTTTTGGAAGCAGTGGGGCGCACGGATGTCATGGGGGCATTTCCCCATTTTGCTGTGTGGATCTGCTGCTTCTATGCATGGCTACCATGGAGGCATTGTGAGTATGCCGCTCCGTGATTTCATGTCATTTTCATCTCAGTTCTGTTGCTTAGAGCGTACAGGATCCTGACGAGGCTAAGGTGAAAATACACCAGTGTTAGTTGGTCGCTGGCATAACTAGGACTATTAAATTGCTTCCTCCGACAGTATGCACGCAAGAGGCTGCTGCTCTGATGTGAACAGTGTTGCTCTGAGGCATTGAATTTTGCCTGCTGAGTTTGTTTCCTTCATCAAAACCGAATTGGGCAGGTAGGGGGAAATCCAGGTACCAAATTGCTCAGACCCCTATGAATGTAATTCTGATATTTATGATCTTGAACTTTCTTGATTTGCCTGCAATTGTATATAAAATTTACTGCATTGTTTTAGGTAGAGGATACTTTTTTAGATTTTAAATAAACAGGTGGGGGGAGGATGGCAGAAGCCAGATTAAAAGAATATTTTGAAGCATGGTGGATCAGCATGCCTATCTTCCTTGTAAGTCCAGGCTTCAGCGTCTCAGCTGGCTTTGTGCCACTGCAGTCAAGGGCCAGTGTGGTGGCACCTTTTTCACCAATGTTTCCATCTCTTCACTAGGTAGCCTTTCCTGTCTGTCAGGCTAGAAGTGGTTTTCCTATAGAGAAATGAAGACGAAACCGTAGTGTGTGAATTCTCCTCCTTATGTGGTGCTGTCTTAACCCCCCCCCCCCACTCCACTCCACTTTGTGCCTGTCTGGCAGCACAAGCCGTTTCTCTGTCCTTTTCTCTTCCCTAAAATATTATGGAATGGCAATAGACACCTGTTGTATTAGCAGGGAAGTGTTTTGGTGCCTTTTGCCCCCCAGCTGGAGTTTGAACTATGTGCCCTATTTGCTAAGCAATGAGGACCACAATTGGGTAGGATCAGATTTTCAAAACTGCCTGAGGATTTGTATTTTCCAGCAAAACAGTAAGAAGGAAATATGTAGGTTGCCTGGTGGCTTTGAAAATCCCTGTACAGCCTTTGTAAATCTCCTCTGCTGACCTACATTAGGGCTTGTTATTCTACCTGCTTTTGAGTATCCTTTTAGCTTTAGTATTCTGCCTAATTTCATGTTTGCAAAAGCCATGAAAAAGCCTTTCGGGAGCCCAAAAGGGTCACAGTCATTTTCACTGGAGCAGTAGTGGTGCTTCGCTTTGATAAAAAATCAATGGTTTTGTTTTTTAAAAATAAAATTGTTTTTTTAATTTAATTTAATTTTTAAAATTTAAATTGGATTTTGAAATTTTCTTAAAGCAATTAGTAAAACAAAAAGGACCCTAGGTCAAAGATATAATCATGAATAATAATTCTACAATTTCCAATTGCATTCTATGGATATGTTAATAGCAGTTTATGGAGATGGGAGATAAGCTGATCAGCCTTATTCTGCATTGCAGGTAGTGTGCAGGAATGCTCTCTCTCTCTCTCTCTCTCTCTCTCACACACACACACACACACACACGAGTCTCTCTCAAGGCCTGGCCTCCCTCTAAGTGCAAAGATACAGAAGGTCAATGGGGAGAAGTAGTGAATCTGAACATGGAGAAGGAGTCTGGCTATAAACGCAAGGGACAGGGGAGGGGAATAGGAAGTCTTAGAGAAATTAGCTGTTCCTTTGGAACTTGAGCTAAAACCCAACTCCTGAAGTTGCTGGACAGCTTTCCTGTTCTGCTTCCCTAGCTGAATCACTGCTTTGCAAACTCTGCACCTGATTTTCCATAACTTCCTGTGGCACAGGTTCAGTTGCTGTCTGACCTGCCCTGACCTCATTCACGTTTGGGAGATTCCATTGTGTCCACTAAAGAGCATTCTCTCCCCCTGCCCCCACCCTCCCTGTTTTGAGAGCCTGCCCCTGACTCTTCATTTGCCCTTAAGCTATCTATCCATTTGGAAGTTTTGAATCTTTTTTATTCTGCTTCCCCTTTAAGCAAGAAGTCTGTGCTCCGCTGTTGGGGAGCTCTTGAGCTCCTGCCATTCCGGTCCTTCCACCCCATCTCTCCTTGCAGAGGGAAGCTATACTCCTATGCCTTTTGCAGTGTGCATGTAAGACTTGCAGCCTGCAGTAAAGGACCACCCTACCCCCAGCAGACTGGGCTGAATGGTATGCTTTTCTGTTACTGTTTGGCATCTCTCTCTCTCTCTCTCTCTCTCTCTTTCTCTCTCTCTCTCTCACACACACACACAGACACACCTTTCTCCCATTTGGGGAACCTTGGAGTGATGCTATAGCCTCTTCCTTGGGGATAGCTAAGATTTAATGAACAATTTCTCTCCTTTAAAGGGGGTATTATCATCATCATCTTTGAGCCAAGCCCTCCATTGATGGTGAGGGAGAGGCAGCTCCTATTACAGATGTTCTGCTTGCCTGGACAGATTGTAGTGTCTGATTTGTGAAGGATCTAGTGTAGGAAGATTAATTTTAATAGTGTGGTACAAAAGCATATTTGACCTGTGTGTGGGATGGAGATGGGGGGCAGGGAACTTGTTTTAACTATTAGAGGTCCAGGCTAGTCTGGTAGAAGGAATTATCCTGTATATTGTGAAACAGGACTGCAATGCTTTCCCTTTGTCTTCTGTCTTGTCTTCCAGCAGCCGATTATATGAGCCTGTGTTTACATGTGTACATACATGCATGCATGCATGTACACACCCACCCACCCATGCTCTTTGCTCAGATACACTTGTGTACGAGATGATGCATTGCTGGTTAAAGTTGCACTCCAGAGTAGCCTAAAATGCCTTTATGCCACTGGAGTGCATCAGATTTTGATTTTGCTTTCTGTGTGGTGGGTTTGAGGCTTGGGCAAGCTGCCAGTATAATCTAGTCGGGGGTCAGGGACTGGATGGGTCCAGGGAGTGATAAATGCATCTTTATGTGGAATGGTGGTGCCTACTGCTCTTAAGGAGGCAGCAGTGCAACCACTTGTGAAGAAACCCACTCTGGACCCAATGGTATGTGGCAATTACTGCCTGGCTGGAAATAATTTTGTTGGGAAAAGTACTTGAGAGGGTCATGGCAGGACAGGCACTCTTGGAGGATATTTATTTATTGCATTTATATACTGCCCAATAGCCAAAGCTCTCTGGGCAGTCCACAAAAGTTAAAACCATCAACAAAACAGTATAAAAACAAGATATAAAAAAACAATATAAAACACAACTAGGGTAAAACTGCACAGCAATGTAGATTTAAAATACAAATTTAAAATACAGATTTAAACAGCGGAGTTAAAAAACCAATTATCTAGACCCATATTCCATCTGAGTTCCGGTCTGTTTACAGGACTGACTCAGTCTTCAGTGCCCTGATGGATAACCTTCAAGAGGAACAGGGGGAGTGCGACCCTGATCTCTCATCGTCGTTTGATACCATCAACCATATCCTCCTGGACTGGCTCCATGGGATGTGCATTGGCGCCCTGTATTACAGTGCTTCTGGTCCTTCTACCTGTAAGCTCACTTTTCTGTGGCAACTGAGGTATGAGGTTCTGCAGGATACCCAATTGTCCTCAGTGTTCAACATCTACATGAAGCTGCTGGGATTTGGAGCAAAGTGTCAACAGTATGCTGATGACACACAGCTCTATTTCCCTGTGGCATCTGAGTCAGGTGCGGCTGTGCAAGTCCTGGCTCAATGATGGGCTGGATGAGGACCAACAAACTGAAGCTGAATCTTGACAAGACAGGACATATGAGTGAATAGCGCTCAAGTTTGGCTTATTGAAGAAGCAGCTGGACAGCCATCTCTCAGGGATGCTCTAAGGTGGATTCCTGTGTTGAGCAGGGGGTTGGACTCGATGGCCTTACAGGCCCCTTCCAACTCTACTGTTCTATGATTTTATGATCACCACCACCCCAAACACAAAAGCCTGGAGGCAAAGCAACGTGGGCTGATGAGTGAAGGGGCAGATAAGCCCACCTGCCCCCAACAAACGAAACAGCAGGCCACAGGGACAAGAATCACCCCTCCCAACACACAAAAATAAAGGGTTGGAGACCAAGTGCCATTTTCTCTCTCTCCCCCCCCCCCCCAGTGCAGCTAGGTGGGTGAGCAAGTGGGCTGGAAATAAAGCCCCTCCCTCTCTCTGCCTGTGCCTCTCCCCTCTCAGGTGGAAAAGACCCCAGCCCACGGGGCCCCATCCCCATGCTGCCGTTTTGCATCCAAGGGAATGCTGACCTTTTTTCTTCCAACACAGCCCCTCCCCCCATGCCCTCACTCAGTAGGCACTGGTTTGTCACCAATTACTTTGGCCAGTCAGAGAGTGTGTGTGTGTGGGGGGCAAGTTGAGGTACATAGATTGGAAATGATAGAGAAACCAGGTCTATAGACTTAAAAACACAGGGTCACCAGGAAGTTTGAAGCCATGCCTTATATACATAGAAATCATCATGAGAGCGCAATTAAAGGCCTCGAGGGTACACCTGCACCCTCGGAAACCCTGTTGGGGACTGCTGCCTTAGAGAGTATGGCGGAGCTCTTAAGAATGCTGCAGGAGGGGGAGAGAGAGCAAGGGGTTAAAATTCTGTTTTTTATTTCCTCAAGCTCGTGTGATGCTATCCATCTCCAGATAGAATGGTTGAAAAACAGATTCATGTTCTGAGTTGTAGCGTGGTTTTTAATCTTGGCAGCTGCCGATGTTTACCTCTAGGGGTTAATAAATATGGTTTCCAGACTCGTGGAGTAATTTAATTCTAGCAACCAGTAGTAAGTATCTGGGGGGGGGGGAATTCTTTTTAACCCCCATTGGCAACACAAGACGGGAGAAGGGCAGGCCTTTCCCAAAGTGGCACCGGGCAATGCATTCCTAGGAAGCGGCTGCATATTCACTGCTTCCTGAGGAGCTGCAGCCCAACAGTGCCATCTCGTGGCATGTGGATATTTCATCCCTGCCTTGGTGGAAGTTGCTCCTGTTGCTTTTTGGAAGGCAAGCCTGGCTCCCTCTCGATATGGAAGCCAACGTTGCTGTAACTTGCACGTGGGGAAATGCTCCACTCGTGCACTTCTTCTAAATGCAGATCCCTTCCTGCCAGATGTGGTGTACTATGTTGGCAGAAGCTTCAATAACAGAGCCATTGCTCTTGAAGAAAGTCTGCATAAGCTATGCTGGAAGCCTTTTGGATATATTCAGGTGATATATAACCTACCCGAACACTACGTTCAACATCTAAGGTTCTCCTCTGAGTACCTACTCCGAGGGAAGCTCGGAGGTTGGCAACAAGGGAGAGGGCCTTCTCAATGGTGGCCCCCCAATTGTGGAACGATCTCCCTTATGAGGCCCGCCTGACGCCAATATTGTTATCTTTTCGGCGCCAGGTCAGACTTTCCTCTTCTCTCAGGCATTTTGCAATATCTGAGGAGCCTGGGTTTGTTTTGTTTTTGGGTTTGTAGCTTTTTGGGTTGTTGCAGTGGTTTTAAATGAATGTGTGCATTGTGTGTATGTTGTATGTTTTTGCTTCGGCTATGGGAGCTTCGGCTATGGGACGGTATACAAATGAAATAAATAAATAAATAAATAAAAATATTCAGTGCTTTGTGGGAGGGAGTTACATGTTTCCGGATGAGGCAGATTATCGAGATCTATTTCAATCTAGCTTCAGGCTTGGTTGTAGGACAGAGGCTTCTTTGGTTGCCTTTGGGTCTGTGCTGGGAACTGGACAGGGGGATTGTGTGCCTCTTGGTTCTTCTGGATCTCTTATTGGGTTTTGATACCATTGTCCATGGTATCCTTCAGAGATGTCTGTTTCAGATTATTATTATTATTATTATTATTATTAATTACACTTATATACCGCCCCATAGCTGAAGCTCTGTGGGCGGTTTACAAAAATTAAAAAGATTGCGCATTAAAAAGACAATATACAAAATTTAAAAACATAAACATAAAACAGCTGTCATTAAAACACTTTAAAACATTTTAACTGTTAAGCCTGGCCACAATGTCAATCAAAACCTCAACTTGAGCTGTTAAAATGCCTGGGAGAAAAGAAAAGTTTTGACCTGGCGCCGGAAAGATAACAGTGTTGGCGCCAAGTGGGCCTCATCGGGGAGATCATTCCATAATTGAGGGCCCACCACAGAGAAGGCCCTCTCCCTTGTTGCCGTCCTCTGAGCTTCCCTTGGAGTAGGCACCCAGAGGAGGACCTTTGATGTTGAGCGTAGTGTATGGGTAGTTTCATGTCGGGAAAGACGTTCCATCAGGTATTGTGGTCCCAAACCGGGTAAGGCTTTATAGGTTAAACCCAGCACCTTGAATTGGGCTCAGAAACATACAGGCAGCCAATGCAAGTGGGCCAGAATCGGTCTTATATGTTCGAACCTTCTGGTCTCTGTTACCAATCTGGCCACTGCATTCTGCACAAGCTGCAGCTTCTGAACCGTCTTCAAAGGCAGCCCCACGTAGAGCGCATTGCAGTAATCTAATTTGGAGGTTACCAGAGCACAGACAACTGAAGTCAGATTATCCCTGTCCAGATAGGGGCGTAGCTGGGCCACCAGCCGAAGTTGGTAGAAGGCACTCCGTGCCACCGAGGCTACCTGAGCCTCAAGTGACAGATATGGTTCTAGGAGAACCCCCAAGCTACGAACCTGCTCCTTCAGGGGGAGTGCAACCCATCCAGAACAGGTTGAATACCCTCCATCTGGTCAGAGGAACCCCCCACTAACAGCATCTCAGTCTTGTCTGGATTAAGTTACAGTTTATTAGCTCTCATCCAGTCCATTGCCGCAGCCAGGCACTGGTTCAACACATCCACAGCCTCACCTGATGAAGATGAGAAAGAGAAGTAGAGTTGCGTGTCATCAGCGTACTGATGACAATGCACTCCAAAACTCCGGATGACCGCACCCAACGGTTTCATGTAGATGTTGAACAGCATGGGGGACAAAACTGACCCCTGCGGAACCCCATACTGGAGAATCCACGGGGCTGAGCAATGTCTCCCCAGCACCACCTTCTGGAGCCGACCTGTCAAGTAGGAGCGGAACCACTGCAATGCAGTGCCCCCCACTCCCAACTCAGCCAGTCCTGCCAGAAGGATACCATGGTCGATGGTATCGAAAGCCACTGAGAGATCAAAGAGAATCAACAGAGTCACACTCCCCCTGTCCCTCTCCCGTCATAGGTCATCATACAGGGTGACCAAGGCTGTTTCCGTGCCAAAACCAGGCCTGAAACCCAACTGAAATGGATCCAGATAATCAGTCTCATCTAAGAGTGTCTGGAGCTGGCCAGCAACCACCCGCTCAAGGACCTTGCCCAAGAATGGAACGTTTGCCACCAGCCTAAAGTTATTAAGATTTTCTGGGTTCAGGAGTGGTCTCACTACTGCCTCTTTCAGGAGGTCTGGGACCACTCCCTCTCGTAGAGAGGCATTAATCACTTCCCCGGCCCAGCCGGCTGTTCCATCCCTGCTAGCTTTTATAAGCCAAGAGGGGCAAGGATCCAATACAAAGGTGGCAGCACGAACCCGTCCAAGCACCTTGTCCACGTCATCGAGCTGTACCAACTGAAACTCATCCAAGAAAACAGAACAAGCCTGTTCTCTGGATACCTCACTAGATTCAACTGCTATAACACTGGAGTCTAAGCCCTGGCGGATGCCAAAGATTTTATCCTGGAAGTGCCGAGCAAATATATTACAGCGGGCCTCAGATGGTTCTATCATGTCCTTGGGGCCAGCATGTAGAAGCCCCCGGACAACTCTGAAAAGCTCCGCTGGGCGGCAGATTGATGATTTAATAGTGGCAGCAAAGTATTGTTGTTTTGCTGCCCTCACTGCCCCTGAATACAGCTTACCATAGGCACTTACCAGTGTTTCATTGCATCCACTAGGAGTTCATCTCCATCTGCCCTCAAGCCGTCTCGTATTTTGTTTCATCACTCTCAGCTCCGGGGTATTCCACAGAGCCGTACAAGCTCTACACAGGAGAGGGCGCTCAGGAGCAATCATGTCAACCACCCGGGTCATTTCTGCATTCCACAGATCAACCAGGATTTCGACAGGAGAGCGAGCCCTATCAGCCAGAAAACTCCCCAGAGCCCTCTGGAAACCATCTGGATCCATTAGCCTCCGGGGGCGGACCATCTTAATGGGTCCCCCACCCTTGCAGAGGGGGAAAGCCGCTGTAAGTCTAAACCTCAGCAGGTGGTGATCTGACCATGACAGCGGGGTTGATGTAAAGTCCCCCACTTTCAGATCCCCATCTCCATGTCCAATGGAACAAAATCAGGTCTAGAGTGTGCCCTGCTACATGCGTCGGGCCAGTGGCATGTTGGGACAGTCCCATGGTTGTCATGGAAACCATGAAATCCTGAGCCGACCCAGATAAAGTGCCCTCGGCATGAATGTTGACAACCCCCAGAAACAACAGTCTGGGGGACCTCAACAGTGCACCCGAGACCACCTCTGTCAGCTCACCTAGGGAGTCTGTTGAGCAGCGGGGGGGGGGGGGGGCGGTACACCAACAGAATCCCTAATCTGTCCTGTTGGGAGTGTTATGCTGCTCCCCTGGTCCTTCTGGGAGGTGCGGGGGGATTCCTGTTCAACATCATTGGCCTGTGGTGTCCCTCAGGGTTCCATCTTGTCCCTCGTGCTATTTAACATGTACATGAAGACACTGGGAGAATTTAGTGCCCAATGTTTGGAGTTTAGTGCCACCAGTATGCTGATGATACCCTATTTCATCTCTCTTCTCATGTAAATCCAGAGGAGCTATTCTGGTTCTAAATCAGTGTCTACTGTTGGTAATGAATTGGATAAAGATGAACAAATTGAAGCTTAATCCAGACAAGGCAGAGGTCTAGAAGCAATTCAACCTGTGCTGCTTGCATGGGGCTACACTCTCCTGGAAGACTCAAGTTCACAGCTTGGGTACCAAGGTTTCAGCAGCGGCCACATGCAGCCTTCCTGGAGATGTCTGATCTGACCCTGGTGACATATGCGTTAGTTATATCCCATTTGGACTTCTGTCATGGGCTCTGCATAGGGTTGCCTTTGAAAAGTGTTTGGAAGCTTCAGCTGGTCCAGAATGAAGTTCCAGCTTCAGATGCAGCCAGACTGGTAACTCGGGCTAGTTATTGGGCCTCCCAAAAGCTTTACTGGCTGCCATTCTATTCTCAGGCACAATTAAAAGTGCTGGTTATGACCTAGAAATCCCCATACGACTTGAGACTCGGCTACCTGAAAGATGGCTTTCTCCCATAGGAAAGCCATCAGAGGCCCGTTTGGTGGGGAAATGAGAGAGGCCCTTCTAGGCTCTGGAACCCCCTGCTGTTGGAGACTAAGACATTTTTATGCAAACAGGCTCTTGGCGTATAAGTTGGTTTGTTTCTGAAGGGGGTTCTGTGGTTTTTAAGATGTTTTTAATGATGTATTAGCTTTTATTTGTTTTAATATTTCATCTATTTTGTGGTTCTTGTGTTTTATATTTGTTGTTGTTCCCTGCCTCGATCCGGAGGTAGAGGCGGGTTATAAATAAATATATTTATTTATTTATATTATTATTATTATTATTATCTCTTTATTGTTGTGTTTTTTAATTTTTTTATAATTATTTTAATTAAGGTTTTGTTTTAATTCTTGGTTTTATTATTGTTAGCTGTCTTGCGCACCATTTTGTAGTGGAAGGGCATGATAGGAATCAAATAAATAATAATAAATGTTGTGAGGCGATGGAACGGTTTGGGAGACGGACTGACATTCCTCAGGGAAAAGTCTGGCCTGCTGCTTCCTCTCGCTGTGCTGTAAATCCGTGAGTGTCATGTCCGTTACTGCTGAACAAGGACCGCCAGTTTACAGGCTCTCCTTAGTCATGTGGGAGAACAAAAGTGGTCACTGCTCAGGCTGCGTGGCTTGCCGAGGGAGTTTTGAGCGACGTCCTGTGGGGCTGTCCCTCCCAGCAGTGCCAGTCCAACTAGTAGGATTTTGGTGTGCTGCAAGCATCAGTCAATTGCTCTCTATCTTCCTTTGATAGTCTTACAGATTTTTGATGATGGGATTGCTGAAGCAACGTGTTGAAACTTCACTCCCAGATGATGGCCCCGTGGCTTCCTAATTGCGTTTTCTCAGCAGCTTCCCTTTCTTGGGGTTCGCTGGCAGCACATTGCTGCTCTCCTCTGGGTCGAATGGAAGAGCCTCGACAGCTGATCCCAGGATTTTTTGCGGGGAGTGGAGTTTCCAGGGTTTGTGGCATCTGCTTAGACACGGTGGTGTTTCTCCACAGAGCATAGTTTCCAAGAATGCCATGCAGTACCGAGGGAGCTCACAGCATGACGCTCAGGAGTTCTTGCTCTGGCTCTTGGACAGAGTCCATGAGGATCTCAACAACATAGTGAAGGACAATGGCAGACCTTCACTGAAGGTAAGGCGCATCTTTTACACCAACCGGCAGTGGCTCAGCTGGCATTTGTCACCCTGCATGCTGTGGGCATTGCTACAGCAGAGCAGGATTGAGAGGGATGAATCTAATCCAGCCACTGAGACAGTATATCACAGGACTGTACTGAGCACTCCCTGGATGACATGTATTCTGCAACAAGCCATAAGCACAAGATTTTAAACTTGGGAGCAAAATGTCTTTGCGTGTGCAGAATGTCTGTTATTGGGCAGTGGAACTTTGATTTTATGTATTTAGCTGCAGACTAGATACAGTTTCGTGCATGGACAGAAACGGATAGTTTGATTTTTGGCTGCTGCCATGTGCTTTGGTGCACACCCGAACACCTATCCCAATGAAATGCCCTTTTCTTTCAGCCGCCATTGGAAGAAGATGTGTTGATCGAGGGAACGGCGTTTTCAATCAATAGCACTTTTGTCCAGGAACTCTTTCAGGCTCAGTACAGGTACAGTGCCCCTTGGCTGTCGGCAGCATTGCCTAATTCCTGGTGAAGGGCCACTAGCTGGATTCCCGCCTCTGTGCTCCCCAAAGTGGGGACTTTCTCTTTTGGGGTGTATGTCTGTTTTGTCCCCTGGTTCAGCCACTCTGTCCTGGGCTTTGTAGACTGGCAAACCGGATCTTGGGGCAGGAGTGGGACTCTGTCTCAAGGCCTAGTTCTTGCATCATCATCAGCAGCAGCAGCCGCCGTTGCTGCCGCCGCCGCCGCCGAGGCAGTAAACCTGTCTCTCAGCTGTACCACATCAGAATATGCATGTGGGGCTCACATGATTGAAGGTTCCTTCATACACTCAATACTAGGCTAGGCTAGAACTCAAGAGGATTTGATCTTGTCTGTTTGGAGGAGCATGTCTGCCTTCTCAGCTGCGGTGTTTGTGAAAACTAGAGGCCCTAGTCTAGCTCATTGTAGGAGGTGGTGCTGGGGAGCGGAGGCAACAGTGATGTTGTTCTACTTTGCTCTAATCACACGGGAATGTGGGAATTGGTAGCATCCTGCTTACCTTTCCTGGGCTGCCAGATTGTGACCTCAACCAGATATCCATCTGCTTGTGTGTTTGGCAGGTCATCCTTGACGTGTCCTCATTGCCAGAAGCAGAGTAATACCTTTGATCCGTTCCTGTGCATCTCTCTGCCTATTCCGCTGCCTCACACGCGGTATGTATGCACTGGCCGTGGGGGGTGGGGAGGCGGTGGCTACGTTTGCACCCTCTGGTGTCTTCTTGCACACATGGAGAAGAAGTCCATAACATGAGGAGGAGCTCATGCATGATCAGTTCCATGGACTGAATTAGGGGGAGCTGGCGGCTTCCTTCCCCCCAGAGCTTCACTCTGTGGCTTTGAGAGAGGTTGAACCCATTGGGAGTAGCCCATTAAATCTGGGTGTCCCTGCCCAACTGAAGTAGCTCAGTCCATTTTGCTCTGGTGTGGCCCATTGAAGGAAAAAACAACGAGTTAGGCTCAGCAGTTTTTACAGTGGCAGTTTTCACACTCCTGGACATATATACGTATTTATACTTTTGTGTGACTCCCAGGATTTTTAAGATTCTTGAGGACCCACAGATGAATTACGGGGGAAAGGAAATGCTTATTATTAAAGGTGGAGGCTCTAGCAAAATGCTGTGAATTTGATCACTGATGCTGAGCAAATATTCTGTTTCCAGCAATTGGGCCTCAAAAGTCCTTGGTACATTTTGCATGCATCAGTCATGGGCTCCCTTGTGAGAGATGCAGGACCTTGGCAAGGTTGGTGCAGCCTCCACCCAACAGTGTGTTTATGCTTTCTGCAGGCCACTGTATGTCACTGTGGTGTACCGAGGAAAGTGCTCTCACTGCATGCGCATCGGAGTGGCTGTGCCTTTGGCAGGAACAGTGGCTAGGCTGAGGGAAGCTGTGTCCAGAGAAACCAAAATCCCTACCAAACAGGTACATATATTCTGTTTCAGAACATTCGGGTTGCTTCTCACAACTGGACTACATTGATGAGAACATAGACCAAGCATTCTGTCCAGCATCGACTTATGGAATGGAAAACTGGATACATTGACTTCAAAATGTAGCAAATGCTGCTCCCTCTGCATTTACACATTTGTTGGCTGGGGGTGGGGTGGGGGAGGCAAGGGAAAGACTCCCCCGTCTACTGCTGGGCAGGTCTCACCTTTCCTTTTCTCTTGGGTACCTTTGCTTGGAAAACCACCAATTTAGGAGGAGAACAAATGCTTCGCAAGGAGAAAATCCCAAGTCCAAGTGTGTGTCAGCTCTGAAAAGCGCAAATTTCATGCTAGAGGGCATTAGGAAAAGAAAGCGGAAATGAAACCGTCAGTATCATAATGCTCTTATACAAATCTCTGGTGCGATAATATTGCGCACCCTCCTGGTCTCTGACCTCAAAAAAGATATTGTAGATCTGTGAAAGGGTGCACAAAAGGGCAACCCAAATGGTCGGGCTAGAGCGACTTCTCCAGTTTCTCTCTCTCTCTCTCTCTCTCTCTCTCTCTCTCTCTCTCTCTCTCTCTCATAATGCTAGAACCTGGAGTCAGTTCATGAACCTGATGGGTAGGGGATTCAGGAGAGATAAAAGGAAGGACTTCCTCTCACAGCATGTCCTATTCCTCCCCCCCCCCCCCCCCCCGGTGTTGAGGCTGGGCTGGGTCTGGTGAGTCAGTAGTTGAAAGTAGTACAGATGGGCAGCCAAGCCAGAGTGCTAGGCAGTAAGAGATAGGCAGAGAGAATGATCCAATCCAGGCCAATGTCACTTGCAGAGCAGGGTCCAAACGGAAAGCAGGTGCTCAGGTAGGTAGCCAGCTGGGCTAGATTCAAACACAAAGGTTGTTTCCAGCAGCTTCTGTTAGTTTCTCCTGGGCTTTTTATCCTGAAGCTGAGGGAGTGCTGCCCCCCCTCCCCAGGCCCTACTGCAGTTGTTCACTTCGACTGCAGAGAGACCTCCTTGTGATGAGGGCTCCCTACTCACGAGGAGCCCCTTCCCTCCTGCAGCCATGCACTCTGTCGAGGTTCTCTGGTGCCATTGGGACTTGGGGGGTGCTCAGCCTCCTTCTCTGAGGCAGACAAATCTATGGAATCCCCCAGCACAAGATCTGGTCACAGCCACCAATGTCACAGGTGTCTGTGCGATGGGATTAGAACTGTTCCTGGAGAGCATGGTTCTCCGTGGTCATGTCTGCTGCCCACCATGCAGGGAACAGCTGTGGCAGAGGGTTGCTGCTCTACTTGTGGGCGTCCCACGTTGGGAAGTGCCATGCAGGATGAGAGAGGCCTCTGGAGGGCTGCTCTTCTGTTCATCCTGGGCACCCCCAAGAAAGGATCTTGGAAGGCTGGAGAAGGCCTTGGGGTGCCCAGGATGAATGAAGACCTGCTCTTAGCCTTTGTCTGAATGAACCTTAAGCCAACTGCTTATGTGAATTGGATCTGGGCTCCATGTGTGTTGCATTTGAAAGCCTTTGCTGCTTGGACTGTGGCTTTATGGGCATCATTACACTCTGGCTTTCCCCAGATTGTGCTCACAGAGATGTACTATGATGGGTTCCATCGCTCTTTCTCTGACTTGGATGACCTTGACACGGTGCAAGAGAGTGACTCTATCTTTGCCTTCGAGACTCCAGAGATCTTCCGGCCTGAGGGGATACTGAGCCAGAGGGGTAAGCTGGGTTGGATGAGTCTTTCTGTAGGCCTGGTGGGCTTCAAGCCCCATTGTGTGGACATCTCCTGACTCTGCGCCCAGACGTCTTTTCCCCAAAGGCTTCCAGGCGTCTCTTTTCCAGAGGACCTGCATAGGGGGGCTGTAGATGAGCGCAAAAAGAATCCTGTTGATGCTATGCTTTCTGTTCTCCCCTCTCCCTTAGTTCCAGCCTAAAGATACGCATGTCAGTGTCTGCCCTGCTGCTTGGTCATGCTGTGTTGGTGGCTTGATGGCTCCCACCAGATGTATCACTCTGGAGGTTTTGGGGATGTTGGCTATGAAGTCTCTTCTTACTCTGTTTTAGGAATCCATGTGAACAGTAACCTGAATCACTTGAAATATGATCACCATAGGGCTTCTCCTTACACTCAAGGGAAGCTGGAGAACTCCAATACCAGGGCAGTGGTGACGGTGGCAGCAGCAGCAGCAGCAGCAAGTGACAAGATTGTAGTGTTGGTGTGTAACAGAGCATGTACTGGACAGCAGGGGAAGAGGTAACCACTGCCGTGGAGTCAAGGCCTCTCATTCTGGTCTGGAGGGCCCTTAGAGATGTGATGTTTCTGCAATGATTATTATACCCTGGCTTTATTCTCTTTATGCTGGCTTTTGATAATTATATTTTGCATTTTTATAGTTCTTTCTCTGTTGCTTTAAAATACCCTCCCCCACCCCATGTAAATCACTTTGCGTTATTTAGATAGAGGCTGTGTCCACATGTCATGCTGAACCAGCCTGTGAATAAGCTAGGTAGTGTGGGTTGGATGCTGAACAAGCCATTGTGTGCCCAATAGACGATCAGGCTCACCATGGCTAGTTCTCCCCCTCCTCCCCCCTCAGTCCTCCAGCCGTTATCCCAGTGTCCTTTGCAGCAGAACCCATCTTGTCTCTGCTCTGATCGCTATCCCTTTTTCTTTTGCAGCGTCTTTTTTAATTTTTCAGAGCCTCAAAAAATGCACAATCAGAGGTTTGTTTGTTTTTTAATTTTTCAAGCCCAGAAAATTGCACAATTGTGTTGGTATTTTTTTTAAAAAAATTGCCAACACAATCGGACAGTTCTTACAGCTCTCCAATATGTGTAGTCTTGCCTGGTCAATTTCCTTGATGGTTTCTGCTGTCAAAGGGAGCACTGAGGAAATTGACAAGGCGAGACTGCCTATAGGCTAATTGGAGCACAATTGCCAGGAGCCAATGGCCAATTGAGAAGCACCCAAAAGGGGGGGGGGGAAGTGGTAAAAGTGTACCAAAATGGGGGAGGGGACAGTATCTCCCCTTTGGCAATGTGAAACTGTTGCTTTTCAGTGTTGGGCTGACACTTCTCAGTGTCCCATTACCTTCTCAGCACTTCCACGAGTGTCCAGCTACTCCAGAAAAGGAAGATATTAACTCCCTGCTCCTTTCTGGGGCTCCTTTTCAGAGCAGTAGCTATGCCAAAAACAAGCCACAAAAAGTGTGGGGAGCCGATATTTCCCCTCTCTGGAGTACCTGGACAGGGTCGCATTGCCAAGGGGAGATATTGCTCTCCTCCACTTCTGGTAAACCTACATTTCCTATCCCCCCTCCCCCTTTGGGGTTCTTTTCAGTTGACAACTTGGCAATTAGGTGCTGGTAGCTGTGCACAGATTATAGGCGAGAGTCTTGCCTAGTCAGTCTCCCCATAGGTCCACCTGCTCCACTTTACTGCTGGCTGTGATCACTGAAACAAACAAGGAAATAGGGCAGAGGAGACCCCACATATCTGACATCCATAAGAGTGCATTTGTGAAATAACAACCACCACCACCACAACAAAAATAATTTGAAAAAAATTACAAACACATTTGTGCAATTTTCTAGTGTGATGCAGCTGCTAAAAAAGCTAATCTTAGGCTGTTTCAACAGAAGCAGAGTGGGTAGATCATGAGAAATAATAGTTACGGTGAGGGTTACAAGTGGAAGGTGCCATCCGGACCACACCCACTCCCCAGGGTGATACAAAGTCAAAGCCTAGTCTCGAAGCACCCTAGAATGAAAACATTTATTTTGGCATAATTAACCAAACCATCACATTGAGACCCAGAAATAATCACTAACCCAGCAAAGCACACACCTTCCTAAAAATAAAAGTCTTGGCGGGTCATCTGAGAACTCCAAGGGAGCCAGCCATGGGCTCTTCTCTGGGAAAGGAGTTCCAAAGAGAGGCTGGACTGCTGCCACATAGAAGGCCCAAACTCTAGCTGGCCCAAATGCACAAGCAAGCATCATGGGCAGTCATGATGCACACGAAGAACTGTGTGGGAGGAGATGCTCCTTTATCTGAGTTTTAATGGTCAAGCCCAGCACTTTGACATGGACCTGGGGACAAACTAATTACTGGTGCAAGGTCGCAATAGGATCCCTTTAAGGTCCTGGCTGCTGCATTTTAGACTCATTGTTATTCCTGAACCTTTTCGAAGGTAGTGCCATAGAGCGCATTACAATAGTCTACAAGAGAGCTTGCCGTGGGATGGTCACATCTGCTTCTCCAGGAAAGGATGCAGCTGGCTCCCCAAGCAAAACTGAAGGATGGTAGTAACCCTGGTTGCATCTTTAGTCCAGATGTGTTTTCACTGCAGTGGGGCGGCACACACTGATGTAGGCTGGGAAATTGTCCATTTCTAAAAATGCACACTTTAATGAGATTAATTAGTAACATAATTAGCAGATGCAATACTAGTCAGATTGGGCATTCAGAATTGTAATTAATATTTTCAGGCTACTGCTCCTTGGGTGTACTGAAATCAGGACGTTAACAGTTTTGGGTACCTTCATTTTTCTTCTTAAGTCAAAACAACATCTAAACAAAAGGCTGCAATATCCATTTTGCATGGCTTGAGATGGAGTCAGCTGCCAGCTGCCAGTTTAATGGTCGTTCTCCCCACTTACAGGCTTGGCCAGCCCTTCGTGCTGCATTTGGAGAAGACCATTCCTTGGGACCTTCTGCAGAAGGAAATCTTGGAGAAGATGCAGTATTTCTTGCGGCCTTCTGCCTGTGTTCAGGTGAGAGAGACTCTGGCACTGGGCCTGGTGCACCTCGGTTGGAGGGAACAAATTTAGAATAGCGAAGGCCAATCCAATTGCAGTTTTTTTTAAAAAAAAATCAACATTGCTGCTTACGTCTTCAGTTACTGGAGGAATTGACTAGACCGAGAGTATAATCAGCAGCCCCAAGTGCTCCACATGAAATTGCTGCTCTTTTTGCTCATTCTGTTGGAGTGACATGGAGACCCAAGGCAGGAAGAGAAGGTTTGCCACTTAGAATAGGTGCTAGGCTGTTCTGTGGGTGGGCTTTGGATTGCGCACTCTGTCCTCCTGATTGGTGTGCCACAGGACAGGTAGGTGTGTTTGAGTTCGAGGTGACTGCATGGACGCTGCGCCCAACACGTAGCCCATGTAGCATTCTCTTCTCCTGTGTGGAAACGGGAAGAGAACGCCATATTCTTCCTGTCATCTCCACCGTCTCAGAATGGACTCATCTTCACCTCTCCTCTCCTATTGAATACAGGTTTGTCCATTCAGCTTGCGAGTGGTCAGTGCTGTGGGCATAACATACCTTTTACCTCAGGAAGAACGGCCTCTCTGCCACTTAATGGTGGAACGGTGAGCATGATTTCTTTCTTTGTGGAGGATGTGGGTGGCGAGACGTGGGAAGAGGCTTCTTTTATGGGCCCGGGGAATGGGAGCTTTGTCTCGCCGGCTGGTCGGTAGGTGGCGGTTGTGCCTGGGCAGTGCAACGCACAGCGTGCCTCTCACTTTGCCTGTCCGGCAGCAGTTGGGCCTGGTGCTGGGCTCTTTGTGGCTGGCCTTTTCTTAGGAGGACGGGAGGCTTTGTGTCTGCCCGGCCTCACGTTGGTTCTGCTGGGATTGCTGTTTCTCCTGACGAGAGGCAACTGTTTCTATGGACCGGCTCTTGGCTCCTCTTCAGTGTGCTGCCTATGATGATATCACCAGGTGTGAATGGATGAGCTCCTCGCCCCAGCTGGGTTCCTGCTTATGTGTGTTCATGATGGGTTTGGCAGGTGCTTTGGTTGCATGTGCGAAAAAGAGAGAGAGACGCACGCACGCACGCACGCACGCACGCAGAACCTGGGTTTGGATGAACGTGGGGGTGAAAGAATCCATCACGGGGTTCTTTCCTTGTTGCTGCACTGCCGGTTAAGTGGCTGTGATTTGCACAGTTACCTGCAATGCAGCTCAGGTTGCCGTATTGTCTGAGCATGGTGTGGGGGAGGGGGGCGTCTTACCTACCCTATGACTTGCAGTAGAGGTTGTGGGTTGGGTAAGAAGCCTGCGATCATCCGAACGTGGCCACTGGTAAAGGCATGAGGGACTTCCATATGCAACAGCTTTAGGATGATTTTTAATTAGTGTGGTGTTTCCTTTCCAGAGCCCTGAAGTCCTGTGGGCAAGGTGGGACCCCTCACGTGAAGCTAGTTGTGGAGTGGGACAAGGAGACCAAAGAGTAGTAGGTATCATGTTCTTTCTAATAACGCAGTGAGGCAGCAACAGACTCTGGCTTGAAACGTCCTTTCCCAACATGCCTACGGAGCAGCGGCGGCGGCTATGGGGGTGGGGTGGGGTCCCCTGCCTTACTAAGCTGGTTCTTGCACAGACTGTGTTACGGTTGGAGTCATGGACTGGGGGCCCAGTGATCTTGCTCAGAGAGCTTCCTCAAGTTCCTGGAGGGGTTGCAGAGCTTCCCCCTTGTGCCTGCAAGTCCAGAACAGAGAGGTAAATTCCACACTTCCCTGTGGCAGTTTGTTCATCAACGCCGAGGATGACTATGTCCCAGATGCGGAGAGCGTCCGCCAGCAGAGGGAGCTCCACCACCAGCCTCAGTCATGCACCTTATCACAGTGTTTCCAACTCTACACCAAAGAGGAGCAGGTGAGAGAACCTGTGCGCTCTTGGCTCATCTTCTGGGATGTTCATCACAACAAAACTGTTACCCTTTGTGGCCAGAGCAGCTCTTGCTGTCCTGCCTGCCTGCTTCTCTCTCTCTCTCTCTCTCTCTCTCTCTGAAAGTTCAGGGGGATGATGCTGGCCTGGGCAGTGGGGGCAGTATGGCTGCTTTGCCATCTCAGTTTAAATGTATAAAACCTAACTCTCCTATGAAGACACAAGACAAGGTGACCGGTACACCCTCGGGCTGCAAAAATGCCCAGCCTCTATGGAGGCTGACTGACTATCTCTGTGTGTGGCCTGGTGCCATCGGGCAGTCATTCCCCTCTCCTCTGCGCTGACCTGGTCCATCCCCTTCATGGCCATTTGCCAGCAGGGGAGGGTGTGGTGTGATGTGTCTAAGAGCCCCGTTGTCTCTCCGCTTGCAGCTGGCTCCGGACGATGCCTGGCGCTGCCCCCACTGTAAGCAGCTGCAGCAAGGGAGCATCACCCTGAGCCTCTGGACCCTGCCCGATGTCCTTATCATTCACTTGAAGCGCTTCCGGCAGGTGAAAGGAGTGGAGGGGCGGGGCAGGTGGGCGCGGGCCTGTGCAGCCGAGGGCTGGCCCTGGTGTTGTGTTTGGCTGGCACAGGCGGTGGCCCCCTGGCAGTCATGGGAGCTATTTCCCTGCCTGGGCAGCCTGGCTTTCTCCACCTCAGTTTGCTGTGGGGAGGAGGAGGGCTGAGCTGCTCTGGCAGGAGCGACCTCTGGGGGCACTGAGATCTGGAGGCTTCTCCCATGCTGCGCTGCCTTTGCCCGAGCAGTCTCTGATGTGGGGGGTGGGTGGGTGGGGGGAGCACAGTTTGGCTGCCTCCCTGGGGCTTGGCTTATGCAGCCCCTCCCAGGAACTGCCACGGAGCTTGCCCTAGTCTCTGCTGCCTGCAGCCTGCCCTTTTTTCTTCCAACAGGAAGGAGACAGAAGGATGAAGCTTCAAAACATGGTCAGGTTCCCTCTGACCGGCCTTGACATGACGCCTCACGTCGTGAAGCGAAGCCAGAGCAGCTGGAGCCTGCCGTCTCACTGGTCCCCCTGGAGGCGCCCCTACGGCCTGGGTAGAGACCCGGAGGACTTCATCTACGACTTGTATGCCGTGTGCAACCATCATGGCACCATGCAGGGCGGGCACTACACAGGTGACTGGGAGGTGCTCCTAGTCAGGCATGACGCAGGACTGTTGTCCATTCAGCCCCTGGCTTGCAGCCTTTCTGGCTCGTTCCTCGAATAAGGAAGTTCCCGAGGGGCCAGATCAATGTTGGGGTTTCCTCTGGCTTGCTCAGAGAGCCCCTCTACAGTCCCTTTGGTCTTTAGAGGGCCTAACACATGCTGCTGCTGCTGCTCCTCCGTCTGACAGCTTCATTTCCCCCCTCTTTGGGGAGGTGGGTGGGGGAGTGGGGAAGCTGCAGCACCATGGGGCCTCTCCCCTAACCCTGCATTCCCTTGCAGCCTATTGCAAGAACTCCATTGATGGCCTGTGGTACTGCTTTGATGACAGTGATGTGCAGCAGCTAGCTGAAAACGAAGTGTGCAAGCAGACAGCCTACATCCTCTTCTATCAGAGGCGGACAGCCATTCCCTCCTGGTCAGCCAACAGCTCTGTGGCAGGTAAATGCCTGTAGCAGCGGTGGTTGCTGTTCTCTGGCTTCCTGCATTGGATGGGCATTGAGATGCATTGTCCAGAAAGACAAGGTGCCATGGGAGAAATTCCCAGGTCCATTGAAAGGATCCCGCTTTGTGTTCCGGAAGCTGCCACCTGCCTGCTGCTGTTGCTTCTGGAGTTGGAGAGTTTTCTGGGCACCCTCCCTGTTTCCTTAAGGCTCTCAGCCTTCCTGTATCCCCTTGATGCTTCACTGGTCTCCTCCTGTGTTGTGCTGAGATATTGCTGCTCTGTTCCTTCTGTTGGAAGACATCACACGTTGCTTCCTGGCTGGAACCCTCCTCCCTCCCCCCCCCCCCCCCCGCGCTTCTCAATAGTATGAACAAGTTCATTCCTTCACTTTTTGGCCTCTCAGCAACAATGCAGGAGGTTGTTAGAAACAAAGATGACCCAGGGGCCATAATTTTTTTGTAGCATAACATATATGCATATATGCATATTCAGAGTTTTAATTGCACACAGGAAAGCCAATTAATTCCCCATCCAATTCATGCCAAATAAGTTATCTGATTAATTTGCACTCCAGATTATCCAAATAAGTTCTTCAAGAAATTTATCCATTACCCCACATAATTTCCCACCCAAACAATCCAGATCCTTCTCCAAAATAAATTCCCCTTCATTTAATTACTTGGACATTAATTACCCCCCACCATTAAATTCAAAATAAATAAGGCTTCACTGGCAGCATGTGAGCTGAGGTGGCCAAAGGGGTATGTCCCTGGGAAAGGAGACCTTGTACTGGAAAAGAAACGGCCACCAGCCCCGCATAGGAGCAGCCGTGTCTTTTCCTGCACGGTCTCCCTTCCCAGGGGCAGTTTGAGCTGTGTGAAGCAGCAAGGCAGTTTGGAGAGCTCAGCAGAGCTGGATCATGCTCTCCTCTCCTCCCTGTGGTGTGCCCACCCCCCTGCCACTGGCTGTGCACTGTAACTAAGCGGCAGCTCTGATCTCCGGGATCATGGCACCCACCCACCCACTCAGACACAAGTCTATGGCCCTGGTTAATGGTGCATCTTTTCGTTTGGCAGCTCTGATTGGATCCTGCACTGGCATGCACACAAAGTGCTGCTCATTCCTCTTGGTCTGTGGCTTGGCACATGTCCTGCTTCGGCTATGGGGCGGTATATAAATGGCATAAAATAAATAAAATAAATAGTTCTGCTGCCTCCTGTCTGAACACAGCACCCTTCTCTTTCCGCAGGCTCCACAAGCTCCTCACTGGGTGAGCACTGGGTGAGCCGGCTCCCAGGCAGCAAACAGCCCAGCATTGCTTCCGCAGCCTCTTCCAGGCGCACGTCGTTGGCTTCTCTCTCCGAATCCGTGGAGCTGATGGGGGACAGGAGTGAAGATGATGGTGTGTGTGCTCCTCCTCCTGAGGATGTTGTGCTGCTCTTGGTTCACCCTTCAGGATCTGCCGTGGTCCTTCATGAATGATCATGGCAGGGGGTTGGGGGTCTCTCCTCTTCTGCCTCTGAAGTGGCTCCCCCTTTCTCAAGTGGGGGGTGGCCCTGGGCGGGCATTGCTGAGGGCCCAGGTTGCTCCAGATCTTCTGGCCTTGGCAGGTCCTGGACCTTGGCAACCACGTGAGGCCATTGAGTCCAACCCCCTGCTCAATTCAGGAATGTACCTTAAAGCATCCCTGACAGATGGTTGTCCAGCTGCCTCTTGAAGGCCTCTAATGTGGGAGAGCCCACCACCTCCCTAGGTCTTTGGTTCCGTTGTACTGCTCTAACAGTCAGGAAGTTTTTCCTCATGTCCAGCTGGAATCTGGCTTCCTGTAACTTGAGCCCATTATTCCATGTCCTGCATTCTGGGTTGATCGAGATCCTGGCCCTCCTCTGTGTGACCTTTCAAGTATTTGAAGAGTGCTATCATGTCTCCCCTCAATCTTCTCTTCTCTAGGCTAAACATGCTCAGTTCTTTCAGTCTCTCCTCATAGGGCTTTGGTTCCATTGTACTGCTCTAACAGTCAGGAAGTTTTTCCTCATGTCCAGCTGGAATCTGGCTTCCTGTAACTTGAGCCCATTATTCCATGTCCTGCATTCTGGGTTGATCGAGATCCTGGCCCTCCTCTGTGTGACCTTTCAAGTATTTGAAGAGTGCTATCATGTCTCCCCTCAATCTTCTCTTCTCTAGGCTAAACATGCTCAGTTCTTTCAGTCTCTCCTCATAGGGCTTTGTTTCCAGACCCCTGATCATCCTCGTTGCCATCCTCTGAACATGCTCCAGCTTGAATGGGGCCTGGAAACCAGGGCAGACCTTCTGCTATCAGGGTGATAGAATCTTGGTACCATGCACGGGTTAGCAGCCTAGCTGCCAAAATTTGCACCAACTCAAGCTTCCAGACGGCTCTTCAGGGGGACCCCCAAGAAGAGCATGTTACAATAGTTTCAATGTGATGTGGCCAAGGCATGGTAACTGTTGCCACATCAGACCAGCTCAGGAAAGGTTGCAGCTGGCATACTAAATGTAAGTGTGGAGATGCATTTGTTGCGACGGCTGCTGCCTGGCAATCTAGGACAGCACAGCACACGATCAACGAACCCTCCCAAGCTATGGATTTTTCCAGGGAGAGCACAGCCCCTTCTAGAACAGGTTGTATCCCAATCCCTGAGCCTGAGTTTCTACTCACCAACAGCAACTGTCTCTGTTTGGATTTAATATATTTATTTTTATTTATTTATTTATTACATTTGTATACCGCCCCATAGCCGAAGCTCTCTGGGCGGTTTACATAGGATTAAAAACAATTAAAAACAATATACAAAAATTAAAACAGCAAAAACATACAACATACACACAATCTATACATTTAAAAACCACATCAACATTTCAAAAACTACAAAAACTACTGCCTGTTCATCCATGTCCTGCCCATTAGGGTTCAAGGGCATCAGCCACTAGGTGACTGAGAGCAATAGAGTTGGGTGTCAATCACATGTTAGTGGCACTTCACTCCAGAGATATTAAATGATATAGTGGACAAGAAAGATCCCCGTAGGACATCATAGGCCAGCAGCCAAGAGGTTGAACAGTATTATTATTATTATTATCATTATTATTATTATTATTATTATTATTATTATTATTATATTTATTTATTTATATGCCACCTTTTTCCTGACCTGTGATCATCCTTGTTGCCCTCCTCTGAACACGCTGCAGCTTGTCTGCATCCCTCTTGAAGTGTGGTGCCCAGAACTGGACGCAATACTCACGATGGGACCTAACTAGTGCCGAATAGAGGGGAACCAGTACCTTGTGCGATTTGGAAGCTATACTTCTATTCATGCAACCTAAAATAGCATTTGCTTTTATTTGCAGCCACATCACATTGTTGGCTCATATTCAGCTTGTAATCTACAACAGTTCCAAGATCCTTCTTGCTTGTAATATTGCTGAGCCAAGTATCCCCCATCTTGTAACTGTGAGAAGGTACCATTGATAAGCACTTTTCGAGTCCGATTCTGTATCCGACTGTGGATCACCTAATAGTTGTTCCATCTATCCCATTTTCACTAGTTTGTTAATCAGAATGTCATGGGGCACTTTGTCAAAAGCTTTGTTGAAGTCAAGATATACTATGTCCACAAGCATTCCCACAGTCCACAAGGGAGGTTACCCGATTAAAAAATGAGATCAGATGAGTTTGACAGGATTTGTTCTTGACAAATCCATGCTGGCTTATAGTAATCACTGCATTGTTTTCAAGGTGCTAGGGATTGTTGTCAGACTGACTGGTCTGTAGTTCCCAGGTTCCTCCTTTTTGCCCGTTTTGAAGACAGGGACAACATTAGCCCTCCTCCAGTCATCCAGCACTTCACCCGTCTTCCATGATTTCGCAAAGATAATAGACAGTGGTTCTGAGAGTTCTTCTGCCAGCTCCTTCATTACTCTATGATGCAGTTTGTCGGGCCCTGGAGATTTGAACTTGTTCAAAGAAATTAGGTGTTCCTTGACCATTTGTTTATCAATCTCAAACTGCAATCCTGCCCCTTCAGCTTGTACTTCACTTTTTCCTGGGGGGTCATAGACCCACTTTTGGGAGAAGACTGAGCCAAAGTGGGAATTGAGCACTTCAGCCTTTTCTTTGTCCTCTGTTACCAATTTGCCATCCTCATGAAGCAGTTGAACCACCATTTCTTTCCTCTGTCTTTTACTATTCACGTATCTGATGAAAGCCTTTTTATTCCTTTTAGCATCCCTCACTAGCCTCAGCTTCTTCTCAGCTTTAGCCTTCCTGACACCATTCTGGCACTTCTGTGCTACTTCCTCTGTGTATCCTTTTTTATTATCAGGTCATCTCTAAGCTTTCTGTGGAGCCACTTTGGTTTCTTCTGTTGTCTTCTATCTTTTTCCCTTGTTGGAATTGTTTGTAATTGTGCCTTTGAATTTTCCTTTTTTAAAAACTCCCACCCATCTTGGGCTCCTTTTGTCATTAGGGTCACTTGCCATGGGACCTTACTTATCATAGTTCTGAGTTTCTTAAAATCGGCTTTCCTGAAATCCAGAGTACGTGTTTCGCTACACTCAGCTTTTGCTTCCTTTACAATCAAGAACTCAAGTATGACATGGTCACTTTTCCCCTGAGCTCCTGTAACTGCCACTTTATCCACTAAGTCCTCCCTATTGGTCAGTATCAAGTCAAGGATAGCTGTTCCTCTAGTTCCTTCCTCTACTTTCTGTAGGAGAAAGTTATCAGCCACACATGTCAGGAAGTCCTTGGAGGGGCCAGTTTTGGCAGAATTTGTCTCCCTACAGATATCGGGGTAATTGAAGTACCTCATTACTACTACATCGGATTTCCTTGAAAGACTGGCAATTTGCTTTTCAAAAGTTTCATCCTCATCTTCTCCTTGATTGGGTGGTCGGTAGTAGACTCCGGCTATCATGCTCCTTTTATTCTTCATGCTGTGGCTGAACGCATTCTTCCCAACCCTTGTGATGTGCAATCTGTCCCTTGCCAGCAGTCCATCTTCCAAGTAGCATAGTCCACAGTCCCAGAATCCAAATCCCTCATATTGGCACCACCTTCGTAGCCAGTTGTTCGCCCGGGATATTTTTCTTTCCTTTTCGAATCCTCTTCCAAGACCTAATATTCAGTTCTCTTTCGGTTGCCTCGTAAGGAACTTTTTGCTCTGTTGAGCATTTGTTTTTTCTTGAGAAAACTAAGAATTTCTTCAAATTTCTTCAAACATTTTGTCTTTACTCATGTTTTCCTTCACTTTAATCTCTCCTAAAAACACACACACAACCACCCTTTTTTTCTCGTTCCAGACTTGTTTTGGGCTGCGTATGGCATTGAAAGTGCCTTTCCGAAAGTGCATTAAATGTGGGAATAAGTTACCTCCAACTGACAGGCATCCGTTATATTTATTTTGCCTCGGGGAGGCCGACGTGGTGGAATCTTGTCCACATTGCCAGGTTTTTTTGAAACAAACCTGTTGTCTCCATTTGGGCCGCTTTAAAGCAGTCCTCTGGAGAAAGGCATTGGAGGCTGTTGAGGCTCCTGAATCACTGGAGCAACGAAACAAGGGAAAAGATCAGCAAAGTACTGGAATGTCTTCCCATCAGCCTGCCTCCCCAGGTCCTTTGATTCAAAACTTGGTCGGATGGGCCTGCATACTCCTAGTAGATCTTTAGTTATTGCCATGGCAAAAAAGAACTCAAAGAGAGCCAGGGAACAAAAATCTTCACCTGAGGGCCAGAAAAAGAGAAAGATAAAGGGTCCGAACGGGCATAAGAGGGCATCGCCTCTGCCTTTGTCACCTCCACTACAACTTCTGAGTTCATCAGTACTGATGCGTTTGACATCAGCGTCGGTGTCGAGTCAGCATGTATTGATGCTGAGACCGACCTCAGCTCAGGCAGTTTGGAAGGAGAAATAAGAGATTCTTCCCCACTGGTAGTTGGACCGTTGGATGACAGTGGAGTTATAGGAGTACTAAAGAAGGACAAGGAGATTGAGGAGAAGTTAAATTAATTCTTTTAAGCCTTTTAGAGCTCTTTGAGGGTGGCAATAATCATGTGGATACTGGTGATTATGTAGACATTGTTTATTCAACTTCCAAAAGGCTTTTTGACAAAGCCCTCAGTAAAGACACCCAAGCAAACATAGCAGTCATGGAATAAGAGAAGATGTCCTTCAGTGGATCAGTAACTGGTTAAGGAACAGAAAGCAGAGTAGGAATAAATAGTAAATTCTCCAAACGGAGGGATGTAAAGAGTGGGGTCTACTTACTAATAAATGATCTGGAATTTGGAATGAGCAGTGAAGTAAGTGGTCATGTTTGCTGATGACACCAAATTGTTTAGGGTGTTCAACACAAAAAGGGTTTGCGAGGAGTTCCAGAAGGATCTCTCCAAACTGGGAAAATTGGCATCAAAATGGTAAATGTGGTTTAACATAAGCAAGTGTAAAGTGATGCACATTGGGGCAACCCCCCACCCATCCCAACCTCATAGATAAGCTAATGGGATCTGAGCTAGCAGTGAGTGACCAAGAAAGAATCTTGGGGTTGTGGTGGGCAGCCCAGTGAAAATGATCTACTGTGCAGCTACTGTGAAAAAGGCAAGTTCCTTCTTGGGCACGATTAGGAAAAGAATTTAAAATAGAACTGCCAAGATCATACTCCCCTTGTACAAATCTATGGTGCAGCCACATTTAGAATACTATGTACAGTCCTTGTCACCGCACCGAAAAGAGGACATTGTAGACTTGGAAAATATGAAGAAAAGGGCAACTAAAATGATTGCGGGGCCTGAGCAACTCTCCTTTAAGGAAAGCTTACAACAGCTGGGATTGTTTAGCTTAGAAAAAAAGGCTCCAAAAAAAGTAGATAGGGAGATATTTTTCTCCCTCTCTTACATAAGAAGAGCCGTGATGCTGGATCAGACCAAGAGTCCATCTAGTCCAGCACTCTATTCACACAGTGGCCAACCAACTGTTGACCAGGGACCCACAAGCAGGACATGGGTGCAACGGCACTTTCCCATCCATGTTCCCCAGCAACTGGTGTATATAGGCTTAGTATTATATGAGAGAGAGAGAGAGAGAGAGAGAGAGAGAGAGAGAGAGAGAGAAATGTCTCCCTATCCACATTCTCCACATCATGCATAATTTTGTACACCTCTATCATGTCTCCCCTCAGCCTCCTTTTTTCCAAACTCTTATAATACTAGGACCCAGTGAGGTCATCCCATGAAGATGATTGTTGGGAGATTCACGACAGATAAAAGGAAGTCCTTGTGTTTTAAGGTGGATTCCTGCACTGAGCAGGGGGTTGGACTCGATGGCCTTATAGGCCCCTTCCAACTCTACTATGATTCACACAGCTCATAGTCAAACTATGGAATTCACTGCTATAAGATGTAAGGATGGCCACCACTTTGGATGGCTTTAAAAGAGGATTAGATGAATACATAGAGGAACAGGCTATCAATGGCTACTAGTCCTGATGGCTATATGCTATCCTCCTGAGACAATTTGCTAAGCCATGGTTAGGCTGCTAACACTTTTGCAGCAAGTGATTTGTGAGCGTGTTTAAACTGTGCTTATGTAGCCACCATGGTTAGGAATTGTTCACATGACACTTAAGTTCACACGACCTGCTAGGCTAAACTAAGTCATGGTTTAGTGTGTTGTCTGAACAGGGCCAATATGTCTATGTACACCAATTGCTGGGGAACTTGGGTGAGAGGGTGCTGTTGCATTCACGTCCTCATTCATTTCCTGTAGGAGCTGGTTGGCCACTGTGTGAACAGAATGCTGGACTGGAAGGATCCTCCATCTGATCCAGCATGATTCTTCTGATCAGTTGCGAGGCCAGATGAAAGGAAAGACTTCTTCACACAGTGCATAGTTACACTATGAAATTCACTTTCACAAGATGCAGTAAAGGCCACCAACCTGGATGTCTTTAAAAGGGGATTAGACAAATACATGGAGGAGGAGGCTATCGATGGCTACATCAAGATCAGTGTGCCTTTGACTACCAGTTGCTGGGGAACATGGATGGGAGGGCCCTATTGTGCTCACAGTCTACTTATTGGCTTCCCAAAAGCACCTGGCTGGCCAGTGTGGGAACAGAATGCTGGATGAAATGGGCCTTTGGTATGACCCGGCATGACTTTTCTGATGTTCTTATGAGTGATGGTGACCAGGTTGGCTAAGTTTGGGGAGGGAGTGAGGGAAACGGCGTAGCATCCCTGTGCGTTAGGCTGTGTGAAGAGCTCGTGTCTGTTTGTGCTCTGCAGGGGGGTTTTCAACCCGGCCCTTTGTGAGGAGTGTTCAGCGCCAGAGCTTGTCTTCCCGATCCTCTGTGACCAGCCCCCTGGCTGTGAGCGAGAATGGGATCCGCCCCTCGTGGTCGTTGTCAGCGAAGCTGCAGATGCGCTCCAATTCTCCATCACGCTTCTCCGGGGACTCTCCAGTCCACAGCTCAGCTTCCACACTGGAGAGAATCGGGGAGTCCGCAGACGACAAAGTCTCCACCTCGTGCTTCGGCAGCTTAAGGAGTCTTTCTGGCGGCTACCTTGAATCCAGTGACAGCAGCAGCAGCAGCCGCCGGCAGGAGCATCTGCATCCGACTGTGGGCAGGGCTCCCCTGGCAGTCATGGAGAGTGTCTTCAGAGATGAAATGCATATGCAGAAATCCAGCTTGTGTGTGGACTCCTATAGCACGACTAGCATGCACATAGACAGGAACTGCCCCGCTCTGGATCCTTTTGATAACAACAATCCGATAGCCTTTGTTGATCAGAGTGATTCTGTCGAAAGCTCTCCCGTCAAGGAAGGAAGAAGCTTCACTGGGATGGCACCATCCCTGGCAAAAGCAGATGGCCCCCCCCGAATGGATGCGCTCTCCAAGGGCACGCCTGAGCCAGACAAAAGCTTGAGGAAAGGGAGAGCAGTGTTGCCTAGCCAGGATTCCCTGACCTCTCGCCCATCTCCTGCCTCGCCTCCTCCCTCTAAGAGATTGCCAAAGGGGTCCCGGTCCCAGAACAAGCTGGATTCCTGCCGGGCAAGTGGGCGGCATGGCTCCCCTGCTTTTGGGCAAAGCCGAAAGGCAGTTGCTGTGAAGCCTCAAGAAGCCGCTGCCCCCCCCTCGGCTCAGCAGAAGCAGAAGGCCATGTCCTCCTCTTCATCCACCACAGCGAGAAGAAACTCTTCGGGTTCTTCTGTGCGGGGACACGGCCCTGCTGCTGGCAAAAGCAGAACTTCAGACCGCAGCCTCAGCAGGGAGGGCTCCAAGCTGAGTCTGGGCTCCGACAAGGCAAGCTCACGGACAGGTTCCCCGCGAATCAGCCAGTCGCGAAGTGAGGGCAAGACCTCCGACAGTGCGCACATGCGCAGTTCCTCCATGGCCAGTCTCCGTTCGCCCCCCACAGGCCCCCGGCCCAGCTTGAAGAGGGACAGCAAGTCCGAAGACAAAGGGCTGTCCTTCTTCAAATCCGCTTTGCGCCAGAAGGAAACCCGGAGGTCGGCTGACCTGGGCAAGACCACCATGCTGTCCAAAAAGATGGCGGGCAGCTCCTCCAAGGCAGCTGGCAAAAACCTGCCCCTGGAGAAGCAAGGCAAGAGCGCCCCCCAGCCCCTCCCTCATGCCAGCCCTGCTACGAAAGATGCTGCTTCTCCTGCCAAACACTCACTGCTCGCGAACCGCAAGTCCAAGTCTTCCCCGCTGGAGGCCAACCTCCCGTCAGCCGACAAGGCCCTGTGCAAGCTCTCTTCCAGCATGTCCTCCTCTGCACGGTCATCTTCCAAGTCTCAGTGATCCGCTGCAGCCCCCTGGGTTGCTCCCCTCTGTTGCTTTTTTGTTCATGTGCCTGGTGTGCTTGAGGAAAACTTTACTACTGTTCAAGCGCCTTTTGATTCCACCATCATACCAAATAATAAACGGCGGCGGCGGCAGCAGCTGGTCTTTGGAGCGAGCTGGGGAAAGGACCTGATCTCTCCCCCAGCCCCACAGCAGAATCTGCACAGAAGACTTTTTCGGGCGCCTAACCACTATTCCCTTCAGAGAATGACTCTGGAAGATGCCCATGGCTAGCTGTGTGTCTGTTGCCAGGTCTGCTCTCCCTCAGCGTCTGCCTTGACCAGGCTGTAGCCACCAGCTCTGTGAGCTACACAAGAGCTGCGCAGGGACACCGGGAAAGGCAAGACTGTCCCTGTGCTGCTGCCCCCAGCCCTGGCACCCCATTCCCCACGCTTCTTAAAGGGCAATATTTCAACTCTAATGTTGTTTCTCAGGTAAATGCTCAGCCAGTACTGGAGGGAACAGAAGACTCTGGGAAAAGGTCCAGTCTCTCTCATAGAGGGGTGTATATGTTTGTTTTGTTTTTCATTCCAGCAGATTTGTTTGTTTGTTTTTAAATCCTGTCCGGCCTGGTTACTTACCTGTTTGGATGTCTTCTCTACCTTTTTGTGTTCCACTGATCGGGGGGGGGCAGCGGATGTTGATGTTCTGCATGTGGAGAGGGCAGTCAGGCCTAAGGGGCTTGTATCTGGTGGGCATTTTCTGCAGCCCATGGAGAAGGATGCTTGGCTATCTATCCACACAAGCATGCAGGCAATTGTTCTCCTTTGTGGGCTGAATTCCTGTTGCTGTCTTCCTTACTGGAGGAGGGCGGTATTTCAGTTTTTTTGGGAGGGGGGCTTGATTGGTCCTAGCTGGAACTAGGCTCTAGTAAAGGTTCAAGTCCTTTCTCACATTTCTTTGTTCTTACTCTTCTTTCTCATCATCACATATCTTGCGGTTTACTTCATGTGGCTTTGGCAGCAAATGGCCATTGTGACACAGCCTTTTTAGGAGTGGCACCATCTTGCCACAGTGTTAGTTGGACTCAGTGATGTGTCTTTCTCCCCACTTTCTCCGCCCCCGCCCCCAATGCTGTTGCCCCTGGTGTCCTTCTGGGTACTTGGAGCTGATGGCCCCCACTTGCTTGTTCCCCTCACTTGCCTGGCACCTCAGTAACAGTAACAGCCTCCTTCATCCTTGTGCAGGCTCCTGCCGGAAGAGAGTTTTGCACAGGCATCTCTGACAGTCTGCGTGGTGGTTGTGTGTCTTCTCTAGGCAATGTTACCTCACTGATGCAGGAATCCTGCATTTAGAATTTAAGATTTCAGCCCCTTAATACGGCAGCTTGTTGGCTCTGCACTGCGCTGGGCCTAGCGTTTAGCTGCATCTCTTGGCTCAGCCAGAGCTGCCGTTGCCACTGTTGAGTTGTGCATTCCGCAATGCAGCCGGGCTATTCTCTCTTCATCAGTGGATCTTGCTCCTTTGCTCTGGTGCTGATTCTCAGTGCTGCC
Organism: Anniella stebbinsi; assembly: GCA_029215795.1. Classification (NCBI taxonomy): domain Eukaryota; kingdom Metazoa; phylum Chordata; class Lepidosauria; order Squamata; family Anniellidae; genus Anniella; species Anniella stebbinsi. The sequence goes on along the minus strand of JARDYH010000007.1, from coordinate 45,535,538 downwards.
CGCAGCCCTGAAAAGTGGCAGCTGAGACATCCATTTTGTTCATCCTCCAAACTCGGGTCCTTGGACAAGTTAAGCAAGGCTGCGTTTCTGGTTGTTGAGCTGCTGCTGCTGCTGCTGCATGCCCATGGAAAGGGTCAGCTGGCAGCCCTCCTCATTTCTTGCAGGCCGGCTCCTGTGGATAGCATCTTTCCTTCCACAAGTAAAGTTGGGAGCTTTCACGCATCCGGCTCTCATACTCTTGTGTCTGAAATAGTGATGCCCAAAGAAACTTTGGTTAGGGGAAGAACAGTTGATTTCCTGGCTGTGGAGAGTGATTGTGTCACGCGAGTGGCTGATCTCAGTATGTACACATGAAACAGCATGGGAAATGCATGATGTGCCTAGGACCCCCCCTTGTCACAATGGCTCTGCCAGAAAAGGGCAGGCTGAGCGGCTGGATTCCGTGTCCTGCTCTGTTAAAGCGCAGACCTAGCGGAGGGTCTTTGCGGACGGCTTTGCTTTTGGCTCATTGGGCCTGGATTGTTCCATTATGTGGACTTGCATGTGGCTTTCCCTCAGCCAGCAGATCTTATTTCCTCTAGAGAAAGAAGTGGTGCTCTTGTCTTGAGCAGACCTCTGAATCCTCAGTGATGAATCTTTAAATAGACAGCGCTGTAGGCAGCGGAGGGCCCTGAGTTTCCCTTGGACACGTCGGCCTTAGATCCAAGATGAGCGTTTGACACCAGAATATGATAGTGTGTGGGAAGAGGCTGGCACGCAACGCAGCAATGCTCTTTGTGAGGGAAGGATTAATTAAAGAAAGCCCCCAACCCCTTTTTCATGTGATATGAAATGGTTTCTCTTCCATCAGTGCAATTGCAGGAGAGAGTTGACTTTCACATCCCAGAATGGTTCCCACTCTTTGGGGTTAGTTTCTGGGATAGGGTTAAGTATGCAAATCATAAGCACATCCTCAAGGAATTGTATTATAGAGGCACCTTGAACTTTGTATTACTTGTACTTGACAAGCAAGATGGCGTCTACAGCAGCCCTTTGTAACCATGGCAAGCACCTGGCTTTAGCTTATGCCTTTCAAACATATATGTGGATCAATATGAGTCAGACTAAATGTTTAGATTGTGACCCTCCATGTTCCAGACACATTTAACTTAGATTTGTAGACTGTTCCTTGCTTGTGAGACACAGCAGAAATGTTGAGCATGGCCAGTCACTCCCCCACCCCCCATAAACACTGAGGGTAACTTGCATGGCACTGACCTCTTGCTTCACCTCCCCCCCCCCCCCATGTTCATATTAACTATGCAAGCAGCTCTTACAAGCTGGAACAGGCTACACCGTCACCGGCATCTGATGCTGACCGAGTGTCAGGGGCGGCCTCTTCCGCTCGTGCACAAGGCTCTTTCCTTAGTGCAGTTCTTTGTTTTCTTCTGTGGTTACAGAAAGGACTATGGCATATTTAAAAGGGGGCAGGCTATGGGTCTCTTTTTATGTAGTGTATTTTTGTTCCTAAACGAGAACAACTTGCTCATGTTTTATCCCAACCATTTGAGGAATGTTGGTATCATCTGGTAGCCTTCAGTGGCAAGTTCTGCCAGGCCTCTTCCAACCCTAAAGATGTTGCTTTCTAGACCAGGGAGGCAGCACTCTCAAACCTTCCAAGCTGGCTGCTGAGCTGAGGCCCATGAGGACTGTGAACCAACAGTTCACGGGAAGGAAGGAAACCTCCGGGAGCTCTGGTTGCAGAGCAGCCCTAGACCCGGAAAAATGTTGGCCTTACATACAGTTCCCAGGCAGCTCCTGCAGAGCAGAAGGTTTCTCTGGCCTTGTGAGCCATTACGGAAGGGCCTCTCATTAGCTGCCAAGAACGTGTTTTCTTTTTGAAATGCCATTTCAAATCACGGTAATGGCAATTCCTCTTTTTGGCTTTGCTGTCATTTGCCTATTAATCCACAGCAATTTGTTGGGGCCCGATATCATCTGCAGAGGGAACTGAAATTTAGTTTTAATCTGTGGTGAGATGGAAGAACGACATCATTTTTCTTAATTAAAAAAATCCATTAACGTTGGCAGTTGTATTTGACAGAATTAAGGGAAAACTGGAAATTCCAGCACACGTGTGTGTGTGTGTGTGTGGCTGCTTTACAGCATCAACTAACCAAATCCAATGTTGGGTGCTGAAATTCTTTAAGCCATCTGGAAACTGTCCCTGATGTCCTGCTGCCTTTTGGAGGCATTTTATTCAAAGTGACACCTGCTACACCTGTCCACAGAGCTGGAGGGCCTTCTTCATTTCATAGGCTGCTTACCAATTGTGCCTCACCTTTGGCTAAAACTGAATTTTCAGTCCTGTTCCAAAAGCTATGGGCCTCAAACACGGGAAGTGCTCTCCCATAGGAGGAGCTGCATGTTACATCTCATTGGATGTTTCCACACACCCCACCCCACCGCTCCCTTTGATATTGCTAGCAAAAGTTCTGTTTTGTTTTTTGGGAAACTATACAATACTCTGGGAGGGAGGCTGCGTCTCTTCTTGGGGTGGAACCCTTGTACCATAGAGGTTTTTAACTTATTTGAGGGCAAGTGCATGAGACCGTGTCAATGCCTTTTATTTATTTGTATGCACTTTTAATATGCAGAATTTATATTTTTATGTTTTAAAAAAATAATTTCCTTTCAGAAAGAAGAGTTTGGATACAAGGTATTGGATGATTAAAAATGGAAAGTGTAATAAAGTACAATACATTTATTACAAGGCAATGTATGTGTGTGTAATGAGTTTTCTTCCAGATTTTCCTGTTTCGTGTTTCCTCTTCCGCTTCCCTCTTGGACACACACACCACACGCGTGCGCACACACACACACACACACACACACACACACACAGAGCCCTATGTGCCTATATGTGGACTGATTCTTCTGATGTTGACTCTTCTCTTGAGGAGAGGGCAAAGGGGGGGGGGCAAAGGCCTTCCCATCTTGCATATCCTATTCTGTCAGTCTGTTTCGCTAAGGAGCTCTTTGGGTTCTTCTGTAATGATCCATTGACAGCTCTGGCAATGATACAATACTTTGTTAAGCCTGCTTTTGCTCCTCATTAGAACTAATGTCACAACATAGTAAGCAAAGCTTTTAAGTTCCCAAGGATTCATCAGGAAGAATCCAAGAATCATAGAATAGTAGGGTTGGAAAGGGGCCTGTAAGGCCATCGGGGTCCAACCCCCTGCCGAATGCAAGAATCCACCTCAAAGCATCCCTGACAGATAGTTGTCCAGCTGCCTCTTGAATGCCTCTAGTGTGGGAGAGCCCACCACCGCCCTAGGTCATGGGTTCCATTGTCACACTGCTCTAACAGTCAAGAAGTTTTTCCTGATGTCCAGCCAGAATCTGGCTTCCTGTAACTTGAGCCCATTATTCCGTGTCCTGCGCTCTGGGATGATCGATGGATCAAAATAATTTTAAGTGGGAACAAACGGGAGATGAGGGAGAGGAAGATATCCCTTAGAAATGTGTTTGCATCAACTGTCAGTGATTGCAATTGATCCGTACAAAATATGATAAAACTATAACAAATTAAGATTCAAAACACCCATAGTGGAGTCTATCTCACTAACAGCTGCTAAAGATGTTTCCGTATTTGCCATCACCAGATTGTCCCAGTCTACAAGAAGAAAAGACACATTCAGTTCAGAAGAGCTCCCTTTGGAGAGAGAATGAACTGTTTCAGTACATCTTTCCAGAATGAATAACATCAGTATGCAAGCTAGTGTTTTGATATTGCAATCTCCACACAGACATACACAATGTTGTAGTAGGGTTCTCTTGAAACAACGTTCAAGGAATGCTGAAGGTAGCTTGTCTATTTTTTGGGATTGTAAGATCTTGCAAATAAGATGTTGGTATATCAATCAGGAAGACTACATGGGAAAGGAATTATACCAGATGCATAATTCCTTCTAGTGGATAAATTATTTAGATGCTGCCTCAATAGAGCTCTCACTTTACTGACCAAGATTTAGTAGCAGTTGTGCTGAAATGCCAAAAAAAAGAGCAGAACTTTGAATTAATGGATTTTATCCAACTGCTCTCATGTAAGTCAGACAGAACGAAAGGAAATAGGCCAGAAGGGGCTAAATTCAACCCAAGCTAAGGCTTAAACTTCCTAAGCCTATGTGAAAGTGGGCCAGTTTCCAATCCTAAACAGCCTGAAATAGGGGTGGTGGGGGTGGGGTGGTGGGGGTGGTGGTGGTGGTGGTGGGAAATGGTTTGTACTTAAAAAGTTTAACGTTCCCTCCCTTTCATCCCTCTTGCCCAGAACAAATTAACCAGCTATCCCCAGCTATCCCAAGCTAACTGGACCAATTATAGAGAAAAAGGGAACACATGTAGTACATTATAATAACCACTTTGGCTATTGAGTTGTCACTTTTTTTCTGTAATTCCTCTGGACAGAGCCGTTTTCTGGCCAATAAATAGTGCTCTTCCACTGTGGGGCAGAGAGATTATTCTACCAAGTGTTGACTGACTGTCCTGGCCAGGAATCGTATCTTGAGGTTCTTTTTGTGGTCTCTGTGCATCATACATATGGGCTCTGTGCCTACGCCGAGCCTTGTTTCGGGAAATTCTCTAGCTGAGGAGAAATGTTTTAGGCGGGAACCCTTCCCCCACTGGTCTCACTGCTCACACTCAGCGTGTTCCTGCCTTTTCTTCAGTTCTTTTACGACCGCCTTGCTGGTGCCATCATAGGGAAGTTTCTCCTGAGCGTCGAATCTTTTCTGGGTAGTTTTCGGCGTTGAGCTGAGGTATTTTCTACTTTATTTTTGTATATAGTTAATTCTACGTTTGTTTTTCTAAAAAAATAAAATATATAAAAAAATAACTTTTAGTCTCTATATAGTTATTGTTAATATCATAGTGCATGGCCCTTAAGGCCCCCTTTCGCAAATGTGTCCGCTGAGGCAGTAAGCTGCCGGCCGCAGACTGCCATTCATTATGCTTGTTTTGTCTTGGTGACACTCATATTGTTGAATCGTGCCATCATTGCCAAGTTTTTTCAAAGCAAACAAGGCGACACCAGCTGGATCGCCTTCGGGCTGAACTTTGGAAAAAACTTTAAACGCTGTTATTCCGCCTAAACCTTTGTGTCCACCGGGCCCAAGGGTAGTGGCGATGGCTACAGTGACTAGAAGCCTGCCATCAGGTTCTTCTCCAACTCAGAACCCAGACTGCCCACGGACTGAACCTTCAACTCCAGCGTGAACTTCGACCACGTCGACTGCGAGGAAGCTGAAGACCAAAAGCAAAAAGGCACCCACTGACAAAATTGAGAAAAAGAAGAAGAAATCTCAGTCAGTAGGGAATACTGCTCTGTCGGCAGTTATATCTTTTCCAGGTCCTGTGTTGGAGACGTTTGCCTTAGCCGAGACACCGGCTGTTGATTTGCTTTCAACAACATCTGAAGGCGAGATACGGGATCGTCCGTCTCCTCCACATGTCGACACTGTGGTCGATATCGACCGTCTCTCGACGTCGAACAGCCATCCAACATCATCTTTCACCATGTGGCTCGATCTCAATCGCCTATTGATGTCGATCGGCCCTCTGACTTGGCCCCTCGACATGCACCATTGCCTCCACGGCCATTGGAGACTCGACCATGACCTCCTTCAGACGCCTACATGGATCGATGCCGGGGTTATCGTTCACCATCCGCCTATATGGAATATGATGACCCAGGTGTTTTCTACCATCATTCTTATCGAAGTTGGTCTCGAGCGCCTCGAAGAGATTGGGAGCATTCTTCAGAGTGGTCCTACCCACCCTCTGAGCGCTATGCATATGAACCCAGATGCTAACACTCGCGGACAGCATATTGTGAACGGGAACGATATGCTCCTCGACTTCGATATCGACCCTCGACATCGAGATCACCTCGATACCGATTGCTGCGTCCACAATCTCCACCTCTACAGCAATCACCAGATCCACAACCTGCCTGAGTGGAACCCATTCCGCCCTCCACATCACGGGAAGGCCTGCAGCGTCAGAATACACAACAGCCATCATTACTAAGACCTGTTGATTCTGACATAGTCCATCTCCCATCCTCACCAACTTCGGATGAGGAATACGATTCTGATTCATCTTCCATTCCTTCTCAGCAGCCGTCCTTGCCATCACCAGATGATGTCACTGGTCGTCAAGATCTGGCATCACCTTCCGAGGAAATAGGATTGTTCTCTGAACAGATCATGTGCATGGCCACAGCTCTAGGGGTAGAAACCCAGCAACCATCAGAAAGGATCCATGATCCTGTCTTTGATGCAGTGTACACAGAATTTTCTACGCCTGTGGCCATTCCTTATCTCCCAACACTTTTGCAAACTGTTAAGCCTACTTGAACGGCACCATCCTTGATAGTTCTCCTTCGTGGTCTCTGTGCATCACACATGGGCTCTGCGCCTACGCAGAGCTTCGTTCGGGAAACTTCTTTAGCTAGAACGAATTGGGCAGGAGCCCCTCCCCTTGGGGTGGTGCGCATGCGCAGTAGGGACTCCTGCCCATTCTCCTCAGTTCTCTTTCAACCGCCATCGTGGACGCATCTTCGGAGAACTTCTCTTCCTCTTTTTTGGCGTTTTTTCTCTATAAGACAAAATAGTTGTAGTTTTTATTAGTTAGTTTTTTGTTAAATAGTTAGAATTTTAGTTTTTTGTTGGTGGACTGCATAGCGCCCCCCCCGACTTATTCTGAGACCGTCGCATGGCCCTTCGGGCCCCCTTTTGTAAGTGCACTAAGTGTGGGAGAAAACTCCCACCTTCAGACGGGCACTCCCTTTGCTTTGTGTGTTTGGGCGAGGGACATGTTGTCGATAAGTGCTGTTTTTGTTTGGCTTTTTCGAAACAAACTCGTCGACCCCGCTCGGACGGCTTGAAAGCCATTATGTGGACTCAGATTCTCCAGGCAGTCGATTCCGCTGCCGAGCAACTGCTATCGACCCCTTCGCCAGTCTCTCTACAACAACCGGGCCCCAGTAGGGCACAGTCCTCCCCTACTCCTGCTGACCTTGCAGATGGCTAGTAAGCTATCTATGAAGAACAAAAAGCTTTCTAAACAGAAGTCTGCAAAAAAGGTTGCCAAGCCCCCGTTGTCAGAGGCACCTTTACATTCGCCACTGTGCTCTCTGCTATCCAGGGCTTCGCCCAGCGCCTCCAGCCCTCAACACTGTGTGCCGCCGTCGATGGTCGATGTTGATCCGCCTATGCCGATCGACTCGCCATCCCTGCCTCACTCGGAGCATCAGAGCTATAGGGTGCTGACTCCAACCGCCTCCCTTTGCACCTGTTCTCCACAACCTATATTGCAAATTCCTTCTCCACCGCCGTTGCTGAGCTCTCCAATTGCTTTGGTGCAGCCACTACGGGAACCTGACTCCCGCCCCTTGCCTTCTCTCTCGGAGGGTGAAGTCAGGGAGTTGTCGCCTCCTTCTCGATCTCCTTCTGCCCGCCACCCGCCCCACGAGTCGCACCGAAGTCATCCTTCCCCTGACCGAAGGGTTCGTGCCCACCCTTCTCCTGCAGACTGTTGAGACTGAGCTCGATCTCGTTCCCCTCATTATGAGGATAGACGTTCTCCCTCCATACGCTCCTCTAGATACTCTGCCTATTATGATCAGGATCGAGAATACCATCGGCGCCGAGACTACTATTACGGTGCCCACCGATACGCAGACTATCACTGTCGATACCGACATTCTGAGACTCCTCAACGCTCGACCACACCGCAAACTTCGTGTCCAGTCTGGACCACCTCGCGGTGCCATGATCCGCCACCTGAACAGCAGACACGAGGACGCTCGCATACTGATCATTGCGTTCGTACGTCACTGCAGCTTGTTCCTGTCCATCCGCCTCCTACTAAGCTGTCGCTACAACAGGCGGTTCAGCCTCTCTTGTCAAGGGACCCTCAATCGGATCCCGAAGACTACTGCTCCACTTCCTCCTCTGTGGACTCGGACTACCCTCTCTTCCTTCTCCAGAGAGCCACGTTGCTGCCCAGGGAGAACTTTCCCCATCTGAGGATTTGGGCCAATTTGCCAATCAGGTCTTGTGTATGGCACAAGCATTGGGTCTCACCATTCATTGATGCTCCAACTATACAGGATCCTGTATTTAACTCGATTTCGTCCAATGCCACCCGCTTGGTCTCTATACCCATGCTGCCGGTTCTTCTAGATACAGTTAAGCATTCATGGGCAAAGCCTTCATCAACACTACCAACATCTAAACGCTTAGACACCCTCTACAAGGTGCAACAGGAAGGAGCTTCTTTTCTTTTCCAGCACCCTGCACCAAATTCAATTATTGTTGAGGCTGCTCAAGGAAAAGCTGCTCAGCAGCATATGTCACCAACGGATAAAGAGGGATGTCGACTAGACCTTCTAGGCTGCTGTGTCTATTCTTCTGCTAGTCTTGGTCTTTGCATTTCTAACTACCAAGCTGCTATGTCCGGTTATCAGCTCCTTTTATGGGACAAGATGGGTAAGCTCATTGAACATCTTTCTGATGATAAACGTTCATTAGCCCTCCGTCTCCAAAATGAGGTGTTGAAGCTTTCCCGCCAGCAGATACATACCTTGAAACATGAGGTTGACTGCAGTTCTAAGACTTTGATCGCAGCTATTGCCTTACGGAGACATGCCTGGCTCCGTTCTTCAGGCCTTACTCAAGAAATGCGCACCCGTATTGAAGACTTACCTTTTGACAGTTCGGGGCTCTTCAATGAAAAGACTGATGACTCCCTGGACATGGTTCAAAAGGCCAGGATGACTGCGAGGAAAATGGGTTTTCAACAACCATACTTACCTCCTCAATGCCATTACTCCTGTCCTCGTTCCTTTACACCACGGGACAGACAGCTGCGTACTTACCAACACCTTTCAACTAAACAGCAACCCTCTCACAGGCGCCTACCTCCAACTTCAAAGCCCAAGTCCTTCCTGAGGTGCACCAACTTCCAAAACAGGAAGCGTTTTTGACTGTGGGCTGCCGCCCCCGTCGAGCACCCAGGGCTGCTTCACCGAGCGTCTTGCACCCTTCTTTCATGAGTAGCAGAAAATCACCAACAATCGATGGGTCCTATCCATCATCTTAAAGGGTTACCGCCTCGAGTTTGAAGATCTTCCTCCTCTCGGTACCGCCATACAAACTCCACTCAATCCTACACTTGCGATGGAAATAGAGCTTCTGCTTTTCAAGGGCGCCATCGAATGCGTCCCCCTCAACAATCTCCACAGGGGCTTCTATTCGAAGTACTTTACGGTATCAAAGAAAGACGGAGGTCTTCGATTTAAGGGGGTTCAACGCCTTTCTTCATGTCAGGAAATTCCGCATGATTTCTCTAAGCGCTATCCTACCTCTCCTTGAAAAAGGAAGTTGGTTTGTGTCCATAGACCTCAAGGATGCTTATTTCCATAATTCTATCAACCGGTCCCATCGCCAGTACCTTCGCTTTTTTGTTGGCGGTGACACCTACCAATACAGTGCACTTCCTTTCGGCCTGTCCACCACACCAAGAGTGTTTTCCAAGTGTATGGCAGTCGCGGCTGCCCATCTTCGCCTGTGCAACGTTACAGTATTTCCTTACTTAGACGATTGGCTCCTCGTGGCGTCCTCCCGTTAGCAGCTCCAGTCCGACATTCAAGTCACCTGCGACCTTCTACATCGATTGGGCCTCTGTATAAATTTTGAAAAATCAACCTCAGACCCGTCCAATCACTCCAATTCATTGGAGCTCTCCTGGATGCAACTCTTGCCAGGGCGCTTCTCCCTCTAGACCGTGCAGACCGCATCACCCGTCTCGCCACCAGGATAGAACGTTCTCCTCAGGCCACAGCATTCAACATTCAACGCATGCTAGGTCTGATGGCCTCAACCACAGCAGTAGTGCAACGAGCCAGGTTCCGAATGCGTCATCTACAATTCTGGTTTATCCACACCTTCGACATCAAAAGAAACCCTCGACGTACTCACCTGAATCTACCACTGTCGATCAGACGATCTCTGCATTGGTGGACACTTCAACAACACCTGGGATCTGGCGTTCCAGTCCAACTGCCTGCCGTTCAGGGTGTTCTCGCCACGGATGCATCCCTTCTCGGCTGGGGTGCCCATTATCAGCGTCTTCAGGCCCACGGACATTGGACATCTGCGGAAGCAAAACATCACATCAATTGGCTGGAACTGCTAGCAGTTTACAAGGCACTCAGAGCCTTCGATACCAACCTCCGTCCAGGCCTATTGCAAATCGCAACAGACAATACTACCGAAGTCACATACATCAACAGACAAGACGGCACCAGATCTTGCCGTCTGTTATTTCTCACCCTAGACCTCTTGATGTGGGCCTGCGACAGACGTATTCAGCTAACTGTGGTTCATGTCACGGGCATTCAAAACATGATTGCAGACTCACTCAGCAGAGCCACAACCATTTCTCACAAGTGGCAGCTACACAAACGAGTCCTCTACCAACTCTTTCGAAACTGGGGTTTTCCAGAAGTGGACTTGTTCACCACTGCCGCCAATGCTGTTCGACCACTCTTTTGCAGCTGGGCAGAGATGGACCGACCCCCACTCTTTGGGGGATGCATTTGCCATCCCCTGGACAGCTCGTCTCTCTATGCTTTTCCTCCATTCCCACTCATCCCATGCGTCATTGCAAAGATTGCACAGGACCAAGCATCTTGCCTTCTGGTGACCCCCTGGTGGCCTTGACAGATATGGTTTCCCCATCTCCTAGCGCTGTCCCGCAGCACTTACTGGCATCTCCCGTCGACTCCAGACTTGCTGTCCCAATCTCAGGGACGCATTCGTCACCCAGATCACCACACACTCAAACTCACGGCATGGAAGATATAAATTTAGACATTGTAGGGTGTCCCTCCCCTGTGCGGAGGGTCCTCCTAGCATCGCGAAAACCTTCCACCCAGGTATCTTATCAACGTAAATGGAAGGTTTTTTCTGTATATGCTCATGCACAAGGGTTTTCACCCAATACCGCTTCGATTCCGCAAGTCCTTCAATTTCTCTCCTCCTTCTTCGATAAAGGATTACGCTATTCCTCCCTGCGAGTCTACTTCTCAGCCATTTCTGCGTTTCACTCTCCGTTACAGGGTTTTACCATTTTTCACACCTTCTCTCAAAGTAGTTTCTCAAGGGCACACGCAACTTGATGCCACCACTCTTACCTGTCGTTCTGGCATGGAGCCTCTTGGCCATCTTAAAGGCCCTTACAAGCCCGCCGTTCGAACCTATGGTGACAGCAGATCTTCGCTTGGTCTGCTGGAAAATGGCCTTTCTAGTCGCCATTACATCGGCGTGCCGATTTAGCGAACTCTGTGCCCTTCGGGTTGATCCGCCTTACCTCGCTTTTCATAGGGATAAGGTCCTCCTTCGACCAGATCTCACCTTTCTACCCAAGGTTGTTTCTAGTTTTCACATTAATCAAACCATCTCTCTACCTATGTTTTTTGCAACACCAAGTACCCCACTTGAGATCACGTTCCACACTCTTGACGTTAGACGAGCACTTGCCTTTTATAAGGACAGGACTGCTTCCTTCCGTACGTCTCCACATTTATTCCTCTGTTATTCCGGCCAACATAAAGGTCTGCCCGTCTCTTCACAACGTCTCGCATCCTGGATTGTTGGCACTATTACGCTCTCCTATGAGATCCAGAGGCTCCCGTTGACAGCTCCGATTAAGGCTCACTCCACACGGTCCGTGGCCACTTCCTCGGCTTTCGACAGAGGCGTTCCTCTCCCGGAGCTATGCAAGGCAGTGACTTGGTCCCAGCCTTCAACATTTGTCAGACACTACAGGCTGGATGTCCGGGCACGTGAGGACTGCACGTTTGGTAGAGCAGTTTCGTCATCTCTTCTTGCATGAGCACCTCCCTCCTCCGGTAAGTCAGCTTGCTATTCGCCCATGTGTGATGCACAGAGACCACGAAGGAGAAAGACCGGTTGCTTACCTGTAACTAGAGTTCTTCAAGTGGTCATCTGTGCATTCACACAACCCACCCGCCGACCCCACGGCAGTGTCATCCTGTTCTAAATGTTAACTGTCGATACCGACTCTGGTTCGGTCATGGTCATGATTATCACGATTCCTCTTCGGTTCCGTGGCCACGATGTCGGTCTCAAGGAACTGAGGAGAATGGGCGGGAGCCCCTACTGCGCATGCGCACCACCCCAAGGGGAGGGGCTCCCGCCCAATTCGTTCTAGCTAAAGAAGTTTCCCGAACGATGCTCCGTGCAGGCGCAGAGCCCATGTGTGAATGCACAGATGACCACTCGAAGTACTCCAGTTACAGGTAAGCAACCTGTCTTTCCTCCTTCTAAATGTTTGGAATCCATGTATCGAGTACAGAACGAGGACGTTGAATTTCTGTTTGCACATCCTCGTCATAATTCCGTAATTGTAGAATCTTCACAATCTAAATCACAAAAGTCTCACAATTCTCCTGTGGACAAAAAGGGTCGTCGTCTGGATATCCTTGGACGTAGACTCTACTCCTCTGCTGCTCTCGGCCTCCGTGTTGCTAATTATCAGGCACTTATGGCCCATTATCAGATGTTTCTCTCGGACAAGATGGCCTCGTTGTTCAATCACCTCTCTGATGATCAAAGGGAATTGGCTAGAGTATTTCAATCAGAAGGCACTAGATTAGCCAAATTACAGATCAATACCACTAGGCATCAAACAGACTGTGATGCTAAACTTGTGATGGGTGGCATTGCACTCCGTTGCTTTGCGTGGCTTTGTTTGGCTGATCTTACACCTGATGCTAGATCTCGTATCGAAGATTTACCTTTCGATGGTGAAGGTCTGTTTAATGTGACCACAGATGAACAAATGGATAATGTCCAAAAAGCAAAGTCCACTGCGAAAAAGATGGGCATCGGTCAACAGACTTACCAGCAGCCATACAAAGCTCGCCAGTGGCAGCGCCCTCAACAACCCTTCTATCAGCGGCCACATTTTTATTGGTTGCCTCGGTACCAATCTTCTCAGAACCAACAACGGAAACCCACTTCTCCCTCCCATCGGTACTGTGAAAATGACTACTCCTTCGGATACCTTGCTCCTAGAGGTTCATTCACTTCTGGAGAAAGGTGCTATCTGACAGGAGGGCAGGAAAGTCATGTGCACTAAGGCTTGATTCACCATTCACCATTTTTCACAAGGATAAGGTGATTCTACGTCCTGATATCGCCTTCCTTCCGAAAGTTGTCTCACAGTTTCATGTTAATGAACCAATTGTTCTACCCTCATTTTTTCCCTCGCCATCTACTGACGTGGAAAGAAGGTTACATTCTTTAGATGTTCGAAGAGCATTGGCATTTTATAAAGATAGAACGCACATGCTTCGTTTAACTCAACGACTCTATTTGTTACAGTGGTCGCAATAAAGGCCAACCTGTTTCCAGCCAAAGATTATCAGCTTGGATTGTTCAAACAGTTATGTTAGTTTATCGTTTATCAAAGTTGGAACCTCCTGCTTATGTTCGAGCACACTTGACAAGGGTGTAGCTACCTGGAGAGCTTTCCAGTGAGGTGTTCCTCTGGATGACGTCTGTCGAGCCGCGACCTGGTCAACACCTTTGACATTCGCAAAGCACTATAATCTCGACGTCAGGTCACGCAGGAATTGCTCTTTTGGACGAGCAGTTCTTTCATCTATCCTGCATTGATACCTTCCCACCTCCGGTAAGTGTCTTGCTTGTTAATCGCCCATATGTGTGATGCACAGAGACCACGAAGAAGAAGGACAGGTTGCTTACCTGTAACTGAAGTTCTTCGAGTGGTCATCTGGGCAGTGACACAACCCACCCACCATCCCCTCTTTGGTGTTAATGGTTTTTTCTTGATACTGGGAGGTAAGACATTTTTTCCCAGAAGTCCTGGGACTATACTCGGCGGTCTCAAGGAACTGAAGGGAAGGTGGGAACACGCTGAGTGTGCGTAGTGAGACGGTGGGGAGGGGTTCCCGCCTAAAACTTTTCTCCTCAGCTAGAGAATTTCTCAAAATGAGGCTTGGCGCAGGCGCAGAGCCCATATGTGTGACTGCACAGATGACCACTCGAAGAACTTCAGTTACAGGTAAGCAAACTCTCCTTGGCTGGCTGAAGCTTGCAAGGCAGGATTCTGCTGCCACAAGTGCCAGCAGAATCCTGCCTTGCAAGCTTCAGCCAGCTGCAGGAAACCCAGCTGCAGATACCTTAGCTCAGGGTTTCTCTTTTTGCTCATAGCCCTATTCTGAGCCTCATTTTCTTCTGTGCTCCCCTCATAGCCACTGTTAGTTGGGAGAAAAGATACTTTACCATCTGCACTGTTTATTCTAATAATCAGTACTTTATTTCTAAGTAACAAAATTCTTAAAGACATAAAATGTATAGTAGCAGCATAAGACCTGCTAACAAAAAATATTCTTATAATTGACACTTTATTCAGTGTGATCCTTGTGGCTGATGTAAACTTGAAAGTTTTTCAATATCTGGCTGCAGCGTGGTTTGTGACAAACGAAGATCACCTCTGTTCACAATATCAAGGTGGTTACGAGCTTTTGATAGTAGGTGAACCATCCAACTAAAGAAAGATTCAACAAGATAAAGAAGTGGGGAAAGCGGTAAAATACAACTTCGCTTTCTCCTAGAGCAGTGGAAACTTCCTGGCCATTTCACTGCTTATCCATAAATTATGTTAGCCGTGTTTGAATCTAGCTTGAGCTGTTATATCACTCCGTAGCTCAATGCGGCATTCTTGTAATGCAATGTCTACATCAACTGCATTTACCTCAAATAGACCCACCACCTAACTTGGAATGTTCATCTCTAGCAGGCTGCTGAAATGCTTCAAATGCTCAACATACACAGAAAGATCGTCATCTTGCAGTTCAGTGGCCAGTGACACGATGTCCAATATTAGTTCAGAACAGCTTGAGTTTTCCAAGGAAAGCAGTAATGACCTCTTTGCTTCACCTTTGGTGTCTGTCATAAGCTTTTGGGCAAAAGCATTTCCTCACTGAACTGGTTATCATCCAAAAATGTAACACATGGCGTCAGAAGGGCTTCATTATCACATAGAGTGGATTCATCGATTTGCAGGGCAAGCTTATTCACTTGCAATTGGGCAACTGGTTGCTTTTGTCCACATCAGAAGCCATTTCATTAATGCATCCCTGTGCCTCCTGACCCTGCATAGAGATCCTGCAATGTCTTGTTGGATGCGCAGGCGCTGCACTACTCCTGAGTGAGTGGCTGCTTCTTGAGGGGGGGATGCCTGGCAGTTAAGTTTAGGTCACCCCCTAGAAGTATGGTGTGGCCCCCTGGGGGCCATATGGCCCCTCCAGTGAGAACCACTGCCTTAGCTTACTAGAGCTTTGCAGTGGGCTGGTCACTCTTGTCTCCTTAGAAGAGAATTCTGGGAAGGTCAAGTGTGACCTTCTGGAGATGGGATGGTGCAGGAAATACTCGAAAGGTTGTCACACAGAGGAGGGCCAGGATCTCTTCTTGATCATCCCAAAGTGCAGGACACGGAATAATGGGCTCAAGTTACAGGAAGCCAGATTCCAGCTGGACATCAGGAAAAACTTCCTGGCCGTTAGAGCAGTACGTCAATGGAACCCATGACCTAGGGAGGTGGTGGGCTCTCCCACACTAGAGGCCTTCAAGAGGCAGCTGGACAGCCATCTTTCAGGTATGCTTTAAGGTGGATTCCTACATTGAGCAGGGGGTTGGATTGGATGGCCTCATAGGACCCTTCCAATTCTACTATTCTATGATTCTATGGTAGCTCTATATGTCTGTAGAGAAGAGTTGCCTGCTAGTGGACTGCCAGACGCTCCCCCCTCTCCCTTCATCTCAATGGGGCTTGAGACAGAGGGCTTTCAGAAGGAGAGTGGGCCATTTTGCTTTCTATCTTGGGCACCAAAATGTTGGGTTAGATCTGACCAGAAGTGGACCAGGGTTGCATGGAACATTAAGAATGATGTCTTGCTGCACAAAACAGCTTTGGGGGGGGGTCCTGCTTTGAACCACCCCTAATATGGCATTGGTGGATTAACTAGCAGTAATAGTGGGTGATAGGATCACTTATAGAAATACATTCTCCAAGCTGCACTTGGAGAAAGCCTGATACTTCCCTTCACGTTGGCTGGAACTACTGAATGGGGCAAACTCCTCCTGTTTTGATTTCTTTCCAAGGCCACAATTCTGTTATGCATTGTATGAAAATGGCTGTGATGAATGCCATGTTACCACGTGCAATCCCATCATTTATTTATAGCTGATTGCATTACAGCTTTATTAATTTAGCCGTAGGCTGTGCCAAATTAGGGTTGACATAGTTTTATTGTTTATTAAAGTGGGTGATATTTTTCCAATTGTGGCTTGTGTTTATGGCTGCTTATTGGATCAGGAACTACTAGTAGAACAGGAACTGAATTCACCCTGCATTTCTTTCTGCTCTGTGAGGAAGATGAAAGGTGCATCACGTCTAGCAGCTCTGTTCCTGCATTCTGTATGATCTTCTGCAATCCTCCAGCTGCCTCTGTGAGTAATTCAATACACAGTTCACAACCTGATGGACAGAGGCTGCCTAGACATTATCCCAGGCTAAAGTGCTGTCACTTGCACCCTGGACTCTTAAATTCTAGCCTAATTAGCACCTCTGTCTCCCTTCCTCAGCACTTCCTCCTCTGCTGGGTATCGATCCCTCCTCCACAGGCAGAGGACCAGCTGTTGACAATTTATGGTAAATATAAGACCTGCTCCTTCTCTTAGTGAGAGTGGCACCTTTAATAAAAAGCTCTGCCAGCAGCAGCGGCTTCACAGACTATGCAGAGTGGTGAGATCTGCGCTCTCTTTGCGCCTCATTGAAAGCCACAGAGGTGCATAGAGTGCTGCGAGCGCACCATGGAGCCCTCCTTGCTGCTCTGAGCAGCTCCCCTTTGGAGTGGCTGATAGTTCGAAGTCAATATCAACATTGGTTGAGATTTACTGAGCTCTTTGGCTATTGACATCTGAATGCAGCTGCACTCAGCACCAAAGAAAGCCGCCTCTCTCCCCCCCCCCCACACACTATAGAATGACAGCTGCTCTTAAAGGGTTTGCTCATGTGCATGTTGTATGCAGTGAGCACTCTTCTTTTGTGCTATTATGCAGAATTTGATTGTTTTTACAAAGAAAGAGGAAAAGGTTATGCCTGCATTCAACTTTATTTTCTCATCTAACAGTACAAAAAACTTTCCTTCTCTCCCATTCTTTGTAAGACACCTGGTTTCCTTCCTTTCGTCTGTTTCTTTCACACCCACCCACACTTTCCCTTCTCACTTTCATTCCTGTCTGTCCTGTGTGTGCAGAGCTTGGAATAAGCCGTGTGCAAGAATGTCCACCCACCATCATTTTTAAGATCTCATTTCTCACCCAGAGGACACAAACCATCTCTCTCCTTGGGAAGAGCCAGGCAGGGAAAACATCAGCATCCGTTGACGCAGATGATACTAGGGGATCTCTTGATGCATAGGAGTCTCAGGGCTGTAGTTAGCCACGAGTTGGAAACTCCCATATGTTCAGCTCCTGCAGTTTGTGCACCAGGAGGGATGCCATCTAGTACCTTCACTCTCACATGTGTTCATGAAGTTAGAAGCCCTGAAGCTCTTTGCTTCTGCATTGTAGGCCCTGGAAATCAAAATGATCTTGACCAGGACTGAAGCCAACAAGATGAAATTCAACAAAAATAAAGATAATACCTGTATAATAATAATAATAATAATAATAATAATAATAATAATAATAATAATATCAAAAGATGCAACTATAGGAAGGGGGAGACCTGGCTTGGCAGCAGTACATGTGAAAAGGATCTGGGTGCCTAAAAGCCACGATCCTGTGCATATTAGATAGGGGGAAAGTCCTGCAACTCTCATGCTGAGAGTTGTAGGACCTTTTTCTGTGTACACATGTATAGCATTGCATCCTTAGTTGATCTTAAGATGCAGATGAGCCAGCAGTGCGATCTCCGGCTGCATTAACAGAAGCAGAGTGTCTAGATCAGTGTTCTTTAAACTTTTTCTCCCAGTGCAATAATATCACATACTCTCATGATCCTGTTCCTGTGCTTAGTCTGAAAATGTCTGACATGTAATATGCTTTTGACTCATTAGTCAAGAAGTACTGTATTAACTTAAGGAGATTCTTTATAATTGATCAAATACAACAAATAAAATAATTCAATTTAAAATTTACCTGTTCAGTGTGACTGGTGGGCTTGCCTGTTGCATGTTAGTTTGACCCGGTCTGGTTCACATGGTGATAGTGCTACACTCATATCAGCTGCACTGATGAGTCAGTTTCTCTCTATGGATTTTAACCTTGTGTAGCGTTGTGTTAAGGGGGCCTTTAAGGCCCCAACTGAAGCAGAGGAGGAGAAAATGCACGTTCTGGGGTCTACTTGCAACCCAGTGAAAAGCATTGGGTCACAACCTGTACTTAGAAGAACAATGGTCTAGATCATGGAAAGTCATACTTCCGCTCTTCACTGCATAAGTAAATAAATCTACTAGGATTTATTTAAATTTCTGAGAAGGCAAAGTATAAGTAAATTATTTTCTCATACAAATAACCTCAGATAATGTTTTTATTAATTTGCATCCACAATCAGTAGTTCCTCTTCCATTACAGTGAATGTGCAATGGGGAAGGAAGGAAGGAAGGAAGGAAGGAAGGAAGGAAGGAAGGAAGGAAGAAAGAAAGAAAGAAAGAAAGAAAGAAAGAAAGAAAGAAAGAAAGAGGGTGGCTGGCAGGTCCTGTCCTGTCCCATCCCCCTGGCAACAAGCCCCTTTACACCCACCTACTTCTAAATGGCAACTTTTGCACCAAAGTGGAGTTCCAAGAATAGCAACATGCATGTCCTGTTCCAAAACTTAAGCCATTACCCCATTCATCAATCATCATTACTTCCATAAATTAAACTCAAAATAAAGTGGTGCAGAATCCCATGGGGAGGTTAAAAATGCTGGGTGGTGGGGGAGAGGGCAAATGAGGTCGAAGAGGGTGGCCAGGACGTTTGGGAGGGAGGGCAGATGGGGAGGCTGGAAGGGAGGGAAGGGCATGTTTGGGGCTGTGGATCAGAGGGAGGGGGCAGGATGGAGCGAGACTGGGCAACATGGTGGAGACATGCTTGGAGGGAAAGGGGGGCAAAGATGGAGGAGGGAGGGATCCCCCCCATCTCTGTGCTTTCTGGGGTTCTCCATGTGGTGTGGAGTTGTGACTTTTCCTCCAAACCTCAACAGTTCAAGAGCACAGCAGGCTCGGAAGCTCTGCATGATCTATCGCCACTCCATGCACCGTGATCCTGGGCACCCAAAGACCAGGAGGGGCCATGCCATGCGCGCACACAGTTCAGCCTTTCACACCCACTTGGGGTAGCTGCTGGAGAAGAGGGGCCCCTCCTGCCCATGTACTTCCATCTTTTAGGACGGTTCTAAACACTATTTCTTTCTCTTCCCCGCTCCTCTTCCCTCGACCCCAAACACTCAGGTCTTTCTTTCCCCTCCTCAAGGAAAATTACCCCACCCCACGCAATTCAGCATAGGGAAAATAAGAAGAGCGTCATCAGACCGGGGGTGGGGGAAACGTGGTTCCCTACCATCACTTCTCCGCCCCGCTTCTGTCCCACAATACCTCCTCTTTCTTCCTGGAGAAGAAAGTGGAAGTAAACAAGGACTACATGGCCCATTCCGGGGCTGGTGTTATCGTGCCGCTTTTCCTGCACACAGCAGGAGATGGCAGCACATTCTGTTCCCTCCCACCAAAAATGTCAGATTAAAAGGGGTCTATTTTGCCATGGAAAAAAGGCATGAAGGAGCAGGAGATGCGCATTGTCATGTGAAGGTCACATGAAAAACTGTGACTGGCCAGTGGTGAGTGTGCGATGATAAAATGGTTGTCTGATGAACCCCAAAGAGTCTATTCGCATCCATCGCTTTGGTTTCCCCCCAGAGCTTAACTGTTGTATGTGTGGAAACACCTTCCATTGGCAGCTGTGGAGATCCAGGGCACTGAGCAATGCATGGGGGGCCAGGGTTCTGTGGGCCCAGGGTTCTGTGGGCCCAAGGCTAGCAGCACCCCTGGGAGGAGGGAGCCCAGTTCAACAGCGGAGCAGCAGCATGGCCTGCGGAGGGCTCAGGTCCAACCCACGGTGGCATGCATCTTCCGTTGAAAGGATCTGGGGCAGTGCTGCCGCTGCCGGAGATCCCAGAAAGCCCCTGCCAGTGAGGCGATGTAGTGCTGGGCCACCTGGCCAGACATGGATCCAGGGAGCTTCCGACGTTCCCGGGCATCGGAGGCTTCGGCTGGCCCTTCGTTCTCTGCCACAGTCGACTGTAGGGATACGCTGCCTCTTGTTGCCCTGAGACAACCATAGGCATAATAAATCGTTATTATTATTATTATTATTATTATTATTATTATTATTATTATTATCTTGGGCGCCAAGTGAAGGAGAGGTGAAAGGTCATTCTTCCGTGGTTCCCACTCACAGGTCCCTGGGGACTTTAGTTCCTGCTAGGGCCTTCACCGGGGGGGAGGCAGTTTGGGCTCCATCCCGCCTCCTACTTTCTGCCTGGGGCGGGGGGTGAGGGCCAGCTCTTCATCCTGGGGAGCCCACTTGGCTTTAGAACTCTCTGCATCTTTGTGAAGTGGCCCTTTTGAAAAGAACTGGCTGGAGTCTGGCGAAGGGGGAATCCCCCCCCCCCCCCCGGTCACGTTTCCCTCCTCCCCACCACAGTCATGACTGCTCTGCTGGTGATGGAATGATGCTGAACATCTTGAATATTTCTCAAAACTATTTATCAGCTTCGCGACAAATGCAGCTGTCAGGTGCTGATCTTAAATACTTCTTCCCCTGTGCAGGCAGAGAGCGGGGGGGGGGGGGGGGAGGCGCTTGCCTTGGAGCTTTGGCCTCATCATTTTTTAATGCACTGCAGTCTTTGGCTTATGGGATATTGATGCCTCAGTCTCTCATGATTTATCAAACAAGGCAAGTGCCTCGTGAGACTGCTGGGCCACCAGCCCTCACTCGCAAGGGGTACGCAGAGGGCCCCGCCCCACCTGCTTCTTCATTCCCTGCCTTGGGACATTTGCATCCTTTGCGAGAGAACGCACAGCCCAGCTCTGGCCAATGACCAACGGGAACGCAGCTCCGTCTGTGATCTGGTACTGGCGCTTAGGAGGCCACACGAGTAGCATCAACCGCTGAGATTTCATTTGTTCCCTGATATACTGCTGCCTGTCCTGGGCCTTTAGTCCAGGGCGAGCTCTTGTTTACAGAAGCACAGGCCATTTCCACCCTTCTTTGAAAGGTTCTGCAACTCCTGAACAGTTCTTCAATGACCTTGAAATTTGAGTTCTCTGGCCACAAAAGTTCCCTTCAGCACTACATAGCTCCAGGCTGTTCCTGACTGACACATTGCCCTTTCCCTTGCGGAGAGAGGCATGCTGTGGGCCGCGGCTGTCAAGCCAGGCACCTCCCTCGCCATGTTCAGGCCGCCCCAGTTGGCACAGTGAGTGAAGGGGAAGACCTGTTGCTACCTACTTTCAGTAACTTGAGGTCACCGTGGCAATTCCTTTCTCTGTAGAGAAGGGCCGGTTTGGGAGGGAAAGTTCTGCAGGCTGGATGGGGAGCCACTGCAGGTCCTGGCTGGCAGGCAGGCCTGCTGGAGCTTCTCCATCACTGTGGTAAAGGATCGCCTAAGATCTACCACAGTGCAAGAAATTTAATTAATCTTTTGCATAGTAAAGAATGTTTACAGATGCTATGTTAATTAGTAATTTCACCCCAGGCTTGGGCATGACACGATACTGTCACTTGAAGGAGTTCAGTTTGGCCCCTGATATCAACATGGGCAGGAGTTGTTGCCTCTTGGGCTGAATGGAGGGTATCTTGCAAGCGGTTCTGTCATGAGATGCTGCGTCTCTGGTCCAGTACGCAGGAAGAGATTCAAAAGCACGAACGTATCAAAGTGCAGCAGATTTGTGCAGAGGCCAGGCAGGCACTTCACACCTTCGAGCAGCAGAAGCACTGGTGTAATCAACTTTGGGTCCATTCTCCAGTTGTCCTAATGAACCCACGTCTGAGGCAGGCCAAGCATTTCCTCCTCTTTTGTGGGCTGTGACTCTGTTGGACCCAGAATGGCTTTCTTTGACCCTTTTGTTTCAGCCCTATACAAAACCCCGGGGCCCAAACCCTCGGTGTCCCAGTACCCCCACCTATCTCGCTTTGCTGAAATCACTCACCTGGGCATCACTCTCAGGGCCTGACAAGCTCCAGTGCTCTGTGGCCTCAAAGGCCTGATACCCCCAGTAAGCCCAATTGACCTGGTTGGATCCCCTGGCGTCACTTGGGCTGAAATGGCTTCGAGCCACGGAATGTCACAGTCCTGCCACATAGTGTGGCATGTGCTGCCTGCAGTCAGAGACAAACCTCCTTGACCCTCTTTCCCTTCCCAGCCTTGCAAACTCTCTGATTCTGATCACTGTCTTTCTTCTGTTGCCCCGTTAGCTTTAAGCCCCCCAATTTGTCTAGTGCCAATTCTTGCAACTTCCTCAGAGCCACCACCTTTCACATTGGGGAAGGCTGTTCCAATATTTTGGAGCCACACCTCGTAAATGGGCCTGGACCCGAGAGCTCTGCTCCACTCCGTGGTGGCGCATCCCTTTTTGCCTGGAATTGGCCGGAGTGTAATTGGTTCTCTCGCGCCATCCTCCTCGGGGCCTGGATGACAGTGTTTAAGCATTCTAATATTACCTCAGTGATTCCCCTTCAAGTGTACGGATGACCTATTCATGTTGGCACTGGGAGAAGCGAGTGACATTTTGTGAGAAACCAATAGAATGGTGTTTAATGGGAGAGGTCAATGGCCTCAAAATCCATGCAAGAGCCAGAGGGCTAGAAGGGCCTTCTATTGATAGGGACAACCCAATGGTGCACTGAGCTCAGGGTTGTCCACCAGGGCTGAAAGGAAACGAGCAGGGGAACGGGATTCTCAAGCAGAGTTGCCTGGGCCCTTGTTTTGATTTCGTAAATGCTGCCTTGGCTGCTGAGGCCTTACCTGTGGCTTCCTTCCGGGGCTTTCCATAGACCGGCCATGCTGGCATCACAGGAGGTAGGCCAAGGGCAGGAATGAATCTGCAGGACTTTCTTCGACCCTCTTGTTTCAGCCTCAGAACGAGTCCGTAGCAGCCTTCTCCTTGTGGAAGGCAGGCAGGCGTCTGGAGGACTGGAGAGCAGCATGCATGGAAACGTTTCTCTGGTGGCAAACCAGGACAAACGCCATTCATGGCTGGCATTGTGGATGTCTTGCTAGGAGGTAGAGAGTGGGAGAGCAGAAATGAATCAGACGGGAGGGTGGCTGGGCTTGGAGGTCCAAAGCGTGATTTACAGTGTGTGCGCCACTCTACAAGGTCCAATTCTTGTACCAGCCTAGGCCTTCAGCTTTTCCCAGAACGAAAAGGCTGAACTATAGAAAACTCTACCTGTTGGATTTGTCCCTGTTAGGAGCAGGTGCCTGCCAAAAGGAAAGAGAGCAGCACCAAGCCCTCCCTTTTGGGGGCACCACTCTGGATGAGTCAAGAAGAGCCTTGCATGGCCGCTGCTGCTCTGTTGGGCTCAATCCCTGCCCACAGTTAGTGGTGACCGTGGCTGCGGCAGCCCTTAGGCCTGTCCTCTCACCCCAGCCAGTGCTGCAGAGAAGTGAAGGAACGGTTTGGGGGAGGGGGGGACTGTGCATATGGAAACTACATTGAACTAACAAGCTTCCAAATGAAACTCAGCTTTTGGACTTATTGCTTTCCAGCTGGAAATTTGATTACATTTTTCCTCAGGCCGTAAATCTGCCTCCCTTTCTTCAATGTTATTATTAAAGCCACTGTTGAATTTGTGTGCATGTGGGGGTGGGGGCGGTGAGGAGTGATATGTAAAATTTCAATCCTGGCTCTGACATTCCAGGAAGTTAAAAAGCAATTACTGTGTGTGCTTTGCCTCAGGACAGAATGAATCATTGAACACAGCAGCTCCCCTAGAAGAAATTAAGGGCTGCAGCAACATACATTGCGGGGGAGGGGGGAGCGGCATTACACTGAGAATCAAAGGTCAATTAAAGTAGAATTGAATCTATTTTATTTTTTAAATTTTTTTGCTTACATTCCCATCCTTTCCCAAGTGAGCGAAATAAACCTCCACTTGTATTTATTTGTTGAGTAATAAATCTACCCTTGAGCTTGCTTTGGAAACATTGCTGTGATGAAACTCCCCCCTCCCAATGGATCGTCTGCCATACTCTTTCTGTAAGGCTGCTTGCACCAGGGGGTGGGGAGGAGCCTGCATTCATTCTCCCTGCGAAACACAGGTGCAGCCATGGGGTGGCACCAAAGGGGAGCCCCCTTGCAGCCGCGCACGAGATGCTCAGGAGGGGGGGAAGGGTGCTTGCAAACAGAGCGGGGCCCACATTGGCATAATTTTAAGGAGCACAAAATGAAAGAGGCCCCTTTGAGCCTCCAGTGTGGAGAAGGGTGGGAAGTGCCAGGGACAGCCACGGAGTTCGGGCTGGGCTGAGCTGCCTGCAAGGGAGAACTTGTGTGTTGGGGATGCTTCAGGGCTCTGCCTTTTCCCAGAGATGATGAGAAGCACTGATGCCACATCATGTTCCCGGGCTGTGTCTCAGCCTGTATGCCAGCCCTTTCCAGAAGGGTTGGGTGAGAGAGGCTTTGGGGCTCCCCAATGGGCAAATTGACATGATCAAAATAAGTCACTGTGGTGTGGCTTGTGATGTTGTCTAAACTTGGGTGACATGGCTTGTTGAAGGTGGAAACAACCCTCCAAGAACTCCATAACAGCCCATGGGTTATTGGAAGGCTTCCCCCCCTCCAACAAGCCCTCCACCCAGGTTCAGATGATATGGGTGGCTACTATGGAAATTGCATCCTGCACAACTTAAATAAGCCGTATTTTTTTAAAAAATAGGCTTATTTTGAATCATCTGAAGCAGGTCAGTGAGGACATTGAGCAGACAAGCTTCCCTGAAAGACACTTTGCCCAATACAGTGGATCTCCCCCTGCAATACACTGCCCTGGGAATGCCTGCCTTAAGGCAGGGCAAGCACCCCTCTTCGTCCACATGGCCGGGCCTGGCTGGTGGCCATCAGGTGCCATCTTCCACACTCTCCATCAGGCGGTGGGCAGGTGAGTGGGTGGCTCTTCAGCAGTGCTGGGCAGCCCCCTCCCCCTGAAGCCTGACTCCAACCTGCCTGGACTCTTCCAGCATCCTGCTAGTCACAGCCCTGTCTGGCGAGACTCTGGGGCATTTCTGGATGGGTTCTGTCGTGCCGGCTTCACTCTGGCATCATTAGTTATGCCAAACACTCGCATCTCACCATCTGTTAGACTAATGGCTGGCTGGAGGTAATTCTGTAATAAGGAAGGGAGAGGAGGGCGATTAGTTTTCATCAGACATGAATCCACTAATATTGATTCTCTTGTCAGCATTCTGTTTGGTATGGGGTGGTGGTGGGGATGTGCCTCAATGGCACACTGAGAGGGCCCAGAGATCGCTGCTGGTGGGACACGGTCGGCTTGGCTGGCTGAAGTTGTTTTCCATCACGTCAGCTCTGTGGAACCTTGAGCTCCCAAGGGGGCTTGCAGATGTGGTGGTGGTGGTGGTGGTGGTAGGAAAAGCATCTGCTACTTCAACTGTTCACCACATGTGCTAAGAGATGCTGAACTGACTGCCACTTGGGATGAGTGTTGGGGGAGGAAATGTTATCAGATTGTCTTGTTTTAAACCTACAATACCAGGGGGACATGTGCCATATCATGAGCTGAGTAGAGGTGGACCATTGAGCCACTGGGAAGGACCCCTGCACAAGCCTTGTTGAAAGTAGCAGTCCAGTGGAATAATCCAAGACGGGGTCCCAGCATGGGATCCAAGGCATGCAATAGTTAAAGAGTACAAGAGAAGTCCACGGCCAGTGATGTAGCACCCACAAACCTCTTTTGCCTGGGCGCCAGCTTTAATGTGGGGCCGGGGAACCAGAGTTCCTCACTTGTCAGTCCAGCCCTGAGGGAAAACTTCACCTCGAGTCGAGAACTTTGCCAAACATGTGTGTTTTTCCTCCTGCTCTTCCAGCCGCTGGGAGACAGCTTTGGGCATACCTCTTCCTTGGCCCAGGCCACCTGTTGGCAGGTTATCAAAGAATGTTTCTCAGACTGTGGCGACAGGGATGCTCCTTCCCAGGCTAGCTCTGGCTGCAGTTCTCTGCAACCCGACAATCCCAAATTTCTCTGACTCTGGATCAGACTCTTCCTCTGAGACCATGGCATTGGAGGAAGGCATGGCAATTATTGGCTCTGACAGCTGATGAAGGAGGGGCAGCTTCTGCAGAGCTTGTGGCCAGGAGCCCCTGACAGCCAGGGAAAGTGGGTCTTCAGAAGAATAAAAGATGTCTGCTCCTGCTCCCTTCTTGCTGATAGGATGTGGGGAAGAGAGGTAGGGAATCAAACCCAGTTGACCTGGGCCCCCCATGCAATGAGTTCTGCCCCCACCCCAAGTGGAGAATTCATTCCCGCCAGCAGCTCATGCTCTGCTCCCCTTCTTGGTGGGGTCAGCTGTCAGCAGCCTCTTGCATCTTGTTCTCTTCCAGCTTGACTTGGATGTCTCATCTCCACCATTGCCTCCACCTGAACACTCCCCAGCTCTGCTGAGCTCTCTTTTTCTCCCTGCAAGAAACATCTTCAGGCAGTTTTCTCTGGTGCATGCCAAAAAGACAGGGTTGGGGGAAAGTATAAAGATGGCCTCTCTCTCCCTCCAGCAAGGATGAAGGTCTGCTGGGCCTCTACTACCTGCATAGCAGAGGGTTGGTTGGTTGGTTCCCCCTCAGTTGCCCCTGGGACTTGCCGCTCACTCGACAGGTGCTGCAACTGGAGGATTACGACTCATAGCAAGAACTTAACTCTCCCAGTGCTGTCCGTGATAGAATGAGCATGAGCCCATCCCCCCTACTGCTAGTTGGGCATATTGATTGCCCAAGAGGCCGAAAAGTAAATGGTGGTTTAATTTTTATTTCATTTATTACACATGCACATGAACAATTTGAACAATCAACAGTACAAAATCCCAACGATAAGAAAACCTTATCATATGCTGTCAGATGCCTGAGAGTAGGGGAAGCTCTTAAGTTGGTGCTGAAAAGATGACAATGTTGGCACCAGGTGGGCCTCACTGGAGAGATAGTTCAATAATTGGGGCCACCACCAAGAAAGCATTCTCCCTTGTTGTCCTTGGAAGAGGCTTTCAGAGGAGGGACTCAGATGCTGTGTGTAGCATACTGGCAGGTTCATGTCAGGAGAGGCAGTCTGTTAGCTATTGCAGCTCTGAGCTGTGTAAGGCTTTATAGGTCAAAATCAGCATCTTGTATCAGACTCAAAATGTACAGGCAGGCAATGAGTGCAAAAGAGGACCAGAATTGGTGCTATAGG
Source organism: Anniella stebbinsi (assembly GCA_029215795.1). Lineage (NCBI taxonomy): Eukaryota > Metazoa > Chordata > Lepidosauria > Squamata > Anniellidae > Anniella > Anniella stebbinsi. The sequence goes on along the minus strand of JARDYH010000007.1, from coordinate 45,507,948 downwards.
TTCGGAACTTCTGGTCATGGAATAATAGAATAGTAGGGTTAGAAGCCCCCCCCCCACTCAATGCAAGAATCCACCTTAAAGCAGGGTATCAATCTGGCTGCCACATTTTGCACAATCTGCAGCTTCTGAACCATCTTCAAAGGCAGGTCCACGTAGAGTGCATTGCAGTAGTCTAACTTGGAGGTCACCAGAGCTCATTACTGAGGTTACTACTGAAACCAGGCTATTTGTGTTCAGATAAGGATGTAACTGGGCCACCAACTGAAGCTGATAGAAAGCACTCTATGCCACTGAGACCACCTGAGCCTCAAGTGACAAAGATGGCTCCAGGAGAACCCATAAGCTATGAACCTGCTCCTTCTTGGGGAGTGCAGCCCCATCCAGAACAGGTTGAGCACCTTCCATCCGGTTAGCAGAACCACCCACTAACAGCATCTCAGTCTTGTCTGGATTGAGCTTCAGTTTATTAGCCCTCATCCAGTCCATTGTCACAGCCAGGTACTGATCTAGCACATCCTCAAAGAGGAGTGAAACCACTACCTCCCACTCCCACCTCAGACAATTGTCCCAGGAGGATACCATGGCTGATGGTATCAAAAGCCACCAAGAGATCAAGGTGCCCAGGAAAGGAACATTTGCCAGCGGCCAGGAGGGTTTCTCCCCCCACCTCCACCCCCTCTTTCAGGTGCCCCAAAGCCACTCCCTCTTGCAGTGGGAAGGGGGGGATGTGCGAAGGGGGGGCACGCAGGTCGCAGCTGCCTCCTCCTCCCTGCCGAGCGCTGCCTGCCTTTGCCAAGTGGGTGGGGCCTTCTTTTGTGCTTCTACAAGAGCGATTTAAAGCTCTTTCAAGGCGCTTTACAAATTTTACCTTTACAAGAGCAGAGCGCAAATCGGGGGTTGAGGCACGTTTTATCTCCACTTATGCACATTATTGAATGCGCGCTAAATAGCGAGTTTTAATTTGCCGCTGGAGTTAAAACACCTTATGGCCATGTAAACATGTGTTTCTCTGCATGTAAACAACTTTAAAGCGCGTTTCATACAGCCCATAATGTGCTTCACTGCAACCCCCTCTAGATGGATTCTGTTTGACGCCTGGTTAGCCGATTATGCGCATAATCGCTGAAGCGCTTTATCGTAAATGCTTGTACGCAAGAGGTAATTGAGCGCACAACTGGTGGCCTTACCGGTTGTTTGAAATGCGCTTTACAAGTAGTTAATGCAGAGAATCGCTTGCTTGTTCACATAGGCAAAATGCGCTTTAACGGCTGGAGCAAAATAAAACTCGCTATTTAACGTGCATTCGATAATGCGCATAATCAGAGAGATAAAGCGCCTCAACTCCCGATTTACGCTCCGCTCTTGTAGAGGTAAAATTTTTAATGAGACTTCAAAGAGCTTTAAACGTCTCGTGTAGAGGCAGCCTGCCTCTCGTGAATAGGTATTAGGATTAAATGCGCTTCTCCGTATATTTGCATAATCGGGCAACTGGGTGTCAAACCGAAATCTTGTAGAGGGGACCTTTGAGGGCGTGGAGTCCTCCTGCCGCCGGACCTGCTCCCTCGCCAGCTGCTGTCCGCTTGAAAAGGCCCCAGCCACGCCCCGCGGTCGCCTCCTGGGAGCGGCACAGAGTTGCCTGTCAGGCGCGATGGGGTGGAGCAGGTCGGTGCCAAGAGTGTTGCATAAATTATGCTATTCCCAAGTGTCCAAAGTCCAGATATGAAACACTTGACGAAAGACCTCCTGAAACTTTGGAAACTAATTTATTATTCTGCGCAGGTTCAAACAATGCTTTTATACTCTAAAAGTTACACGTCATCAGCCCTCACTGGGGTTTATAACCCCAGTGACATCATTTGTCCAACTCTATTTTACTCTCGAGTAGTCCCGAGTAGTGGCCATATGTGGCGTTGCATTGCCATGTGCTATTTTACTTGTACCCAGAGATGCTTTGCAACGTCTCTTCACTTCTATCATTCCCTTATATGGTCATTTTGTCCCTCTCCAGGTGTGTCACAGTCACATCTGGATGAGTCACACTCCTGGTTCCTCTAAGTCAAGTAGTCTACATGTGTTTCTGATTGTGCATAATGGAGCCTGACCTGGAGAAGAAGGAGCAATGGCGATTTTGACAAGCTCCTAGTTCTTGTGCTGCTAAATCTCTTGCAAGCAGCTTGACTTTTGCAGAAATGGATACAATGGACAGGCAGTGGGGAATGGGGCTTTGGGGTGCTGTGTGTGGACAGTTTGGGTGTGCGTGTCAGCGAACACATGTAGGATGCATGTAAGATGTGTGTAAGATGCATGTCAGGGGAAATGGACGTGTTTTGGGATGAAAATCATAGATCTGTTCAGATTTTTATAACAGTCCCCCCTCAAGGCTCTCCTTAATTGAAGGGGCTGCTTGTGTTACTTCTAACTGGCTCTCCCATACCTGCATGTCTTGTAGGCAGCCGACAAAGAAGTTGTAAACAGCAACCAGCAATGATACAGAAGCACATAGCCAGAAAGACAGTCATTCTCACATAACAGCTTCTATTCTAATCTACTGGGAGTCACTTGTAAGCATATTTCTTACATATCAACCACAACCTGTGTGTTGATCTGTGTTTTTCCATCAAAGTCACCAGGGTTTGAGAAATTAAATACCTATGACTTTGGAAAGGGTGTTCTTAATTATCACAATCTTACCATATTTTTCTATCAGCAAGGTGCAGATACAATCATAACTATTCACTTTCAAGAACCCATTACATTTCTACAAAGCAGGTTCCCACAAATTTTCCAGTCTCCTTCTGCGATATGCACACACACTCCCCTTTAGGAGTGTGGGTCAGTCTCATTCTTCTTCCAAGAACTCATCAGTTAGTAAGGCTGTCAAGTTGATGGGGTGGGCCACAAAAGGCAGCCCTCCTGTGTGTGTGACAAAGGAGCCATTCCGCAGGTGTTGTTGGTTTAGATTTTTGTGAGGTTTACAATAAGTTTCACAAACTGGTTCTCGTTCAGAGCTTCTCCGAGGGAGATCCAAACCAAAATCCCTCCCCCCGAGTGACACAGAAACCATAACAAGTTCATGGTCCTTGCTTCTGCCTGAACAACAGCCTTAGGTCCGAATCACTTTTCTTCACCGACCACTCTTCTTTGACTGGTGCTGTGTTGGCCTGGATTGTTGGTGGAGCTCTCTTGACACACGTGTAATGGGTCCACCTCTTTCTTCCGGCAACTTTAACAGCAGAGTTGGAAATCAGCAAAACTTGGTACAGCCCTCTTCATTTCTCAGCAAGAGGCTCGTCTTTCCAAGTTTGAATTAGGACCCAATCGCCTAGATTGAATGGGTGCGCAGGCACATCCAAGGGCAGTCTTTGGAAAGGCACCACGTACCTATGCAAGGTGGATAAAATGGACTGAAGGGCAATTACATGCTCTTGTATCTCCTGACAACCTATCTCTAAATTCACATTTTCAGCTATGGTCAGAGGCAGGATGCAAAGCGGCCTCCCATTCTTTGAGTCAACTCTCCCAACGCTATGCCTTTCTGGGGGTGACATCAAAGCCTTCTTCAATTCAAGAAAAGCCTTCTCCATGATTGGTGTCCATTTCCAAAAGCAGATCTCCTGGCTTCACCTGTATTTTACTGGTGTTGTATTCTTTGCTCGAGCAGGTCCGCTTCCAGCCTAAGCTTTGGGCGGCACTTGCTCCAAGAGATGACTCAAAGCATAATCTTTTGTGTGTGTGTGTTCAGACTTTTCTCAAAAATGGTCATCTGATGGTTAGAGCCTTGCTGTTTGGGTAACTCTACTATAATTTTTCTTCTTTCAAAGTAGATTTGTGCTTGCAATTTTGCTAGCAGATCACAACCAAGCAGGGTGACTGGGCACTTTTCTGACACCAAAAACTCATGCTTCAGCTTTGCTGCCCCCACCTTTGTGAGGAGGGGATGCATGCTGAAGACTCAAAATACTTCTCTTCCAATTCTTTCAATCAACTTTCTTTTCTTTCTGTTCACTTCTTCTTTTTCTCTCCCTGGATTCTTTCACCCTCCATTTCTCTTCAATTGCAGCCAGCAATTCAGTGGTGAGCATAGGGGATCCGGGCCATCTTCAACATGCTTCTTCTCTATCACTGGAGGAACCAACACTCTGGCTCTTCTCTCTTTCTACTCCTTCGCCTTCTTTCAGTCGTCCAGGGGGCCTTGGCTTCCTCCCTCTGTCAGTTTTCTTACCCGGTTCTTCTCTTTTAATTGCCATCACCAGTAGTGATATTTGTTGCTTTGTCTTGTGGTCTTCTTTCTTTTCTTCGTGCTGTTCCCGGCAGCTGTAAGTTTTGCTATGTACATTGTGGATAGGATTGGCTGGGTTGCTCGTGCCTCTGGATTCAGGTCAGAATGCTGCTTAAGTCTCTCTATCAGGCATTCCAAAAAGGCAGCAGGATTCTCACTCGGTTCTTGCTTGAACTGGTAGACTTTGGTTTGATCCACTACTTTATGCACTGAAGCAGCCATTCCATGTAAAATCAGCCTGCAGTAGCGTTACTGACTTGCTCTGCCATCTAGGGTATGTGGTTCTCAGTTTGGAATGCTGCGTGGCACAGCCAATGTTGCTGTTGGAACGCTTGGGTCCGGTTTCTTTTCTCCAAACTCTCTTTTGGTTGCTGCTTCCTGCGAGTGGAGGTGCTGGGGAGAGCATTCTTTGGTTCCATGCAGCTTTTCTAGAGCATTGCTAGCTTCCTGAAGGACCTTTGCTATAATCAGGGCATCCTCTTGGCTATTCACTCCCAATTGCTCATTATGGAGCCCATGGATGCCAATCTCCGAAGCTAGCAATGGGTTGGTTGCGCTCGGCGTGGCAAGGCTTCCTCGCAGCGCCCTTGTGTCCTAGCAAGATCAAACCACTGGGGGGGGGGCATTGCAGCTTGCTCCCTGCCATCCTGGGTTTAAAGCCGGTTGGACTGGCTTTAAACCAGTCCCCCTCCTTCTGGCCTTTGCCAGGACGTTTGGGGTGTATGGCTTCCCTGTGGTTGCTGGTGTGACCAGAACCCAGGGCTTTCTAAAGCGGCAAGGCTGCTTGGCTCTGGCTGGCCAATTCTAGAGCCACTGCCAGGGAAAACGCTTTGCCCGCCTGAGCTGGGTAGGGGCTGAGCATTCCTCTCAGGCGGAAGGGGTTGCTGAGGAGGAAGGGGGAAGGGTTGCTGTTGAGGCCGGGGCTCGCGGCTGCTTGGCTCACCTGGGCCACACGCTGTTGGGCCTCCGGAGAGGGTTGGGGAAAATCCCGGTTACCTGAGCTGCTGGGCTGGACACCCGAGGAGGGGGGGGGCTTGTGCCAGGGATCGTTGTGGCAGAAGGGGCACCTGGACAAGCGCGGGGGCATAGGGAGGGGGTAAGTCGTCCCATCCCTCCCCCTCTCAGTTCCCTGCCACCAGTTTTAAGAGACTTCAACTCTTAAAACTGCTTGGGGAGTGAGGCTTGCTTTTGAGCGTTGCTGGGGGCTGGCAGGATCCAGCCATTGGGATGGATCTCTCTGTGCTGATGGCCCATTGCCTCAAGGCAGAGCCGATATTTCTCAGGAACAAAAGAATTCCTTTAAGTACATAAATGGTCCAGTAGGTATTAATTACCTCTTTAAGTACTGTCCTTTGTTGCTGGCAAACCCATAGGAAGGAAGAAGTGGGGGGCGCTTGTTCAACTTAAGTTGTTTGCTTGCAAATATCCCTTATTCCCATCGAAAAGAATCAGACATCAGAGCAGCAGTTTTTATATTTTCAACTCTAGCTTTCCTCTCAAAACAGCTCAAAATAATATTATTTGTCATAAACCCCAAATAGTGGTGTAACCCCCTTGTGTCCATGGAGCAGGATTCCATGGCTTCAGCTGCCTCAAAGCCTTCCTTTACAGCTTTTGCAGCTAGAAACCTGTCCCAGGTCTGAACCTTTATTTGCTACATGTATATGCATTTTTTCTTCCCAGGAGACCAAGGTGGCATACATGATCCTCCTCCTCTCCACATTATCCTAACAACAACCCTGAGAGGTAGGCCAGGCTGAGAGTCAGTTAATGGCCCAAAGTCAACAAGTGGGTTTCATGGTTGATTGGTGCTTGAACCTGGATCTTCCAAGTCCTCTTCCAACACTCTAACCACTATGTCACACTGGCTGTACTGGCTATGTATTCAGCTCTTTTAATACAGTAACTTTTCTAACTCTATCAGTCTGCCTGCAATTTCTTTACTCTTCTGAAGCCTCATTTTGTGTAATTTTTCTTTTTAGTGTTCCTTTTCTTATGGATTTTAAAACACATGAGAAACAAAAGGCTTCAAATGAGAAAAGCTATATTTTAAAACTCTACTCTTTTCATCTGATTCATATAACAATACAAAAATATATACAATCACTTTTAAACTTCCCTCCTTTCTCTGGGGGGAGGAATCTCTCTTTCCCACACTGGGGTCTACTTTTAAACTGCTCCCAACTATGTATCAATGTAAGGCAATTGATCCCACATCCTCATTTCAATAACATAGCATGTACATTTCTCATCACCTTCGGATCCCAAGTTCCCCTTTTTGGCCACACACATCCCACAAAAGACGTCCAGACAAAATTACAGTACTTGATCAAGTTTCCCTTTTTCAGATCTCCCCCACCCCCACAAAATGACTTGTAGTTGCGCAATACACAGTAAAGGGGGGTCTCCTCCTTCTGAGTGGTATGCTTAACCCCCATCTTCCTACCTAACACACACACACACCTTGGCAGATTAGAACAGTCTTTTATGCTGCTCCTCTGCCCAAATGGGAACTAGCCTTAGCGCTAAAGGGAGCCCCCCAAAAGTGTAGCCTAGAAAAGATGAGCTGAAAACGTACCGTGTATCAGAGGACGGGTGGGGAGCAAACGGTTCCTCTAAGTCAAGTAGTCTACCTGTGTTTCTAATTGTGCATAATGGAGCCTGACCTGGAGAAGAAGAAGATGCATGTCAGGGGAAATGGACATGTTTTGGGACGAAAATCATAGATCTGTTCAGCTGCAGCAGCAGCAACAGCTGAACGGGCCTCCAACGGGGCCGCCCCGGGCTGGAGCAGCGCATCGTGACCCCCGGCCGCCCCCAAGGATGGAAGCGCATGAGCTGAAACTGCCCCATTCCAAGGAGCAGGCGTGGCTCATGCTTGGGCCGCATGTCATGGCGCGTTTCTGCTTCACCGCCCGGCATTGTTTCCAGTGCGCCCGCTTGCCGATTCCTGCATGCTCCTCAACGGATTCTGCGAGGCCAGGCGGAGGCTGTGTGGTGAAAAGTGTGGCAATGGAGCAGCCCTACTACGGCTCAAGCTTCTCTGCAAGCGCAGCCGCCCCATCCCAGATGGGCGCAGGCCGGCTGCTGCTGCTGCTGATACCAATACCTTAAAGCCAATCCCCCCCAATCCAGTGAGCCATTAAGTTTTGTTTTTAATTGCTAAATCCTGAGAGACGGAATAAAAGGAGCCCAGGAGTTGTGCTACTCAACGATGTGCCAGAAGGCACGGAAAGGGATACAGCTCTGGGGTTCTGGCCTTTTGAAATGGTGGTGGTGGTGGGCTTCTGTCTTGGGGTGCCTCTACAAGAGGCATTTAAAGCTCTTTCAAGGCGCATTAAAAAAATTACCTCTACAAGAACGGAGCGCAAATTGGGCGTAGAGGCGCGTTATCTCCCCGATTATGCGCATTATCGAATGCGCATTAAACAGTGAGTTTTATTTTGCTCCAGCCGTTAAAGCGCATTTTGACTGTGTGAATAAGCGCTTATGCGCATTAACTACTTGTAAAGCGCATTTTGGACATCTGTTAATGCGCTTCGCCACCTCTCTCCGCCTCTCGTGCAAAGGGATTAGGCGTAAATGCGCTTCTGCGATTATGCGCATAATCGCCTAACCAGGTGCAAAAGCGAATCCTTGTAGAGGGGACCTTGGCCTTGAATTCTCTCCTCCTCCTCCTCTTCCTCCTCCTCCTCCTCCTCCTCCATAAAGCCAAGAAATGTATGTTGTATATTGAATGCTAACGCCAGAGTCCGAATGTGATCCCAAGTTACAGATAGCAAAGCCAGGCAGTGTAGACAAAAAGGGCTTATGCAGAGAGAATGGTCCAATCCAGGCCAAGGTCACTTGCAGAGCAGGGTCCAAGCGGAAGGCAGATGCTCAGGCTGGGCCAGATTCAAACACAAAGGTTGTTTCCAGCAGCTTCTGTAAGCTTCTCCTGGGCTTTTTATCCTGAAGCTGAGGGAGTGCCGCCCCCCTCCGCAGGCCCTACTGCAATAGTTCAGTTAGACTGCAGAGAGACCTCCTTGTGATGAGGGCTCCCTACTCACGAGGAGCCCTTTCCCTCCTCCAGCCATGCGCTGGTGCCATTGGGACTTGGGGAGTGCTCAGCCTCCTTCTCTGAGGCAGACAAATCTATGGAATCCCCCAGCACAAGATCTGGTCACAGCCATCAATGTCACAGGTGTCTGTGCGATGGGATCAGAACTGTTCCTGGAGAGCATGGTCATGTCTGCTGCCCACCATGCAGGGAACAGCCGTGGCAGAGGGCTGCTGCTCTATTTGTGGGCATCCCACGGTGGGAGAGAGGTCTTTGATCTGACCCAGGAGGGCTCTTCATCCCTTATGAGTCCAATCGAGGTGGGATTGAAGGGAGGGAGGGGAAGGGGAAGGGGCTTTGTTACAATGCAAAGACTTCTTTTGGTGAGGACAAGGCTGTTGTTGTGTTGCTGTTGTTGTGTTGCGGAGGCTTCAGTCCTTTTTGACTAAGCTGCAAATGGGGAGGATGTGTGAGGAATTCTAATGCCCCTGTTTACTGCCAGGAGGCTCTTTCCTGCAGGAGTTGATGGAAGAGGGCAAGGGCTTAATAGGTGCTATTGCTGGCTTTGTGGATAATTTGCTTGTTTTACAGCCATGGGGCTCTGCTTCCTATTGATTTCAGAACCCATCAATGGGTAATTTTTTTGTGCTATAAGTGGCTTTTTGTGGTAATGGCTAAATCCAGCCCAATGGCAGAGTGAATTTGCGCAGCTTCCTGGGCAGGCCTCCCGGACACGTGTGGCTTCCTGAGGAGGAATTTTATCCGATGTTCTTAATGCTCTGGTATTTTTATGGCACACGCAAATCTAATTAAATGAGCCTCTGAACTCAGGGTGGGTGAGGATGAGCTTCCCGTGCCAAATTGTTGAAAAGAGAGGGGCAGGGGCTGAAATTTTCCTGGTGTGGAACCCCTCCCCCCCTGAGGGCAGGCTGTGGCTACCTCACCATTTATTTATTATTATTTATTTATTAGTTATTCATTATTTATTTTATTTATTTTATTTCTAACCCGCCTCTCCATCCAGATCAAGGCGGGGAACAACAACAAACATAAATGTAAAAATCTTAAAATAGATAAACAATTAAAATAGATAAAAACAAATACATTATTAAAAACATCTTAAAATTCAACTGGGTAGGCCTGCCAGAAGAGAGCAGTCATCATGGCTCTATTAAATTCCAGAAGACTGCTAATTTGTCGAATCTTCTCCGGCAGACCATTCCACAGTCCGGGAGCGGCAGAAGAGAAGGTCCTCTGATTAACACTCGTCAGACTAGTTCTGGCTGACTGGAGTAAATTCTTCCCAGAGGACCTGAGTGTGCGGGGCGGATTATACGGGAGAAGGCGATCCTGCAGGTAACCTGGACCCAAACCATGTAGGACTTCAAAGGTAATAACCAACACTTTATACTTCACCCGGAAACTAATTGGCAGCCAGTGGAGTGATTTTAAGATTGGTGTTATGTGGTCACCCCTAGGTGTACCGGTGACCAACCTGGCTGCCATATTTTGAACTAATTGAAGTTTCCAGACAAAGGTAGCCGTATGTACAGTGCATTGCAGAAGTCGAGCCTCGAAGTTACCAGTGTGTGCACTACCATCTTTAGGTCTTCCAACTCTAGGAAGGGGCGCAGCTGGCGTATCAGCCAAAGCTGATAGTAGGCACTCCTGGCCGTCGCATCTAACTGGGCTGTCATTTGGAGCTACGGATTCAGGAGCACACCCAAGCTGCAAACACAGTCTTTCAGGGGGTGTGTAACCCCATCCAGAACTGGTTGATACGCCTCCAAACCTAGGTTGTGGCCTTTGACAGCAAGCACCTCCGTCTTGTCTGGATTCAGCTTCAGATTGTTTTTCCTCATCCAGCCCATTACCGCCTCCAAGCATTCATTCAGAGGAGACACACTATCCTTAGCTGATGCTGTTGTCGAAGGCATAGAGAAATATATTTGGGTGTTATCAGCGTACTGATAGCACCCCACCCCATGCCTCTGGATGATCTCTCCCAGCGGTTTCATATAAATGTTAAACAGCATTGGGGAAAGGATGGCACCTTGTGGTACACCACATAGCAGCTCAAAAGCTCTGTCTGCACTCAGGGGAGAGCTCTGGAACTGAGAATTTGAGCCAAACCCAACTCTGAACCCTGTTCGAAATGGAAGAACTGTCCTGCTGGATCGAGTCCAAGTGGGGCCCTCTGAGCCCATATTCTCTTTACTGAAGGCAACCAGCCATCCAGGGGTCACCTTTAGGACTGTACAAGTGAGGCTGGGAGGTGGCTGCCCTCCCCGCTTCCCAGAGATGCTGTGATCCAGACCGGAGTCGTGTGTGTGTGGTTCTGCTTTCCTATAATGGCTCAGTGGCTGTCTGGAGCCTGTGTGTGGCTGGAAACAATGTGCTGCAAGGAGAAGCCCCAGGAACGGAGCCCAGCGTGCGATGCTCTCAATCCTGCCAGCGGGACCTTGCCAGATGGTTGCAGCAAAGCTCTCTGGCTCCTTCTCCAGTGGCAATGACCCCTGTGGGTCTCCAACACAAACACCCCTCCTTTGCCATGCACCTCTTTTCATGGCTTCAGGTGCATTTTTATTCCACCTACATTCTATGTTGGGCAGCCTCATTGTCAAGGGTGTTGACTCCTTGCAAACAGCTGGCTTAGCTCTTGCTTGGCTTAGCTCCTGTAAAGGGCTTTTTTCTTCACATGGCTCCACCCTCATGGAAGGCAACTAGCCCTTGCTGACCTTTGTCAGGTCGATATACAGGCTGCAGCACGCTTAGACTAATGGGTTATGTTGCCTCTTCCTTTGGTCTTCCTTTCCTCTCCGTACAGTGGGGGAAGGCGGAGGAGAGCCGAGGCCTCCCGCTATGTGGCTGCACAGCTGCAGCTCCTCTGGCCAAAGGCATTGGGGCGGCGGCAGTCATGGCAGAGGAGCTGGCAGCATTTGGACAACACTCGAGGCAGCAGAGGGGGGAAGAGGCAATGGCCAGTACACACGACCCAGTGCCCCTCCCCTCATCACGCAGCTGAAATTCCCGGCCTCATGATAAGCAACGGAGCGGCCTGTTGTTTTTCCCAGTTGTTTAATAACGCACGGTCAGTTGTGTGTGCGTTGTCTGTCGCCTGACACACAACACAATAAGCAACGCAACTGACAGATTCCCCCCATTGTTTATTGTCTTGTCCGAATGCTGCTGCTGAGTAGGGGTGTGCATCGGATTGGGTCCGATCCATGATCCGAAGCTGATCCGACCGAAATCGGATAAAATTATCCGATTACGATCCCGGCTTCTGGATAGTCCGATCTCATCCGAACCAGTCCAGAAGGACCCGATCTGGTTCGGATAAAATCGGAGGATCGGATTTCCTCCTCCCCCTCGCACGCCTTACCTGCCAGGGCCATCCACTGCCGTCTGCTGACCCCTTATACTGAGAAACAGGCTTTACGGCCTGCCTCTCAGTAGCGCGCTGGGTGATGACGTCACCCGACATGCTACTGAGAGGCAGGCTGCGAAGCCTGTTTCTCAGCAGAAGGGGGCAGCAGATGGCAGCAGACGGCCCCGGCAGGTAAGAAGCGTGAGGGGGGAGGGGGGAGGGGGGCACTTACCTGCTGGGGCAGCCGCTTCCCTGCGGTACTCTGATTTACTGAGAAACAGGCTTCGCAGTCTGTCCCTCAGTAGCGTGCCAGGTGATGATGTCATCACCTGGTGCACTACTGAGGGACAGGCCGCGAAGCCTGTTTCTCAGTAGTTCAAAGCACTGGAGGGAAGCGGCCGCCCTGGCAGGTAAGGTGTGCGAGTGAGGGGGGAGGGACAGGGAGAGGGGAGTTAGGCCCCCACTCACCCACACACCGCCATGTTTTCCCCATAGACTTGCATTGGGGGAAAGCTTTCTTTTCCCCAATGCAAGTCTATAGGGAAAACACCAAAAATAGCGGCCAATCCGAAAATCGGATTTCCGATTTTCGGATCAGGATCAGACCCGATCTAATCCAAGGGACCTCCAATTTTGTCAGAACTGATCCAGGCCAACGTCGGAGGTCCCATTCCAGGTCCCGATCCGATCTGGGGGGGTCCCTGCACATTCCTACTGCTGAGTGCCATGGAGGTGGGTGGAGGTGGTGAGGATAAAGTCACCGTTACCAGGCGGGAGGCGGTAGATCTGGAAGCAACTCCAGCCAAAGGAAGGCAAGCCTGCCCGGCGGCCTTCCCTGAAACTCCAGGTTCCTACCTGGGGCCCAGGTTCCCACCTCGTTATGCCTCAGTACAATGCAGGCTGGTGAGGTGGAATAAATGATTAGTCAGGCTCTGAGTACAACATCAGCAAAAAAAGAGAAAGAACTATTCCCTTTGAGTTGAACTGCATCGTTTGTTTGTAAATGGAACTTTAAAGACCCCATCCAATGTTGAATAAAATTTGTACAGATGATGCAGTGCATTGAGCCATTAAAGGTAGTTTCCCCTCTCTTTGTACTCTTTGAAGTACAAGAGGCAATATTTAAAACTTTCTGTGCAAAATTTGAATTGAAGCAACATATGATTAATATTTTTGCAAACAAATTAGAGTTGTTATGTTTGTTGGGCTATTTCTCTCCTCCAATTAATGTAAGGTCTCCATTAAATGTAGGGCTTCTGGTTGGTCCCTGTGAGGACAGAATGCTGGGCTAGAAGGGTGTTTGATCAGATCCAGTGGTGGCTCTTCTTATGCCATGTGTGTGTGTGTGTGGGGGGGGGATTATTTGCATCCCTGACTGAGCTCTATTGGTTTCAAAACAAAGGGAGCCTTTCCGTGAAGCATATGGGCCATTTTGGACATAATTAAGTGCAGCAATATGTGATGCAGACAAACATGATCCAGGAGGCCACAATCCACCAGAAAATAATCCCTGAACAACCCCCCCACACACACACACACACTTAAATCAGTGGCAGCTGCATTTGATTACTGGATGAAAAATGCCCAGATGTCGATCAGTCCTCAGAGGGGTAGAGAGAGAGAGAGAGAGAGAGAGAACCTCTCCTCACCATGGCCTTTCTGCCCCAGTGTGGCTTCTGAGAAGTCAGAGCACCCAACCTTCCCAGACATCACTCACTGAAAGGAAGTGTCACTTCTGTGTGTGTTCCCTTCAAGGAATTCCATTTAAAACGACTTTGAGAAAAGATGGCTGCCAACTTTTCTCCCCATAAGAGACATAGGTTCTCCCCAACCTGCCACCTCCCCTTGTTGCATAAATTATGCTATTCCCAAGTGTCCAAAGTCCAGCTATGAAACACTTGACAAAAGACCTCCTGAAACTTTAGAAACTAATTTATTATTCTGCGCAGAATAGGTGACCTCCGGACGCTAATGCTGCTTTCCAGAGTTACACCACACCAAGGTTCAAACAGTGCTTTTATACTCTAGATGTTACACCTCATCAGCCCTCATCCCATTGGTTTATAGCCCCAGTGACATCATTTGGCCAACTCTATTTTACTCTCGAGTAGTCCCGAGTAGTGGCCAGAGGTGGCATTGCATTGCCATGTGTGATTTTACTTGTACCCAGAGATGCTTTGCAACGTCCCTCCACTTCTATCATTCCCTTATATGGTCATTTTGTCCCTCTCCAGGTGTGCCACGGTCACATCTGGATGAGTCACACTCCTGGTTCCTCTAAGTCAGGTAGCCTATGTGCGTTTCTGATTGTGTATAATGGAGCCTGACCTGGAGAAGAAGGAGCAATTGCGATATTGACAAGCTCCTGGTTCTTGCGCTGCTAAATCTCTTGCAAGCAGCTTGACTTTTGCAGAAATGGATACAATGGACAGGCAGTGGGGAATGGGGATTTGGGGTGCTGTGTGTGGATGGTTTGGGTACGCGTGTCAGCGGACATGTGTATAGATACGTGTACAGTTGCGAGTCTGAGTGTGTGTATGCGTGTCAAGGGGAAATGGACACCTTTTGGGGATTTCTTCAACACCCTCTCCAGATGTTCCAGCTATGAAAATGTTATGGCTGACAATTTTGGCTTGAGTGGGCCCTTTAAAAAAATTAAAATAAAATCTGTTCCTTGTCAAAGCTACAGAATACTAGTGATGCGAGGTAAGGGACTTCTGAGTACAATCTCCCTCTCCCTCCCTCCCCCTCCTCTCTCTCACACACACACCACAAACACACACACACACACACACACACACTTTTTTCAGAACAGTGCAGACAACATCTGTGACCAGAAGCCTTTTCTCTGCACGCTCCTTTTATCCTGAAGTCAATCCAGAACATCCCAAAGAATCTGACTTGTCTGGAGAAAAGAAGGCAGCTCTTTCCCAGAAGTGACAGCGTCCATTATGCACGTTCTGTCAATGACATTAAAGTTTTCAAGAGATGCATCTGGGGTGGAGTGTGCGTGTTCTCTCCTCTGCACTTCTTGCCTGCAGTGCAGAAGGTGCAACACAATGGCAAGAGTACTGGCAGGACATGCTCCTTGGTAGGAGGCCAGAAATATCGGAATCGGATTGGAATTTCCGATATTAAAAATATTGGATCCGATCATATCGGGGGGCACCTGGATTTGATCAGATCTGATATCTAATAAATATCAGAAGTTCTGATCCAATTATGGACTGCCATTTCAGGTGTTTTCCCCATAGGCCTGCATTGAGGGAAAGAAAGCTTTCCTCCAATGCAAGTCTATGGGGAAAAACACTGGGCCAGCACTCCCTCCCTCCCCCCACTCGTGCTCCTTACCTGCCACCACCATCACCGCTGGTCTGTAGTACTGCTAAACAGGCTTTCTGGCCTGTTCATAAGTACAGAGACGCGGTGAGTGATGACGTCATCACTCGGTGCGTCTCTGTACTGAGGAACAGGCTGGAAAGCCTTTTTAGCAGTACTATGGACCAGCGGCAGCAGAGGGAAAGGCCGCAGGTAAGGGGGCACCCCTGGGGACCCCTCCCTTCCCCCCCCCCACTCCTTACCTGCGGCCTTCCCCGCCACCGGTGCCAGTCTGTAGTACTGCTAAACAGGCTTTCTGGCCTGTTCCTCAGTACAGAGATGCGCCGAGTGATGACATCATCACTCGGCGTGTCCCTGTACTGACGAACAGGCCGTGAAGCCTGTTTAGCAGTAGTATGGACCAACTGTGGCGGCAGCAGGTAAGGAGCGTGAGTGGGGGGAGGGAGGGAGTGCCGGCCCAGTGTTTTTCCCCATAGACTTGCATTGGGGGAAAGCTTTCTTTCCCCCAATGCAAGCCTATGGGGAAAACACCTGAAATGGCGGTCTGAAAATCCGGTATGTCCAATAGTTATCAGACATATGGATATTGGATCTGATCAGATAGGGCCTCCTGAGGGAATGGATGTCCGATAACGTCGTTATCGGTTCGTTTATCGGACATTGGACCCAATACGATACACATCCCTACGCCTTGGGGCAGCCATACTTGTAAAGAGCTGAGGCTGTTGGGATGAATGTGATGAGTGTTGCCTCATCTTGTTTTTCAAATGAACAGGGAATTATCTGAGCTTTTTGTTGTTGAGGGAAGGGGGAAGCATCATTCCCTGAGATTCATTCATTGTCTCCTGGGAGGCCTCACTTTAACCGAGGTGCCAATTTCTCCTCCCGAGTATTTGCATGTGTGACTCTTAGTGTGTGCGTAAACAAGTTCACCATTTGTTGTGACTGCGGAGGGGATTGATTGGTGATGCTTGCTGACAAACAAAATATCATCCAAGCACTGCTCAGATGTCATGTTCCACACGTTGAATGCAGTGTTGTAATCCTCAAAAGTGCTTCTCTGGCTCTGATGTTAAGCCCAGAGGCCTGCCTCCCTCCCCTCTCCAAGCCCTTCTCCTTCTCGTTTGCTGTTCTGGTTGCTCTGGTGATCCCAGAGGAATAGGGGTGCTCCTGGATCCGTTGCTCCAGATGACAGCCCAGATAGATGCGACAGCCAGGAGTGCCGCTTCGCCTGATACGCCAGCTGCGCCCCTTCCTAGAGTTGGAAGGGCTCCTTGCACCTGGCACACAACCATAGAAGCTTCCACACCATCAGAGAAGGAGGCAGCAGAAGTGTGTGTGTGTGTGCGCGTGTGTGTGTGAAGGAGTTGCAGAGGGGGGAGAAGGTGGGCAGATGGATAGGAAAGAGGTTTCAGGAGGCATCAGATTCTCTACTTCTGTGTATTTTGATTATATGCAAAACAAGAAGTGCTGATGTTCCTTGTGAACCATTGTTCTGAAAATTAGACCATCTAGGGTGTCCCTAATTAAAAAATAGGTGCGGGGGCAAGAGAGCTAAGCTGATTGAAAAGCAGTTTGAGGCAACTCCCCCCCCTTTTTTTTTTAAAAAAAAATTGAAACATTTAAATAGTGAACCATTGAGTTTTTCACTGCAAGAAAAATTCTGAGAAGGAATGATTTAATATATGAGAAGGTGAAAGGAAAGGATTTGAAATCACAAACAAAGAGAATGTGAAGCCACCCCACTCTCAACACAGTACAAAACCTCTCACTTCCTACTTGCTTGCTACAGATCAAATTAGCAACTGAAAAATGGAAGAGCAGAATTTCATGTAACTCAATAATATCACAAATGGAAGAGCAGAGTTTTTTTGTAACTCAATAAAATGTGCCTTAAGATTAGAAGGTGGGGCTCACTCAATTGCACTCCCCCCCTCACTTCAGTGTTTAGAGAAACAAAAGGAAAATACACTATTTTTGGAGGAGAATATCTGCATTTCCAAACCCTGAATAGCACCATGGAGCTTTGGTTCATATTGCTTCCAAGGGAAGACCACTTCACTTTGGGATGTACCAGAAATGGTCTGAAGGGATCCAGTTGCATTTAGGCTTTGGGTGAATCTCCTGCACATCCCTAATGGTTAGCATAGCCAGAAACAAACAGAAGAGAAGGAGTCTACTCAGAGTCTGACTGATTAGAGCTTGCCTTATGTAAACATCTGGAAGAAAGCATTCCCATTTTGAAACACTCCTGCTGAGAAAATGTCTTTATTCAATGGGATCTGCTCATTCTGGACACAAGAGCCATG
This sequence comes from Anniella stebbinsi, assembly GCA_029215795.1. Classification (NCBI taxonomy): domain Eukaryota; kingdom Metazoa; phylum Chordata; class Lepidosauria; order Squamata; family Anniellidae; genus Anniella; species Anniella stebbinsi. The sequence continues at coordinate 45,490,612 of JARDYH010000007.1, read as the reverse complement.
AAATTGCGCTACAGAACATTTCACAACACCAAAGCCTTGACCAGAGACAATCTCCTAATGCACGGTGATTCTCTAGAGACAGGTTACAATTGCCTGGAGATTCCTGCCAGTCAAAGAGTGTCATCAGACGGGGATGGGGTGGGGGGAATCGCATTTCCTTATCATCGCTTTCCCCAGCTTCTGTCCCATGATACCTCCTCTTTCTTCATACAGGGGAAGAAAGAGGAAGTAAATAATGACCATGTGGCCCATTCAGTGGTCATTTTTATCACGCCACTTTTCCTGCACACAGCAGGAAATGGCAGGACATTTCATTGTTGTTGTTGTTTTTTAATGGATTTACTGGGATCTATTTTGTAATGGAAAGAAGGCAAGAAAGAGCGGGAGATGCAAGCGAGGCAGACATTGTTGTCGAAAGGACCCGTGAACATCTGTCGGTGGGCAGAAATGAGTGTGCGATAAAATGCTCATCTGATGCTGCTCAAAGAAAGCCGGGCTACAGCCTTCTGTCCTCCCACACCCCAAAGTTTTAAATTAGACACAAAATCTAGCAAAACTGGAAGGAACTCTTCAAAGCTTTCCAGTGGGCTATGAATTATAGATCATGGCACTGTGTCAACCATTAGCTGCTTTAAAATGTTCTCACTAACAAGGACTTGGGCATTAATTAATTTTAATGCCTGTGTAAAAAGCTCTCTTCCTAGATTCCTCTTTGCTGAGCCCCCAGAAGGCTCTCCCTATCCCTTCAGGCAGCCCAACTGAGGACCTGCCAGGAATAGGCAGATGATACTTTGTACCCCCTCCAGAGGGTGTCACATTTGCCTGGTCCAGTTGCGCAGGATCTCACCTTGGCTACAATGGTCTGAGGCAGCCAGAGCTTCCCTTGGAGATGATGTCCTCAGCTGTGGATCTCTCCAACCTGCTTTTCTCCAACACAGCCTCCCCTGGAAAAGAGCCAGCCCTTTTCTTTTGATCTCTGAAGCCGTGTCTCTTCTGACTTGGTTCCCTCTGCGTGGTTTAGAAGCTGCCTGATGGAACCACGTGCCCTGCTGCTCTCCCACAGGGAGGGCCGAGTTGACAAAGGGAAGGGATGAGATGCTGTCAACTATGCAGATCTGAGACCTGCAGAACAGCCTTCCCAAACCTGGTGCCTCCAGACATGTTGGACCACAGCACTCATAATCCCTAGCCATCGGTCATGCCTGCTGGCAATAATGGGAGCTGTAGTCCATCACATATGGAGGGTGTCAGCTTGGGAAGGCCGCTCCAGAGGCTGGGTGCTGTCCCTAGTGCTGAAGAAGGAACAGGCCTGGGTAAAAGCTGCAGACTCTGCTATTCTTCAGCACCTATTCCAATGAGTGGCCCATGGCCTGGCACCCGAGGGGTAGCTTTTGTTTCCGCCAGAGTCCTTCTCATGTGGCAAGCGCATGGCCTGATATGTTTGCCACAGGGAGAACCTGGAATGTAAATAGCTCAGTCAACCCTGAGGGGGTTTCTAGAAGGAACTACTCTCCTTTGCCGGTGAGGGCGGGCTAGTGCCTCCATGCACTCCCTCCAGGCTCAACTTGCACAAAGGTGTGCCTGTTTGTGGCATGCCATTCCCCTCTCACCTCTTTGCAGCCTCAAATTGCCCTCGTTTTGCAGAGTGGATCTCTGCGGTGAGGTAATTCAAACTTGTCTGCTTGTGAAATGCTGACGCAACATTGTCAATGCTGGTCTCCAAATCCTTTAAACTCCACTTTGTTTGCACATGCATGCGCACAACTCCATGGATGGTGAGGTGGCTTCAAGAAGTCTGTGACTGACTTGCTTATTGTAATGGGGATAAAAGAGCTAGAATAAATAAAGGGTTATGGTATAAGGCTCAAAAGAAAGGAGGTTTAGGACTTCCGAATATTAAGTATTATTATATTGCTAAACAATTAAGATATATTATTAATGGTATTTTAGGGGAGGAAGATTTGGAATGGTTGGAACCGCAAACAGGAGATGTAGATTTTAAATTGGAAAATAAATTCTTTACTAAAATGCAAAAGAAAGAATTGAAGGTACTGGACAACCCATTGTTGGAAAATATTTTAGAGATCTGGGAGAAGTTTAGGGGGAAGTTGATACCAGAAGACTCTCCACTTGCCCCAGTTGTAGTAGTGGGAAACTTCCCAAGAGTATTAAAAGTAGAGATAGAAGCAAGACTGAAAGATCAAGATATAATTAAGTTAAGGAATTGGATGGAAAAGATGAAGGATAGTGAGCATATTAAAGAGTTGTTTAAAGGACAAAAGATAGCATGGTTCAAATGTTTACAATTGGGAAAATGGACTCAGGAATGGAGGTTGAAAAATAAGAAATGTAGAAATAATACTAGATTTGAAGATTTAATTGAACTAAAAGGAAAAAAAGAAGAAGTTGGAGTTAAGAAAAGGCTGACTAGTGAGATATATAAAATATTGATAGAGGAGGAATTTCAGGACTCACTCAATGTTATAAAAGAGATTTGGGAAGAAGATGTAAAGGGAAAAATTAATGATTATAACTGGGAGAGGATATGGAAAGTAAGAATGTTAAAGCTGTTGTCGATTAGAATTAAGGAGAATTACTATAAGAGTGTGGAGATGGTATCTAACACCTGTAAGATTTCACCAGATTGATAAAAAAGTGTCTAAGAATTGTTGGAGGGGGTGTCAGGAGGTTGGAACCTATTTTCATATGTGGTGGAGCTGTGAACATGTACAAAAATTTTGGGAAAGGGTTTTTAAAGAAATAAGTGATATAATTGGAAGTAAATTGGAATTAAACCCAAAGTTAGCTCTACTAGCAATATGGGATAGTGGGAATGAGCATATAACTAATAGAGAATTGGTAAACAACCTCCTGGCACCTGTTAGAATAATGATTGCTAAAAATTGGAAAGGACAAGGAAGCTATACAATAGAAGAATGGTATAAAGAAATTTGGGATATGGCCTTGAATGATATGCTGACTTGTAAAATGAAAATAAAGAGGGGAATGTCCAGTAACAGTGATTTTGGAGAAATATGGAGTCCCTTTTTGGAATATGTTTTAAGATCGGGGAAGGGACAAACACCTTCAAAAGAATCGTTAAAATTTTGGAAGGATGAAGAATGATTAAGAGAAGGTCTCAGGGGGTGGGGGTGCACGGGGGGATTGTTGAGGGTTATGTTGTTTTTGTTTATTATATTGTGTATGTTTATTGTGTTGAAATTAATAAAAATTATTACAAAAAAAGAAGAAGTCTGTGACTGGATTCAGACAACAGGATAACCAATGGTGGTTTAAATAGTTGACAGTTGGTTATTTAACCTACCATGGGTTATCATGTTGTGTGGAGGGAGTTTTTTAACCAATGGTTGGCTATTTGGCTGAAGGAAGTATTGGGAAATATTTTCAACAATGGGAAATGCATGATTTTTGTAGATGACAAGACCTGGTAAACAATGCCCAGGTTGGCCCCAGAGATCTATTGTCCTGAAACAGACCTGGGTGGACATCTCTATGGTATGATTTATTTATTTTTCAAATTAGGATTTTCATGTTATATGATCTAAAAATAACAGCCTTGAGATAGAGGACTGTGTTTGAGAACATAAATGCAGCTGAAATAGGAAAGAAAAAAGCTTATATTTATATCAGCTCATTATCACATTTAAAAAGTGGTTGGCTCATCTAAGAAGAGATATATTGGAAAATCTGGAGAAGATGGGGTGTGATTATAAATCTTTAAAGTAAATAAACACTTTTCAGTTAGTACTTCCTGAAAAGAAGCTCAGTATAAAAATTTGCAAAGGTAGTGAGCCCCTGCCAAAGGAAGTGAGGCAGGTGGCTACCAGGAGGAGGGCCTTCTCTGCTGTGGCACCCCAGCTGTGTTATGAGCTCCCCAGAGAGTTTTGCCTGGCACCTACATTATACTCCTTCAGATGCTAGGTGAAGACCTTTTTATTTTCACAGTATTTTCACAGATCTTCAGTTTGATTTTTAATCTTGCTGTTTAAATTTGTATTTTAAATCTGTATTAATTTCTGCATGGCTGCTTGGTTTTTATCCTGGTTGTGCTTTTATACTGTATTTTAATTTATATTTTTATACTGTTGTTTTATATTTTGAATGGTTTTTATGGTTTTAATTTTTGTAAACCACCCAGAGAGCTCTTCCTAGTGGGTGGTATAGAAATGCAGTAAGTAAGTAAACAAACAAACAAACAAACAATAGTGTATGAGTCCACAAAGAATGAACAGAATATACAATATATGAGGGGATGAAATGTAAACAAAATATTAAGGATTAATTACTATGTTACTAACTTCAGCAAGGTTAATAATAGTGAGGAAATGGAAGATACAGAATGATTTTCAGTTGGAAGAGTGGTATAAAGAGATATGGGATATTGCTATCAATGATAAACTAATGTGTAATATTAAAATAGAAAAGGGAATATGTAATCGGAATGAATTTGAAAATATATGGACATTATTTTTAGTGTATGTATTGTTAAGGGGGAGAGGACATAGACCTGTGCAAGATATATCGCAATTCTGGAAAATGTAATGGAAGAAGAATTGGTCCTGGGGATGGGCGCACTTGGTGTATAAAAGAAAGGGAAAGAATTGTATAACTATTGTACTGAGATGATAAATATAATAAAATTTTAAAAAATATACAGGATAAATGGATTTGCATGTTGGGATTGTGGGAGGGTGGATGCAGATTTGATTCCTGTATTGTGGAATTGTCCAGAGGTCCAAGAATACCAGAGGTCTGATATATGGAATTAATGGAATTAATATAGGTTTTGATGTATGTGGTAGTGATAATTAGGAAAGGGATTGATAATAAAACTGTCAATATCGTAATTTCTTCATAGGAATCTTTGGTGTGACCACACTTGGAATACTGTGTGCAGTTCTGGTCACCACACCCCAAAAAGGACATTGTTGAGCTGGGAAAGGTGGAGAAAAGGGCATCTCAAATGATCCAGGAGCATATCTCCCGCCAGGCATACAATGTTTAGGGCCTTTTAGTTTAGAAAAAAAGTGAGTAAAAGGGAAGACAAGAGAGGTGTATAACATGGGCGGGCAGACTTCAGTCTCGTGGGATTTGCTCTTTTTTTAAAAAAAAAACACAAGCCAGAGCCTGGTGCAAAATGATGATTCAGGAGGGGAACAGACTTACAATTAAGGAGCAAGAGTACCTCTGAGCACATGCTCAGCCAAGGAATTTGCTTTTTAAGTCCAGAACTGTTGCACAGAAATCCAGTCCTGATTTCCCAGCCCCATCTGCGCTCTCTTTGTTTTGCATCTGGATCCTGGGGGGCAGCTGTGCTTGGCAGGGCGTCCTGGGATGGCTTTGAGCTTTCCTGGGTGAGGGTTAAACTGGCCCCTGGTTAAGCAGCGATAGTGGGCAAAGGAGGGACCAAGGAGCCACCCTCAGAAAGACTCAGAAGGGCAGCTTAGCTGGGCAGGTTCCAGAGTTCAGACCAACCCTGATGCAACAACGCTGGGAGCAGTGGAGGGCTGGGCACAGCGGGCGAAAGACAACATGCGCATCTCCACCCAGCCCAGGGAGAGTGTTTGCTCAAGGACAGGCTGGTGTGTAGGCACAGGGCCGTGCAGACGGGGGGGGGGGGCAGAGGGGGCAGTTGGCCTGGGGCCCACAATTTTGAGGGGGCACTCCAACGAAGAGGTCCCCCCCAGCTTATGCTACTGCTTCCATAGCGTAAGTGGCCCATTGAGAAACAAGGAGCCCGCCTTGTGGAAACAGCACAGAAGCCGTCAGTCGTGAAATTCTGAATATGAAGATGTCTTACATCTTGAATAAAAGTGCTTCCCATGACCTTTTTTATAAATTGTTGTAGTTCATAGATGCATTTAGCACTGAACCAGTGCCACTGATTAAAAAATACTTAATGAGCAGTTTGAAATGGGGGGGGGGCACACATTTCCCATCTGGCCTGGGCCTATGACCAGCTTTGCACAGCCCTGCGTGGACAGCTGATTTCCAGCATCAGACTTGCCACTGGCCTGCTGGCCAGCTTCTCTCGCAGCCTGCAGCTGGGCTTCCTGCCCCCCTTATGTGGCTCCATAGAGCCCCCTGCTGCTGCCACCACCACCACCTTTGAATTCTTCCAGGCCTTTGCTACCCTTCAGGTTCCAATCTGGGTGGGTCCAGCCTGGCCAAACCATGCCAAGCCCTTTGAAGGGAGGGGCTGCATGCCTTGGTGGTCTCGACATGCTCCTTTGAGGGAGGGGGCACTGCCTCTCCTCTTCTTCCTCAGCTTCTCCCACCCTCTCTTGCTTACCATTTTCATCACAGGTATCTCTGTACAATAGCTTCCTCAGTTTTCTGTGTTCTGGGGCACATAAAAGTCAAAGCCATGCTAGTTCATGAGTAAAAAATAAATAAAAAAACCAAGAGAAAACCTTCACAGTTAGACAATACTTTTATTGGGACCAATAAAAATGCCACAAAAGATTGTGTAAGCTTTCAAGTTTCCCAGAACTCTTCATCAGACTAGGTGCTGTTAGGGGATGGGGGAAGAAAGAGATATTTTTAAAAACCTTGTGGTCATGAGATCTACCACATGGGCTCGACTGCGAACTGAATGGATGAGTCACTGGTAGGGGATGCAGGTACCTGATAACACCTAGCACTGGGGGAGGGAAGCAATGGCTGCCCCTCATGTCAGAGAACATCAAGGCCAGCTTTTTAAACTCAGACTTGCCTGCTGAAAAGAGCTCAAAAGCGCACCCTCTTTTGTAACGTTTTGGTCAATTCTTTTAAAAGTAGAGCCAAGCCATAGATTCTGGATTCTTTGTGTGTGTGTCTGGTGGTGGAATGAATTTCCCTCCTGGTCCTGCAAGGGAAGGTGCCATAGTTGCCAGGCAGGGGTGAATCTTGCACACACCCACGCCCACGCTGTCTGCTGTGAGCCTGACAGCTTGCCGGAGGGAACTGATACCAGGGGGTGGGATGAGAAAGAGCCCTGGCTGGTGTCTGATATTGCTCTGCGGCGGCTGTCATTTGCTCCCTCTCATCACAGTCCAGCTGTCCCTCCCCCCACCCCCCATTTGAGCCCTCTCTTGAAGCTGGGCGAAACAAAAGGGTGAAGGGTGCTCTAATTGGAGCAGTTTGCTAATTAACTGTCAGACATGAATGATGTCACATGAAGTTTATGTCATCAGTTTTTTTAAAAAATATATACTTATTTTCTTTTCAAGGAACTCCATCCTCCAGGAGTTAATTTCGAAAAAGGGAGAGGTTTCTGGGCTCAATCTCACAAGAAACCAACCTCCTCAGCCCTGGAAATGCACTCTGTGTATGTTCAAAAACATGCTTGTGTTTATAATGTCACATGGCCCAGCAATGCATCTTGACTTTCCTGTGGCCCTAGGCCTGCACCATGATGCAAATTCAGGTGCTGATCCCTCACAACCCCGGCACCTCCCTTTCTTCAAACACATTTCTAAAGAACTCTGGCATGCTCCAGTGAGGCCAGTAAGAAGGAATTCCTTTCCAATGGCAGGGGACAGTCAATCAATCCCTTTCTGTTTCAAAGGGGTTTTGTGGTGGCAGATCGATTAGCCTGCAGTTGGTTTTGCTTCTTGTTAATATCCATTAATCAATTGCCTCTGCACTCTTACTGTTCTGTTTGAGTTTGGCTCTTGATTCCATTTCTGTTCTTCTGTGGGCTTTTTGGCCAACTGCCTTGAGGGTCCTGATTTTGCCAGAAGCTGACATATAAATATAGACAATAAATTAAACTGGAACATACTGGCTAATTTGGCAAGGGGCTTCAGTCCTCAGGAGGGCCCAGGAGGGCTGGGGGGTGGGGGCGGTTGAGCATCACTCACCATGGGAAAGAGGCTGGGAGGAAGGGGCTTCTGGAGGGGCTGTGTTGGGAGGCTGCCTCCCTGAGGTGGAAGGCATGAAGAGTGGGCAGGGAGGAGAAGTTTGTGAAAGTGGCCGTGTGCACGTGTCCTGCTCAAGCAGAGGAAAGGGAGCCAAACTGCTTGTGGTCTTTGAGATGCTGGGACTGTGGCAGAGGTGGTCCCACAAGACAGCACTCATCGTGTGCAAGGGAGGAGGAGAAGGAGGGGAGGGGGCTGGCTAGGTACGGACAGAGCTGCCTGTTTCCTTTTCTGCTCTGTTCATATTTTTTCAAGTGGGAGCTCTTGCTGGCCATGTCCAGAATGAGGGAGAGAGGGAGGGAGGGAGGGAGGGGCTGCTGCTGGCCCTGCCTGCCTGCCTGCCCAGCCCCAAGGCCCATGCTGCTATTCCTCAAGCACCAGCCCTGACTTCCTATTAAGGCAGCTTCATACATCCTCCCTGGGCAGCTTGGATTCAGCACTTGGAGCCTGGTGGGCCCATTCATTCTGTCAGTGGACATTTCCATCGAACCCTTAGAGCAGATGGCAGCCACATCTCCCTCCCTCCCTCCAAGACTGGGTAGCTCTGGCTGCTGGGGACCAATAATAATAATAATAATAATAATAATAATAATAATTCACAGTGCAGCAGCCTATCCCCTTGCACGTGAGTGCACCATCCCTCAGCTGTCTCCTGGCAGGCCTAGCAGGAGGCACAGAGGCAGGCCAAAGACCCCTCAGACAGAAACCCATGGGGGAAATCCTATGAAGGCAGCGTCAGCACAGAGGCCCGTGAGTACAGGGCAGCCCATGCCACCGAGAGACAGCATTCTGCCTTTGTGGACAGCAGGCAAGTCACTGCAGGGCCAGAGGTGGGGGAGGCCCTGCTCTTCCACGGGCATATTGGAGCTGCAGGTCTGTTCTTCCCAGGGCCGCCTGGGCAGCTAAGTTCAAGACGGCAGTCGGTCGTTCCCCAACTCCAAGGGTATTGCCCTGTAGACCCTAGGAAGCCCAGTGCGGGGGCCAGGAATCATGTTGCTCCTGCAGGTCACACAGTCAGCAGCGTTGAATTGTGTCCTTCAGGACTAGTGCTGCTGCTGCTGCTGCTGCTGCTGCTGTGGCTGTCATTTATGCCTGTCATGCCATCCGTGTGCTTTCAAATGAAATCTCAGCATATCTGTCTCCAGCTTCCCCAGACAAGCAAGGGAGCTATTCTGCCTCACTAGGCAAGGAGCTGGTTGATGGGAGTCTTAGTGGGAAGTACAAGGCAAAGCGAGGAGCGTCCTCAGGGAGCTGTTGCTCTGGCCCTGAGCAGCCATTTTCTACCCTGAAATGGATGCTTGGCTCCTTCCTGGAACTGCTCAGGGGACTTGGAACAGGAGCATTGGTGGCCATATGGATGGGACGCCTCCGGCTGCTAGACAAGCTCCTGGCTTGGTTGGGCCTGTTGTCACTGCCGCTCCTGGGGCTTCAGAGCAAGGTGTCATCTGGAGAAGCCAAAGCATCCTTGGGCAAGATACCTCAGGGGGAGGGATGGCGTATTGGGTGTTCAGGATCCCCACAGGATCTTCCTGACAGAGGAGCCATCAGTGGTCAAAGTCGAAGCAGCTGCTCAGCCTGCAGTACAATCTGAAGTACAATCTCTGGTGGCATCTCCAGTTTAAAAGACTCTGGTGGGGAAAAGGCTTTGGAGTAGCCTGCTCTGGGCCAGATGGTCTGACTGGGAAGCCGTCAGCTGCATGTGCTCTTGGTGGGCAGAACACGGTAGCTTGGCTGCCTCCGGAGTGGGCTGGGAAGACCATCTTCCTCATGCTCCCCAATCTTGCATGGGTTTCCTAAAGTCTTTCTGAGCATCACACCCCCACCAGCCCCCCACCACATGAGAAATAATTCTGTGTGCTGGGCTAGAACTTCCAACTTGCTAATGGAATCACAGACCCAATTCCCTGAGTTAAAAAACGAGACGCCACTTAGCTGAATTCCCAAGTGTCTGAGAGAATAATTGAAGGTCTGTATATAAATCAATAGCTAATTTGGGAAAACAATAGACAGCAACAGGATAATTTAATGCTTCAGCAAAACCGTGTAAGGATCCTCCACTCACTGCCTCAGGCTTGGCTACATGAAATAAAGATTGTGTTCATCTAAATTCATGGTAAAATCATTGTGTGTTGAGCAGCCAATCCTGCACACATGGATTCCAAGAGCCCACTCCCTCTGTGTTTGGGATTGCAACCGCAACCTTGCATTTCTCTTGTACTGAGAGCCCCAAGAACTGTGCTCCTGCCAGGAACTGCAGGCTATCAACCACCAGGCCTGCATAGCCTGAGACCTGGCCTGAGGAGCCCACTTCCTGGATAGACAGACAGGCGGGGCCAGGCTTGTTGCTCTCCTGGTGTTGTCAGGGTCCCTGAGCGAGAGAGGGCTGCCTCCCTCGCCTGGGCCTGGATGCTCTCATCACCCACAGCTGTGGCCTAGCCCTGACACATTCCGACAGCCACTCCTTGCTGGGAGGACTTGTGGAATTGACGTAGCACCTCTTTCTGGTTTCCAGTGCAGTATCTGATTTAGCATCTCCGCCTCGTTAAGAACCAAATGCAGCCAGCTATTTCCTGCTTCTGAACACTGGATGGGTGGGATCTCCCTTGAAGGATTTGCACATCCCAACACTTGTGGAATTGACATCACATCTCTTTCTCCATGGACTCCTGGGAATCCTGGGAAAGATGGGGTGAGATTGGCTAGAAACAGATGGACTGTGCTGCCATTCCCCCGTGGGACTGGGACAGGAGGGCTTGTTTTTAATGGCCGAGGTTTGGCCTGTGTTTTCGTGCCATTGGCTTGATTCTGACCACCTTGGCCCAATCATCCAGGCTGTGCTCTTGAGCTTGAGATGAGTATGCTGGCTCCGATTCTGCTTATGATTTCTGAATTGATTCCAGCCTTAGAACTCTATTGCCATGGCAATCAAATTCTGTAGCTTGCTTTAGCATCACTGCCATTGGCTAAGCAAATGTTTAGAGTACAGCATATATTGAAATGATTGTTTTCCATGCTAAATTCTAAGTCCCTCATCTTTTCAGTCTTTAATTTCTGCTACAAGGTGGTTTTCTAGTAACTGATGGTGGGGCTGAGGGGTTTGATAGCTTCAGGCCTCACAGACTTCTCTAGCCCGTGGCATAACTCTAGTTTCTACCCATCTCCTTAGAGGTTAACCACTAGGTAGCTGACACCAGCCAGCATCCCTAGATGGACTGAGCTCTGGTGTCCATGAGAGCCCAGGTGTTGTTGTCATGGCTGGAGCAGGTGTGGGGCTTGGGAGTAGTGGGATGGAATGCTGGGGAAGAGCAGCGCCTCCCCCACATCAGCCCTGGGCAACTCACAGCTGGCATTTCAGGGCAAACCAGTGCCTCCCAACCTGAAATACGACTAAGGCATTTCACCTGGGATGGCCCCTGGCTGGTCCCTGTGAGTCCAAATTACTCCTGGGACCATGGAAGATCTGGCAGCCCATCCCGGGTGCTGCTGCACTTACTTGTGAGTAAGTGTGGCAGCAAAAATGGGCACTGTGTCACACCGCATGGCTTCGTGCTGATCGCATGCAGTTTTTTAAAAAAATACTTTTCCCAAAAGTTCCAAAAGTTCCAAAAGAGTGGGGGGAGAAGGCGGTGTGTGTGTGTGTGTGTGTGCGTGCGTGCGTGCGTGCGTGCGTGCTGTTTGACAGCTGTCAAACCCACTGTTTTGGAACTTTTGGAACTTTTAAAGTAAAAATTCATAGCCACAAAACGCCTACACCTATGTTTCTGAAATTTCTCACACTTAAGTACCTCAAACCCATCTGCAATGTGGCCAAGTTTCATGTTTCTATCTTTAAAAAAAGAACAGTAATAGGTGCTCCTTTCCTCATTTTTCCAAAAATACCTTGCCATTACACGCCTGCACCTATGTTTCAGAAATTTCACACACATGACTACCTACATGCCATCTCCAATGTGGCCAAGTTTCATGCTTCTATCTTTAAAAATTGTTATAAGAATTGTTAAGATAATGTACACATAGCGCTTCGGATGCTCAAAAATGCTCAATAGATGCCCCATCTTGCTGTTCCTACTTCACTGGACTTCTCTTCTCTCTGCAGGGAGTGCCTTTCCCAGCCAGCCCCCCCTTCCACAACCACTGCAGCCTTCTTCTTCCTCCTTTCAACCAAGGGACTTCCCCAGAAAAGAAGCCTCTCCTCCATCTGTCCAAAGGAGCTGCTCTGGATCTTCCCTTTCTCCAAAGGAAGGCTTCATAGGAACACAGGGAGCTACCTTACACGGAGTCAGACCATGGCTCTATCCAGCCCAGAATTGTCAACACTGACTGGCAGCAGCTCCCCAGAGTTTCAGGCTTCACTGAGTTTACTTTCCTAGCCTTATATGGAGATGCTGGTGACTGAACCCAGGGTTCTTCTGCCTTCAAAGCAGGGGCTCCGCCACTGAATGACAGCCCCTCTCAGCACTTTTGCAGAAAGGTTTGTTCCTGCCACATTTCTGCAACTGGAGATGGCAACAGTTCCTCTGCAATTGAGATACTTGCGGCAAATTGCAACCTTTTACAGGAACTGCTGTGATTTATTGCGAAAATCAATAGGAGATTCAAGGAGCCTGGGACTTAGTGAGGCCAGTAACTTGGCGCAAGAGGCCCTGTTGCTATTCATTGAAAGGTGCACTGCCACTCATTACCCAAGCTGGGAGCAGCCGTGCCAAGGCAGAAGGCCTCGCCTGCACTGGAGAATGCCATACAGTCTTGGCCTTGGGTGGCCACCAAAGGAGCCTTGATGGAGGAGAGGGATGAACAATCAGAGCGCTTTACACTGTCGGAAGACGATTCAAAAAGCGGAGACAATATGGAGGGGAGAAGTGGAGGGGCCAAGAAGAAGAAGAAGAAGGATGCTGCGGGGAGGCCGAGAGACAGACAACATTGTGAGGCCCTAGTTTTTAAGTTAAAACAAACCAGAAATGATGGCCAGGATATAACATCAGTGCAAAGCCACAAACAATGTGTGTATGAAAGCCTGTAACAGAAACATTGGCCAGTGGGCAGGTGGCGTTCTCAGCTAGGGTGGCCAATAGCCTATGCTGCGGCTCCTCCAGGAATTGTAGCAACTCTGTTTTTAAAAAGCACCATGTGCCAGTGGCCCCTGGGCACGAAGGATTGCCATCGAGTTATCATCAGCTGCATATAGAAAAGCTTCCAACGCTTGCCTATTATTGGATAAAACCACTTTCATAATGTTGGCTTCCTAAGCAATTGTGCTGGTTGCCCATGTAATCCTAACGATGTTTACTCAGACTGCAAGGGGACATACTCCAAAGGAATTGCAGTCTGCTTCTCCCAAAGGGGCATTTCCAGCCAGGCATCCTCTCTTTTCTCCTCCCCCCCTCTCAGTCTCCAGCCCCACTGCTCTCCAACTTGGCATTCATGGTGGTGAGTGTGCCCATTGCTCAGATGAGGAGGGCCCTATTTCTTCATGGACACTGGATGTGCTTGGTCACTGAGCCTTGCAGAGCAACTCTGCTAAGGCTTGAGGCTTCTTCCAACTACATTGTGGCCTTATTTTTGGTCACCTGCCCCATCTCTTAAGGGAGCTGCATGTCTGCCAGAACCCTCTCCCATCCACTGTGGTGGTAGGAATGCCTACAGCTTCCCTTGCTGGCGGTAGTAGTAGCAAGGGAATCCCTTCCTTGTCCCTGACCAGAGGCTGAAAATAAGGGAAGAGGCTGCCTTGCTGGTACTAGCAAGAGAAACCCCAGGCGTGTGTGTGTCTGTGGGAAACACATGCGTGTATGCACATGTATGCGCACACATGCTTGTGTGTGGCCCTCTGGTATCCCCCGATGTGGCCCACAGGGCTAAAAAGGTTGTGCATCCCTGCTGTAAAGTGTTTAATTCACCAAATGTGGGGGAAGCCCCTCTAGGTCAGGGTTGGTGCTTTGGGGCTGGGTGGGGTGGGCTGGGCTGGGAGATCGTCTTGAGCCTGAGTTCAGCTTTGTCATGTCCAGGTGTCCATTTCACTCTTGTGAGAAGAACCAATTCTGGATGGTTCAGTAGCTGGACTTCATTCTCCAAAACACCGATAAGGATCCACATCTCACCAAGTTAAAGGCAAGTCATTGGTGCAGCCCCACGCGGGAGCCCTCTTAAATCCAAGAACTAATTTGGGAAATGCAACTCCAGGCACAGAGGAGGCGAGACGCCTTCTTCTGAGGCAACCGAGAGCAGTACTTGACATTCAATTAGGACTGCGGGTTCCCATAAAACAGCTGATTCAACCTGCCCATAATCCCCCCCCGGCTGTGCGCCAGGCAGTGCGTCCTGCCTTGTCCCTGGCACGTCACGGCAACAGCAACACTGTGGCAGAAATGCAGCTGTCATCGCTGCTGCGCCTGGCAGGTTGATTGCTGCAGGCAGCCTGCTGGGCTCTTTCACTGCAGCTGAGAACACCTGAGCGGGGCTGGGAGAGCGGAGGGGTCAAATCCCACGGCTCACTCTCTCTTCGCATCCCCATGACCTACCTTGCAGGGCTGTTTGTACAGCACTTTGGAAAGCAAGAGTGCTCTCTACGTTAGGAAAAAGAAAGGCAAAGGTGGGGGCCCTCCACAAAGAGCACGTTGCTCCCATGTGAAGGGAAGTCCTTCTGTCCTCCTTTTACAGCCACTGCCGGTGGTCACAGGTACCACCAGGTGTCCATGTATGGCCTCACGCTCCCCATCCCTCACCCCCAAGCTTCCCCACAAAGAATTGCGTACCAAGGGGGGGGGGGGTCTGGGGCAGGCCTTTTGGAAAGGGCACTGGATGCCGGAGGCTGAAGAGCTCTCCAACCCCCCCCCCCAGACCCCCCCCTCCGGCCAGCTGACACCAACTGCCCTGTGATGTTGGCTATGGCTCTGCTTCTGGGGGTGGCTGGTTTGAGCAGTCTTGGCCAAAAGCAGTATACTAAACAAATGCATGAAATCTTCTAGAAATGAGCAGGTGAGACACCTCTGCTCACCCTGTTCAGCTGGAGCCACAGAAGCTGCATGGCACCCAAGAAAAAGAGGTGGGAAGACACGCAGGCATAGCTGATGCTGTCACAGAATCACAGAATGGTAGAGTTGGAAGGAGCCTCTAAAGCCATCCACAGTCCAACCCCCTGCTCAAGGCAGGAATCTATCTTAAAGCATCCCTGACAGATGGTTGTCCAGCTGCCTCTTGAATGCCTCTAATGTGGGAGAGCCCACCTCCTCCCTAGGTCATGGGTTCCATTGTCATACTGCTCTCACAGTCAGGAAGTTTTTCCTGATGTCCAGCCAGAATCTGGCTTCCTGTAACTTGAGCCGATTAGTCCGTGCCCTGCACTCTGGGTTGATCGAGAAGAGATCCTGGCTCTCTTCTGTCTGACAACCTTTCAAGTATTTGAAGAGTGCTATCATGTCTCCCCTCAACCTTCTCTTCTCCAGGCTAAACATGCCCAGTTCTTTCAATCTCTCCTCATAGGGCTTTGTTTCCAGACTCCTGATCATCCTTGTTGCCCTCCTCTGAACACGCTCCAACTTATCTGCATCCTTGTTGAAGTGTGGTGCCCAGAACTGGACACAATACTCAAGATGAGGCCTAACCAGTGCCGAATAGAGGGGAGCCAGTACCTCGTGCGATTTGGAAGCTCTATTAATGCAGCCCAAAATAGCATTTGCTTTTTTTGCAGGCACATCACACTGTTGGCTCATATTCAGCTTGTGATCTACAACAATGACAAGATCCTTCTCGCTTGTCATATTGCTGAGCCAAGTATCCCCCATCTTGTAACTGTGCATTTGGTTTCTTTTTCCTAGGTGTAGAACTTGGCCAAGGCTCTAATTCAGGCATTCAAAGCAGTTGTGAGTTTGGGGCACTCCTGACAACTGAGCTTCAGTAGAGGCAGAACGTTAGCAGCAGCAGCAGCTTTGCTTAGGCGGCGGTCCTTTTCTGGGGAAGCTCATCTGACCAGGAGAGGAGAGGCCAACCAGCTGCTCATTTTTGCACCCACAATATCCCTGAAAAAAATGGCTCCATCAAAACTGCATTGGATTTGTTTTTATTTCACACCGGGGCGGCAGGGGGGGAATACAAGGAGGTGGGGGTGGAGTCACAATCCCAAACAAGAAAAGGTTTGTGTGCTTAGAGTACCCGTAACAGCAGAACTCTGTGCTTTATTCACAGGACAGTGTTTTTTTGGAGACCTCATGAGAAGCAGACATACTGGTGTCTCCGTAGTCACTAGGGCTGTGTACAGATCTGGATCTTGAATCCGGAGCGGATTGTGCCGATCTGGACCTCCCAGTTCTGGACCGGGTCGGGGGAGGTCCAGATTGTTCTGGACTGTATCGGGTCCATTCCGAATAGATTTGGACCGATCTGGAGATCTGAGCCCATTGGCCTTCCAGGTCCTTGGGTGCTGGCTGCATGGCCAGCACCCAGGGACCTGGAAAGCCGGCGATGAGTCCATTGAACTCACCACCCTCCCCTCACTCTCCCTCATCTCCCCACTCACCCTCTGCCGTCTGCTGCTGTCCTCTGGCATCCGCTATACTGAGAAGAAGGCCTCGCGGCCTGGTTTCTCAGTAGAGCGAAGGCGCGCCGTGTGATGACATTACCTGGCGCGCCGTCGCTTTACTGGGAAAGCGGGTCACAAGGCCTGCTTCTCAGAACAACGAATGCCAGAGGACAACGGTGGAAGGCAGCGCGGTTAGAGTGAGTGGGGAGGGATGGCGGAGGGTGAATGGGGAGGGCAGTGAGTCCTTTTCCCCATAGACTTGTCTATGGGGAAAAGGAGAGTCTCTGGATCTTGATCCAGAGACCCAAATCTGGTTCCGGATCCATTTCCGAACCAGAAGAGGTCTAGATCGGGCCAGAGTGGATCGGCTCGGTCTGGATCGCCCAGATCCGGATCCAGATCCGGTTTGGGGGGTGCTGCACAGCCCTAGTGGTCACAGGGCTCCCACGGAAGCCCTTGGCGCAAAACTTGCACTTCTGAGCAGTAGCTCTGAGCTCACCTCTCCTTCTAAATTGCAGGGTAGGTGAGGTGGTGTGAGGAAGACCCATCACAAAGCCAGACGTCGCAAGGGACTGCTTTAAAAGGCATCCAGTTGGAAACCCTAAATGGGCCAGGGGCCAAGTAGTGTGGAGGCAGTGATATTTATACACTATATTTATATAGAATATAGAATCATTATTAAAAATAAAATCCATCCTTGGGCATCACTACCTTGATTGCACCACCGAGAAGGGACCCAAGGGACCTGCTTGCCCCCTTCCAGCAGCCCTCCCCCACCAAGGGAGGGGGTTGGCAGTGTGTGGCAAGGAACCCGTGGGATGTGGGTGCTGCTATCCCATGGCACTTCAGGACATTCATTTATGCCATCCACTCCCAGGGCCCCCAGACAGAGGCCAAGGCAGCCCAGAGGCGGGGGGTGGGAACGCCTCAGCCTCTTGGAAGACTGCACAAGGATTGCCTTGCTGAAGTGCTTATTCCCACCTGAAGTCCTGACCAACAGTTTCGTAGAATCTGATGTTATAGGGACGATAGAAGTCCTGCAGCTGCTCTATCACTTCTGGGTCAATCTGAACATGAGTCCTCCCTTTTGATTTCCCCAAACAGCGAGGCAAAGTGCCCCTCTCGGTCTTCTTCAGGCAAGGGAAGCCCTTTGTCTTGTTGAAGTAGAAGTGCTTCTCAGTGATCATCCGCTTGATGCCCAAGAAGTCCTGGATCTTGCCCATCTCCCCTGCGGGGTCCGTGATGAGCCGCTCCCCACTGACGAAGTGGATCTGGGAGAGCGGGAAGTACTGCAGCCAGCTCTCCAGGTGCACCACATACATGCCAATACGGATAGCGTTCCAGGAGGTGTCCACCAGGCCCAGGCTGCGGTTGCGGAAGGACAGGCCCTCGAAGGTGGGGATGTCAGGCTTCTTGGAGAGTGTCTGGGTGTAGTCCGAGATGGCTCGGGTGACGGGGTTCCTCACCACCACGATCAGCTTTGTGTCTCGTGACATGTTGAAGATCCGCTGGGGGGCTTCCTGGGTGACAAAGTAGCTGGGGGTTTTCTCCATGGTGATCTGACTCTCCAAGGTCCGGGGCATCAGGCGCCTGCAGGCAAAGACAGGTGGGGAGGTGAGTAGCAAAGTAAGGAAGAAGTAGAGCAGTCCCCCCCCCCGTGCCCTCAAAACCAGCCCTGCTGTGTGAATGGCTCTTTTGCATGACCCCTCCCATAGTTTGCTCCAAGAGGTCTTCATTGGGGGGGCCAGGAGGAAGTCAACACAGAGGGAGAAGTCATCTTGGCATTTTAATCACGCTGGCTGTTGCACTGCCATTTCTCACAAGTTCAAGAAAAAAAACACAGATTGCTGTTTTGAACAAAGCATT
Organism: Anniella stebbinsi; assembly: GCA_029215795.1. Classification (NCBI taxonomy): domain Eukaryota; kingdom Metazoa; phylum Chordata; class Lepidosauria; order Squamata; family Anniellidae; genus Anniella; species Anniella stebbinsi. The sequence continues at coordinate 45,472,312 of JARDYH010000007.1, read as the reverse complement.
GGACAATTAATGAAAATGGTAAGTGAATTCTGGACACTCCGAGATGGTTATTTATGAAGAAATGGTTTTAAATACTTTTGGATAGCTATAGATATATATTTCAGTGAGTCAGAGATTGCTTTTCTTCCTTCTCTCATAATTCTGGTGTTATCTGAATACCCAAATAAACTTTGGTCATCCAACGAAGCTGAGTGGCAGCAGATCCGGTCAGTCTTCTGCTCATTAGGGAGGGCTTGGCAAGAAGTGAATGGGAAATCAGTGAATTAATTAGTAATGAAGCACACTTAAGTGGATTAGACACAGCTTGTTGCTGAACAGATTTTCCAATTGCAGTGAGGGCCACTTGGACAAAGAAATAAAGAAAACACTAGGTAATACTACCCAATTTGACTTCTATTGACTTTTTATGTAGTGAGCACCAACAATTAAACTCTGGCTTTGTTAATATAGCACCCGCCCTATTTCTCGTTACTTCTGTTCTCTGCCTCTCAAGGCATCCATGTATGTCCCACTTAGGGCTATAGACAGATCTGCCAGGTGATGCATTTTCAAATAATGGAGGGTATCCTTTCTTGTTTGTTGTTCAAGTAGCCCTTGGTGCAAGTTGCAAATCTGTTCAGCACCAAGCAGAGACTAATCTATTAAACCTGCACAACAACCCCATGGAATCTATATGCAGATATTAAGGGGTTGAACATCATGCCAGGTGTGCCCCCCCTTCCCATTTGCTTAACATCTACCCTGATGAAGGGAGTGCAAAAGCAAGCTCAGTGGTTTGCAATATTTTGAATCATCTTCATAACCTTTACTGTGGGGGGTTCTGGGGTTTTTCTATGACCAACATGGATATCTATTCTTTTTAAACACTTACGTTGTAAACATTCTTTTACTTACTTATAATGAACACGCCTTAAACAAAGACAGTATATACAGGAGATATAGTATGAATTGGCTTTTGCAGAATAGGTAAAAGTTGGGTGTAACCGCAAATTCCTTAAAAACACTTTGAATAAAATGACTGGCAATTTGTTTGTTTCATAAGGATGTAATGAACAAGAAGGATACCAAAAGGTGTAATCTGGATCCGGATTAGTCAGAGTAGACCAACTGAAATCAATGAGTTTTAAGTTGGTCATGTCTTATTTTTCCACTGACTTCAATGGGTCTATGTTAAGCATGATTCCATCTGGATACATCGCAGAGAAATTAATTTACAATGTAATCCTATTCATGTCTATTCTGACATGAGTCGCTCTGAGTTCAATAGGGTTTACTCTCAGGTAAGTGGGTAAGTGGGTATAAGGTTGCAGCCTTATACTGTAGCTAGAAAGTAAAAACAGCAACAGCAGTAGTAGAATGTTTTCTCAAAAATTCTATTTTGATATTATGTCAGAGTATAAAACACAGGTCAAGAAACAGAGTTTGACAATAGTGTAGCAAGGGGAAAGCATTTCCAGGGAGACTGGTTCTAGAACAAATGTAACTCTCTTGTTGTAGTCAATAGGTTGATTTGCATATAAGGAGGAGCAAGTGTGGGTCAATTTCCCCACAGGGTTTGTCGTTGTGGTGATGGCCACCATTTTGAATATTTGGGGCACAGCGAGAGTGTGTGGTAGTGTCTTATTACATGCGAACCTGTCAAGGATGGGTTGCTAGGGTTGTTGATAAGCTACCTGCAACCCTAAAACAGCCATGGGTTCTTGGTTGCTTGTCAACCACCCCAACACCCCAGGTTCATATATAACAACTGGGTTCCTGAACTGTGGATTGCTCTTAAAACCCGCAGTTCACAACTCAACATCAAACCATGGGTTCTCTTCATGGATTGTTTGTGGTTAACAAACCATCATTTTTTTTAGCACGGCTGGCTTCAGATAACATGATAACACATATTTCAACAACAACCCACAGTTCACTCAATGCATACTTCAACCATTTTGTGTGGGTAATTGTGTTGTCTGAACCCAACGAGAAACTGTGGACGTAGCTTAGATTGCCAACCTGGTGCCCATGGACCCTGCAGCCCACCATGACTAATAAACGATGGTGAGCCATAGTGATTTTGTGAACCAGGTCAATGAGATTTAACAGTTGCTTCACTTTGTAAGATATTTCTTACCTAACCCAGCCAAAGACTTTCTTTTTCAAACTTCCACGCTTGAGAAAAGGGCTTCAGAAAAAACAAAGTCCAGCAGGTTCGCAGTGCATATTTTCAGAGGGAGAAATTGCATAGTGCTTAACAATAATACTTTAGAACAGCTGTAGCCTCCAGTTTGTCCTAGAATTAAAGTAATGCAAAAGTTGATCAAAATTAAAGTTACTTTGTCTTTCTTTTTCATATGCAAGGAAGAGCAAATTTGCTACTCTTGTGAATCATCCAAAGTCTTTGACCTGGTTCACATAACACAATAGGCCTTGCTTGCATCAGTGTGGCTTATTGTCACATGTGAACCTAGTGCGGTTTCTTCAGCATGGTTTGTTAACCACGCACAAGCCACCCTGAGACGTCATAATTTGATGTTGGGTTGTTCAGGATGGCTTGGTTTGACATGTGAACATGGCATGATGGCTTGTGAATGGCTTGTCCCAAGTGGCTGCAGAGCCACCTGGCAAGAATGGTGAAAAACATGGCTGCTCCTCGCCATGTTGCTACTGCTGCCTTCCTTCCCTCCTGTCAGTTGCAGGTGCACAATTGGCCACATTTGCCTATCCACTATTTACTTTCTTCACTGGTACAAATCAGTATCCCCTCTGTACATATTGAAATCCCACTTGTCAATTCCATACTTTCACTGTATGATGTCTTGAATGGACACTTGTCAGTTTTCTCACCTGCTTCAGCATTTCCCTTGACTCTGAGCTTCAAAGTGGTAGCTGAACAGGACAGAGCTATTGGGGTGGATGTAATTACTATGGGAGTATGGGTGTACTTACTGCAGAATTGGGTTAGGGTTTTTTTTTGGTTTTTTTACCCTGTTGTTTGCAAGTGTGGAAAACCTGTGCAGAAAAGGGGTAGCAATTAGAGCAGGGCAGAAAGCTGGAAAGTTTTCCTTTCATAGGGATGATGATACAAGAGGAATTGTACCACAAAGGCCCATGGGATATGGCTGGAGGACTAAGGGGGAAACAAACCATGGCAAGCTACAGAGTGCCCAATTGTCTGTTGGCAATAACATGGGTTAGCGAGTGAACAACCCACCCACTGTGGCTTATTTTCAGGGTGGATGATCAGCCCTCTGTTGCTGATAAGTCCACATTAGGACAGGAAGCATTGATTCTGAGATGGCTCAGATACTACAGGTCAAAGTTCTAGCAGCAGCCAGATGATGGTAGAAGCCATTCTTTGTCAAGTTTTTAAAGGATGCATTTGGATTGACATTTGCCATATAGATCCTGGCTGGTAATCTGTTGCTTACTTGGGTACCCTTGAGCTCTTCGTATTTGAACCAGCTTTCCTCCCTCAAATAGGGAGAGAAGCCAAAGGACACCAGGGTGGTAGTGTGTGCAATTTGTTTCAGTTTGGTTTTGATCAGGATTTACCCAGTTTGCACATTCCAGACTGAACATGGACTTGGACACAACCTGCAATCGAAGTCTGTACAGTTCTGAACATGCAGCCTGATTTGTGGACTATAAAAATGTGTTCGACAGCATGCGTCCATTTGAAAAATGCACATGAAAAACTGCCAAAAGTGCCCCCTCCAAGAAATTCCTGACATGTGTGTCTAATAACTTTCTCCTACAGAAAGTAGAGGAAGGAACTAGAGGAACGGCTATTCTTGACTTGATACTGACCAATAGGGAGGACTTAGTGGATAAAGTCTGGGGGGACTTCTGGAGGAAGTGACCACGTCATACTTGAGCTCTTGATTTCAAAGAAAGCAAAAGCTGAGTGTAGCTATATGCGTACTCTGGATTTCAGGAAAGCCGATTTTAATAAACTCAGAACTATGATAAGTAAGGTCCCATAACAAGTGACCCTAATGAGAAAAGGAGTCCAAGATGGGTGGGAACTTTTAAAAAAGGGAAATTTAAAGGCCCAATTGCAAACAATTCTAACAAGGAAAAAAGATAGAAAACAACAGAAGAAACCAATGTGGCCCCACAAAAAGCTTAGAGATGACCAGAAAATAAAAAAGGAGACATATAGGAAGTGGAAGGAAGGCCAAGCTACAAAAGAAGAGTACAAACAAGTAGCACAGAAGTGCCGGAATGGTATCAGGACAGCTAAAGCTGAGAAGGAGCTGAGGCTAGCGAGGGATGCTAAAAGCAATAAAAAGGCTTTCATCATCTACGTGAATAGTAAAAGACAGAGGAAAGAAATGGTGGTTCAACTGCTTCATGAGGATGGCAAATTGGTAACAGAGGACAAAGAAAAGGCCGGAGTGCTCAATTCCTACTTTGGCTCAGTCTTCTCTCAAAAGCGGGTCTATGACCCCCCATGGAAAAAGTGTACAAGCTGACGGGGCAGGATTGCAATTTGAGATTGATAAACAAATGGTCAAGGAACACCTAATTTCTTTGAACGAGTTCAAATCTCCAGGGCCCAACAAACTGCATCCTAGAGTAATAAAGGAGCTCGCAGAAGAACTCTCAGAACCACTGTCTATTATCTTTGCAAAATCATGGAAGATGGGTGAAGTGCCGGATGTCTGGAGGAGGGCTCATGTTGTCCCTGTCTTCAAAAAGGACAAATAGGAGGAACTTGGGAACTACAGACCAGTCAGTCGGACATCCATCCCAGAGAAAATTTTGGAGCAGAAAGGAACAGAATGATATTTAATAGGGATAAATGCCAAGTTCTACACCTAGGAAAAAGAAACCAAATGCACCGTTACAAGATGGGGGATACTTGGCTAATCAATACGACAAGCGAGAAGGATCTTGGAATTGTTGTAGATCACAAGCTGAATATGAGCCAACAGTGTGATGTGGCTGCAAAAAAAGCAAATGCTATTTTGGGCTGCATTAATAGAAGTATAGCTTCCAAATCACGTGAGGTACAGGTTCCCCTCTATTCGGCACTGGTTAGGCCCCATCTTGAGTATTGCATCCCATTCTGGGCACCACACTTCAAGAAGGATGCAGACAAGCTGGAGCGTGTTCAGAGGAGGGCAACGAGGACGATCAGGGGTCTGGTAACAAAGCCCTATGAGGAGAGATTGAAAGAACTGGGCACGTTTGGCCTGGAGAAGAGAAGATTGAGGGGAGACATGACAGCACTCTTCAAATACTTGAAAGGTTGTCACACAGAGGAGGCAGGAAGATAGGAGACAAAGTCTGGTGCTAGTAAGCGTGTATCTTTAATATATTGTATTAAAAGCCCGATGTTTTGGATATGATCCTTCTTCAGGAGCTATAAACAATGAATAAAATATGTACAATGGTAAATAAAAATGCGGACAACACCCATCAGAAGTTATACATTCCTTTCTTTTAAAAATGTTTATATATCTAGAATAATGATGAATATTTTATATATATGGCAATATTTTATATATGGCAATAAATGCACACTTTACTGGACATATATATATGCTTGGATTCTCCCTTTCAATTCTTCACTATAAAGATGCTTACGTGTCCTTATTGAAAGATACCCATATTTTAAATTTATATGTGTGTATATAATTGTTTTCTTCAAACATTAACATTCGTGCAGACTCCTCTACAGAGTTTGCACTCGGTATAAATAAACACTCTATAAACCAAAATCCATTCCTTTATACTCATGCAGACTCCACTAGGGAGCATGCATTGACAAAGAAATTATGAACATTCTATAAACCAATTCATTCGATATTGTCTTCTCACACCAGCCACATTGCTGTCTTCTTCCATTTTACAAAGAATTCCATATTTCCAAAACCCCAAATCAAACAAAAAAGTATATTATTGTGACATATACTGTTTATCATGGAACAACAGGATTTTTATTATTGGCAACCTTTGCTATCACATAAATTTGATGGGGGACGCCAGCCTGAAATATAGCACACCTTATCTTACGAAAAACAGGCTCAATGGTTATCATTTTACCACACTACCCACAGATGTATCTACTTTCATTTCAAATAGTTTTAGTACTTCCTTCCAAAAGCAAACACACAGCCTGACCCCATGGCATACACAGTTTGTATAAAAAGACAGGATTTTTGGCATTATATCATTGCTACCTTATTCCAAGCCTTTTCCCATTCCATAATATCAATGGGACACACGTTACTAAAGAAAATAACAATATTGTTCACAGAATTGAAATCCTTCAGCAGGTCTCATTGGAGGCTGCATTCTCTCTGCAAGTATCTGTCTGTGGCAGTAAGTCAAGGTCAGCTGCTATTTATTGGAGATGATTAGGAGACTCTTCAGCTAAACTCTACTGGCTCTTCTAAGATTCTGATCATACTTAGTTCCCTTTCGGTAGCCTGAGTTCAGTTATTTTGATACCATTTCTCATTTCTAAAGACTCATTAAGTCCTTCCGGTGTTGCAGATTTTAAAGTGAGCATCCAAAAAATCTCTCTTTTGCTGAGACATGCCCCTTCTCAATGGCCCAGGAAAAAAAATCGGCTCTGGTTTATGTTTTTGTTCTATGAAATGCTTAACCAGAGGCACCCCTGTCCTTTGATGTCTTAGATTATGGAGATGTTCACCTATCCTCAGTTTCAGTTGTCTGGACGTTTTGCCTAAGTACATCTTGTTGCATGGACAAACAATAACATAGTTAACTCCTGTGGAGTTGCAGTTGAGGAACAAAGAAACTCCAAACACATATACGCTAGGCTGACCATCTGAAAAGGAGGACAGGGCTCATATCACTTTAACAGTTGTAGAGAAAAGGGAATTTCAGCAGGTGTCATTTGTACGCAATTAGTTCCTGGTGAAATTCCCTCTTCGTCACAACTGTTAAAGGTGCAGGCACTATACTAGAGTGACCATATACAAAAGAAGGCAGGGCTCTGCAACTTTAACTGGTGTGATGAAGAGGGAATATCACCAGGAACTAATTGCATACAAATGACACTGATTGAAATTCCCTTTTCTCGACAACTGTTAAAGTTATATGAGCCCTGTCCTCCTTTTCATATGGTCAGCCTACCCAAATCTCTGGGACACCATCCATGTGGGAGATGCATATATTGCATATACACTAAAAAGATTATCTCATTTATGGGATGGGAAAGAAATACAGATTAGAAACTTCCTCAACTGCACACCAAGTGCACACTCTGTAGAGGAGTCTGCACGAATGTTAATATTTGAAGAAAACAATTATATACACACATATAAATTTAAAATACAGGTGTCTTTCAATAAGGACATGTAAGTGCCTTTATAGAGAAGAATTTAAAGGGAGAATCCAAGCATATGTTTATCCAGTGAAAGCGTGCATTTATTGCCATATATATATATATATATATATATTAATAATAATAATAATAATAGAAAAATATTCATCGTTATTCTATATATAAAAACATTTTTAAAAGAAAGGAATGTATAACTTCTGATGGGGGTTGTCCGCATTTTTATTTACCATTGTACATATTTTATTCATTGTTTATAGCTCCTGAAGAAGGATCATATCCCAAACGTCAGGCTTTTAATACAATATATTAAAGATACACGCTTACTAGCACCAGACTGTCTCCCTTCTTCCTGCCAACATTGGTGCTACTTCCCTCTCAACGCAACACATAGAGGAGGGCCGGATCTCTTCTCGATCATCCCAGAGTGCAGGACACAGAATAATGGGCTCAAGTTACAGGAAGCCAGATTCCGGCTGGACATCAGGAAAAGCTTCCTGACTATTGGAGCAGTACGACAATGGAACCAATGACCTAGGGAGGTGGTGGGCTCTCCCACATTAGAGGCCTTCAAGAGGCAGCTGGACAACCATTTGTCAGGGATGCTTTAAGATAGATTCCTGCATTGAACAGGGAGTTGGACTCGATGGCTTATAGACCCCTTCTAACTCTACTCTTCTATGATTCTATGACATGCATGTCCCTGGGAACACATTGAATGATGCAATCAGAGGCACCCCACCCAGGGACAGCATGTCCCCGTCCCAGGAAATGCACGGTGAGCCCGATTGCGGCACCCCACCAAGGGACGGCACGATCGGCAGTTCCCCAAGCACTTCCCAGGATGGGATTATTTCCCCTGCCTATAGAGCCCCACTGAGCAAGAGCGACAGGGGGTTTCTGCTGCTCTTGCCTCATGACTCTGTAGGCATGGGAAACAGTCCATGGAGCCCAACACAAAACACAATAATCAATGGTTGTGCAGATAATCAACTCTGCAAACCGTTGGTTATTTGCACTGTTTATTTCCCCAACAGAAAGACATAATTGTCAACTATGGATTATTTAGTCTACTGTGGACTATTTAATCAACTGTTGACTATTGTGTCGTCCGAACCCAGTCACTGACTTGAGTTGGAACAAAGCTCCAAGATGGAATTCACATAACTGATCCGCATCGTGCCAAAGGACACCAGCCCTGAGCAGCCTCTCAGTCTCCTCAGGCAGATGGCGGCAGCAGCGCCAAACATTGCCCAGGGAGATGTGATGTTTTCCTTGGGCTGTGAAGGAGCCTGAAGGGGGGGGACTCAGCCCTGGGGTTCCCTGCAGGTGATGCAATGCTCCTCCAGGAGAGAAACACCGCTGGCATCGGCGGCTGCCGTGTTTTGCCATCGGAAAGAAGCACTCTCCCCAGGAGAGGCTGGCTTCAAATGCACCTCACAGGGGCATCTCTCCACCCCAACAGCACCCTCCTTGCCCCTCCCCCTCCATCCACAGCGCAACAGAATACATCGTTGTTTGTGCCGCCTCTGCTGTGTGTGGCAGCCGGAGCAAGCAGGGACCCGACGCTCCTTGCAGAGTGCCAGCCGCTTCCAGATAATCCCGGGCTTTAGGCACTTGTCAGCAGGAAAATGAAGCGTTTAGCTCGGCACAATTCCCACACGGCAAACAGCAGGAATCCCACTTTTGCAGACTTCAGTGACAGAGTTGCTATGAGCCAGGCAGGAAAAGACAGATGACAGCAACAGGGCAATCCAGCTCCCTCCCTACCAATGCTCAACTTGTTCAGCTGGCAGGAAAAGTGGCAGGCTGGTTAAAGCAGGGGGCCTGTCATCTCTTCCGTCAGGTGCCACCAAAGCAGGTGCCAAGAGCACCCCCACCTGACTGTCTGGCAAAAAGAGGGAGGGGGTGCCACCTCCACGTCTTCATTAAGAGAGCCCTCAAACCCGTTCTTCCTTCTTTCCTTCCTTTTTTTACAAAATTGGCATTGCTGTGTTAATTTACCATTTGGAGTATAAATCTGGCCCAGGATGGCACGGTGCTGCCTGCCTTTGGCGAGAGACAGCAAGTGGGGCCAGCCAAGCCAAGGTGAGGAGAGTAAAACCAGAAATTTTCCCCCAACTTCTCCCTATAAGGGAAATGCCAGGGTGAGGGGGTGAGGGAGAAGGAGCGAGAGGAGGGGGTGTAGGGTTGTAGCTGGAAGTTCTAGCTTCGAATCCCAGTGAATCACTTAATCACTTGGGCTTTCCAATGCAAGTGCTTTGGGGGAGAGATAAGGAGGTAATATGGCGCAAAGTAGTGATTCAGATAGGCTGACCAGATAAAATCCAGGTCAGGGCTCATGTAACTTTAACAGTTGTAGAGAAAAGTGAATTTTAGTCAGTGTCATTTGTATGCAATTAGTTCCTGGTGAAATTCCCTCTTCATCACAACAGTTAAAGTTGTAGGCACTATACTAGAGTGACCATATACAAAAGAAGGCAGGGCCCCTGCAACTTTAACTGTTGTGATGAAGAGGGAATTTCACCAGGAACTAATTGCATACAAATGACCCTGGCTGAAATTCCCTTTTCTCTACAACTCTTAAAGTTACATGAGCCCTGACCTGGATTTTATCTGGTCACCCTAGATTCAGAGTGTCATCAGACGGCGGGGGGGGGGGGGGCGGAATCTCATTTCTTTCCTGTTGCTATGGTCTCCTGCCACTGAATTGTGGTGGAAAACCAGCAATTTCAGCTGTCTTTTTTTTTAGGGGCACTCCATGGCCTGCAGTGGCGGCTCAAAATGGCCCCTGGAAGTTGCAATATGCACAGGAATTATTCTCTAATGCTGTAGATGGTCTTACATAGAAATCTTCATACAATTCATTTTGAACGAGTTTTGACTACTGGGCCATTTAGAAATGTAATGAATGAATGAATGAATGAATGAATGAATAGCTTTTCACTCATTCCAAAAGAGAAAATATATCAGTATGCTGATGGCACCCAAATATATTTTTCTATACCTTCGACAATGTCGTCAGCTAAGGATAGAATGTCTCCTCTGAATGAATGCTTGGAGGCGGTAATGGGCTGAATGAGGAAAAACAAACTGAAGCTGAATCCAGACAAGACAGAGGTGCTTGCTGTCAAAGGCCACAACCTGGGTTTGGAGGTGTGTCAACCAGTTCTGGATGGGGTTACACTCCCCTGAAAGACTGTGTTCACAACTTGCGGGTGCTCCTGGATCCGTCGCTCCAAATGACAGCCGAGATAGATGCGATGGCCAGGAGTACCTAATATCAGCTTTGGCTGATATACCAGCTGTGCCCCTTCCTAGAGTTGGAAGACCTAAAGACGGTGTGTACACGCTGGTAACTTCGAGGCTCAACCTCTGCAATGCATTGTACATAGGGCTACCTCTGTGCCTAGTCCGGAAACTTCAACGTTCAAAATATGGCAGCCAGGTTGGTCACTGGGACACCTAGGGGTGACCATATTACGCCACCTTTAAAATCGCTCCACTGGTTGCCAATTAGTTTCCGGGTGAAGTACAAAATGTTGGTCATTACCTTTAAAGCCCTACATGGTTTGGGTCCAGGTTACCTGCGGGATCGCTTTCTCCCATACAATCCGCCCTGCATGCTCAGGTCCTCTAGGAAGAACTTACTACAGTCGGCCAAGTCTAGGCTGACAACCGTTACCCAGAGGACCTTTTCTTCTGCCGCTCCCAGACTGTGGAATGACCTGCCGGAGGAGACTCATCAACTTAACAGTCTTTTAGGATTTAAGAAAGCTATAAAGATTGTTCTCTTCCGGCAGCCATATCCAGTGGAATTTTAGAATGTTTTTAGGATGTTTTTTATGACGTTTTAATGCAGTTTTAATAATGTGCGCCATGTTTTTAATCAGTTTTATGCAATTTATCATCTTTTATATTTACTGTTGTTCCCCGTCTCGATCCAAACGGAGAGGCGGGTAAGAAATAAATGTATTATTATTATTATTATTATCATCATCATCATCATCATAGGAGATGTTTTCAGTGTTCTCCAAAATTTCCAATTTTCTTTTATAAAAGGTCCTGGGGCAGGGAGAACAGTTCTCCCCCCGCCCCCAAATTTCTCAGGCCTTGCATCTCTAGCTGCAATAAGGAAGAGCACTTGAACTTTCTAGCACTACAGTAACAGAACTGGTCTACTTTTCTGCAATGCAGACAAGTCAGCCTGAAGGGCTGAATCAGTCAGAGGAGATGCCTTTTTCCAGATTCAAGTGAGACATCCCAACACACTACATAAATCCACTGAGGAGTACAGGGGTCAGCCCACCTGCGACCTTTAAGCAGACCCTTCCCCAGAGTTCAAGAGTAAAATAAGAGAATAATTCATCAGCTTCACTCGTCTAGCATACAGACATTTGTCTGACATGGAGAAAGGGGAGGCATGACCCCCCTCCTTAAAAGCCAAAAGGCCTTTCTGGTAATTGCAGCAGGGGCTGCATGAATGGAGAAAGATGAAACAGGGCTTTCCCAGACCCCGTAATATTCAGTTCAGAATTTAAAACAACTGATTAAGATATGAATTCACAGAAGCAAAGTTAAAGCTTGAGAATTCTTCTCCCAAAATTCACCTGGTTCTAGTAAATATTAGGTGGGTTTGAAAAGAGCAACACAATATAGAAAATATATTTTCTCATGTGTTTTAAAAAGCAGAGACATTGGGAGTTCTTGACAACTAATATGGCTTGAAAATCTCACGGAGTTGCTAAAAACAATTACTCCCCCCGACACCCCCCACCAAACACTGGGAAAGTCCATTTGAGCGCATTTGGCAAGAGTTAGCATCCAGTGCTAGACGCACCACATGATGTCTGCCGAGGGCATGGCAGAGAATTCCCCCACCCAATTAGAAGGAAAGGATTCCCTGGAGAAACCGCCAGTGAGATCAGAAAAGTCACTCTTGGCACCAAGAGGAGGCTCCTCGTGAGCACAAGATGCACGCCCGTTTCAAACCTCAGAAAAGTCAAAGCCAGACAAAAATTTTGCATTTGGCAATGGGGCAAAACATTTCCCCCTTGCAAAAAGTGTAATTAAGGTGGAGTAAAAAGACACACACACACACACACCTCTTTTCTCATGGCCACAACTGGAGATGCACACCTTGCCCTTTAGATAAACTTCAGTGCTTCAATAATGATTCTTTAATTAAAAACTCATTTAGGAGAAATATTATATGTTCAACTGAACCACATTTACATAGGTAAATGTGGTTCAGCAGAGCATATAACTGGAAAATATTATCACACAGAAATACTGAGGTGATATTCTGACGATTGCAGATCTACAGTTGTTCTATGGAAGTTTTTATGATTACTCAAAGAGCAGCTTCAGGGTGGGGGGAATTCAAGGGGCCATTTTCACCCCTGCAGAACCCCTCCTCCACGCTGGCTTGTGAACTGATTTGGAAGGCTAAAGTGGCCAAATCTCACTTGATATCAAGCAGGATTTGGCATTTTTAAGTTTCCTTAGTCATTTCATTAATATACCATATTTCCCATAATACAGTTTCCTCAAAGCGGTTCATGATATAAATATCATCACCACAATTGTAATACAACATTAACTTAATTACATTTCATTTAAAACATTTAAATAAGTGCAAGTCATACCAGTAGGTCAGTTAACAATTTACAGCACTAATAACACCTAATCATATTAAACAATTCACAAAACAGTTTGCATTAACAGATCTAAAAATTAAATGCTCATCCTTGGTGAAAATCAGCAGCACACAGGAAATGTTTTTGACACCACTATGAATTTCGGCGGCTCAGTGGTGGCACCATGGGCCATGTGTTGCCTTCACCGTCACGATGGCCATGGTACAAACTATGGGTTCTTTCTCTCTTAACAACCCAGAGTTCCAGGTTTAGATGTCACTGAACATGTCCATGGGTTGCTTAGTGTTTGGGAGCCAGCAAATTCCCTCCCTCACTGCTGTGAGTTCCTGAAGGACCCTGGGTTGACAAACCATGGCTTGTTTCACAGTCCGACCTGAGTCTTAATCCTTGGAGTGCCAGAAGGAAGCAGACAAGAGTGAAAGACCTCTAATAGAATCATAGAATAGTAGAGTTGAAAGAGGCCTATAAGGCCATCGAGTCCAACCCCCTGCTCAATGCAGGAATCTACCTTAAAGCATCCATGACAGATGGTTGTCCAGCTGCCTCTTGAATGCCTCTAATGTGGGAGAGCGGATCACCAGTGGATCAGGGAAGGGCCCATAGCCAATTGCCTGAGCATACACTTTGCCTGTCGAAGCCCCCGGCTCAAATCTGCAGCATTGGCCCCAGGGGGAAAGGCTCAGGTGTCAGGGCTGAGGAAAAGCTCTGGAGAACTGCTGCAAGTCAGAGGAGAGCATAGGGTGAGAGGTGGGGTGGACCAACGGCCTGGCTCAGTAGAAGACAACTTCAGTCGAAGACAACTATTCAGATACGTGAATAGTAAATGACAGAGGAAAGAAATGGTGGTTGAACTGCTTCATGAGGATGGCAAATTGGTAACAGATAACAAAGAAAAGGCCAAAGCGCTCAATTCCTACTTTGTCTCAGTCTTCTCTCAAAAGCAGGTCTATGACCCCCCCCCCCCCCCCGGAAAAAGTGAAGTACAAGCTGTCGAGGCAGGATTGCAGTTTGAGATTGATAAACAAATGGTCAAGGAACACCTAATTTCTTTGAACAAGTTCAAATCTCCAGGGCCTGACAAACTGAAGCAGAAGAACTGGCAGAAGAACTCTCAGAACCATTTTCTATTATCCTGGTGAACTCATGGAAGATGGGTGAAGTGCCGAACGACTGGAGGAAGCTAATGTTGTCCCTATCTTCAAAAAGAGCAAAAAGGAGGAACCTGGGAACTACAGACCAGTCAGTCTGACATCCATCCCTGGGAAAATCTTGGAACAGATTATAAAGAAGTCAATCAATAAACACCTTGAAAACAATGCAGTGATTACTGGAAGCCAGCATGGATTTGTCAAGAACAAATCCTGTCAGACTAATCTGATCTCATGTTTTGATTGGGTAACCTCCCTTGTGGACTGTGGGAATGCTGTGGACATAGTATATCTTGATTTCAGCAAAGCTTTTGACAAAGTGCCCCATGATATTCTGATTCACAAACTAGTGAAAAGTGGGCTAGATGGAACAACTATTTGGTGGATCCACAGTTGGCTACAGAATTGGACTCAAAGAGTGCTTATCAATGGTACCTTCTCACACTGGGGGGAGGTAACGAGCGGGATACTGCAGGGCTCAGTCTTGGGCCCAGTGCTCTTCAACATTTTTGTTTATGATTTGGATGAGGAGGTGCAGGGAATGCTTATCAAATTTGCAGATGACACAAAATTGGTTGGGATCGCTAATACCCTGGAAGACAGAAACAAACTCCAAAGTGATCTTGATAGATTGGAGTGCTGGTCTGAAAACAACAGAATGAAATTTAATAGGGATAAATGCCAAGTTCTACACCTAGGAAAAAGAAACCAAATGCATAGTTACAAGATGGGGGATACTTGGCTAATCAATACGACAAGCGAGAAGGATCTTGGAATTGTTGTAGATCACAAGCTGAATATGAGCCAACAGTGTGATGTGGCTGCAAAAAAAGCAAATGCTATTTTGGGCTGCATTAATAGAAGCAGAGCTTCCAGATCACGCGAGGTACTGGTTCCCCTCTATTTGGCACTGGTTAGGCCCCATCTTGAGTATTGCGTCCAGTTCTGGGCACCACACTTCAAGAAGGATGCAAACAATCTGGAGCATGTTCAGTGGAGGGCAACGAGGATGATTAGGGGTCTGGAAACAAAGCCTTATGAGGAGAGATTGAAAGAACTAGGCATGTTTAGCCTGGAGAAGATTGAGGGGAGACATGATAGCACTCTTCAAATACTTGAAAGGTTGTCACACACAGGAGGGTCAGGATCTCTTCTCGATCAACCCAGAGTGCAGGAATTGGAATAATGGGCTCAAATTACAGGAAGACAGATTCCGTCTAGACATCAGGAAAAACTTCCTGACTGTTAGAGCAATAGGGCAATGGAACCAATGACCTAGGGAGGTGGTGGTCTCTCCCACATTAGAGGCATTCAACTGTCTGTCATGTATGCTTTATGGTAGATTCCTGCATTGAGCAGGGGGTTGGACTCAATGGCCTTATAGGCCCCTTCCAACTCTAGTATGCAGAGGTATGTGTGTGTGTGTGTGTGGCTCAATATCTCTGGACACCCCTCTATCCTTCCCTTGGGACATCAGCATCCACGAAGGCTGCACCTTGGGGGACCCTTGCAAAGTAGCCAGAGCCTCTCCTTGCACATGACATTATCTGGCATGCCCAGCACATCTAGTTAATTGCTCCATTTTGCAGGAGCAAAATCAATCCAGCATTTTCTGCTTTACACATAGGTTCTGGCACATGTGGGAGATTAAAGGAACCCCATAAAACTTGGTAAGTGTCACTTAATTGTTTTATCTGTGCACCTTTTGACGTTTTGCTGGCTGGGAGAGATCGCAGCATTGATTGTGGAGCACAAAGAATAGCAGGAGGCAGGAAAAGTAGTGGAGTCTATGGCACACTGTTTGCCTTGTTTCTATGCAGACCACACACGTGTCAAGGACCTCCCTTTTTGGCCAAATTTATTGCGGTGCAGATTTAGGCATGGCTTCATGTGTAGATTCTCAAGAAATAAACCAACCCATTCAGTGCTTCTCCTGAGAAAAGATGTATCTGTTTAGCACACAGGAAAGCAGACGAGGCAACTCCTTATCCTGGAACAACTTGTGGTGCATGCTTAGCAGGAGCCTCTCCATGTGGTTGCAACTTTGCCCAGGACCTTCCCACACTAACTCAATCAGGCTGAGTACTGAATTAACACTGGAGATGGCACATCCTCGCTACCAGGAGAGGAAGACACCCCACTGCAGGCCCTGAACTCCACCTGCCACCTCCAAGTATGAGGAACTGTCTCCAAGGTACACTAGACCAAACCTGAGGCACAGAAGACAGGGCAGAACTCCGCGGAGCAGGAGGCGGATCAGAAAGTGGGCAGGACCTTGGCTGAGCAGCACTGCCCTGAAGAAGTTGATAAGATGACCCCATTGTGGACACGTCAGGTTGGGAGGCATAGAGGTGGAAGGGGCCAAATGGTGGAAGGGGTCAAGCCCTAAAGTGAGGGGTTAATTGCTTAGAGATATTCATTACAGAAGTATTTTCAAATATGACAAGTGGTATATAAATCTATCCAATCACCACCACCATATCCTCCTCCTCCTCCTCCTCCTCCTGTATTGGTAGTATCCCTCCATGCCAAGCTACATGTCCAGAAAAAAACTCAAAAGGAAGGAGAGAATTCCCAACCTCCAAACACGTCGTCCTTTGCTCAGCTGCTGCCTTCTCCCTCAAGATCTCCTTGTTCCTATAAGTGCTTCAAACCCAGCAGGTGCCAGAAACAGCTCAGAGGTTCCAACAGCTATTGGCTAAAACTCTCAAGTTAAAATGAGCCACATTATGCAAATATTCTTACAAGATTTCAAAACCTTATTTGGATTGCAAGTATTGCAATATCCATTTTCCACATGAAGGAATTTAGTTGCCTAGGCAACTCTGAAACTGGGGGTGAGAAGGGAAGGGCTTTTGGGGTGCGTGTGGAATGCAGGATGCTCCAACGTTGCCTCAGTCCTCTAGACTGGAGGCAACGTCCCAGCATCCAGCATTCCACACACCAGATTCCCCATGATTCTTAGTTCTAGGGGGTGGTGGGATCAGGATTCAAAGGGCGGTGGGGACACACACACACATTTCTGGAGGATTTCAATTTCATTTTGACCTGTGACATTGAAGCTCTGGGAAAAAAACAAAGAATGGATCCTGCTGTCATGCAGAAAAGCCAAGTGGGAGCACTGCCTTGAAGTCCAGGCGGCCTGGTGCCAAAGGCAGGACTAACCATGAAGCTCACCAGGCCTGTTTAACCATTCACAACCGAATCTACCTCACAGGGTTGTCCTGAGGTCGTTTTTAAAAAAACAGGGTTGGAATTTCAAACCCTTTGCACCATGGACGAGGAAAGAGAATTCCCGTGGAAGCAGAGCGCCCTCTGCTGGAGGGCTCGTGCACCTCACCAGCCCGCCTGTTCAAGGGGGTCTCCGAGGTGTCCAGCTGACCTCCCCCTCCCTCCACAGAAGGTAGTTTGCTGTTGCCAGCCGCCTTGCAGCCAGTGCGGAAAGAGGGCGGAGAGCTTTCCGAGAAGGAAACGCGCATCGCCTCTCCTACGCGAGACGCCCGAAACAAGGCACGCCAGGCTTACCTTCCCAGACGGCTTGCAATTGGGACGGGGGGAGACGGGGGCACATGCGCCACATCCTTCCCTGCAGGCTGCTCCACCTCTTAATCAACACCCTGGGGGGGGGGGGTGTACTGTCGCGGAGAAGATTTCCCCCGGACATTTCAGAGGGTCGAGTAAAGTCTGGATCTCGAAGGGATGCCCACTCCGAGACGCGGATCAGCAGCTCTTCATATCTATCAGGCAGCGGTCCTGCCACGGGAGGAGTAGCGCGAGCGACCCACCGTGGGTGGGCAGAGTGCAGGCAGGAGGGTCGCCGCGGGGAGGGCTTAGAGACAACGGGGGGGGGGCGCACCGAGAGAGGCCGCCGAAAGCCACAAGGGTGGAGGAGGGCGGCCCCGCTCCGGCCCCCCTCAAACACACAAGGAAGCAGCGGGGCTTCGGGGAAAGCACTCTGCATGCGCCCCAAAGCCCAATGGGGCATACAGGGCTCCGCGGGGCTTGGCTGGGAGCCGCAATTGTTAGGCCCTTCCTACACCCTAGAAATGTAGGGGGAGGGAGGGAGGTCCCGGAAACACCCTAATACACACCATCGGCGGCGGCGCAGGCAAAATGCCTGGTGTGGAAAGCGCCTTAGAGGCTGTTGGAGCGGGTGGAGGAGGCCCCAGGGCGCCGGCTCTTCCGCAAGGATCCGCCAGCCGTCTCCTCACTAGCACTCCGTCCTGTACTGGGCCAAGCCAGCGCAGAGCCTCTGTGCGCGTACAGAGCGCCCCTCCGCCGCAGCACCCCCCCCCCCCCCCCGCTCACCTGTACCACTCGAGGCCTCGGTCGTAGTGCCGGTCGAAGAAGTGGGGCTCAGTGCCGAGGGCGCGCACGGCTGGGTGGCCGCGGATGAACTCCAGCACGGCGCGGGTGCCGCCCTTCTTCACGCCCACGATGAGCGCGTGTGGGAGCCGCTTAGATGCGGCGCTGGTGTCCCCGCCGCCGCCCCGGGCGGCACCAGCGGCCGAGGAGGAGCCGTTGCTGCGGGTCGAGGGGGCGGCCGGCGAGGGCCCGGGGGCGGCGGGGCAGGCGCGCCACTTCTGCAGAAGTTTCTTGCGGGCGGCGGCAGCGGCGGCGGGCAGGCAGCGGGCCGCTGCCGCCGCCGCCTCCGGCTCGGGCGCGCAGCAGAAGAGCAGCAGGCTGTAGCAGAGGTAAGTGCCCGCGAGCGAGAGGAGCGAGCCCAGCAGCAGCGCCCGGCAGCGCCGCCGCCGCCGCCGGCTAAGCGCCATGGCTCCATTGCCAGAGGGGGGCGCGCGCGGCGGGCCACCACGGCTGCCCTGGCCGGCCCCACCGGTGGTGTCGCCGCCGCCGCCGCCGCCGCGGGAGGCGCATAGGGAGGGGCCGGGCGGGCAGGCGAGCTCGGAGGCCCGCCACTGCTGGCCCGCTCCTGCCGCGGCTCCTCTTTAAGGGGCCGCCTGACGTCAGCCGAGCCGCGGCCGCCCCCGCCGCTCGCGCTGCTGCGCAGGACTGAGCCCCCGCCCAGCCACGCCGGGGCGCGGTGGCGAGACGGGCGGAGTGGCCCCTGAGCAGGTGCAGAGTGCCCGGCTGCCTGAGCCCCGGAGCCCGTCCCGAGGGACCCTGCAACTCCTTGGCGCCTGAAGCACCCCCCCCCCCCCGCGCCGTTTGCCGGGCAAGACGAAGGCGGGAATGCCGTTGACCGCACTGGCTCGGCAACCGTGCCCCGCCCTGCCCGGCTTTGGAAAGAATGCCCCCCCCCCCCGCTCGCGCGCCTCGATGCCTGGCTCCGGAGGCTGGGCGTCGTGCCCTGAGCAGGGCAGCGGCCGGAGTCCTTTGCCACAGGCGCGGCGGCGGCGGCGGGAGCGGAGCCTTTTCTGGCTCCAAGCGGTGGCTCTCCGGGACCGCCGTCGGCCCGGCGCTCGGCGCGGCGCATCCACACACCCGCCGCTGCCGTCTTGGCTGGCGAGCGGGCTGGCCGGAGAGCGAGCGAGCGAGCGAGCGAGCGGTCAAGGCAAAAGACACGCCCTGGGTTCCCTGCTGGACACCCCGCTAGGAGCCCTGCTCAACTTCCCGGTGTCCCCCACCAGGCCGCCCGGCCCCCCACCGCCCCTGACGCAACTCTTGGACGCGGTTGCCCAGCGTCTGGCCGAGGGGTGGCGGGGGCCTTTCCCGGCTCTGCTCCTTGAGGTCCGTTTCAATGGAGGCGGCGGCCAGGCTTGAAGCGGGGGTCTTGGACAGGCCAGGCAGGTGCTCCCCCGCCGGCTGGTGCCGCGGAGGGAAGAAGACGGCAGCCCCCACCTTTCTGGAGAGTGGCTCTCCTGCCGGCCCCGTCGGGGAGGGCCGGTGATGCCCTCCTGGGGCTGGTCTGCCAAGCTGTTCATTGAGCTTCAGAAATGATTCTGAGTGTTACCCCTGGGGGGGATTTAGAGGGGCCGGTCGGTGTGTGGTGGGCCGCATTGATGGCAGCTGGGGGAGGCTGGATGGGCAGAAAAGCAGGCTAGAAATGCTGGAGGGAGGGGAGGCGAAAAGGGCACTGGGGAGCAAGTGGGGGGGCACAGGAGGGGCCTAGAGCACAAAGGAGATTCAAGGCAACTGCAGGGGGATGAATGTTTAGGCCTGCTTAGCCTGGAGAAGAGATGACTGAGTGCAGGAGACAGGATAGCACTCTTCAAATACTTGAAAGGTTGTTGTCACACAGAGGAGGGCCAGAATCTCTTCTCGATCGTCCCAGAGTGCAGGACGCGGAATAATGGTCTCCTCAAGTGACAGGAAGCCAGATTCTGGCTGGACCTCAGGAAAAACTTCCTGACTGTTAGAGCAATACGACAGTGGAACCAAAGACCTAGGGAGGTGGTGGGCTCTCCCACATTAGAGGCCTACAAGAGGCAGCTGGACAGCCATCTGTCAGGGATGCTCGAAGGTGGATTCCTGCATTGAGCAGAGGGTTGGTCTGGATGGCCTTAGAGGCCCCTTCCAACTCTGTTCTTCTATGATTCTATGAATGTCTTCTTCAGGTCGTGGTGAGAGAAAGGTCCATTTCACAGCAGGACAAGGCCCTCCCCAAGAAGGGCAGAGGCAGGCTGAGGGAGGAGGGAGAAATGGCACAAGCCCACTTGTTCTGGCGCAGGGTGCAGCGTTGCATCCCCCTTCAGCACGTCTCTGTGTCCAGCAGAAGCAAACACGGGGTGAGTTTTCAAGCCTTGGCAATGTGGGCTCAGGAAGTTCTCTGTGGTTCCTTGTGTGCATCTGTGTATGTCTTCCATGAGATGGCAGAGAATCGTGTCTCACCTAAGGCTTCAAATGGGCATGAGGCACTGTCAGGCTTGTGAGTTCACAGCAACAATAGCCCAAATAGGTACAAGTAAATAAGGAGTTGGGGGTGCACTCCACAATAACCTTTGGGCCACCCAAATCAAACACCCCCTTTCCAAGAGTGTGTCTTGCATGTGATGGCAGAAAATGGCATCTTGCTGGCCAAGGCTTCGTTTGGACCCAAGACGCTGTCAGCCCCCATGCAAATAACAGAGGAATTCTGTGCCTCCCAACTGAGCTCTGGCTTGCTACATGTCACCAACTGGCACATCCAGGGCAGTGAACTCTGTGATGTGGTAGACAGGGCCGTGCAGAGCTGGTCATAAGCCTAGGCCAGATGGGAAGAGTGTGCCCCCCATTTCAAACTGCTCATTCAGTATTTTTTTTTTTTTTTAAATTATGCCCACCAACATGTCTGTTCTATATAACACCTTCATATTAAACCTGTTCTACAACAC
Source organism: Anniella stebbinsi (assembly GCA_029215795.1). Lineage (NCBI taxonomy): Eukaryota > Metazoa > Chordata > Lepidosauria > Squamata > Anniellidae > Anniella > Anniella stebbinsi. The sequence goes on along the minus strand of JARDYH010000007.1, from coordinate 45,450,927 downwards.
CTCAATGTTGAATCAGAAATTAACATTTATTTTTCGTTGCTGTACAAATACAAGCAACAACAATAGAACAGTCCTTCATCATTATCAAACATCATCATCATCACCCTCACAGTATCATCATCATCATTATTATCATTAATAACTATCATCATCATTAACTCACCCTCTGCTCCAGAGATTATATGCCATGGAGAAATTGAGGAAAGAGACACAGTAAGGACAACCATCGCAACTTAGGCACATATATCCCCGCCCCGCATGTGGGATGGGCCCTCTGAAGCTTGCAGTCTGACCATGGTGTTCACGATGGATGGCTTTTGCACTGTTTCCGCAAGGCGGGCTCCTTGCTTCTCGATGGGCCGCTTACGCTATAGAAGCTGTAGCATAAGCTAGGGGGGGACCTCCTTGTTGGAGTGCCCCCTCAAAATCGTGGGCCCCAAGCCAACTGGCCCCCCCTCTACCCTGCCCTGGTGGCAGAGACTGAGTCACATCTGGACCAGTGCTTTGCACCTCCGCTGGGGGTCTTCACTCCACATGAAGCATTTGCATGGATGCAGTTATTTGCCATCTTGTAAAGGACACTCTCGTGGACACGTGCGTGTATGCTATGGGGTGTCCCAAAGTTCAGGTGTTCGCTACCAGTTCCTTCGACCACCCCCTAAATACCGTGGTTGCGATTGGCATGGGGCACACCTGACAATGCCTTGCAGCCAAAACCAAGAATTAGGCAGGATGTGCTTCTGTATCTTCACATAGAGGATACTCTCCTGGGAATGTGGGCTTTTGATTTGGGGTGAGCCAAGGCTCAATGTGGGTGCACAACCCAAGCCCCTTATTTCTTTAAACCTTTTTTGGCACCTCTGCTTAACAGCGCCTTGTGCCAAAGAAAGTGTTGGGTCTAGTGCAATTTTCTCCTGGAGGTGTGGCCCAAAGTTTATTATGGGATGTACACCTCCATGTCCTTACTAATTTCTACATATTGCCTATTGTTGATGTGAGCAGTTTCTTGTGCCAGAAACAAAGCTTTGGTCTGGATGCCATTCTATGCCATCTTCCAGAGGACACTCCTTTAGAGGTGTGGGTGTATGATTTGGGGAGGCCCAAAGCTTTGTTTGGACTGTGCGCACCCTCAGTCCCTCATGGGTCATTGTTATCTGCAGCCACCAGGCATTAAAGTGCATTGTGCAAACACAGTGGTCTTGATTAGAGGAGGGGACAGTCATCTCATCGCAGGAATCTATCAGCCCCCTGTTCTAGGGCAGAAGCACCCACCCACTCATTCCCCACTTGGCCCACTCAGTCCTGGCAAATTTGAACCACATTTAGAGCAGAAATCCACGGCAGAAAGGCACATCCGGGCCAAGGGGATGACGCGTGCACGTCCAGATGACTCATGCAAGTGAGCCAAGCTAGCTAGCTTGCTCCCTCCTTTCTGAGGTCAGAGACAAGGAAATGAATTTAGCCAGCTAAAGCAAGCTGTTGTGGACTTAAATCTTCATTTCTTGTCATTTCCCTGGACCTGCCCAGGGCTGCTTAGGAAATGTGGTTTTAAGCAGAATGGAACAGTGCTTTGAAAAGCTAAATGGCCTCTCTCCCCACCACGATGTAATCACTTTGAGCAGAGCCCTGAAATGAAAGGGATAAAGTTGTTTGTGGGGAGGGGTGAGGGGGAAGAAAGAGCTTTAATCTCAGTGAGTAGATTACAGAGATTACTCCTGCCTAATCCTCCCATATCTGTCACTGATGCGACAAAGACCATAATGAGACCAATGGAAGCCTCTCTGCATTGGCCAGTCCCAGTGGCTGATGGGGATGGTTGTTTCCACTGGGCATAGTTGTGCCATGCTCTTCCTGACATTTCGGGCAGAGCTCAGAGTCCCCAGACCTGTGGGAGCCCTTGCAGGACAGAGCAAAGATCGTCACTCAGCAGCAGAGCAGGCACTTCACTTCCAGAAGGTCCCAGGTTCAATCCCAGGCAGCATGTCCAGCTAAAAGGATCCTGGAGAGGCCCTGGCAGTCAGAGGAGGCGACTACGGCCTAGATGGTCAAAGAGCTGGCAGATTTTGTTGGCTCCCTGCCTCTGGCAAAGGAAGTGCCCTCCTATCCTGCCCCCTCCCCCCATTGCCCCCATTCTCATGTGCTACAAAGCAGTCAAGAAAGTCAGGGGCAGCATGGGAGAAGTCCCACCAATGGTGCCACATTTCCCCCAAGGTGGGAGGAGAATGGCAGAGCCAGAGTTTCTCGTCAGGGCTGGTTGAAATGTGGTGGGGGAAATAGGCAAACTTTATTTGTGCATATGGCACTATTGAAAAATAGCTTGTGTTTCCAAATATGTATAAGCAAAATTATATGTGGGTGTGAACATGAGTGACAAGTTTGCTAATATGCTTCTGACCAATTATGTACGTTTGCTGGCAAAGGTCATGTTTGTGAGCCCACTGCCTGGGCCTGTTTGCCCCCAAATCTGGTGCTTTGGAATGTCACGTTCAGTCCGTGTTGTGCTCCTTAAAAGAGAATTGCATCAGGATGCTGGCCTGTCATATCTGGAGTGGCCCTACTGAAGTCCAAGCGAAGGAAATATCTTGGACTGGAATATCCTACGGGGCGTCTCACCCGATGACTTGGCCCTGAGGAACTGGCCAGCTCCCCCTTTTTCCTGCTTGCCATGGTGAGGGAGAGGAATAAAATAAACATTTGGAGACATACCCCGCCAAGTGAAGCAGAAACATCTTTGAAGTTCCCTTCCTGCTAATTGAAATGCAGTGTCTAATGATCTCCTACTTCCCAGCCGGGAGCTGCAAAGGATCCCAAAGCAGAAGGATCCACTAATCACACCTTGATTTCTTTTATGTAGCTCATTAGGAGAGTTCTGCAGCTTGTTACGTGCTTTGAGGAGGCAGGGATTATGCCCAAGCAGATTTCAGCTTCTGCCACTTCTGCATTCCTACTCCCACATACAGATAGCAAGTGTCAAGGGAGCATTGCCAAATGGGGCCCTTCCAGCCAGGGTAGTGGGATGGAGTGGGGCCAGTCATCCCCCCCCCATGGCTCTTGAGGACCAGGGCATGGGCAGTTGTACATGGGAAGGGTCCCCCATTCACACGGCGATTCAAGGTGCAGGGGGCCTGCCCTCTTTTCACTTGTGTGCCCCACTTGTCTCCAACTAAGCTACAATCCTTCCCCAAGGGAGCAAGAAGCAATTCTTCACATTCCTATTGCACAGAAAGCATTGGATGCACTTCAGGTACACCCTTTTCTTGCAATCCTTACAAAGCCTCTGGAAGGCATATTCCGCACACACTCACACACAACCAAAGAGAGCCACACTGATCCGTGAGGAAAAATCATGGCTGGGCAATACAATTTTTAGGACCAATGAAAAGACTGTGCAAGCCTGCAAGGTGGACCATTAATCTCCAACATGCAGAGAGGAGGCTGAGGCTGAGAAAGGCCACCCAGTGGGTTTAGAGGCATGATTGGAACCATGGTTGAACACATGGCCATGGTAGGACACCAGCTTGCAGTCTAAGCCTTTGGGTACCACTGTACCATCTCCTGGCAAAATTAGAGATGCACAGGATCACCCCGACCTTTAAAGTGTAAATAGTACCCATGAGAAAGGGGAATCTGGATCAGGACTATATATTGTGCCTCATAATGGGGAAAGTGTGTGTGTGTGTGTGTGTGAGAGAGAGAGAGAGAGAGAGAGTGTGTGTGTGTGTGTGTGTGAGAGAGAGAGAGAGAGAGAGGCAGGTGGGGTGCGGGGGATGTGCCTTGGATAGCTGAGGGCGGTGGCTTGTCCTCCCCTCCTCTCCCTGGGTTTGCAGCCGTTGTGGGCAACTCCCACCCTGGCAGGCTTTCTTTGGGCTCACACTGCATGTGCTGAGGTGCTGCTGCCAAAAGCAATTCTTCTTGAAAAAGCTACTTCAGATCAGCAAGAGCCTTTTGTCAAAATCCTGCCTCTTCTTTAAACAGGCTTGAAAGGAGAACAAAGCGGCTTCAGAACTTGCCAAATCAAAGCGAGTGTGTGCAGGCCACAGTGAGCTCCTACTTCTGTCCTGATTAATGATGGCTCAGTGGGGACACACACAACATTGAATCAAATCCTGATTATAGTGCACCAAGAAAAACTGGTGTGAGCATTGCCCCTGCCGTGACTGCTCCCCATTCTGAGCACGTCCAGTTCCCCGCTGCCTCAACACACCTGGAGCTTGGTCCAGCCTGCAGCCCAATCTGCCTGGTGTGAGGTGGGAAGCTTTGCCTTTCAGCCCTGGAAGTGTCCAGGCTGGTGGTGGAGGAGGGCGAGGCAGCTGTCCTCTGCGCTGCTCAGAACCCCTGGTACCAGAGCTTGGTTCTGGCATTCGGCCCAGGTGAGCACTGATGCAAATGGATCCTGCCATGTGGTGATGTTGCAATATGGCTGCAGAGCAATCGACAGGCGGCCGCCCATGGCTGGCTACCTGGCTCTTCAGGGCAGCAAGGAAAGGGTGAAAAGGGGTTCCGCGGAAGCCCTATGGGAGGGACCAGCTGTGGCTCAGTGGGAGCTTTCTCACGGCTAGGCGTTGGGATGATGGGGCATGACCGTCCCGCAGAGCCCTCAGAATGCTGCTTGAGGTTTAAAGAGGAGCAAGGGGCAGAGGGAATCCTCCCAGGCTGCCACCACCAGAACGCTCCTCTCTCAGATGGGGCAGGCAGACAGATACTTCTGTTTTCCAGATTACACTTTCTCTGTGTGGCTGTTGTTTTTAAAATGAACCCAGTGTAACATCCAAATGCTGGAAACAGCTGGGCTTTGTTGGACTGCAGCCGGTTGTTGTCCATAGCAATACAAAAACGAGACTTGCAAGGTGTCTAATCCTTCACTGTCCCTGCATATCCAGGAGCTCCCTGTTGCCAGATACAGTCTGTGACTGGACAAGCAGGTTGCTTAGGAAATCAAGGTGCATCTGGATTATAGGATTAAGAATGAAATTAATTACTAATGACATGTGTGGGGTGCCCCCCACTCCTGTCATGGCTTCACGGAGTGCTCCTGTCTTCATGGCACTCTGAGGACTGCAGGTGGGAATAGGGCCTGGGAGGCAGCCCCTGCCCCAACACACACACACACACACACACACACACACACACACACACACACACACACACACTTTGCCCTTGTTAATTTAACAGTTCAGAAATCCTAGAAACCCCATGCAGTTGGTACATCTGGCCCCTTTGGGATGCTGGGTTCTGAGCTGTGAGCAGTTCACTGTAATTGCAGCATGTGTTACAACAACTGCTACTTCTTGCGTGTTCATCATTTCTGGACTGCCTCAGCCTCTCTCTTTCTCCAAGGTCTCTCTCTCTCTCTCCCCCCTCCAACCTGGACCATCTAACATTGTTGGATTCTAACACAAGGAAAGGGTGTAGGGTCAGGCAGGGTTGGAAGCTCACCTAATCATAGGTCAAAAACTTTTCCTAATTCCCCCTTAACCCTTGGGTTTGCTTCTCAAGTTTCTACAGAGACAATGCCATACAGGAAGGATGGACTTGGATGCTCGGTTCCAACAAGAACTCCACACCTTGAGCTTCTGCTTACAGGGACATGGTGGGCCCTGAGCTCCTAGCAGCATATAGCTCTGCTACTGGGATTTTAAAAAGAAATTTGCCACTTATCACAGAATCATAGAATAGTAGAGTTGGAAGGGGCCTATAAGGCCATCCAGTCCAACCCGAATCCACCTTAAAGAATCCCTGACAGATGGTTGTCCAGCTGCCTCTTGAATGGCTCTAATGTGGGAGAGCCCACCACCTCCCTAGGTCATTGGTTCCATTGTTGTATTGCTCTAACAGTCAGGAAGATTTTCCTGATGTCCAGCTGGAAACTGGCTTCCTGTAACTTGAGCCCATTATTCCATGTCCTGCATTCTGGGCTGATCGAGAAGAGATCCTGGCCCTCCTCTGTGTGACAACCTTTCAAGTATTTGAAACTAATTGTTTGCTTTCTGAAATAGTATTTTAAAATTTATTTTAAAAAATATGTTCTTGACCTTGATGGGCAGGGAAATAGGATATGAACACTTTAAATCAAATAATCAATGCTTCCTGTCATGGTGGCTCTATGCTCCCACCCATGGTATCAGATAGGCTGACCATATGAAAAGGAGGACAGGGCTCATATAACTTTAACAGTTGTAGAGAAAAGGGAATTTCAGCCAGCGTCATTTGTATGCAATTTGTACCTGGTGAAATTCCCTCTTCATTACAACACTTAAAGCTGCAGGGGCCCTGCCCTCTTTTGTATCTGGTCACTCTAGTATAGTGCATGCAACTTTAATTGCTTTGATGAAGAGGTGATTTCATCAGGTACTAATTGCATACAAATGAAGCCAGCTGAAATTCCCTTTTCTCTGCAACTGTTAAAGTTACATGAGCCCTGTCCTCCTTTTCATATGGTCAGCCTATATCAGAGGCAGGATGCTGCACTCATATCCTGCTTGTGGGCTTCCCACAGGCATCTGTCTGGTCACTCTGTAGACTAGGGAGGCCTTTGGTCTCACCCAGCAGGACACCTCATAGGATTTTCAATAACTAAAGAAGAAGCAACTACCATCTCTGGGCCAGGAAGCAGAGACTCCTGGTGCTTCCAATGCACATCCTGGACTCTGTCTTGCCATTTTCAATTCCTAAATCTGCAGACTTGTTTGTTGAGTGTTCATTAGGGCTTCCTTAGTATTCTACCAAATGCTCCCAAGGGATGCACAAGCATTTACTAGCACCACTACTGCACACACACACACACACACACTACATGGAAGTGAGGGCAGCATTTAGGTATCTGGTTGGCAACATTTCAGCCCAAAATGCATCATCTGGAGACCTCCCTGGAATATGGTGCCCAAACATCCCTTGCCAGTTTGCTGTGTAGTAATCCAATAAGTCTCGCTGTGGATCCCTGGGTTCCCTCCAGCCCTCACCCACCACCGGCACCGTCGTCATCATCAACACCAGGCCTAGTCAATCCTGAACGCCTCTACCATTTGTGACACCAGGCTAATTGGTTTCAAGCCAACTGTAGGTCACTAATTAGTGAGCATATTGAACTCTGTTCAGCTTAGGGACGCAATTAAAAGTTTGCCCTAATTGAGCAGAGGTAATTAATAGAGCTGAAATTCCTTGGAAAGTAATTAATCAAGGAATTCAGAACAAATCAATGTGGGCAAGGAGACAAGCCTACAAGTGAGAGACAAGCCACAGCAAGACAGCCAGCAGGGAGCAAGGGCCTCATGGTGGGTGGGTGAGGGGGGGCTGGCTGGTTGGCCACAGAGTCAGGCACACCACCAGGCCTTCTCTCAGCCCCCCTTGAGACTCCCCTCTGGTAAGGATGGCTTCTGAGCCAGAGCTCCAGGGACTGTAGCCTCAGAGGCTGTTGCCAACACCAGGAAAGATGTGGCATGATGGTAAAGAAGAGACTACTTAGCAGCCAGTCCTCCTCTTCCCATCAATGCACAAACACATCTAGGAATAAAAGGGAGAGCGATGCAGGGGGAGTGTTGGTTGTTCTTGACTTCTCAGCGGCTTTTGATACTATTAGCCATGGTATCTTTCTGGTGTGTCTGTTGGAATTAGGTGTGGCTGGGCTCCATCACACCTATTCCCCCCCCCCCCCCGGTTTGCCGCCACATTTTTTTGCCTCCATTTCATAAGCGCTGCAAGCGCTCCTCCCTTCCACCATTGTAGTGATACCGGTGAACTCTGTTTTCACTTGTTTGCTCTCCAACTGCTATTGTGCCTGGCCCACCCTGCCCCTTCTTCTTCCCCCTCCAGTTCATAGGTTCTTGTTATTGAAGGATATTGTGATCTACGTGGCAGCCTTCCCCCATTGCTCATTGGAGCTCCTATGTGAATTAACCAAAATGCTCACATCTATGTAATTTTTAAAGATAAAGAGATCAAAATTAGCATGGTGAACTTGGCTCTTAAGGAGTGCTTTAGCCATGACAAGTTTGAATCAGAGCAGTTCATGCTTTAATTTTTAGGATTTTTTAAAATGGATATTAACCAAAATGCTTACATCTGCATAATTTTTAATGATAAAGAGATGAAACTTCGGACCTTGAGAGCTCTTAAGTAGAGCTTTTGGCATGCGAAGTTTGAATCAGATCAGTTCATCCCTTGTGTTTTTAGGAATTTTTAAATCCCCCCCTTTAAACTCTTTTCCTGTTAGTCCACCAGTGCGATCTTCCACCTATTTGCATTTGTGAAGAATTGGTTTTCTATTATTATTATTATTATTATTATTATTATTATTATTATTATTTATTATATAGCACCATCAATGTACATGATGCTATACAAAGTAAAACAATAAGACAGCAATGCCCTGCCACATAGGCTTTCTGATGAAATCACAAGAAAACAATAAGAAAGGGAAGGGAATGCACCAAACAGGCACAGGGGACAATAAAACTAACAGTGCAAAAGTAAAATCAAAATCAAGTTCTAAAAGCTTCAGAAAAAAAGAAAATGTTTCAACTGAGCTTTAAAGACTGTACCAAATTGAACTCCTGGTCTGTAAATGCTCTGGAAGAGAAATCCAGACGTAATGGGGCAGCGAGAAAAAATGGATGAAGCCAAGCAAGAGAAGTAGAGACCCTTGGCCAGGTAAGAAACAAAACATTTGTTGAGTGAAGAGCACGAATGGGACAATTATGCAAAATAAGAGAAGAAAGATAGGAAGGAGCTAGACTGTGGTTCCCTCTACAAGATTTCGGTTTGACGCCTGGTTACCCGATTATGCGTATTTCCTCAGAATCGCTTTTACGCCTAATCCCTATACATGGGAGGCATTGAAGCACATCACTGGCTGTATGAAACTCGATTTAAAGTTGTTGACATGCTAAGAATCGCATGCAAATGTTGTTGAAAGTAATGCGTTTTGTCCCGGAGGAACTCCCCAAACAGGTTCCCTCCCTTTATTCTCCCCGCCTACCAGAATCTCCCGCCTTTGGTTTCCTAGGTGATTAACATGTTTGGCTACCTGTCTCCCCCCCCCCCCTTCACCCTGATTGCCATTTGAAGTGACCTGCTCAGGAGTAAATGGGAATGTGCCTCGCTCGCACACACACACGCCAAAACAGACAGGGGGATGCTGCTGCGTTCCTTCCCCCTCCTCTTCCCAGCAAGCTCAACAATTGTAAAACATACACATGCACAACCACACACACAGATACACACAGCTCAGATCAGGAACCCAACAAGAAGTGATATGTGAGCTGATAGCTAATTATGCGCACATGTGCACATTCTTCCTACTCACTTTACTTTTTAAAACTAAACAAAAAAGTGGGAGGTTTTCCCAGCGAGGGGGCAGTTCTATCCATGACATCACGACCACAGCCAGCCCCCTCTGATCATTACTGCGCCTCCTCGGAAAGTTGTTTACATGGACATAAGGCGCTCTTACTCCCGCCATACATTAAAAGTCGCTATTTAATGCGCATGCGAAGATGCGAATAATCGGAGAGAAAACGCACCTGGACCCCTGATTTGCGCTCCCCTCTTGTAGAGGTAAATTTGGTAATGCGCCTTGAAAGAGCTTTAAATCGCTCTTGTAGAGGCACCCTGTGACAAGCTTTGAAAGAGAACAGGAGGCGTGGGGAGGGGGGGAGGGAGGAGCAGGCACATCTCCCACAAAACCACTGGGCGCAGCACTTTAAACAAATCCCTCTCCTGATCGCTGGCTTTTGTTTGCAACACTCCCCCTCCCTCCCCGGGACCTGCCGGGATGAAAGGGTGGTGGTGGCGGCGGCGGCGAGGGCACGAGCAGAGGACTACGTCCCGATCTGCCCCAGGAGAAAGTTCTGGAGATTACCCAAGGACAACATATAAAAAGAAAACAATAATGGACCGAGCCCCGAGCCCTGTGGAACCCCAACTAAAAGGGGAAAGGAAGAAGACGAGCGGCCATTAGTCAACATGTTGAACCAATGACCAAACCAGTCATAGACAGAGTTGCAAAATCCAAGGTCACGAAGGGAATCCAACAGAAGACCATGATCAACCATGTCAAAGGCTCCAGTAAGATCCAGGAGAGTAAGAACAGAATAAAGCCCTGTAGACTTGGCTATAAGAAGATCATTGGTAATCTTTGTATAGGCTGACCATATGAAAAGGAGGACAGGGCTCATGTAACTTTAACTGTTGTAGAGAAAAGGGAATTTCAGCCAGTGTCATTTCTATGCAATTAGTTCCTGGTGAAATTCCCTCTTCATCACAACAGTTAAAGTTACAGGAGCCCTGTCCTCCTTTTCATATGGTCAGCCTGCCTTTGTAAGGTCTGTCTCAGTGGAATGCAAAGGACGAAAGCCAGATTGAAAAGGATCCAGAGCAGTGTTACTAGAAAGAAAACCGAGGCAACAAGAGTAAACCACGCACTCCAGGACCTTTGAAACAAATGGCAACAAAGAAACAAGATGGTAGTTAGAGAGAGAAAGCACATGGAGAGAAGGCTTTTTAAGAAGAGGAGAGACTGCAGCATGCTTAAAAGCAGAAGGAAATGAACCAGAGGACAAAGAAATATAAATAATATGAAGCAAGGAAGGGAGGATAACAGGAATAATGTTGAGAAAGACACGAGAAGGTATCAGATCAAGAGAACAAGTGGAAGGCTTCGAAGAACGCAAAATTCTAGACAGGATAGGGTTGCGGCGTATTTCTTTCCAGTTTGCTGCTTTAGATTTTTTTATAAAGCTTCTGAGTGACCACGCTATTAAAAGTCAGTTCTATACATGTTTACTCAGAAGTAAGTCTCTCTCTGTTCAATGAGATTTACATTGGATTTTAGTATGACTTGGATGTAAATGCAGTTGAAATCAATGGGATTTACTCTGGAGTAAGGGAACCAGCAGATCTCTATTTTATGAACTGGGGATGCACAGCTTCGCATGATCAAAGGAAAGGAAAAGCGATCCTTCACAAATGCAAACAGGTGGACTTTCACACTGGTGGACTATCAGGAAAAGGATTTAAAGGGGAATTTTAAAAAAAAAAATCCTAAAAAATCAAAGGATGAACTTGGCACGCTGAAAGCTCTACATAAGAGCGCTCAAGGTCCAAAGTTTCATCTCTTTATCTTTAAAAATGAGGGAGCTGCAGGCACAGAGGGTGGGGTTGGAGGTTTGACATAGTGTGCTGGAGGAGGAGAACCGCTCCGCCCTCCCTTTTCCTCAGCAAGACTCCATTCAAAGCACATGCCCCCAACAGGGGACTGCACTACATGGAGGCTTGAGGGCGCATTAAAGTTGGTTGGGGAACATAATTCAGACTTTCCCCGAACCAAAATAATATGCAAAACAGAGGAAAATGTGAAATGGGTGCAGGACAGGGATGACGTCGTCTGAGTCTCATGCTGCAAAACCAGATACCAGCCGTGGCGAGAGGGCATTCAACTGCTGGCGTGATGAATGAGTTTGTTCAAATTTCACCAGATCAAGAGAGAATACAATGGCTTTAAAGGACAGACTCCACTCAGAGATAGATTCGCAAATCTTTACTAAGTGTTTTGGGCTTCAAGAATTAATGTATGGGTAGCGGTCCCTGAAACTTCTCTCAAGACAGACAACACAAATATATATTGTTCAAAAAGTCTAAGAGAATAACAAGCTTTAGCAAAGATGAGACAGATCACAAACATCCCTAAATACACACAAGTTATAATCACTCCAAGTACTATGATATTGATAGCATAGTGAAACCTCAGTTCCTCTCAATCTAACAGTCAATATCAAAGGTTCATATTTACCTAAATGGAAGGCATGGTGGGTAAAACCAGCGAGTTTCTCATTCTCTCAAGATCTCTCTCCCCACCTGATGAAACCCTGGCCTTTGATAACCCTCATGATGCCAATGACCTCATCCTTAGTTTTGGTCCTGGTCATACCACCATTCCTATTTTTCTCACTGTAGCCAAGTCAGCCACTGATACCAGTAACACCCAGATGGAGGCATCCCTGCTAAGTTAAGCTATGTACTGCTTCCAGCACTTGACCGACCTGTTTGTGGCAGCCTTCTTCCATCTCCAAGAATAAATTCCATTGTGCATTGTTATCTCACAACCCATACATACAGAACTAGTCACACGTACAATAAATTCTGATCAATTCTACACACTACAATGCATATTCTGCTACACTGTTATGTTCTCTTTTGTTATGTTCTCTTTTGAAGAACAAAAGAACTCCGTTAAATAAGAAAGCCTGCATCCTCCTCAAGAAACACCAAGAAGGGAATGGCCCCTCCAGCCACTGCGTTGTGTGGCTGCCACAAAAACAGATGCTGTGCTAAGCAGGAGCCTCTTTCTGGACTCTCCAAATCCATCATTAAAGCCTATGATAATCTTCAGGAACACTCATGTCAAAAATCTTAGCAACAAAATTAAGCCGCACTGCTATATTTTGACTGCACAAAAATCAATATTAATTATAGGCGGAGAAAGATGTTTCTTAGAGGGTGCTTAACCTGGGATTGCAGGAAGTGGCACTGCATTCAGCAGCTGAAACTTGCTTACACAAATTGCTGCCCATGTTTCTCAGGCCAGCATTTCCAATTTTCCCAGAATGTCATCTCTGAATATAGCTGTAAGCTGGGGACTACATGCCGGAGAGCCATTCACTTAGAGCTGGCTGAAACCCAAGAGTACCAGGTGGTCCCAGCCTGGAAGATGTTCTGCTTCTCATATGGTGTGTGTGTGTGTGTGTGTGGTTTTGATTAGAGCCTGTTGCAGAAAGGCATCCCATGGATTCGCCAGGAGCAATTCCAGGGAAGGCATGCCGTTTCAACACTGAAGGGGAAAGGGTGAAACAGCCTCCCCCTGAGTGCCAAGGTCAGGATCTGAATTACTCCCCAAACTCAGCTGCTATTAACCTATGAACCTCCCAGCCGCTCTGTAAACCCTCAGAGGATCCTGTTTGTGGGTGCCGCTACAAGAGCGATGTAAAGCTCTTTCAAGGCGCATTACCAAATTTACCTTTACAAGAGCAGAGCGCAAATCAGGGGTCCAGGCGCTTTAAATCTCAGATTTACCGTGGGAGTAAGAGCGTCTTATGTCCGTGTAAACAATTTTGTGAGGAGGCGCATTAATGATCAGATGGTCTTGTTGTCATGCGTATGTGTGGATAATTAGTGATCCGCTTAGACAACTCATCCCCTCGCTTCTTGCTGGGTTCTTGAGAGATGGGAATCAGGGAAAGGGGGGGCGGACAGGGGGAGGGTGTTTTCATGCTTGCCTGCATGCCTGCCTCCGTCCATAGACACACACACACACACACACACACACACACTTGCTCCCCTCGCTTGCTTGCTGGGTGTGTGTGTGTGCGCGCATCTGAATGTTTTACATCACCACAATGACAACGGATGATTGAGAAGGAGAGAAGGGAAAACAATTTATCTTGCTGGGAAAATAAGGAGGAGGAAGGAACGAAGCAGCTTCCCCTGTCTGTTTGGGCGTGCGTTTGTGCGGATCTCTACTCTCTCGCTCGCTTGCTCCTTCTCTTTGGTCTCTCTCTCTCTTCCTCTCTCTCCAGCAAATGGTGGGGGGCAGAGAGAGGCAGCCGAAAATACTTTTTAAAAGGCTGATGGAGGGGGAAACTTCTGAGGCACATTCCCATTTACTCCTGAGCAGTTCTGGGAGGGGGGACAAACTTCAGCTGGCAGCGAAATTAGAGGGGAGGGAGGTAGCCAAACAGGTTAACCACATCATTCCACAGGTAACCTAGGAAACCAAAGGTGGGAGATTCTGGTAGGCGGGGAGAATAAAGGGTGCAAAACCTGTTTGGGCAGTTTCCCAGGACAAAGCGCATTGCTTTCAGCAACATTTGCATGCATGTCAACAACTTTAAAGTGACTTTCATACAGTCAGTAATGCGCTTCAACGCCTCTGGTATATAGGTATTAGTCTTAAAAGCGATTGTGAGGAGATGTGCATAATCGGGCAGCCAGGCATCAAAGCAAAATCTTGTAGAGGGGACCACAGTCTAGTTTGCCCCTAAGTGGAGGATGGGGCTTGAGGAAAAGGGAGAGCATTGCAGCACTAGGAAGTGGGACAATGCATGGAGTCTGCTGAGAAGTAGGGCCTGAGGAAACAATGGGCAGTGGAGACATGATGGACCTGACATGGTAGGACCCAGGCAGAACAGTAGAGAAGGGCTGTGGCCAGGGAGGTCAGGAAAGCTCGTTCTAACCTTGGGATTCTTGCCAGTGGTGAGTTTTCCTGCCATTGCAACCAGGCAATCCTAAGGGGGCACCAAGGGTTGAGAAACAGGTGGGGAGAGTCAAGAAGCCAGAGGGTGACAAAGCTGCTGGTCTAAACCTGGGATTGCACCAGCCATCCAGTGCAGCCCCCTGCCCCCCCCCCCGCCACCTCATCTTGCTTCCCCTTCAGACACCCTGGCTTGGCTGATCCTTCCCAATCCCCAGCTCCCTAAGGTAAAGGACAGCACCAATGAGCCTTCTCCTTGGGCATCTCCATTGGTCAATGGTTTTGTAGCAGCAGGTGACCACAATAACACCAACTGAGTGTCATGGCAAAATGCCCCTTTGGGGTAATACCCATTTTTGGGATTGTCGTCTTTGACTAGCACAAGAGGCTCCCCTGAATGCGAAAGGGACCTGACCTAAGTTTGAAAGATTACTTACTCCGGTAGGTAAACCAATATTCTGGTTTAGGTTTTGCTTTCTTTTCTTACATTATTGTGCACACACAGAGTTATATTCTTTTGCTTTCGTTTCTTCTGATTTCCTTTGCTATCCTGTTTCTTGCCCTTAGTTTAATATACACCACCTCTCGTGGGTGGTTTAGTTGGTGTTCCTGCACATTGCAGGTGATCCTTGCGGCCCCTTCCAACTCCACAATTCTGTGGATCTATGATACTTAACTGGACGTTTGGGCAGCACTGGATTCTGAATTACACCTTCTTGTGTGGGTCTGTCCTACCCCCAAGTCTGCATAAATTGGGTTACATTTTACTGCTTAAGCCACTGAGGGAGGGAAGGAAAGTGGGGCTAATTACTTGGACAGCAGAGACTGGAAGCACCTGCTCCCGAGTAAATATCCTGTGGGTCAGGAGGACACTCACCTCCAGTGTAGGTCAGTGAAAAGTGTTCTCACCACCACCTTCCCAGAAGAACCACTACAGAGCTGTAAAAGGTGTAGAAAAGGGCAACTAAAATTATCAATAGGCTGGAGCATCTTCTCTATGAGGGAAAGTTACAACAGCTGGGATTGTTTAGCTTGGAAAAAAGGAGTCTAAGGGGAGGCCTGATAGAGGAAAAGAAACCCTTTTGCTAAGCATTGGAACTCATATTTGCTAGAGGAGATCTGATGCTCACCTTGCGCACGTCACTTGTGCGCTCACGATTCTAATTACCCTCACTGCAGTGCAGGCTGCTGTGTTGCCTGAATCTGGCGAGGTGCACAGTGGGGTGGCTTCCAACCCCCCTCCCTATAACCCCTGCCACAAGCCACAATGATGGTCCTGCCCTAATCAAGGAAACTCAGCTTGTTGGAGGGAAATGGTGGCCCAGAGGGATCTGAGGCCCCACTCGCTGCTCTCTGGACTTATGTGAGTGGCTGAACGTTGCCTTACAACTGCTGACAGCCTCAGTGGAAAGCTTTGGTAATCTCCTGAGGAGGGGCTAAACAGGGAAACTCGGAATGTGGCCCTCCCTGCCCCAAGATGCCTGGACACCACCAAAGCAAGCCACAACAGTAACGAATGTCCAGATGCCTGGGGACAGAAATACACCGCTGCATGGTGTTGGAAAGATGACAGTGTCAGCACCGCCAGGCCCATGTCCTTGGTCATGTGGCAACGGAAGCAATGAGGATGTCTGCTGAGGTCTCAAATATGACGTCTCTGCAGAAGAGGCAAGAGCCGGGTGCGAGGGTAGGGCGAGGAAGGCGGCCTGGTCAAGGAGGGTAGGCTGACCATATGAAAAGGAGGACAGGGCTCATGTAACTTTAACTGTTGTAGAGAAAAGGGAATTTCAGCCAGTGTCATTTGTATGCAATTAGTTCCTGGTGAAATTCTCTCTTCATCACAAAAGTTGCAGGCACTATACTAGAGTGACCATATACAAAAGAAGACAGGGCCCCTGCAACTTTAACTGTTGTGATGAAGAGGAAATTTCACCAGGAACTAATTGCATACAAATGACACTGGCTGAAATTCCCTTTTCTCTACAACTGTTAAAAGTTACATGAGCCCTGTCCTCCTTTTCATATGGTCAGCCTAAAGGAGGGCGAAGCAGCCTATGGCTCAGTGAAGCACAGATGATGCCCGCCTTGTGCCCCCTTCCTGCCAGTGCAAGGCTTGAATGACAGTGGGGCCAGAAGGGGGCTGGCTGCTTGGTGTTTGGGGGTGGGCCGTCAGGAGTGGACTGGTGGATTTTGTTAGGTGTCCCCCTATGTTTCCCACATGATTCAAGCATGGGCACAAAGAAGTCCCAGCCCAGAGCCAAAGGTGTTTTGCCTTGGCAGCATTTGGGAGGATCTGGAAGGCTTTCCTGAGCTGCTGCTGCTTCAAAAGCTGCTGTGCCCCAGATGTTCAAGTACAGGAATTTCTCCTCTTGCAAAGTCATGCAGGCATGGCTTGGTACTAACAATTAATGCAACTGGGTCATAACACTGTCTTTTTTATGCATGAGTAAGGTTGCATATTTTTGTTCATTTAAAAATGCACTCTTAGTTGGTAATGCCCTACATTACTTCAGTAAATATCAAAAATAATTCTGACACCTAGGGCCTCATCTACACCATGCAGGATATTGCACTATGAAAGCAGTATGAAAGCGGTATATGAAAGGCAGGAGCCATACCAAGCAGGATATAGCAGTATTAAACTGATATATGGTATGTGTCAATAGGCCCCAACAGTTGTCAGTGCACTCCAATGCCACTATAAAACAGTAGTGTGGCACCTGCCTTTTATATACTACTTTCATGTCACTTCATAGCGTAATATCCTGCTTGGTGTAGATGAGGCTAGGGGCATGACAATGAGCCTCTTGAGGGTAACATTCCTGGTCTCTTCACAGTGGTTTGATCTCTAACACACAAATGGCAACTTTGTAAACTTAGACCACAAGCGTAGCCTTTGTTTAATAAAGTTTATTATGTTCAAAGGCAAAATGATCAATATCCTCTCCATAATGAAGATGCAAATAGATAGGCATCCCCAGCAGAATAAGTTTTTATAAATATTTTTATAAACATGTATGATAAATTAAAATGTAACCCAGAGTGATTCTCATGACACAATGAAGATTAGCATGTATTTAGAGAAGCACAGGAGTCTGTCTGTCATGTTTGTGGATACAGCTAGCCATCTTTCAGGTTCCATTCCAGTGCTTAACATCACTCGCGCTCAGTGTGACAATGGTGTGGGAGACACATTTTATATCAACAATAAAAATAAAAGTGTAAAATCACTACACCGAATACTGAAAAGCATCCAACACAATGAGACCAGTGGAAGTTACTTTATCTTGCTAGTGTGAAAACCAGTGTGAGGGAATGTAATTAAAACACGGATACCTGCATCTCCAGTACAAGGTCTTCTAGGTGGCATATTCAATCCAGAGAGAGCCATCAAACTCTAAGAACCATCAAACACATCGTAGACGGGGATAACTACAGAACACCCAGCAGCAAAATTAACAAGGAACAAATGACAAAGACAACAACATTGTTACTTGCCAAAACCTCAAGATAATAAAAATATTTGAGCTTGACACATAACAGAGAGGAGAGTCGGCAGTCTCCTGTGAGAAAGATCTGTCTCAGGTAGCCTCTGCACAACATTGATGAACGTGGTGGATGGAGAGAGTCTTACAAGAGAAGGCAGGTTTCGGTCCCAGGATGCTTAGAGATTTATGAGTTAAAACAAACATTTTGAATTCCACCCAGAAATGCCCTGGAAGCCGGTACATAGTTCTAAGGAGGACAAATTCACATATGCTCTTTAGAGCAGGGCCCTTGAACAGAACCAATCCGCCCTATTCTGAAGCTGCTGAAGTTTCTGAATGCAGCTGAAAATTCTTCCCAAAGGTTTTAACTTGAAGCAAAGCACAATTTAAACATGATTGTGCAATTGTTTCAACATTTTAGACTAAAGCGTTAATGCTAATTAAAGAATCATCAGGAAAAAAAAATAAGACATCCTAAAATGGAAATGGTGTGTGTGGTGTTTTTTTTAGTTTGCCATAAAATGCTTTATTTAAACATTAACACAAATATTTTAATAATTTAAAATACAGGTAAAAAGTCATTTAACTGCAGATTAAAAGATGAACAAAATGAACATACTGATAAAATGGCACCAACCCAAAAGGCAATCACTTTCCTTTTCCAGGGAAGAGCTCCACTAGACAGCAGGCTCTGGTCCATGCAAGGAGCTCACAGCTGAGTGTTCTGATTCCTACAAGTCCCTGTGGTGGAAGGAACATGTGTGGAGTGTCACTTTAGTGACAGGTAACTTCAGACTGAGCTTTAAATACAGTTGCAGCTCAGTCTGGGTGTTCTGTTCTATCCCCAGTGGGAGCAACTCTGATTGAAGTGGCCTTGGTCACTTCAGCTGCCGGTGATGGGGGAGGTAGTGGTCCTGGTGGAACCTCTGGGCTGGAGTCCTCAGGGTTGGAGAGTGCTACATCCTCATGGTGGTGGTGGGAATGGCTTCCTCCCATGCTGGAGCTTTCAGGCCAATAGGGACAGTCATGGGTAATTCCCTCTCACTCTGCAATTCTTTCTCCAAGTCTATGGCCTCATTCCCTAAAGAGAGGGAGTCACACCTTGGGGTCACAGTGTGATAGGCTCATTCACCTGATGTATTGCAGTGCAAATCACAACCAGATGGAAAATTAGCACCAAGGTGATCTACACCTGCTGCAGAGAGATTGCGCTATTGTTCCATATTTCCAAAAAAAGAGAAGGAATCAGTTTTGCACTCTGAAAAAAGATGGAAGTAACATGGGGATTTGATCACAACATCATGTAGATGCCCCATAAAATGTGAATGAACAAAGAGTGACAACTGTGGAAGTGCTGTCTGCTGGATGTAGGTTCCTGGCTATTAAAGCTCCGTGCCATCAGCATTATGTTTCCAACAGTGGCCAACCTCAAGCAGATGCCTCCAGGAAGCCCACCAGCAGGGCAGGGCATGAAGGCAATGATTTTCCTTATCAGTTTTTGGTGAGTCCCCAAACTAGAGGGTGACAAGAATGTCAGGTGTCCTTTGCCCTCTCTGTGGGAATGAATTTCACTGATGCTGCCTACCACAAGGGCATTTCTAGCATCTGTTACCCAGCTAGTGGGAAAGAGTTCCACTCATTGCCTTCAGTTTGGCACATTTGATTTCTCTTCCAAGGCTAGTAGTCGTCGTCACCCTTTCCAGGGAACTCCCTTGTAAAACCAGAGCTGCCAAGCACAGCAGCTCAAGCTGGGGAGGGAGAGGCGAAACTGACACAGATTGTCAGTGGTCATGATGACTGATTTGCAGAGCCAGATGGACAAATCGTTTACGCTAAGAAGATTAGACTAACAATAAAGAAACTAGTTCCATTACTAGGAAAATGGACAGATCTCAGGAGACGGGGAAGAAGAGAGCAGAGGCAGGAGATATGTCAGGCAGAAGCAAGGAGGTCAGAGGAAAGAAGTTTAGCGTGGCAGTGTGCTCACAGCAACAGAAGACATGTATGTGGGTTTGTAAACTCCACTAGAAATGGCAGCCCTGCCCTTGCTGACATGGCCCACCTTGTATCAGAGAGAAGTGAGTGGTTGCTGCTGACCCATTTTCAACTCATTTCAGCCTTTGAATTATCGGTTGATTACCACAAAGAACAAATTGGAAGCTGAGGAGCATCCAGGGGCTGTTCTTGCACGATTAACAGATGGTATGAACAAGCCCTGGGATTGATGGTTGTGCAGGCATCGCAATCATGCCCAGACTCTATACATAAGCAGCTACTCAAGTGTAGGGCTTCCCTTGTGGACATCTCGGCTCAATGCGCAGGGGTGGGTGGGGGTGAGGCTAACTCAGGGCTGCAAGGGCAGGGGCAGAAGCAGGACCCTCACTCTTGTGTCACCAAGTGAGTGCCCTACACATGAGCAAGACATGAATAGGGCAATAACAGGAAGAAATGCAACACAGTGCAGCAGCACCAACAGACACACCCACCATGCCATCAGATGATGGGGACTGCTTGCCAGAGATGACCCCACATTATCCGTACAGCCCAGGGACCAATGAATGCAAGGCAGTGACTGGAGAGCCCCATTTCCCCCATCCCTGCACAATCAGAGGTGGGTTCAAGTCCTGCCATGAGGTAATATTAAACGAGGCAAGGTGGACCCCAGCAGCTCAGCTCCTCACATGGCCCCTTGTCTCCCCCCTCCTCAGCTCCATGCATGGCATCCAGGGCCAGGGACAGACAAACCAGCCCCACGTGGGGCTGAAGCACAGGCTGTGTCAGTATACAAGAGGTTACAGGCTCCTTCCTCTGGTCAAAACAGGGAAAGGGTGGAGAAGAACCGGCAGTGCAGCGAGACAAACAACCAGAAGGACCAATGGCCTCAGTCTGCCCCAGGATGCCTGCTCTCCCCCATCCAACCGCAGTTGACCTCTTGTTCCCTCCTGCTCTTTCTGTTGATTGCCTTCAGTGGCTGCCTTCTGGGCATTCCCCGGCATGCCTTAGGATCAAATGCATTGCATGCTGCTGTGTTCAGTACTTTGCCTGTGTGGCCTCCTTGGTGTCACAGCAAAGCTCAACCCTTCTGCTGTGGCAGGAGGTGCTGTACAGGGAGCCTGCTCACTGCAGGCTGTGACAGGAGAGGTGCTGTGGACACTTTCTGGCAACCCAATGAAATCATATGTGTGCGTGTGTGTGCGTGTGTGCGTGCGTGTGTGTGTGTGTGTGTGTGAGAGAGAAAGAGGGGGGGCTGTGTTCTGTGACAGCATCCTGGGTATAGTGACTGGGCTGGTGTCTACCATACCTGGGCAATATGGACTTATTCTTGTTGGTGTCATTGTGACTGTGAGGATGGCTCTTGGTGCTGCTGCTTTAGCTGCTGTAGCTGCTTTAGCGGCCATTCTTGGGCTATTGACTTTTCTTTTGGGAGATGAATGAAGATGCCACATTGCATGACTACATTACACTGGCATAGCTGTGGCATTGGCTTACCGGGCTTCAGTCAGATCCACACAGGTGGCCAGGGAGGAAGCTCCATCTTGAATGCAAACTTGCAGGGAAATGTATGGATTGGGCAGCACTTTTAGCAGTATCTTTGCTACCTAGCAACTCAAGGTGAGATTTTTCTTTGTATATGATCATGTCATGCTGTTTTCAGAATTATTCTCCATATTTTCAAGTTAGGCGAAAGCAAAAGCCACTTACAATTACAGGCAATTTTGCAAAATCCTTTCATCTTTTTTTTGGATAATTATGAAATGTGCTACCATTGTGGCTCCCTGCAGACCTGCACCATATCTTTGGAAATTGCTATTCATTATTGGAAATGGCAATTACTTGATTCGTGTCATCTATGTCCAACATTCAGAACAAGCTACTCAAGGCACCCAGTCAGGCCACACGATGGCATGTGCTGTGATGGGGCGAGCAAGTGAGAATCTCCAACTAACACTGTTGATCACTCTCCACCCACTCACCACAATGGTTCCACCTTTCCCTTTTCTCTAGTTCTCCTTGAAAAAAAGGCAACACTCCTCCTATCAGTTCAGGGCTAAAATAAGACCCAAGTCAGTGGTGGCCGACACCCACCCACCCCCAGCAGGCCCCTGCTGTCCTTCTCAGGAGTTTGCTTTCCATGGTAGCCTGAGTTTAGTCCTGGAAGTGGCGCCATGCTCTGGGTTGCTGTTGAATTGCCCACCCCCACCCTCACCCCCCACACCTTGTGCCACTGTGATGTGCACAACACATGTTCCATTGGCACTTGTACAAAGCCAGCATGAATGCCAATAATTCTCCAATAGCACCGTGAACATTGGTAAAAGAAGAGGCCCCCTGAGTAGCATGGGCTTTATTTTGGACATCAGCACTGCTTCTGCAACCCTCTCTTCTTCCCAGCAGTAGTAGTAGCAGCAGCAGCAGCAGCAGCAGCAGCTGTAACATACCAGGGCCATGATCATTTGTATACACTTTGGGGCTGCATCCACGTCCAGACACCAAACCAGCTGGGGAGGAAGCCTGGATGGCTGCGTTGGGACCACCAGGGCAGGCACCAAGCACTCCTGGTCTAGGGCTGGGACCTCACTGAGCCCAATGAGCTCATGCTCCCTTCAGGGCTCAGAGCCCAATTCAGGCACAGGAGGGAAGAGCGCAAGTTGGACCCTGCAGCTGGTCGGCACTACAAAGCCTCTGGACTGGCCAGGCCTGGGGTCAGCAATAGGTGCTGGGGCTCTGCGCATGCTGAGTTAATGGAGCAGGCCCTCCAGTCCCAGTTCCAGATCTCAAGCAACAGGTTGGGAAACATGCAGGCCAGGTCTTGGGTTTGGTACAACTGCTACATCTGGGCTCTGGCCCTGTGTCCGACTCTATGTGTTTATGTGTGTGTGGGGTCACAGGCAGCTGAGGGCTGCAGCCCTAATGCATGGGGGGGGCGGGGGGAGTTCCAGCCCAAGTTGAGGTTCAAAGCTCAGGCATTCAGGAGACGAGGCAAGGGTTCAGCACCCTGGCCAGCTCCTGGTTCTCTCCCAGGGTTTTGCACTACAAATCCCATATTCCTGGCCATCATGTCCCTGAAGCAGTGGCAGCACCAGAAAAAAAATGGGGGGGGGGACACAGGAGGGGCAAAGTGTGTATCTTAAGATCTCTGAAAGAAAAATAATAGTATATTTCACATTAAAACCCTAAGCATATTATTTCTGAAATAAGTGGGGAAAAGGTTACTTTAGGCCTACATCACAGAAGGGGAAATTAATTTAAATTTTTAAAAATATTAATTTGTGGTTAGAATTTCTTTTCTTTCTTTTTTCAACTCAGCACCCCTTACATAAATAATAAATTCTTTCTCTCTCCTGCATGTCAGGTGTTCCCCCTTTCCCCTCAGTGGATGGCCACTGGCCTGCTGCCATTTTGATGAGGATGCCAGGAGTGGCAAAATGCGGAGCCTTTGTTGCCTCAAGAGCTGCAACTGAACTGTGGAAGGGCTACAGAAATGGGGATATATGAGCGCACTTGTTAATGTGAAAAGTGCCTTTCCTTCAAGTTATAACAGGAGTCCATCAATGGGGTGGAGCGTGGAATGGCGAGTGCCTTGTTTGGGGAGACACTTGCCTCTCTGCCCTCCTCTACCGCCAATCCTGCCCTGAAGCAGGGCCTCCACTCTCTCCTTGTAGCTAGAGGCTTTGCCTATTTCAGGAGCTGTTGGCTCTGGCGGCATTGGGGAGGGTGCAGCTGCGCTGTGGTTTCTGAGCTGGCGCTGGTGTCTTCAGAGTCAGAGGTCAGTGGTGTGACGCCCCCCCCTCTGCCTGAGAGGTGGGGACACAGCAGGCTCCTCATGCGCTTGGGCTTTGGGGGAAGTGGGTCATCCGGAGCCAGTGCTCCCTTCTCTGCCCTCTTTTGACCTTCTCTGCTCTATTGCCTCCTCCAAGGCCTCATCTCCCAAATGGTTTGGCTGACATTGAAGACAATGTCTGGTGTGTGTGTGTGTGTGTGTGTGTGTGACAGAGAGAGAGAGAGAGAGAGAGAGAGAGAGAGAGAGAGATTGGAACTAAGGAGTACTTGCAGAACAAACCTCTGTAAATTCAGAACAAACAGAAGCCAGATTCAATGGCCTGATGCTGCACATTGAGAGGGCTCTTGGTGCTCCAGCTGGCACTTTGCACATGGGCCGTAGCCACGTCAGCTTTGCTCTGGCGCCATCTGTTGACCCACCCTATCAGTTACAGCTTAAGGGGAAGGCATAACTGGCCAGTTCCCCAACCTTTGGAGAGCTGTCCTTGGGTTACTGAAGGCTGGACTGTATTAACTGAAACTATGATATTTCTGTACACAAAGAAACCACAAATGGAATGCAGGCCGATAGTAGGCTTATGCTAAAACATCAGCGGATGCAAAGCTCCACAGTGGAGCCACACCGTGCTCCGCTGCATTCATAATTCATAGCAGAGAAGGAGACTTTTTAGCACCCTCTGAGGTTTGCAAACATCTATTATTGATGGGGCCGCCATGTTCAGTGACAACCATCAGCAGCCTGGCTGGCCTGCTGGCTGGCTGGGCGAGGCAATCAGAAGGCTGCAGGGGTAGAGGCCGCACCCTGATTCATCCGCTCCCAATTACAGGTCTGGGAGGATGTGTCTGGGAGGATCTGGGGAGTGGGGGAGTGGGGCAGGCGCTTTGCCTTCAGGAAGCAAATGGGGAGCCGGAAGGGCTGAGGCCTGACATGGGGTCTGCAGAGAGGCTACTTCTGCTTGAGAAACCAGAGGTAGGGATGAGAAGACACACACTCTGCATTCAAACAGGGTGAGCGCTAGATGCAATGGAGAAGAACAGGGCAGGCCCCTCTCTCTGCTGGAAGGCGGATGTTGGCCCCTTCTTGGAATGCTGGAAAGCGGAGGGGCGGGGCGGGGTGGGGCGGGGCTGGCGGGCGGGCGGGAGGGAGGGAGGGAGAGGGGCTGCTTCTGCCTCTGTAACAGCCTGCAGCACTGGCGGATGCTCCTGGAGAGAGGCTGGGGAGGCCCTCGGTACCTGCCCCAGCCTTAGTTAAATGGGAGGGAAATTTGCTTGGACACCTCTCCTTTGCTATTCCAGGGGAGGTCGCTGGCCTCCCTGGGATCTGGACATTGGCCCCCTCCACAAGGATGCGCTTTTGCGCCCGGTTCGGCGATTATGCGCATTATCGCGGAGGCGCATTTACTCCTAATCCCTCTGCACGGGAGGCGGCGAGAGGCGGCGAAGCGCATTAATTGATGTCCAAAAAGCGCTTTACAAGAAGTTAATGCGCATAATCGCTTGTTCACACGGCGAAAATGCGCTTTAACGGCCGGAGCAAAATAAAAGTCGCTATTTAACGCGCATTCGATAATGCGCATAATCCGGGAGATAATGCGCCTCTACGCCCGTTTTGCGCTCCGCTGGTGTGGAGGTAAAATTTATAATGAGCCTTCAAAGAGCATTAAACCTCTCTTGTGGAGGTAGCCATTGACATGTGGCTCTAATTCGGGCCAAGAGGTGGAGCTTATTGTAGCTCCCAGCAGCCTTTTAAAAAAGTGATGCAGGCACTGGGGGGAAAATCCCCCAAAATTTTGCACAGGTCTGATTTTTCACAATGCAGATCTGATTCATTGTTATGTGCTGCATCGGTATCCATTCCAAAGCACAGACCACAGAATGCTTCAGATTGTAGCCCGTGCATCTCTCGCCCATCTTGCAAACAGACGACTTAATTGTGCAGTAGCTTGTCCAACTTGTTGCTTCCCCCTGCAGATCATGATACTATCTCTATTTTATTTATTACTTTTTAAAACATTATACTTTAAAAATAATAATTACAACTATTTACAATAAAAGCAGCACCAAAAACTCACAGAATAGAAAATAACACTAAGTCAGTAAATACAATTAAGCAAAATTTTTAGTTTTTGTACCAGAACAGAACATATTTGTGGCTCCTCTGATTGCTCCTCCTCTGACCCCTCCCCACTATATCAAAGGACATATTTTCACCACAAAAAGTCTTTATAATATATGAAAAATTCATAGCCCAAAAGCTCCATGAAGTGGTGGCTATCATACGTACCCTTTCTAGAAGGGTAAATGAGATGATGGACGATGAATCTCTGTCACCTCTTTCTTGATGTCGGAAAGGAAGGGAGGCCCCATTTCAAAGAAGGAGCTTTTGAAGCATTGACTTTTCAGACAAAGGTAAAAACCAAATCCTTGTGAACTGAATGAATATGGAGAGAAGAATATTCAGTGTACATTCTAGCCTGTGCAAGGAAGAATACAATGTGGAGAAGTTGTTTGGATCCTCTTCATCTATTGAAAGAAGCCCAAACTTCAGATATATCAGAGCCCCTTTTCCCAGCACGAAGGAGAAGATGCAAGTAAATCTTCCAGTGTAAACAGAGGAGATGTTTGGGTAATGTGATGAAGAGGGATGGCAGTAGGGGCCTGCCTATGTGTGAGCTTCAAGGAAGCCTTGTGTGCTGCAGCTGAGGAGGACAGGAGTGCCTGTTGGGTCCATAAGGCTGACCTATGCACCTCTGAAATTGGGGTTCAACTAACCATTTCCCATGCAACTCTTAAACCACAGGCATCAGAAACAAATACAGGGGTGGAGACAAACAGCCCCTTGCAATGAACAGTGTGCCTGTAGCTTTTCCTTCTGGGGAAACGCCAGCTCTGCAGCTGTCCAATTCAATGGCAGAGCACATGCAGGAGGTTCCCAGCACAACGTCTGGCAGCATCTCCAAATAAAAGGATTGTAGGTACCGGGTGATGGCAGTGGGGATCCTGCCTGATGTAGGAGGAGGCATGCTGCTGCTCCCCCACATGGCTGCCACCACTGCTGCTCCCCACCCCCATGGCCACCTGGAGAGCCCACCCATCTCCCTGCTCCCACTGGGGAAGTCCTCGAGTGAGAGACTAGGCAGGTGGCTGCTTCCACGCTCTGCTGTTGGCTGCAGTAGGAGCGTGGGTGCGGTGAGGCAATGACAGGCCTCCCAGCATGGGGGAGGGCATTTGCCACCCCTCCCAATACACTGCCTGAGGAGGGGGATTCATCCTGTCTCATGGGCAATGGGGTGGCCCTGAGTGAGGGGAAAGACTCTCCTCTGCTTAAGGCCTTGTTGAAGATCTGGTGCCAGTCGCAGTAGATGAGACTGGGCTGGTTGGATTCGCTTCACCTATGAATGATGAATTGGTATCCATAGCCTGAGGATTGGTGAACTGAGGATTGGAATGAGTTGTACCCAAGAGGATTTGATAGGCTCCCAGAGAGGGAGGGAGGCTGCCTTTGGCTAAAATCTGGTCCCTCCCTCCTGCCAGCAGCTCCTAATTCCTTGGCAAATGGGCATGATCATCTCCCGCAAAAAGACCTCTGCCGTCCCTGAGACTCCACTCAGAAGCAGCAGCCTTCCCTGCCTCTTGCTCTTTATTACCTTTCAATGACTTAAGCCGCTGCACAGAATAACTTCATCAAGGTGTCAACCTAAACAGATTTCCCCCCTATAATAGCCTGACTTGTGCAGGTTCTTAATGAAAAATATTGATTGCAAAGGATTAGTTGCAGATTTATGAGGTTGGCACTGATCCCTCCGTCACCTGATGCCTTATCAGAGGATGACGGAACTGATCCCCCTATGCAGTTTTTAAAAAGCAATCACAGACCACGTCAGGCAGAAGCTTATTTTGCAGAGAAATGCAGAGCAGGTTCTGCCTGGCTCTGAATCAGATCCATTTTTTAGTGGCGAGCTAATAGCAGTGTGTGTGTGTGTGTATGTGGGGTGTGCAAACAGCACCCCAAGCCATCTAATCTATTTGGAATCTGCACCTGGCTCAGAGTGCCGCAGCCAGATTACCCAACTGGAGTTGCAATGGATGTGTTACATACCAGTTTCAAGAACTGATGGTTCCCAGACACAGTTTGAGGTGCTGCTGTTGCCCTTTAAAGCCCTAAGCCAGCAGTGGGTGAGCTAATGCGCATGGGCCAGTCATGCTCCGCCAGCCCCCCTCCCCCAAACACCCCCCCCTTAGAGAAGGGTGCCAAGAGAGGGCAGGCTCAGTGGGAACTGCCTCCTCAATGTAGGCCCAGCACCTTGAGACAGCTGCTCCCAAAGGCTCCAGTCACCCCTTGCCTTTCCCAATGGAGCCAGCTAAGCAGGAGCCCCCACTTCAAGCCCCCACATTGCCTGGAAATGGCCCTGCTGCACTGGAGCTGAGGTTAAGGAAGTGCTGCGCTGTGTGAGAGTGGTGTGTGTGGGCTGCCTGCCCCCACCCCTGGGCTCTGGCTCTACTACCACTGGCATGGGGCTCCCAGCATGCTTCCCCAGCGCCAACACTTGGGCCCAAGGAGCTTCTGCAGCCCTGAACAAAACATCTGGACTCCACACACGGGAAGGATCGTCATGAGAGCCCCCCCCCCGGTTTGGAATGAGATGGGTGCCAAGCAGAGACGGGTGATGGGACACCCCCTCCACCTGTCCTCCTTTCTTGTGAAGCAAGGCAATGTTTCCCACTTAAAAAACCATCCGCATCTTGGAGCGGCTGAAGCAATTTCTGTGCTCAGGGAAGCCTTAAAAGAGGCCTAAATCTGTCCCACAAGGGGCGGAGCTGGTGACTGGGAGGGGAAGGCTCATCTTGCTGGCTTTAGGGTCCCTTTTTAAAACAACAACAACCACAACAACGTGATATTCAATTATTGCGCATAGTACAAGGAACTTCTCATAAACGAATACAATAGTGGTCAACTATTCAAACACAAATAAATAAAAAGAACTGTTCCCATTCGTGTTTGAGTTACATGAATGGTAGAATGTTCTTACAGCACCCCTCATTTAAATAGATCACTCCAAAATGAAGTTTGGGGTATATTGGAGCTTTATAGGCCACTCTGCCATGATAGCTTAGTCTCTCTGAAAGTGCAATTTCCCAGGTATTAGTGAACCAGCCCTGCATTGTGCAACCAGCACCTGTTTCCAATGTTCTACTTTTTCCAGATGTGCTGCTAGCAACAAAAACAGGACCACCTCACAGTGTGGCAAATGGCCTCTTACTTTATCTGTTAGAGACAGAAGTGCTAAGAGAGGCCCTGGCACAATGATGCAAACAACAATATCTGAAATCACCCCAAATACTCCAGACCAGAAGTGTTGAACCTGGGGAAAGTCCCAGCACACACAGTATGGAGTGCTAACAAGGAATTCTGGAGTGCCATCAATCTATTTTGCAAATGACTCAGATGCCACCATGGTCTGATTCCCTATTTGGTGAATAGTAAGACAAGACCCCCCCCCCCCAAAAAGGTGCTTTCTCCAATTCCAACTTTTGATCTCACCTTAGGAGGTCAAGACCTTGATGGTACCCTGAGCCAGTTTGCCAGGAGTCTCTTGTTGGAAACCTGTCTCACCCTGTCCTTTAAATAGAGGAGAAAGTGCTGGATCAGTCGCATACACCATCACTCTGAAGAAGCAAAGATGGGTGTTAATTATTCCAAACTGAGTTCCTAGAACTCAAGCAAGTTTCAGATTATATCTAATTAACATCTCCTTCTTGATACCAA
This sequence comes from Anniella stebbinsi, assembly GCA_029215795.1. NCBI lineage: Eukaryota > Metazoa > Chordata > Lepidosauria > Squamata > Anniellidae > Anniella > Anniella stebbinsi. The sequence goes on along the minus strand of JARDYH010000007.1, from coordinate 45,421,649 downwards.
ATAAAATGTAATTAAACCTCTTCAAAGAAAACTGCCAGTCCTTCTTTCCAAAGATGACCCAGTCAGAACAGAGTACATGAAGGGTGTTGTAAGATAATTCAAAATTCCCTTATGAGTGCCTCTGAAATTATAGTTAATAAAGTGGGTCTCATGAAAGACCTCAGGTTAACTTGACACCAGAGTTAAAGCACGTAGAGGAATTGCTAAGTAGCTACATTCCTAAGAGCAGAAAACAAAGGTTAAGGCAGGAACTGACATATCAATGAACCCTGTTTTCTTGAGAGACAGGCTATCTGATAAGGATTGCAATGTTTGTGTATTCCGTCTCTTAGTTAAAGAATGAGTTAACTTCATCTACATCAGAAGATTCTTTGAAGCCTATGTGTATTCAAGATAAGTTAGAAATCAGTTATTGTTTAACTGAGCAGAGATCCATGTATCCTTGTGTGATTTTTCTATTTAAGGTTGATCAAAATATGTATTCAGTACCATTTCTAGGTTTTGATTCCTAAATGGTCACTTCTTGCAAGAAGGAGAATTAAAGTTTTCGATCTTACACGTGTCTTTCGTCTGATTGGGATAGTGACGGTTGGGACACGGAAATACATGAGTCTGATTTCAAGACTCTTACCACAAATGGCGAGCCAAGCCAGGAGGCCCAACTAGATGATCATCGCGCCCTTTTTCAGACTGGAACAAGCCCTGCCGGCATAGGTGAGTTTTTACCTAAGGGAAACTTACAGTCTGGGGAAGGACGGGCGGTCATCAACCAAGGCTACTCCCTTCAATGAATGTAAGATCGAAGGATATAAAGCAGGTAAAAGGTCTTCGGTAATATTTTTAAAGGGGTCTTCGGTGATATTTTGGTGAAAGCTTATAAAGAGGTGGTGAAAGATACACACGCAGCAAAACCAAGATATTGCGGGTAGTGAAGACCAGGGAATAGTTCAAGAGATGTGTTTTGGAAACACACTGAACTACAAATATTGCGGGTAGTGAAGACCAGGTTGATTATCTTCTAGAATATTTGGTTTGAGTTTTGCAACGAAATCAAATATTACTGGAGAGAAGATAACTGAATATTCCGGAAGGATCTCCACTGGATGTAGTCCTGGAGAAATAGAAAACTGTCCTGGGAAAATCTGATTTAAAGAAAAGTCGACTTGTTAAATTATGTGCTGAAACATGGCCAGAATTAGGATAAAAAAAAAAATAAAAAAAAAAAAGGTCACATATTAGATTATTTGAAAAGGGTATACTGAAAGATTTAAAAGGTGTTTTAGAGATATCATATCCTGGATATTTAGAAAATTTGTATGTTTGGATCCATGTTGCAGAAGGTTTTAAAATCAAGCCTTCTCAGGTATCTTTTTCAAAGTATTGATCAGAAAGTTTTTACTGCAACTGCACCCCCACCTCCTTATTGCCCTCCAGAGGAAAGTGCACTTCCTCAGGAGGGACTTTATCCATTGTTGAGTAACGTTCAAACTGTAGTAACAGCACCCGCAGTTGCGGCAGTTCCTGCAGTGGGGGGAGCTCCTGCCATTTTTGGCAGTGCCAGCACAATTACAGAGTGTTACATCGTATGTGCATACTCCTTTTAAAGTTAAAAACTGTAAATTGGTCAAAGGTAAAATTGGTGCTCCAAGATAAAGATGAAATGCCAGCTGACTATTTGGTTCGCCTTTCCCGTAGTCTCCGCATGTATGGTGGTATTGATCCTGAGGCAGTAGCGAATGCTTCCTTGGTGGTTGGAATTTTTGTAGATCAGGCAGCCCCAGATATTAAGGAGTATTTTGTGAAGCATAGATATGAAAGTTTTGGCAGAGGTGCTCACAGAAAGATTTGGTAGTTGCGTTTGTGGCAGGGGCCGTAGAAGATTTTCAAGAGTAGGAGAAAGAAATGTTGATGAAAGTGAGAAGGGATGTTGTTTTTTTTTTGTAAAAAGCCAGGACACTGGAAGAAAGATTGTATTTTGAGACAGCAGTCTAGTCAAATGCAAGGAGCTGAGGTGGTGTCACAATGACTGGTAGAAAGAGATTTAGGAAAAGAAGTGGAAAAAACGGAGACTGGGGAAATGCCGAATTCATAGAAATTAAAATTAAATAAACCATTTTTGACTTTGACCATTAATGGACAGCCATACAATTGTCTTCTGGATACCGGTGCGGCCAGAAGTATGTTAAATAAAACTGTTTTGCCTCTTTCTGGATATAGAGAAAGGGTGGTAGGAATCGATGGGATTTCTTCTTCCACTCCCCTTAGCACTCCGGTGCAAGTTAAAATTGGGCCCCTTACATGTGATCATTCATTTCTTATGATGTCTAAAAGCCCTGTGAGCTTATTGGGGAGAAATTTATTGGCAAAATTAAAGGCCACTATAAAATGTACTGCTGATGGTGTGTTTGTGTCCCTTCCTGCTGAGAATGTATTGGCTTTTATGAGTGAAACAGAAGAAATAGATGGCAACACACTCCCACTGGAGCTCCAGGAAATACCCTCTCATTATTGGGCAGAAGATTCTGGGGAAGTAGGGCTCTTAAAGTCAGCTGCCCCAGTTAAGATCACTGTTCGTAATGACATGGTACCCCCAAGGGGAAAACCATATCCCCTTTCAAAAGAAGCCCAAGAATGTATAGGAAAAACAATTGAGAAATTTTTAGAACAGAGAATTTTGGTTCCATGTTCCTCTCCATGTAATACTTCAGTAATGGCTGTGAGAAAAAAAATAGATAGAACTGAGAGAGGCTCCTATTTACTGTTTAGAAATAGATATTAAGAGAATTAATGAATATGTAATCCCCAGACATAATGTGGTCCCAAATCTTGCCACCATTATGTGTAGTATACCTGTTTCTGCATAAGTGTACACAGCTTTAGATTTGAGACTATTATGTGCAGAAACGGAGGAAAATTGTAAAATTGATTCAATTCACTTGATCAAGGCCTTAGGAGAACATGGACATAAAATTGCAAAAAGAAAATTACAATGGTGTAAAAGAGAGGTGGAATATTTGGGACATGTTTTGTCAGAGGGAACTAGAAAATTGTCTTGTAAGCGTATACATGCAATAACGCAGGCAAAGGTGACAAAAAGTCAAATTCGTGCTCTGTTAGGAATGTTGGGTTATTGTAGAGCATGGATCCCTAGCTTTTCACAAATTGTTAAACCCTGGTTAGAAAAAACGAAAGCAGAAGCCCCAGAAGAAATTGAATGGACTAAAGCAGATGAGAATGCCTGGAAAGAAGTAAAATCACTTTTAGTCTCTGCTCCTGCCCTAGGTCTCCCTGATTATCAGAAAGATTTTATTTTATTTGTACATGAAAGAAAAGGTGTTGCATCTGGGGTTTTATGTCAATATTTGGGTTCGCATCGGAGACCTATAGGGTATTACTCAGCACAATTGGATCCAGTTGCACAGGGATATGCTGCCTGCTTAAGGAGTATAGCTGCAGCAGCTTTGATTGTTGAAAAAGTACAAGATATTGTGCTTGGACACCCATTACAATTATGAGTTCCACATGCTGTTTCTGCATTATTAACGCAAAAGAATACTCAACATTTTACAAATGCAAGATATACAAAATATGAGACTTTATTATTGCAAACTCCTGAATTGACTGTGTTAAGATGTAACGTACTTAATCCTGCCACTTTATTACCAGAAATGGATGCAGAGGCTCCACATGATTGCATTGAAGTAATTAAAGAAGTACAATTGCCAAGAGATGATTTAACTGATATGCCTCTAGTGGACGCTGAATTAATGTGGTTTGTAGATAGATCTTCAAAGATAATAGCAGGAGTCAGAAAGACTGGTTTTGCTGTTATCTCATTGACAGAAATTATTATTTCTGGACCTCTTCCAGGAAGTAAAAGTGCACAAGCTGCAGAATTTATAGCGTTAACAAAAGCATGTCAAAAGGCGAAAAACAGAAAATTAACTGTGTATTCTGATTCAAAATATGCAATTGGAGTATGTTTTGCAACAGGATCGTTGTGGAAAGAAAGAGGGTTTATTACTGCAGATGGCAGACCCATTTCCAATGGAGCAGAAATAGATGCCCTTCTGGGTGCTATACATCTGCCCCTTGCCCTCGCAATTGTTTACTGCAAAGCGCACGGTTCGGAGACTGATGAGGTGACAAGAGGAAATAGGAGAGCTGATGACGAAGCTAAGGCCGCTGCTCTTCGTCCTTTACCCTTTAATCTGATGGCGGCAGCAGAAGTGGATGTGCCCCCTTTGATGTCGAAAGATCTAAGTATTTGGTGGGAAAAGGCGGGTGCAACGGAAAAAGAGATATAGAGAGCAGCGGGCGCAGAAGAAAAAAGTGAAGGGCAGTGGGAAATGCCAGACGGGAGATTAGTATTGCCAAAAGCAGGATTGAGGGCAGTGGTTTCAAAACAGCATAATCAGGGGCATGAGGGACAGACTGGATTGGCATTAGCAATTGCAAGAAATTGGTTTGCCCCTGGGGTTCATCAGATGGCAAAAAGGGTGGTACAAGCTTGTACTGTGAGTGCTAAGGAAAATGCAAAACCTCAGCCTCTGGGCCAAATAGGGGGAAGGCCCTGGGTACAGCTCCCTTTTGAATCAGTCCAAATTGACTTTGCCCATATGCCACGCTTCCAAAAATATCAATGGATGTTAGTAATTTTAGACAAGTTGACAGGCTGGATAGCCTTAATGAGAGACTTGTCAAAATGCTTAGGGGAACAATGGGTTTTACATACTCCCTATCACCCACAATCCTCAGGTCAAGTAGAACGCATGAATGCTACCCTCAAGAGAAAACTTACAAAAATGTGCATTGCTTCAAAATTGGCATGGCCAACTGCCTTCCCTTTGGTTCTTTATTCTATCAGAACCACTCCAAGGCAACCTACAGGTTTGTCACCATATGAAGCATTGTATGGGAGGCCCCCCCAATAGGAAGAGAATATGCAAGGCCATATGTAACTTTACTAGGAGGGGATGAAGATCTTGTTGCTTATATTATACAGCTCCAGAAGCAGTTCCAGAAGATCAGGCGGCACGTGATAGATGCCCAACCTTTGCCATTGGATACTCCTGCACATCCTTTCAGGCTGGTGATGAAGTATACGTGAGAATCTGGACAGCAGACGGTTTGGAAGAGCGATGGTCAGGCCCTCATCTTGTATTGATGACCACTCATACAGCGTTGAAAGTAAAAGGAAAAGGGGCTTGGATTCATTACACGCATTGTGCTAGGAAAAACCCACAAGGACCTTTTGATCTCGCTGGCGCGGGAGGGGTCGAAAGTGAGGACGTCTCGCTACGAGGGATCAACGCGTGTCCTTCTCCGAATTGCGTGGACGAAGCAGGACAAGAAGCAGAGGCAGAGGAGGAACAGGATCATCATCCTAAAATTGACAAAACGTGGGCCGTGTTACCCACACCAGAATTACACTCTCCTTCAGTGGAACCGCAGTGGACAGTGAGATTTACTGATAAAGAAACACACCCTTTAAAGTTAAGGTTCCAAAAGAAATAAATATGAAAGTAATATTCATTTTATATTGTATAAAATTTTGTATACCAAAAGGACAGTCAAATTGGTTTAAAAGACATGCTTTAGAAATGTTTAATCGCTGGAGGAATGATTCAATTTTGTATTACGAATATCCAGCAGCAATAAGAGCATTTTCAGTATTACCTGCTCTTATTGAAAGTCCAGATGTAATAGTTGGAGCATTACAGCAAAAGAATACTTTGTTTTCTGATCCCAGTAATTTAAATGAAGTTGACTTCAGGAAGTTCAAATATAGCATATATACCCCTGGGATGTGTTTTTGTTGTCACCATTCAGGAATATGGAATGAAAAATGGAAAGATTGGATAAGACAAAGGGATTTCTTGAGGAATTTGAGAAATTACTCTACTTGCACAGAAAAGTTTTGGTTATGGGGAAACTCTAACTCCTCATATCATACTAAGGTACTGTTAAATGAAACTGTGTTCCATGAGATGTACCCTTATTATCCTATATTTCATCCCACCTATCAAGGAATAGGAAGTATTTGTTCAGGATGGCAACTCAGAGATCCAAATTTATGGTTTTTCTATGATGGATGGGCAACAAACTATCACTCAGGAAATTACCAGTGTGTAAGAGTAGGATATTTGACCCTACCGGTCCAAATAAGTAAATCAGAAATGAATAAAAGAAAAAAAAAAGGCAACTCAAGGAGGAGCTGGTGAATTGTTAAGAAAGCTTAGACCAAATTGCAATGATATGGTTATAATAGGAAAACAACTGTCAAAAACTGAAGGAGACAGAGTGGGCGGTGGATTAATAACAGGAATCTTAACCTTAGGTGCTTACCCTGGAATAATAGCACAAGAAAATAGAAAGAGTATTTTGGGTCTTACATGCCGTTTAGAAAAAACTATTAATGCAACAGAGATAATTGTACGGGCAATGCAGTCAGAGATTGGAGAATTAAATCAAGAACTTATTCAGCATAGAATGGCTCTTGATTACCTCCTAGCAAAGCAGGGAGGTTTTTGTAAAATTATCCAGAAAGGTTGCAAAGTAGTTTTTCATGATATGAATAAAACTATCGAAGATGAGTTGTCAAAACTACAACAAATGGTAATAGACAATTACTCTAGAGTAACAAATCCATGGGATTGGCTAAATTCCTGGTTGCCAAATTGGAATTGGTTAAAACAAATAATTATATTTGTATTGATTATAATAATGATTGTTTTAATTACTCCTTGTGTCTTTCAATGTATGATGAAGTTTTGGAAAAAAAAGAGTGCATAAACAGATGTTAATTATGTATCAGAACATGCCTGGTGAAAGCGTAACTGACAATAAGATGAGAGAGCTACAAACTTGGATTGAATTATCTAGTCTGGAGAATGATCCTAATGACGTTTAAAGACGCATTGGATCAAAACGGAGGAGTGTTGTAAGATAATTCAAAATTCCCTTATGAGTGCCTCTGAAATTATAGTTAATAAAGTGGGTCTCATGAAAGACCTCAGGTTAACTTGACACCAGAGTTAAAGCACGTAGAGGAATTGCTAAGTAGCTACATTCCTAAGAGCAGAAAACAAAGGTTAAGGCAGGAACTGACATATCAATGAACCCTGTTTTCTTGAGAGACAGGCTATCCCGTCTCTTAGTTAAAGAATGAGTTAACTTCATCTACATCAGAAGATTCTTTGAAGCCTATGTGTATTCAAGATAAGTTAGAAATCAGTTATTGTTTAACTGAGCAGAGATCCATGTATCCTTGTGTGATTTTTCTATTTAAGGTTGATCAAAATATGTATTCAGTACCATTTCTAGGTTTTGATTCCTAAATGGTCACTTCTTGCAAGAAGGAGAATTAAAGTTTTCGATCTTACACGTGTCTTTCGTCTGATTGGGATAGTGACGGTTGGGACACGGAAATACATGAGTCTGATTTCAAGACTCTTACCACAAGGGGAACCCTGAACCTGAGTGCAATGTCTCAGCAAAATGCAGCAATGCCTTGCATGCAAAGAAGGATTGCAGGCCATTCTGCAGCAGGCTTTGCTGGTTTTAGACTACGCAGAGGAAGCCACAGTGGTGCTTCCGACCTCCAGAGACGGAGGCCGAAGCAGACAAATGGAGATTCCCTTATGGAGTTGGCCACACAAAGCTCTAGTCAGCAGGTTGCTTCTTCCCCGCTTTTCCGCAGGATGTCATAGTAGTTTGGAGCAGTCCTCCCAGCAGCCTCACCCCAGCTCTGAGGCTGGTGGTGGTGGTGATGGTGGTGGGACCCTGTCCACCCACATGGCAATGTGGGCTCTCTTGGTGGAGGAGGCCTGGCAGCATTAAGACTGACCCTTGGCAATGGCAGCCCCTGGGTAGAAGGGGCAGTAGGGTGGGATCTTGTTAGATGCTGAGATTCCCCAGCAGCTCACTCGTGCTGGAGTCACTGGCCCAGGAGGGAGAAGATAAACACATATTGGGCCTGTTAGCCCTGTTAACTCCCCTGAAGGAGGCAGCTTCCTCAGTAATTCTGTCATGTGCCCAGTGGTGGTGGTGGTGGAGGAGGAGGAAGCACCATTGCCAGCAGATGCCCCCTCTGCTGCCCCTTCAACTTCTGAATTTTTGGAGGATATTAGTAGCCTGGTCTCCATGGTAGTCTCAGCAAGTACAATCGAAAGTTGATTGGTCAGGTAGTTATATTACAAATAATAATAATAATAATAATAATATATTTATTTCTTACCCGCCTCTCCCTCTGGATCGAGGCGAGGAACAACATCAAATATAAAATACATAAAACTGATTAAAAGCACATAAAACTAATACATTATTAAAATACCAATAAAACACTTAGGCTTTAATGGAAGCTCATGACTATTCATCTGAAGCTGGGCAGGCTGCATCCCTGCAATTTCTTTTCTTGTTCTGTCAAATAATGATGATGATGATGATGATGATGATGATGATGATGTATCTGTCCATCTCTCTTTCTTGAAAACAATGGAATTTAAAAGCACTTGTCACAAAACGTCTGGCACTTTCTTGGGTGAAATTTATTTATTTATTTATTACATTTGTATACCGCCCCATAGCCAAAGCTCTCTGGGCGGACTCGTCCCCTCATATGGTCTAGAGTGCCTGCAATCCCATCCCATCCCATCCTGTTAAACAGGCCAGGATGCAGCGCCATCTGTGGATATCACATGTTAGTCAATGAAAGGGATGAAGGTTTTGATTTTCCAATTGCATCTTGGCTTGAAACCCTGAGCCAAAGTGTGCTGTTTTCCAACTCTCCGAATTGTAGGCAGATAAAATCCAGGTCAGGGCTCATATAACTTTAACAGTTGTAGAGAAAAGGGAATTTCAGCCGGTGTCATTGTATGCAATTAGTTCCTGGTGAAATTCCCTCTTCATCACAACAGTTAAAGTTGCAGGGGCCCTGCCTTCTTTTGTATATGGTCACTCTAGTATAGTGCATGCACCTTTAACTGTTGTGATGAAGAGAGAATTTCACCAGGAACTAATTGCATACAAATGACACTGGCTGAAATTCCCTTTTCTCTACAACTGTTAAAGTTACATGAGCCCTGACCTGGATTTTATCTGGTCAGCCTACCGAATTGAGGTCCAAGCCAAATCTTGAGGTTGGTGCATACCCATAATGTAAATCAATAATATATATCAATAAAATCATGAAAACGACAGAGCACAAGAGCAGAATAAACCACCTGGGTCTGTCTAACAACCCACAGCCAGAGCCAGAGGGCCCCCGAAAGACACAATAGGACCCAGCGCAGGCTACTTATTCTGCTGCTGCTCCTCCAAGAGGCCTTGAGCTCTGGGCCCCTCCCACCCTTCACCCCTGGGAGTCCTGCTCAGTACCACTCAGGTCAGACATTGCAAGGAGGGGTACAGTTCATGCCCTGCTTTGTTGCCTGCCCTCACAGCCAAAGAGATTAGACAGTTTTCTCGAGGAAAGCTGGATGCTGGAATCTGTTCCCAGGGCCAAAGGCTGCCTTTGTGTGCAAGGGTGCCTCTACAAGAGCGATTTAAAGCTCTTTCAAGGCGCATTACAGATTTTACCTCTACAAGAGCGGAGCGCAAATCGGGGGTTGAGGCGCTTTTTATCTCAGCTTATGCGCATTATTGAATGCGCATTAAATAGCAACTTAAAATTTATCGCTGGAGTTAAAGCGCCTTATGGCCATGTAAACATGAGATTCTCCGCATGTAAACAACTTTAAAGCGCATTTCATACAGCCTGTAATGCGCTTCACCGCCTCTTGTGAATAGGTATTAGGAGTAAATGCGCTTCTCCATATATTTTCATAATCAGGCAACTGGGCATCAAAGCGAAATCTTGTAGAGGGGACCGAAGTCTAGTTGGGATGGGGTGAGGAATCTCCTAGTGTGAGTTGGCTTACTAGGGCCAGATCAACACCTTGTGTCAAATCATTATGAATGTGTAATAAAAAGCAGGAAATAGCACTATGAAGGAGGTAGATGGAATGTGGATTGTGCCCCAACAGTTATCAGTGCACTTCAATACCGCTATACATCTGTAGTGTTGGTGGTGGCCACAGCAGCAGCAGCAATGCTCCAATCACTGCTGGGCACTCATGAGTGAAAATCTGGAAACCACCATTTCCATTTCCCACAATGCCCCAATGTAGTGTCACTCCAGGGCATTGTGGGAAATGTCAATAGTGGCTCCAAGATCCATACTTAGGGAGCCATTTTAATTGTTGGGCATTTCAGAAATTAAAATGTTTGGCTGGCAACTTGCTGGTCTTTCCCCATAACTCCTCAAAGGTCAAGACAGGAGCCCAGTTTTTAACCTCATCACCAAGCACCTTTCATGCAGCCTCAGTTTGCTTCCTGAATGCCAAGAGATCCATGAACCATAGTTGCCTTTGGGCAATTCTCAGCATTGCTGCCTGCCTGCTGCTGCCTTGTTTTGCATCCCCGGCCCCTTAGGCTAGCTATATGCAAAGGAGCACAGGGCTTCTGTATCTTTAACAGCTGGATAGAAAAGGGAATTTGTATGCATGCAGCACCTGGTGGAATTCCCTCTTCATCACAACAGTCGAAGCTGCAAGAGCCCTGCCCTCTTTTGTATCTGGTCACTCTAGTATAGCCCCTGCAGCTTTAATTGTTGTGATGAAGAGGGAACTTCACCAAGTGCTGCATGCCTACAAAGGTCACCTGCTGAAATTCTCTTTTCTATACAACTGTTAAAGGTAGAGGACCCCCCCCCCCCCCGGTCCTCCTTTCCATAGGGCCACCCTATCAGGCCACTCGTATCCTTGCAGTGACTCTGCTACCTCAGACAGTGACAATCATGTTATTCTTAACAGTGGACATTCTACTCATGGCCATAGATTCAAGGGACTGGTGCCACGGGCTACTGTGTGCAGATGGCAGCAGTGCCATCAGCAAACCAAGGGCCAGCTGCCAAAGGGTTGGCAAAGGCACCCCATGGTGGGCTTCAATTTATTTATTTTTTATTTATTTTATTCCATTTATATACCGCCCCATAGCCAAAGCTCTCTGGGTCTTGAAATGCCCCAGAGATGGACAATCTTCTGCTCCAGACCCGTGCTCATGCTGTAGGAACACCCTCTTGGGCTGCTGGAGCAGGGGCAGCTGCTATTCCTCTGTTTCTGCTTCTCAGCCAATCACGTCACTTTGGTGTGTGACAGTTGCTGTCTTTTGAGAGATGATGAAATACTGTTCTTAGGAAGAGGAGGCAGAAGGGCAGCCCCCACAGCGATTCTGGTGTCGTCAGCATCTATGGAGCACCCACTTCCCTTCCCTCCCTCCCTCCCTCCTGCTGTCTCAGCTCTGGTAACAGCACATGCCAGGAATTCTGCCCTGGAAGTGACAAGGTGCACGTGGGAGCTGCAGGCATCAGGTCCAAACCCATTCTTTGCCTGATTTTGATGCTGGGGAGATGGAGGTTCTGCCAGGAACTCCTTCATTGCTTTAGGGCATGGGAAATACATGGTTGTGCCCAAGGCTTCCCTGAGAAGGTGAGTTTTGAGGTGGGATGTGAAGGAAAAAAGGGAGGTGGCCTCACTCAGATGTTATGGGAGGCCGTTCCAACCAAGCACACTGGGCAGCAAGGGAGGAGAAAGGGCAGAGTCCTTTGAGGGAGTAGGAGACCTTCCAAGGACTGAGGGTCATGGAGAAGTGATGGTCACAATATATTTCAGTATAAGAAGGGACAGATAAAGGTGGGACAGGAAAAGGCCAAGGTGGGCTCGGAAGAGTTAGTGCTGGATCTGGAAGTGGACAAGAAGCCAGTGTAGGGATATAAGGACGAGAGCAACATGGCTTCAGTTGTCCATGCTCTGGTAACCTCCAAGTTAGATTACTGCAATGCACTCTATGTGGGGCTGCCTTTGAAGATGGTTTGGAAGCTGCAGCTTGTGCAGAATGCAGTGGCCAGATTGGTAACAGGGACCAGAAGGTTCGAACATATAAGACCGATTCTGGCCTGCTTGCACTGGCTGCCTGTATGTTTCCGAGCCCGATTCAAGGTGCTGGTTTTAACCTATAAAGCCTTACATGGTTTGGGATTGTTGAGAGAATATTTCAAGTGTGATCATACCAATAGCTTGTGATAACAGCATTTAAATAACTCAGATACTAATATTGATTTCATTCTACTAATAAATACATGTAACTGTTTTCCTGTAAAGTAAAACCAGCAATGTACTAGTTAGATGAAGAAAAACTGCCTTCTTGTAGAGTTGTAAGCCTTCACCATAATGAACTTTGTTCCATTAGCAACTAGATGCATTCTGCTTGTTTTAGTTCATCTTGACCTAGAGACAAGATACATCATTCCTATGAGATACCCTGTATTATTGTAAACTTTCCCTTAGCACAAAAGTTATGCTGCACAAGGTTCAGATTATGCTAATTCTGATGTTTCCAGTTCCCTATATAAGAGTGATACCCTATATACTTAATTCAGTCAGAGGTCTTTCTCTGGCTCCATCAGCTGATGAATTCCTCAATAAACTTACTTCTGAGAACTGAGAGTATGTAAGTATCATTGGTCTCTGCTGCAAAATTGAGTCTAGTTGCTTGAATATAACTCCTTTGAGTTATTAGGGGGAGGAGTCACCAATATATGAGAAGCCCCTTCCCTTTCAAAAGTCAATCTTCCCTAGAGCATACATAGGCTAGTAAATGTTTCAACACATTAGAAAGAATTAGAGTAAAGATCTTTCTTATAAGGGATCAGTGACAATAAATGACCCCTTTCTCATAAGAGGGTGTCATAGGCCCCCCCGGGGAGACCCAAATTCCTGCAACAGGGACCACAATACCTGATGGAACGCCTTTCCCGACATGAACCTACCCGTACACTACGCTCAACATCAAAGGTCCTCCTCTCAGTGCCTAATCTGAGGGAAGCTCGGAGGATGGCAACAAGGGAGAGGGCCTTCTCTGTGGTGGCCCCTCAATTGTGGAATGATCTCCCCGATGAGGCCCGCCTGGCGCCAATACTGTTATCTTTTCGGCACCAGGTCAAAACTTTTCTTTTCTCCCAGGCATTTTAACAGCTCAAGCTGAGGTTTTGATTGACAGTATAGCCAGGCTTAACAGTTTAAACTGTTTTAAATGTCAGTTGTTTTATGTTTATGTTTTTAAATTTTGTATATTGTCTTTTTAGTGTTCAATCTTTTAATTTTTGTAAACCGCCCAGAGAGCTTCGGCTATGGGGCAGTATATAAATTTAAATAATAATAATAATAATAATAATAATAATAATAATAATAATGAGGTCAATGATTCTGGCAGCAGAATACCCTTTGGGGCAGTATAGAAATATAATGAATGAATGAATGAATGAATGAATGCATGAATGAGTACTCTAGGTGAAAAATGCCAGGGACTGTTGTGACTGTCAACGGTGCAGCAATGAAGGAAAGGAGAATGTCAGGAAGGCTCCAGGGAGCATCATTCTGGGATTCAGGTTGGTCCAGGCTGTGATGGCTGTGTGAAGCAGAAAAGGGAAGGCCTCATGGCATCAGTTTCTGTGCAAGGGAGGGAAGGACAACAGCAGCCTCCATCCTTTCCCCACAGCACAGCAGCTAAATATGCCTTGTCCATTGGTCTCAAGTTTCTTCCTCAACTTAGTTGGGCGTGACACCCTCACTGCTGCCATATCTACTAAGAATCATCCCTATGGGAGTGAAGAAAATGTTCTTAAGAGCCCTCCTCCAAATCAGCCTCCTTCCCCCCACCCCAAAGGATATGTCTCGGGAGAGTCAAACACAGACGTCCCTGGCCACATCTCTCCTTTGAACCAATGATAAATCACCTAAAATGTTCTAATTGCTGTTCGGGTATTCAAAAAGAAGGCACTCCTTGCCCACAGACTCGCAGTCTCCTCAGGGAGATGGCGATGGCAACAGCAATGGCGATGATGATGATGATGATGATGATGATGATAGCACCTAACATTTTCTCAGCACTGCACAGATATTAAAAAAAAGCAAGGCAATTGAACTGAATGTCATCAGCTGCATGGATGCTGCTCAGCCAATGATAGAAGCTTTTTCCCCACCCCTGTCCACGCTGTCCTGGTCAGGGAAGTTTAGTGAAAGCAATTAAGCACCTGTACTTTGCCCACACCTCTCCCCTCTCATCCACCATCGGGATACTGCGAAAGGTTAAAACAGTGATACATATTCTGAATAGGTAAAGATGGCTACTGTGCTGTTGGGAATGCCTGAAACAGCGCTACTGTGATATTATGAATGAGAAAAACAGGCTGTGCCACATCTGTGAAGTAGCAACCAATAAAGATGTGAAATGAACAGTATTTTTTTTTAAAAAAATGAACAGTGGAGAAAGGAGCTGCAGGAGAAAACATGCTAGGTGGCCTATACCTGGACACACCACTGTGGAGTACTGAGTGAAATGCTATGATTAAACTGCGCTATAGTGAAAGAGTGCTACTACGATACAGTAAGAATGAGAAATACCCAAAGGAGACGTAAAGCAGAGAACCAGTAGCAAAAGCCTGCAACAGAGCCATTTCACAGTAGCGCTACTGTGATAAAACACAAGCTGGAGATAAACAAAAGAAAATTAGAGTGGAGAGCCAGTGGCAAGAGACTGCAGTAGCGCTACCGTAAAATAGTGTTCAGTAAGAAATAAACAGAGGAACGGCAAAGGTGAGGGAAATAGTGAAAGCCTGAAACAACGCTATTGAGAAAGAGCAGTACTGCAGGAAGCCTAGGTCCCCTTTATAAGAATTCAGGTTGACGCCTGGTTGTCCGATTATGCGCATCTTCTCGCAATCGCTTTTACAGCAATTCACTATACGCGGGAGGCGGTTAAGCGCATAACAGGTTGCCTTACCGGTTGTATGAAACACACTTTAGAAGTGTTTAATGCAGAGAATCGCTTGTTTACATGGTCATGAGGTGCTTTAACGGCCGCGGTAAATTAAAACTCGCTATTTAATGCACATTCGATAATGTGCATAATCGCATAGAAAAAGCACCTTGACCCCCGATTTGTGCTGTGCTCTTGTAGAGGTCATTTTTTTTATGCACCTTGAAAGAGCTTTAAATTGCTCTTGTAGAGGCACCTGTATCTAAAGCACTCTATGGCAAAAAACAAAACCCAAGGATATCCCCATGTCTTGAGCAGGCCACAGCCAGCTCACAGCACACCATGCCAGATATAATTCAGGGGAATGGGGCATACTTTTGTTGAACTACATTTAAGGAAACAAGGCCCACTAAAATG
The DNA here is from genome assembly GCA_029215795.1 of Anniella stebbinsi. Lineage (NCBI taxonomy): Eukaryota > Metazoa > Chordata > Lepidosauria > Squamata > Anniellidae > Anniella > Anniella stebbinsi. The sequence continues at coordinate 45,406,376 of JARDYH010000007.1, read as the reverse complement.
ACTCTGAAAATGTGTCTTTTTGAGCCGGAAGTTGTGTGGTTGCTGCAGGATGGCAACAATGTCATGTGTCCCAAACAACCCTGAAGTACTCTTCTCCACACTAAATCACCCATGTAGATTGGCCCCTGTTCTAGATGTGTGCTTGTCCCACAGACACAGGCAAACTGGAGTGGAACAAATGTTGGATGTGAGTTTCTGATATTCAGAGGTCTTCATAGTCTGGCATTCTTCAGCACCAGCACCAGCACCATCGGCACCACCTGTTTTTCACTTCTCTCTCTCTCTCTTTTTAAAATGAATGTAACACCTGTGTCTGGTCAAAAGCATTCTGTGTCACTCCAAAGCTGGCTTCCTATATTCCAACCGTTAGCTGAGCTGATGGTTTGGTATTGTGTTTGCTCTGTGGGTCTGTGGCAGCCTCTTAGCTAGTGGTGATGGAAATGCACGCCAGGCTGCCCCTTTTTGCCCCCTCCTGCCTTCCAAACCTGATAAGTTGGAGTGGGACTTTAGCCCTGTCTTCTCCATGATTAAAGAATTATTCATGCTCCACGTGGAGGGCTTTTGCAGCAATCCGTCTCTGGAATGAGTTTCTCCTCTGAAGAGGTAACTAAATCACGGCCGCTGGCAGCATGCCCAGCCGGACAGTGTCGCCAAGAGGCTTCCCTCCCCATGGCTGGTGATTAAGCTCCATAATCACCCTGGCTCTGGGTCGCCTTTTTCTGGGTGGGTGGGGATTTATCACAGGCAGGCTGCTGACACAGGCAGGGGGGCCGCGGAGGTAGCTGCGATGTAATTATTCAGCAAATGTAATTAGCTACAGATGTACTGAATAAGTAATATGCAAAAGATATTTATCCCTGACTGCTGCAGCCCATTAAAATGCATTATTATGGCCATTTGTCAGGAAAATGGCAACATTTATTAATGCATTAAAGTTAATTCCTAGTAAATTAGTAATTGGCTTAACAATGCAATGCACATTAACACAGTGGACTTTGGAAAGAGGTTGGCACTGGAGAAGGGAAGGAACATCTTAGATGAATAATTCCTTCTTCCCAAACACAATTTGGAATGTTCCCGTGGTGCAGAAAGTTCCTTCCTTCCTTCCTTCCTTCCTTCCTTCCTTCCTTCCATTTGCCCTGCTGTATTAACTGGGAACAGTGGAGTGTTCTAAGAGGGGGGCAGTGGAAGGCTGCATTTAGAATGAGCTAAATCATGCAGTGACCATGGCTAGGCTGACCATATGAAAAGGAGGACAGGGCTCATGTAACTTTAACAGTTGTAGAGAAAAGGGAATTTCAGCCAGTGTCATTTGTATGCAATTAGTTCCTGGTGAAATTCCCTCTTCATCACAACAGTTAAAGTTGCAGGCACTATACTAGAGTGACCATATACAAAAGAAGGCAGGTCCCCTGCAACTTTAACTGTTGTGATGAAGAGGGAATTTCACCAGGAACTAATTGCATACAAATTACACTGGCTGAAATTCCCTTTTCTCTACAACTGTTAAAGTTATATGAGCCCTGTCCTCCTTTTCAGATGGTCAGCCTAACCATGGCGGATGCTCTCATGATAGGCCCAGAACAAGACTCTGATAAGAAGAGAAATGGGGCAAAGTACTGCAGCTGAAGAGTATTGTGTAGGTAGGACACTCTGCCGTGTCCATGGATGAGAAGGAGGGCACATCCCAAAGGCTTGATGTAGTGGTGGGAAACAGGAGCAGTGGAGAATTGGAGGCCATGAGTGTGTGTGTGTGAAGAAATGCATGCTTGTTCTTTCAGAAAAAGTAACGTTTGAGGCAGACCTAAGTAGTAATAGCCACATGCTCCCCTCTTCAGAGTGGAACGGTTTCCCCTTTATGTCTGCCCCACTTCTGAGATGTTGTCAGCATGGACAAGGCCTTCCACTTGTTCCAATATGTCGAGGTGAAGAATGAAGCTGCCTCTCCCTGTGTTGACCAAGCAGCTGGAATGTCCCGGAGCGCACACACACACACACACACACACACACACACACACAGAGAGAGAGAGAGAGAGAGAGAGAAAGAAAGAAAGAAAGAAAGAAAGAAAGAAAGAAAGAAAGAAAGCGGAGACTACACTCTCACCCCTCACCCCACACTGCCCAGACTGCTCCAGCGAGAGTGTTTGTCAGGGGAAGGCGGCCATGCTCCTGTCTCCCAAAGCTGCAGGCAGGCAAGCTGGACCCATCAGGGTGTCAAGAGACGCTGCTCAAAGATGCCTGACTCTCAGGCAGAGACGCAGCAGAGGGTCTGCCTTGGGGTGATGGTCTCGCTCTCGGCTCTCTGCTTCTTGGAGGAGATTCCATGGAGGCCCTGGACAGAGGGTTGCTGTTGATGGCTCCCTTGAAAGGGGAGCTGAAGGACTGGAAGAAGATTACAAGGCGTCCTCCAACTGCTGGCCTGTACATGATAGGACAGCCTCCCCACTGACTGCAGATGCTGCTGACCCATAAGTAGAATCCTCAGAATTCTGCTGACCCAGAAGTAGAATGCTCCAGCCTGGTGGATATGCACCAACAACTGACAAAAGAAAAATAACACAAGTCAAGGAGCCACAACTGCAGATGGACACTTGATCAAGTGCCTCCTTCCTGCCGCACCTGTAATTGATGCAGCTGTCTCCAGTGACTCTGGTGCTCTTCATTAAGTGCTTGCCGGGACCAGCACAACCATTTGTTAAACACAGTGGCCAGGGGACAGGGAAGCACCTCCTTCCGGCTGGGCTTTATCTATGGCTTTATCCATCTGGGTCTGGCAGTTCTTCAGTGTTTGCACCAATGGGTTGCTTACTATAAATATAATGGAAGTGTTTATTTTGCTGATTGGGAGGAGGGGAGTTCTTTGCATGACCAAAGACACATTTGTCTGGGCACTCCCTAATCTGGGAGAATGCAAGTCCCATTCATATAGCTATTGTGCAAACATGTCTCTTGCTACCCCATTGCTTAGAAGGTTTTCAAGACTGAATTTGCTCCTATGATTTTCTGAGTGCCAGGGGAGCCCAAGACAAAGGTCAGGATGGTGCCCCCACCCTTCCCATGTACAAAAGCCAATTGGACTGGCAGGTGAGTTCTCCTTCAGCATGGGTGATGGGACAGCATCCTAGCCTAGGAAGCACACAGCAGGCCATGTGGCACACAGGTCTTTCCAAAATCACCAAAAAGTTAAGGTTTCCAGAATTTAAAAGTTATTTCAAGCAAATATATTGAAACATTTAAACAGAGCAACTGAATTTACAGAATGATAAAAATGCTGAGTAAATATTCCTTCAACAATTATTAAGACAATTAGCTCTGTATAGATGAAATAGAAGGTAGGCCAAACACGTTTCGACGTTTCATCTTCTTCAGTGGCCTCCAGCACAAGCTGATATAGTAGACTAGATATATAAAAGAACAGATATCTTGAACCTGGGGCTGACTGTCAATATCACTAGAATAGGACAGTTTGTATCACTCCCCCAAGACAACGAAACCTGCAGCAAATGCTCACAGACTATAACAGCCTTTTTCTATTTCATCTATACAGAGCTAATTGTCTTAATAATTGTTAAAGGAATATTTACTCAGTATTTTTATCATTCTGTAAATTCAATTTACTCTGTTTAAATGTTTTAATATATTTGCTTGAAATAACTTTTAAATTTTGGAAACCTTAACTTTTTGGTGATTTTGTATTAGCTCTTTTTGGTTAAGGATAGCACCTTTTTTTGTCGTGTTTACACAGGTCTTTCCTCCAACAGCTTTGCTGCTGCCTGCCAGCACCTTCCACCTGAAGTAACTGCTCCACTTCGCCTAATGGTAGGGCCGGCCCTGCTGAGTGTGTTGTTCTGACACACAGCCTCAGCAGAGAGAAGCTTTCCTCCTGTGTCTGCCTTGAGAGATCTCCGGGGATGTCTGCTGTCTCAGGCTCCCTCTTGGTCCTGCTCCACAGGATCCCAGAGCTTTGCCTGCTGTGTTCTGTTTGCAGCACAAGACTCAGGTCAGCCTTCCCCAACTTGAGAGATCTCCACTAGGACTCCCATCACCCCATCCCAATGGCTATACCGGCTGGGGATACTAGGAGTTGTAGTCCAGCATGTCTGGAAGGCACCAGCCAGGGGGAGGCTGATCTAGGCTCCCTCCTCAGCGACTGGGTCTGAGGACGGTGGTGCGGCAGCTGCTCTAGGAAGGGAGGATCCATGGGGAGGGGCCCAGCTCTTCAGAGGAGAGTTGTATGGATTTAGTTTTGAATGATAGCATCACACCCTGTGGAATGCAGAGGGGAAAGTCAAGAAATGGCCCAACCATTCTTGGTCAGAAGGGTACAAATCAGCATGGCCTGGACAGCCACCATTGAGGCTCCTTTAGTTTCCTGTGCCAGGTGTAGTCAATACAGGCCTGGCTTCCTTCTCTACAGAACTGACCCAGAAGGTCAGCAAGTCTTTATTTCTTGCCTTCCTGGCATGACTCCTCCTCCTCCTCCTCCAATTCCTGATTGTAGTGCTCAAGAAGCACACAATCAAAAGCAAAGTTCTTCAGTTCACCTACCAAATAATCATTACTCATTTAAACTTGTGTGCCACACTTTAAGATGAAATACAGAGGTCCCCCCAGGAGGCAAGTTAGGTTGAGAATGACTTGACCTGAGATCACATGCTGAGCTGCATGGCTGGACAGGGACAAAGACCCATGTCAGACCCATAAGAACATAAGATGAGTCTCACTGGATTAGACCAAGGGCCTATCTAGTCAGGCATTTTGCTCACTGTGACCAACATGGGAGACCCAAAAGCAGGACATGAGTGCAGCAGCACCTTCTCGCTCATGTTCCCCAGCAACTGCCTTACTGCCTCTGATACCCCAGTCTAGGACACCACGCAGCCGAGGCTTGCATATGTGTGTGAGTGAGGAAGTGTGTTTGTGAGTGGGATGGGATGGGGTGTGTGTGTGAATCCCATCTCAGTGCCCAGAGTCAGCCTAGCTGAACTTTGGGAACCTTCACCCTTCCAATGTCTAAGATTCAGCTCCTCTGGGATGGTGGGCATTCTCGGGGCCCTTCCTTACCCATCCTCCCCTGCACCCTGCAGAAGCATCCATCCTTTGCTGGAGGGAAGAGCTCATGTGATTTCATGCAGGAAAGGACATGACACCAGGAGCTGAACCTCTCCTCTGGAAGGAAGCCTTGAAAGGGCAGCCAAGGCCGCGCCATGCCATCTCCTCTGGGTTTGGGGATTCAGGCGCTGATGTCACTGTTTTCTGTCTCTGAATGCAAAGGACTGGCATCATTCATAAAGCCTAGCTCCTCCTGCAATCTTGGATTTTAGTCTTATTTATTATACAGACAAATAACAGTGATGTATGAGTCATCCTCGCCAGGCACTGAGAAAAGAATTTCAATTACACTTCCTTTGTGAAATATTCACACAAAGCAAACTCGGCTCTGCCTGTGAAGGGCTGCTACAGGAAAGCAGAGTGCGAGAGGAGCCTGCTGAGCAGTCCTGACGCAGGAACGTTCGCCCACCACTGCCAAACCCCAGTCTTCCTGCTGCCATTGCTCATGAAACCAAAGCAAGAACTGGGCTCTGAGGCGCAAGCAGGAGGGGCAAACACACGTTTAGAAGAGATCTCAGTGGCAGCTCTCCTTTTGACAACGGTGGCAGGCAATGTTTGTGCAAATGCCAGAATTATGGGAGGCTGTGTGCCTGTGTGTGCCTGTGAGCTCCATAGACATCTCTGTGCACATGCATGCTCCCGCTCCTCTACAGAAGGACTGGCCCCTCCCTCCCTCCCTCTCCTTCTCTCCCTCCCTCTCCCTCCCTCCCTCCCTCGCTCTCCCTCTCTCTCATTTTCTCTCTGGCTCTCTCACACTTACTGGTTGATGCCTCATGTTTGCTGGATCCATGGCCCCCTCTGCACATAGCAGTGCTCCTAATAATAATAATAATAATAATAATAATAATAACGATTTATTTCTTACCCGCCTCTCCGTCTAGATTGATAGGAGCCCTTGTCCTGATTATCCAGACTAGGCTACCCTGATGTAACGTATGTGGAGATGACTTTGAAAACCTCTCAGAAATTTCATTTGGTTCAAAAACAGCTGCTAGACTAGGAGAAGTGAGTTCCCAAGATGTACAGTCACTCCGTAAATGGGTGTCAATAACCATCACAGGTTCCATCCACCAGGACCTCACTTGTGTCACATAGTCCCAGAACACGTTTTTTATGACTGGAAACCAGCAAACGGATGGATGGATGGATGGATGGATGGTGATGACGATGTTGTTGTTGTCGTCGTCATCATCATCATCATCATCATCATCATCATCATCATCATCATCCCTTCTCCCAGGTGACTCACATTTTATAATCTTAAAACAATAAAACAACAGATGCAATAATATTATGTTGAAATCCAGAGAAACCAGCCCAGCACAGGGCAATAAGCACTGGCAGATCCTCTTGATGAGAAGCAGCTGCAAGGACAGGCAGTTTTGCCTGGGCCAATAGGAAGGTCTCTGCCTGGCCCCAGGAAGAAATCAGGCCCGGGCCAGGTGAGTCTCCCTGGAGAAGGTGTTCTGTACACAGCCGCCTCTCCCAACCTGACGTCCTCCAGCAGGGCCAATGGTGGGAGCTGCAGTTCCAAGATGTCAGGAGGGCTCAGCTGGGGGGAGGCTGCCTAGAGGTGCCCACACCCAGGAAGCTCTCTCTCCCGTCATCACCCACCTAAGAGGGGCTTTGTCGAGGACCTCTGATGACGGCTGTAAGGTTCAGGCAGGCTCATCCTTCAACACGTTTGTGGAAGAGAAGGCTATCAATGAAGGCTCTGTGCTATGTCCAGCACCAGCGGGCGCATGTCTCTGAACAGCATCAGCCGGGCAGTCACAGCAGGATGGGCAATGGTGCCCTCACGTCCTGCTGCATGTGGGCTTGGCTACTGTGAGAAGCAGGATGCTGGAGGGATGGGTCGAGAGCCACCTGTGGCTCTGCCCTCAGGCTGTGAGAAAGTGTGATGCCAGGGACATGCACAGAGCTGCTCTTTCCATCCACCACTCCAGCAGGGTTTCCTAGAGGCACCACTGCCAGGCCAGCAGCCCCTGAAGCCCCCCATCTTTCTGCAGAAAGCACAGCTGAGCCAGCCCAGGCAGCAGCAGTGTGTTATGTTAAGCTATGTTTTTAGTTAAATGTTGTATGGTGCCCAGAGGACTCGCAAGTGCAAATGGATGAATAATTTATCTTTGTGCTATACAAATATTGGGAAGGAACGACTCACCTTCCACTAGGGACCAAGGCTGGCTCTGCAGCTGGAGGAGATGCCCCTGAATGAGCCACAGTTCTAGAGACTTTGGCGAGGCTGGTAAGACTACAAGTAAATGAGGAGGGGGAAGAACAGCTCCAGGGAGGGCTGGGGATTCTCATGGGCAGTGGATGATGCCCAGGGATGGACACAGCAAAAGGCACCACTGAGGCAGCTGAGCTGGACAATGAACCAATGACCTAGGGAGGTGGTGGGCTCTCCCACATTAGAGGCATTCAAGAGGCAGCTGGACAACCATCTGTCAGGCATGCTTGAAGGTGGATTCCTGCACTGAGCAGGGGGTTGGACTCAATGGCCTTATAGACCCCTTCCAACTCTACCATTCTATGATTCTATGATTCTATGACCCCGGAACTGCCCAAATTGCTGGCTGCTGCAAAGATGAGCCCACTTCGCTCTCCTGGCTGAGCACTTGAGATCAGATGTGATATGGAAAGATGTGCCTGTGAAGAGATGGAAGGAGCAATCAGCAGCAATCACTCAGAGAGGGAAATGGGGATGGGTCCCCTGCTCTCTGCTGACAGAAAGACCCTCACTGGAGCCACAATCAGTCAGGGTCCATGGAGGAGGGAAGGGTGTTTGGGGGCTGCTGCTATGGTGAAGCTCAGAGTCTGGGAGAAGATGGAGACAAGTCTCCATCCACCTCCCGTCCTCTGTGTGGCCCCATTATCTCTCCTTTTCCCCAGCTGGCTGTCTTCTGACGTTGCCTCCATCCCACTTCTAAACTTACAGCCAATTCACTTTTGTCCACTCTTCTTCTTTCTCTCCTTCTTTTCCTGTTGCAAGTCTCTCCCTCCCTCTGGTCTTAGCCATGTGGTTTCAAGCAATCTCAGATCCTCTCCACCCTAAAAAGCAGCAGCAGCAGCAGCAACATATTTCCTGTGACTTTAGTTTGTCTCCCATGTTAAGCCACCTGTGGGAACCATGCTAGAATGGGCCAGAAGTAATTGCTGCCTTGTATGAGGTTGCTGTTCCATGAGTCTCTGTTTCTTCTCTTGAGATGCTCTGGATGTGTTTTTGTTTTGGCCCTGAGATGACAGAGCCAAGGCTTCTCAGACTCTCTCATGCTGCTCCTCCTTGGCCTCCTGGCTGATCTTCCCACCAGGTGGTTTCTTAAACAATAGGTGGTGCAATGGCCTTTCATAGTGGATGAAGAGAGATCCTTGGAGAAGATCTCCGCATCTGCTGTATGCACATTGAAGAAGAGGAGGAGGAGGAGGAGGAGGAGCAGTCCTCGGCACTGTGGGCTTATTCCCCACGGCCTGCACAAGGACTTGGTGGCTCCTGCGGTGGGCAGAGAGGGCACAAAGGCAGGGAATCCAAATAGTGCCCCTCCCCCATATGTTAACCAGTGAAATAGGCACCTAAGAAGCTGCCTGAGACTAGTGTCCACCTAGCCCAGCATGGCCTCCTCTGACGGGCATTATCACCAGCTCTCTGGGACTCCCAGGCAGAGCAGGAGTCTTCCCAGAACCTGCTGCTTGAGCCTGTTAACATGAGATGCTGCTTGCCGGGGGTTGGAGCTGGGCCTTCTGCCTGCCCAGCCTGTGCTGTGTCCCTGGGCCATGGACCCTCCCTAACAATTTGCTCTCCCTGGGGCCACCTCAGGCAGGCCCCTGGGATGCTGCTGTGCTGCCGCCAGCTGCCCTTCTGGGAGAAACAGGTGTCACAGATCCAGTCCCTGCTTCCAACAAGGTTGCTGGGAATTGCTTCAAAAGAGGACGCACACAACGTGCATGTCGCCCTTCCAGTGGGCTGTTTTGATCACGTTCCTTCTCCTGCACACAGCAGGAGAGAGCGGCAAGTTCCATTTCAAAAATAATTCGGATTTACTGGGGTCTTTTTTTGTTGTGTGAAGAAGGCTAGAAGGGGAAGGAGGTGTGCAGGACTCAGATGATGTTGTGAATAGGACCCATGAAAATCCATGAGTGCCCAGTAACAAGTGTGCAATAAAACGCTTCTCTGATGATGCCCAGAGTCATAGGCCTTTATCACACCTACCCGGTTTGCTTCTGCGGGTTCCCCCTCCGTTTCTTATGTGAATGTAGCCTTTTGATCACACGTGGTCACTTTTGCTCCAATACCTCAACCAACTTGCCTGAACTTGCCTGCAAACGGATAATCCCCATTCAGGGATATTTCGAAAGAGGAACTAAAAAAGGAGCACTCAGGGCGTGAAAACAGCAAGAGAGGGACGACGTTGTGTGAAAGGATTGGATCAAATTCGCAGTGAGTGTGCTTCAAACCGCCCATGTGATAAAGGCCTGACTCATCCAGAGCATCACTTCTTCAATGCCTGTGGCATTCCTCTTCCAATGTCAGATTCAGCTATTGCCTGCATGCCTTGCCAATTGAACTGAGCTTCTGCCTGGTGAATTCTGCTTGCCATATCCTAGAGCCCCTCCAGGTTGGCTTGGGAAAGTGTGCTGGAGAAATCCATAGGGTGAGCTCTGAGCCATCTCATAGAATCATAGAATAGTAGAGTTGGAAGGGGCCTATAAGGCCATCGAGTCCAACCCCCTGCTCAGTGCAGGAATCCACCTTCAAGCATGCCTGACAGATGGTTGTCCAGCTGCCTCTTGAATGCCTGTAGTGTGGGAGAGTCCATGACCTCCCTAGGTCATTGGTTCCATTGCTTTAACAGTCAGGAAGTTTTTCCTGATGTCCAGCTGGAATCTGGCTTCCTGTAACTTGAGCCCATTATTCCGTGTCCTGCACTCTGGGATGATCGAGAAGAGATCCTGGCCCTTCTCCATGTGACAACCTTTCAAGTATTTGAAGAGTGTACATAGCACTTGGGCTTGGCATATACCTCTGGTATCCCTGGACAGAAGAGATCTGTGTCAGTTGGACTTGATGAAGGCATTACAGCTGCCGTCTGAAACTGACTCCAAGAAAGGATGCTTGTATATGTTTGGAGGGTACCTTCACTGAAGAGGACTGGCCACAGTTACTGTCAGCAATAATTTAAGTGAATGGTCTTTCTGGTATTCTTGGTGCTCAAATGCCATGTGAGGGATCATGTATCAATCATGTGATTGATGGAGGGTGTTCAACCTGTTCTGGATGGGGTTGCACTCCCCTTGAAGGAACGGGTTCGTAGCTTGGGGGTTCTCCTAGAACCATCTCTGTCACTTGAGGCGCAGGTGGCCTCAGTGGCACGGAGTGCCTTCTACCAACTTCGGTTGGTGACGCAGCCACGTCCCTATCTGGACAGGGATAACCTGGCTTCAGTTGTCCATGCTCTGGTAACCTCCAAGTTAGATTACTGCAATGCACTCTACGTGGGGCTGCCTTTGAAGGTGGTTCGGAAGCTGCAGCTTGTGCAAAATGCAGCGGCCAGATTGATAACCGGAACCAGAAGGTTCGAGCATATAAGACCTACTCTGGCCCGTTTGCATTGGCTGCCTGTATGTTTCCAAGCCCGGTTCAAGGTGCTGGTTTTAACCTATAAAGCCTTACACGGCTTGGGACCACAATACCTGATGGAACACCTTTCCCGACATGAACCTACCCGAACACTACGTTCAACATCTAAGGCCCTCCTCCGAGTGCCTCCTCCGAGGGAAGCTCGGAGGTCGGCAACAAGAGAGAGGGCCTTCTCTGTGGTGGCTCCCCAATTGTGGAACGATCTCCCCGACGAGGCCCGCCTGGCGCCAATGTTATCTTTTCGGCGCCAGGTCAAGACTTTCCTCTTCTCTCAGGCATTTGGCAATATCTGAGGAGCCTGGGTTTGTTTTGTTTTTGTAGTTTTTTGAAGTGTTGAAGTGGTTTTTAAATGTACAGATTGTGTGTATGTTGTATGTTTTTGCTGTTTTAATTTTTGTATATTGTTTTTAATTGTTTTTAATCCTATGTAAACTGCCCAGAGAGCTTCGGCTATGGGGCGGTATACAAATGTAATAAATAAATAAATAAATAAATTAGCTGCAATCTCCCTCTGTGATCAGTCCTTCTGTACACACTTCCCTGTCATTGGGGATCATTAAGCTTTGGATGTAGCAGCCAGCCAAGGGTTCACATTCTCTCCTCACAGGGGCTGGTCCATCCTTCATCAAAGGACAGCACCTTCCATTGAGCAATCTCAGCAGCAGGATCTTATCCTGAGACCAGAGAGCATGGAGCACCTGAGGAGAGCAACTGTTTAGTAGCATCATCACACAAACCCACTCACAACCTTCTGGCTCCTTGAGTCAGGCCTACCAAGGTTGGAAACCACCAGGTGAAGAACTAGGCTCCTCCCTTTTGCTCTGAAGTTCCCACCCCTGGTTTGGCTCCTGGACAAATTGACCATACAGCTTACATGTCAACACTCTGGAACAGACTCTGACTCTCCCTCCCAGCTGGGACGCACAGTCTGATACTCATTGCCTTAGTAGGCAGAGGTGGGAGGAGGAGGAGGAGGAGGGGGCATAGCCACCTTCACAGCCATTCATGGTGGTGAGTTGAAGCCACAGAACCAAGCTGGCACCTGGGACAAATAGAGGCTCTACCTGTGGAGGATCAGGGGCATTGTTCCCACGCTTCATATGTTGGAGTGTTTTATGCAGGCTGTTCCCTCACTGGCAAGGACCAGTGGCCTTCAGAGTTCCTCCTGCCCTTATTGCAAGGGTGTCCCAGGAGAGCAGACGGTGCAGCACTGAGCCACGGGGAAGGAATTTGCCACAAATACTAGCTTTGGCATGCAGGGGAGCCAGGGACAGACTGCACACCCGGCCACTGCCACCAGCTCATCGTTCATGCAGGCCCTTGGCACGTTTGTAAAGCACCAGCGCCACCTAGTGGCCACTCTGTCTGGCAGGGTGCTGCAATACTGCTGCGACACCACACAGGTGAAACTCGCAGCGCTAGAACCGAAGGAAACGGAGGGGGGGGGGGGACGCGAACTCAAAGCGGTGGGGGGGGGAGTAGGTGTGATGGAGTTCTCAGTGTGTGTGTGTGTGTGTGTGTGTGTGTGTTCAACCTAGCTGCTCTCACTCGTTTTTCCTTCTGCAGAGGAAAACGACGTGTGCCACATAGGCTGGAGTGACCACATGCAGCCAGGCCACCAGGTTGAGGGTGGCCTGGCTGCATGTCCCCTTTAACAAATTAGGTCAGTGCTCTGCACCCTGGATTAAACACCAGGCATTTAACGTCAGGTGAAATGTCAACATTCAAACTTAATGGGCTGGATTCAGACATATCCGTCCAATTAATTCATTTGTTTATTTACTTATTTGAAACAATCTTATCCCAGACTTCAGTCAAAAAGCTCCCAGAGTGGGTTACAAGAATGAATAGTTAGACAGCCTCTTCCCACAGGTTTACAACCTAAAGAGACAGGAGGAAAGCGATTGCGAGGGAGGAGGACAAAAGCAAGATGGTGTCACTTGATCCAGTTGCCCAGAGGGATGGGAATCCTTCTGCTGAAGTCAGGATTACACAGCACGTATTGTGTTTCTGGCCTGGCCTGTTCATCTTCCTTTTCTTCTCTTCTTTTGAGTTCAAGTCTGGTCTGATTCTTCTCCCATCCCTTCAGGGCAAGAAGTTTCTTCCTTTCTGGTGGCAATTGGGGGAGGGAGCACAGGAGCCAGCGAGATGGTGGTGTCAGCTTATCAAGTTGTGTCTTCAAGCGTCTTTACATTAAGGGGAATAATAATAATAATAATAATAATAATAATAATAATAATTTATAACCCGCCTCTCCCTCCAGATTGAGGCGGGGAACAACAACAATATAAAATACAAGAATCACAAAACAGTTAACATTTTAAAAACAAGAAAAAATACATAATTAAAAACATCTTAAAATTCATCCGGATAGGCCTGCCTGAAGAGAGCAGTCTTCATGACTCTCTTAAATTCATGAAGACTGCTAATTTGTCTAATCTCCTCCGGCAGACCATTCTACAGTCTGGGAGCGATGGAAGAGAAGGTCCTCTGGGTAACACTCATCAGCCTAGTTCTGGCTGATTTGAGTAAGTTCTTCCCAGAGGACCTAAGAGTGCGGGGCGGATTGTACGGGATTGTACGGGAAATTGCATTGCTTATCTGGGATGTTTGTGCTTCTGCTTTTTGGCACGATTGTTATGGGCTTAATTACATGGATAGATAGGGGCAACCACTTGGTTTGAACTGAATACTTCCTCTCCATTCAGTTCCATTGAGACAGCACCACCTGGTGGCAGAACAACCTGCTTTTTCCAGAAGTTACCACTCCAAAATTGGTTCTTTTCATGATGGAATTTCCAACAGGTGCTGTGGGAGACATCCTGGTTGTTCACGATATTGTTTAAACTTTAAAAGACCTGCAAACCTTCGTGAGTGGCCAACCACAAGTGTGCAATAAATCGCTTGTTTAGAGAAGCCCAGTTTCTTCCCAAGGAAAGTAGAAAATTCACATTGAAGAGGCGTCACATGGATCTACTCTAAATCTGGATCCAGACCAATGTGCATAACTAACTCATAAGTTTTCTTGGTGAATTAAGGCATTAATGTTGAAGTTTCACCTGAAAGAGTCAATGTTTTACCTCTGTGAGTGATCCGTTTCTCATTTTATTTTGCAGCAGATAAGGCAACTATGTGTGTGCGTGCACGTGGACAGAGGTTTTCTGACAGGTTCAAACAGATTTGGTGGGGTTATTAACTGTGCCCCCCATAACAAGACTCTGGTGGTGTGCAAAATGCTGTGTGGGTGCCCTTGGCGGTCTGGCTGGTGCTTTTTGGGCAAGGCCCAGGTGCCACAGCAGAGAAAGGGGCCTGGCTTTGTGCTGTGTTCCAGCCGTTAGCTTTGCCTTTTTCCCGAGGCAGAAAGTTTACTTATTATTTTGGAAACGTGTGCCTCACCTTCCATCACAACACTTATCAAAAAAGCTTATGAGAGTTTTAAAAGCAATGCATATAAGAAAAGTATTCAAATGTATCCAGAAACCAGCATCAGCCCGGAAGTGTCCAGAAGCCTTCAGCATAATTCCTCTTTGCCTGGCACTACCACACCAAGAAGTTGTTAAGGAGTGAAAGGGAAAAACTTCTCTAAACAGCAGAGTTTCTGTTAGAAATCCAATGTCCAGTCTCCACTTGCTCTCTCTCCTGATAGCAACCAAGAAGGAATAATTCAAACACACGTCGAAGTCTTTCAAACAATTTTTTAGTAGAAAAACACAGCACCTCCGGTATAACATTCCTCCTACACAACCCCAACACTGACAAACAGTTTTTACATATTTATACATTTTTACAGCCAATAAAGCAATTAAGACTATCTTCACTCTTTATCTTTCTTGGTTTGGCTCCCTCTGCATATCTGCAACTCCTGCAGACGATGTCATTTTTTTCTTTCCAGGCTCTTCTGCAGATTGTATTTTTTTCATTCCTGACACCCCTTCAAAAAATTCAATCAATAGAAAAAATAAAAAATATTACACAACACTGTTAACCAATACATTCTTGTATTCATACAAACTTACATCCAAGTTTCTTCACTAATTCCATGTGCTGTGATATACTTAGAGGTTTTGTAAACAAATCTGCAATATTCATTCTTGACTCACAGTATTCTAACTTTATCATTCCCCCACTAATATGTTCCTTTACATTACAATACTTTATTGCAACATGCTTTGTCTTGGATTTCAATATATTAGATTTTGCCAGATCTATACATGATTGTGAATCCTCATGTACTCCAATGGGCAATGAAAAAAATATTTCTAAATCTTTCATTAACTGAACAAACCAAGTTATGTCTCCACAAGAATCTGATAGAGCAGCAAATTCAGCTTCACACGATGATGTAGCTACAAAAGCTTGCTTCTTTGATTTCCAACGCATTACTGAGTTACCAAACTTAATTGCTAAACCACTTGTTGACTTTCTGTCTTCAATATCTCCAGCCCAATCACTGTCAACAAAGCATTCCACCGTTTGATCCTCCTCGGAAGATATACACAAACAAAGATTTTTTTGTAGCTTTTAAATAACTTAACACTCTTTTTACACCTTGCCATGTAGCAACTGTAGGTTTTGAGAAATACCTACTCAAACTTCCTACTGCACATGCAATATCAGGTCTTGTCCATTGGCTTAAATACAATAAGCTTCCAAATACTGACTGATACAATTCAGGACTCTTGAATTCTTCATTTCCCACATTTTGGCAAAAATCAGTAGTCATGGGACTTTCCACACCTTTGCAATCTTCAAAATTTACTCTTCAAGTAAATTTTCAGTCTTTTTCTTTTGGCTTAACAAATAACATCCATCAACTGATCCGTTAATCTCTACTCCTAAGTAATGTTTTACTTCACCAAGAGATTTCAATTTGTAACACTTTTGCAGTTGATTTGTAACCTTTTGTATTTGTCCTGTGGAACTACCTGCCACCAGCAAATCATCCACAAAAACTAAAATAATCATATAATCATTTCCTTTTCCCTTTGTATACATACAAGGATCAGCAATACTTCTTTTGAAACTCATTTCTTTTACCAAAGTGGAATTCAGGCAATTATTCCAGCATCTGGCCTTTTTTTAGTAACCAAACTTTATCTGGTTGCTGCTCAAAACCTTCTGGCTGCTTCATAAACATTGTTTCCTCCAGATTTACATTCAGATATGCAGTCTCAAAATCAAAATGATTTACAAGCATTTTGTTCTTAGCTACAACACTTAAAACCATTCTTAAAGTGTCAGCTTTACACGTTGGAGAAAAAAAACTTCATCATAATGAACCCCACATTTCTGGTTAAAACCACTAGCCACCAAACAAGCTTTTTACTTTGTTTCACCAGACACACAGTTTTTTTTTCTTGTACACTCAATGACAAGAAATTGCTTTCTGACCTTCAGGTAATTTGTCTAAAACAAACACCTTGTTTTCCACAAAACTTTTCATTTCTGCCTGCATTGCATTTAACTATTTCTCTTGTTCCCCACTGGGTAATTGTGATACCTCTTCATAGGATTTAGGTTCATAATTCACCATGCACACATGAATAGGCTGACCATCTGAAAAGGAGGACAGGGCTCATGTAACTTTAACAGTTGTAGAGAAAAGGGAATTTCAGCCAGGGTAATTTGTAGGGATGTGCACTGACCCCCCAGATCGGATTGGATAGCGGATCGGAATTGGACCTGGGGGGTTGGATCGAATCGGATCGGATTGGAGGATGGTCGGATCAGATCGGACACCATTTTGAATGCTTTTTCCCATAGCAAAGTATTGTTTTACAAAAACGCCTATAACTTTTTCATTTTTAACGATAGAAGGATGAAACTTGGGCACATTGTATACTGGTTAGGGATAGTTATCTGTGAGAAATTTCAGAACGATCGGTGCATGCGTTTTGTGGCAATTAATTTTTAAATAAATAACCAGGAATGCCTATAACTTTGTCATTTTTAAAGTTACACACATGAAACTTTGTCACATTGTAGGTGGTACCTTGGGACCTATGTGTGTGAAATTTCAGAAATATAGGTGCTTGCTTTGTGTGGCAATTAATTTTAGAAAAATGGGTAGTAGTGGGGTAAATACAGTTATGCCTCCCACTTTTTTATTTTTAAAGATACAAACAGGAAACTTGGGCACATTACAGGTAACACTTGGTTTGATATGTGTGTGAAATTTCAGAAACATAGGTCCTTGCCTTGTGTGGCAATTTATTTTTGAAACAATGAGGAAAGAAACACCTATAACTTTTTCATTTTTAAAGTTACACACATGAAACTTGCTCACTTTGTAGATGGGTTAGGGGTAGTTGTCTGTCAGAAATTTCAGAAAGTTAAGTCCAGGCATTTGGTGGCTATGAATTTTTTAGATTAAAAGTTACAAAAGTTTTTCCACAGAGGCTTGGGCTGTCAATTGCACCCCCCGCCTCCCCCTCCCTTTTTTATCTGTCAAAACTCCCTGTTGTTGTAACTTTTAATCTAAAAAAATCGTAGTCACCAAAAGCCTGGACCTATCATTCTGAAATTTCTGACAGACAACTACCCCTAATCCATCTACAAAGTGAGCAACTTTCAAACTTCTAACTTTTAAAATAAAAAAGTTATAGGCGCTTCTTTCCTCATTGTTTCAAAAATACCTTGCCACTACACGCTTGAAGCTATGTTTCTGAAATTTCTCCACATTAGACATACTACTTTGGTTCACATGTGCGATGAATTTTAGAAGCATAGCTTCTAAACCCGTCAGAAATCTGTCCAGGTCCCCCCCAGCTCCTGACAGTATTCTTGAGTTGACAGCCCGTCTTCTGCCCCCCTTCCCCTAGAAGAGCTGATGCTGTCAAGTTGGGTCTGGGGGCTTCGTTCAGGGATGGGAAAAGGGGCTCCAGTAGGCAATGGCTCGGGGAAAGGCATGGGCACTGGAGGGCTTCTTTACTTTACAGAGGGACAGAGGGGGAGGAGGCAGCTCTGTCTCCCACCTACCCACCCATCCCAGGCGGAGAAGAAGGGGGCGCGCACAGAGGAGCCGAGCACAGAGGAGGAGGAGGCAGCGCCCCCTTCTTCTCCACCTGGGATGGGTGGGTAGGTGGGAGACAGAGCTGCCTCCTCCCCCTCCGTGCTCTGCTCCTCCGAGTTGTGCTATTTCAGCTCATGGATCTTTTCACCTGTATCGCTACTATGCCGGCGAAATCTCCTGCTCCGCCCCCTACATTCTCCTTCCCCCTGCAGATAGATAGATAGATAGATGATAGATATTCTGCACAAATATAATAGTACGGCAGCCTGAAATTGC
The DNA here is from genome assembly GCA_029215795.1 of Anniella stebbinsi. Taxonomy (NCBI): domain Eukaryota; kingdom Metazoa; phylum Chordata; class Lepidosauria; order Squamata; family Anniellidae; genus Anniella; species Anniella stebbinsi. The sequence continues at coordinate 45,388,341 of JARDYH010000007.1, read as the reverse complement.
ACAACTATGGTAAAACAACACACTATACTTTTACAATTACACTACACTATTACAATTAGTTTTTGGAGAAGTTTGTGGTCAATAATATTGCCATGGCAAGGGGAAGCCGGCATTGTTCTGGTGAGAAAACCTAGACATGCCTACTCAGGAGTAAGATTATACCACATACAAGGGCCTAGCACCAAACCACCCAAAATGCAATTAGGTTGGGTGCTAGGCACTTGTATATGGTATAGTATTACAACCACTGCCTCCTTTTTGTGGATATACTCAGGGGTAAGAACCATAGAGTTGAATGGGACCATGTTCTGGGCACGGAGAGTGGCCTTGCTCCCCTTCTCTGTGGGGTGTTTGAGTGCCCTCTCTCGGTCGCCCTTCACAGTTGAGCAGTTGAGCAGAGAACTGCCCCACCCTCCTCTTTTTTCAGCAAGATCGCCCTTCAACACTAATAATAATAATAATAATAATAATAATAATAATAATTCCTGAATCTGTAAAAGACAGCATGACTTGGCAAAGCCTGTCATGTCCATCTAGAAAAACCGCTATGAGCAAGAAAGAGATTTTATTTATTTATTTATTTATTTATTTATTTATTTCTTACCCGCCTCTCCCTCCGGATCGAGACAGGGAACAACATCAAACATGAGTGATATAAAATACATAAAACTGATTAAAAGCATATAAAATCAAAACATTATTAAAATACCAATAAAACTCTTAAAATTCGACTGGGTAGGCCAGTCTTTATAGATTTCTTAAATTCTGGAAGACTGTGAAGTTGGCGGATCTCTCCCGGCAGGCCATTCCACAGTCTGGGAACCCCCAACAAAAAACTGGATGGTCCGATACAGTGCAAGCACAGCAATACACGGGAGGGAGGAGCAGCTTTATTGCACACGGAGGGAAAAAACTGGACTTTCCCCACTCCAAAATAAGATGGAAAATGGAGGGAAAGAGGCGACATGAGCGCAGGACAGGGACGGACATTATGTGTGTACTGCAGTGCAAAAACACATGCCAGGCATGGCGAGAGTGTGATAAATTGCTGGTGTGTTTGTGTCTTTGTTTTTAAGACCACAGCAGATGGGAGGGCTGCTTGGTAGAACCCCGGTAGGATTGGAGGAGGCTCTGCCAGCCTAGACAAGTGGGGGGGGGGCACGACAGGAGGAGCAGGGCATGGTCACAATCCTGCACCTCACTCGGAGGCTTTCTTTTCTTTTTGTTGCGTTGCCTGCAGGGCCGCTGGCTGAGCCGCACAGTCCAGGAGGGGGTTCCGCTGCCAATCCCGGGAGCCTCCTGGCCAGGCTGCTCTGCCTCAGTGCTGCCACGGCCTGTTCAGCTGCCCCCTTTTCGCACATGAGCCATGTTGGGAGCATGGGGCAGGGGCTACAGCATCCTTGCCTCGCCTCATCCCTCTGGGCAAATGGGCAGGGTGGGACCAAGGGGGGAAGCCTAGGCAGGGCAAGGGGCGGGGGCTGCAGCAGCTGCAGCAGCAGCAAAGCAGAAGGGAAGAGGAGCACCTGGCCAAGGGCACCTCAAAGCCTGGAGCCAGAGAGGGCAGCAGAAGTTGCAGCCCTCTCGAACAGAGCCCCACGGGACTGCACAGACCTGCTCTTGCCTCTTCCCCCAGCCACAGAGGAGCCAGGTTGCTTCCAGGGGAGGCTTCTGTCCTGCCAGAATCCAGCCTCTTCCAGGGAATTTCATGGGGGGCCCAGACAACCTTGTCTCCCATTGGTATCCCTACTGCTGCTTCCATCCTTTTTCTTACCAGAAAAAAAACCCATTCAGGGGCAAAAAAAATGCAGAGGCGCCAGCGGAGGCCTCCTGCCACCTGGAAGTGCTTCAAATTCTGACTAAGAGGCCAACTAGGCTGAACCTGACAGCTGGAGCCCCTGCAACTCAGGGCCCTAGAGTTGTGGTGGGGGTGCCCCACAAGCCGCACTTCCGTCCTGAGTCAGACCTCCAGAGGGATAAGGCCTTTTCCCACTCAGGATGTTCCTTTTTGCACATCAGTAGCACCCCAGGTGAGAGCAGATCAAGAGGCCATGGAGGGCTCAGCCCCTCCCTGGGTCCAAGGGCTGTCCCCCACAGGCGCTTCGTCCTTCAGGAATGGCTGCCAGGATCGTTCCAAGGCTGCTTGTTTCTGAATGTGTGCATGAGTTCTGGTGCAGCTGGCATGCCAGAGGTCCCCTGCCCATCAGCTGCACTGCTGCTGCAGCTGCAGGCATGGCTAGGCTGAGCACTGGGAACAGAGGAGAGCTCAGCTTCATGCAGATTATGGCCTGCAGCAATTCCCACCCCTTGCAAAGTGCCTTTGAGCCACTGATGCAAGCGATGATCTAGGCTGACCAGATGAAAAGGACAGGGCTCGTGTCACTTTAACAGTTGTAGAGAAAAGGGAATTTCAGCCAGTGTCATTTGTATGCATTTAGTTCCTGGTGAAATTCCCTCTTCATCACAACATTTAAAAGTTGCAGGCACTATTAAGTGCCTGCAACACAAAAGAAGGCAGGGCCCCTGCAACTTTAACTGTTGTGATGAAGAGGGAATTTCACCAGGAACTAATTGCATGCAAACGACACTGGCTGAAATTCCCTTTTCTCTACAACTGTTAAAGTTATAGGAGCCCTGACCTGGATTTTATCTGGTCAGCCTAACGTGATGTTCTCATGGCCTGGCTTCTTACCACAACCCTGTGGATGGGGCCCTGCTGGCACTGGCTTAACCCAGCAGAGGGCACTGTCTGCATACAGAAGCGGCCCCTGCGGCGCTGGCAGCAGCAGCTGCAGCAGCAGCAGCAGCAGCAGTCCTTCCACGCATTCCTCCCACAAAGGCCCAAGTTCAACTTGGGGGAGGGGGAAGGATGGTGGGTGGTGCGCAGTACAGACTTGTAACAGGCCCCCTCCCCCCCACATTCCACAAGCCCCTCCCATGCATACAATCTTATGGGCCACCTGTTTTAATTCTGAAATTGTATTTCCTAGGTTTCTGAAGTGACACCATGGGCCACACTGGGCCGTTTCTACCAAGCGTCTTCTTGCTATTTTAGTTTTAACATGACTTCCAGCTTGAAGAAGAGTCCTACAATGCTTGAGAACTCTTTTGGGGGTCCCAATAAAGATATTGTACTGTGGATGTTTTGATTTTTTTCCCTTTTCTTTCACCTTGATTTGAAACAATTTTATAAACAGACCAATTCACTTGAAAGCTTCATTTCAATGGCCCCTTTCTTTGCAAGATGACGACTGATCTCTGCATGGGGTGTGGGGGTGAACTAGGCAATGGCTCACTTTTGCTTGGGGCCTTTCACTGGATTCCCCCCACCCCCACCTGATGCTTAGGATTTGTCCTTTCAGCTCTCCTCCGCTTCTGGTGCTAGTAGAAAGAGTCAGCCACATAGCAAAGCACAGCCCTCTCAGTTCCTCACATTAAAAGTCCTAGTCAGCTGCATACTCAGCATGCTGCCTCCGTTCCAGAGGAGAGCCTGGGCCAACAATGCCCTCTGCTCAGAATGTTGCTTGTTCTGCTTCAACGCTTCCTCTGGCTGTAGGGTGACCATGTGGAAAGGAGGACAGGGCTGCTGTATCTTTAACAGTTGTATAGAAAAGGGAATTTCAGCAGGTGTCCTTTGTATGCATGCAGCACTTGGTGAAATTCCCTCTTCATCACAACAGTTCAAGCTGCAGGAGCCTTGCCCTCTAGAGTGACCAGATACAAAAGAGGGCCAGGCTCTTGCAGCTTTAACTGTTATGAGGAAGAGGGAATTTCAGCAGGTGCTGCAGGCCTACAAATGACATCTGCTAAAATTCCCTTTTCAATACAACTGTTAAAAATACAGGAGCCCTGGCCTCCTTTCCATAGGGTCACCCAATCTGGTTGGCTATAGTAAATCTCACAAGATCTGGACAATGCAATGGGCACATCAATACAGGGGAATCACTTTCCATAAATACCCTCAGGCAGTATCTACAATTTAGCCTCATTTCCCCCTCATGGTAATGGGGTTGCAGCCTGGGCATGCCTCTCCACCTCTGAAACATTGAGACCCCCCCCCCCCATGACACACACACACACACATCCAGGCACAAAAGTATGCAAAGCTACCAGGGCCCTGGCATGGCCACTTGGCTACCTAGGCTGCCTCTACACAAGAGGTTTAAAGCTCCTTCAAGTCTCATAATTTTTTTTACCTCTACATGAGTGCAGCGCAAATCAGGAGTTGAGGCGCATTATCTATCCGATTATGCGCATTATCAAATGCATGTTAAATAGCGAGTTTTATTTTGCTGCAGCCGTTAAAGCGCATTTTGACTATGTGAACAAGCGATTCTCCGCATTAACTACTTCTAAAGCGCATTTCAAATAACCGGTAAGGCCACCAGTTGTGCGCTCGATTACCTCTCGCATACAGTCATTTATTATAAAGCACTTCCGAGAAGATGTGCATAATTGGAGAACCAGGCGTCAAACCGAATTCTTGGTCTGAAACCAAGTATCTACTTCTCCAGGTGCAATTTGGTTGTTTTTGAGACAGAGCACTCAGCTGCAGGTCTGCTCCCCAGCCAGGGTGGTGGAGCTGGCAAGGGGTAGTCAAGAGCCAGGAGGAGCCCCAGGGCTCAGCTGGCGGCTCCACTGGAACTAGCACCTGGCTAGTTCCCCTGGGCTGCAGCCTTCATGGCCTGGGTCCGGGGTCAGAATCACCGAGGCACTCTATGTGGATTTCTGATTGCTGCGGATTGTACCATCTGCCTCTCATGAGCTCTGTTTCCTCAAGGTATGGCAGTTATCAGGGACAATGGGCACTGCTGGAATAGGCAAGGGCAGGAACCGTGGAGCCAAATGAGCTTGTTTTTAGGCTGTGTGTGTACCTTTTTATATAAGAATATAGCCATGTAAGGCTTATTACTTGAGATCTACCAGTCTGATTTTCTCATTTTTGTTTTAAACTGAATCTTGAGCAGTGTAAACATTCAGAAAATGGTGAAAGTTCAAAAAAGTTCAAAGCTTGAGCTTTAATAACGATTAATTTCCTCCATGCCAAACAGGCAGGACAGCCCCTCCACCAGCATGATGACCGATAGCCCTGCTTGGCCAATCAGTGTGGTGTGAAGGCGTGTCCTTGGCACAGCCACTTGCTTAGGGGAAGGGGACAGAGGCAGCCAATTAGGGTGTGCAAGGGTGGGGGCAGAGCCTGACCACATGCAAATTTCAGAGGGGGGATTTACTAAGCATGAGCCATATTTGCATTCTTCATGAGCCCCTCTGTGGTGAGGGGACTGGGGGGCCAAAAAGAACGAAAGGAACACGACTCCTTGCACCCCTGGAGCCATGGGCTTGACACTAGTATAGAGAGGGGGGAGAGGCTTGGCCTGATGGATTCTGCTGCTTTATACTAGGGTGACCAAATCCCCAGTTTTCCCAGAAATCTCTGGGTTTTCATGCCCTCCAGGGGCTCTGGGGGGATTTTTGAATTTATTTAAAAACCTCTGGGAAAAGCTGGATGCAGGTCGCGCGTTTCCAGGCCTAGGGAAAGTGCATAGATCGCCTTTGCCATTTGCATGGCTGGGGAATCTCTGGACACATGCAGATATCCTCCCAGCCATGCAAATGGCGTGGGTGATCTACGCACTTTCCCAAGGCCAGAAAATGCACGACCTTTATCCTTCTAACTGCTTAGCCAGGGGACTCTTGGTTTATGACTTAGGAAAGTTGGCCAAGCCCATCTCTTGCTTGCTTGTTTCTGATGGTAATGTTGTTTTTCAATAATTTCTGTAGCTTTAGGGGCAGGGTCACCACATTTCTGATGTACCCCGACAGCCTCTCTCTCCTTTCGCATATCTCTTGGGAGCCAGGGGGAATGGGAACGTGTTGGTGTACAATGTTCATAAGGCCCATTCCCATTTTGTGAAAGTCCAGGCATATTCTGAGCAGCTGAAGTTTCCAGGCTGCCTCCAACTTACACACAACCTCTTGCAGTCATCCAAGGATGGGCCCCATGGGCCCCTCTGGATGTCATTGGGCTCCAAATCCCATCAATCCAGCCTGCAAGGCCAATGACAAGGGATGCTGGGAGTTGGCGTCCAACAACATCTTGAGGGCCACAGGTTCCCCCTCCACGCAGTTTTTCTGCAGGAGGTTACCAGGCAGCTGACTATCACAGAAGCTGGGTTATCTCTCTCCAGGCAGGGCCACAGCTGGCATATTGGCCTAAAGTGGTAAAAGGCACTCCTAGCCACAAGTGCCACTCCTGTACCACCAAGCTATGGACCCAATCCTTTGGGGGGAGGGCAATCCCCTCCAGAGCAGCATTGCCAAGCACTCAATCCCCCATCTAGTGTTGGAACTGGATTGGGAAGAAATGGCCCCCTCTTAGCCCCAGCGAGAAAGGGCCAGGGAGCAGCTGGCCATGGCAGAGGTTCCTGCGTCACATGTATTCTCGATGGCCTTGTGCATTATGACCTAAAGGACATAGCCTCCTCATGCCCCCCCACGACACCCTTCAGGAAACCAGCACCACTTGGGATGTTTGTGGTGGTGGCAGAGAGAATGTTCACAGCACCCAGCAGCCAAGACCTCTTTCATATTTGGGAGAAATAGCAGCAGCAGCCACAAGCCACCATCCATCACCTTCCTGATGCCCATAGGGAGCCTCTCTCTCCCTCTGCATCGCCAAAGTCAAAAGACAACCTGCGCTGGCTCTGCTTTGATTCACTTAGGAGAGGCTTTGCAGATCAGGCTCTCTCCTGCTGCAAGGACTGCCAGCTCCTTTCTTTGCCATAAATCAGCATCTCATTGTATCTGTAACTTCTCTTATCAGCTTAATACAATCCTTATCCCCAAAGTGCAAAAATCCAATTCTGTGGTCCAGATGTGCCCGATTACATTAATTAATCTGTCTCCTTGGGAAAATCAGACAAGCACTTGAACTCATGTTGGACTAGCCGATCCCCCCACCTGCTTATAGCTTTCCTATAAATCAGGCTCCCTTCCTGGAACAAGGAATGTAAGGAGCTGATTCCACGGGTTCCTTCCTCAGCCAGCAGAAAGCGGTGCCAGAAGGCATCCCACCAGGTCCTGGGGAAGAGCAGAAGGCGAGAAGGAGTCACTCCCAGAACCCACAACCCTGGGGACTATTGGGGGGGGGGTAGTCACAGAACACATTCCACACACACATACCCCATGTTCATTTCCTTCTGGTCAATGTTAATGCTGTCTGCAAAAGTTGGAGTGGGGGAAGGAGGCCCGTCCTCCACCGCCAGCCTGATCCAGGAATGCCTTCTTGACTAATTGCAGCAGAAAATGGATGGATGGAGATGGGCCTTTATGGATGCATCCAAATGTTGGTGCTCTGCTGCATGGTTTTCAATTGGAAGTGCATCCCAATGCTCACTCCTCTCCCTGCTCTGCTGGAATTGGTAATGCATCACAATATGTGGAACTGAGGCAAACATCTTACCACACAGTACAGGAGGCAATGAAATTAATGTGTGAAGAGCCCCAATGGCCAACATTTTATATTCCTTTCCTATCAACTGTCAAGGGGGGCTGATTTGCCACAGGGGCAATTTGGGAGAAGGCTGCCCTGCCTACAATCTGCTTTGCACATGAACTGATGTGCCGAAAAGCAAGACTAAGGGGCTTGTGACGTCACACCTCCTACTAATTTCAGAGGGTTTAAAAAAAAAGATGTTGAGTTTCAATGATTCTGATGATCCAAAGGATTTAATTACCTGACAGATGAGTAAATCTGTTTTGGGCATGGAGCTAATCCTGCTGCCAATGGAGCATCCCATGGGTGGTGGAAGGAGTTGGAACGGAAGCAAGGAGGTGGCCTTTCATTGCTATGCAGTCAGTGGGCACACACCTATTTATAGCAAGTGGCCAAGGTAAAAGCCTTGGAAATTTAATGGGTGTATCTCAGATATTTGCTTAATTATCCTCACCCAAGGCTGTCACTTTGGGCAAATGTAAATTTCAGAAATAGTGGGGGGGGGCAAGTGGGGCACACTTGCAACCCAACATTGTGGTGTATTTTTCTACCGCCTACAAGGAGTTCTCCTCCTTCTCACAGACTTGTGATTCTGTTCAGGCCTTTTGGCAGGAGGGCTGAGTTTCAGGAGGGGGGCAGAGAGAAAGGACGCCTCTCTCTCTCCCTCCCTCCCCCCACTGGCCTCGCCCTGCTAGGCCACATAGGACTAGGGGTGTGCAGCAGATCGGGTCTGATCCATGATCTGGATCCAATCCGGGCGAAATCAGATACAATTTATTTATTTATTTATTTATTACATTTGTATACCGCCCCATAGCAGAAGCTCTCTGGGAGGTTTACATAGGATTAAAAACAATTAAAACCAATATACAAAAATTAAAACAGCAAAAATACACACATTCTGTACATTTAAAACCACTACAACACTCCAAAAAGCTACAAAAAACAAACAAAAACAAAACAAAACAAAACAAACCCAGGTTCCTCAGATATTGCCAAATGCCTGAGAGAAGAGGAAAGTCTTGACCTGGTGCCGAAAAGATAACAATGTTGGCGCCAGGTGGGCCTCATCAGGGAGATCGTTCCACAATTGGGGGGGGCACCACAGAGAAGGCCCTCTCTCTTGCTGCCAACCTCCTCTGAGCTTCCCTTGGAGTAGGCACTCGGAGGAGGGCCTTAGATGTTGAACGTAGTGTTCGGGTAGGTTCATTTCGGGAAAGGCGTTCCATCAGATATTGTGGTCCCAAGCTGTGTAAGGCTTTATAGGTTAAAACCAGCACCTTGAATCGGGCTTGGAAACATACAGGCAGCCAATGCAAACGGGCCAGAGTAGGTCTTATATGCTCGAACCTTCTGGTTCCGGTTATCAATCTGGCCGCTGCATTTTGCACAAGCTGCAGCTTCCGAACCACCTTCAAAGGCAGCCCCACGTAGAGTGCATTGCAGTAATCTAACTTGGAGGTTACCAGAGCATGGACAACTGAAGCCAGGTTATCCCTGTCCAGATAGGGACGTAGCTGCGTCACCAACCGGAGTTGGTAGAAGGCACTCTGTGCCACTGAGGCCACTTGCACCTCAAGTGACAGAGATGGTTCTAGGAGAACCCCCAAGCTATGAACCTGCTCCTTCAAGGGGAGTGCAACCCCATCCAGAACAGGTTGAACACCCTCCATCCGGTCAGCGGAACCACCCACTAACAGCGTCTCAGTTTTGTCTGGATTGAGTTTCAGTTTATTAGCCCTCATCCAGTCCATTGTCGCAGCCAGGCACTGGTTCAGCACATCCACAGCCTCACCTGATGAAAAGGAGAAATAGAGCTGCGTGTCATCAGCGTACTGATGACAACGCACTCCAAAACTCCAGATGACTGCACTCAACGGTTTCATGTAGATGTTGAACAGCATGGGGGACAAAACTGACCCCTGCGGAACCCCATACTGGAGAATCCACGGGGCCGAGCAATGTCCCCCAAGCACCACCTTCTGGAGCCAACCCGCCAAGTAGGAGCGGAACCACTGCAATGCAGTGCTTCCCACTCCCAACTCAGCCAGTCATCCCAGAAGGATACCATGGTTGATGGTATCGAAAGCCAATGAGAGATCAAGGAGAATCAACAGAGTCACACTCCTCCTGTCTTTCTCCCGACATAGATCATCATATAGGGTGACTGAGGCTGTTTCCGTACCAAAACCAGGCCTGAAACCCGACTGAAATGGATCCAGATAATCGGTCTCATCCAAGAGTGCCTGGAGCTGGCTCGCAACCACCCGCTCCAGGACCTTGCCCAGGAATGGAACATTTGCTACTGGCCTGTAGTTATTAAGATTTTCAGGGTCCAGGGAAGATTTCTTTAGGAGTGGTCTCACTGCCGCCTCTTTCAGGAGGCCTGGGACCACTCCCTCTTGCAAAGAGGCATTAATCACCTCCCTGGCCCAGCCACTTGTTCCATCCCTGCTAGCTTTTATTAGCCAAGAGGGGCAAGGATCCAATATGGAAGTGGTTGCAGGAACTTGTCTAAGCACCTTGTCAACGTCCTCGAGCTGCACCAACTGAAACTCATTCAAGAAAACAGGACAAGCCTGTGCTCTGGATACCTCACTAGATTCACCTGCTATAACACTGGAGTCTATGTCCTGACGGATGCCAGAGATTTTATTCTGGAAGTGCCCAGCAAATGTATTACAGTGGGCCTCAGATGGTTCTACCATGTCCTTAGGGCAAGCATGTAAAAGCCCCCGGACAACTCTGGAAAGCTCCGCTGGGCGGCAGGTTGATGATTGAATAGTGGCAGCAAAGTACTGTTTTTTTGCTGTCCTTACTGCCCCTGAATACAGCTTACCATAAGCACTTACCAGTGTTTCATTGCATCCATCAGGAGTTCGTCTCCATCTGCCCTAAAGCCGTCTCCTGTTTTGTTTCATCACTCTCAGCTCTGGGGTATACCACAGAGCCATATGAGCTCTATACAGGAGAGGGTGCTCAGGAGCAATCGTGTCAACTGCCCGAGTCATTTCTGCATTCCACAGATCAACCAGGATTTCAACAGGAGAGCCAGCCCTATCAGCCGGAAAACTCCCCAGAGCTCTCTGGAAACCATCTGGACCCATTAGCCTCCGGGGGCGGACCATCTTAATGGGTCCCCCACCCTTGCAGAGGGCAAAAGCTGCTGTAAGTCTGAACCTCAGCAGGTGGTGATCTGACCATGTCAGAGGGGTTGATGTAAAATCCCCCACTTTCAGATCACCATCTCCATGTCCAGTTGAAAAAACCAGGTCTAGAGCGTGCCCTGCTACATGCGTTGGGCCAATGGTATGTTGGGACAGTCCCATGGTTGTCATGGAGACCATGAAATCCTGAGCTGCCCCAGATGAAGTGCCCTCGGCATGAATGTTGACATCCCCCAGAACCAAGAGTCTGGGGGACCTCAACAGTACACCAGAGACCACCTCTGTCAGCTCAGCTAGGGAGTCTGTTGAGCAGCGGGGTGGGCGGTACACCAACAGAATCCCTAATCTGTCCCGTTGGCCCAACACAAGGTGCAAACACTCCAGGACAGGGAGCCCGCAGAGGGGGGTGGAATTCCTATAGACCACAGCAACCCCCCCTCCCCGGCCCTCAAGTCTAACCTGATGCTGAACCAAGTACCCCGGTGGGCATAACTGGGAGAGACTAACTCCTCCCTGCTCTCCCACCCAGGTCTCAGTTATACATGCCAGATCGGCTGCCTCATCCACAATTAAGTCGTGGATGAGGGAGATCTTATTATGCACCGATCTGGCATTTATAAGCAACAGCCGGCGGCCTGAGGGCTGGCTGACAGGGCAACCAGCAAGCCTGTGGGTGTGAGGGGGACTGGAACAAGGCACAGCCATTAACTGTCTGGGCCTCATTCCCCTTACCTGGCAAGTCCTTCTCACAACGCCATATCTCCCTCTACCCGTCACTACCCTGATTGTGCTCCCCTCAGATCCCCCCACCTGGCCCTGTATCCTCCCTCCCAGCACATAGCTCAAGCCTGGGGAAAGGGAAACAAAACAAAAAAACAAAGCAAGACAAAAACAAAAAGCCAGCAGCGAGCAGGCAACCCTTCCTCTCCCCCGGGCAGCAGGCCTCTCTCTGCTGCAGGTTTGTTGGCTTTCCCAGGCCCCCTCAGCCAGCAGCTTAAATATCCCTCCCAGGAAGGGAGGGGGACAGATGTAATTGTCCACAGCAGCTGGCTCAGTACCTGGGGGCCTGGGCCTGCAGGGAGTGGCAGTCAGGCAGCAGTCCACAGGGAAGAGCAGCAGTGATGGTAATGGCAGCAGCAGCCATAGCAGCAGCAGAGCGGACCATCAGCAGGCAGCAGGCAGCCCTCCTCTCCCCTGGGCAGCAGGCCTCCCTCTCCTGCAGGCTTGATGGCTTATCAACAACAACAACAACAACAACAACAAATTTTATTTGAATATAGCACAAAGGCCGTGACAACCATAAAATGAATCCCATTCTTACAGCTTGCCCATACTAAATACAGTCAAATATGAGGGCTAAAATTTACCCCTACAATACCCCACCTAATGCACATGATCCCCCCTGCAGTCAACTCCAACTTCCTCTAGGAAGGATTGGTGAATTATTTTTGCTGCCACTGCAAAAGTTGCTACTTTAATTGTAATAGATTTGGAGTGACATGCTAATAAATCACAAATGGTATCAACCACTGGCCAACCTGCTCTTACTTTCAAAAGGTCCCCCAAAAAGCGGGCCCCCTAACCTCCATATACAGGGAACAATATAGTAAATAATGCACCATGTCTTCTACCTCCCCCACTCCACAAATACAATACTTCTGGGAGTATGGCAATCTTTTATATTAGGGATGTGCACTGGATCGGATCGGATCCATGATCCAAATCCGATCCAGGGGGAAATCGGACAAATTATCCGATTTCCGATCTCACCGCTGGATCGGCCGATCCAATCCGAACCGATCCGAAAATGTTCCGATCCGGTTTGGATGGATCAGCTGGCGCCCGCCTCCGCTTCCATTGGTGGGCGCCAGTGGGCGCCCACCGATGGAAGTGGACAGTGGGGGGGAGCTTCCCTAGTGGGGCTGTCCGTGGCGCGCTTACCTTCCAGGGACGTCCGCTCCCGTCCGGCGCCGGCTGCTACCGCGAAGCCCGCTCACAGTACCAGCTGGTGCCGGACGGGAGCGGATGTCCCTGTAAGGTAAGCAGTGGCAGGGGGGAGGGGGCTTACCCCCCCAGGGCCGTCCGTTTTCATCCGCTGGCGCCCGCGGGCGCCAGCAGATGGAAGCGGACAGCCCCGGGGGGGGGTATGGAGCGCGGGGGAGGGGGCTTACCTGCCGGGGCTGTCCACAACAGATGGCCCTGGGGGGGAGGGAGTTAGGCCCCCCCTCACTCACCCGCCGCCATTTTTTCCTCATAGACTTGCATTGCAATGCAAGTCTATGGGGAAAAAAATGGCGGCTGATCCAAAAATTTCTGATTTTTGGATCGGGATCGGACTCGATCCGGTCCGGGGGGGCTCCAATTTTGTCCGATCCGATCCGTGACAAAATTGGAGGTCCCGATCTGGGTCCCGATCCGATCCGGGGGGGTCCGTGCACACCCCTATTTTATATTTCCCCTCAAAATAGGCCGATTGCATTGTTTGGAAGCGAAGGGCCGTGAAAGCCCCTCTGAGCACTGGAAACGATAAATCTTGCAGGTATTGTGGCAGGTACTGTTCTCTCTTGATAAGACTATACCAAATGGAGAATGCTTGATGCTGGCTTGCTAACATGTCTTCTTGAAAATCGGACTCAAAAATCCTGTTTCTTATATACTCTTTATCTGTTTGATTTTGGGCTTCTCCCAGGCACAAACTTGAGAGTGATCGCCAATTAATAGCCCAACCTCCTTTCTCTAGCTGTTCAAGAAAGCAAACCTTTGCCAAGTTACTATCATCCACTTGCATTAACCTTTTCCCAAACAGTATCGTTGCTTTATGGACCCTCGCCTTAATGGATAGTAAGTCAACTTCCAACCTTAATAGAGAAGAGGGAACTCCTTGTGGAAGGGCCAACAACTCGTTCACAAATTTATTTTGTATCGTCTCCATTGTCTTGACACTACCTTGCCCCCATATAGGAGTTGTGACAACACTTTAGCCTTATATAACTTCAAGACCGGGTTTACTAAGGAGCCCCCTTTATTCCTCCCATAGGCAAGGATTACTTTTGCTGTTCTCCCTACCACCAATTTTATTGCCTCTACGTGCTCTTTCCATTTGCCATTATATGTAAAGTATATCCCCAGGTATTTAAAACTTGTGCACTGCTCAATCAATTTTCCCTCTACTCGCCATTTATGAGGTTACTTCCTCTTGGAGAAAACCACTACCTTGGTTTTGGTATGGTTTATCACCAGTTCCTCCTGTTTACATATCTTACCCAGCCTATTAAGAAGTTTTCTCAGACCCACTTGTGTAGTGGACATGAGTGCCATATCATCCGCATAAAGCAGCATCTGGATCTTCCTATTTCCGATGGTAGGCAGGAAATGGCTTGGATCACTCAAATCCGCCACTAAATTATTCACATAAAAATTAAACAAAAATGGTGCCAACAAGCAACCCTGTCTCACGCCTCTTGTAGTATTAACTTTATCCGTTAGCGAGCCCGAGCACCCCAATCGGACTCGTAAATCCATGTGAGAATAGAGTTTCTGAATCAGAAACAACAGGAGCTTGTCGATATTAGTTTGGGCGAGTTTGTACCAAAGGCGCTCTCTATCGATTAAATCAAATGCAGAAGTAAAATCCACAAAGGCCACCTATAAACAACCTTTAGGATTACTCAGACTTATTTGAATTAGATGGCTAAGAACAAAACATTGATCAATCGTGCTCCTCCCTTGCCTAAACCCAGATTGTTCAGTTGCTATAATCTCATTTTCCTCTGCCCAATCTTGCAATTTATTCAGTAGATATCTACCATATATCTTAGAAGCTGTATCCAACAGGCTTATTGGTCTAGAATTACTAGGATCAGATCTCTCACCCTTTTTATACAATGGTATGATGATACTGGATTGCCAACCCTTCAGGATGCTTCCAGACTGGTTAATATGTGAAAACAGCCTGGCCAGAATAGGGGCCCACCAGGAGCTGTTAAGTTTAAACATCTCTGGTGGGAGCATATCTTCACCAGGTGCTTTCCCTAAAGATATATTTTTTAAATAATTCACAAATCTCCTGCGGCATCACTGCTGCCCATTCAGGAAGATTTACACTTGTCAGCCCTTCCTTGACAAGTTCAGATCCCTGAAAAATAGTCTCAAAATGCCGTTGCCAGCAAAACACTAGATTTGGGCTTCCAGGTGCAATTTCGGAGTGTAAAATCCTGAGTGGACTATCTCCCAAATTTTTGTATCATCCCTCTGTTTCACTACCGAATTCAACTTCATCCATTTTGTCCTGATGTGATCTGGTTTCTTCTTTTTCTTCAAAAGAGCCTTGTAATGTTTTTTATTATTATTATTATTTAAGATCTCAATTAACGAAATTGCTCTGGTCTTTCTTACTTTTCTAATAAGCCTTACTATTTCCTTCTTCTTATTTCTGCATTCATGATCAAACCAGCTCGCACTTCTGTTTTTGGTGTTACCAGGGTCTCCTGATTGAACTAAATATGGTTTCAGTAAGTCTACAATTTGTTGATAACCTTCCATGACTCCCTGTTTCCCTTCCACAATACTGTTCCTAAGGACTAGCAAAGAGGGATCCTGTAATATATTAGCCATCCTGACCATTAGAGAGTCTGTTCATTTTATCCGTCTATTTCCTGGGGAGACCAAGTTCATTGGATAAATCTTTTTATCCTGTCTCATCATCCTCTCCAATTGAATTACTAGCCTAATCGGATAGTGGTCACTTTCCGGACGATCCTCCACTGTGAAGCTTTTGACATAAGAAAGGATAGATGGCGAGATCAAAAAGTAATCTACTACACTTCCCCCTCTTGCTGAGAGGTATGTGTATTGCCCAAATGTTTTATCCACAGAACTACCATTCAGGATTTGCAAGCAGTACTTGTAGGCTATTGTCACTAGTTCCTTACTATTTTTATTAATTTTCTTATCCTGCGAGTACCTTTCCAATAATTGGGATTCCTCCAACGCCACATCTACTTTTTTAAACAATTCCGCATTTGTCTGCCCCAAGTGGGCATTTAGGTCTCCTCCCATAATGACCGACACCTTTCCTGTGTATAACTCTGACGCCCCCAGAACTGATTCCAAGACTGACCATACCGCTTCTGATGATAATACTGAGTTCTCTGGGGGAATATATGAATTTATACAAAACATTATGCTGCCGTCTTTAAAAGTTATCTGCGTCGTTATCATGCTGCTGGGTTCCCACCATATGGCATACATTTTCCAACTCTACCGCAACTCGGGTTGCCAATCCCCCACTACTTTGCCCATTTTTATGATGTCTTACTGCATTTGCGGTAAAGGTTCTAAAACCCTGAAGGTTGAACGTGGAGCTATCCTCCACCCACGTTCTTGGAGAAAAATTATGGAGAATTGTTGTAAATAATTCACCAACTCCTTATCTATTAATTTACTTGTCCAACCCGCCACATTCCATGACACTATATTGAGCGTCAAAGTATTAATTTCCTCCATTTCCTTATTTAGTCAATGATTATGCACCTCCAGGTACAGCTGGTCATAGCCCCTCCTAGGACTGGTTAAATCTAAATCTGCCTGTGGGTTAGCCCTATTAAACACTGAACAAACTTCTGACCTGGGCTTGTCCTCCTCTATCCTTCAAATACTGAATAGTGTTTCTTGCAGATGCTCTAGCTTTGTCAAGATTTTTCCTTGAGCCTGCCTGCTCATCTGTTCGAATTGTGCTACTTTAGCAGCCTCCTCCAATGGAAGTTGTTCTGCCAATGCTTGCATCCCTTCCATAGGATTTAACCTTCTAAGAGAGGTATAATTCTCTTCCTTCATCTCCTCTTCTCTTCCAACCCCATACTGAACATGCAATATTTCCTGTAACATGCTCAGGTTAAATAGTATCTCCTCCTGATCCGAAGCCTGCATCAACCGAAAATGTTTCACCAGATCAAGAACATAATCCTCATGATCCTCACTCCATGGGTAATTTCTAGGGGTGTGCACGGACCCCCCGGATCGGATCGGGACCCGGATCGGGACCTCCAATTTTGTCCCGGACCGGTTCGGACAAAATCGGAGGCCCCCCGGACCGGATCGAGTCCGATCCCGACCCAAAAATCATAAATTTTTGGATCGGCCGCCATTTTTTTCCCCATAGACTTGCATTGCAATGCAAGTCTATGAGGAAAAAATGGCGGTGGGTGGCTGAGGGGGGGCCTAACTCCCTCCCCCCCCCCGGGGCTGTCCGCTGTGGACGGCCCCGGCAGGTAAGCCCCCTCCCCCGCGCTCCCTACCCCCCCTGGGGCCGCCCGCTTCCATCCGCTGGCGCCCGCGGGCGCCAGCGGATAGAAGCGGACGGCTCCGGGGGGGGTAAGCCCCCTTCCCCGCCACTGCTTACCTTCTCGGCCCGTCCGCTCCCGTCCGGCGCCGGCGGCTACTACCAGCGGGCTCCGCGGCCTACTCTCGAGTAGCGCGCCGGGTGATGACATCACCCGGCGCGCCACCCTGGAGTAGGCCGCGGAGCCTGCTGGGAGTAGTAGGCGCCGGCGCCGGGACGGGAGCCGCCGGGACGGGAAGGTAAGGGCCCCCCTCCCCCCTCCGCGCGCCCCCTCCTCCCCTCCACGCACCCCCTGCTTACCTTCCCGGCCCGGCGGCTCCCGTCCGGCGCCGGCGCCTACTACTACCAGCAGGCTCCGCGGCCTGCTCTAGAGTAGCGCGCCGGGTGATGACATCACCCGGCGCGCCACCCTAGAGCAGGCCGCGGAGCCTGCTGGTAGTAGTAGGTGCCGGCGCTGGGACGGGAGCCGCCGGGACGGGAAGGTAAGGGCCCCCCTCCCCCCTCCGCGCGCCCCCTCCTCCCCTCCACGCACCCCCTGCTTACCTTCCCGGCCCGGCGGCTCCCGTCCGGCGCCGGCGCCTACTACTACCAGCAGGCTCCGCGGCCTGCTCTAGAGTAGCGCGCCGGGTGATGACATCACCCGGCGCGCCACCCTAGAGCAGGCCGCGGAGCCTGCTGGTAGTAGTAGGCGCCGGCGCCGGGACGGGAGCTGCCGGGACGGGAAGGTAAGGGCCCCCCTCCCCCCTCCGCGCGCCCCCTCCTCCCCTCCACGCACCCCCTGCTTACCTTCCCGGCCCGGCGGCTCCCGTCCGGCGCCGGCGCCTACTACTACCAGCAGGCTCCGCGGCCTGCTCTAGAGTAGCGCGCCGGGTGATGACATCACCCGGCGCGCCACCCTAGAGCAGGCCGCGGAGCCTGCTGGTAGTAGTAGGCGCCGGCGCCGGGACGGGAGCCGCCGGGACGGGAAGGTAAGGGCCCCCCTCCCCCCTCCGCGCGCCCCCTCCTCCCCTCCACGCACCCCCTGCTTACCTTCTCGGCCTGTCCGCTCCCGTCCGGGGCCGGCGGCTACCACCAGCAGGCTCCGCGGCCTGCTCTAGAGTAGCGCGCCGGGTGATGACATCACCCGGCGCGCCACCCTAGAGCAGGCCGCGGAGCCCGCTGGTAGTAGCTGCTAGTGCCGGACGGGAGCGGACGGGCCGAGAAGGTAAGCGCCCCCCTCCTCCCCCCCCCGCTGTCCACTTTCATCGGCGGGCGCCCGCTGGCGCCCACCAATGGAAGCGGCGGTGGGCGCCAGTGGGCGCCCGCCGATCCGCCGATCCGCCGAACCGGTTCGGAGCCTTTTCGGACCGGTTCGGATTGGATCGGCCGATCCAGCTGCGGGATCGGAAATCGGATAATTTATCCGATTTCCCACTGGACCGGACTCGGATCGTGGATCGGGTCCGATCCAGTGCACATCCCTAGTAATTTCCTTCTAAAACCCTCCCTTTTTGTAAAGATGGAGAACTTCGTTTGAAATTTGCACTCTCTACTTGCACATTTCCTATACCTGGGTGGGCATCCCTACCATCCTTTAATTTATCGTTAAGTACCTGGGTAGATTTTACACGCCCTTCTTTCCGTTCTCTTCCCCAAACTGAATTTTCCACTAAACTTCTTAATTCTGGTTTACAGGTTCCTCCCCCAGTGGAAACGTAGCAAATTTTACAGTTGTGTTCCAGCAAAGGTAACTTGACAGTTTTCCTAAAATATCTGATTATCCAGATGTTTCCTCTCTCAAGACATTTCCTGGCTTTTAATAAATAATTAACTGCTGATATATCTGCTAATAACACTAACACCTTTGTACTTGTGGATGATGAGGAGAGATATTCAATTTCCTTTATATCAACTGTTCTAAGCCTCTCAATGCCATGTTGCCTCAACCAATATAGAAACAGTCCTCTCCTTTTTGTAAAGGAAAAATTATCCCTAACCCCAGGTAGATTTGAGATGACTAAATGTCTTCTCATCAAAATTAACTCTGACTGATCAATTAGTTGGGAATATACCCTCTTATCCGTCTGTCCAACTTGACTGCCTTTCCAACTTCTGTGGGGACTGTCTGAGTTTCATTTTCTCTTGTTTCTTTCACCTGGGTTTCAGGTCCATTAATTTGTTTACCCTCTCCCTTCGTGTTCTAGCAATACCTTTCTTTCCTTTTCCTCAGGTTCCTCTGCTTTGCATTATCCAAAATTTTAAATAGGGGGTTATAGTTTAAACCTTTTTCTTTCTTCCTTCTGCTTATCATATTCTTTTTTACTCTATCTTCATCAAGTCTTACACGTATATTCTCTCTTCCCCCCTTTTTTATTTTGATGACCCCCCCCCCCCCGCACTTGCCTTTTCCTAGTTTTCCGATCCTGATCCCTAGCATCTGGATCATCCAATCTAATTCGATCTGATCTGAAAGGACCCAATCTGGATCGAAAAAGATTGGAGGATCAGACCTTGGACCTCCTCCCCCTCCCCCCTCACGCTCCTAACCTGCTGCCTCCTCGCTGCCATCCACTGCCGCCCGCTGCTTCAGTACTACTGAGAAACAGGCCTTACAGCCTGTTCCACAATAGAGCGATGGCATGCCGGGTGATGTCATCACTCGGCACGCCCTCACTCTACTGTGGAACAGGCTGCAAAGCCTGTTTCTCAGTAGTACTGAGACAGTGGGTGGCAGTGGGCAGCAGCGAGGAGGCAGCAGGTAAGGAGTGTGAATGGGGGGAGAGGGGATGGAGGTGGAGGTCCCCCGTTACCTGCCGGCATCCTACACTGCCATCCGCTGCTTCCGTACTACTGATAAACAGGCCACAAGGCCTGCTTATCGGTAGTATGAAAGTAGCGGACAGCAGCGCGGGACACCAGCAGGTAAGGAGCACAAGTGGGGGGAGGGACAGGGAGGGGGAGTTCCCCACTTACCTGCTGGGGCCGTCTGCTGCCGTCCGCTGGTCCCTTCTAGTGAGAAACAGTCTTCATGGCCTGCCTCTCAGTAGCGTGCTGGTAATGACATCACCCAGCGCGCTACTGAGAGGCAGGCCGCGAAGACTGTTTCTCACTAGAAGGGACCAGCGGATGGCAGCGGACGGCAGTGGACGGCCCCTGCAGGTAAGGAGTGTGAGTGGGGGGGGGGCACCCCCATGTTTTCCACATAGGCTTGCATTGGGGGAAAGCTTTCTTTCCCCCAATGCAAGCCTATGGCAAAAAATCTAAAATGGCATCCGATTTTCAGATCGGAATCAGATACAATCTGAACTGGGAAGCCTCCGATCCAATCCGATCCAATCTGAGGCATCGGTTCCGATTCCGATTCTGATCCATTTTTTTGGGTCCATGCACACCCCTACAGAGGACTAATGGGTGACTTGAAGATTTCATAGCTATGAGCTCCATCACACCAGCGGTTTAACATGCTCTTGCCATGGTTTTGCATCAAGGGACTCACATGATGCAGATGTAAGTATTTTGGTTCATTTGCATTAAAAGAATTCCTAAAAACTCAAGGGATGAACTGATCTGATTCAAACTTGACATGCTGAAAGCTCTCCTTAAGAGCTCTCAAGATCCCAAGTTTCATCTCTTTATCTTTAAAAATTACACAAACATAAGCATTTTTGTATATTCTAATAGGAGCTCCAATGAACGAGGGGGAAGGCTGCCACATCCATCACAATGTCCATCAACGACAAGAACCAATAAACTGGAGGGGGAAGGAGAAGGGGCGGGTTGGGGCAGGCGCAATAGCAGTGGGAGAGCAAAAAGAGAATTCACCGGCATAGCTATGATCGTGAAAGGGAGGAACGCTTCGAGCGCTTCTGAAATGGAGGTAAAAATGTGAAGGCAAACCAGGGGGAAATAAATAGGTGTGATGGAGCCCTACATTGGGGAAGGTGATTCACAAAGTAACTTGGCCCCAAGCTGTTCAGGCTTTATATGCAAACTGTCCTGCCTACAGTTGCAGAGGAAGCAAGCTTCAGACATGCAGCCAAGGTCCGCTCCAAAGACATTGGCTCAATTCGGACAATACGTTAAGCAACTGAGGGTTGATAAAGCAACCATCCGTTGAGTTGTTAAACATGTCGTCTGGAGGTAGCCACACAACGCAGTAACAACCCACAGTAGGCTAAGTGGTAAAATTTAACAACTGAGAGAAACAACTCACTTGCGAGTTGTTAAGGGAATTGTCTATTGACAAATATGTCGTCTGGAGCGGTGCGTGGGTGAAACAACTGTGGTGGGTTGGTTAGCACGGAAGATCAGAGAGTCGAGCGGCAAGAGTGGCAGAAAGCGGGCGGCCACTTGCCCCAGCATCGCAGCCATAGCAACCAGGATGCCCGCCTCCCCCACCAGGCAGCCGGCACGGCGCTCAACAAGGGGCCAGCTCCTGCAAGCACTCGCGCAGGGTGCCCAGTCAGCTATCCAAATGGAAAGGGAAGTGCACCAGAAGGGCACTATGGCAAAGGGGGGGAGGGGGAGACGGAATAACCAAAAACCCCAGGCACCTTGGAGCAAGAGGGAGCCCCCCCACACACACCAAGAGGGAGAACAACACCCCATCCAAAGTAGACCCCCACTGCACTGCCACCTCCACCCTCGCATCACCCAGAAGGATGAGGGCAGGGGAAGCGGCGACCAGAGAGCCCCCCCTCATCCACCCAACACGGCTGGACATCGAGCCTTTGCCGGGCCCCGAGAATCCCATTGGGGAGTGTCGTGCCCGTGCAGAGGTGTCCCGGGTGCGTAAAAGCATCAGTGCCTGGATCTGGCTGCGCTACCCCCACCCCTTGTGAGCATCGGCTGTGCAGTTTCATCTGTGGACTGGCATCTTTCCCTGGCATGCCGCCCCTCTCCTCCACATCCCCTTTGCATGTTCCGTGCTTGGCTCCCTGGGGGTGTGGCCTCGGCCATCCCCTCTTCACTGCTGTGCCTTCCAGCTGCCTCCTCCCTTCCCAGGGGCAACTTTCCTCTCCGTAGGTTCTGCCCTGGCTTATTGGTGCCCATGTGCCTTATTGCCCATGTCTGGTCTCCCTGCTGAATAAAGTTTTCTACGCCACCCCACTCTTGCCGTCTTTCCTGTGTGTGCAGAAGATGCTCTAGGAGGGAGGTGGGGGGGGTTGGGGGCTGGGGCTGGGGGCCGAGGGTCTTCCTCGCGACTGCCACGTCTCCCATGTAGGGTGGGTGGAGGATGCCTCCCTGGGACATGGGTGCCAACATTGGAATTGCAGTGCTGGGCATGGGTTGCGAATGTTGTATTGGTGCTGCCATTCATCCTGGCTGCCTCTTTGCCCAAGGCTGCTGAGTTCCACCCACTGACTGAGGCAGCCAATGGGGTTTGGGAGGCGTGTCCTGCATCGGCTTCAATGGCGGCTCCCATGGATTTTCAGCCGCAGTGTGTTCTGGGATACCTGCTGGAGGACTAACGGAGTTTGGTAAGCGGGGAAAATGGCGGCCAAGCTGTCAGTCAGAGTCGAGTATGCTATTAGCAACCGGGGTGGTTGCCAGTTCCTTGCAGCGCCTGCTGCAGCGTGTCGTCTGTGGATCACCACCTCTTTCACACATCGTCAGTAGGTTATTTGCCCTCCGTTGCTTAACGTGTTGTCCGAATTGAGCCAATGTTTGTAAGCAGTCCAAATCAGAGCAAGGTTAGTGAGGGGAAGGCAGGCTAGCAGGTGGTGCACAGAGCAGACCTCATTCCCATGCTCTGGGCTGAGCACAGGAGGCTTTTAAGCCTCAGCCTTCAGAGCCTGGCCACAGCACCGGTGCAGACCACCAGCGGAATGGACTGCCCATGAGCAGAGCGCTGCTCGTGCATGGATCTTTACTTATGAAGAGCCCTTCTGCCTCAGGGGGACACTCCTGCATCTGGTAGCCAGCTGAGCCTTCACCTTTCAGCGCCTGTGCTCCTTGGGGCTAGGTGGCTGCTCAGCGCCTGCCTCCCTCGAGTCCTTGAAAGGAAGGTGCAATAGCTGCCTCTCCCAAGGGCCAGCAGCCTCCTGATCTGCTTCAAAGTCCCTCAGCATATGCAGCTCCTCCAGAATACCTGGGTCAGGGGACTCCAGGCGATCCTCCAGAGGCAGCAGGGCACCAGCTACAAACCCTTGAATGTGGCTCGGTAGCTAATAGGGTCCCACGCAGCATCCTGGTCAGTCCATTCTGCAAGAGCTACAGCTTCGGGAGCTCATTTCAGAAATCTAGATGTGTGGTCACCACCATTAATGAACTACTGTGGCCAAGCTGTCCCTGTCCAGGAAAGGGCAGAGTTGGCATCCCAGCCAAAGCTGCTAATAGGTGCTCCTCGCCACAGCAGTCACTTTGGTTTCTAATCTATTTATTTATTTATTATTATTATTATTATTATTATTATTATTTGCATTTGTATACTGCCCCATAACCGAAGCTCTCTGGGCGGTTTGCATAAGATTAAAACATTTAAAAACAATATACAAAAGAATTTTTATCCCACTCTTCAGCCAAAAAAACCCTCCCAGAATTGCTCAAAACCAGTCAGAAAAAAGACCCCCCCACACAGCTCAGAGAAGCCAGGATGGGCAAGAGTCAAGGGTGCCTGTGGTAGGCAGAACAGCTACTAGCATCTAAAAGTGGAACTGATCCCACACAACTGCACCAAATGGTGCACTGGACACCTCACCAGACACTGTACTAAAAGCAGCATTCAGGTCAGCATGAAATCGAGATATTTTATCCTCAAAGTGCCTTGCAAAATTATTACAGGAGGCCTGCGAGCGTCCTAACATAGCATTTACCAGATTAGATGACAACATCTTCTGGACCAAAGGTAGGCTGACCAGATAAAATCCAGGTCAGGGCTCCTGTAACTTTAACAGTTGTAGAGAAAAGGGAATTTCAGCCAGGGTCATTTGTATGCAATTAGTTCCTGGTGAAATTCCCTCTTCATCACAACAGTTAAAGTTGCAGGCACTATACTAGAGGAACCATATACAAAAGAAGGCAGGGCCCCTGCAACTTTAACTGGTGTGATGAAGAGGGAATTTCACCAGGACCTAATTGCATACAAATGACACCGGCTGAAATTCCCTTTTCTCTACAACTGTTAAAGTTACAGGAGCCCTGACCTGGATTTTATCTGGTCACCCTACCATAGGCGAAAGACAGTAGGCATGATTACGCACTCTTACACATGTTCACCACTTATGCTGTAGCCATCTTCTAGCTTGTTTCATCACTTGGAGCTCCTCAGAGAACCAGGAACATCAGCAATCATGTAAAAAGCCCATTCTATAATATGAGTAGAGCTTGGGCCAGGATCACTGTCTATGCCTACTGGAAATTTCCCCAGATCATTCAGGAATCCATTGGATTCTATGGCTGCATTCGGACAACACATCAGTCAATGGTGGGTTGAGTAGCCAACTCACAGTTGGTTATTTTGTGGGTACTCCCCACACAACATATTCCTACACAACTGTGGGTGGTTGGGGCTGGCATTAAGTGGACTAATAGTCAACCCAGCATTTGACTGACACAGCCCTCGCCCCTTTCCCCACCCTCCCTCCTCCCTCAGTCCTCCCAGTTCTATCCCAGCAGCCTCTGCAAGTTGCACCAGTTGTAGCAGAGTGGCAGTCGCCACTTTGGTTGCTCTTGTCACCTGCCTCTATGGGCTTGTGTTTTAACCCACTCACCACATGCCATTAACTCACTCACCCCTCCCCACAACACTTTAAACAACTGGCTTCGAGCTAAACAACTTGCAAGCCAGTTGTTTCTCTCAGTTGCTTATTTGGGCGGAATAGCATACCGTCAGTAGTTTGTGAGCGGCATGTTACCCTCCACACAACACAATAAGCAACACAACTGACTATTGTTCCCCCCTTCAGTTGCTTAATAAGTTGTCCGAATGCAGCCTATAAGTCTCCAGGGGCAGATCATCTGAATGGGTTCTCCCACAGGCAGAGGAGACTGATACCATGACACCAAATATATCCAGATAGTGGTCTGACCATGGCAATGGGATGACTTCAATGGAACCAATATCCAGCCCACTCCTATCATGTCCCAAAGCAAAGACTGAGGCCTAATCCACACCAAGCAGGACATAGCTTTACGAAAGTGGTTTATAAATGGCAGGAGCCACACTACTGCTTTGTAGCGGTATTGAAGTGTGCACTGACAACTGTTGGAGCCCATGAGCTCCATCACACTTGGGGTTTATCGCACTGTCGTATTTCCTCCTCTCCGTTTTTGGTGCTGTTGACACACATGATGTGGTCCCTGTGTCATATTTACTACTCTTGGTCTAGGAAGCCTGCCAACTCCCTTATCTAAGAATGTCTGGGAAAAATGCCAGGCCTTAATTGTGTAAAGGGTTTTTATTTGCATTCCGAAAGTCCATTTACCAATAGCCAGGGTTACGCCAGTAGTTCCGTCAGTCCAGTTGTCGAAGCCGAAGGTCAAACCAGGTTTTCCAGAAGTCCAGGGTCCAAAGCAAAACAGTCAGTCCACAGGTTCTGATCCGAAATCACGCAGGATGCCAAGAGCCGAATACGTCGGTTGCTCTCAACGAATCTTAGCTTCTGCCTCCTCCCCCTTATATACTTTGCTTGAGTCTGTCCACAGCTGCGTGCAATTTCTTCGTTATCTTACTTAAGGCTTGCATCAGCTGTGCTCTGTTTTCGCAATCTCATGCTGCGTCCTGTGGGCCTAGCTTGCTCTGCCCGTTTGAGCTGCCGCCTTTGCTGGGGAGTTACTGGACAAACCCCTTCAGGCCCCGAATCTTCCTCATTAGAGACAGGGGGTGGGAGAGGGTGGCTTTCCTGGGGCTCTTCTGAGGAATCTCCCTGCTGTTTCTCCTCCTCCGGTAAGTCCTGGGGAATGGGCAAAGCTGCAGTTTCTGTCCCTTCTTCCTCCTCAGAGGAAGATTCTTCAGACTGCCTCATGACACCCTGTCCTGCATTATTCTTGCTCCCCCCCCACACACACAGTTCTAGCGCCTTAGTTTGGACGGGGGAAAGTCTGTTTCATCTTGGCAATGTGCAACGGAAACCCAAATGCAAACCAGTGAATCTGCGTCTGTGGTTGGGGGGGGGGAGTGTTTGGGAGGGGGGTGTCTTGAAGGCCATTTTCAGTGATGAAAGAATAGGGCATGCTTTTATATATTTATTTTATTTATTTATTGCATTTTTATACCACCCTATAGCCGAAGCTCTCTGCTTTTAATTGACCAGGACAGTTTTACAACTTATTTCCTCCTTTGGACATGTTAGGAGTTAGAAGGAAAGTTTCAGTGCTCCAACTCCCTCTTTCTTTTGGCTTCCTTCCATGCTTTGTTGAACCTCTTGTCCTGTTGGAATCGCAGCAGTTCACCCTGACGCTGATCCACCTTAACCTTCCAAACCACTCTGATCCTTCCTCATACATCCATTTCTGTCCGCTTCCATCATTATAAATCTTCCTAGTGGTTCTCTACTGTTTTGTGTAATTCTTCTTCTTCCTATATTATCCAATATTATATTAGCCTATATATATATATATATATATATATATATATATATATATTCCTATATTATATTATCATGGCTGATAATGCTGCTGACTCCTGCGGAGAAGTTGCACTGAGAAGTTCCATGGGAGACGGCTGGAGAAAACATTTCCTAGTGCTAGTGGGCTTTTTTACCTTAAGTGCGTGCTAATCGTAGTAATACATCCATAGTCCAATTTCATGTTCTAGTTCCTTTTACTGCCTGAAATCTTCTTAGGCAAAGCAGTTTAATATAGAACCAAGCCCACAGGCAGGGGACACCCCCCCAGATGTTTCCAAGGAGACAGATTTGCAAGACAAAAGGATATCCTTTCCAGTGTGTCATGACCAGTGAATTGCTAGCCCTGTCCTTGGCAGCAGATTAACATCTGAAAGAACTAGGAGAGCTCTTTAGATCTGACAGGAAGAGAAGGCAATGTATCTATGACATAAAACTGAGCTATGGGGTGGGGTGCAAATTTAGTATGACTTGGATGTAAATGCAGTTGAAATCAATGGGATTTACTCTGGAGTATACCATATACCACTTTCATACCGCTTTCATAGTGCTATATCCTGTTTGGTGTAGATCTGGCCTAAATGGAGGGTATGCCCTATCCTATGCATCAACCTGATAACAAATCGAGACAACTCCATGGTTGTCACAGAGGCCATGAAGTCCCAAACCAGCCCAGTCAGGGCTACCCTAGGATTAGCGATGGGGCAAACAACTGTGAGGGCCCACAAGGACAGCAGATGCCCCTGCATCCAGCCCTCCTGGGCCTCGATGAATGCACCAGTGGATTTTTGCTCCAACGCTGGGCAAAAGACAAAGAGGGTGCAGGTCCCTGACCTGTGAGCTCCCTTTATCCTTTCCCCCACTGCAGTAATGGTGGCTACCATTACTGCAGTGGGGGAAACTAAGCAATTCCTCCTGCAGGAGCCATGCCCTCTTTTGTAGCTATACTAGAGTGACCAGATACAAATGAAGGCAGGGCTCCTGCAGCTTGAACTATTGTGATGAAGAGGGAGTTTCACCAGGTGCTGCATGCATACAAATGACCCCGGCTGAAATTCCCTGTTCTATACAACTTAGGCTGATCATATGAAAAGGAGGACAGGGCTCCTGTAACTTTAACAGTTGTAGAGAAAAGGGAATTTCAGCCAGTGTCATTTGTATGCAATTAGTTCCTGGTGAAATTCCCTCTTCATCACAACAGTTAAAGGTGCTGGCACTATACTAGAGTGACCAGATACAAAAGAAGGCAGGGCTCCTGCAACTTTAACTGTTGTGCTGAAGAGGGAATTTCACCAGGAACTAATTACATACAAATGACACTGGCTGAAATTCCTTTTTCTTTACAACTGTTAAAGTTACATGAGCCCTGTCCTCCTTTTCATATGGTCAGCCTAATACAACTGTTAAGAGTACAGGAGCCCTGTTCTCCTTTCCATATGGTCACGCTGATGCCAGGAGACTGGGAGATGGGACTCGAAGGAGCCTGAGCCCCCAGGGGAGGCGGTCTCAGGTGCATCTTCACAAGACGATTAGAGCTGAGGGCACTACCTTGGCCCCGAGAACAGCAACGTCTTGAGATTCAGGCCAGAACAAATACTGCGAGAAGTAGTGTCCAGTTGTAGCTCCTTGTGAGAAGGGCCTCCTCATGAAGACGACTTTCTTCCGGAAGCTCTCTGATGTTCTTCAGCTGGAGCTTGGGTGCTGCTCTGAATGTTTCAGTTTATAAGCCTCTGTTCTCAGCAGGGAGGTCTTCTGGAATGCTTTGTGGTAGGCTGACCAGATAAAATCCAGGTCAGAGCTCATGTACCTTTAACAGTTGTAGAGAAAAGGGATTTCAGCCAATGTCATTTGTATGCAATTAGTTCCTGGTGATATTCCCTCTTCATCACAACAGTTAAAGGTGCAGGCACTATCCTAGAGTGACCATTTACAAAAGAAGGCGGGGCCCCAGCAACTTTAACAGTTGTGATGAAGAGGGAATTTCACCAGGAACTAATTGCATACAAATGACACTGGCTGAAATTCCCTTTGCTCTACAACTGTTAAAGTTACATGAGCCCAGACCTGGATTTTATCTGGTCACCCTACTTTGTGGCATGTTGGATGTACTCATCCTTGCTTGGTGCCCTTTTTATGTGACTCTTGCTGGCATGCCTTGCACTGTCACTGCGTAGGCCCTCCTCCATGTTTCTGTAAACAGAAGAGTCTTGCGGGTTGAGTGCTCTCACGGCCTGCACAAGTCTAGAGGTGCTTCCAGGTGAGCAGGAATTCATCTTTAAGGGATCACTGTGACTCTGCAAGCCTCTAGTGTGGGCTTAGACTGCATGGATTACTGCAGTGGGCCAGAATACCCCATCCTGCTCACTCATCCAGGTCTTGGTAATGCTCAGCAGGCCAGCTCCTTTATCCATAATCAAACCAAGGATGAGTGGGGTCTTACTATAAACTGATCTGGTATTTGGCACCCACCACCACCGAGGGAAGAGGGCCCAGCACCAGGTACCTGTGGGATCAGGGAAAGGTTAGCAGGGGAGATGGCCTCCAGCCATGCACATCTTCTGACCTGTGATTCCCCCTCCCTGTCCTGTGCCATCTCTGATCTGTGATCACATAGATGGGGCGCCCTACTGCTGCCCTCCCTGTCTTCCTCCTATCCAGACACATCCCAAACCACTAATCACGCACACAGGCTGTGGTGGGAAATGGTATTGCAGCTATTTAAAAGTTCTCTTTATGATAAAGGAACTATTAAGTGTCTATGGGAATCTTGAGAGTCTCTCTTATTGACAAAGAGACCTAAATGATAGAGGCTTCTTATTTTAGAAGGCTCTCAGAAGTTCATTGACTTCATAAATGTGAGCCTAATAATTTAGTTAATTAAGAAATTGCTTAACTGTAATTAATTCTAATGAGGCCTAATTTCCCACCAAACAATAGCTCGAATTAGATGGAAACCAGTCACTGACATAAAATACACTCACAGCACTCAATCCCTTCAGTAAAGCTTTATTCTATACGAACAGCCATTGGAGCCAGAACATGGGTTCTGACTGACTTTAGTATACAGGGTATCACTCTTAGATAGGAAACTGGAAACATCAGAATCAGCATAATCAGAACCTTGTACAGCATAACTTTTGTACTAAGGGAAAGTTTACAATAATACAGGGTATCACACAGGGATGATGTAACTTGTCTCTAGGTCAAAATAAAGGCGCCACATAAGAATGATGGAGGTCAAGATAAACTAAAACAAACAGAATGCATATAATTGCTAGTAGAACAAAGTTCATTATGGTGAAGGTGTTGCATAAAACGCTTTGTGGATTTTTATTATGGCGGGCTTGCCAATATCCAGAACCAGAATTGAAGCAGGCAAATCAGTGGGAAAACAGATTTATTACAAAATGTTGTACAACAGGTTAGCCCAGTAGGCTAACGCCACAAGACAAGGCTAACAAAGAGAAAATGGCTACTTGATGCCTTTTATACTTCTTTCTCAAACTATGACCTAATTCCTATGGAATTCAGCTCTCCTTCTCTCTCTGCTGATAAGGCAGAAGCTGCAACTTCAAGGAGACAAAAGAACAAAGAGACATACAGGGTTTGCCAGACATACAGGGTGCAAAGTTAGTCTAGAATGGTGTTGCATTGGTTCAGTTATTATGCTACTACAAGGCCCATTCTACTACAAAGCCTATTTTTCTATCAAAGGCTTAACACAACTATACAAGAATGCAGCTTCTTCTCATCTAAATAGTACATTACTGGTTCTACTTTACAGGAGAACTGTTACAAGTATCTATTAATAATACAAAATCAATATTAGTTTTGAGTTATTTAAATGCTCATGATCAATTTCTCAACACAGGCACACAGCAGATCTGCTCAGGGCACAGAAGAGCACCGACTGAGTGCACACAGGAACACCCTCCTAAAACCCACCTGCCCGGCATATAAGGTGTGTGTGTTCAAGGGCAGATGCCAACCTTCACCTATGGGCCAGAGGGTGATGGGGCCACCTGGGCAACAAGAGCCTACTGAGGATTGCCCTTGCGAGCCGGCCAGACTCTGTCTATGGGGCTGACTTTGGAGACGGTCCATCGACGTCACTTAGAACAAAGTAGGGCAGTGAGCGGACGGGGTGATGGGAATGGTGCCACCTTTACTGGCTCCCAGTTTGATTCCAGGTCCAGTTCAAAAGGCTGGTGCTGGCCTGAAAAACCTTCTCCACTTGAGGCCACCCTATCCTTATGTTCCCTTATGTTCCAACCTGTGCCCTGAGGCCCTGATCTGCACACTCTCACAGGCTGAGGTACAATGGGAGGCTATGAGGGAGGGGGCCTGTTCAGTTGTAGCTCCCCAGCTATGGAATCCCTTCCCCAGAGCGGATGGCCTCTGTGATCTTTTTTGGCACCAGGCAAAGGCCATTTTCATTCACAAAAAATCATTCACATTCATTCACTTGCAATAGGGTTCTGTTACCCAGGAGTCCTATTTTACAGCTGTTTTACCTCAGTGGGATTTTAGGTCTTTTAGCAACTGCTGCCTTTGATCTGCTAGTTCCTGCTATTGTACATATGCTGCCTTTGTTGTGCCTTTCCCTTTGATTGTATGTCACAGGTGTTTTATGAATTTTGTTTCCTGTCTACGGACGTTGCCCTAAGAACCATGGCTTCAGAGGGAGCCCTACGCTACATGAATCAGTAAACAAACAAACAGACCAGCAAACCAATGAGCAAAGGGGACTGCCCAAGCCACCTATATTTGGGCATCTGGCAAGGCTGCACCTCTCCTGGCAGGCACGGACTGGGCAGATGAGACGTGCTGGTCTGGAGGAGTCTAGCTGGCAAGCAACCCCTTACCTTTGTCTTGTTGTGTGGGGGTGGGTGGGTGGGGATGTACAGCCAACTTTGGGATTCCAGGAGCAATTAGCAACAATGTTCGGCAAACACAAACATGTTGCATTTATAAAAGCATTAGACAAAATGAGCTTCCCACACATTGGTTGGCCGTGCTGAATCCTGCCAGCAGACGTCCAGGGTGCTGCTGCCCGAATTTGTCCACCCAGAGCCAGGCCTGTTGCAAGCTTCAAGAGCCCTCACCCCCACCCCACCCAGCACAGCCCTGGGGTTCCCTGGCAAGAGCAGGGGAGGGAAAGAGGGAGAGGGCTGCTGTCGTGGTGTGTTTGCAGGCCTCCCTCCTGCTTTTCCTCCATGTGGGAGGAGGCAGTTATATACACACTCAGTGGCCAGCCTCTTATTCAGGAAGTGTGGTATGGGAGATGGGGTGGGTGGCGAAGAGCTATTTCTATTCTTTTTCCTTGTCTCCTGTTGTTTTTGCCCTGGCATCTCCCACTCCCTTTTGCTGTCTCTCTTGTCATCCCACATCAAAGCACAACACAGAACAACATAAATGGAACCAAGATCCCTTTAGACATTTGCTTCATCAAGCTCTGCTTTCTCCCTACAAATCTGCAATTAGTTTTTGTTCTGATTAGGGTTTGCTTGGTAATGAAAGGCTCCAGAGGAGACAGCTGGGACTTCCGAGGCAAGAAAGGTAGGCAAACACTTCAGAATTAATTGCAAAGGCAGGCTTTGCAGGCAGCAGCAGCCGGCAATACAAGCGAGGCAGGCCAGCCGGCCACACACACAAGAAGCCTTCCTTCCCAGTGCTGATGAGAGGCCAGAGCGGAGCAGCAACCAGAACCTTCCAGGGGTAGCTTGGAGCACATCCTGACTGAATGGCTGGCAAAGCAACACACACATGAAGGAAGACACTGTTGTTATTATTTCCATTGTACAGAAGTGGAACTGAGACTGAGAAAGGAAAGGAAAATGGTTCCATTTCAGGCAGAGTCTGTGATCTGCCCCTGGATGACTTCAGTCAGCCATCGCGCTCTGTAGCTGTTGACAGCTGCCGCCTTCTTCCATCAGTCCATCTCAGCCCCCTTTACAACCAGGCAAACGACTGGCCATCAGCACATTTTGTGGGAGCCGGTTCCCTCAATCCTCTGCCCCAGGTATGCAAGCCAGAGGGGTGGGGCAGAGGCCGTGGTGGAAGATGCCAGTGGAAGCCACTGCGGCAACATCTCTGGCCAAAACAGGGCAGAGGTGGGTGCATGATGGAATTGGTGACATGTGAAGAGTGGACATGTGCCGAATGTACACTTTCTCAGACCCTAATTTCACCCCCAAGCCCAATGTCAGAGGCTGCTGAGGTTCATGCACTGGTAACTAGGGATGTGCACTGACCCCCTGGATCGGATCGCGGATTGGAACCAGAACTGGTGGACCGGACCAGATCGGATTGGAGGTTAGCCGGATTGGATTGGATCTGATTCCGATCCGAAAATTGGATATTCCATTTTCGGGTCGGATGCCTTTTAGTCACTTTAAAATTGATTTTGGAGGGTAGAAAAGCTTGTATCTTTGCTATTTTATAAGACAGAAGCATGAAACTTTGTACAAGTGAAGATGGGATATTGCCAATCATGTGTCCAGAATTGCAGACAAAGGGGTGCAGGCGTTACTTGTAAGTAAGCCATTGAAAAAGGTCACTTTTTCACTGGTCAGCATCATCTGCTCCTTTTTCAATTTACTCCTGTGTTTCAGGAGCACATGAAAGGGTTTTGTTTTGGCAGGTAAGCGTAGACCATGTCCCCAGTTGGGGAGCGCACTGAAGGGCTGCCGTACTTTACCCTCTTTTGCAGACAGATGGGCACAGTTTAATGAAATGGCAGTGTGAAAGATGGGTTTGCCCATTGAATGCAGATCCCATCCCCAGAAACTGAACTCAAACTTGGGGAGCGTATAGGTCTCGGTTGCTCTGCCCCCTTTTATCAGACACAGGGGCATGTCCCTTACTGAAATGGAACTGGCTTGTGAGTAAGGAAGACCATTGCAAAGTGCTCTCTCAAACGCCATTACCATCAGGAGCACACAGAAGGGGTGTACATTTGCCCGTTTCACAGACACAGGTGCACGGAATGGCAGGAGTGTAATTGAACTTTGAGGACCCTGTAGAATTCTCCTTGAGGGGAACACCCGGCCTCCCTTAGCATAAGCAAGTGGAGCGGCGTGCTACACTCGCAGGCCAGATCTGGCAGACACCAGCAACAGCAGGCATTCAACGGGCGAAATCAGGAACGGAATGGAACATTGGGGACTCGGTGAGGTTCTCCTTGGGGATGAACCAGAAGTCCCTTGGCTTGTGCAAGGAGAGTGGCGTGCTCTCCTCGCAGGTAGGATCTCGAAGGCAGCAGGCAGCAGCAGCAGGCAGGCTTTCACAGGGTGAACTCTTGAACAGGAACGTTGGGGACTCGCTGAGGTTCTCCTTGGGGGAGAACCCCAAGTCCCTTGGCTTGTGCAAGGAGAGCAGCATGCTCTCCTCGCAGGTAGGATCTCGAAGGCAGCAGCAGCAGCAGGCAGGCAGGCATTCAATGGGTGAAGCGGACATGAGCTGAAAAAGAAGATGGGAAAATAAAGATCAGATACATATAATACTTTAACTAGCTTGCACGTGGTACTGGCCTGTTGCCGCCAGTCCTGATTGCCCACGCTTCACCATTAGATGCACGGAGCTGCCTGCTAACTGGGAAGTAAGCTGGCACACAGCCCCTTACCTTGGTCATGCGGGCATCGTGAATAGGAGGGCTACTTCCAGACGGGCAGTGACGGGCAGATGGGCAGTCTGGATTCCCGTCTCTCCCAGGCACTGTGGTGCAGAGTTCCATGGGCTGAAAAAGAAGAAGGGAAAATAAAGATTAAATTAGAGTGCCTGAACAACTAGCTCCCTCCCACCTCGGACTGGCATCTTGCCGGTCCTGAGTGCCCACGCCCCGGAGCTGCCTGCTTACTGGGAGGTCAGCTCTCAGACTGCCCCTTACCTTAGTCGTTTGGGCGACGTGGATAGAAGGGCCAGTTCCAGGCAGGTATTCCCAGGTCGAAGTCTCTCCCTGGCGCTGTGGCGCAGAGTTCCATGGGCTGAAAAAGAAGAAAGAAGAATAACCGTTAATGAAATCTAAGAGTCTTTCAGAAGAACTACCTCCCACCCAGGACTGGCATCTGGCCAGTCCTGAGTGCCCACGCCCAACCGTTACACACACGGTGCTGCCTGCTTACTGGGAGGTCAGCTCTCAGACTGCCCCTTACCTTAGTCGTTTGGGCGACGTGGATCGAAGGGCCACCTCCAGGCAGGCAGCTCTTTGGGCAGATGGTCAGTTTGGATTCCCGTCTTTGATGGACACTGAGGCGCTGAGTTCCGTAGGCTGAAAAAGAAGAAGGGAAAATAAGGAATGAATATAAGACTACTTTAACAACTAGCTCCCACCTTGGAGGGCTGCCTGCCTGCTCGCTGGGAGGTCAGCTCTCAGACAGCCACTTACGTCAGTCATGCGGGCGACGTGGATCGAAGGGCCACCTCCAGGCGGGCAGCTCTTTGGGCAGATGGTCAGTTTGGATTCCCGTCTTTGATGAACACTGTGGCGCAGAGTTCCGTAAGCTGAAAAAGAAGAAGGGAAAAATAATAATGAATATAGGAATACTTGAACAACTAGCTCCCACCTTGGAGGGCTGCCTGCCTGCTCGCTGGGAGGTCAGCTGTCAGACAGCCTCTTACCTCAGTTGTGCGGGCGACGTGGATCGGAGGGCCACCTCCAGGTGGGCAGCCGGGTCTTGGGGAAGATGGTCAGTTAGGAGATGGTCACACATGGAGCTGCCTGCTTACTGGGAGGTCAGCTCTCAGACTGCCCCTTACCTCAGTCGTTTGGGTGACGTAGATCGAAGGGCCACCTCCAGGCGGGCAGCTCTTTGGGCAGACAGTCAGTTTGGATTCCCGTCTTTGATGGACACTGTGGCGCAGAGTTCCATAAGCTGAAAAAGAAGAAGGGGAAAAAAAAGAATGAATATAGGACTACTTGAACAACTAGCTCCCTCCCACCCAGGACTGTCATGTTGCCAGTCCTGTGTGCCCACAGCCAAGTAGGCACACAGGGCTACATGCTTGCTTAGGTCCCCTCTACAAGGATTCGCTTTTGCTCCCGGTTAGGCGATTATGCGCATAATCGCTGAAGCGCATTTACACCTAATCCCTCTGCACGAGAGGCGGCGAAGCGCATTAAGGGATGACCAAAATGCGCTTTACAAGTAGTTAATGCGCATAAGCGCTTGTTCACATAGTCAAAATGTGCTTTAACGGCCGGAGCAAAATAAAACTCGTGATTTAACGCGCATTCGATAATGCGCATAATCGGAGAGATAACGCGCCTCTACGCCCGATTTGCGCTCCGTTCTTGTAGAGGTAAATTTTTTTAAGCGCCTTGAAAGAGCTTTAAACCTCTCTTGTAGAGGCAGCCTTACTGGGAAGTGAGCTTTCAGACAGCCCCTTACCTTAGTCGTGCAGGCATTGTGGATAAGAGGGCCACTTCCAGGCCGGCAGTCACGGGCAGATGGTCAGTTTGGATTCCCGTCTCTCCTGGGCACTGTGGCGCAGAGTTCCATAAGCTGAAAATGAAGAAGGGAAAAAAAAGAATGAATATAGGAATACTTGAACAACTAGCTCTCACCTTGGAGGGCTGCCTGCCTGCTTGCTGGTAGGTCAGCTGTCAGACAGCCTCTTACCTCAGTTGTGTGGGCGACGTGGATCGAAGGGCCAGTTCCAGGCGGGCAGCTCTTTGGGCAGACGGTCAGTTTGGATTCCCGAGTCTGCTGTGCACTGTGGTGCAGAGTTCCATAAGCTGAAAACGAGGAAGGGAAAATGATACAGATTAGATAACATATAATACTTCAAGAACTAGCTCCCTCCCACCCAGGACTGGCATCTGGCCGGTCCTGGGTGCCCACGCCCAAGTAGGCACACGGGGCTGCATGCTTGCTTACTGGGAGGTAAGCTCTCAGACAGCCCCGCTTCAGGACGCTCTCAGGTGTCCCTGCATTGACTGCACACTTACCTTAGTCATGCGGCCGTCGTGGATAGGAGGACCACTTCCAGTCGGGCGGTCAGGCGGGCACAGCAGCACAGGTGCCTCCTGGCGGGCAGGCGGAAACAGCAGCACGGGCGCCTCCAGGCGGGCAGGCGGGCACAGCAGCACGGCACCTCCAGGCAGGCAGGCAGAGGCGGGCACCGAGGCAGAGTGCCAGGCGCTGGCGCATTGCACAAGTAAGCAATAGAACCATGGGACCAGCCCACGAGATCCGGTTACTTCACAATGGCGGCAACCTGGCGGGTGGGCGGGCAGGCAGAGGCAGGCAGAGGCAGGCAGGCAGAGTGCCAGGTGCTGGCACATTGCACAAGTAAGCCTGCCAGTCATTCCCCGAGAAAGGAATGGCAAGAGAGAAAAAGAGAGAAAGAGCACAAGGAAAGCTGAAGAAAAAGAGATCAGAAACTCCTCCAAATGCCTGCAAATTCAAATACAATCTCTAGCTCCAAACAAACACTCCTTCACCTCCAACTCACTACACCTCACACAGAGCCAAAAGGGAAAGACTGAGAATATATACTGGGTTTCTACTAAGCCCTCCTCCAGCATTGTGATTGGAGGCTGAAGGAAGTCTTAACAGGATTGGGTGATGCAGTCATGTAGTCTAAAGCACAATTGGTGGATGAAGCTGTCAAACACACACAAACACACACACACACAGCCTCTCCCCTCTTAGTGGAAGTTTAAAATAATAAACCACTGTTTGCCACTAAAGTCTTGCACCAATTTCTCTGTAATTTTCAACACATGAGTAGACATAAATACTCTCCCATGTCAGCGAGTTTCAACTTTCTACCTCTTAAAACAAAAAAGTTACTGCACATTATTTTTCAAAGCCCAAAGTCAGTTTTAAACGCCATAAAATGGAGATCCGATCCGCCATTTTTTTCCGATCCGGATCAGACCTCACCGGATCGGAACAGATGGTCGGATCGGATTGGATCATTTTCTTCTGATTTTTGGGCGGATTAGATTCGGATCGTGGATCGGATCTGATGCACATCCCTAGTGCTGGGAGCAGCAGTAGCTGTGAAGAAGGTGGAGTATCTCCAGCTCCTTCTTCGGTGGGTGAGCCTGTGAACCCGCTGAGGGAACTTTTCCCAGAACTTGTGGAAGTCCTCAGCGCAGTTCAGAGTGAGGAGGAGGACTCTGATGTGGGGCAAGAGTACTGTAATATAGTCATGGCTAGAATACTGTAATATAGTCTACATAGGGCTGCCCTTGCACCTGGTTTGGAAGCTGCAGCTAGTGCAGAATGCAGTAGATAGAGCACTCAGTGGGACACCCAGTTATGTTCACAGAACACCTGTGTGAAAAGAACTGCACTGGTTGCCTCTGAGTTCCTGAGCAACATTCAAGGTTATGTTGCTGACAATCAAAGCTCTGAACAACTTGGGACCAGGATACCTAGCAGACCATTTTCCCTTATACATACCCAGGCAACCTTTAAGATCTTCAGAGGACGCCTTGCTGTTCATTCCATGACAAACAATATCTTAGAGTATCTTAAAGGTGGGCCTTCTCAGTGGCCTCCTCTGGAACACCCTCCCCCGTGTAATTCAGGAGGCAGAAAATGTGGTATGTTTTAAAAGCCTCCTGAAAACGCACGTGCTCACCCAGGCTTCCTCCAGCTTATAATTAATTGCAATGAAACATAATGCTGATCCATCTTTACTGTAACTTGTATTGCTTTGTATTGTTACTGTAGTTGAAATGGTTTTAATAGTGAATTTTAAAAGTAATTTGCATTATTATTGTATTCAAAATAGTTTTAATGGTGTAGTTTAAATGTGACTTGTATTTTGCTAATGTAGCTCAAATTGTTTTTGATAATGTATTTAAATGTGATTATATTACGTAGTATATACATACAATAAAGAACACCCCCCATCCCATTCCACCCACCTCCTCCCTTCCATCCTCATGGAGAACAGGAGGAGTACAGATGAAAGCCTTTTTCACTGAATACCTTCTCCAGGTGTACCCTAAATGCATTAGGAAAGGGGGCATTACTGTCCTGCTGGCCCCGCCCTGACATTGCACATATTGCCTCCCCCCCCGAAGTACACATGTTCAACACAATGGCTTCAGTGGGACTCCACCATGTGTGCATCTGTACGTGCATCAGTGACCCTTTCTGGATGTCACACTGAACGCGCACGTACCTCAAAGGGGGGTGAGGGACAGGGACAGTGGTGCTACATTACTCCCAATACATTCATTGTCTGCCTGAAGAAAAGGCCTGGACTCTGCACACTGATTCCAGGGACAGGGAGCTTCACATGGCAGGGTGAGGAAATGGGACCATTGCACAAGCAGCCTCCAAGCACAGCGTAGCGGAAGAGCAGGCAGAGGGGGCTCTTCTCCCCCTGGAACTCTCACAGATACTCTGCTGCAGGACTCCAGCCACAAACACCCAGCAGCAGCAGCAGCAGCAGCAGCAGCAGCAGCAGCAGCAGCAGCAGCTACCACTCCACTCCATTCCACTCCACTCCACTCCACTCTACGGAGGTTGTCTCGGATTTGGTGTTGAGGAGCCCCAGGATGGTAGTTCTGGGGGATCTCAACTTCCATGCTGAGGCTGCTGTATCTATTGTGGCTCAGGTCTTCATGGCGGCCATCACAACCATGCAACTGTCTCAACATGTCATTGGCCCAACACATGCAAAAAGACACACAGTTGACAGGGTTTTCTCAATTGGGCAGGAGGAGAATCTAAAAGTGGGGGAATTAACGTCTACCCCTTGTCATGGTCAGATCACTTTCTATTGAGGTTTAGACTCTTGTTGGCCTTTCCTCTACTAAAATGGTCCGCCCCCGGAGGCTAATGGACTCCGATGGATTCCAGAGGGCTCTGGGGGATTTTCCTGCTGGTATGGCAGGTGCTCCTGTTGAAGCCCAGGTTGCTCTGTGGAATGCAGAGATGACTCAGGCGGTCGACATGATCGTGCCCAAGCGCCCTTTCCCTCTGAGCAGAGCCCGGCCAGCTCCTGAGCTGAGGGCAATGAAGTGAGATGGGAGATGGATAGAACGCAGGTGGCAGAAAACTTATGCTGAGTCTGATCGAACATGGGTTAGAGTGGGGTTTCAGGTGCAGAATACTCTGCTATTCTTGCTCCGTGTGCTTCTGACGGATCAAAGCTATTTCAAAAAGTTAATCCAGATATAAACAGGAAGTGCTTCTGATTCCATTGCCATGTAAATTCCCCCTTGGTGAATCACTAGTAGTGTCATCAGCGTACACTGAAACCTTGAAACCTTGACACTGATCCTACCCTTCCTGCCACTCTCAAAGTTATCCAGTATTGGTGGTAGGGCTGTGCATCGCTTCAGATCCGAATCCCAAATCTGAAGCGGGGTGATTCGGAAGACCCAGAAACAGATCTGAAGCGAGTCAGCACAGGTCCAAATTGATCTAAAGCGGGTCAGATTGGGATCGATTCAGAGATTTGGATCTGTTTTTAAGTGCATATAGCTTGTCTGCACTTGTAATGTTTTTTTCTTTAAATTACAGAGGGGGAGGGGGAGTTTGCAGGGGGAAATTGGCTGTTAATTGACAGCTTCATCACCCAATCTTACTGAAGCCTCCCAAGTCTCTACAGCAGTCCCCAATCACAATGGTGGAGGAGGGCTTAAGGACAATCAGGAGATTGAGCTTCCTTCATCCTTGCTCATTGTGGGTTAGAGGTTCCAAAAACCTCCCACCCTATTGGAGACAATACAGAGGTCTGCCACCTAATCCACAAAGCTTTATTCAATAAACATCTCTTCCCACCTCTTCAGATGGGGGAATAGTGTTATGTGGTTGGGGTCAGTCTAAATCATCTCCAGAGGTCCCTTACTCAGTGCCTCTGATCTCAAAGAGATGGAGGATTCCCCCCCAACTCTGTTACTCTTGAAGTTACTAGGCCTGTTGAAAATAGATTTTATACATAAGCAGGAAAACAGTGAATACTTTAAACTTGTTAAACAAATGGAAACATGCCACATAAAAAGTCTTAAGATATGAATGGTTTATGGCCTGCCTACCCCCATTGCAAGAGGAAGACCCAGAGTTGCTTAGCTGGGCCCCAGTCACTTGCGAGGAAATAGCTATGCTGATACGAAAGTTGAAGCGAGGAAAGGCCCCTGGAAGGAACGGCATCCCACCAGATTTTTGATTGATTATCTCCATTGGTGGATCCTGATGTTAGCAGTCTTATTTACATCTATTGACAGAACTGGGAAATTTCCCCAAGATTGGGTGGTGGCTATCATGGTGTCCATTTATAAAAAAGGCAACTGGTCAGACGCCAAGAATTATCGCCCTATAAGTCTACTGGTTGTTATTACCTATGCAAGACATTTTTAGGCCTTTATCACACCTACCTGGTTTGCTTCTGCAGGTTCCCCCTCCATTTCCTATGTGAGTGTAGCCTTTTGAATCACACATGGTCGGTTTTGCTCCTATACCTCAGCTCAGCTGCTGAACTTGCCGGAACTTGCCTGAAACGGCCTTTGCCCATTCAGGGTTAAATTGAAACAGAAATTAAAAACGGAGCACTCAGGGTGTGAGAACAATGCAAAGGGGACGACGTCAGTGAGTCCCTCACTGACGATCTGGATCAAAGTTGTGGTAAGTGTGCAAAAAAACACGCATGTGATAAT
Source organism: Anniella stebbinsi (assembly GCA_029215795.1). Taxonomy (NCBI): domain Eukaryota; kingdom Metazoa; phylum Chordata; class Lepidosauria; order Squamata; family Anniellidae; genus Anniella; species Anniella stebbinsi. Next base: position 45,347,171 of record JARDYH010000007.1, on the reverse strand, counting down.
GGCCTGAGACAAGTTAGAAAATTGGGTATTTGGGAAGAACCTCCTAGCTGACGAACAAGCAGGCTTCTGGTGTGGTAGATCTACAGGTGACCATTGCTTTCTATTAAAATACTTAGTAGGGAAATATACATCCCCCCTTATCACTCATTTTTTCTTGCATTTGTAGTTCTCTGAGCAGCCTTCGATTCTATATGTAGACCCCGCCTTTGGCACAAGCTGACACTTTTAAATGTCAAACATAAGTTGCTTAGGAGAATACAGGGGCTGTATGAGAATTCTAGTTTGAGTGTAAGAGTCTCTTTGGGTGTGGATATTTTAGATCCTATTACTGTCAACAAAGGAGTGTGCCAGGGAAGTTTGCTAGCACCTCTTTTATTCGATCTATATCTTAATGATATCGTTTCCTTCTTATCTAGTCCTGATTTCTCCCCACGTCATCTAAAGGACAGGAGCATCTCAGTGTTAATATATACAGGTGACACTGTTCTCCTGTCATACACCCAGGCGGGGATGTGTAGGCTTCTAAGAGCTTTAAGTTCTTATTGTATGAGGGAAGCCCTTCAGGTCAATTACGATAAAAGTAAAATCTTAGTTTTTGGCAAAAAGAGGAAGAAATACTGATGGCAGCTAGATAGCCACCTGCTTGACTAGATCAGTAAGTACAAATATCTAGAAGTGACATTCCAAAGTTCAGGATCCTGGTCTGAGCATTTGAAAACAACAGTCTTGACGGCTAATGCAACTGGCAATGCTGTCCTTCGCTTTGCAGCAGGACCAGGTGGAAAGCTAGTAGCCCCGTAATAGAGCTATACAAAGGTAAATTACTCCCCCAGATTTTATATGGGGCACCTGCCTGGGCTCATGCAGACATTACCTCATTGGAGTCAATGCAGCACAAATTCTTATCCAGAGTACTCGGGGTACCTAGATCCATCTCCAAGGCCATTGTTCGATTAGAAACAGCTTGTCATTCAGTGGGAATGCTTGTCCAAAAAGCAGCCATCTTCTTTTGGCTAAAGATAGTGTTTCAACTGGTCCCACCCTTGGTTTTATCAGCATATGAAGATACGGGGAGAGACTCATGGGCAAGCAAGATAAGCATATCTATTTCTGAGTTGGGCTTTTCATAAACATACCTACTTGCAAGGGGGTACGATAGTGCCAGGGAGGAGATCCTTAGAAGGCTGCATGATGTTGACATCCAGACAGCAATGTCCGTCGCTGCTGGGAGTTGTTCCAACATGATTTATAAAAGTATTATTGCCTTCCCAGGGAAGGCCCCCCCGTACTTGATCTCTGTCACCTCATATGAGTGGAGATGGCTTATTACTAGGTGCAGACTGAATTCACTCCAGCTGATGGAGGTGAAGGCATGCTATAGTCCCACCATAGTGTGAAACCAGATTGTCCAGCCGGCTATCTCAAGGTAGAAGACATGGTACACTTCCTAGCAGAGTGCCCATTGTACGCAGAGCTGAGGAAGCAATATCTTGAGCCCTTAATAGTTGGGTCTGATTACAACTCCTCTGTAAGCATTACTTTAATATTATTGGCTGGTACAGATTACTATACATTATATAGGACTGCCAAGTTTGTCAAATGAGCTCTGGAGAAACAGAAGTCACTGACCGCCATAAAAGACTAAACTTATCAATATAATATGAAATGTTAGCAAATATTGTCCAGGATTACAAGATGTTTTAACTTGCCCTTGTTATCTACCTTACTAACACTCTGTATTTTTATATTCCCTCTGGCTGAGAGAATTTTTATTGTATTTCTGTATACGCATGGCCTGTCTGGCTAATAAGCAATAAACTGTTGTTGTTGAATGGTTTATAAAGAAACGTAAATGCAAAGACATCAGATACAGAAGTGAAATGTGAAACATTACTGTATTATTATTATTATTATTAGTAGTAGTAGTAGTAGTAGTAGTATCCTGCCTTTTGCCCAATGCTGGGCCTCAAGATGGCCTTACAAAATTAAAACATATACAGCTAAAGCTTATAAATAGAAATATACAAAAGTTAAAAATATAATTAAATACATTTAAATATTAAAACATTTAAAATATACAACAATTTAAAAATCCAAAAGGCCTGCCAGAACAAAAAAGTTTTTGCCTGCCTCCAAAAACGCATCAAGGAGGGAGCCAATCTAGACTGCAATGATTAGAAAGAAAATACATGTGTACACGATGCAAAATAAACGACAGCTCAACTGTTTCTAAAGCTTATTAGAAAAACAGGGTGACTAGGCCGAAACCAGCGTTGTAGGCCCAGAAGCACTTTGAAAGGTTTCAAAATTGTACTTGAAACATTACACTGGCCCAAACTAATTAAATGAAGTGTTTGAAGCTTTCAACTTAATAGCCGTGTGGACTAAACTCTTAGGGGGAATCCACACAGTCCTTTGGAACGTTTTAAAATGTATTTTAAAACGTTCCAAATAGGTGCGTTCTAAAACGTCTTAGGCCACATTACTGAGTACTCACGTTACAGGAGAAACAGTCTTCTGTCTTTAAAGCCGTGTGTGCGATCACACACTGTTCTGCCCTGTCTTTTCTTCTTTCGTTTTTCAGTGAATTTAGGGCAAGGCATTGTGGGGGTTGTAGTTCAGTTACACACTTCCTTCTTAGTTCCTCTGTCATTCCCTAGCGAGTATAGGGCAAAGAATTGTGGTTGTTGTAGTTCACTGGTCCACTTCCTGTTTCTTCCCCACCAATCAACTGCTCAGCATTTGGGCACCAGTAAAGGAAGCACTGCCCCCATGAATCAGAAACGGTAAGGAAGGACACATTATTTTACTTAAAACGATTTATTAAAAGTGAAACCGTTGTATATAACTGAAGGGAGTTTTAAAAAACCTCATATATACAACGTTATAGGGAGTGCGTCATGTGGCCCAAAGAGTTTTCATAACCCTTATAAAACGTCAAAAAACTCGTGTGTAGATCCGCCCTTAGAAAAAAGGAAAGGAGCACTGTGTGTGTAGTGGGGGGCAGGGAGTAAAAGGAATGTATAGCTACCTATTCCAAGGAGAGATCTTATATATATATATATATATATATATATATATATAATTTTTCAACATAATACAACATAAAACAACATAAAATACAATACATAACCACATACCCCCCCGTGCTCCCCTCCCCCCAGGAGACCTTCAATTATACATTATTATTCTTTCCAAAATTGTAAAGACTCTTTTGAAGGTATTTGCCCCTTCCGCGTTCTTAATACATATTCCAAAAATGGGCTCCATATATCTCCAAAATCATTCTTACTGGACATTCCCCTCTTTATTTTCATTTTACACATTAGCTTATCGTTAAGTGCCATGTCCCATATTTCTTTATACCATTCTTCTATAGTATATATCCCTTGCCCTTTCCAGTTTTTAGCAATCATTATTCTGACAGGAGCCAGGAGGTTGTTTATCAATTCTCTCTTGTTTATATTCTCATTTCCTTTATCCCATATTGCTAGTAGAGCCAGCTTTGGGCTTAATTCCAGTTTATTTCCAATTATTTCACTTATTTCTTTGAACACCCTTTCCCAAATTGTTTGTACATGTTCACAGCTCCACCACATATGAAAATAAGTTCCAACCTCCTGACACCCCCTCCAACAATTCTTGAACACTTTTTTATCTATCTGATGAAATCTTACCGGCATTAAATACCATCTCCATACTATCTTATAATAATTCTCCTTAATTCTAATCGACAAAAGCTTTAACATTCTTGCATCCCATATCCTCCCCCAGTCATGGTAATTAATTTGTTCCTTTAAATCATCTTCCCAAATCATTTTAAGAGAGTCTCGATATTCATCATCCTCTATCAGAATTCTATATATTTCGCTAGTCAAACCTTTTCTAGTTTTAATTACTTCCTTCTTTCCTCTTGATTCAATTAAATCTTCAAATCTTGTATTATTTCTACATTTCTTATTTATCTTTTTCCATTCCTGTGTCCATTTTTCCAGTTGTAAGCATTTGAACCAAGCTATCTTTTGTCCTTTTAACAACTCTCTAATTTGCACCTTATCTATCATTCTTTCCATCCAATTCCTTAACTTAATAATTTCCTGATCCTTCAGACTCCCTTCCAACTCTACTTTTAAATTCCTTGGGAAGTTTCCCACTACTACCACTGGGGCGAGTGGAGAGTCTCCTGGTATTAACTTTCCTTTAACTTTCTCCCAGATCTCTAGAATATTTTTCAGCAACGGGTTGTCCAGTCCCCTCAAATCTTTCTTTTGAATTTTAATTTTTTAAAAAAATTGCAATTTAAAATCTAGTTCCCCTGTTTGCATTTCTAACCATTCTAAGTCTTCCTCCCCTAATATACTATTTATAACATAACTGATTAGCAATATAATAACTCTTTATATTTGGAAGTCCCAAACCACCTTTCTTTTGTGTCTTATACCATAACCCTTTGTTAATCCTAGCTCTCTTATCTCCATTGCAATAAGCATTAGTCATATTTTGCCAACTCTTTAACTCTACATCCGATATTTTAATTGGCAGCATTCTAAACAAAAAATTAATCTTAGGTAATATCTTCATTTTAATAACCGCTATTCTACCAAACCAAGAATGTTTTAATTTTCTATATACCTCTAACTTTTCCCCTACCTGTTTTTTCAAACTTGCAAAATTAATTTCCTCTAACCTATCTAAATCTTTTGCAATATTAATACCTAAATAATGTACTATATTTTTAAGCCTAAGACCTAACTTAACTTTACCTTCCTCCATCTCCTCTTTGTTATAATTAAATAACATCATTTCTGACTTCCCCCAATTAACTTGTAGACCAGTAATCTCCCCAAATTTTCTCAAATGCTTCTTAATCAAATCCCCAGTCTTCAGGGGATCTTCTAATGTCAGTAATGTATCATCTGCAAACATATTCATTTTTATCTTCTCCTTCCCTCCTATCCCCTTCTATCTTACATCCTCCTTTATAACATTTGCCAAAATTTCTATCACTATCGCAAATAAGATCGGTGAAAGTGGGCAACCTTGTCTAGTTCCTTGAGCTAGTGTAATCTGTTGCGTTAACCCATCATTAACCATTATTTCTGCTTTATTATTTTTATACAGTTGATCCATCACTCCCATAAATTTTTCTCCAAGCCCAAATGTTTTCAAGATTGTTTTAAGTGCTGGCCATTCCACGCAATCAAAGGCTTTGAATATATCCAATGCTAACAAACCTGCTTTTAAATTCCTTTTAAAAATAATATTAATTATATTTAAGACTCTTCCAATTAAATTAGGCATTTGCCTTCCTGAAATAAATCCACATTATATATTTATATATAAACGTACCCCTCCTTTTTGCCATTATTGCTGTAAAATTTTTTGAGTCTTGATTTATTAAAGATATTGGTCTGTAAGATGCTGGATCCGTCAGATCCTTTCCTGGTTTCGGGATTAATATAATCAAGGAATGATCTCACGATGGCGGGGTCTTTCCTCCTTCTATTATACTATTAAATAATTTTTTCAATCTTGGTATTAAAATTCCTCTAAAAATCTTATAATATTCCGGCCCCAAACCATCCATTCCCGGAGATTTTCCTCCTTTTAATTTATCAATAATTCCTTCTATTTCTTTCTCAATAACTAATCCTTCCATATAATCCCTATCTTGCCCCTGTAATCTTATTTTCCAATTCCTCTCTACATATTCCAATACTTTAACCTGTGACCCCATATCTGATGTATACAATTCTCTATAAAATTCCTGAAATATATTTAATTTATCCTTCATTAAATTACAACTTTTCCCTGTCTTATCTCTAATTGTCCCTATCGTATTCTTAGCATTTTTTGACTGAGTGGACCTAGCCAGCATCTTCGAATTTTTATTACTATATTCAAAAAAATCCCTCCTTAAATATAGCAAATCCCTTTAGACTTGTTCTAACTCTTCTTTCTCTAATTCCTTTTTCTTAGCTTGAATTTGGGCAAATAGGCGTTTATCTTTTGTCTATCTTAGCTTCTCCTCTAAATCCCTTACCTCCTTTTCAATCTTTTTATTTTGTGCTTTCTGTTGTTTTCTTAGGGTACACATTTCCCTAATACAAATCCCTCTTACCACAGCCTTCATAGTGTCCCATATTAACCCATGCGAGTTTGAGTCCTTTTCATTCCCATATTTCCTGCATTTCTTTTTTTATGTTCCCCACTATATTTTTATTATTTAATAACCTTGTATCCATTCTCCGTCTCTTAGCTTGTTTATAATCCTTCTTCATTTTAATATCCATCGTCAATAATGCGTGATCGGTGACTTTAATTACCCCTATAGCACAATCTATAAGTTTAGATATCATATTCTTTGACACAAAAATATAATCAATCCTGGAATAACTCTTAAACCTTGGTGAGTAGAAAGTAGATTTCCTTTCTTCCCCTTTTAATACCCCCCAAACATCCATTAGTTCTTTTCTCTCCATTAATTTGCTTAACCCCGTCCTCCCACCACTCTTAAGATCTCTTAATATATTATCCCTGTCTTTCCCTTTGTCTAATACCATATTAAAATCACCTGCCATCACAATGTTCTTTTTACCCACTTCTCCCACCGCATTAAAAACTTCATCGAAAAATTCCATTTGTTTCCCATTTGGAGCATATACATTGATCAATACATATTCCTCCTCCCCCACTATGCAAGAAATTATCAGAAATCTTCCCGCTTCATTCTTCTTCACCCTTTGTATTGTAATACCACATTTTTTTGAAATTATTATCGCTACACCTCTCGCTTTAGAAGTACCAAGAGACTTTTCATAAATGCCCACTTCCCTCATCCGAAGCTCATTTATGCCCTCCTTTGTTTGATGAGTTTCCTGCAAAAAAATTACATCTGCTTTCTCTTTTTTTAATAACATTTCTATTCTCTTCCTTTTTATAACAGTTCCTAGCCCTTTAACATTTAAAGTTGCAACCCTTAATTTATTTTCCATCTCTCTCTTTCACACAAATCTCTATGTTGGTCTCCCTCTGTGACACACTTACCCACCCTCCCTCCCTCTCCCCCCACACTTACCCCCCATCTTCACCCCCCTCCTCACCAGACCTTTCTGGGCAATGGCCCCAAATATTATTAGAACTCTTCGGGGGGGGGGGGGAGAAGCAACCCAACATTCCCGGAGCAAAAATCCGACCCTCCCATCCCTTATAATCTCTTCTTATCCCTATTACAATAATATTTCTTCATTGACTGGTTCCTCCTACAGCACCTTCCTCCTGCTTTGTTTCTCCAACATCTGTGGGATCAACTAAGCCCAGCTTCTCCAAAAGATCCATCCCTTGCTCACTTGATGTTATTCTATGTTGTTTCCCTTTCCACATAAATCTCAGAAAGACTGGATACCCCCAACTATATGTTATCGATCTCTTCCGCAAAGCCACTGTACACAGTCTAACACTCTTCCGCCACTGCACTGTTTGAGGGCATAGATCCTGGTAAACCTCGATTGGTGTTGCTTGTAGCATCAGCTGGGCTTGACGTCTAATTGCTTGCATCAACTTTTCTTTCTTGTAGCAATTGGCAAATTTAACAATTATATCCCTTGGGAGCATCCCCTTCTTCTTATAACCCAGTCTATGGATCCTCTCGATATCCGCCATCTCCCAAGTTTCCTTAATCTATGCCAAAATTGTATCTCTTAAATCCTTAGGGTTCTCCCCCTCTCTCTCTCCAAAAGATCTAATTCAAATGTTGACTCTCCTGTCTCGATCTTCCAAGGCAATTAAACGCAAGTCCATCTCCTTCAAATTCTCCCCCTGCTGCTTGCTATCTTCCTGCAGCTTCCCAGTCTCCATCTCCAATTTCTCCACATTATCCACCACAGTTTGAAGGTCCAACATAAATTCAAGCTGTGAGTCCTTAATTCTTTGCATTAATCTTTCCTCCTGAATCAGCAAGGCCGCCTCTAGCACTTTCTGAAATTTGTCCATTAAATCATCTGATGTCTCTGCTTGACTCTCTTTGGGCACTTTAGGAGCTGCACCTGCCGCTTTAAGAACTACGCCAGATTTAGTACTTCCGGAGTGACTTGGAGATGTTTTTCCGGCCTTGTCAAAATGCTGCGTCTTATCCGGCATTTTGTCTGGCAAGATTCCAGAAACTCTCGTGAGCCGATGCCAGTACCTATCTGATGGATGATCTTCCGACAACCTGCTCCAGGCGGGGGCACTGGATTTTTCACCTTTTTGCTTTCTTTTCATAAAGCTAAACTCATAAATCCGCACCCCTCACCTAAATCTTCGCTGTCCGCCCCAGCTCTTATCAAACAAGTACGTTTCGGCTTTTAACACTTTTGGCTGGAGGTTAAATGTCTCTTTTCCCTCTTAAATCACGTCCGTCTCTCCCTCCAGTCTTATCAGTCAGTCTTACTTCTCCCAATTAAAATCCATTAATTACAGTTACTGATCATCTGCCAGAGTTCTCTCTCTGCTGATATCGCAGCAATCCAGCAGTTTCGTTCTCCACAGATACAGCAAAGCTTCCAGACCCGTAATCAGATCTTTGATTAACAATCCATTCTCTCCAAATAGGGATTTTATAGTTATTTTGATCGCTTCTTAACGAGAGCGAGAGAGTTCCGACTTCACTCCATGCCCGTTAGGCCACTCCCCCCTCCAAGGAGAGATCTGAAGACCCAGTTATTATGGATCCAGAGGAAGGCTGAAAGAGATCTCTGCTGAGTTTTACATTTTGCTTCACAGTGAGCAAAAAAGCAAACTGGCCCAAAACACTCTCAAAGCCAAAGGAAAACCTGTTCCAAAAGAGAAAAGAGAACTGTTCTTCTCTCCAAAGGGAGGCCAGAAGCAGGCTGAGTCTTCTTCTCAGAAAGCCAGGCCTGCTTATGAACTAAAGTTTCAGTCCCATTCAATTCCATAGTTTCCTTGTGGTAGGGCCTGAAACCAGGCTGCTTAGTGGTTAAACCAAAACCCAACAATCATAAGGAATAACTAAGAGAATTCATATGAACAAAAAGGTAAAGGAAGCATGAGCAAAAGTATAGTACTTATTTAAATATTTTGCCCTACTTTTTGCAGTGTATAAAGAGGCTTACAAAAGTTGTTCAGTGTAGGATTATTGTGCTGGAAAGGAGAGGAAATTCTCAGTAACTTCTCTCACTTTCCTCCTGGCCAAGATTCCAGACAGTTTTAAAAAGGCTACAATCCCCTACACACTTACCTGGGAGTAAGACCACTACACTCAATGGAACTTACTTCTGAGAAGACACTGATGATTCCACTAAGGAAATGTCTATGCTAGAGGAGGCAGGCAACCATTCCCCCCCAACACTAGGCTGACCAGATAAAATCCAGGTCAGGGCTCATGTACCTTTAACAGTTATAGAGAAAAGGGAATTTCAGCCAGTGTCATTTGTATGTAATTAGTTCCTAGTGATATTCCCTCTTCATCACAACAGTTAAAGTTGCAGGCACTATACTAGAGTGACCATATACAAAAGAAGGCAGGGCCCCTACAACTTTAACAGTTGTGACGAAGAGGGAATTTCACCAGGAACTAATTGCATATAAATGACACTGGCTGAAATTCCCTTTTTTCTACAACTGTTAAAGTTACATGAGCCCTGACCTGGATTTTATCTGGTCAGCCTACCCAACACTCTAATCTAGCTGAGGGAGGGAGGGGGAGGGAGCTGCTACTGAGCATGTGTTGTGTTTGCCCGAAGAAGACCTCTGCATTTACTCTAATAGGATGAATACATATTTATTTATTTATTTATTACACTTGTATACCACCCCATAGCCGAAGCTCTCTAGGTGGTTTACATAGGATTAAAACAATTAAAAACAATATACAAAAATTAAAACAGCAAAAACATACAACATACACAAAATACACACATAGATTTAAAATCGCTACAACAGCCCAAAAAAGCTACAAAAAACAAAACAAAACAAAAAACAAACCCAGGCTACTCAAATATTGCCAAATGTCTGAGCGAAGAGGAAAGTCTTGACCTGGCGCTGAAAAGATAACAATGTTGGCACCAGGCGGGCCTCGTCAGGGAGATCGTTCCACAATTGGGGGGCCACCACAGAGAAGGCCCTCTCCCTCGAAGCTTCCCTTGGAGTAGGCATTCGGAGGAGGGCCTTAGATGTTGAACGTAGTGTTCGGGTAGGTTCATGTCGGGAAAGGCGTTCCATCAGATATTGTGGTCCCAAGCCATGTAAGGCTTTATAGGTTAAAACCAGCACTTTGAATCGGGCTCAGAAACATACAGGCAGCCAATGCAAGTGGGCCAGAGTAGGTCTTATATGCTCGAACCTTCTGGTTCCAGTTATCAATCTGACCGCTGCATTTTGCACAAGCTGCAGCTTCCGAACCACCTTCAAAGGCAGCCCCACGTAGAGTGCATTGCAGTAATCTAACTTGGAGGTTACCAGAGCATGGACAACTGAAGCCAGGTTATCCCTGTCCAGATAGGAACGTAGCTGGGCCACCAACCGAAGTTGGTAGAAGGCACTCCATGCCACAGAAGCCACCTGAGCCTCAAGTGACAGATATGGTTCTAGGAGAACCCCCAAGCTACGAACCCGCTCCTTCGAGGAGAGTGCAACCCCATCCAGAACAGGTTGAACACCCTCCATCCGGTCAGTAGAACCACCCACTAACAGCGTCTCAGTCTTGTCTGGATTGAGTTTCAGTTTATTAGCCCACATCCAGTCCATTGTTGCAGCCAGGCATTGGTTCAGCACATCCACAGCCTCACCTGATGAAGATGAAAAGGAGAAATAGAGCTGCGTGTCATCAGCGTACTGATGACAACGCACTCCAAAACTCCAGATGACTGCACTCAATGGTTTCATGTAGATGTTGAACAGCATGGGGGACAAGACTGACCCCTGCGGAACCCCATACTGGAGAATCCATGGGGCCGAGCAATGTCCCCCAAGCACCACCTTCTGGAGCCAACCCGCCAAGTAGGAGCGGAACCACTGCAATGCAGTGCTTCCCACTCCCAACTCAGCCAGTCATCCCAGAAGGATACCATGGTTGATGGTATCGAAAGCCAATGAGTGATCAAGGAGAATCTACAGAGTCACACTCCCCCTGTCTTTCTCCCAACATAGGTCATCATACAGGGCGACCAAGGCTGTTTCCATATCAAAATCAGGCCTGAAACCCGACTGAAATGGATCCAGATAATCGGTCTCATCCAAGAGTGCCTGGAGCTGGCTCGCAACTACCCGCTCCAGGACCTTGCCCAGGAACGGAACATTTGCTACTGGCCTGTAGTTATTAAGATTTTCAGGGTCCAAGGAAGATTTCTTTAGGAGTGGTCTGACTGTCGCCTCTTTCAGGAGGCCTGGGACCACTCCCTCTTGCAAAGAGGCATTAATCACTTCCCTGGCCCAGCCAGTTGTTCCATCCCTGCTAGCTTTTATTAGCCAAGAGGGGCAAGGATCCAATATGGAAGTGGTTGCACGAACCTGTCCAAGCACCTTGTCCACGTCCTCATGCTGTACCAACTGAAACTCATCCAAGAAAACAGAACAAGCCTGTGCTCTGGATACCACACTAGATTCATCTGCTATAACACTGGAGTCTAAGTCCTGACGGATGCCAAAGATTTTATTCTGGAAGTGGCCAGCAAATGTATTACAGTGGGCCTTAGATGGTTCTACCATGTCCTTGGGGCCAGCATGTAAAAGCCCCCGGACAACTCTGGAAAGCTCCGCTGGGCGGCAGGTTGATGATTGAATAGTGGCAGCAAAGTACTGTTTTTTTGCTGTCCTTACTGCCCCTGAATACAGCTTACCATAAGCACTTACCAGTGTTTCATTGCATCCATCAGGAGTTCGTCTCCATCTGCCCTAAAGCCGTCTCCTGTTTTGTTTCATCACTCTCAGCTCTGGGGTATACCACAGAGCCATATGAGCTCTACACAGGAGAGGACGCTCAGGAGCAATCGTGTCAACTGCCCGGGTCATTTCTGCATTCCACAGATCAACCAGGGTTTCAACAGAAGAGCCAGCCCTATCAGCCGGAAAACTCCCCAGAGCCCTCTGGAAACCATCTGGATCCATTAGCCTCCAGGGCCAGACCATCTTAATGGGTCCCCCACCCTTGCAGAGGGGAAAAGCCGTTGTAAGTCTGAACCTCAGCAGGTGATGATCTGACCATGACACAGGGGTTGATGTAAAATCCCCCACTTTCAGATCACCATCTCCATGTCCAGTTGAAAAAACCAAGTCTAGAGCATGCCCTGCTACGTGTGTTGGGCCGATGGCGTGTTGGGACAGTCCCATGGTTGTCATGGAGACCATGAAATCTTGAGCTGCCCCAGATAAAGTGCCCTCCCCCTAAAGGATCGGGTCCGTAGTTTGGGGGTGCTCTTGGATCCAGAACTGTCGCTTGAGGCACAGGTGAACTCGGTGGCAAAGAGCACCTTTTACCAGTTTAGGCTGATATACCAACTGCACCCTTATCTGGACAGAGATAGCCTAGCTACAGTTATCCATGCTCTCATAACCTTTCGTTTGGATTACTGCAATGCGTTATACGTGGGGCTGCCTTTGAAAACGGTCCGGAAACTTCAGCTGGTACAAAACAGGGCAGCCAGATTGTTAACGGGGACTGGCTAACGAGACCATATTACGCCAGTCTTTTTCCAACTTCACTGGCTGCCGATCCAGGTCCGGGTCCAATTCAAAGTGCTGGTTCTAACATTTAAAGCCCTAAACGGCTTGGGGCCAGGATATCTAAAGGAACGCCTCCTCCCATATGTACCTGCCCGGACACTAAGATCATCTACAGGGGTCCTTCTCAGTGAGCCCCTGCCAAAGGAAGTGAGGCAGGTGGCCACTAGGAGGAGGGCTTTCTTTTTTTATTATTATATAGTTTTTATTAATTTCCACAAAACAAACATACACATAATACACAATATAACAAACTACCTCCCTCGACTCCCCCGTGCACCCCCCCCCGAGACCTTCTCATAATCATTCTTCCTCCTTCCAAAATTTTAACGATTCTTCTGACGGCATTTGTCCCTTTCCCGATCTTAAGACATATTCCAAAAAGGGAGTCCATATTTCTCCAAAGTCACTCTTACTGGACATTCCCCTCTTTATTTTCATTTTACATGTCAACATATCATTCAGTGCTAAATCCCAAATTTCTTTATACCAATCTTCTATTATATAACTTCGTTGCCCTTTCCAATTTTTAGCAATCATTATTCTAACGGGTGCCAGGAGGTTGTTTACCAATTCTCTATTAATTATATGCTAATTCCTACTATCCCATATTGCTAGTAGAGCTAACTTTGGGTTTAATTCCAATTTACTTCCAATTATATCACTTATTTCTTTAAAAACCCTTTCCCAAAATTATTGTACTTGTTCACAGCTCCACCACATATGAAAATAGGTCCCAACCTCCTGACAACCCCTCCAACAATTCTTAGACACTGTTTTATCGATCTGGTGAAATCTTACAGGTGTTAGATACCATCTCCAAACTGTCTTATAGTAATTCTCCTTAATTCTAATCGACAATAACTTTAACATTCTTACATTCCATATCCTCCCCCAATTATCCTCGTTGATTTTTTCCCTTACATCTTCTTCACATACCTCTTTTATAACCTTAAGTGAGTCCTGAAATTCCTCCTCTATTAATATTTTATATATCTCACTAGTCAATCCTTTCTTAGCTCCTACTTCTTCTTTTTTCCCTATTAATTCAATTAAATCTTCAAATCTAGTGTTAATTCTACATTTCTTATTTTTCATCCTCCATTCCCGTGTCCATTTTACCAATTGCAAACACTTAAACCAAGCTATCTTTTGACCTTTAAACAAATCTTTAATATGCTCACTATCCTTCATCTTTTCCATCCAATTCCTTAGCTTAATTATATTTTGTTCTTTCAGTCTCGCTTCTATCTCTGGTTTTAATACTTTTGGGAAGTTTCCCACTACAACAACTGGGGCGAGCGGAGAATCCCCTGGTATCAACTTCCCTCTATACTTCTCCCAGATCATTAATATATTTTCCAACAATGGGTTGTCCAGTACCTTCAATTCTTTCTTTTGCATTTTAGTAAAAAATATATTTCGCAATTTACATTCTATGTCTACTGTTTGTGGTTCCAACCATTCCAGATCTTCCTCCCCTAAAATGCCATTAATAACATTTCTTAACTGATTAGCAATATAATAATTCTTAATATTCGGAAGTCCTAAACCTCCTTTCTTTTGAGCCTTATACCATAACCCTTTATTTATCCTAGCTCTTTTATCCCCATTACAATAAGCATTAATCATATTTTGCCAACTTTTAATCTCAGCTACTGAAATTCTAATCGGTAACATTCTAAACAAAAAATTCACTTTAGGTATAATCTTCATTTTAATAACCGCTATTCTACCAAACCAAGAATGTTTTAATTTTCTATATATCTGTAGTTTCTCCCCTACCTCTTTTCTTAACCTTACAAAATTAAGTTCCTCTATTCTTTCTAATTCTTTATCTATATTAACTCCTAAATATCGTATTATATTTTTATGCCTTAATCGTAACTTAGCTTTACATTTCTCCATCTCTTCCTTGTTATAATTATACAATATCATTTCTGACTTCCCCCAATTAACTTGTAATCCTGTAATTTCCCCAAATTCTCTCAAATGCTTCTGAATCATCTCCCCGCTTTCTAGGGGATCTTCTAGTGTCAATAATGTGTCATCCACAAACATATTCACTTTAATCTTATGATTTCTTCCTATCCCCTTTAAGCTTTCATCTTCCCTAATTACGTTTGCTAAAATTTCTATTACTATTGCAAATAAAATCGGTGAAAGTGGACAACCTTACCTAGTTCCTCGAGCTAGTGTAATTTGTTGCGTTAACCCATCATTAACCATTATTTCCGCTTTATTATTTTTGTACAACTGATTAATCACTCCCATAAATTTATGTCCAAACCCAAATGTTTTTAATATAATTTTTAACGCTGGCCATTCCACACAATCAAAGGCTTTGAAAATATCCAGTGCTAATAATCCTGCTTTTAAATTCTTTTTTTAATAATATTTATTAAATTTATAACTCTCTCAATTAAATTCGGCATTTTCCTACCTAAAATAAATCCACATTGATCTTTTTTAATATATTTGAAAATAAATGTACCCATTCTTTTAGCCATTATTGCTGAAAATATTTTTGCATCCTGATTTATTAAAGATATTGGTCTATATGATGCTGGATCCGTCAAGTCCTTACCTGGCTTCTGTATTAAAATAACCAAGGACTGGTCCCACGATGGCGGAGTCATTCCTCCCTCTATTATATTGTTATATAATTTTTTTAATCTTGGTATTAAAATATCCTTAAATATTTTATAAAATTCCGGCCCCAAACCATCAATCCCCGGAGACTTACCTCCTTTTAGTTTTCCAATAATTCCCTCTATTTCTTCCTCAGTAACCAAGGCTTCCATACACTCCCTGTCTTGATCATCCAGTCTTATTTTCCAATTCCTATCTACATATTCCTGAATCTTATCTTGTGAAACTGCATCGGATGAATATAAATCTTTATAAAATTCCTGAAAAATGGTTAATTTATCTTTCATTAAATTACACCTATTCCCTAATTTATCTCTTATTGTCCCTATCATATTCTTAGCCTTCTCTGACTGCGTGGATCTAGCCAGCATCTTGGAATTTCTATTATTATATTCAAAAAAATCTCTCTTTAAATACAAGTTCTTTTGAACCTGTTCCATTTCTTCTTTCTCCAATTCCCTTTTTTTGCTTGAATTAGGGCATATAACCACTTATCTTTTGTCTCTCTTAATCTCTCCTCTAGTCTCCTTATCTCTTCTTCAGCATTTTTATTAAGTACTTCCTGTTGCTTTTTAAGTGTGGCCATTTCCCTAATACAGATCCCTCTTATTACTGCTTTCATCGTATCCCATAATAATCCTTGCGATTTAACTCCTTTTTCATTTATCTTCCATATTTCCTGCACTTCCTTTTTTAATTTATCTACTATATTTTTATTATTAAAAATTCTTCCGTCCAGTCTCCATCTCTTTGCTTGTTTATAATCCTTCTTCCTTTTGATATCCATCAACATTAATGCATGGTCAGTGATCTTAATTACTCCAATATCACAATCTATTAATTTTGGTACTATGTTCTTTGATATAAAAAAATAATCAATCCTTGAATAACTCTTAAATCTAGGTGAGTAGAAAGTATATTTTCTTTCTTCCCCTTTTAAAGCTCTCCATACATCCACTAATTCTTTCCTCTCCATTAGTTTAGCTAGCTCCGTCTTCCCCTCTCCTCTAGCATCTCTTATAATGTTATGCCTATCTTTCCCTTTATCAAGTACCATATTAAAATCTCCTGCCATCACAACGTTCTTTTTCCCTACATCTCCCACCATATCAAATACTTCTTTAAAGAATTCCATTTGTTTCCCATTTGGAGCATAGACATTAATCAACACAAATTCCTCCTCTTCCATCGTACAGTAAATTATAAGGATCCTTCCATTCTTATCTTTCTTTATACTTTGAATATTGATACCACATTTCTTCGATATTATTATTGCCACACCTCTCGCTTTAGAAGTACCAAATGACTTTTCATACACTCCTATTTCTCTCATTCGTAACTCATTAGCCCCCTCCTTTATCTGATGAGTTTCCTGCAAAAAAATTATATCTATTTTATTTCTTTTCAACAATGTTTCAATTCTTTGTCTTTTTATAATTGTTCCTAGCCCCTTAACATTTAAAGTTGCCCATCTCAATTTATTTTCCATTTCTTTCTTTCACCCATATCTTTAAATTGATCTCGGTCAGTGAAACACAACCCCCCCCCTTCCCTCCCCCCACATATACCCCCAATTTTACCCCCCTCCTCACCAGACATCTGGGCACTGGTCCCAATTATTTTAGAACTCTTTAGGGGGGGGAACCCGGCCCAACCCTCATAGCGAAGTCCAATCCTCCCCTCCTTTTTAATTTTTCCCTTCTAATCCCTTATCCTTGACTGGATCCTCCGACCGCGCCTTCTTCTTGCTCTATTTCTCCCCCATCGTTGGCATCGATTATGCCCAGCTTCTCCAACAGCTCCATTCCCTGCTCACAGGATGTTATTCTTTCTTGCTTCCCTTGCCACATAAATCGCAAAAATACTGGATATCCCCAGCTGTAAGATATCGATTTCTTCCTCAGTGCTGCTGTACAAATTTTGACACTCTTCCTCCACTGCACAGTATGCGGCGATAAATCCTGGTAAATTTCAACTGCTGTTGCTTGAATCTTTGGTTGACCTTGTCTTCTAATTGCTTGCATAAGTTTTTCTTTTTTGTAATAATTAGCAAATTTGACAATTATGTCCCTTGGGAGCATTCCTTTACGCTTAAAACCAACTCTATGAGCCCTCTCAATGTCTGAATCATCCCAAGACTCGTCTGGAATCTGGAGTCTTATCCATGTCAAGATTGTATCTCTTAAGTCTTTTATAGTCTCTCCTTCTTGTTCCCCATATTTTCTTATGCGAATATTTGCACGACGGTCCCGATCCTCAATGGCAATTAGGCGTAGATCATGTTGAGACAGCTGCTCTTCCTGCTTCTTACAAACTCCAGCCAAAGCTCTAGTATCTGTCTGCAGCACCTCAACATCCTTCACCACTTGCTTTAATCCTGTCATGAGTTCCGTTTGCGTGTCAGAAATGCGTTTAGCTAAACGCTCTTCTAAACCAATCAGCATTTTTTTAATATCATCCTTTAATTCATCCATTGGGTCTGGCTGACCTCCTCTGGTAGTCTTTGGAATTACAGCCGGGTCTACCATATGTGACGTAGTACCTTTTACAGGAGACTTTTTTCCAGCCTTATCTGGCATATTTTGAAGCTCCAAACGTGTCAATCTCTGCCAAGTGCGATCCGATCCGCGCTCTTTTGAGGGTCTAACCCAGGCGGGGGTGGGAATAGGAGGCTTCTTCTGCCGTTTCTCCTTTTTACTCATAAATTTTTACACCCCCCCCCCCCCCCCCCCCCCGTCTGCCTGGTGACTCCTCTTGTTCTTTCCACAGCCTGCCAGCACTATGCTTCGGATTTTACTGGGGATTAACGTTCTTCCTCTTCACATAAATTCACTTATATTTTATCTCCGTCTCCCTCCCAGTATACTATGGGTCAGCCAGCCTTCCTTATATCTTCAATTATAAGTCCATAAATTACCTCAGTAATGGCGACTCGTCTTCTTTGTCCTCAGCCGATTAGTTTCGCTTTTGAAGCCAGGAACTCCGTGGCGCTTTCCAGCTCCCACTTAAGTAATTAATCACTCCCAGTCAGTATATCATGCCTTTTATTACTCTCCAACACTCTACGATAAGGAATTGGTGCTTAGTTCAAAGCTTTTTTAAGGAGCTCAGAAGATCTTCGACTTCACTACATCTCGATCTAGCCACGCCCCCGGAGGAGGGCTTTCTCTGCTGTGGCACCCCGGCTGTGGAATGAGCTCCCCAGAGAGGTTCGCCTGGCACCTACTTTGTACTCTTTTCGTCACCAGGTGAAGACCTTTTTATTCTCCCAGTATTTTAACAGTTAAATTAACTCAATTTTAATCCTTGCTGTTTTAAATTTGTATTTTAATCTGTATTAATTCCTGCTGCTTGGTTTTATTCTGGTTGTGTTTTTATATTGTTTGTTATTCTGTGTTTTTATATTGTGCCTTGTTTTATATATTTTAAAATGATTTCATGGTTTTAATTTTTGTGAACCGCCCAGAGAGCTTCGGCTATGGGGCGGTATAAAAATGCAATAAATAATAAATAAATAATAATAATAAAAAATAATAATAATGTTGACATCCCCCAGAACCAAGAGTCTGGGGGACCTCAACATTACACCCGAGACCACCTCTGTCAGCTCACCTAGGGAGTCTGTTGAGCAGTGGGTTGGGCGGTACACCAACAGAATTCCTGATCTGTCCCATTGGCCCAACACAAGGTGCAAACACTCTAGACCAGTAGTCATATGGACAGGGAGCCTGCAGAGGGGGATGGAGTTCCTATAGACCACAGCAACCCCCCCTCCCTGGCCCTCAGGTCTAAACTGATGCTGAACCAAGTACCCTGGTGGGCATAACTGGGAGAGAGTAACTCCTCCCTGCTCTCCCACCCAGGTCTCGGTTATACATGCCAGATCGGCTGCCTCATCCACAATTAAGTTGTGGACAAGGGAGATCTTATTATGCACCGAGTTGGCATTTAAAAGCAGCACCCGGAGGCCTGAGGGCTGGCTGATAGGACAACCAACAAGCCTGTAGGTGTGAGGGGGACCGGAACAAGGCACAGCCATTAACTGTCTGGACCTTGTTCCCCTTACCTGGCAAGTCCTCCTCACAATGCCACATCTCCCTCTATCCGTCACTACACTGATGGGGCTCCCCTCAGATCCCCCCACCTGGCCCTGTATCCTCCCTCCCAGGCATATAGCTCAAGCTTGGGGAAAGGGAAACAAAACAAAACAAAAAACAAACAAAGACAAAAACAAAAAGCCCCCCCCCCCGGGCAGCAGGCCTCTCTCTTCTGCAGGTTTGATGGCTTTCCCAGCCCCCCCTCAGCCAGCCAGCTTAAATATCCCTCCCAGGAAGGGTGGGGGACAGGTGTAATTGCCCACAGCAATTTTTAAAAGCAAGCAGAGAGGAGGACTAAACTGGAGGAAGGAAGGAAGAATTGGAAGTTGGAAAACAAACACACTTAAAGAAAGGCTAGAATATATTTAAAAAGGCACAGCAGTGCCTCTGTAGTTAAGCTCCAACAGGAAAAAACACATTCCACAATGTTAAAGGGGAATTTGGGGGGGGGTGTTAATTTTAACGTTCATAAAATCGAAAATGTTTAATCAATCTTCCTGAAATTTACATGTGCCAGTAAGAAATGTTGGTTTTACATAACCTGAAAATTTCAAGAAGATTGGTGAAAGATTGAGGGAAGGAGGGCAGTTTAAGGTAGAAAAGAAAAAAACCCCTCTCTGAATCAAAATGGTTCTGATAATTTTGACTGGCGATTATTGTGCTCACATTTTTTGAAATAATTACAGCCTTACTGATTAATCCAGTGGTAGTGTCTTCCTCTTCCTTCCTTGTAGTTTGTAGAATAGCTTTTCTTTTTTAAAAATTCCCTTTGCTTGTTAGCCCTTCTGCTCCACTCCACTCATCCCCTTCTCTTTCTCCCTCCAGTCAGGTTCTTTCAGATGAGTACTTCGTCCAGACTGCCTTTCTGCTGGGCAAAAATTGAATGACCCTTTAGCCTGGCTCTTTGGGGGCATTGAGGGAGTACAATCCTCTCTCTGCAGAGATTCAAGCATTGTATGATTTTTAAAAAAACACTTTTGAGCCTGGAATGCAAGGTTTGGGTTTTATATTGAGGCTTGGAGCCAGCTGCTGGGAGAGATCGTTTTTCCCTGTCAGGACCTTATACAATTCATTCAAGCCCCCAGTGTCTTGAAAACTATATGGAGGCTTAGGGCACATTAAATGCACTTAGGGAAAATAATCCAGGCTTTTAGCATTCTAGGAAAGTCTGGGGAAGAGGCGGGCTGTTAGCAGGACAGGCACGGCATCATGTGAGTACTGTGCTGCAAATCCGCATACCAGGCATGGCAAGAGTACACTAAATTACTGGGGTGATGGAGCTCTTAATTGCATCTTAAAAAACTGAAAAACAAACAAAACATGTTGACAAAAGGGTGCATTTGTATGTTGCTTTTCAAAATCAATTTTTAAATTTGTGCTAAAACACCTTTTATTTAAGCACTGTAGTATGTATGTATGAAAAAGCACCAATAAAAATATATAGCTAATATGGTGCACACCAGAAACATAATAGGACGGTGCAGAGCTGGACATGGGCTCACGTCTTATATCCATGTATAAAAAAAAAAAAAAGAAAGCCAGAAAAAGTCAGGTGGATGTTACTAACGCGAACCACAACTGTGGAGATTTCAATACCCTTCCATTAAAAGAAAGAAGTTGATTTTCTGCAGTCTAAAAAAAAGATGGAAGGAGCATGGGGGAAACAGGTGGATGATCGTTTGGTGTCATCACCCTTCAAAAAGTGGCGACTGACTGAAGTGCGGCCACCCTGCGGAAAAAAGCCCTGGTGCAGAAGCAGCCTCACAGCATTCTAGTCAAACACACTCCCCTTCCCCTCCCTCCCACCTTCAGTGTGCCTCTCAATAATGGCCTTCTAGATTTTTGCAAATTAAAGATGCTCCTTTTTGAACACCAAGATTCTTATAAAATTGACTTCCAAAAATGAGATGCTTAATTAAACATGTGTCTGTTCTGCTGATGCAACTCACAAGAGTTCCATCTTGGAATGAAAAGGGACCATTTTGTGATAATGTGTTTGGGGAGATTGTTGTCTTCCTCATAACAGAACCCTCAAAGGACCAGGAATGTAATTGTGTTGTATTGATGTTGATCCCCTTTTTAACTCGGTTGCAAATGGTATAGCGTACTAAGCTACAGCCCATTTGAATTTATAATGCCAGCATAGCCTCTCTCCCTGGCATTGCATATAGTGAAAAATTGATCAGGGAAGCAGCTTTTTGTGTATGGAAGGCTTGTATGCCCCTCCTCCTGTAGGCAGGCTGCCTTGGGCAAGCAAGGTGCTTTCTGGGCTATGAAAACAGACTTCATTTTATCTGGTTTGGAAGCTTATCAAAAATTGATAAGTAGCTTTAACGCCAGCTGCTCCCCCCCCCCCCCCTTCTCCTGGCTTTTTTGCTTTGTTTACCTACTTGCCTGATGAAGGAAACATTGGAGAACATGAAAGCTTGCAGAGGATTTTGCAATCTTTTGAGTTAGCCTAATAAAAGTCTTATGGTGAAATGGATTGTGGAGATTTTCTTTTGGAATTTTTCTTTTGGCCAATACCTTCACTTTTCCCTGTCTTCCCTTTTTGGGTGCCCTAGAGAATACCAAATGTAGCTGTTCAACAGTGCGATCCTACACTGGAGGAAGGGGATTAGTGCTGATTTATTAAATCAGCTGTTAGGTCTTTGAACCATTTAGATTTTGATTAACAAAATTTAGTCCCATCCCCCCTTTTAACTTCTATACTTAACTACTTAGGTACCAGGTTTAACCCTTACATGCCTAGGGGAAATTAGTGATGGTTTAGCCTAGCTTTTCACATTCAAATAATATGCAACAGGAAATAAAGCAGAAGTTAGATTATTTATAGGCTGACCATATGAAAAGGAGGACAGGGCTCATGTAACTTTAACAGTTGTAGAGAAAAGGGAATATCAGCCAGTGCTATTTGTATGCAATTAGTTCCTGGTGAAATCCCTTCTTCATCACAACAGTTAAAGTTGCAGGGCCCCTGCCTTCTTTTGTATATGGTCACTCTAGTATAGTGCCTGCAACTTTAACTGTTGTGATGAAGAGGGAATTTCACCAGGAACTAATTGCATACAAATGACCCTGGCTGAAATTCCCTTTTCTCTACAACTGTTAAAGTTACATGAGACTTGTCCTCCTTTTCATATGGTCAGCCTAATTATTTAGCATGTTTAGTTTACCTATGAAATGCCAGAAGCATTGAGGAGAGTGTTGTGAAGTCATCTCATTTACCAGCTACACTATTGGTTCAATGTGCTCTTTTCCATGCCACTTTTGTAATGCTAGTTTTGCCAATTACATGTCATTTAGTTAATCACAAATTTATGTTACGTTTTCTCTTACTGTTGATAACATAATCACAGAGAAGCTTCTGAATTATGCTCATCTAACTACCATGCTGACTATTTGATTCTGTAATTTTCTTAAAGTGTTTCATGTACTCAAATTAAATTCTGAGTTTGGTCTTCATAGATCTGGCTTGTTTACCCAACTGGAGTTTCTGAAATCAGTGAGAAGCACTGACATACTAAACAGGATCAAATGAATAATGGGTTGCCAGGAAGAAGGCATTGGCCAAAGGGCCTGAGTGGCCCGTACAGAAGCCAGGTTATGGATCCACCTGCTTGACTTGGGAAGGGGGTCCTTTCCTGGGGGGGGGGTACCTTGGATTTGAACCAAGGCATGTAAAAATAAGCTGTTCCACCCAGGTAGCATCTGTGACTGGGTGTCGAGGTTGATGTAAGGGGAGACAAAAAAATGCTCCCTGTTGTGGCTAATATTTCTGCTTGCTGCCTTGTTCAGAGTGCTCCCCTGCCAGACAATATGAATGTGTCCTGAGTAAGCAGAATAAGACCAGACCACAAAGAGCAAGACCAGAACACATCTTCCACCTTGCCAGTCCTTGTGAGGAGTGCAGTGGGGTGGGGCAACCTCTCATTGCAAGAAAGACCCTGTGAAGATTGTGCCAGTAGCCTCTGTGTTGCCTTATGTTCTCAGAAGTAGCGCAACCTCCAGTATCAGAAGCAGGGGGTCTGTATACACTGGTTGCTGGGGAACATGGTTGGGAGGGTGCTGTTGCTTGTCCTGCTTGTGAGTCCCGAGTGGTCGACAGAGTGCTGGACTTGATGGACCCTTGGTTTGATCCAGCTGGGCTCTTCTTATGCTCTTATGTCCTAGCATTCACATCCACACTCTCTTCAGGTATGAAGAGATGTCTATTTACTGAATAAAGCTTTGTGTATTGCATGACAGACTTCTTTATTGTCTCATATCTTGGTGGGAGGGCTTGGAATGATAACAGTAGGATGCCCTGAGACAATTTGTGCCTGGGAATGACTGCACGGACCATTTTCTGGAGCCCTTTGCCCTGCTGTCGTGCAGGTGGGTGGGTGGCCTGAGGCAGATCCTCCTGAATAGCTTGGCAATACACTTATATCTCATATATTACTCCTATATTACCCTATGGATCTGGCTCAGAAGCATGGGGAATCCCTTCCACCTTAGTTAAGCCATGGTGTTGCAGAAGTACCTGCAGTCCTAACACCAGGATGAAGAGCTGCGTTGCTTCTTTCCTGGTGCAGAACCATAATTCTTCCCCCAGTTGTAATGTGTGCCTGTGAGCTGTGGAGGAGGGATAAGTAGGAGTGAGATGATGAAGCTGTGCAAAGGGAGGTGACAGCCCGACCTTGAGAAAACATTTGCTTATCTGGGCGGAATACGAAAAGCCTTCCCTGGGCAGGGTAGAGTCTGGGCTCTTCGCAAAAGGTTCTGAGAAGCGGTGCCATGCCAGATACGCAGTCCCACAGGCTGCAGTAGGCGGGCAGCATGACCTGCTGGGCCAATTCCAAGGGGAAATAAGGTGAAGACCTTATTTTCCCAGGCATTTTACTAGTCTTTCGATTTCTATTGTTTTCAATTTGTTACTGTATTTTAAATCTTTGCATTGCTGCTGGTTTTTATTTTGGTTATATACCGTAGTTTTAAACTTTGAAATTTTTATATTTCATCATGTTGTATTTTGTGTTGTGAGCTGCCCAGAGATCTTCAGCTTTTGGGCAGTATAGAAATGTAATTAATTAATGAAGCGAAATAAACCTTCATTCAGACCATTCCAGATCAAATTAGCCATCTACAATTTGAAGTAGCCTCTTCAGTCTGCCTTTTGTTGCAAAATTATCAAACCCCTTTCAGTGCCAGATGAACTCCTCATGGTTCCCTGCAGTTGGAGGCTGGCTTCTGTGTCCGAGCAGCAGCAGGAGTGAGGTCTCCAGGCTGTCCTGCCAGGACTCCCGGGGCTCCATCAGAGCTGATTTGTGGAGAGGTTCTGAGGGTGGCCTGCTTTTAACCCCCATCCCTTCGAGCGAGCCATTTGGGCACAGATGGACCTAGAAAGCCCCTGGGCTTGCTTGTCAAATGCCCCGCCTCTTCTCCACCCCCTTGTCAGCAACACAATCTGGCTGATGTTTCCCAGAAGGGCTCCGCAGGATCTGTGTCCTGGGGCTGAGCTTCCCCTGCTACCCATGTCACTCAAGCTTCATGGAAGCAAGTTGCCTGAGGTGCCAGGAGACTGGCCACATGGGGGCTTCCTTGTTTGCCTGAAATATGCACAGTGCAGAAGAAGCCCTTCACCTGGGCAGGCA
Organism: Anniella stebbinsi; assembly: GCA_029215795.1. Lineage (NCBI taxonomy): Eukaryota > Metazoa > Chordata > Lepidosauria > Squamata > Anniellidae > Anniella > Anniella stebbinsi. The sequence goes on along the minus strand of JARDYH010000007.1, from coordinate 45,322,069 downwards.
GGTAGGCTCTCCCTCCTGCTCCGGAGGCTGTGGCACAGACTTCCTTACAGGTGGTGGAGCAGCCTGAGCTTCATAACTCATCCGCAGAGCCCCATGAATCCCTAGCCCCCCCCCCCCCCAGTGCTGGTTAATCCCAGGAGCTTAAAGGACACTCATCCCCTATTGAGAGTGCTGGGCCTCTGGGGTGATCTAGCATGGCTCTTCTTATGACCAGACAGCACCGCTTGGACCGGAAGGAGATGAAGGGGAGGCTGTGAGCCCCAGCCTTCTGCGCCTGCCAGTTCATAAGGGCAGGCAGACACCCTCCTCTCTGTTGCAGGGCAAGAGTCGGTCTGTGGAGAGGAGAAGAGCCCTGCCCAGACTGGGAGTGCTTCCTTTGATCAGCACCACGAAGGAGCTGCCTGGAGCTGGAAGAAGCATGATGAGATCAGCGATGCTGCACAGCTGTAGCTTGCAGTCCGGTCTGCGTGCAGATGGCTTTCCTAGGCCATGGCAGCACGCGGGTTCATTTCCCCCTTCGCTCTGGGGAGGCTCAAGCTCCCATCTCCTGCCCTGGAGGTGGCTGGGGTGTGTGTGTGATCATTGCATGCCCGTTGGCTGCTTGGCAAAGAGTCTTTTCCTCCCTGGGTGGGTCTTGAACTCTTGTCCCAGGACGTGTGCGTGTTCCAGGGAGCTCCGTGGGCACTGCTACGCTGGGTAGGCTCGCCTTCCTTCTCTGGTTGTCGTGCTCCTAAATGGCACTCTTGAGCGAGCATCTAGGGACTGGAAGCCTTGCCTGGAGGCATGCTGGATGTGCCACTGGGGGGCAGCTGGAGTGGAGGCTCTGGGGTGCTATGGTGTGTGTGGTGATGCAGGCAGGCAAGTGGGGGGCATGTTTTGGCTTCCTCTTTGTGTGGGCTGCATATGGGTGTGGTCACTGACCCAGTCCAGTGTATCCAGGGATGCTCAGGTCATGTCTCCTGTTTTTACAGGGCTTTCTTATTTTCAGTGCTGCATGCTTTCCCCTCCCTTCCCAGGCTGAGTGTAGGGCAGAGTGGCCACTGTGCTGGTGTAGGGGCTGCATCTCTCTCCCCCAGCCCCAGAATAATGGGGGCATAGGGTGGCTCTGTAATTTATGTCCCCTTGATCTTATGAGGGCTTAAATGCAAACATCTTTATCTGCACTGGTGCTCCTGTTTTTTCTCTAATTTCTACATCCAACAGCATTTGTAAGTGGGAACATTGTTTTAAAACATAATGAAGACTATAAATTGCATTTTTTTGCAAGCAGATTCCCCTCTAAGAGAATTGGTTTGAGAGTTTTATCTTCCAGCTCCTGCTGCTCTTGCTCTTGTTGCTGTAAGCCCAGGGCAGAAGAAGGCTGCTTGTTAGACTAAGAATGAAAAGTAGCCATTCGGACTGGAGTGAGCCTGGCTGAAGGGCCACTGCTCAATGCCCCCCCCCATTCCCTGGTTGGTGCTTGAGTTGGGGGTTCCACCTCTTTTTAGAGCCCTGCTGTGCGAATTCCAGCCCCCCTGACTCCCATTATTACTGCTAATGGGGGCAGAAGCCTCGTTCCTCGTGGGCCACGCCACGGCGCGTTCCTCAGTCTGGCTATCTCATTATGCTTCCCACCAGGGTTGGATTGCCTTCCACCGAGGACACTCTGCTGCTGGTTGCTAAGAGACGTGCACAATGCCCTCTCGGTGACAGAAGTGGAGCTGCCTGGTTGGAGCAAGGTCTGCTCATCGGCTTGTTTGTTTCCAAGCAGGGCCTGTGGCACCGTGAAGGCAAGCATCACCTCCCAAGAGCCACTCAGGAGAGGTGATTCTAGGCATTTGGTGTTGCAGCATCTGCTCAAGAGACACAAGTAGCCAGCCCAAGAATTAAGCGCACCTTCCCTTGACCTGGGGACACATTCACTGGGAAAGGCAGAGGCTCACAGGCTCGGGAGACAAAGGCTTGAGTGGAACCATGCAAGTGAGTTGCCTTCCTGCTTCACGCCTCCCTCTCAAAGCCCTGGCCTGTGCTGTGGCCTATGGATTTCCATTTGGTGGTGACACGGCCTCCAGCCTCCTCTGTGCTGTCACTCACCCAGTGGAATGATCTGAGGTATGTCAGGGCTCAACACAGGTGTGTTTTAGGCATTAAAATGGGATATCTATTTACTTTGGCATTTCCCCGGCTAGGAGTTCTCTCTGGACCAACTTCATTATGTCCTTATATGTCTGGTGTGCAGGTTTTTGTTTGTTTTCTGATTGTTTTTTAAATTCTTTTGTAAAACGTTTTGTAAACTGTTCAAAGGAGAAGTGGTATATAAACATGGCTAATAATAATAATAATAATAATAATATTTCTTACCCGCCTCTCCGTTTGGAATGAGGCAAGGAACAGCAGTAAATATAAAATATAATAAAAGACATAAAACTGATTAAAAACATGGTGCACATTATTAAAATGGCAATAAAACATCCTAAAAACATCCTAAAATTAATTTTGATGAGGTTGATGTTATTATTAGTAACAACAACAACCCCTTATATTTTGCTGTCCCTCTTAGATCAGCCTTCCCCAAACTGGTATTTTCCAGACGCTTGGATTCCAACACCCATAGTGTTCCTGAACATTGGGCATGTTGCCTGGGATTGATGGGAGTTGATGTACAAAGCATCTGGAGGGCACCATGTTGGGGAAAGCTGTTCTAGAGAGTCTTCTCCCAAATGTGAACCCCGAATACGCCCATATCTTAAGCTTTGTCTCTGAATCCAGAACTTGTCTTCCTAATGCTGCATCCAGTTGGAACTGGCAGTTCTTATGGCTAGAATTGTTAAGCTGTGTGTGTCCCCAACAAGGTGCTCATGGGCACCATGGTGCCTGCAGGCCTCTCTAGTGGCATCCATGGAGGGCTGCTCACTTCAAAAAGATACGTTATAAACAATAATAATAATAATAATAATAACCTTGAAACACATTAGGGTGCCAGTTTCTCCTCCCTGTTCCTGAATCTGCCCCCTAATCAGCTGTTAGGTGGGCCTGAAGAGGGCTGTTTCCTGGCTCTGCCAATCTTCCCCCTCCCACCCAGTCTTTTCTCCTTTGATCTCTTTCTCAGCCCCCTCCCAGCCTCTAGCCTCCCTCTTCCCCTCCCTTCCCCCTCCCCAGCCCCCACCTTGTGCTCTCGCCACTCGCCCCTTTATCTCACTGTTCTCAGCACTCCAGCCTGGCTGCTCCTTCCTCCTCCCAGCCCCAAGGGTGGGTCTTTCTCTCCCCCTTGCCAGCCCCTTCTCTCATTCTTCTCTCTCTCCCACACAGAGAGGGGGAAGGAATGCCAGGTGGGGAACGGAGTGGCTGAGCCTGAGGTCCAGGTAGGGAAAACTTTTCCTTTCCTGTCCTTTGGGTCTGGAGAAAAGTGTGTGTGGATGGGATGAGAAGAGCTAATCAGAAGTCATTCCGATTGCGCTCCATGTAAACATGCATAGGATTGCAACCTATGCATAGGTGTTTTGTTGTGCTTCTGCGGGGCACAAGTATGTGGATTGGCTTTGGAGTTCCGATTCTTCCTCTGCTTGTGCTCAGTTTCTTGGGTGAATTAGTTGACTTTGGACTAGCCAGGCCCCCACAACAGCCTCCATGGGAGCCGTTTCGTGGTGGTGCCCAGAACAGTTTCTTGAATTCCCAAATGTGCCCACATGTTCAAAAAGGTTGGGGGCGCCTCCCCTATCGCTTGACTCTGACATAGACTTATGATAAATGGGTAGGTGCAGGAATCAGCTTGTGGGGATATGATCAGGTCATCCCAGACATTGACTGGTCATTTTGAATTTCGAATTCCTCTCTGGGAGTTCCACCCACCCTCATTAGAAATACCTTGGTTTGTGAAATCTTCGTTTGTCTTTGAGCAAAGAGTCAAGACTGGACTTTGCAAATGGCAGAGCCCTAGGTATTCCCCCCCCCCCCCGTTCTCTCCTCCCCCCAATTGCCTACAAGGTGCTCCAGGTAGGATGGGGAAAGTTTCTTGCAGCCTGAAACCTGGAGAACTGGTGCTGTTCAGTGTCCAGCACCCAAGGGTCTCCCTTCACATCAGGCAGCTGCTTCCTATGTTCCTGCAATAGGAACATTATTTTTAGGACTCAGGACCCTGATAAGTAAGCTTTGATTAGCTAATTCTGTTCCATGTTCTTCTGAAAGCAACTGATTGTTTCTGAACTTCTCTCTGCTTGGTTCTTGAATAACTGAATTGGAAAATGGAGCTAAGTTTAGTTCTTTTGCCCAGCCTTGGAGCATAATCACACAGAGGAAAATCACGTTTGCTTACCATTGTTTCTCTGCCCACGCGTTTGTCCCTCATTACTTCCTCTTTCGAAAGAGGAAGTAAACAGTTTGCACATGGCCCATTCGGTGGGACATTTTGATCGCACTGCTTCTCCTGCACACAGCAGAGGATAGTGAAAACTTCTATTTAAAAAATAAGTCGGACTTACTGGGGTGTTTTTTTGTCGTGTGAAAAAGCCTAGAAGAGGGGGAGGCATGGCAGGCAGACATCGTCGTGAGAGAGATGGGTCCTGCGAAAATCCATGCGTGCCCAGTAACAAGTGTGCAATAAAACACTTGTCTGATGGCATTCCAAGTGCCTCTCACTCACTACTGGACAACGTGGTAGCATGGTTTTCTGGGAGATCAAAGGAAGCACTAGAAAAGGAGCCTGTTGTTCTCCATAACTGGACAAGTCTGAACCTCACATGACTTCCTGCTTAGATTTAATAATCACAGATAGTTAAAATAGACACCAGGGGTTGCCTTGCAGTTCCAGCCTGCCCAAGGATGGAAGCGGAGTCCCCTTTGTCACCAGCGCCGAATCCCATGGCAGCGAAAGGGACTGATGGACTTGTCTCTGCAGGGCACAAGGATTCCCCTTCGTCACAGGCCCTTGCAGAGACAGGCTTGGGGCCAGGGGCCAGCCTATGGGAGCTGCCATTTGGGAGGTGGCTTGCCGGGTATAAAGTTTGCAAAGCCTTCCACACAATAATGCCTAAAGCCTGCAGGACTCTGACTTTGTACTATAACCAGCTGTAGCCACGAGGGCTGCAGGGTGTGTGCATGGTGCATGTGTGTGTATTGTTATTGTTATTATTATTATTATTAATGACATTTATAAACCGCCCCATAGCCAAAGCTCTCTGGGCGGTTTACAAAAATTAAAACTTTGGGCATTAGAAATCGATATACAAAATTTAAAACCATAAAACCATTATATATATATATATATATATATATATATATATATATATAAAATAGTGTACATTTAAAACAGCTGCAAACTCTCAGCCAGGCCTAAATATAGTTGTGGGGTCAATTAAAAACTCAGTATATGCTGTTAAATGCCTGGGAGAATGTGTAGATTTATTGATGGTTTGATTTGTTTTTAGCTGTGTATATTTATTGTTTTATATTGTTTGTATATTTTATCTGTATGCCACCATGAGATCCTTGTGATATAGGGTGGGATACAAATGTTTTAAGAAATAAATAAATAATTTAACACCATCAGGAGGGAGGAAGTTCTATTCTGTTCTCTATGCAAAGCAGCAGTACAGTATAGGCACTTGATGGGTTGCACCAAAGAAAGAGGCAACTGCAAGGAGCTTTAGCTCTTTCAACCTCTCAGTTCTGCCTGTGGGATTCTCTGCTGTTTGCCTCTGCTCCACTTTAGTAGCAAATCCGCTGCACAGGTGTGAATGGAGAGGTGTGCGTGCCAGCAGAACCCTGTGAAGGCCAGCTGGGTTTGCTTGCCCAGCTACACCCAGCCTTGTAAGTAGGGATGGGCACCAACCACAAGGTTTGATTCAGGGACTGATTTGGAAAACACACCAATTTGGCTTGGATCAATTTGGGGGCTGCTTGATTTGATTCAGGTCTGAATTTTGCTTTGGAATCCCAAACTCTGTTCCTCCTATTGACTCTCATTATAGGCCCCTTCCAACTCTACTGTTCCATGAGTCTATGGCTGCCTCTACAAGAGAGGTTTAAAGCTCTTTCAAGGCGCTTAAATTTTTTTACCTCTACAAGAACGGAGGGCAAATCGGGCGTAGAGGCGCGTTATCTCTCCGATTATGCGCATTATCGAATGCGCGTTAAATCACGAGTTTTATTTTACTCTGGCCGTTAAAGCGCATTTTGACTATGTGAACAAGCGCTTATGCGCATTAACTACTTGTAAAGCGCATTTTGGTCATCCCTTAATGCGCTTCGCCGCCTCTCGTGCAGAGGGATTAGGTGTAAATGCGCTTCAGCGATTATGCGCATAATCGCCTAACCGGGAGCAAAAGCGAATCCTTGTAGAGGGGACCTATGATTCTATGAAATCAATGAATGACTGCAACTTTCTAATAGCAGCCCTCCCCTTCTAGGGGGTGAATCTGCCAAATTTCAGAGAAATAGGTGCTGGGTTTTTGTGCTAGGGTCTTTTACATGTTGTTTCTTCTTCTTCTTAAGACAGCTAATCACATTTTTTAAAATTTCTTGGCTGAATTCCTTCAGAGGATATGAAAATGTAAGAATTGAGGAATAACAAATGGTTTAGGAGAGGATGGACTAGAAAGGATTGAAAATGTTAGGAAGAATGCGCAAGGCAAAAACGACCTCCACAGACTCCACCAAAACCATTTGAACATTCCTATTGTTTGAGGAGACAAGTAGCCCAAAACAACGAACACTAAAACTGTCCTGTGATGTTTCACTACAGCATCTCATCCCAAAACACTGTGGGGCTCATCAGACGAGTGTTTTATAGCACGCTCGTTACTGGCTACTCACATTTTTTTATGGATCCTTTTCATGACGCCATCCACCTCCCACGCATCTCTGCTCCTTCTGCTTGTTTTTCTGTCACAAAAAAAGACCTGGCAAATCCAATATTTATTTTTTTTTGGCTATAACAGAACTTGCCACCATTTCCTGCTGTGTGCAGAAGCAGCAGCATATAAAAACATCCACTGAATAGGCCATGTGGTCATTTCTTCTTCTTGCTTCCCCGTGTAAAGAAAGAGGAAGCTGCTCATCCCTATTGTGGAACAGAAGCGGGAGGCAAAGCAATGGTAGAGAAATGTGATTCCCGCCCCTGTCTGATGACGCTCTGTGAGTGGAGAGCCCTAGTAAAATAATTCAATGTGATTAGAAGCTAGAGCTGTCACTCACAAAAGTACACTTCCTTCTTCCCCCCACCATGGCGTTCTGATATAGAGAGCTTGAGGAGAAAGAGATCCAATTGTGCAGCCGCACCCCTGCCTGTGCCTGCAGGAGAGTGCAGATTTGATTTGGTCCATGCTGGAGGACACCCACTTCACATCGGACATGGTCTTTCCAAATTGACCCCATTCATTACTGTATTTAGGATTTGGTTCAATCTACTGCACACCACTACTTGGAATGGGCCATTAGGTCTTTCATCACCCCTCTGAGAATGGACAGGTGCCAATTTTATGGAGATTTCTATGGCTACAAACCAAGCAATTGAATCCAGACTCTTTGAGTTTCTCACTGTGTGATAAAATATGGATAAAAGAACCACCACTTCATAACAGCAGGAAGGAAAATAATTGTAAGGGTGGCCCTGAAAACGCTCTCAGTTCCATGTAAGTGCAGAGGTGTCTCTCCCATTGAGGAACAGCTGGGCTGGATATGAACAGCATCAAGAGCCTGGGGTGGGATGGGGTGTGTGAAGTAGAACTCATTCCCACTTCCCAACAAAACAAATGGTGTCTACAAGTAAGGGGCATTCTGAATCTCCCTCAAAAGGGTTCTGGGCTGGTACAGCGTCCAAGGGGAAATGTTACTGGTGGTGCTATGAGTGGAGGTGATGCCAGATCCGGCAGATGCCCCAGCAGGGCAGTTCAGAAGCTGAGCACAGCGATGAGCTCAGTAGCAAGTAAGATTAGCTCTTGATCGTCTGCAGCAGTGTTCTCCACTGCAAGGCCCAGATGACACGGATGGTGCTGGTCACCTTGACTCTGGCTCTCCTCCTCTCTCCTTCAACCCCCTCTCTCTTTCTGTGGAGTAGCTACTCACTCTCTGCAGGAGCTCTCTAGCTTTGTCTTCTTGTTTGCTTTAGTCGTGGGCCAGCTGCTGTGATCTGGGCTACTACAGGGGGCTTCAGGGCTGGGGAGTGAGGAGACTGCTGCTCATCAATTTGAAGGTGGAGGGGTGGGGTGAGGAGAGGAGAACTCAGGAGCAGTCAGCCAATTAGTTGTGGTGGTGGAGGAGCCCAAGAGGCAATGAGCAGCATGCACCAGCTGGCTGCTGTGCTGCATTATGCAGGCAGTAGAGGTGGAGGGAGATTGAGTGTGTGCACACATGAGAGAGCAACCTGGACAAGGGAACTGTCTTCACGGTGCCAGGTTGGCACCGCCTCCCTCCAAAACCCCGTGATTTCCCTCTCCCAGGGTTGTGTTGGGTAATCCTGATGCCAAGGGGGGAGCACGGGGGTTCTGGGCAACCATCCTGGTACCGGAGCCGCCCTGCCCTCTTCCTGGTGGAAGGCAACCAATCGCCGGTCACCTTCCACCAGGCCCCATCCCCGGATTTGCCCTGAAGTGACATCAGATGGCGGAAGAGTTGTACTGACATCACTCCAATTGAAAAAGTCAGGATAAATCTAGCAGATGCAGACCACATGACTTTAGCCACTTGGCTCTGTTTCTAAGCAACCATTAAAGCTCTTAGCCTGCTTCCTTTAAAAAGTCTTCTGTGTGCCAGTGGCCATTCCAGATCCTGTGGAAGTAAGTTCCATAAGTTTGAGCTTCCAGATGTACAATAGGAAAACCTTGGTTTCAACTTTAAAGCCTGCTTCAAATGACTGCTCTCATTTTCCATCTGTTCAGGACTCAGCTTCAGGAGTGCATTCCTTTCTCCCTTGTGCAGCAGAGTCTTGAGATGAAGCAATGGCTATACCTGTGGCTTGTGAATTCAGATGTTATCACCTTTGGGTTCTTAAACCAGTTTCAAACTGTCCCTTGTTGAGAGCCAATATAGTGTAGTAGCTAGAGTGTTGGACTGGAAGTCAGGCAATCTGGCTTCTAGTCCCCACATGGCCATGAAAGCTCAGTGGGTGACTTTGGGCCAGTCACATTAATATAGGTTCAGATGTAAACACAAACCATGGCTTGGTGTGATTTCTGAATGCAGCCATTGCATACAGAACCACTTTCTTCTCTTTGTCCTCAACCTACTGCCAATCACTTTAATTTCATTACTCATGAATACTTACTTGTGCTATAATTTATCTCTATGCCACCCATAACCCTCTAGCATGCCCCCCTTCCTGGTGGCACTTTGCTTTCCCTTGTTTTTGTGTGTAAGTTCCCCAACCATTTATCTTCCTTGGGAGGGAAGTTCCTGCATCTGTTGCTCATTTTTGTACATCTGTGATTCCAGGAGCCAGAGTTAAAGCTAAGGGAACATACACACATACACATACACATACCCCCCACCCACCCACACCCACCCACACACAGAGCCAGTCCAAGAGGCTGCTGGTGAGTCAAGGGGCCTTGTGTTTGTACCATGGCTCTTTAAAAAATAAGCAGCTGCTGTTTCTGTTGTTCCAGAGGCTCACAAGGACAGGGAAGTGACACTGACTAATTGAATTCTGAACAAGCCAGTGCAATGCAAATATCTGACAAATGGATTTAATTGCATTCACGTACAATAAAGCTGAGATCTAAAAGGTCAGCGAGAAAATGGAAAGGGTCCCTAGAGTGCTAACAGGGAGAAGTTGACTTTAATACACATTCATCACATTTTATCATCTAATTAGTCCACACAATGCCAGATTGATAGACAAGGGTCTAAACAACAATATTGATTGATTATTACCCTGGTTTCTATCATATTAACTTCAACCAGGCAGCATCAGGCTGTGGCAGCTGCTGTTTAGTGCCTCAGCGCAGAACCAGTGGGTTTGGAGTGATAAGTTGTTTTTCCTATAGCAGAATTGGGAGCCAGGGTAGGACTTCAGTGGGTGACAAAAAGGTGGGACTTCAGTGGGTGACAAAAAGGTGCTAACTACCCTGCTCTTTAAACACCTCCTGGATGCCACTCCTTCCTCATGGTGCACCTGTACAAATTAAGAAACCGCAGGCTTATTCAGGGCTGCCAGGGTAGGAAATGGTCCAGAGTCAGAAATGTGACGGCCCTCTCTAAAGCCGGACGCTGCCCTGCCCTGATTTGCCCCAGATTTTACCTCAACTGATAAGAGCAGCAACAAGCAGGTTTTGTCAGTCTTCCCTCATTGTCAGAGACTGGTGCTGCAGTGGTGGGTTTTGGCTGTGGTCTCTCTGTCTCTCTTCAGGAAAGGTTAGCAGAGAGATCCAAGCCAAGATCCATTGATCCTTGATGGCCATGAGATGACTGTGTCAAGATGCTCCCCAAGGCTGCAACACACTGACTCGTGAGCATAATGCAACTGCTTCTGTGTAAATGTTGCCTCTTTCTGTGACACCCCCCCCAACCAAAGTGCAATCTAAAAGTCAACTATTTGAATTGTATTTATTGTTTTATTCTTTTAACTTTATGCTGTCCCAGGAGCTTATTCTAAAGACTGGCTCATAATTTTTTTATTATATCTTGAGGATGATGGCTAATATGTAAATCAACTGGCCAGAGGTGCACAGTCACCACACCTCATGGAGAATAAGCAGATCTCAATAGGAATTTGTCTGTTCTCGGGCATTATGCATAATTTCCCACAGGATTTGGGCAAAATGCATAACCCCCCACTCCCACTCTCTCACACAGGTTCAAGCTGCATGACATTTCCAAAACCGGAGCGATTCGAACTACCTCTTTACATACCATATTCGTACACACACACACACGCACACACTTGATGTAAAGTTGTGATGCTTTATTATAAATTTGTTTCACGCTATTGGCAGCCATCTGGCCTGTCTTCCCTAAGGTTCTTGCCCGCTTGCCGTTGAGCCTGACATGGATTGTGTGCAATGAAGGAATGCACTGCCCCCCCTAATTTTTAACAAAATGACTTACTCAGAAAGGCCCTGAGGGGTGCTCTTTAATTAACTGTTCCTCCAAGGCATATTCATTTTTTGTACCTGGAAGCGTCTATACTTTTGTATGGTGTGAGCTGGCATATGTTCAGTGGATCTGGGTTGTTGTTGTTGTTACAGCCGCTGTATTAGTAACAGCTTGGGAACCAGGTTACTGGAAGGATGGCCTTCAACCATGCAATTGTCCCCATTTACTAAGATCTACCCCAGGAGTCCTTCTCTGGTGCCTGCCATTAAGATCTGTAGGACAGAGGGTTGTGTCCAGATTTAGTCATGCTTAAGAGCAGGCCAACTGAAATCAGTGGGACAAGTTAGTTGTGACAAAGTTGAGTCCCACTGATTTCAAAAGGGCTGCTCTAAGTGCATCTAAATCTTGGTCCACCCCAGGGCCTCTTTAGTGGTGTCCCCAAGTCTTTGGAGTCCTCTTGCTTCTTCTACTTTAGGCCGGCCTTGAAGTCCTTCCTCTTCCAGACAGCCTTTGACATCAAAGCTTATGTCAGCAGAACAGTTTCATAATGTAATTTGTTATATCTGTTCGGAGGTGATCATTTTTAAATGCTGCCTTGTCCCTCTCTTCCTTTTGTACATTGCTTTGGAGGGATAGTTCTAAAAAAAAGAGTTTCAAGATACTTAAAATGATACATAAAAATGATCCCACATCCAACCATTTTGCAGTGCAGAGAGTGCTCCAAACTGCCTGCAGCCCTGCAATTCTTGGGCTTGGAAACAGGGAGGTCGGTAGTCTTGATGTGTGATGAACCCTGCTTCTCCTTGCTGGTGTGGGTGCCATTGCAGGGCTCGCTGCTCTTCCTTGTGTCACCCTGAACACTGTGTCATGAACATCAGTTACAATCCGCTTAGGCAAGCTCTTGTTTGTGAACCTCTGTTTGCCGGCAAGCATTCTGTATTGACTCATTGAAATTGATCCCTGCCACACCAAGGAGAGCTGCTTCCTGTCACATAGGCTGACCAGATAAAATCCAGGTCAGGGCTCATGTAACTTTAACAGTTGTAGAGAAAAGGGAATTTCAGCCAGTGTCATTTATATGCAATTAGTTCCTGGTGAAATTCCCTCTTCGTCACAACTGTTAAAGTTGCAGGGGCCCTGCCTTCTTTTGTATATGGTCACTCTAGTATAGTGCCTGCAACTTTAACTGTTGTGATGAAGAGGGAATATCACTAGGAACTAATTACATACAAATGACACTGGCTGAAATTCCCTTTTCTCTATAACTGTTAAAGGTACATGAGCCCTGACCTGGATTTTATCTGGTCAGCCTACCGTCACATGCCCCTCCCAGCCTAAATAATCCAGTCCCTTTATTAACATCAAGGAAATACCGAAGATGTGAAGAGAACAGGGCCAGGAAAGCTGTTCACTGTCCTAGGTGTCAAATAGATGTGTCAGAGCTCTCAGAAGTTGAAGGCTTTATCTGCCATCCGCCATCTTGAGGGTCAAATCACTCAACCGTTGGCCAAGAAACAAACAAGCGTAAAAAAGAAAAGAAAGAAGCCAACGAGTGCACAATGCTGTAAGACACACCACTTCCCTTTAGGAAGGCTTGACACTTGGCCTGTTTATTAGCAGTAAGACTAGCTTTCCCAGGGGTGCCATTTTCTGGCCAAAGGAGTCTATTTTGTCCTTGTGGGGAATCACCTTCTGCTGAGTCAGCCCATTACAGTGGCTGGCAGGGGTTCGGCTCAATGCCCCCCCTCCCCCCCGCCTCCATGTTTCACAATGCAGAGCTCATTCCCATGGAACTACCAGGCAGCACAGGGTCCTGCTCCCAAAGATGCTTTGAATGTTTATTTTTAAAGGGCTTATAAACAGAATTAATCCAAATACAGAATGAATCCAATACAGAACGTAGCATCACTGACAGACATGCCCCGTTGTCCATGACCATTTTGCCACCACCCAGCATAGAATCAGCCTCGGAGGGGCCTTAAAGGCCATTTAGCCCAACCTTCTCATTGATGCAAGAAATCCCCAACAGATGGTGGCCCAGCTTCTGTTTGAAAACTTCCAGCCAAGGAGAGCCCACACCCCTTCATGGTGCGAAATCGGCAGTGCATAAAGCTAGCATTGCACTATGAAGTTGCTGAGGAAGGGAGGAAGAACTTTGAACGGAGGGAGAAAAGGGCAAAAAATGCGTCCCTGTGACAAAGGGAAGCAAATTTGATCCCCATTTGTCTACTCATTGTGTTCAGTGGGGCATACTCCCAAATAAGTGTGCCGAGGGTTGCAAACTTACAACACAATCCTACTTCTACTCAGAAGTAAGTCCTGGCTTTCCTGGGGGCTGCGAAGAAACAGATGAAAACAAGACTCACCCCCACCCCACTGCTCCTTGGCACACATGCCAAGGAGGGACTGACAGAGGGGCTAGCTTGATTCAACCATGTCTGCCATTTAAAAGAGCCCCGGGAAGCAGCAGGACCTTCCACCTTGCCACCCCTCTCCTCCTTCTGTATAATCCAGCTCATCAATCACGCCAAAGTGCCAGGAAGTACAACAGTGCCGGGTAAACAATGGGATTTCCCTTAATGTAGAGAAGCTTGAACCAGAGGCAAGGTGGGAGCCTGATGTTGTTTTCCGTTGCTCCCAGCAAAAGTGCAGATTGCTCCCCTTAGAAACTCCCAGGGTGGTGGAACTCTCAGCAAGAGAACTGAAGCAAAACACCTGCTGGAAGATCTAGCTCCCCGAGGCAGGACAGTCTCTCTTAGGCATTGGACAATCTCAGGCCCAGAGAGAGATAACAGCGGCCTCGCTGTGGGGCGAGGGCGCTTTTCATTTTTGCCTTCTTAGTCTCCCCCCCCCCCCCCTGTTTGTGTCTGTGTGTGTTAGGACTGCTTCTTCTGCTCAGGGTGAGAGCCTGTGGTGGTTTGAAGTGGGTTTCCGTCTGGGTGAGAGACAGAGGGGAGGAATGTATGTGAAGCTCCATGTGAGAGATGACTGGGAATGACTGAATGACTGGGGAATACTTTTATATTGCTTGTGGATTGGCTAGCCTGATGTCCTTTTTGTTACCAGTGGCTGGCTATTGCCACAGGCTATCATCTGTGCTTGTGCTTGTTTGATGTGTACGATTGATTGGTTGAATGGAGTATCAAATTGAGCTAATTAATTGTTAAATTTTCTCTGATAATTGTATTCTTGTATTTTGTTTGCTATTGTGTGTACTGTAAAGCATAATGTGTGAGGGAAATGGAGCGGCAATATGTGTTGTGCAGGGCAGAGGGAGATATGGCAATGGCTGGGTGAAGTGCCATTACATGGGAAGGAGAGATAGATATTTAACACCCATCTTACCTTCCAGTCTCCCTGGCGCCCCAAGGATCTTGGAGCATGAATGAGGCCACCCACAGAACCTCTCCTTGCTCCTATGTAATGCCAGGTTGGTTAAAAACAAAACTAATATTATCTATGACCTCCTTACAGATGAGGAGGCCAACCTGGCATGCTTCACGGAGACCTGGCTGAGAGATGACAGTGGCCTGACATGGGTGCAGGCCCTCCCAGCTGGGTACTATGTTAGTGAGCAGGTGAGGGAAAGTGGGCAGGGGGGGCGGAGTAGTTGTGGTCTACAAAGACAATCTGAACCTGACCAGACTTCCTGTCGGGAAACTGAATCACATCAAGTGTGTGTACCTGAGTCTGAAGACCAGGGATAGAGTGGGGATTCTGTTACTGTACCGGCCACCCTGCTACCTATCTGATTCCCTGGCCGAGCTCACAGAACTGGTCTCGGAACTGGTTTTGGAGTTGTCCAGGGTTTGGTCCTGGGTGACTTCAACATCCCATTCGGGACCAGTTTGTCAGGTGCAGCTCGGGAGTTCATGGTATCCATGACAAACATGGGCCTATCTCAACTAGTCTCTGGACCCACACATTCAGCAAGTCACACCCTTGATGCTGTTTTCAGTTCTGAACAAATGAATCTGTGGGCGGAGGTGATAAATACCTCTGCATTGTCATGGACAGATCATTTTCTGGTCATGGTTAGTATCATGGCTACCACCCACTCCTGCAGGGTTGGCAGACCTATTAAGATGGTCTGCCCTCGAAGGCTGATGGATCCTCTTGGATTCCAGGAAGTCTTAGAGGGTTCTATGGCTGGTATCATCAATGATCCTGTAGAAGCCCTGGTCAATAGATGGAATCAAGACCTAACTAGGGCTATCGACACAATCGCCCCCAAATGTCCTCTCCGACCTGCTTCCAATCAGGCACCCTGGTATACAGAAGATCTCAGGGAGTTGAAGTGGGAAGGATGACGACTGGAGTGCCGAATGGAAAACTCGACTTATATCTGAGAAGACACGACATAGAGAACATTTTCGTTCCTATGGGGTGGCAATACGTGCAGCGAAGAAAGCTTTTTTCCCTGCACACATTGTGTCTGTGAATTCGTGTCCAGCAGAACTGTTCAGGGTGGTGAGGGGTCTAACCCAGACACCTTCCCCCCTGAACTTGGTTTTAGAGCCTTTGGTAGTTCTCTGTGACACATTTAACTATCATTTCACAGATAAAATTTCTTGGATAAGAGCCAATTTAGATGCCGTCGCTATAACAGAAGCTGACAATGAAGTGTCCAGCAACTCTGTGAGTAGGATTACACTGGATCAATTTCAGTTGGTGAGTACCAAGGGCATGGACAAGCTGCTCGGATGAGTAAGGAAGACAACGTGTTCTCTTGATCCCTGTCCTTCTTGGCTGGTCGCCCAGGGAGAAGATGCAGTTAGACTACAACTACAACATATTATTAATGCATCTCTCAGGGAGGGTAATTTTCCACCATGTTGAAAAGAAGCAGTGGTATGGCCGCTTCTAAAAAAAGCCCTCCCTGGGCCCCCTGGACCTTAATAATCTTCCGTGTTTGGGCAAGGTGATAAAGAGGGCAGTCACCTTCCAAGTCCAAGAAGGCTTGGATGATACAGATTTTTTAAACCCATTTCAAACCGGCTTCAGAGTGGGATATGGAGTTGAGACCGCTATGGTCGCCTTAGTGGATGATCTACCCTTGAGTATTGATAGGGGGAGTGTGGCCGTGCTGGTACTTTTAGATCTTTCAGTGGCTTTCGATACCATCGACCATGGTATCCTTCTGGGGCGCCTGGGAGAATTGGGAATCGGGGGCACTGTGCTTCAGTGGTTCCGGTCCTACCTCTTGGGTAGGTTCCAGATGGTGATGCTTGGGGATAGTTGTTCCTCAAAAAAGGAGCTGTTGTGTGGCATACCACAAGGCGCCATACTATCCCCAATGCTGTTTAATTTCTACATGAAACCACTGGGGGAGATCATCCAGAGGCATGGGGCGGGGTGCTATCAGTATGCTGATGACACCCAAATATATTTCTCTATGCCTTCGAGAACAGCATCAGCTAAGGATAGTGTGTCTCCTCTGAATGAATGCTTGGAGATGGTAATGGGCTGGATGAGGAAAAACAAAGTGAAGCTGAATCCAGACAAGACAGAGGTGCTTGCTGTCAAAGGCCGCAACCTGGGTTTGGAGGTGTGTCAACCAGTTCTGGATGGGGTTACACCCCCCCCCCCCGAAAGACTGTATTCACAGCTTGGGGTGCTCCTGGATCCGTCGCTCCAAATGACAGCCCAGATAGATGTGATGGCCAGGAGTGCCTACTATCAGCTTCGGCTGATACGCCAGTTGCGCCCCTTCCTAGAGTTGGAAGACCTAAAGACGGTAGTGCACGCACTGGTAACTTCAAGGCTCGACTTCTGCAATGCACTGTACATAGGGCTACCTCTGTGCCTAGTCCAGAAACTTCAACTAGTTCAAAATATGGCAGCCAGGTTGGTCACCGGTATACCTAGGGGTAACCATATCACACCAACTTTAAAATCACTCCACTGGCTGCCAATTAGTTTCCGGGCGAAGTACAAAGTGTTGGTTATTACCTTTAAAGCCCTACATGGTTTGGGTCCAGGTTACCTGTGGGATCGCCTTCTCCCGTACAATCCGCCCCGCACACTCAGGTCCTCTGCTAAGAATTT
Source organism: Anniella stebbinsi (assembly GCA_029215795.1). Taxonomy (NCBI): domain Eukaryota; kingdom Metazoa; phylum Chordata; class Lepidosauria; order Squamata; family Anniellidae; genus Anniella; species Anniella stebbinsi. The sequence goes on along the minus strand of JARDYH010000007.1, from coordinate 45,305,014 downwards.
ATTTCAGTCAGACAAAACAAGGCTTACAACTGTTACCCAGAGGACCTTTTCTTCTGTTGCCCCCAGACTCTGGAATGGGCTGCTGGAGGAGATTCGTCAATTTAACACTCACTCTGAGTTTAAGGCAGCTATAAAAACCAGCCTCTTCCGGCAGGCCTACCCAGATGAACTTTAAACCAAGAATTTTTAAATGTGTTGATTGTTTTATATGCTTTTAATTAATTAATGTATTTGATCTATATTGTTATTGTATTAATGTTGTTCCCTGCCTCGATCCAAAGGGAGAGGCATGTAAGAAATAAATTTATCATTATTATTATTATTATTATTATTATTATTATTATTATCTGTATCATCATCATCGCATCTTTAAAGGGGTGGCACCAACTCACGCATTTAGCAAAGCTGTTCACATGCAAGCTGGCAGCTCTTCTTTTCCCCACTTGCTGCTGCGGGGGGTGGGGTGGGGGATTGAGTCCCTGCTGGGTTGTCACCCAGCTCAAAGGGCAGAAAAGCCTGGGGATGGGAGGGGGGCATCAATAAAGCCTTTGAGTGGGTGAATCTGAGCAGCCTTTTAAGGAGTAATTTAATGAGCAAAGGCAAAACAACATTTTGAAATGACTGCCATAAGGTGCCACTGGTTCTATCATATCTTCTTGGTGCCAAGTAACATTTGCATGGATTTGCATAATTTTTATGTCAGACCATATGGAATGGGGCCTTCACCAGTGGCAGAGGCTTTTCTTGAGCTGCCAGTGTTAGTATTCCAGAGTGTATCATGTTGTTCACTTTTTTAAAATAATGAGAAATTATATATATGGAGAGAGAGAGAGAGAGAGAGAGAGCGAGAGCGAGAGAGAGAGCACTTAATTTGGAAGGATTAAGTGGCTTCTGCTGTGACTGTCACATGAAGCAGCTGCTGAAATAATGCAACCATTTTAAGGAAAGCAAGAAGTGCCAGGAACACATGATTTTTCCTTCTCCACAGAAGAAACAGCACTCCTAAGTCTGGAGCAACCACAGCTTCTATGCCATCGGAATAGAAACCCAAGATGTCTCAGACTCTGTTCTCCACCAGTTGGAGGCCATCAGCATGGTGGGTGGAGCGGGGGACTGACACACAGAGCTCACAGAGTCTGATCCGTCTCCCTTCACCTGGCAGAACTCTTGCTTTCGGGCCCTTGTAAAGATGTTTCCCCAGGTGAGTCCAGTAAAAGGAACGGGCAAGAGGAAACCGGATGGAAGCAGGAAGGTGTAATGGTTAGAGCAGGGGTGGGGGATTTGTGGCCCTCTAGCTGTTGCTGGGCCACAACTCCCATCAATCCTGACCATTGGCCATGCTGGCTGGGGATGATGGGAGTTAAGAGTTCTGCAACACTTGGGGAGCCACCTGTTCCCCAGGTATTAGAATATCTAACTAGGACTGGGGAGATCTGGATTCAACTCCTCCTCTGCCAGGAAGCTCACTGGAGCTGGATCCACACAGCTGCTGTATAGTGGTATTGAATTTCACTGACAACTGTTGTGGCCCATGATACATCTACACCAAGCAGGATATTACACAATGAAAGCGGTATGAAAGCGGTATATGGAATGTGCGCTATAAAGCAGTAGTGATCCTGCCTCTTATATACTGCTTTCATACCACTTTCATTGTGCTATATCCTGCTTGGTGTATATCTGGCTTTTGGCAGCAGGCAGGGATGCCTCTCTCTCTTTCTCTCAGACTGACCTACTTTACATGGTTGTTGTGAGAATGAAGTCGGGGAGGAGGAAGCAGGCATACCACTGTGAACAGCATGGGGGAAAGGAGAGATCGGAATGTCTGTTATGGGTTGATGAAGCTGATCATGTAATTCACAAAATGACTGCTTGGAGGCTACAGCACTCGATTGGCTCCGGCTTCTATGCTGCAGGAGCTCTGACCACACTCAGCTGCTGGGAGACAGAGGTCAGTGCTAGACGGACTGCCACAGTCAGCGCTAGCTGGGGCAACACATCAGTGGCTGTGAGCATCCACAGGGAAGGATGTCACGGAGGAATGGGCTCCACCACAAGCTGGATTTCTCAGCCAAGTCATCTGCCGAACAATGCCATGGTGCCCTGAGTCTGGAGGGGGCTCCAGCAGTGACCCAGGCAGACACCAATGCAGAAGTAGTGCTGCTGATGGAGGAAGCGCTGGGCCAAGCCGAACGGGAGACCCCTGAGCCCAAGATGGATACCACAGGCCACCACCTCGGAGCTGTGAGGCCACAGGCCAGAGGCCCTGAGCCCAAACCAGGGATGGCAGATGCAGGGCCAGCTTGCTTGCCTCCTAGCCACAGACCTGGTGCCAACACCAGAGCTCTGAGAGAGATGAGGGATTGCTACACCCCAGAACAGAGGCTGGCCTTTTGAGGCATCTCCTCATCAAGGGGGAGGGGAGCCGGAGAGGGGCTGTGGGTGTCAAGCCAAGCCCCAAAGCTCCAACCAGAGGTGATGGGATGGGAGCCAAAGGACACTGGCCCTGGAAGGCAGATGGATCAGCACACCCAAGGGCTCATGGCCACCCCTCTGGGCACTTCAGGGAAGCCCTCAGGAGCAAGAGCTCCTGCTAGTGGGAGCAACAAGTGAATGCGCAAGGCTTTCCTCTCCAAGCACCAGCTCAGTGCTCCTATATGCTGTGCAACAGGGCAGCAGCAGCAGCAATCCAGGCCCTCTGATCCAAGTTGACCAGTTAGGGAGGTGAAAAAGAGGGCAGGGCTCCTGCACCTTTGATGGTTGTGTGGCAGAGGGAAGCTCAGTAGGTGTTGCTTGCATGAGTATACCTGACCACCCAGGCCTGCCATGTCACACCCCAGCCAGAGCCATAATCACAGCTCATCCCTGAACATCCTGCCCTTTCCAGTGCCCCATAGCCCTGAGCCCCCTTAGCCCCTTCCCCAATGGATGGCCTTGTACACCCTTTGCAGAAGCACCTGCCCACCTGTGCCCCTCACAATACAGGGAGCCTGAGTGTACAGAGAGAGGAGGGGCCACTGGCCCCATTCCCCCCCCCCCCCATCCCATCCTGAGGCCACCTGAAGTCAGTTCCTCCTTGTCTGGGAAAGGGGCCTATTGGGAACACCTTCACCTGTTGCATATGTTACTAAATGTGTTTACAGGTGTACAAACCTCTTGTGTTCTCAGGACACACATTCATTAAGGGATCTTTTAATGTTGGCAACAGAGCATCTGGCAAGAGGAACCCAATCATATACCCCCACCCACCCCCACAGGCTCCTTCAAGAACAGGGAAATTCATTAAGCAGGAGCAAAATGTAAATGTACATAATTAATTGGGGAAAATAACTTGGTGGAGGATTCATGAGTCAAAGAAGCATAAACTTGCACAAACATGCAAGACCCCTCGACAGATGCAGAGAGAGACGGGTTCTGAGGAAATTAGCTTGGTTCTCTTGGGGGCTGAATCCAAGAGTCTGATACTTCAAGCTTGGCTGTAGACAGGTATAAACAGTTGGGGCTGATCTGGGCTGTGCTTGTGGGTGTGAAGAGGTGAGCTTGTAAGGTGGCCGTTAAGCCATTCAGAGTCCCTAACACTCTTGGGGTGAGCATCTAAGAGTGGGGCATTCCAAAGAGTTTGTCCTAAGTAGAGGTGGTGCGCTCTGGATCCTCCTGCTTCATGGTCACAGTAATAAAAGAGGAAGAGGGTGGGGGGAAAACACATTTACTCCCATTGTAGCGCTTTTTGCACTTTACACTACTCCCTTTAACTGTCTTTCTTGGTGACTATTTCAGTCTTCTCGAACCTCCACAGTATTCTCGCCACCTGAAGATTCCGAAATAGGTAGCTGGTGAGAATGGGAGCAGAGGGGCAAAAGGGAGTCCCAGGCATAACTCTTCCCACTCCGTGACCAAGGCCCCCTCTACAAGGATTCGCTTTTGCGCCCGGTTAGGCGATTATGCGCATAATCACTGAAGTGCATTTACACATAATACCTCTGCGAAAGAGGCAGCGAGAGGCGGCGAAGCGCATTAACGGATGACCAAAATGCACTTTACAAGTCGTTAATGCGCATAAGCGCTTGTTCACACAGTCAAAATGCGCTTTAACGGCCGGAGCAAAATAAAACTCGCTATTTAACGCGCATTTGATAATGCGCATAATCGGAGAGATAACGCGCCTCTACGCCCGATTTGCGCTCCGTTCTTGTAGAGGTAAATTTTTTTAAGCGCCTTGAAAGAGCTTTAAACCTCTCTTGTAGAGGCAGCCCAAGGAAGGCTGCACTATGTGGCTGGGACGTCACCAAATGCAATTCAAAATTGGATGAAATGAGCATGCCTCTAATGTGGGAGAGCCCACCACCTCCCTAGGTCACTGGTTCCATTGTCGTATTGCTCTAGCAGTCAGGAAGTTTTTCCTGATGTCCATCTGGTTTCCTGTCACTTGAGCCCATTATTCCGTGTCCTGCACTCTGGGTTGATTGAGAAGAGATCCTGGCCCTCCTCCATGTGATAACCTTTCAAGTATTTGAAGAGTGCTATCATCTAGAGTTTTGGAGTGCGTTGTCATCAGTATGCTGATGACATGCAACTCTACTTCTCTTTTTCATCTTCATCAGGTGAGGCTGTGGATGTGCTGAACCAGTGCCTGACTGCGACAATGGACTGGATGAGAGCTAATAAACTAAAACTCAATCCAGACAAGACTGAGATGCTGTTAGTGGCTGGTTCTTCTGTTCAATCTGTTCTGGATGGGGTTGCACTCCCCCTGAAGGAGCAGGTTCGTGGCTTGGGGGTTCTCCTAGAACCATATCTGTCACTTGAGGCTCAGGTGGCCTCAGTGGCACGGAGTGCCTTCTACCAACTTTGGTTGGTGGCCCAGCTATGGCCCTATCTGGACAGGGATAACCTGGCTTCAGTTGTCCATGCTCTGGTAACTTCCAAGTTAGATTACTGTAATGCGCTCTACATGGGGCTGCCTTTGAAGACAGTTCAGAAGCTTCAGCTTGTGTGAAATGCAGTGGCCAGATTGGTAATAGGGACCAGAAGGTTCGAACATATAAGACCAATTCTGGCCCACTTGCATTGGCTGCCTGTACATTTCTGAGCCCGATTCAAGGAGCTGGTTTTAATCTCCAAAGCCTTACATGGCTTGGGACCACAATACCTGATGGAACGCCTCTCCTGACATGAAACAACCCATACACTATGCTCAACATCTAAGGTCCTCCTTTGGGTGCCTACTCCAAGGGAAGCTCGGAGGACGGCAACAAGGGAGAGGGCCTTCTCTGTGGTGGCCCCCCAATTATGGAATGATCTCCCTGATGAGGCCCGCCTGGCACCAACACTGTTATCCTTTCAGCGCCAGGTCAAAACTTTTCTTTTGTCCCAGGCATTTTAACAGCTTATGTTGAGGTTTTTAACTGAATTTTTGGTCAGGCATAAAAGTTTTAAATGTTTTAAATATCAACTGTTTTTTTGTTTTGTTTTATGGTTTAAAATTTTGTATATTGACTTTTCAATGTTCAGTCTTTTAAAATTTTGTAAACCGCCCAGAGTGCTTTGCCTATGGGTCAGTATATAAATGTAATAAATAAATAAATAAATAAGTTTCCCCTCAGTCTTCTCTTCTCAAGGCTAAACTTGCCCAGTTCTTTAAGTCACTCCCCATGAGGCTTTGTTTCCAGTCTCCTGATCATCCTCGTTGCCCTCCTCCAAAGTGTTGTTTGCCTGGCAAACTTTCTGTGGGCCAAACTGCATGTTAATTCAATCATGCTTTTATGAAAAGTGCTTAATACTGGCACTTTTATTCTGAAAGAAAATCATCTGTGTCAAAGAATTGGATTTCTTGCCCCTGATCTGGGCTGGGGCTTCATGGCACCTTTTCTTTCAAAATAAAACTGGTGGTGTGGAGCATGGTTTTTAAATTTTTTTAAAAAGTGATTAACTCAAGGCAGTGGCTCTTCCTGCCAGCTTAGCCCCACCTCATTCAGCATTACTGCCTTGTTTCCTGGGAGGCAAAGTGGCTTCCTTCCCTTCCATATAAAGGCAGTAACTCCAGCATCGCTCAATAAAGGCAGGGACCTCCAGAGATGTTTAAATTTCCAGCCATGTCATAAATCAAAAGCAGAAAAAAGACTAAGCAAGGCTCCTGTTGCGGAGCTGGAAAAGGCTCCGGTATATTTATCGTGATGGCAAAAAGAGCAGGCAGAAGCTGCTACATAAAAAACAAAAAACAGCTAGCAATGTTTCACATGCCTGTCCCCCTCCCTACCACACTCTAACTCCCATTGGCTCGTCACTCTAGCATGATGTGGCGGGATGGACATGACCACACTTCTTCAATGGGCTTCCTCCTACCAACATGTGCTGGAGTGTGAAGATCTTCCCATTTTATTGATTAATGCCTCAATGATGCTTTTAAAACCCACTTAGCTGAAGGAGGCCTGGGGAGCATGCATTTGTATCTCTGAGGCAGAAGATGAGGCAACTGGCCTATCCATTTTTCTCATCGGTTTTGCCATTCCACTTTTCCATCCATCCCATCATTCTTGCTAGGAGAAACTCCTTCTCCTCCCTCTGCAAGGTCTTTTCTCCCTTTCCACACAAGGACTCCAGAACTCTGCTGCTGCAAGAGCTGGCCAAAGGCACGCAGGAAAAAGCCCCATTGTAGCAGGCACAGGCCAGAGTCACCAGTCCCAGGATCTGCCAGGTCGCCTGAAAGGAAATTGCCACATGGCCTTTAAGTGAGCAGGACACCTGTAAGGCAGAAAAGGAGGGACACGTCGTAGTAGCAAGCAAAGAAATAACCCCAACAAGAAGAGAGGGCAAAGAAAAAAAGAAAGAAAGAAAGGGAAAAGCCAATGGAAAGGGGGTTCTGCCAGTAAGAACCCCACAAGCAGGACATGCGTGCAACAGCACCTTCCCGCATGTGCTCCCCAGCAACTGATGTACATAGGCTTACTGCCTCTGATAGTGGAGGTAACATATAACCAGCACGACTAGTAGTCTCCTTCTCCTCCTCCATGAACATGTCCAAAACCTTTTAGAGCCATCCAACTTGGTCATCACTACATCCTTTGGCAGCAAGTTCCATAGTTTCACTTTGCGCTGTTTGAAGAAATCTTTCCCTTTGTCTGTCCTGAATCTCCCACCAATCAGCATCATGAGATGACCCCATTGGCTTCTAGTATTATGAGAAAGGGGGAGGGGAACGTCTCCCTCTCCACTTCCTCCACACCATGCAACATTCTGTACACATCTATCGTGTCTCCCCTTAACCTCCTTTTTTCCAAGCTAAACAGTCCCAGCCCCTTGATCATTTTAGTTGCCCTTTTTCCAACTGTACAGTATCTTTTTTTTTTAGGTGTGGTGACCAGAATGGTACACAACATTCAAAGTATGGTCACACCATAGTTTTGTATAAGGGCAGTATGATATTGGCAGTTGTATTCCCAATTCCTTTCCTAATTATGCCTAGCATGGAATTTGCCATGGAATTTGATGAAGTGACATCACACACACACCCCTTCACAGACACGTGGCGTATATACGCTGGGTTTGGAACAAGGTGTTCCAGCTCTTGCCAATCAGTGCCCCCCTCTGCCTGGTACAGGTCCCTATCACACAGGTAAATGTTGCATCCCTGGCCATATGCCATGGTGACCATCATGGGGGCCCACCCTGAGGCCGGTTGCACTGCCCAGGATGCTCCTAGCAGTGCATCCCTGGAGGTCCCTGTAGTCACAGACGCCAGGCAGCTGCCTTCACCTGTGGCAAGCACAATGACAGCAGGTTAGGCAAAAGGGGAGGGTGTTCTTAGCATGGAGCTGGTGCCATAGGGGGCCTAAGTATTGTGAGGGGACTTGACTGCCCAGGTACACAACTTGGATAGGGGCTGCTGCTGAGGCAGTCTGGGAGGGAGGCATGAGGAGGGCAGGGAGGGGCAAAGGGGCAACTGGGATGCTGTCAGGGGTGGGGGGTTGGCCAAATTGCAGGGGTGGATTGTTCACTGTGGTCCTGCGGGGATGGACCAAAAGGGCGGCTTGTTGGAGACCATCTACTGATCCAAGCGGGACTCCTGCTGCCGACAGGAACTGGCGTGGCTGATGCCAGCTAATTATCCCCCGCCCAGGTAATGGCCTCAGCTGCTTCACCCACTACCCCCACCCTCGAAAGAGGGAATCCTGGAGGAGGTAATGGCTCGCAGCACACATCCATGCCTGTATGAGGCCCAGCCCCGGACAGCCACAACTGCGTTCAGAGGGCACATATTCAGGGCCCACACTCCCCTGGGCCTCACTTCTGCTCAATGCACACTGGGCATATGCAGCAAGAAAGGCCACCACGGTTAGGCCGCCTCTCTCCTGCATGGCAGCAGTCCGAGGCAGCCAGGTGTCTACTGCTTCTCCAGTTTCAAGAAATATAAAGTGGCTTCTGCCATAGGTGGAAGACTGGGCAGGATCAGGTCCTGGTCCATTTGCACCCACTTGGAGTGGTTAATGGCTGTGGACACTTGTGACTCGGCATTGTTTCGGTAACACTCAGGAACTGGCCTGGCTTGGAGCTCACTGGTGTGGTGCATCAACGCGTGAGCTCTTGGTGGCCGAGTGCCCTCCCCTGGAGGAAGGAAGACGAACAAGATCCCAGGAATAAGCACGTTGCAAGCTGAGCTGGCTCCTGGGGGCTCCTGTGGTGCCCACTCCTGTTTTGCTCCATCCAGCATTTGTGAAAGGTGCAGGGAGCCTCTTGCTTGTCAGCCCCGCTGAGCATTTGGTCCAGTCCTTGCAAGATGGCTGCAATGGAGCTGAAAGGGAACCCACAAATTACAGGGGATGATTTACAGGAATGCCCAGACCCCTGTTTCAGAGGTCTCCAGTGGACCATAAAAATGTATTAGAAAGGAATAATTTTTATCTGGGCTAGAGCTGCGTGCAGAGATACTTGACCAGCTGAGAGCAGCAGTGAGCTTTGGTTTTCAGAGCCGGCGATCTTCCTCCAGCTGCCTTTGTTAGGACTGGGAAATAATCCAGGGAAGGTTTTGAATACGCCACGGATCGTGGCACACATTTATTTCTCTCTCCAAGCACTGCACTTGTCGGGTGATGAAACGCAGCCCAAGCCGTCCGCCGCTTTGCCAGGCCAGCCTTGTCTCCAGCATCAGAGCCCATCTCTGGATCCAGCCAGCCGGCCAGCCTGGACTCCCCTCCTCCTTCCAGCAAGAACAGCTGTGCTGGTGTTCTAGCAAAGGCAACGCCTGTATGGCTGGGGTGGTGGTGGTCAGGAGCAGTGAGCAGGTGGCCCCTGGTCCCAATGCCTCCGCACGCTCTGCAAGATGGGTTGCTGAGAATCTTGGGCAGCGCTGGGGCCACTTGGGAAAAGCACGGAAGGAGAGGTATTCACCCCACAGGTAGTAACAGGTGATGCCCTTCCGTCACAACCCAACGCCACCTCCACACAACGGAAGGGGAGGCTGAGGGAGACCCACTTGCCCAAGGCCATATGAGCTGGATGGGCTCTCAGCCAACCTGGAAAGGTTGCTGTGGGAAATGTGGCCTCTCCTGCATCTCCCAGGACAAGGTAGGGAGATAGGCGAGAGGAGATGCTGGGCAGGCGGAAGGGGGTGCGTGTGTCTCTCCCTCGCTTATTGCATTACCGCCACTTGCTGCTCCCCAACCACGCCAAAAGCAAGTGCCAACTGGCCTCCAGGCAAAGGCATGGCAAAGGGAAAAGCCAGCAGAAGCGCTGGGCTCAGCCTTGAGTCCCTCCCTGGGGCTGGAGGTGGGTTGATTTGGCGTCCGCTTGGGAAGTTCCATGCTAAGATAAATTCGGGCCTGAGACTCCTTCCCAGAGAGAAGACCGGGGAGAATAAGCTGCCTCTCCAGGGCTCCTGTGCCTGGGCTGCGCTAAGGGAGCCACAAGCCTGCTGGCCCTGCCAGGAGTCCGGGAGGCCGCAAGGGAAGCCCTGGCTCTTCGGGGAGGTTGGAGCCGAGGCTGTGGGCTCCGCTCGGCGGCGGCGGCCATGCCCGAACAGCCTCCTGGTCGGCTCCCGCAAAGTTTTGCTATGCTGGGAGAGGCAGGGACCAGCGCCCCAGTGCTCGAAGCCCGGCGAGGGCAAGCGGGCCAGGCGTGCCTCCGTGAAGGAAGGGACCGACCAGTCACTTTGCACATCCTCAGAAGCCCGCCCCAGGAGCGCTGGGGCGACCCGCCAGGCCAGTTGCTGCACGGCTGGGGGCGGAGCTACGGGCCCGGGAGGGCGCCTTTCCCGCCCTCCAACCGCCAGCCAGCCGGCCACCCACCGGGCGTCAGCAAGCCTCCGCCCTCGGTTCCCCGCCCCTCGCGGCCCCGCCCCGCCGCGCCGCCTTCGTCTCGGCATCCGGCACAAAGTTTAGCGGGGACTCCCTCGCTGGAGTCGCATCGGCGGCAGCGGGACCAGTAGCGCCTGGCCAGCCGAGGGGGCCCGCCCGGGCGGCGCGCGGGAGGCGGCTGTGCCATGCGGGGCTCTCCCCGGGCGGCGGCGGCGGCGGCGGGGTTGGCGGGCGGCAGCGGCCCATGCAGCCGGGCGGGCGGCGGCGGCGGCGGCGGCCGGGCGGCTGACAGGATGCGGCCGGGGCTGGGTGCGGGCAGGCGGCATGGCCCCCCCGCCTAAGGGCCCCCCCGCCCGCAAGCTGCTCTGCATGTGCAGCCTCTCGCTCTGCCTCACCTACGTCTGTTATAGCCTCATGGGGGGGCCCGGCGCCGTCCGCTCCCCGCTCGCCAACCAGGGCGCCCCCAGCCCCTCCTCGCCGGCCCCGGGCGGCCCCGCGGCCGCGTCTCCCCGCGACGGCAGCCCGTCGCGCCTCCGGACGCCGCCGCCTCCGGCAGCCTCTTCCACCGCAGCTCCGAGCGGCGCCTCGGAACGCGACGCGCGCAGCGCCACCAGGGCCGCGGACCTCGGCCGACTCATGGAGGAGGATGCCGCCGCCACCGCCACGGAGGCGGCTGCGGGGGGCTCCGAGCGTCCCACTGCCACGCCGGACTCCGGGGAGAAGCGGCTGCCGCAGGCGCTGATCATCGGCGTGAAGAAGGGGGGCACCCGCGCTCTCCTGGAGGCTCTCCGCGCGCACCCCGACGTACGTGCCGTGGGCACCGAACCGCACTTCTTCGACCGAAACTACGGCAAGGGCCTCGGCTGGTACAGGTAAGGCGGCGGGTGCGTGCGTGCGTGCGCCTGCCTGCCTGTGTGCGGAGGAGGGCAGCGGCAGCAGCCCTTGCTCAGCGCCGGGGGATGGGATGCCCCCCCCCCCCCGCTCGCGGCAGGTCTCGGAGGAGCCGGCGGCGCCTGGGCAGCCTCGCCAGGGAGGTCCGCCGAGGCTGCCGAATGGCCGGCTCGCGGGGGGGGGGCGCCTTGTGCCCGCTCTCCGCCCAGTGTCGCCTCAAGCGGACGGCGGTGGGGGGTCGCCGGCCGGGAGCCGCACCGTCCCAAGTGGCTCTCGCGGCGCCCGCTCCTCCGGCCGGCGCTGGGGCGCTTTGCGCGCAGGGCCTTGCTGGAGCAGGGCTCGCGCGCGCCTTCTGCGCACGCGACCCCCCGGACAAGGCCTGGCTGGGCCGCGATGGTGCGCTGGAGGGTGGCCGCCCTGTGTGCCTCTCTGTGTGAGCGAACCCGCTTGAAAGTGGCCGGAGAGGGATCTTCTCTGTGCACCTGCCTTCCACATGTTATTCGAACTACTTGCAAGCAAGGCGATCCATCTTGCTAAACCACTCCCTAGGCTCGGGTTGGGAGGGAGGCATAAGGGACTCTTCTGGCGCAGGCAAAGGTCTCCCGAGGAGGAGTGGCGGAGGAGCGGAGCTATCAGAGATGTTTCAAGCCAAAGGTGCCAGATATGGGCGGAAGGGCCGGGCGCATTGCACTAAACTTGTGGTGTGCCAAAGAGCTGAACAGTTTGCTGCAGGTGGCACATCGCTTGCTTGGCACAATGTGCAGAGTTGGTGATCAATTTCCCAAACCCAGGAGCTGCTAAGCCCAGGTGATACATGCTGCCTTGAACGGGTCGCCACCCTGGGAGGGTAGGTGTCCATCCGTCCGACCTTCCTGGCTTCTTTTTGTTAAGTAGAATGGTCAGCCTTTAAAAGCTGTTCACAATGTTTAGATTTGGCTTCCCTGGAGAAAAACTTATGCTATGTGCCTCCCTCTCCCCTGGGAAACCCACTGTGCATAGGAGCAGCAAAAACTCAACCACCATGGCAGAATCCAGGGGAAGACCCACTTAAGGTGGGTTGGCTCCAGAGAACCCAGCCTCTGGGAATTAGAATGCTTTCAGCAGTATCCCTCCACCTCTTTCTGTGCAATAAAACCCCATCCAAGCTAAGCTTTCAAGGACTTGGGCTTTTGAATCCCCTCCTGAGACAAATGCTTGAAATTCCTCAAGGGCACCTGATGGGACAGATACCAATTTGGACCAGAGAATCTCCATCTCTGGTTGCCTCTGTTGTTTTGGGTGGGAAGGGAAGAGTGTAGACCTTTGGGCTTGCTATGCTCCCAAACAGCTAGTACTTTGTTTTACTGAAGAGCCTGTCTCTGCCCCCTCAAAGGGTTGCTGTGGTGAGAATAGAATAGGGGAGCCAGGAAATTGGAGAAGAGGCCTTCCCATTCTGTGTGGAAGAACAGGCATGGATGAGGCTGCCTTGCTCTGTTGCGGTATGAGAGAGGCAAGAGGGTTCCAGGAAGAGGTTTTGGCCGATGGTGGCCTGATATTAGTAGCTGCAGCTTGGAGTGGTGTGTGTGTGTGTTGCCACCATAAACACCAAATCTCTGGTGTTGGCCTACAGGTGCAGCTGTGACTAAGCTCCTATTTCCGTTTCTGTTGGATAACTTTAAGTCCTCTTCTGGGGTATCCAGGGACAGCAATCCTTGGATGCCCTAGAAGAAGCCTTAAAATGTGGTAATGTAACCATTTTCAGTAGGGATTTTCTTCTGACCCCAGCTAATGGGCACCCTAATGCAAAGATGCTCATGTCTGTTTAGATGCTCTGATTTCAGGCATATGGTATATCGCATTGGATTGGTGGTTTGCGTATTGGCTCCAGTGCCTTCCAGTGGAGAGATCCACTGCATAGAGAGTTGGTTTTTGCTGCTCTGGAAATTGCATAGACACCATCTTTCTGTTCTTCTGCAATGAAGTAGATGATTTTTTTAACTAAAGAACAGGAGCTATAAGCTGTTATTGTTTGCTTTTTGTGCTGCTAATCTGGTTCAGTTTAAAACAAATTATAATTAAGTGTCTTGGAATACATGGTACCTCATTTCTGCTGCATGGCCTTTTCTGCAAGTTTCAGAAAGAACAGTGAATGGGTTTTCTAGACTGGTAATGGCTTTTGAAATGGTATGTAAGCCTGGCATCCTGGCTTTTCAGGATTGCTGCACTTGCCCAGATGGCCAAGGTTCTGTGAAAAAGCATATGTGCAAAAGTGCAAGAGGCTGTGTTCTTCTCTAGCTGTTCTCTCTTCAGGCCTGCCTCCCACTCATCAGACATGTTTGAAAGGTTATTGCATTGAGACCATTACAAGCCTGTGGATGCGTCTCCTCCCGTGCTCAGCTTCCCAGCATCCTGCGGTCCTCAGAAGAGGCTCTGCTCCAGGCCCCATGAGCCAGGCTTCCCCTGCTCCTCCTCCGCCTCCCTAATGAAAAGCCAGAGGCCTGGTTTGCACAATCACAGGGGGTTTAGCAAGACACTGTGGCTTCTTTGTCCCCCTGCCTGTGCCTGTTGGATTCACATAATTGCCCTTGCGGGTGCGGCTTCTTCTGTCACGCAAACCTGGTGAGGGTGACTTGATGAGGTGGGTAACAAGCCCCCCACAACCCTACAACAGCCCATGGGTTCTGGAGGGTTTGTTACTCGACCCAAGAAGTCATGCTAGCAGGATATTCATGACATGGCAAGCCGCCAGGGCAATTATAGAACTCCCTCCACCCAACTGGCATGCATGGTGGGGAAATTGGCCACAGTGGCATATTTCCCCCTCTATGATCATCTGAACCTGGTGCTAACAGGCACCCGGACAGGCTTTAGTTCGGATGATGGAACAGATAAACTTAGTTGGTTTATTCAGAGAACTGAGTTTGAAAATCAAAGTACATGTCAACTGTTTCTTAGAATTGCATGTCCCATAATATCACAAATCAGATTTCCAAAATAGGTTGTGTAATAACAGCCTTTTGATTCATAGATAGTGAAATATGTAACAGACGTTCATCTGAAATACATTTCCCACAACTTCCCATATAGCTCCTGCTCCCCCTCCCTCAGCTAAAGGCAGCTGCAAGTGTGCTCGGAGCAACAGAGCAACTTTAGATGAGAACTGGAGGTAGGCTTACATGAGATTGGCTTAGAAGTAAGTGAGACCCTCCGCCCACCCCCTCCACTGCAGGAAATGAGCCAGCCCAAACCCTGCAACAGCAAGCAGGCACAGGGGGAGTGGGGGCAGGCAGTTCCTCCCTTTCTCTGCTCTCTGGAGCTGAGTGGGCTGCAAAGGGCCCCTGGGGGGCCGAAGGTCCTGGCATGCACCTGGAAAGTCTGCTGATATTGCAGGAGCCCTTAAGAAAATGGCATTTCCCAAGGCCTACTAAGGCCTTTGATGCTGAAGGGAGGGGGGGACCTCCCTCCTTCCCTCATCCTGAGGTGGCTTGCTGACATTTGCTGCAGTAGCCAGGCAAGTGGGATTTAAAGAGAAGGGGTTGGGGGTTGGGTGGGAATTCTTCTTGGGCTTAGATTTTAACCTGTGCTGGAGAAAACAATAAATGCTCTAAATGCTACCCTCCTATTTGGGGCATGTATATCCGAGTCCTGCAAGGAATGCAACTGGCATCTCTAATGTCACAATGTAGTAAGAGACGGGCCTGTTATGAGGCACAGCTCCGTGAGACAGCAGCTTCTCTCCCTGGCAGACCAGGGAGCGTCATGCCCACGGGAGGCTCTTCTCAGTTGCTCTGCTGCTTCCAAGGGCTCGTCAAGGCTAGGGTGGCTATATGGAAAGGAGGACCGGGCTCCTGTATCTTTAACAGTTGTATTGAAAAGGGAATTTCAGCAGGTGTCATTGGTATGCATGCAGCACCTGGTGAAATCCCTTCTTCATTGCAATAGTTAAAGCTGCAGGAGCCCTGCCCCTTTTGTATCTGTTTTTACTAGAATCCAGAGATCCATAATTCAGAGCTTTTGAATTACAGAATGCTGAGCCCACTGCACAGTCCGTTCAAACAAAAATCCACTTCTAGTTCTTCTAAGCTTTCTTCAGTTGAATTTTATAATATAGGGCAGCATGTTGCACCTATTGTTAAATAATTGGGAGTCAGAGATCTACTGCAGATTACCCAGAGATCTACCAGTAGATCTAAATTGACCTTCTGATCTCACCTGAAATAATAATAGGCAATCCTGCACAACTCTCTGCTTTGGAAGGCCCAAATGGTCCCTGATAGATGGGAGATGCTTGTGTTGCATGCTTATTCCTGGGTCTGAAGACTACCACAACACACTGAGTACTGGGCAGCCTCTTTTTGGTAAGGCTCAAAAATAGCAATTAAAATGAGTTTTGCCACAAATCATTCTGTCATTTGCTGCATGAAAGGTCTGAGTAAAGATCACTCTCCAAATTTGGTCATTCAACATCTCTACCCCTGCCCCCAATTGTTCGTAATTCCCCTGAGCTTGGAAAAAAGGAGGCTAAGGGAAGATACAAAAGAGGTGTACAAAATTATGCATGGTGTGGAGATTGTGGGGAGGGAAACATTTTTCTCCCTCTCCCATAATACTGGAACTCAGTGGGATCATCCCATGAAGCTGACTGGTGAGAGATTCAGGACAGATAAAAGGAAGGACTTCTTCACACAGCGTATAGTCAAACTATGGAATTCACTACCGCAAGATGCCGTGATGGCCACTGTGACGCCACAGCTTCAAACGCCAGGCCTAGACCCAGACTCCCCTCTCTGGCTAAGCACCACCACTTAAACACCTGAGAGAAGGGTAAAAGAAACACCACTTTCCCCTTATAGCAGAGGGAAAAGGTACTGAGGTTTTGAAAAGGCTCTTCTGTGACTATACTGGGCTGAAGGTTTAATGTAATGTGTTTCCTTATAAAGTAATAGAGCAGGTGCAAAGCCAAGCTGACACGTGGGTGGTGGTAGCAAAAATAAAAGAAATGTTTATTGTTGTTTGTTTATTTATTTATTTATTACATTTGTATACCGCCCCATAGCCGAAGCTCTCTGGGCGGTTTACATAGGATTAAAAACAATTAAAAACAATATACAAAAATTAAAACAGCAAAAACATACAACATACACACAATCTGTACATTTAAAAACCACTACAACACTTCAAAAAAGCTACAAAAACAAAACAAACCCAGGCTCCTCAGATATTGCCAGTTCTTAGTTCTTTCAAATCCAATTTAAAACCTGCCTATTCCTCATAATTCTAGTAATAATAATAATCCTAAATCCTTAAAATCTTATATTTATTTACTCTTCACACACTCCTGACAAGAACACACAGCTAAACACATTGATCTTCCACCTAACCACCCCCAACCCAACCTACTCACAGACTAACTCCTCCCCCTCCCTTTCCCAGCATCACCAGCCACACCCACTCAGTCCAACATTCCGCACTCTCTAAACATACTGAACCAGACATACCTAAGGGGACAGAACTATGGGGTAACGCCACAGCCACCAACTTGGATGGCCTTAAAAGGGGGTTAGACAAATTCCTGGATGAGAAGGCTATCAATGGCTAATAGTCCTGATGGCTGTGTGCTGCCTCCAGTAGTAAAAGTAGTTTGATGCCTATGTACACCAGTTGCTGGGGAACATGGGCGGGAAGGTGCTGTGGCACTCGTGTCCTGCCCATGTCCTGCTGGTCGGCCACTGTGTGAGCAGGATGCTGGACTAGATGGACCCTTGGTCTGATCCAGCAGGGCTCTTCTTATGTTCTGAGCATTCAGTCTGAGGAATAGTGCTCTGTGACTTAAAAGATTTCTTCCATGTCGTGTCTAAAATGGTGCCCCGCCCCAAAAGGCATTGCTTCATTTATTCTGTGTGTGCTCCTGACTGAACGACTCTTTCATTAGTTTGCCAAATGATTAGTATGCATGGCATAGAGAGCTAAAGGGTCAGATGGAAGAAATGGATCCATTTTTTGTCATTCCCTGTTAATGGGTTGGGACAATCAGACTCAGGGTCTTTTTGCCTTTGAGCAGCCAGAAGAGTTGGGTTGTGCAACACCTGGTCCTTCCTCCTAATTATGGAGAGGGTTTTGAATAGTCTGGCCGAGAGCAGTGTTTTTTTCTTCCCAAGGGTATCCACTCTTCAAGAGGCCTTCAAGAGGCAACTGGACAGCCCTCTGTCAGGGATGCTTTAAGGTGGATTCCTGCATTGAGCAGGGGGTTGGACTGGATGGCCTTAGAGGCCCCTTCCAACTCTACTATGAATCTATGATTCTAGGATTCTTTTGAACCTGCACCTTGTGTTCTGTGTTCTGTATCCTCTATCTTCAGGAAGGACAATTGATTTTCTGGGCTCCTGTTGAGAGTTCTGTATTATGGAATGGAGTGATTTCTGGTGCTCTTTGTGCCGTGGATCTGTTGTTCTGAGACTGCTCTGGGCTGTGAAAAGAAACAACCAGCTGCCCAGGTTCCAGGGACACTTTTATAGCTCTGCTCTTGTAGAAGGATCCTGCTTCAAAGCCAGATTATGGGTGTGCAGCAGGCAGGCAGGCATGCAGGCACATGTGTTTCTCCTTTTGAGGCAGGATTTTACACCTACAGCAGGATGTGGACTGACAGAGGGCTGTCCAGTTGAATCATAGGGCTGGGTGGGACCTCAAAAGTCATCCAGTCCAACTCCTGCCATTGCAAGAAATCCACTGCAACAGCATCCCTGAGAGGGGTCTGTCTTGCATTTGCTTAAAAACCTCTAATGTAGGAGAGCCCATCACCTTCCAGGGCTGCCTGGGCCATTGCCAAACAACCTGTAGCATCCTGAACTTCTTCCTAACGTTTAGATGAAACCCCCTTTCCGGTAGCTTGAATCAGTTGAGTTTGCTTCTTGCCTCTGGGGCCAAAGAAAACAAATTTACCCCATCAGCTCTGTCATGTTCAATCATATTGCCTCTTAATAATCTTTTCTCCAGGTTAAACACACCCAGCTCCTTCAAACGTTCCACATAGGGCTTGGTTTTCATGTTTTCCTGTGTGCACACATTTGCCATTCCTTGGCATGCTCAACATCCCAAGTGAGATCTGTGGATTGGACCCAATGACCAGAAGTGAGGCTGGGGCACCTAAGCGCTTGGAGTGTGCAACCCACCTTTCTGCACTGGTGGCCAAGAGACCCCCCTGAATATTCATAGGTTCCTCAAAACCAGGCTGTGTTTCCTTCCTGGCTGTGCATACATGAGTCTTCCCAAGTTTCGTAGGGACCCAGCTCCTCCAGCTTCTGCTTCTCCCTGGTGAGTGAGGTTCGGGTTATGTAAGGATTATTGTCCTACCTTAGCCGAGCATGGCGAGTCCTCCACCCTTAAGTCTCCAGGACCTGCTGGCTGTTTCTGAATGGGGAGGGGATGCTTCAGGCAACTGTGGCCACTGCACTGGTGGTGGAGTGCAAACGTGAACTTCAAAAGAGTCTGGAGCCCTTCCTTCTGTCCTGGGAAGTTCAGCACCTCCCATGCATGGTGCTCAGTGAGAAAGGGGGAGCATGCAGCTGCCCCAGAACTCTGAGCAGAGAGGATGGGGGCACTGAACTTTTAAGACACTTGCTTCCTGTGTTCCAGGCACTTCCTCACCATTTTGATGGACTGGAGTCAGCCAGATTTCCCATGTTTGAGAAGATGTGATGAGTGCATGTGTAGGGTGTGTGTGTGGATGTGTGTGCATTTTTGCTTCATTTCAGGTGTTCAGAGAAGGATGTGGTGGATCTCCCATCAAGCCATGAAAAATGTCAGGTTCAGATTCCTTTTGGCCATTTTCTAGACCTGCTCCTTGAGAGGCACCAGCTGTCAGCTGCTGCAGACTTCATAGCAGATGAAAGTTATTCCAATCTTGCTCTGTTTGTGACAAGCCAGGCCAAACACAATGCCAGTAGATGGATTCCTGAGTTTGATGCTGCTCCAGCATTGCATCTCTTTATGCCATATATATACACTGCCAGGATTTGAACTGGTGATGACTAACTAGAAAAGCGATCTCGGTATCGTGGTAGATCACTCAGTGAATATGTTGACCCAATGTGTGGCAGCAATGAAAAAGGTAAATCCATGCTAGGGATTGAAAGGGATTGGAAATAAAATGGTCAGAACCATCATGCTATTATATAAATCTATGGTGCAGCCACACTTGGAATACAAATCAAAAACAACATTTTAGAGCTGGAGAAAGGGAAGATCAGGGGGATGCAGGGATTCATCTGCAACAGCATAGAAAAAAGGTGAGGAAAGGGGGCATGATAGAAGTTTTTCCTCCCTCTCTTACATTACTAGATCGTTCATTACTAGTCACCTATTGAAACTGAATGGAGGGGGGGGGGAGATTCAGGACAGTTAAAAAGATGATTTTCTTCAAACAAACGTTGCATAGTTAAATTATGGAATTTGCAATCCCAAGATGTAGTGATGGATGCAAAAGGGGCTTAGACAAGTTCAAGGAGGGGGTTAAAGCTATGCATGGCTCCTAATCATTAGTCATGATGGCTACATGCAGAGGCAGGGTGCTGTACACAGCTTGTGGCTAGGAGTGGTGGTGGCACTGCAGGCTCAATTGCCTCCTTGCCCTTCTTGTGAGCTCCTCAGAGGCACGTAGTGGTTCAGAAAGGGGGGACTATTAAAGCATCCTGATGCCATGCCTCCTCTATAGAAATGGGCCCTCCTTCCAAATGGCCATAGGTGGGTTATGCGAGGGTTGCTCAGCCTTCCAATAACTCGTGCCATAGGGGTTTGCCCAACATGATGACCCCTGACAACCCCCAGCTGGTGGTTGCATCTTCATAATGGTGGCTGGCATGCACCGCAGCTTCTCAAGGGTCAATTAATCCACAATAGACAGTTGTGTCATAAGGACCAGGTCACCCTGCTGGATCTCCAACTAAAGCATCCAGCTCAGCTCTCAACAAAACTTAGGATGCACCCCCTCCGCACTGTTCCAGCCTGCCTCTTCAGGTCCTTGGAGGGTCGTCTGCTGCAATTGGCAGTCACACGCCAGAGGACCTTTCCCTTTGCAGCCCCGCAGCTATGGCAGGACCTGCCATCTGAAATGTGCCTCTGACTTCTTTGAATGCCTTTAAGCAGGCATTAAAGGCCCCTTTATTCCGGCAGGTCCTCTGCCCTTTTTGGAATCTTATTGATGACTGTTATATATTGTTTTTTATGCTGTGTGATTTTATTGATTGTTTTATCTTTTTAACTTGTTTTTAACATTTTATGGTACCTACGGTATTTTATTGATTGTTTTTATCTTGTTCAAATTGTTTTAACTTTGTATGCCACCTAGGGTATTCTGTATATAGATGGAATATAAATTGAATAAATAATAATAAAAAACATGGCTCCTTGAGGAATCGAGGAACAGCAAGAGGGGAGGGCACTTATGCATCCCAAACTGGAAGATAAAGTATTCTCAGGTGCCAAAAAATAACGTTTTTCAGAAACACCTTTTCTTCCTCAGGGGCACTTATCTTTCTCTGAACATATCATAAAAAATATTTCTCAAGCTTCTTCTCTCTCAAAATGTCCAAACACATTTTTGAGCATTTTAAGACAGGGACAGGTTTTGGCAGTGGGAAATTTCAGAATCTCATGCAGTTACATCAATTCACATGTATTTAGCTATGCACGAAGCAGGGCTTGCTTCCGCCACCTGGGAGAGTGAGCTCCTTCGAAAGTGCAGGAAGAGAGAGGGCTTCTCCCTCAGGAGAATCTACGGCCTTTGATTCTCCAAGTGAGAACACCAGCAGCACAAATTGGTGACACCTTGTATTGAGAGAGGATTGAAACTTCTGCTTTTCATGGCTTTCTTTCCCCTCTTGTTGTCATGGGGACTTCTTTTCCCTGAGTTATTATATTGTGCACTTCAGCAGAAATTTTATTGCTTTTGGGGCTGGTGCAGCTCACGTGGGACATTTTTCACTGCTTGTGGTGCAGTGGTAATTTCTTTCAAATGATTTTTGCTTGAAGTGGTTTTAATGAATTGAGAAGGGTACAAGTATGAATGAATGAATGGCTGGGCTTTTAGCACCATATCTTAGGGAGGCACACATACTATCAAACTTCCTCATGCATTCACACTGGATATTATAATTTTGCTGGCAATACATATATAGGTAACAGCCCACCATATATTAAAATTGTCTTCGAAACCTGCTTTTTAACCTCTTTGTGTTGTATTGCTTGGAGTCCCCAATGATCCTCAAAGCTTTCTTGACAATTTATTAGGGGTGTGCATCGGATCGGATCCGATCCACGATCCGAATCCGATCCGACCCAAAATCGGGAAAATCCGATCCAATCCGATCCGATCCGACCAACCTCCGATCCGATCCGATCCGATCCGATCCGATGAGGTCCGATCCGGATCGGACGCCATTTTGAATGCTTTTTCCCATAGCCAAGTATTGTTTTACAAAAATGCCTATAACTTTTTCATTTTTAAAGATAGAAGGATGAAACTTGGGGACATTATAGACTGGTTAGGGATAGTTATCTGTGAGAAATTTCAGAAAGATTGGTGCATGCGTTTTGTGGCAATTAATTTTTTAATAAATACCCAGGAATGCTTATAACTTTGTCATTTTTAAAGTTACAAACATGAAACTTTGCCACATTGTAGGAGGTACCTTGGGACCTATGTGTGTGAAATTTCAGAAACATAGGTGCTTGCCTTGTGTGGCAATTAATTTTAGAAAAATGGGTAGTAGTGGGGTAAATACAGTTACGCCTCCCATTTTTTTATTTTTTAAGATACAAACAGGAAACTTGGGCACATTACAGGTACCACTTGCCTTGATATGTGAGTGAAATTTCAGAAACATTGGAGCTTGCCTTGTGTGGCAATTAAGTTTTGAAACAATGAGGAAAGAAACACCTATAACTTTGTCATTTTTAAAGTTACACACATGAAACTTTGCCGCATTGTAGGTGGTACCTTGGGACCTATGTGTGTGAAATTTCAGAAACATAGGTGCTTGCCTTGTGTGGCAATTAATTTTAGAAAAATGGGTAGTAGTGGGGTAAATACAGTTACGCCTCCCATTTTTTTAGTTTTGAAGATACAAACAGGAAACATGGGCACATTACAGGGAACACTTCACTTGATATGTGTGTAAAATTTCAGAAACATTGGTGCTTGCCTGGTGTGGCAATTAATTTTTGAAACAATGAGGGATTCATTGGACAGCACTTGCCCATAGGGATTCATTGGACAGTACTTTCCCATAGGGAATCATTGCATTGCACTTTCCCATAGGGAATCATTGCATTGCACTTTCCCATAGGGAATCATTGCATTGCACTTTCCCACTGAGAAATACAGTTATGCCTCCCACATTTTTATTTTTGAAGATACAAACAGGAAACTTGGGCACATTGTAGACTGGTTAGGGATAGTTATCTGTGAGAAATTTCAGAAAGATTGGTGCATGCGTTTTGTGGCAATTAATTTTTTAATAAATACCCAGGAATGCCTATAACTTTGTCATTTTTAAAGTTACACACATGAAACTTTGCCACATTGTAGGTGGTACCTTGGGACCTATGTGTGTGAAATTTCAAAAACGTAGGTGCTTGCCTTGTATGGCAATTAATTTTAGAAAAATGGGTAGTAGTGGGGTAAATACAGTTACGCCTCCCATTTTTTTATTTTTAAAGATACAAACAGGAAACCTGGGCACATTACAGGGAACACTTCACTTGATATGTGTGTAAAATTTCCGAAAGCTGGGTCCAGGCATGTGGTGGCAATTAATTTTTGAAACAATGAGGAAAGAAACGCCTATAACTTTTTTATTTTAAAAGTTAGAAGTCTGAACATTGCTCACTTTGTAGATGGGTTAGGGGTAGATATGTGTCAGAAATTTCAGAATGATAGGTCCAGGCATTTGATGGCTATGGAATTTTTAGATTAAATGTTTCAAAAAATGTTCCACAGAGGCCAGGTCTTCCTTTCCTCCCCCTCCCGCTTCCCGCGAAGAAAAGGAAACACTGTCTCGTCTCAATCCCTTTGATCCTTGCTAGTATCCATTACAGGGCTCGTGTCTGCTTTCCTACTTTCACTTTTTACTCAAGCAGACACGAGCCCTGTAATGGATACTAGCAAGGATCAAAGGGATCGAGACGAGACAGTGTTTCCTTTTCTTCGCGGGAAGCGGGAGGGGGAGGAAAGGAAGACCTGGCCTCTGTGGAACATTTTTTGAAACATTTAATCTAAAAATTCCATAGCCATCAAATGCCTGGACCTATCATTCTGAAATTTCTGACACATATCTACCCCTAACCCATCTACAAAGTGAGCAATGTTCAGACTTCTAACTTTTAAAATAAAAAAGTTATAGGCGTTTCTTTCCTCATTGTTTCAAAAATTAATTGCCACCACATGCCTGGACCCAGCTTTCGGAAATTTTACACACATATCAAGTGAAGTGTTCCCTGTAATGTGCCCATGTTTCCTGTTTGTATCTTAAAAAATAAAAAAATGGGAGGCGTAACTGTATTTACCCCACTACTACCCATTTTTCTAAAATTAATTGCCATACAAGGCAAGCACCTACGTTTTTGAAATTTCACACACATAGGTCCCAAGGTACCACCTACAATGTGGCAAAGTTTCATGTGTGTAACTTTAAAAATGACAAAGTTATAGGCATTCCTGGGTATTTATTAAAAAATTAATTGCCACAAAACGCATGCACCAATCTTTCTGAAATTTCTCACAGATAACTATCCCTAACCAGTCTACAATGTGCCCAAGTTTCCTGTTTGTATCTTCAAAAATAAAAATGTGGGAGGCATAACTGTATTTCTCAGTGGGAAAGTGCAATGCAATGATTCCCTATGGGAAAGTGCAATGCAATGATTCCCTATGGGAAAGTGCAATGCAATGATTCCCTATGGGAAAGTACTGTCCAATGAATCCCTATGGGCAAGTGCTGTCCAATGAATCCCTCATTGTTTCAAAAATTAATTGCCACACCAGGCAAGCACCAATGTTTCTGAAATTTTACACACATATCAAGTGAAGTGTTCCCTGTAATGTGCCCAAGTTTCCTGTTTGTATCTTCAAAACTAAAAAAATGGGAGGCGTAACTGTATTTACCCCACTACTACCCATTTTTCTAAAATTAATTGCCACACAAGGCAAGCACCTATGTTTCTGAAATTTCACACACATAGGTCCCAAGGTACCACCTACAATGCGGCAAAGTTTCATGTGTGTAACTTTAAAAATGACAAAGTTATAGGTGTTTCTTTCCTCATTGTTTCAAAACTTAATTGCCACACAAGGCAAGCTCCAATGTTTCTGAAATATCACTCACATATCAAGGCAAGTGGTACCTGTAATGTGCCCAAGTTTCCTGTTTGTATCTTAAAAAATAAAAAAATGGGAGGCGTAACTGTATTTACCCCACTACTACCCATTTTTCTAAAATTAATTGCCACACAAGGCAAGCACCTATGTTTCTGAAATTTCACACACATAGGTCCCAAGGTACCTCCTACAATGTGGCAAAGTTTCATGTTTGTAACTTTAAAAATGACAAAGTTATAAGCATTCCTGGGTATTTATTAAAAAATTAATTGCCACAAAACGCATGCACCAATCTTTCTGAAATTTCTCACAGATAACTATCCCTAACCAGTCTACAATGTCCCCAAGTTTCATCCTTCTATCTTTAAAACTGAAAAAGTTATAGGCGTTTTTGTAAAACAATACTTGGCTATGGGAAAAAGCATTCAAAATGGCGTCCGATCCGGATCGGACATCTGGTCCGATCCGATCCGACCAGCCTCCGATCCGATCCAATCCGATCCGACCCCCCAGGTCCGATTCCGATCCGCTATCCGATCCGATCCGGAGGGTCAGTGCACATCCCTACAATTTATTCCACTATCCAGCCACCACCCAAAGTTTTAACCTTCATCCTATGTATTATTCATTCCTATTGCTGCTGCTGCTGCTTAGTGACTGTAGAGAACCGGGAACTCACCTGTTCCTTGGAACTTTGAGCCTCAGGAAAGTTGCCATGTTGGGACCACTCCCAGTGATGGGCTCACTCCATTCTTCTGCCCTCTTCAAGGCATGCAGTTCTTTGAGGGCAGAAGTCCACTGCCTTCTGCCCTACTAAAACACCCTTTTGATGCTGGAAATTTGGATTTGGCCATAAACCTCACCTTCCCCCCCCCTTTCCCCCCTCCTCACCTGGGCAAGTCTTACATTTTCTGAAGGGACCCTTCTTTTCCCTAGAACACCCTTCTTGCTCATTAACCTGATTGTGACCTCTTGGACTTGGTGTTACATTTCCTGACCTGTGGTTTATATTCTTTTACAGTGGTTTTCAGTAACCCCAAAACATTTTGGAGATATTTGGCCCTCTTGACTTTCCTTTCAACTTCCTTTTGACTATTTCCTCATTTTAAAGGAGTTTCTTCTTTTGAAGTCAAATGTGACTGTGTTGGATTTCCTTGACAATTCTCCAGTTAAATATGAATACAGTTTGATAGCACTGTATTCACCATTTCAGATCAGTTCAACACCAGTAACATCTTGCGCTGTGTTCCGGGCACCATTTAGGATTAAATCCAAGGTCGTCTCCCCTCTGGTTGGTCCCTGATCTCCTGCTCTGGGACCGATTGGGGGCCTGGTGTTCACCCACAGTGGTTCTGTGCAGGAGCCTGCCCTTTTCCAGGTCTCTAGTTTGGAGGGACACCACTTTCAGTATGTCCTGTGCTAGCCTTCTGGATCATGGATCAGGGGTGCATGGCCGTTTTGGCCTCAAGGGCTAAATTACATTTTTCTGGGGTGCCTGAGAGTTTCACAAATGTGTGTCTGCATGTACACTGGGATGGAGGGGGAGCAGTGGCTCACACATACACACTGGGGAGGGTGGAGGACACCCTGCCCCCCCCACTCTGTTCCCCAGTGACGCTGTTCTGATCGCTGCTTTCACATCGGCATTAGCAGCACAAAGCAGCAACCTGGGATGTGCCTGGCTTGCTGGCAAAGGGAGAAGGATACTGCAACCTCCTCCCTTCCCCAAGAACCCAATCTGATCCAGGGTCACTCAGGCTGCTGGGTAAAGGAGGAGGAAGCTGCAGCCCCTCCCAGCTTACCTCTTGTGAGAAGAGCTGGGAGATAAGGGAACGTATTTCCTTACTAGCACTAGCCCAGTGTCCCATCCCCGCCGTCTCCATATTCCTACAATGGTGGAAGTGGTGCCACTCTGGGATACAAAGTAAAGGCGACTTGGCCTGGGAAATCTAGAGCTCCTTGAGAAATTGCTCCTTGGACGCCTGATATGTATTTTGCACATTTTTATAGCCTATTGGGGTTTTGGTGGCAGGGAGGAGCAACTCTGCAGCACCTTTGTAGCCTGTAGCCAGCAGGGTGGTGCTTCAGGTACTGCTTGTGCCTGGAGGCTGCTGCACCTCTTTTGTCTTGCCCCGGGTCCGCTGCCAGAAGGCCATCAGCAGATCCAGGTTTGAAGTCCTAGGATGACATGGAGGCAGAGCTGCTCAGTGCAGAAGCTCCCCCTCCCCCCTCCTCTGTGCCCAGCATTTGTCAGGGCTTTTTATTCCAATCCAGCTCTATGCCTGGCAGTTCTCTTTATTTATGTAGTTTATCTCAGAAGTAGAAGAGGGAGAAAGAAAAAACCTTTTTAAAAGGCAGAGCATTTAAAGGCTAGAGAAAGATTGTGCAGTTATGAAAAGGAGGCTATTTTTGTAAATCTTCTCCTTCTCCTTCCCAAGAGTATCTGTACCAGATTGATAAATGCTGGAGTAGTCACTGTGTCCCCCCCTCCCCTCCCACCCATCCCCATCAGATTTTACATCCTGTAAGCATCAAGGACGGATCATAAACCCCTCGGCTCTTTATGACTTCAACATTACAATCGCCAGCCACATTTTATGTAAATGAAGGCATTTACCTCGACAAACTCTCCTGCGAAGTCTGCCAGCTTCTTTAAAGAATTTATTTTGCAACACAAACAGGAGAAGAATGTACCTAAAATTCATGGTATATTTTAATGCCATGTTGCACCTCCAAGGCTGCATTGTGTGCGTGTGGCCTGAGAGGTGTGCAGGGGAAGTCTCTGAGTAGCCACTGGTGGGGAGGAAGGCAGCCAGGAGCTTGAGGCTGATATTGAGCTCTGTAACGAGGCCCATGGGGCCCGAGTGGAGGGTGCCTCCAGCAGCTGCCGAGGGGCGTTTACTGTAGAGATCTGGGTGATCGTTCCTGAGCAAAATCTGTGCACAGAGTGGCAGAGAACCCGTTCTATTAATTATTTTTCTGAGTATTCAAACTAGATGAGAGACCTGCAGTCAAAGTCTGTAGTCTTCTGCTCACCCCAGAAGAATACAGGAAGTGATGGCGGCCTAGTAGGATTCCCTCTCCCTCTCCAGAGTGCCCACATGACCAAGGCCTGGGTTTGCAGCTATGTTGAGCACTTGGGACTGCTTAGGGATGCGGTTAGTATACTAACCGTCCCACCATCTGACAATCTCTCTTTCTGAGCTGGCAGCAGCAGTCTTGGGTTTGGTTCTGAGGGATCTCAGCCTCCATGCTCAGGTTACCTCTTTGGGGCCAACTCAGGACTTCATGGCTGCCATAAGAACCGTGGTGGTGCCATCCCCACATATCATTGGCCTTACAGAGACGTTACCATGTCCATGACCCAGTGACATCCAGATTAGGTTACTGAAATGTGTCGCTGGAACGTGGGGTAGCCTTTGAAGATTACCTGGAAATGTTAATTGATGAGAAGTATGGTGGCTGGATGATTGATTGGTGCTGGGACATGTCTCTCCAGTGATAAAATATCTCCACGGACTTCTTGAAAACGTTGGAGTACAAGTCAAAGTACTGTGCCCAACCTTTTAAAGCCCTTTATTGTTTGGGAGTTGGGTATCTTAAGGATAGCCTGCTCCCAAATGAACAGGTATCTTCTGAGGCCCTTCTCTGCATGTCTCTCACCCTCTCTGGAGGTTAGGCAACTGGCAACTGTCTTATATTGGTGTATTAACAATATTAACTTGTTAATATTTGATTTCATTTTAATTCAGGAAATTGCCCTCTGAATTGTTTATAAAATTAAGGGGTGAGTTATAGAGGAGTTGCTCCAGCCTCTTGACCATTTTGGTTGCCATTTTCTGTATGTTGTCCAGCAGTATTACAATATCCTTTTTGGGGTGTAGTGATCAGAACTGTTTCAAAGCATTATGATATTGGCAGTTTTATTCTAGATTCTTTTCCTAATGATCCTCAACATGGAATTTATATTTTCCACAGCAAAATGGGTCAGCGTTTTCATAGACCCATTCACTACAACCCCAAGATCCCATCCTTGGTCAGTCAACATCAGTACATATGTGAAGTTGGATGTCCCCCCTTCATGTGCATCACTTTACACTTGGTTATCTTGTACCCCACTTGTCATTTTTATGCCCATTTTTCCAGTTTGGAGAAATCCTTTTGGAGCTCTTCACAGCCCCTTTTTATTTAACCACTTTAAATGATTCAGTGTAATCAGCAAATTTGACCTCACTATTTGCCCCAACTGTGTTTGTATGTCTCTTGTCATGTAGGACAATAATTCCTGTAAGGACATATTGTGATGTCACCTTTTCGGATGAGTTTTGGGACCATTTGAATAAAAATGACACCAATTCCAGTGTTTGCTAACAAAACCCACTGGGTGAGACCACATAATGTTTCCATCCATTGTTAGCATATTGCCCTCTTCTCTGTCCGGTGTTCCTCATGTTATCCCCAGAGAACTACCCTCTCCACCAAAAAAGATTGAAAGATTCCTTTGGGATAATTTGCACTTATTGGGAGGGAGCAGTGTGTGTGAGGGTGGGGGATGGGGTTCTGTGAGGGGATGAAAGAGCCAAGAATGAGGCTTTTCATGAGAAGGAAAATAAATGGTGAAGATCATGAGGTGGTGGTGGTGAGAACCTGGGTGCAATGTTGACTCCCAATCAGCACTGCATGTCAAGAAACATCTTGCTACTTGAAATTGCTTCTCAACAGAAATCAGGAAAAAGCAACATGTGTCTCAATTCTAGCTTCTTTGTGCCATCTTTCCAAAGACAGAGGCCCCATTTCTCCTTTACATCTGACACAAGCTGTCTGGACCACTTCAGTTCCCCATCAAAGCTTGCAAGGCACATCTCCTGAGAGTTCATGGCTCATCCTTAGCACTGTTGCTGAATAAGCTGTATGGGAAACAGTTTCCTCAGGAAAAGTCTGTTGGCTTCACGATGATGGTCCTCTTGCTCTCCTTGAGGAGCTCTTTGATTGATGATGAACTCTCTCCAGGAGAAAATGGACAGATATCGATCCTGCTCTTTTTTGTATGCAAAGTCTGTGCTCTCACCTTTTGGCTAATTTCCCAACTCTTTAGTTGAACTAAATTAATCCCGGCCTCATTCAGGGTGTCTCGGCACATACGTTTGACACTCCTAAGCCACTTGTTTTCATTAGTCGTTTTACCATCTGCCTTGTGGTGTGCTGTTGGCTGAAGGTGCCTGCAAAAAGGACCATTTCGCCCAGACTGGGGAATAAGGAGCAAGACAAAGGACCAGGCCTGGCCTTTTCCTCACCTCCCATTGGCCAGGCTGCTTGAGGCAGGTGTGGTGGCTTGGTCTCACTTGCGCATAACAGCATCTTAGACAGGACCATTTAACTACATGGAAGAGTTTTAACCCAGAGTTTTAAGCCCAACACCAAACATGGTTTGATGAAAGCCGATGCAAAGTGAGAGGCTATGTGCGCATTTGCTGCTGCAAAACATGACTTCAACTTTAACAAAACATGACTTCAACATTATCAGCTCTTTTTTCTTTCCTCCTGTTCCCCAACCCTGCCCCAACCTGCTTTTTGTAACATCTTGCCTGATGAAGACATGTGGTGATCTCCAAAGCTTGTACATTTTTGTGGCCTTTTGGTTGGTTTAATAAAAGTATTACACAAATATAGTCAACATGGCTACCGTTCCTTTTTGGTGCACTTAGGTGTGTTAAGAATGTTGCTGTTCTTCGTGCGAGTCACTTTGTAGGACTATAAGAGGGTGGAGAAAAGGAGATGTGACTGATGCACTGGCTCCTTTTATGCCTGTGCTTTCAGAGATTTGTGAATCCTTAAAAAAAAAGTGGGGGCCTCTTTCCTTATCCTCAGTCTAATTCCTGAGATGAAGGTAAATAACTGGAAATTCACAAGTCTCCCATCTCGAGCTTTTCAGAAATCCAGGGAACGTCCAGACCCCGAACTGGGAGTAGCCAACTTAGGTGTGTGATGTCCTATAGGATGCCCATCCCTGGGAAATGCCCTCGCCCGCTTCCAGTTGTGTGAGAGAGCAGAGCCTGTAAGCCCTTGGAAGCCTGGGCACAGCTCTAGGCTTGGTGTCCAGTGGTTTTGGACAGCGTTGGCATTGGGCTCCACCCCTGGAGCCATCTTCCCCCAATCTGGCTCCCTCCAGATGTGTAGGACCAAGCCCCATCAGTCCCAAGCATCAGGACAAATAAATGGTCAGGAAGTGTGGGCATTATAGCCCAAAACATCTGGAGGACACCAGGTTGGGGAGGATTAACCTAAGATGTACTAATTAAAACAACAACAACAACTAAGAATTCAGACATCTGTTGGCATAGTGCTGTGCCCTTGTGGGGTTAACATTCGGTGGCCCTGTTTGCGAGATCCAATTTGTCTTGGAGACTAATGTGTAATTACTACGACTGCACCAAATAAGTTTCTTGTGTTTGATGTTTAGGATGAAAATTGTGCTTTGGGGTAGAAATATTCCCAGAAACCACTGAATTCTGGTAAAATTGTTTTGATCCCATTCATGGTTGTTGTTGCTCACTACTGCTGCTGCTTTGGTGCTCCCTTTTCTTCTTCTAGCTGCTGCTTTTTTCATCTTCCTGGATTATTCACTAGGGCAATCCCAGCCAGTTGGGGATCATATAGTGAATGGGACAATGTCATGTTTGGCTACGTGAAGCCTATCAGATTTATGTTCCAAGATGACTTTATTGAAGGCAAAAGAAACCAGCTGAAAGAGAGCAACAGCAAGAGAGGGAAATGAAAAACAACCAGGTGAGCATTTTCATTGCCATGCTGGAAATCATTGAAAGAGGAGGGTGCTCTTTTGATAGTGCCAAATACGTATCCAAAATGCAATATTTTGGCTTGAGCCTGTCACGAATGTTAGCAGAATGTAGGTTTGCCTGGTGTCAGCCCGGGCTTCCTTTGTCCAATGTATGGATGGGAAGTTTGTGCTGCTGTGTGTGTGTGTCTTCTTAATTACCAAGAAGAGCTGCCTTTTGATGGGAGTGGG
Organism: Anniella stebbinsi; assembly: GCA_029215795.1. Classification (NCBI taxonomy): domain Eukaryota; kingdom Metazoa; phylum Chordata; class Lepidosauria; order Squamata; family Anniellidae; genus Anniella; species Anniella stebbinsi. The sequence goes on along the minus strand of JARDYH010000007.1, from coordinate 45,273,456 downwards.
AGCTCTCGAGCTGCTAAGTGCCCAAACTTCATCAGTCAGTCTTTGCTGATGAAAAGGATATGTCTTAGGCTGAGGCATTCTGTACTCAAATAGATCAAGAACAGTCCAGGTTCCTTCCTCTGCTCAGAATCCTCTGGAAGCCTGAACAAATCAAAGCACCTGTGAGGAACGCCTGGAGCCACAACGTCATGGCAAAGGAACACCTCCAGCCCCAGGATGGGAAGATCCAGCAAGCCACAGTGCTCATTCCTATGCAAAGAGGGTTTTTATCTCTCTCTAAATGGGATTCTGCATCATTACTCATTGCAGGGAGGTGGTGGCTGGCCGTGTTCAACGGGCTGAACTTTGCAGCCTAAGCTGAAAGCTTATTTGTGCCGACTTGGGCCAGATGTTTTATTGCTTCTAAATGGTACTGCTGATGTTAGAGCAAACGTTGCGAGGCCCTCCATTAATGTTCGTTAAAGTCTTATGCTAGGGGCTGTTTTACACAATCCACACTCTTCCCCACCCCCGATTTGGTCCACAGACGCAGCCTCACATTGCCCCTATGTGCATGCCTGCATGTGCAGCTGTGTGAATCAGAGGCAGCAGCAATTCCTGAGAGCTGGAATCATTTTTTTAAAGCACTAATATAATGCCTGCATCTTTAGTGCTTCCTTGCAAGCAGCAAGTGTCTTTCTTTTTCTTAAATGAAAGGCTTCAAAATCACTAAATAGAAGGGCACAAAGAAGTGTCATGAAAAAGCATATGATGGAAATAGTGGTTTCTGAACCTTAGCATTAAAATGCCCTTGATGCTGCTAGCTGATTGACTCTGAGCTCCCTATTCTGTATCAAGGAAACCTGGTTGGATGAAAGGAGAGGAGTTAACCTCTCCCAAATGTGCCCACAAGGGTTTCTTGTGTAGCCCCAAGCTCAACTAGAGGGGTGGGGCAGGTGGTGGTGGTAGCCTTGGTCTATAGGGATTCCATCTCCCCAGTCAGATACCCCTAGGGTCACCATATGGAAAGGAGGACAGGGCTCCTGTATTTTTAACAGTTGAATAGAAAAGGGAATTTCAGCAGGTGTCATTTGTATGCATGCAGCACCTGATTAAATTCATTCTTCATCACAAAAGTTTAAGCTGCAGGAGCTATACTAGAGTGACCAGATACAAGAGGGCAGGGCTCCTGCAGCTTTAACTATTGTGATAAAGAGGGAATGCTGCATGCATACAAAGTACACCTGCTGAAATTCCCTTTTCTGTTCAGCTGTTAAAAATACAGAAACCCTGTCCTCCTTTTCATATGGTCACCTTAGATACCCCAACCAGCAGTCAGCTAGCTTTGAGTGTCTATACCTGGTGTTGTGCACCCAAGACAGGTTTGGGATTCTGTTGGTGTACTACCCACCCTGCTGCATAACTGTCTCCCTGCATGAGCTGGTCTTGAATGCAGCATTGAGGTTGGAGGACTCTACCGCTGATGCCATGGCTACCTTGTCAGGAGGAGCAGCTCAAGATTTCATGAACTGCCATGTCGACACACGTGGCAGGTCACAGTTTGGATCTGGTGTTCTGTATGGCATTTGGAGAAAATCATTGGGGATTGAGTCAGTAGGGATTCAATTGATATGGACAGATCATTACTTGATCCATTTTGATCTTCATGCTGCCCATCATCTCTGTAAGGGGACAACAGAGTTCGATGGTCCGCCCCAAGGGACAGATGAAGCTGGTTGGATATCTGAGGTTTCTTGGGGATTTTCCTGCTGGCTTAGCCAGTGGGCCTGCCGAGGCCTTGGAATGAAGGGATGACTCAAGCTTTCGATATGATTGCAACCTGCCATGTCAGTTCCTTGGTATTCTGCGGAACTGAGGGCAATGAAGCGACAGGGTCAACAATTAGAGTGGAAATAGTGGGAGACTGGTGATGAATGCAATCAAATACAAGTAAAAATCCATTTGTAATCCTACTCTGTGGTAGAAACGTACTTCTCCGCCACCATTGCATCTGCTTAGTTTGTCAAACAGAGGGGTTTGGGGTGGTTAAAGGCTGTTATAGTTGAACCCTCAAAGTGCTGCCTTGGCAATTTGCTGGACAGTTTGCAGGTAAAAGTTGCTTGTATCCATGCTGACCTGGATGCCAGTATTTTGACAGAGTCAACGATGAATGGGGCTAGTGCACTCTCCAGTCAGGTTGTTATAGGTACCTTTCAGCTTGTGCAACCTGAGGACCTGGATGAATTGCTGGGAGGGATGAGGTCCACCACTTGCTCTTTAGATCCTGGGCCATCCTGGCTTGAGAAATAGACCAGAGCTGGGCTGGGAATTTGCACCTTGGAGGTGCTCAGTCAATGCCTCTTTCAGGGATAGTGCAGTCCTTGCAGCTTTAAAAGAAGACATGATTGAAGAAAACAGGTTTAGATCCAATGGTTTAGGATAATTATCACTCCGTGTCAAATTGGCCATTCTTGGAAGGTTCTGGAGCATGTTGTGGCCTCTCAGTTCCAGGCAGTGTCAGATGATACCCATGATTTAGATCTATTCCAGTTGGGTTTTAGGCCTGATTATGGGATGGAAACTGCCTTGGTCACCCTGGTTGATTGGGAATGGATGAAGGGAGTGCAACTCTGTCAGTACTTTTGGATTTCGAAGCGTTTTTTGATAGCATTGAAAGTTTTGGGGTTGTTACTGTTTTTGAAGAGGTGAGAAAGTCAGATTTGACAGTCTGGAATTATGTATACCATTCCCTAACAGATACTGCTTGTTTCATCCATGTAGCTTGTGATGTAATTATTGGTCCCAGAAAGCGGTCGGGGTGGTGGTGTCTGCAACCCCCTTGTGTGTCACAACTTTTGTGAGATGCCTAGATAGTCAGATCTTTTGTGCATTATGTCGTGAGTATATCATTGTTGTGGGAATTTGGATATGTGAATTTGAGAATCCCTCTTATGAGAAAGGGACCTCAGATGTCTATTGGAACCTTGAGACTCTCCCTTCTGATAAAGAGACTTCAAGCCAGAGGACTCCTTATTTTAGGAGGCTCTTAAGTAGTCTAAAGGCTTTCTAGATGTGGATCTAATAATTATAATAGATAGGTGATTTAACATCAATTAATTAGAGTTTGGATATGGCCTAACTTCCCACTTAGCAACCAGAATTGGTGGAGTCCAAATAATAATAATAATAATAATAATAATAATAATAATAAATTTTCTTACCTGCCTCTCTGTTTGGATCGAGGCAGGGAACAGCAGTAAATATTAAATATGATAAAATACATAAAACTGATTAAAAACATGGTGCACATTATTAAAATAGCAATAAAACTTCCTAAAAACATCCTAAAAACATTCTATAGTGACATACAACACATTGAATAATACTTACAATAATCAATCTCTTCAATAAGGCTTTATTGGAAATGAACAGCTGTGTTCTGAGTCAGAAGAAGGTTCTGACTGATTTTTGTATACAGGGTATAGCTCTTATATAGGAAACTGGAAACATCAGAATCAGCATAATCAGAACTTTATACAGCATCATTTTTGTACCAAGGGAAAGATTACAGTAATACAGGGTATCACATAGGAATGATGTATCTTGTCTCTAGGTCAAGATAAGGAAAGGCGCCACATAAGAATGATGGAGGCGAAGATAAACCAAAACTAAACAGAATGCATATAGTTGCTAGTAGAATAAAGTTCATTATGGCGAAAGCTTAACACTCCTATACAAGAAGGCAGCTTCTTCTCATCTAGCTAGTATATTGCTGGTTCTATCTTACAGGAGAACTGTTCCAGGCAGATATTAGTCTCTGAGTTATTGAAATGCTTATACCATGATTAATTCTCTCAACAATCAACATGGGCTCTTGCACTATAATCCAGACAAGACAGAAGTACTGTGGCTCAGGAAGCCTAATATTCTGGATGGAGCTTTACAACTGATTTTAGATGACTTTTCACTCCCCCTACCAATTGCTTGACCCTGCACTGGTGGAGTCCTGGTGGCTGCAATCTCCAGAAGTGCGTCTTACCAGCTTAGACAGGGGCAGCAGCTGTGGCCCTATCTGGAGAGGACAGAACTTGCCTCCGTTATCCATGCAATAGTGATGTCCAGGCGAGGCTACTGTAATGCACTCTACATGGGACTGCTTTTGAAGATGATTTGGAAACCTTCACTGGAGCAGAATGCAGCCATCCAAGTGTTGGTGGGGGTAAGGCGCTGGGATCATATGACACCTATACTGCACCAGCTGCACTGGTTTCTGGTGGATTTCTGATCTCGATTGAAAGTGCAGTTTTAGCAGCTTGGGGACATTTTACTTAAAGGACCGCCTTCACCTGTATCAGGGTGCCCACACTTTAGAATTAGCAAACGAAGTCTTTCTCACTTGCCCGCCTTTGAGATCAGTTAAGTGGGCAGATAACTCAGAGAGGGCCTTCTCTGCAGTGGCCCCACACCTCTGGAATGGGTGGCTATTTGGTGTCTGTCAAGCCCCATCATTGCAAAGCTTTAGGAAGACATCTGTTTTCTCTGGATGATCCCGGAGTCTATTTCCCTGAATTTTTCTGGGTTTTTTTAAGCTGCAGTTCTGTTTTAGTTTTTATTACAGTCTGAGCTTGATGTTTGATTGCTGGCGTTTGTTGATTTTATTATTTTTTGCTGTTTATCATTGGATGGGACTTTATTGTATGGATTTTATTGTGTAGGTTGCCTTTGAAGGGCTTTTGGCCTTAAAGGTGGCCTAGAAGTATTCAGTTTCCTGACTCCTAGCTGAGTAGAGGAAGCTACCCCAGCTGGACTAGAAGGAATATAAGGAAGAGAGCTCCCAGAGAGATAGCAATCAGAGACAGCAAACAGAGAGAGCAAACAGGAGTTTGTCAGGTGGAGTTCAGCAGGGAGGTCAAGGGGGAGATCCTTAACAAAATTCCAACACAATTGGAAGGCAGAAACAAAAGAGAAATGGAGACGATGGATGGAAAGGAGTCTCTAGTGGTGGTGACCTGCAAAGTGTGTGCAATGTTTGTGTTCCTGCCTGAGATCAACGTGGCGTACACCTGCAATAAGTGCAAGCTGGTTGCACTATTGGGAGAAAAAGTGAAAGTACTTGAGCAGTGAGTGTCCACCCTCCCAGGAATAAGAGAAGGCGAAGAGTTCTTGGACAGAACGGTGGAACTGCAACAGGAACAAGACGCACAAGAGATTGAAGGGCAACAGCAAGCCGAAGCAGAAGTGGAGAATGCTGAGATGAGGAAAGCCAACGAAGAGAAAACTCCTTGGGAAAGGGTGACAGTTAGGAGCAGAAGAACTAGAAGACACTCTGCACCAGTGGAACCATTAGAGTTATGTAGGCTGACCATATGAAAAGGAGGTCAGGGCTCGTGTAACTTTAACCGTTGTAGAGAAAAGGGAATTTCAGCCAGAGTCATTTGTATGCAATTAGTTCCTGGTGAAATTCCCTCTTCATCACAACAGTTAAAGTTGCAGGCACTATACTAGAGTGACCATATACAAAAGAAGGCAGGGCCACTACAACTTTAACTGTTGTGATGAAGAGGGAATTTCACCAGGAACTAACTGCATACAAATGACACTAACTGAAATTCCCTTTTCTCTACAACTGTTAAGGTTACATGAGCCCTTCCTCTTTTTCATATGGTCAGCCTAGAGTTATGCAACCGCTTCCACCTATTGGAGGATGAGACTAGATGACAGCCTGTAGAGGGAGAATTACAGGGGACCCAGTGCAACAGTGAACAAGAGGCCAGGAGGTCAGTCGACCAAGAAGAAGAGAAGAGTAGTCACTGTGGGAGACTCCCTGCTGCATGGGATTGAAACCCAAGTATGTTGTGAAGACCCATGGACTCACCAGGTATGCTGTCTCCCTGGAGCACAGATTAGAGATGTGACTGAAGGGTTGCCAAAGCTCATCAAACCCACTGAAACATATCCTTTTATTCTCATCCACGTGGGAACAAATGATATTGTCAAGCGGAGCTATGAATAACTCACACCAGACTTTGAAGCTCTGGGAAGGAAACTCAAGAACTTTGGGGCCCAGACAGTTTTCTCATCCATCCTCCCAGTTCTTGGAAGAAGATTAGAAAGGGAAAGAAAAATACTCTGGGCGAACAACTGGCTACAAAGGTGGTGCCAATATGAGGGATTCGGATTCTGGGACCATGGGCTACGCTACTTGGAAGATGGACTGCTGGCAAGGGACAGATTGCACATCACAAGGGCCGGGAAGAATGTATTTGGTCACAGCATGAAGAACTTCATCAGGAGGGAGTTAAACTGAATCCTATGGGGGCAGGCGATGTTAAATTTGAGGCAACAATGGATGAAGGCTTATGCACCATAACAGAGAGAACAGCTTCCATAATGCCCCCAAACAGTGTTCACAACAATGTAGGAAAGAAGCCAGACTACAAAGTACATGATCATAGAACAGTAGAGTTGGAAGGGGCCTATAAGGCCATCGAGTCCAACCCTGTGCTCAATGCAGTAATCTACCTTAAAGCATCCCTGACAGATGGCTGTCCAGCTGCCTCTTGAATGCCTCTAATGTGGGAGAGGTCTTCGATGTCTATATACCTAATGCAAACAAACTGAATGAACTTGAGCTCTTAATACATGAAGGCAAATACGACTGGATAGGTATATCTGAAACTTGGTGGGATGACTCTCATGACTGGAATGTAGCAATTGAAGGATACATTACAACTCTTCATTACAACAGTTAAAGGTGCAGGGGCCCTGCCTTCTTTTGTATATTGTCACTCTAGTATAGTGCCTGCAACTTTAACTGTTGTGATGAAGAGAGAATTTCACCAGGAACTAATGGCATACAAATGACTCTGGCTGAAATTCCCTTTTCTCTACAACTGTTAAAGTTACATCAGCCCTGACCTGGATTTTATCTGGTCACCCTAAGTAAGGTCCCATGGCAAGTGTCCCTAATGAGAAAAGGAGTCCAAGATGGGTGGGAGTTTTTAGAAAAGGAAATTTTAAAGGCCCAATTACAAACAATTCCAACAAAGAAAAAAGATAGAAGACAACAGAAGAAACCAATGTGGCTCCACAAAAAGCTTAGAGGTGACCTGAAAACAACAAAAAAAGGACACATAGAGGAAGTGGAAGGAAGGCCAGGCTACAAAAGAAGAGTTCAAACAAGTAGCACAGAAGTGCCGGAATAGTATCAAGAAGGCTAAAGCTGAGAAGGAGCTGAGGCTAGCGAGGGATGCTAAAAGCAATAAAAGGCTTTCTTCAGATACCAGAATAGTAAAAGACAGAGGAAAGAAATGTTGGTTCAACTGCTTCATGAGGATGGCAAATTGGTAACAGATGACAAAGAAAAGGCCAAAGAGCTCAATTCCTACTTTGGCTCAGTCTTCTCTCAAAAGCGGGTCTATGACTCCACCCCTGGAAAAAGTGAAGTACAAGCTGAAGGGGCAGGATTGCAGTTTGAGATTGATAAACAAATGGTCAAGTAACACCTAGTTTCTTTGAACAAGTTCTAATCTCCAGGGCCCAATGAACTGCATCTTAGAGTAAAAAAGGAGCTGGCAGAAGAACTCCCAGAACCACCCTCTATTAACTTTACGAAATCATGGAAGACAGGTGAAGTGCTGGATGACTAGAGGAGGGCTAATGTTATCCCTATCTTCAAAAAGGGCAAAAAGGAGGAACCTGGGAACTACAGTCAGTCTGATATCTATCCCTGGGAACATTTTGGAGCAGATTATAAAAGAAGTCAATCTGTAAGCACCTTGAAAACAATGCAGTGATTACTGGAAGCCAGCATGGATTGTCAAAAACAAATCCTGTCAGACTAATCTGATCTCATTTTTTGATCGGGCAATCTCCCTTGTGGACTGTGGGAATGCTGTGGATATAGTATACTGTATCTTAACTTCAGTAAAGCTTTTGACAAAGTGCCCCATGACATTCTGATTCACAATCTAGTGAAAAGTGGGCTAGATGGAACAACTATTTGGTGGATGCACAGTTGGCTACAGCATTGGACTCAAAGTGTGCTCATCAATGGTACCTTTTCACACTGGGGGAGGTAATGAGCAGGGTACCGCAGGGCTCAGTCTTGGGCCCAGTGCTCTTCAACATTTTTGTTTATGATTTGGATGAGGAGCTGCAGGGAATGCTTATCAGATTTGCAGATGACACAAAATTGGGTGGATCGCTGGAAGACAGAAACAAACTCCAGAGTGATCTTGATAGACAGGAGCACTGGGCTGAAAGCAACAGAATGAAATTGAAAAGGGATAAATGCCAAGTTCTACACCTAGGAAAAAGAAACCAAATTCACAGTTACAAGATGGGGGATACGGGGGAGTGGCCTAGCAAGAATGGAGTGAAGTTGGAAATCTCTCACTCTCTCACGGAAGCGTTGGTTTAAACACATAATCCCTGTCTTGGAGATGACGGATTGTAAATTAAAGACTTGATATCTGGTTCGGAAGTGTTGCTGTATCTTCTGAGTGAAAGAGAAAGTAAAGTGGATCGGGATTCCTGGCAGGCGGCCAGAGGCTGGTAATTGAGACTTTTATTACTCTGGCTAATGAGCTAAGTCTGGCAGATAAGGCTGTGGGGGGAGGCTGAAGTAAATAATTGAAGCCGGGTGAAGAGAGGATTCAGTGCCCCCAGCCGAGCGTGTGAGAAGTGGAAATATATTTGTCTGATAAGAGCCGAAAAGATTTAAGAGCGTGGCTGTTAAGATCTATGTGGAGGGGCGCGGATTTATAAGTGTAGCCTGATGAAAAAAAGAATAACAGGTGATAAATTAAGTGCCCCCAGCTGGATCAGGCAGCTGAAAAAGCATCCCTCAGATAAACACTGGGAACGGCTAACGAGAATAATGGCCGACAAAGAAAAGCCTTCTGATCGTGGCGAGAAGGCAGCTCCGCTTCTTCCCGGAAGTGGGAATTCTAAAACTGGAAGCAAGCCAGGAACAATCCCCAAAACGTTCAAAGAAAGTCAATCGTGGTCACCAGGAGAACTAATGGATAGCTTTCGGAAGATGTTAGATGATGCTTTGGCAAAGCAGGAGGAGAGAATAAAAAGCAAAATTCTGGACTCGCAGATTGAGGTTTTGACAGGCTTCCAAACTGTAGTGGAGAGAGTGACAGAATTGGAGAAGGAGAATGAGCAAATCAAGGAAACTACCAAGCAGCAGGGAAAGCAAATGCAAGGGATGGATTCGCGTTTAATTGCCTTGGAGGATAGAGATTAGAAGAGCAAATATTCGGATTAGATCCTTTAAGGAGCAAGAGGGGGAGAACCCAAAGGCTTTGAGAGAATATAATATTGGCATGGATCAGAGAATTGGACGCCCAGGAAGTGTGGGAGATGGTTGACATTGAGAGGATCCATAGAGTGGGCTATAAAAAGAAAGGAATGCTTCCAAGGGATATAATTGTCAAATTTGCCAACTATTACAAGAAAGAAAAGTTAATGCAAGCAATTAGACGTCTTGGCCAACCGATGCTACAAGCAACACCAATTGAGGTTTATAATGACTTATGCCCTCAGACGGTCCAGTGGCGGAAGAGCGTTAGACTGTGTACAGTTACCCTGCGGAAGAAGGCGATAACATATAGCTGGGGATATCCAGTTTTTTTGAGATTCATGTGGTTAGGGAAACAACACAGAATAACTTCATGTGAGCAGGGGATGGAGCTTCTGGAGAAGTTGGGATTGGTCGACGCAACTGACGATGGAGAAACGAGGTTGGAAGAAGGAGCTTCAGGAAGAAGTAGTCAATAAAGAGCTATGTTTGAACAGGGATAAAGAAGAGATTATAAGGGAGGGGAGGGTCACCTGTTACTTCGGGGGGGGATTGCTTCTCCCGCCCCGAAGAGTTCTAAAAATATTGGGGCCATCACTCAGGAGGGTCTGGTGAGGAGGGGGGTGAAGTTTGGGGTAAGTGTGGGGGGGAGGGTAAGGGAGGGGGTATATGTATCACAGGGGGAGACCAATATAGAGTTGTGTGTGAGGCATGATGGAAAATAAATTAAGGGTGGCAACTTTAAATGTTAAAGGGCTAGGAACTGTTATAAAAAGGAAGAGAATAGAAGCATTGTTAAAAAAAGAAAAAGCAGATGTCATTTTTTTGCAGGAAACTCATCAATCAAAGGATGGTACAAATGAGCTTCGGATGAGGGATGTGGCCGTTGATGAGAAAGCATTTGGTACTTCCAAAGCGAGAAGTGTAGCGATAATAATTTCAAAAAAATGTGGTATTAATGTTCAAAGAGTGAAGAAAGATTAATTGGGTAGATTTCTGATAATTTTCTGTATGGTAGGGGAGGAGGAATATATATTGATTAATGTATATGCTCCTAATGGGAAACAAATGGAATTCTTCGATGAAGTTTTTAATGCGCTGGGAGAAATGGGGAAAAAGAATATTGTAATGGCAGGAGATTTTAATATGGTATTAGATAAAGAAAAGGATAAGGATAATATATTAAAAGATCTTAAGACTTAAGAAGATGAGTTTAAGCAAATTAATGGATGGAAAAGAGCTAATGGATGTTTGGAGGGTATTAAAAGGGGAAGAAAGGAAATATACTTTCTTCTCACCAAGGTTTAAGAGTTATTCTAGGATAGATTTTATATTTGTGTCAAAAAATATGTTATCTAAAATTATAGAATGTGCTATAGGGGTGATTAAAGTCTCCGATCATGCATTAATGACAGCGGACATTAAAATGAAGAAGGATTATAGAGAAGCAAAGAGATGGAGAATGGATACAAGGGTTTTAAATAATAAAATTATTGTTGAAAAAATAAAAAAAGAAATGCAGACGATATGGGAAATCAATGAAGCAGAGCAAAACTCTCAAGGGATAATATGGGATACAATGAAGGCAGTGATAAGAGGGATTTGTATTAGGGAAAGGTGCACCCTAAGAAAACAACAGGAAGTACAAAACAAAAAGATAGAAAAGGAGGTAAGGGAATTAGAGGAAAAATTAAGAGAGACAAAAGATAGACGCCTATATGCCCAAATTCAAGCTAAGAAGAAGGAATTAGAGAAAGAAGAGTTAGAACAGGTTCAAAGGAATTTGCTATATTTGAAGAGGGATTTTTTTGAATATAGTAATAAAAATTCTAGGATGCTGGCCAGGTCCACTCAGTCAAAAAAGGCTAAGAATATGATAGGGACAATTAAAGATAAGACAGGGAAAATATGTAATTTAATGAAGGATAAATTAAATATATTTCAGGAATTTTACAGTGAATGCATCAAATATGGGTCCACAGGTGTAGGGGAAAATGTAGAGAGGAATTGGAAGATAAGATTACAGAGACAAGACAGGGATTATATGGAAGGTTTGGTTACAGAAAAAGAAATAGAAGGAATTATTGATAAATTAAAAGGAGGGAAATCTCCGGGGATAGATGGTTTGGGGCCGGAATATTATAAGACATTTAGAGCAATATTAATATCAAAATTGAAAAAGTTATTTAATAGTATAATAGAAGGAGGAAAGACCCCGCCATCATGGGACCATTCTTTGATTATATTAATCCCAAAACCAGATAAGGATTTGACAGATCCAGCTTCTTATAGACCAATTTCATTAATAAATCAAGATTCAAATTTTTTTACGGCAATAATGGCAAAAAGAATGAGTACATTTATAAATAAATATATTAAAAAAGATCAATGTGGATTTATTGCAGAAGGCAAATGCCTAATTTAATTGGAAGAGTTTTAAATATAATTAATATTATCAAAAAAAGGAATTTAAAAGCAGGATTGTTAGCACTAGATATATTCAAAGCCTTTGATTGTGTGGAATGGCTAGCACTTAAAAAAATTATAAAAATTTTTGGGTTTGGAGATAAATTTATAGGAGTGATAGATCTGTTATATAAAAATAATAAAGCAGAAATTATAGTTAATGATGGGTTAACGCAACAGATTACTTTAGCCCGAGGAACTAGACAAGGATGTCCACTTTCACCGATTTTATTTGCAATAGTGTTAGATATTTTGGCGATTGTTATAAGGGAGGATGTAAGATTAAAAGGGATAGGTGGGAAAGAAAAGATTAAAATGAATATGTTTGCGGACGATACATTATTGACATTAGAAAATCCCCTGGAGAGTGGGGAAGTGTTAAAGAAACATTTGAGAGAATTTGGAGAGATTACAGGCTTACAAGTTAATTGGGGGAAGTCAGAAATGATGTTATTTAACTATAACGAGAGGGAAATGGAGGAGTGTAAATCTAAATTAGGTTTTAGGCTTAAGAATATAGTACGCTATCTAGGAGTTAATATTGCAAAAGATTTAGATAGGTTAGAAGAAATTAACTTTGCTAGTTTGAAAAAACAGATAGGGGAAAAGTTAGTGGTATATAGAAAATTTAAGCATTCATGGTTTGGTAGAATAGCGATCATTAAAATGAAGATATTACCTAAGATTAATTTTTTGTTTAGAATGTTACCGATTAAAATAACGGAAGCAGAGTTAAAGAGTTGGCAAAATATGATTAATGCTTATTGTAATGGAGATAAAAAAGCAAGGATTAATAAAGGGTTTTGGTATAAGACTCAAAAGAAAGGAGGTTTAGGACTTCCAAATATAAAGAAGTATTATATTGCTAATCAATTAAGACATGTTATAAATAGTATATTAGAGGAGGATGATTTAGAATGGTTAGAGTCGCAAACAGGAGAACAAGACTTTAAATTGCAAAATATCTTATTGATATGGGAAAAAGTTAAGGGGAAGTTAATACCAGGAGTTTCTCCTCTTACCCCAGTTGTAGTAATGGGGGACTTCCCAAGGAACTTAAAAGCAGAGTTGGAAGAGGGTTTGAGGGATCAGAAAATTATAAAATTAAGAGATTGGTTAAAAAGAATGATAAATAAGGAGCAAATTGGAGAGCTATTAATAGGGCAAAAGGTAGCTTGGTTCAAATGTATACAATTGGAACAATGGACACAAGATTGGAAAAGGGAAAATAAGGAGTGTAGAAAGAATACAAGATTTAAAGATTTAATTGAATCAAGAGGAAAGAAGGAAGAAATTAAATTAAAAAAGGTTTGACCAGTGAAATATATACAATTTTGATTGAGGAAGATGAATATCAAGACTCTCTTAAAATGATTTGGGAAGATGATTTAAAGGAACAGATTAATGAAGACAACTGGGGGAGGATATGGGATGCAAGAATGTTAAAGCTTTTGTCGACTAGAATCAAAGAGAATTATTACAAGACAGTATGGAGATGGTATTTAACGCCGGTAAGATCCCATCAGATAGATAAAAAAGTGCCCAAGAATTGTTGGAGGGGATGTCAGGAGGTTGGAACTTATTTTCATATGTGGTGGAGCTGTGAATATGTACAAAAATTTTGGAAAAGGGTGTTTGAAGAAATAAGTGAAATAACGGGAAGTAAATTGGAGATAAGCCCAAAGCTGGCTCTACTAGCAATATGAGATAAAGGGAATGAGAATATAAGTAAGAGAGAATTAATAAACAACCTCCTGGCTCCAGTTAGAATAATGATTGCTAAAAATTGGAAAGGGCAAGGAATTTATACAAGAGAAGAATGGTATAAAGAAATATGGGATATGGCACTTAATGATAAGTTAACGTGTAAAATGAAAATAATGAGGGGAATGTCCAGGAAGAATGATTTTGAAAATATATGGAATCCATTATTGGAATATGTATTAAGATCGGGGAAGGGGCAAATACCTTCAAAAGAGTCTTCACAATTTTGGAAGGATGTATAATTGAATAAAAGTAGGTCTCCTGGGGGGGAGGAGAGCACGGGGGGTATGTAGGTTATGTATTGTATTGTATGTTGTTTATGTTGTATTATGTTGTTTTAAGTTGAAATAAAAAATATTATAAAAAAAAAGATGGGGGATACGTGGTTCAGCAATATGACAAGCGAGAAGGATCTTGGAATTGTTGTAGATCACAAGCTCAATATGAGCCAACTTTGTGATGTGGCTGTAACTAAAAGCAAATGCTATTTTGGGCTGCATTAATAGAAGTATAATTTCCAAATCGTGTGTGGTACTGGTGCCCCTGTATTCGGCACTGGTTAGGCCCCTTCTTGAGTATTGTGTGCAGTTCTGGGCACCACACTTCAAGAAGGATGCAGACAAGCTGGAGCATGTTCAGAGGTAGGAAACAAGGATGATCAGTGGTCTAGAAACAAAGCCCTATGAGAGCCCATTAAAGAACTGGGCATGTTTAGCTTGGATAAGAGAAGATTTTGAGGTGAGACATTATAGCGCTCTTCAGAAAGTTGTCACACGGACGAGGGCCAGGATCTCTTCTCGATCAACCCAGAGTGCAGGACACGGAATAATGGGCTCAAGTTACAGGAAGCCAGATTCCGGCTGGACATCAGGAAAAACGTCCTGACTGTTAGAGTAGTAGGACAATGGAACCAATTACCTTGGGAGGTTGTGGGATCTCCCACATTAGAGGCATTCAAGAGGCAACTGGACAACCATCTGTCAGGGATGCTTTAAGGTGGATTCCTGCATTGAGCAGGGGGTTGCTCGATGGCCTTATAGGCCCCTTCCAACTCTACTATTCCATGATTCTATGATTCTAAATAAATGAATGAATAAAATAGGGGAAACGGCTATTGTTCAGGTGCTGGGCACCCTGGGACATTCAGCTCCAGGGCCTTGCCTCTCCAGTTAGGGCTACAAAAGAGCCCACCCTGCCTGGAGAGCCCCTGCTGCCAGTCCGTGTCATCAATATTGAGCTAGTTGGGCCAAGGGTCTGGCTAGGGATGAGGCCGCTTCCTCTGCACCTCAGTCTTTATCTCTCTGCCAGCGGTAGCCGGAGAAGCAGAGATGGCACCTGCCTAGCAAGGCCCATCGGGGCAGCTGCTGGAAAAGTGGGGGCAAGGTTGGCTCTAGTTCTGTGGCCTGTTTGGGTGAGTGCCAGATGGAGAGTCATGTCTTGGCCACTCAGGTAGCCAAGAACAAGCTGACGGGTTCTCTTGTCTTGGAGAGTAGAAACACAGGCGAGAAATGGGGAGGCTGAACAAGAAAGGAAGAGGAGGCCCTGGGAAAAGCAGAGCCTATAGGGAAAGAAGCTTAGGGACCGTGAGCAGCTCAAGAAGCAGCCAGCATGGCAGGCAGGCAGGCAGGCAGGCGGTGGCGGGGTGTGCGTGTCCCTCTCAGCTGCCAGTCTGGGCTGTCCTGTTGAGAGGGAAAGGGGAGTCTGACAAGGGAGCTCGTTCAGAGGCTCTTAGTCAGAGAAGCCAAAGAAGACAAGACTGAACTCACCCACCAAAGCTCTTGCTGGCAGGTTTCTGAGCAGGCAGAAGCTGCCTCTGGGCTTCTAGTGGTGGCATTAATCACGCTCAAGAACTCTGAAAAGAATACGCCAAATCTTTTAAAAAAATGCACACCCCAGATTTATAAACTGTGCTGCAACTTTTGGAAGCTGATAACATTTAGCAAAAGAGAGGTGGGGGAGATGGTTTGGGGACTGACCGGCTTGCATGACTGGAAGACCTCTTCCTTGTTTCATCTCCTGGGAATGTCACGTAGAGCAAGTGCTGCTGGGTAATGGTTGGGCAAAGACTCTGGGATGGGGAATGCGAGTGCGTGTGTTGGGGGGCATAGGGGGGAGAAGAGCCCCAATTGGCACCTGGAGAACAGCACAGGTTCTCTTTAAAGGGGAATGTGTTGTCTCCCCTTCCTGTTCTGGTCAGTTCTCTCTCGGTTGAAGCACATGAAGGGCTTGGTATGAGCACAGCCTTAGAGTGAAATTAGCAAGGCAGATTTAAATGCTGGAATGGAGCAGCACAAGGCGTCCCGTGTGCTGTAAAGGTTGTTGCAAGAGCCAGGTGTGAGCAGAGATGGGGCCGTTGGGCTGGCTCCTTTCCATGCTGCTCAGCTTCTTCTAAGACAGGGAGGGTGCCACCTTCCTCTCTCACTCTCTCACTTTCTCTAAATGAGGGTGCCTCCTAGTATAGCAACGCTTCTCTGACATACAGACCACAAAGAACATCGATTCCTCTTTGTTAACAGGCTGGAGACCCCATGCATTTTTATTGCTTGACTCCTCTGTGTTTAATGAATAACCTTGGTGTTACATTAATGCAAGTTTTTGTGTTGTAATTAATATTTGTGTTGCCATTGGAAATGGAGGGTCATAAATGGTGGTGAGTCAGGAAAGTGAGGGGGAACGGGTAAATTGGCTGTTTGCAGTGCTGAAAGGATTTAGCCATTAAAGCTCAGCTGTGCTGAGAGGGGGCTGGCTAGGTTCCTCCACATGCCACATCAACCTCCATCTGACTTGAGGGGGTGGGGGTGGGCCATACGTGGGCTGAAAATGATGTTGCAGCCCACTAAAACCCTGGGGTCATCAGAAGGAGTCTGATGGGAAGGAACAGTGTCCCAGATACCAGCGACTGGCAGGTGGGTACCAGTATTAGAGCTCCATCACCCCAGCAATTTAGTGCATTCTCACCATGCCTGGTGCGCGGATTTGCAGCACGGTACTCACATGACACCATGCCTGTCCTGCTGACACCTCGCCTCTTTACCAGCCTTTCCTAGAATGCTAAAAGTCTGGATTATTTTCCCTAAGTGCATTTAATGTGCCCTAAGTCTCCATGTAGCTTTAAAGGAACTGGGGGCTTGAATGGATTGCATCAGGTCCTGGCAGGGAAAAGCGATCTCTCCCAGCAGCCTCAATATAAAATCCAAACCTTGCATCCCAACCTCAAAAGCCTTCTTTAAAATCATACAATACCTGAATATCTGCAGAGATAGAATCAAACTCCCTCGATGCCCCCAAAGAGCCAGACTAAAGGTCGTTCTATTTTTGCCCGGGAGAAAGGTGGTCTGGTTGAAGTACTCATCTGCCAGGACCTGACTTGAGGGAGAAAGAGGAGGGGTGGAGTGGAGCGGAAGAGCAAAGGAGTGAAAGAGCAGCTCTTCAGGTGAAAGGGATCATAAGCTTGACGCTCTTCTGACTCAGAGGTAAAAAAACACAGAGGCAAACTAGGAGGGGAAATTAGGTGGGATGGAGGTCTTATTTCCCTCCATTCACAGGCATATGGGGAAGGAGTGGAGGAAGTGTCATTCATGAAGGCAAAGGGAGATATGGCGTTGGCAGGGCAATGTGCCATTACAGGGGAAGGAGCGATAGATATATAACCCCACTTTACCTTCCGGTCGCTCTGCTACCCTGGGGAACTTGAAGAACGAACCAGACCATTCACAGTAATGTATGTAATGCCAGGTCAGTTAAAAATAAAACAAATATCATCTATGACCTCCTTTCAGATGAGGAGGCTGACCTGGCATGCTTCACAGAGACCTGGCTGGGAGATGACAGTGGTCCGACATGGGTGCAGGCCCTCCCAGCTGGGTACTGTGTTAGTGAGCAGGTGAGGAAAAGTGGGTGGGGGGCGGAGTGGCTGTGTTCTATAGGGACAATCTTAACTTGACTAGACTTCCTGTTCGTGAATTGAATCACATCGAGTGTCTGTACCTGAGTCTGAAGGCCAGGGATAGACTAGGGATTGTCTTAGTGTACCAGCCACCCCGCTGCCTATCAGACTCCCTGGCTGAGCTCACGGAACTGGTCTCGGAGCTGGTGTTGGAATCACCCAGGCTTTTGGTCCTGGATGACTTCAACATCCCATTTGAGTCCAGTTTGTCAGGTGCAGCTCGGGAGTTCATGGTATCCATGACAACCATGGGCCTATCCTAATTGGTCCCCAGACACACACATTCAGCAGGTCACACTCTCGATGCTGTTTTCAGTTCCGAACAGACAGATCTGTGGGCGGAGGTAACAAATACCTCTGCATTGTCATGGACAGACCATTTTCTGGTCAGGGTTAGTATCACGGCTACCACCCGCCCCTGCAGGGGTGGGGGACCTATTAAGATGGTCTGCCCTCAAAGGCTGATGGATCCTTCCGGATTCCAGAAAGCCTTAGAGTGTTCTATGGCTAGTATCGTCGACGATCCTGTAGAAGCCCTGGTCAATAGATGGAATCAAGACCTAAGTAGGACTATCGACACGATCGCCCCCAAACGTCCTCTCGACCTGCTTCTAACCGGGCACCCTGGTATACAGAAGATCTCAAGGAGTTGAAACAGGAAGGACGACGACTGGAGCGCCGATGGCGGAAAACTCGACTTATATCCGACAACACATGACATAGAGAATATCTCCGTTCCTATGGGGTGGCAATATGTGCAGCGAGGAAAGCTTTCTTCTCTGCACGCATTGCGTCTGCGAATTCACGTCCAGCAGAACTGTTCAGGGTGGTGAGGGGTCTAACCCAGGCACTTTCTCCCCTGAATCCGACCTTAGAGCTTTAACAATCATTTCACAGATAAAATGTGGCCTCTGGCCTTCCCCTCGCTTTTTAAGCTGATGCAAAAGTGAGGAGCTTTTGCCAGGAACATCTCACCTGCAGTGCCCAAAACCTCTCCCTTTTTGGCCCCATTATCATCTGAGACTCCGGGGACACTCTGCACATGGTCTCTCCTAACTGGAACTTTGGATTACTAAGGACTTGCCATGACAAGTAATATGAGGCAATTCATAGGCTTGAACTCTTGTTTGCTGTGTATTGTGCACCTTTGTTTGTCATCAGCTAAGTGTTCCAGCAGACTGGGTTTGATTCGTGACTCCTAGACTTTCCTCTGTGTAGACTCATGCAGTGAGGAGTAGCCCATGTGAAAGCACTGGTAGTAGTAATTAGCTTTTGACTGTTCTGGAATTCCTTGGAGCCTATAGATCAGCTATATGATTTCTGAATTGTGTAACCATTAAACTTTGGCTATGAGATTTCCTGCCATAAAGAAGTCTCACTGATTTGGGTGTCCTGTGTCAGTTTGCCAGAATGTATTCTTGCACAAGGGCCCAGGAGACCTGACAGTGATCTTAGAAGCATAGACTAGTGGAGTTGAAAGGGGCCTACAAGGCCATTGAGTGCAACCCCCTGCTCAATGCAGGAATCCACCTTAAAGCATGCCTGACAGATGGTTGTCCAGCTGCCTCTTGAAGGCCTTTAGTGTGGGAGAGCCCACCATCTCCTTAGGTAATTGGTTCCATTGTCGTACTGCTCGTAACAGTCAGGAAGTTTTTCTGCCTTCCTGTAACTTGAGCCCATTATTTTCAGGTCATCTCTAAGCTTTTTGTTGAGCCACATTGGTTTCTTCTGTTGTCTTCTATCTTTTTTCCTTGTTGGAATTGTTTGTAATTGGGCCTTTAAAAATTCCTTTTTTAAAAACTCCCACCCATCTTGGACTCCTTTTCTCATTAGGGTCACTTGCCATGGGACCTTACTTATCATAGTTCTGAGTTTCTAAAATCGGCTTTCCTGAAATCCAGAGAACGTGTTTGGCTACACTCAGCTTTTGTTTCCTTTGAAATCAAGAACTCAAGTATGATGTGGTCACTTTCCCCCAGTGTTTCCGTAACTGCCACTTTATCCACTAAGTCCTCCCTATTGGTCGGTATCAAGTCAAGGATAGCTGTTCCTCTAGTTCCTTCTTCTACTTTCTGTGGGAGAAAGTTATCAGTCACACATGTCAGGAATTTTTTGGAGGGGCCACTTTTGGCAGAATTTGTCTCCCAACAGATATCAGGGTAATTGAATCCCCCCCACATTACTACTACATCGGATTTCCTTGGAACACTGGCAATTTGCTTTTCAAATTTGTCTGCAGTTGGACAAGGGGCTTCCTCCTCCTACCTCTGAAGAACTCCTTTCAAAGGATGGACCACACAGAGCTTGAGGGGGCCTGCTGGCGAATGGCAACTCTGCATGCAAGTGGAGGGGCAGCTTGGCTATTTTGCTCACCCTGCATTGCCAGGGCATTCCAGATGCTGGGCTTTCCCACTAGGCTGTGAAGTGTCAGCACGCATCTCCAGCCCTTATTTTCATGGCCTGCCGCTGATGTGGACTGCAGCGCACACATGGGTGGTGCTGCTGCTGTTCCTGACTTTGGCTTGCCCTGGGACTTCCTAGGCTGACCCCTTGGCTACTGGAGGTTTCCCTTCTGTGTGGTTTGGTATCTGTGGTTACTGTGTCTCCCCTGGAGTCAGCATCTCTTGGTCAAGGATGTGAGCTTCCTGCTGCCTGGTGTGGATGGTCCAGTGCAAAAAGGAATTCCTGTAGCCCCCCCCCCCCCCACCTCGTGCTACACATTCCTCTTAATGGCTTCTGGTTTGTGCCAGGCGGGCTTCTTCTGAGACTTCCACATGCCTTCGTTCTGGCAATATTACCATTCATAAGAATGTTTTGCATCCCAAGATTTGCAGCTTTGTAGCCTATGAATATTCAGGCCTCATTTTGCCGTGTGTGTGTGTGTGTGTGTTGAACCAAGATCTTTCCCCCTCCCTCTCTTTACCTCTTTCTAAAATTGCAGATTCAATTAGTTCTATTTGCTGCTTTAGTAATAAAACAATTCTCCCTGTGACATTAAAATGAGCTTCCCTCTTTATGCTTTTTGGTTCTAAGTGGTGCTTTTTGACTGGGGGAAGAGGAGCCTAGGGCCAGCCTGCCCCCTCCCCAAATAAAAGGTGTGCCAACACCGGAGTGATGGGCCAGTGAGACAAATTGATGGGTGCTCTTGAAAGACATCTGTTTAGGAAGCTCAAAGAGTCTCAAAGTCAGGCAGGCTATGCTTAGTACATCACTAAAAAAGCAGCGACAAATCAGCTGAATGAAATGCTAATTTATTTACTGAATCAACCTCCCCATCCTAGTCTGCTCCCCAAGAAATCCAACCTAAGGGTCTTTTGGGGTAGTTTAGGCCCTCAGACTCTACTGTTTGCTTTGCATGTTTGCTGTGGTCCTACAACATTTGATGTCCAGTGGGTGAAAAGCCCCTGGGGGAATAACCAGGCACCTGTTTTTCCGAATATGCACATTTTCCTTTATTTGATTCTGCGTCTTTAGGGACAGACGACAGCCGTGAAGTCGATTTACTGGCTTTATATACTGCACTTTACAATTGTTTCTATGGGAGTTTCGCAGTAGAGTCGGATAAGAGGTGTAGGTTTGATGGAGGAAAAGTTCTTGAAAGGACCGCCCTAGTGGCTGTTGGCACCTCCCACCAGAATTTTCCTCCATTGGTTTGGATTGCTTTTCAAACTATTATTTAGAAATTAATGGAGGCACAGCCGTGCCTCCATTGTTAAGGGCCGTCAGTAAAAAACACATTCCGCCATGTTAAAGTGATAATGGGTGTGTGTGTGTCATTATAACAGCCATAAAATTGAAAATGTTTCATCAACCTTTCTGAAATTTACAGGTGCTAGAAATAAATGTTTGTTTTACATTACCTGGAAATTTCAAGAAGATTGGTGAAAGATTGAGGGAAGGAGAGCAGTTTAAAGTAGAAAAGGAATACAAACCTATCTCCCTGCTTTTGTAAAATTTACTTCCGGGTTGCGACTTTTGTGCTCACAGTTTGCATAATTTCTAGAGCCTTATTAATGAATCCAGTGGTGGGGTCTTCTTCCTCCTTGACTGTAGTTGGTGGAAAGCTTTTCGTTTTTTAAAAATTCCCTTCGGTTGACTTTTAAGGACTATTTTAACCTCTCATTCAAGTCAATGAGGCGGCCATCTTCCCTCATAGCGCGACACACGCTCAGTAGCGTCGCTCTCCCCCCTCCCTCCTGCCTTAGAATGTGGGGTGGGTGAGTGAAATGGCCGCTGCCTCTAGCACAGACCTTTTGAGTGAAGAAGAAGAAGAGTTTTTCTTTTCTCTTCTGGAACATGCATTTCTTTGGCTCTGAGAGTATTTTGGGCTATCTTCATAAGGCCAGTTTGCTCTTTTGCTCCCTGGTGAAGCAGGGTGTGGTTCCTCTGGATCCATGGTAACCTGATCTTCAGATCTCTCCTGGGAATAGGTGGCTATACCTTTCTTTCTATCCCCACCCCCACCCCATACACACTGCTATAAGTTCAAAGCTTCAAACACTTCATTTAATTAGTTTGGGATGTGTTAAGTTTTAAGTACAATGTTGAAACCTTTCAAAGTGCTTCTGGGCCTACAATGTTGGTTTCGGCCTAGTCACCCTGTTTTTCTAATAAGGTTTAGAAACAGTTGAGCTGACGTTTATTTTGCATAGTGTACACACATGGATTTTCTTTCTAATCCTTGCAGTCTACACTGGCTCCCTCCTTGATGTGTTTTTGGATGCAGACAAACCCTTTTTTGTTCCAGCAGACCTTTGGCAAATCATCTGGACCTCTGTCTATACCTTTGACTTTTAAATTGTTATGTATTTAAAATGTTTTAAATGCTTTAATATTGAAAAGTATTTAATTATATTTTTAACTTTTGTATATTTAGGCTGACCATATGAAAAGGAGGACAAGGCTCATGTAACTTTAACAGTTGTAGAGAAAAGGGAATTTCAGCCAGTGTCATTTGTATACAATTAGTCCCTGGTGAAATTTCCTGTTCATCACAACAGTTAAAGTTGCAGGCACTATACTAGAGTGACCATATACAAAAGAAGGCAGGGCCCCTGAAACTTTAACTGTTGTGATGAAGAGGGAATTTCACCAGGAACTAATTGCATACAAATGACACTGGGTGAAATCCCCTTTTCTCTACAACTGTTAAAGTTACATGAGCTCTGTCCTCCTTTTCATATAGTCAGCCTAGTATATTCCTGTTTATAGGTTTTAGCTGTATATGTTTTAGTTTTGTAAGGCTGCCCTGAGGCCCAGCATTGGGCAAAAGGCAGGATACTACTACTACTACTAGTAATGTTTCAGATTTCACTTCTGCATCTGATATTCTTTTGCATTTACTTTTCTTTATAAACCATTCATATCTTAAGACAAGTTAAAAGGGGTATTCACTGTTTTCATGCTTATGTTATAAAATCTATTTTCAACAGGCCTAGTAACTTCAAGAGTAACAAAGTTGGGGAAAATCCTCAATCTCTTTGCTATCAGAGGCACTGAGTAAGGGACCCCTGGAGATAATTTAGACTGACCCCAACCACAAAACACTATTCCCCCTTCTGAAGAGATCTGGACCACAAAGTAGCAGGCCATAATAACAGTTCTCATGTGGCCATTTGCTTATGAGGCAGGTGCTCTGCTGGCTACCAAATGGAGGAATAACAGGCCATAAAGTTGCCTGGCTGGGTCTGCCAGAAATCCAGCCTCAACACTCCTGGAAGGTCCATGTTCTATAGCACCTGCTGTCAGAGGAACTTGAGGGAATCCCACCCTCCACCCCTGGGTTTAATTTACTGGCTTCCCCTGGCTGGACCTTGCAGGAAACTATAGGGACAGACAGAGCAGGCATTCATAGCACACATAGAATGCTGAGACTGGCAGATCTAAAAGCAAGTGTGTTGCTTTTCAAGAACCAAGAAAATTCAATGGGTCTTACTTTTGAGTAAATATCTAGAAATGGAAATGCAGCCTGTGCAAGAACTGAGTAGGGTGACCATATTTGGGAAACCAAAACAGAGGACACCTAGTGGGGGGGGGCAGGAAAATGGCTTTCTGGGGCCACCTTAAAGTCCCCAATTGGAGTGGAGGAGGGGAAAGCATGTCATTCTCACCCCACCCCACTGCTCCAATCAGGCCATTTTCTATAATGCCTGGAATGACACGTTTTTCCCTTTTAAGGCCTTGATTGGAGCAGTGGGAGAGAATGACACACCTCCAGAAAGCATGTCATTCCCCCCTGCCACGCTAATGGTGGCCTTAAAAGGGAAAGTGTGTAATTCCAGGTCATTATAGACTATTGCATAAAATCCCCCCTGACACCGAGGATAGAACAAAAACCAGGAGAAATCTGGGGAAATCCTGACAGTTTTTTATTATTATTTATTATTGCATTTATATCCCACCTTTTTTCCACCAAGAAACCCAAGGTGGCATACATAATCCTCCTCCTCTCCATTTTATCCTCACAACAGCAACCCTGTGAGATGGGTTGGGCTGAGAGTCTGCAACTGGCCCAAAGTCACCCAATGGGTTTCCATGGCTAAGTGGGGAGTAGAACCCAGATCTCCCAGCTCCCAGTCCAACACTTTAGCCACTAGGCCACACCCTAGTGGTCACCCTAGAATTGAGACATGCCAAGTTGGAAGCAGATTGGTTCGTGCCTTGATTTTTAGGATATTTTTTTTAAAAGTTTGACTTCAAATGTTTTTCTAAAATTCAAGGCATGAACCAATCTGCTTTCAACTTGGCATGGCTAAAGCCTTACTTAAGAGGTATCATGGTGCCAAGTTTCATCTCTTCATCTTTACTTTCTTTCTTTCTTTTTAATGTACTGCTCAAGGCCCAGACCCCAAAGAGGAGTTTTGGGTTTGAAGTTTTAAAAATTCCTAAAACTCAAGGCATAAACAGATCTGCTTCCAACTTGGCATGGCTCAATCCCTACTTAAGAGCTACCATGCTGTCAAGTTTCATCCCTTTATCTTTAAAAATGATGGAATTGTAAGCATTTTAGTTAATTTAAAAAAATTAATTGAAGTTTTAAACATTTCTAAAAATCAAGGGATGAATGGATCTGCTTCCAACTTGGCATGGCTAAATCCCTACTTCAGAGCTACCATGGTGCCAAGTTTCATCTCTTTATCTTTAATTTCATTTTTTAAACTTGTACTGCTCAAGGTCCTGGACCCCAAAGAGATTTCTGTTTGAACTTTAAAAAATTCCTAAAAATCAAGGCATAAACGGATCTGCTTCATACTTGGCATAGCTATAATCTACTTAAGAGCTACCATGATGCCAGGTTTCATCTCTTTATCTTTAAAAATGAGGGAGATGCAAGCATTTTGGTTGATTTATTAATGTTAAAAGTGAGTTCAACACATAACACTAGCTTTGATTTTATATTGGATGTCAAGATGGTATAACATTATGGCTGACGCCGGCTTGGTTGTCAACTGTATAATATCCAGTCATCCGTTACACAAAACCATGAAATTCATTAAACAAAAAACCTACGGTTTACAAAAACAATGTTAAGGCTCTACAGATTCCAACCAAGCACCAAAAAGCAGGGAAATTGGGAGTTAAGGCTCACAAGCATTAACACCACATCCTCCCTAAGGAGGCAGAAAGTGCAAGTGAAATTCTCATTCTCCCAAAGCAGAAAAACCATGAGGACAGGGTGGAGAATATGATATGCAGAGGTGACTGTGGGGTTGTGGAAAACTGATCACGAACAACTGAGGGCCACCTACTTCTCTTTTTTTGTTTAGAGCAGCCCTTCCCCAACCTGGTGCCCTCCAAAGGTGTTGGACTACAACTCCCATCATTGCAAGTCAGTATGTCCCATGGTCAGGAATGCTGGGACTTGTCATCTCAAACACCTGGAGGGCAGCAGGATGAGGAATGCTGTTCCATACCCTTACCAAATACAGGGTCTGCCCAATACTTTTCTCTCACACACATCTCGCATATAGCAGCACTCTTGATAACAAAAGGGGCACTATTCATTACAGATCTAGAACCAGAGCATGTGCCAGGCACTTCCAACTTTTGGTCAATATCCTGCCTTTCAAAGAACCAATGTTTTTTTTCTTAAAATGTATTTATAAAAAATATACTGTTCACTCCCCACAATCCCTGCACAATACATCATCTCATCAAAGCAACAGTGGAGCAGAAGAGGTTTAGTTTGGCTGTCTTGAACACCTTTCAGATGAGATTAGTTTGCAATCCTATACCTCTTGGGAGAAAGCCCTAGTGAATTCAGTGGCACTGACTTCTGAGAAGACATGTATAGGAGTGAACCTTCTCCAGCCTGGTGCTCTCCAGATGTGTTACACTGTAACTCCCATGTTATGTGCTATGGGGAAGACAAAAATCAATTCATACTTAATTTTAAAATAATACGCATGAAAGTATTAGGTGGTAGCTCTGTCTTTGATCTCACACTGCTGAACAAGTAAGGGAAATCCTTTATCTATTATTCAAGAAACCGACATCCTATGCCATGTGTTGAAAATTAATGTTGATGTCTGAAGGGCTATCTGGATTAGGTATTCAAGATTCATTCATTGTTGTTTCATTTGGTTTTGACAGTTTATTTAAAGTGATGCAGCTCTTTTGTAGTTCCTTGATTGATCACATATCTTAATGCTGGAAAACATCATACTTTAGTACAGATGTGGGCAGAAAATAGATCTATCCTGATGATTTGGACATCAACTCGCGGCATTCCTGATAACTGCCCATGCTGATAGGGGCTTTGACAAGTTGAATTCCAAAACATCTGGAGATCTACATTCTGCCTTCCCTTGTTCTTGAACAACATTCCCCAACCTGGTGCCTGTCAGATGTGTTGGGTTGCAACTCTCAACATAAGGAGATGCTCTAAGAAATGAGAAGTAGCTGGTCCTAAGTTGTTCATCATCATTTCCCACAACCCCACAGGCACCTCTGCATGTCAAATTCCATATCTAGATTTTTGAGATGACAAGTCCCAGCATTCCTGACCATGGGACATACTGACTTACAATGATGGGAGTTGGAGGGCACCAGGTTGGGGAAGGGCTGCTCTAAACAAAAAAAGAGAAGTAGGTGGCCCTAAGTTGTTCGTGATCAGTTTTCCACAACCCCACAGTCACCTCTGCATATCATATTTTCCACCCTGTCCTCATGGTTTATCTGCTTTGGGAGAATGAGAATTTCACTTGCACTTTCTGCCTCCTTAGGGAGGATGTGGCGTTAAGGCTTGTGAGCCTTAACTCCCAATTTCCCTGCTTTTTGGTGCTTGGTTGGAATCTGTAGAGCCTTAACATTGTTTTTGTAAACCGTAGGTTTTTTGTTTAATGAATTAAGACACATTCTGTTAGCTCCACCCCCAGTCGCTCCCTATCCTTGATGCTGTTAGCAGAACTTGGGCTACATGTCACTGAACCTGGAGCTAAAGGGTTTATGTGTACCTGAACAAGGTGGGCGGGGATTACTGGGATGTTTTTGCTCCGCCCTTTCCTGTTTCCTTTCTCAACTTCCTTCTTCTTGTTCCCTTCCTCATGAACGGATGAGGGGATGGCTGACCCGAGCCATACTATCCCAGGATGGAAAGCTACCTGTTCCTAAAGGACAGTTTCTTTTAAATCACCACTGGAGTGCTTCTTTTCGTCGAGACATGTAACTACTCACAGGGACCTGGTTCGAGGGCGACAATAGATGCCCCTGCCTATTTGCTGATTGGCCACCTATGTTCCATGTTGACACCATGACTGCCCTATCCACCCCCCACAGCCTCCCCATCACCATCCACTGCTGAGGAAGGCAGCACTGGCCCAACATTCATGCAAGCACCAGCCAACTTGCGCATGTGGGCGACAGAGCCCCATGCACAGCTGCCCCACCCCCAATTGCTCCCTATCCGTCTCCGTGTCATCGCAACAGGCTGTAACTTGACTGAAGGACACTTTTGTTGAAAACGGGACATCTCTGTGAAGAGCAACATTGTAACAGAACAACGTGGCCTTCGGCGGGCAGATGTGCTCTAAGGAGGCGGTTGCTACAGCAAGAAAAACCGATAACGCAGGCTTGAGTAGGCAAGGGGGTGTGACGGGAGAGGGGGAAGCTAACATGATTAAGACACTATGCAAGAGATCCAATCAGAAACAAAAAAACACAGCCTTTAATGTAAATCCAGATTACTTTATTTTTAACTGAAAACAAATTAATTGTTAAAACAACAGGGAGTGCTTTTAAAAGAAAGATGGAAAGAACATACAGTGCATGACATAGATCCAATCAGAAACAAAAAAAAACCACCGGTTACTCCTGTGTTAATGGCAAGAACATAGAAATTCCCCTTCCTTTTGCAGCCATCACGACGGTCAACGATGTTCCAAGTCGTGGATGGAGAAGTGGGAGGGGTGGCCAGGTAGAGGAAGAGCAGGGGCAGTCATTCACTCATGAAATCACCAGCCCTGCGCTCCAAACTACGTCCACTATTAGCATTAATCCGAATGGTCACTAAATTGGTCACATTAAGAAACTGCGCTCTAACTGCAGAGAAAAAATTTAAATCTCGGTAAATTGACGCCTCGAGAATGTGCCTTATTGGAGACTTTAAATCGGCTGTACGTCTGATTTGTGCCCAGCTCGACTGTCTGAAATGCCGTCAGTGCGCATTCAGTGAGGCGCAAATAAGCCATCTAGAGGCACCCTGGAAGTGTGGAAAGGGTGGTGCTCTGTGCTCTACGTCCTCCTCTCCTGCTGTTGATTTTTTTAAAAAAAGCAAACAACCAAAATACAGGTGGATTTCCTCCATAATATCTAGGATTTGTTCACTCACTTTTTATGGGACAGCTATAAAATTATGCTGAACCTGAGATCCCATCCTGGCCACCAGAACCTTCCAATCCCAGCGGAAATGGGTTACAGACACAGTCCTCTCCCTTTGTGTAACAGCATTTAATTGAAGCTCCTCTAGAAGGTTTACAGCCCTGACATTTATAGGAAGATGACCACTGTATAAAACGTTGGAAAGGGAGAGAGCCATGGACTGCATCTGTGTAATTCCCTAGCTGTGAAACAAAGTTTTGCAAAGGCTCAAATGATTCCACCATGAGGGCTGGGTTGGGGTATAGTAGCCTTAGCCCTTAGCCCTTTTAGGGCAGGTGTGGCACCTCCTGGTACTGAACAGAGTTAACAGATTCATAAATTGTTCCTGCTTCACGCAGAGCTAAACGGAATGCCATAGGTATGGACATTCCTTGGGGGGCTATTATGATGAGCCTGTAAGCATGTGCAGGACATGTGCCAGGGATGTCCTGCAGCCCATTGTATCACAGGGGTGCATCTCTCTGTTACTCGTTGGGTTGCAGATGAGTTTGCCTTATGCATCCCACATGCCCTTTGTAAACACCACAAGTTAAGAATTCGCTTCCAAGTTAAGGTTGTATGAGAATTCCATTCCTGTTTGCAAATCATGTGACAATGTCTCGTTCACAGCCTCAAATGTGAATGCGAAGAGCAAGCAATTCTTGAGGAATTTTGCCATGTCCTGAACTTGCATTCACATTGGAAAGGGTGCCACTGTGCAAGCGTGTATTTCCCTTCGATACCTGCATTTTCACACTACAGCCTATGGAGGAAAATGCATATTTTCAATTGGGAAAAAATGTGCAGTTTTATTAATATATTTTTTTCAGTTGGGAAAAATGTGCACTTTATCAAATGCACATTTTCCCCAATCAGAAAAAATGAGCTCCTAGAAAGAATTTGGAGAACATCAGTGAGCTCGAACAATGCATGTTGGCCCATCCCTACATGTCTGTATAGCTGCATAGGGACATCTGTCACTTTTCAAGCCTCCAGGGCCAGATGATTTGCAACTCTGGGTTCTGAAGGAGCTTGTGGCTGTTATTTCAGAGCATGAAAATTCAGGTTTTTTTGGGGGGGGAGGGAAATAGGCACTTGCAGTCTCTAATGTTTGAGAATTCCTGGAGAACAGGTGCTAGAGGATTGGCGACAGGCAAATGTTTCCCCCATCTTCAAGAATATGGTGGATCAGGGAAACTGCAGACCTGATGTCAATATGAGGCAAAATTATGAACAGTTGATTAAGCAGTCAACCTGTGTGTTTTGTTTTCATAGAATCATAGAATAGTAGAGTTGTAAGGGGACTATAAGGCCATCGAGTCCAACCCCCTGCTCAGTGCAGGAATCCACCTTAAAGCATGCCTGACAGATGGTTGCCCAGCTGCCTCTTGAATGCCTCTAGTGTGGGAGAGCCCAAGACTTCCTTAGGTCATTGGTTCCATTGTTGTATTTCTCTAACAATTAGGAAATTTTTCCTGATGTCCAGCTGGAATCTGTTTTCCTGTAACTTGAACCCATTATTCCGTGTCCTGCACTCTGGGTTGATCGAGAAGAGATCCTGGCCCTCCCCTGTGACAACCTTTCAAGTATTTGAAGAGTGCTATCATGTCTCCCCTCAGTCTTCTCTTCTCCAGGCTAAACATGCCCAGTTCTTTCAGTTTCTCTTCATAGGGCTTTGTTTCCAGACCCCTGATCATCGTCATTGCCCTCCTCTGAACACGCTCCAGCTTGTCTGCATCCTTCTTGAAGTGTGGTGCCCAGAACTGCACGTAATACTCAAGATGGGGCCTAACCAGTGGCAAGGGCTTAGCATTCTTAGGCCCTGGTAAGGCCTGGGTTATAGGGTTTTATTATAGACCTGATCTTTACCAAGGTTTTGGGGGGGTCAGATTTCCCAGGGAGACAGGAATGGAAATAGGACGGCACCATGAAAACCTTCGAGTGGTGCTGGTATTGGAAGTCAGAGAACCTTTTCTGTATGGTTCTCTAGCAAGCAATAAATGGTGGCTGAGCTTTAAGTAGGGGTTTGGCTTCCTTTAAGCTGGCATACCCTGCCACCACAGTTACTTTTAAAGGGTCTGGTCTGTTTTAGCAGGCTGCAATGATGTGGGGTGGCTGTGGAATACTGGTGTTTTCATGGCTGATCTTCAGAGTCCATGGAAGGCAATGCAATCTCCTCTGAATGCAGATCAATGATCCTCTAAACTTGTTTAGAGAATTGCTGGCATGTCGTAAATATAGTATATAGTATATCTTAACTTCTGCAAAGTGTTTGACAAGGTTTCCCATTTGTTTTTGTAGCTTTTTGGGTTGTTGTAGTAGTTTTAAATGTATGTGTGTATTGTGTGTATGTTGTATGTTGTATGTTTTTGCTGTTTTAATTTTTGTATATTGTTTTTAATTGTTTTAATCCTATGTAAACCGCCCAGAGAGCTTCGGCCATGGGGCGGTATACAAATGTAATAAATAAATAAACAAAATAGTAAATTATGGGTTAGATCCCACTACTGTTAGGTAGATCAACAGTTGGTTGAGGAAGCATACTAAGAAGTGCTAAATAATGGCTCAGCATCCTCCTAGAGGGAGGTCTCAAATGGAGTGCCACAGTGCTCTGTCCGAGGCCCTGTGCTGTTCGGCATTTTTTTTAAATGACCTGGATGTAAATGATATAAATATCAAATTTGCAGTTGCCACAAAGCTAGGAGGGATAGCCAATACCAAAGAAGACAGCATAAAGATTCAAAAGGATCTTGATAGACTGAAACAAGAAGCTAACAAGATGAAATGAAATATTAAGTCTTGCATTTAGGTGCAAAAATAAATAGAGAAAGCAAAAAAGAAAGCAAAAAAAGAAAGCAATGTACAATGGGAGAAACCTGGTTTGGCAGTAGCACATATGAAAAGGACCGAGGTGCCTTAGTGATCACCAGGTGAATATGAGCCAGCAGTGTGGTGCAGCTGCTTAAAAAGATAATGTAATCTTAGGCTGCATTAACAGAAGCAGAGTTTCTTCATCATGGGAATTAATAGCCTGCATTGGTCAGGCTGCATTTTGGGCACCACGTTTTAAGAAGGACATTGACATACTGGAGCATGTAAGAGATGAGCAAGCTGGATGGTGAGGGATCTGGAAACTGGATCCTACAAGCTAAGGGTTGAAAGATCTGGGTATGTTTAGCCTGGCGAAAATTAAGGGAAGACATGATGGTGGTCTTCAAACATCTGAAAGGATGTCATGCAAAAGAACCAGTGATGGAAATTGCATGAAAGCCGATTTAGGAGAAACTTGGGAGAAACTTCCTAACAGTGAGGGCTGTTTGACAGTGGCATAGACCAACTGCCTCAGGAGGTGATGGGTGGTATCTAAGCAAAGGCTGGCCTCTTGTCAGAGATGCTGCATCTGCATCCTGCATTGCAGAGCCTGCCTTGAGCAGAGGGTTGGACTAGATGATCTCCAAGTACCTCCCAAATCTATGATTTTATTATATTCCTTTCATGCCTACCCTGCTTGAAGATGAGTCCTTTGTGACTCAAAAGTTTTCAACATGGATTTTAAACATTGGTTGGCTCACTTGTTCTGTGTTCCTTGTTCTATTGCAACTCCCAGCTAGAAAATATCCATACTTAGAATTTTGGTTGACAAGTTGCTTGGGCTGTGTTTTGAGAGAGGTCACCTGAATTTGGGAAGGGACACATCACAGATGGAGAGAGCAAGCACAAATGGTCTGGTAACAGACACAGAAGAGACAAATTATATTGGCCTCTGGAAGATTAATCCACATAGAAGACACAATGCAATAATATCTTTAGGACTAGGTTTCAGCTGATCGTACGCTTCCGTTAATAACCTAACACAGTGACAAATCCTACAAAGAAATTGTGTCCATTTCAGATAGAAAGCCGTTTAACAGCCAGATGAAAAATTAGACTGTAGAATGGGATGAGGAAGACATCC
Source organism: Anniella stebbinsi (assembly GCA_029215795.1). Taxonomy (NCBI): domain Eukaryota; kingdom Metazoa; phylum Chordata; class Lepidosauria; order Squamata; family Anniellidae; genus Anniella; species Anniella stebbinsi. The sequence goes on along the minus strand of JARDYH010000007.1, from coordinate 45,241,179 downwards.
AAGTTAAGCAATTAATCAAACTGATGGTAACGTGGCAAGGAAATAAACGTGATAAAAAGGATTTGCTAGAGCAGATTACAGACAAATTTTTAAAAGTAGCACAAGGGGCTGGTTGGCTCGGGAATTGCCCTCCTCAGGAATCTTCAATCATTCCTGTAATCAATTCTGCATTTCCTTAATAGCAGCTTGTGTGGAATAAGGGCCTTCTCTCTCTCCATTGTCTTAGATTAATCTCTAACAGCAATCCATACATTAAGCGGGGTATTGAATATTTGTCTCACAACAATGCTCTTGGAAGTTGTTTATTTCCCAGCTAGTCCTTCTGCGAGGCGTTTAGGTCCTGTACCTAAATTCTGCAAGATGCCTCCCCGTAATATCTGCTGCACTCGATGCTCTGGTTCCCAGCACCTCGCTTGGCAAGCAGCTGTTTGGGGGCCTTGCAATTACAGGCAGCTTTTCTCATAAACGGATTGTTTGTTTCTGGAGACAATTATGCTGACTTTATTATACAATGTATGTTTCGCCGCAGCAACCAACCTGCTTTATGGGGTTTCGTAATAAAATACCAAGCTGGGATATGCTCTGCTTGCTAATATGATTCAATTGTATTGTGTTATCTGACCTTTAAAGGGAACTTGCAATCTATAATAACACGGCTGAATAGATCCAATGGTGCTGAAGGATGGCAGGCTTGGAAATGCTCTCTGTATACAAATGGAGGCCCATTGGGACCCTCTTAATTCCTCAGCCATTGAATGTCAGGTGCAATGGGATTCGCAGGGTGGAGGTACTGAAGCGGGCTAGAAAGGGCAGCTTCCCTTCCTCCTGGGGTGGTGGGGGGTGGGCAGGGCAGAGTCTTCAGTTCAAGCTAGGAAACTCCTGGAACTTGCTCATCTCTGGGAAGTCAAATGTTTAAAGGATATTTCTCCCCCTATTGGGTTCAGTTTACCCCAACCTGGCAACCTCCAGATATTTTGGATTGCAGTGCTTGTCATTCCCAACCAGCATAGGCACCAGATTGGGGAAAGCTGTTGTACAGGGGAGGGGAGGGACTGTGACTAGAGCTGCTGCTTTGCATGCAGAAGGTCCCCAGTTCAACCCCTAGCAATGTCTCCAGGTAGGGCTGAAAAAACCTCTGCCTGAAACACTGGAAAGCTATTGCTGCCAGTCAGTGTTGAAAAAACTGGGCTGGATGGACCAAGGGTCTCACTTAGTAGAAGGCAGCTTCCTATGAACAACGTGAAGTGACTTGGGGGCTGGGGACCGGCGCCACAGGTAGGCCTGGTCGGGCTCCTGCCAATGGCCAAGCAAGGGGCCAACTGACAAGAGCTCCCTGGAGTTGCTCCCCCTCCTCACCATTGTAGTCCACTTGTTCACCTCCTCTTTCTCCTCCCTCCCCTTTGCAGGGGCATCCGTGTCAGTCCTAGATTCCTTTTAGCAGAGCCGTAGGTCTTCCACCTACTTGCCTTTCCTGACAGAGTGGTGGGAGGAGGAGTTACTTCAGGTGAGTGGTGAAAACAAAAAGTGTTGCTGGAATTTGCAGTTCAGAAAAGGACTGCTGCAGTGGTAGGCAATTCTTCTTCTGGATGTAAGACACCCCGTCAGTGCCTCCAAGGCATGCATGAACCTGTTAATAGGCACTGGGCCCAGGGCTGAACAGCAGTGGCTGCATCCCTCCAGAGAGATGCTGAAGCATGATTGTCGGTTTGCACCATGTTTCCCATCTTATGGGGGCAAAATCTGCCCCATGTTTCCATACTTTGTTCAGGAGCCCTTTGTAGAAGATACTCACTCTTGGGCTGTTGCCTTTCAGGCCTTCCGGCAGGGGCTCTAGCTCTTCTCAAGGCAGAGTCCCCCTGGCTCCTCCTGGCTCCCCGGGGTCTTTCCATAGTTCTGGTTCTTCAGTTGCATGTGCCTGGCTCTTGCCTTTCCCAGGCTCCCAGTGGTCACCCTGGCTATGTGGATCTGCCAGTTGGTTTCCAAGGCTGCTTCTTTCTGTGCCAACTCTGCCTGCCCTCCCTTTGTTCTCTTATTATTTAAGATTTTATCAAATACTTGCTTCAACACACAAAATACAAGGTAATTAAATACAATTGCAGATCTGCAAAACATAAAATGCATGTTGCCCAAACACTTTGCGTAAATACCATATGATATTATAATGGCATCACTGATAATATCCTTAAAAGCAAAGGCAGGCATGTTGGCCCATAAGAAAAATTCCAAAATGCACACTGTTGGGCAATACTTTTATTAAGACCAACCAAAAAGTCACAAAATTGCAAGCAGACTTTTGAGTCCTCCAGAACTCTTAATTAGGCTGGATGCTAAGCAAAGCAAGCTGGGGAGGCGTCCAAGTGTTGGGGGGAAGCTGATGTGTTTAAGAAGCAACACTGACTGCTTAAATAGGGTGCGAGACGTGAGACCCATTAGGACCAACTGTTCCCACCATGGTGGAAGTAGTGAGACCACCACCAAGGGTGGAAAGAGGAATTTTCCAGGGTTGAATACATTTCCAGGGTCAAGCTGTTGTGGGTGGGGTGAGAGCCCTCCCATTTGCGGGGTGGGGTGTTTTTTTTGAGCTGTTGCTGGTGGCCAAATGATGAGGGTGGGACACCAGAAATGGAACCCCCCTGAGGCCACAGAGAGCGTGGCTCTGGTGGATTCCCCTCTTAGTCATCACTTACAGACCACAAATTGGGTTTCTTAGTTTTATCTTCAATTTAAGACATTTACATTCTGCCTCTCCAAACTGTCGAGGAAGTTTACAAGTAAAGTAAACCTAAAGCTAAACAGACCATGTGAATAAACAAATGGGATAAGAATAACACAAAACTAAAGAAAGTATAGCAGCGTGCCAACAAATCAGATAAAATTTGAGATCTAAAATTGGCAGCAAAACAGCAATATGTTAAATTAAAAGTTCTTCATGAAGAACAGTGTGTTTACCTGGCACTGAACCACCATAAGAAGACGTGCCAGGTGTATGGGGGGGGGGTTCCCCAGGTGTGGGGCCACCACAGAGCAGGCCCATTTCCGCCATCCTTCCTTGTCTGGCCTCCAGTAGGCAGGTGATCCCAAATAACAGCTGTAGCACTAGAAGGTTCATGTGGGAGAAGGCAGTCCTCAGGAGAGGGTGGCCCCCAGGGCCCCCAGTGGACACACAGCACTTGAACACATCCCTGCTTGGAATGAAGTCTCATGCGGAATTGGATTTACTTTCTAGTGTGTGTTTTTGGAGTGTAGCTCTAAGCTGGATTTGGTTACCTCCCGGTGTGAAAAAGCTGGTTTACTCCAAACCAGGAAGGGCAGTAGATACAATGCTAAGATGACGATAACAACAACAAGGACCATGCTATCTCCTCTAGACAACATGGCGTCAACAAAGCAGCAGCAGCCTCCCCCATGATTCAAGAGCACAACACAGCTCTCTCCGCAGTCAGGCAGCTCCAGGCTGTATAAAGCAGTGGAGGGAATGAATGCATATCCAAGAAGGGCCCTTTTGAGAGGAAGAAGGAGCTTGTTCAAGGTGCCACAGGTGGCAGAAATTGCTCTTGGAGGACAGAGCCGTGCAAGTGCCAAGGGAATGCTCGCCTCCACTGGCTGTGAGTGCTTTTAGGGTGTTGCTGGGGGAGGGAATTGTGCTGCCCCAGCTGGTGAGCACCAAAGTTCCAGAGCCAATGGCAAGTTCCCCACATCCCACCAGTGATGACACCACAAAGCCAGCTCCCCAAGGACTTCCTTGCATGGTTGACTGGCTGGCTGGCGCCTCTGGAGGACTTGAGGGCGGCACCATGGTTGTTGGGTGAAGAGGTTGCTTGAGCGCATTTTATGGTGTACTTTGGCTGAGGGAGTGCCTGTCCCGTGTCTCCATCCAGAGTATCCGCTCCCCCAGAGGGTAGGTCTTGTTGCCTTCCTTGTCCTAGGGCCAAACAACACATGATGTGAAATGCGTCACTGGTATTGTGTGCATCTTTCTTAGAAGGGCAAGTCGAAACCCCTGTGGGCTTAAATCAGGACCATGAGACATGGGGGAGGGAGGAAGAAGGGGCTTATTCCCCTCCCCACAAGCCACTGTCCCAATCTCCTGTTCACACAGGCTGGCTCACCCTGGAATGGCCCATCACGGGTGGCCGTTTGGCTTTGCATATGCCCCCACCCCAGATACAGAACTTGCATGAGGACTGACTGGGCATCCTAGGCTGTGGGTGGGGTGCACATGATATGTTCCCAGAAGCAAGGTGTGTGGCCAAGCCCTGTCAGCCCTCGGCCCTGCCTGTTGTATTTCAATAGGCAAAGCACTGGAAGACCATCTGTTGTCACTGTTGAGGAAATGGAACATCTTCTGTTCTGTCATGGCCCAGACAACTGATAAGTCACCAAAGCAACCGCGTTCAGTTCTTTTGCAATGTGGCTTCCTGTTCCTGGGGCAAAGGTGCTGGTACCTGTTGCCTCTAATCTTCTGCTCACACAAATCAGACAACTGTCCTTGGATTCCTTGGAAGACGAGTCACCCAGCCAGCCCACCCCTCGTGGGATCAGCATCTTATATAAGAATAAGGCAGTGTAAGGCGTATTACTTGTGATATGCCAGACCAATGTTGCTCATTTTTGTTTAAACTGAAGCTTGAGAGGAGTCTGGATGTGCAGAAAATTTTGAACGTTAAAAAAAGCTCAAACCTCGAGCTTTAATAGCCAAGCAGTATCTTTCCATGCAGTGACCAGGAGCCTGATGGATAACTGCAGCCCCCATGTAGCTCCACACCATGCAGGTGCCCAGAGAGAAAAACACAGATAGGATGGAGGGAGGGAGGGGTGTGGGCTTTGACAGTCGAGGTCGCTCTTGGAGTGGCCATATTGGTGGCAGGGACGGTGGTGGAGGAGGGATGAATGCTCTGAGGCAGCGGTGGCGGAGGAGGAAAAGAAGCAGCCTTAGGAAAAGCTGAGTTTTAAAATGTGGCAGAAGAGGGAAGGAGGTGGCTTGAGGCCTGAGAGGGAAGAGGTGAACGTCATTCCGTGGCGACAGGTATGAGGAGGTGAGGGCACTGCTTGAGCCCGGTTTGTCTGGACAAAAGCCATAGAGCCCTGAACCCTTGGCCTTCCCCCCTCAGAAGTGCCCGTCATCCCTTTGGCTGCTCCGCCTCTCCTGTGCCCTCACTGGAACATTGGCTTCTGTGCTCTGCAGCTGAGCGGAGCGCGTCCAGCCTTGCCATCTGCCTTCCCTCTCGCCAGTGGCCCTGCCTCAGTGGTGCTCCAGCCTGAGGAGGGAGTTGTGCCTCCCTGGGCCACCTCCTCTCACCTCCAGACATGCCCAGTGCCTGAGGGAGTTGTGCCTGTCCCCCTTCCAGCCCCTGGAGAATGTCGAGTGACAGGCACAGAACGGAAGGTCTTGTGGGTATGGAATCAAGAACGTGGAGGGAGCCGCCGGGCTGGCATGGCAGTGCAGGATACCCCCAGCTCCATTGTGGACCACCCCTCCCCCTTCTTGGCTGCCTGTGGATTTGCCTGAGGGAAACTGGACTTCCTTTGAGAGACTGTTGTTCTGCTGCTGTGAGATTCCTGGAACCTCCTTGGGCTGCAATTAGTTTGCAATTGTGTGTCAGGAACAGACTAAGCAAATGCTACTTCCCCCTTGTAGTTTCACTCCCCAAGGAACAAGCAGATCACAACACTCCCCAGTTGCTCACATCCCCACTGGAGATGTGCAGGTATTTCACTAAATAATGTGCCAGTATCTACCCCCCCCCCCACACACACACACGCAAGGCAGCTCACAACATGATCAGTCATAAATAAAAACATGCTGAAATTCCACACTATTGAAACAGCAACCACAATAGACCAACTTTTAAATTATCAGGAGAAGAGAAAACAATCTTTAAAATGCAGCAACATTACCCAAATATGGATACATTAATATCTTTAAGGTTCTCCGAAAGGGCAGAAAAGAAGGGGCCATCTGGGTTTCCCTGCAGAGTGTATTGCAGAGGTGCAGGGCCATCACAGGGAAGGCCCCACCTTCACCGATCTTGGGTAGGCTCATATGGGTTGGGACCAGTCCTTCCATTTGGCAAGGTGAGGCCTTTGCCTGCCTCAGGTGGCAGATTCAGAGGAGCAGTGCAGCACCTCCCCCCGCCCCCGGTCATCACTAGCTCTGCCCCCCCTCATGGCTCCTGGTTGCCGTCTCACTCAGGCATAGCTTCTGTGGGTCACCATCCTAGGACTGCAGGAATGCCGCCACAGGTGCTTTGCAGCTGCCAGTGCAAAGCAGCTGGTGGTGCTCTGCCGGTGCTCTCCAGGTCACACGTGCCTTGCTCTGAGGAAGGCTCCTTTGTCCAAGTGAGGGATTTGCGGGTGAGGCGGCCCCAGAGAGGACATGTTTAAAGTTCCACAGTTTAGTACTCTTAAACTTTAAACATTATGTGCCACTGCTGTGTGAAATGCTTTCAAAGTTCTGTTTGTTGTTGCTTAAATTGACCTTTCCACTAAAAATCATGCTGAATGTGGCTAATAAAATTCAAAAATTATAATTAAAACATCAAAACACAGCCATTAAAAAAACCACAGCTATTAAAAGGAAATCAGCAGCACCCACCAATTAAAACCTACTTCAGCAAACAACTCTGCTTAGAAGCCCAAAGCCTGTCTGAATAAGCATGTTCTTGCTTGCCAGTGGAAGGACTGCAGAGCTGGAGCTGGAGCGTGGCTTCCCTTGGCAGGGAGTTCCAGAGCCTGGGAACAGCTGCCAAGGAAGCCCTCTAAACATGCCTGCAGGAGTGGCAGAGCAAAGACAAGTGCCTCTCCCAGAGTTCTTAAACCCCAGGCAGGCTCAGGAGGGAGGATGCCATCTCCCAAATCGACTGATCCCAAGTTATATAGGGCTGTATGGATCATCACCAGCACTTTGAATGTTGCCTGGAAATGGACTGGTGGCCAGTCCAGCTGTTCTAACAAGGGAGTTGCTTGCTGGTCAACAATCTGGCCACCGCATTCTGGGCCAGCTAAAGTTTCTGAACAGCTTTCAAAGACAGCCCCACATAGAGCAGTGTTACAGTAGCCCAAACAAGATGTCACTAAAGCATGTGTGCCACTTTGATAAGCCAAGGAAGGGCAAGAGTCAAGTGCGCACATGGTGGATCTCGCTTCTCTAAGGTTCTTGTCCACTTCCTCAAGTTGCATAAATTGGAAATTATCAAGAGGCTGAAGTTGCAGTCACTGGACTTGCACTGATCATGGCCAATGTTCTCCACTGCAAGGCCCGAGGCCACTGAGGACTCCCAGTCCTCTAAAGTATGGCTCCCCCCATTGTTTCTCTCTCTCTCTCTCTCTCTCTCTCTCTCTCTCTCTCTGGAGTAGTTGCTCACTCTCGGCAGGGGCTCTCTAGGTTGCCTTGTTTGCTTTTGCACTGGGCTGGCTGCTGTGATCTGGGCAAAGAACAAGGTGATTGGCAGAGGCTGCAGTGGTGCGCCATGTAGGCAGGAGAGGTGGAGGGGAAGTGGAATGTGCCCATGCATGAGAGAGCGACCTGGATCTGGACTAGGAGATTTTGCAGTGATGAGAAAAAGAGCCCCACCCCCCACTCCAGAGACTGTGGAGCTCCATCACCCCAGCGATTGAGTGCATGCTCTCGCCATGCCTGGCGTGTGGATTTGCAGCACAGTACTCACATGACATGCCGTGCCTGTCCTGCTGACACCCTGCCTCTTCCCCAGCCTTTCCTAGAACGCTAAAAGTCTGGATTATTTTCCCTAAACGCATTTAAGGCGCCCAAAGTTTTATTTTATTTTTTGAATTTTATTTTTGTTTATTATACACACACAAAACAACAAAACATCGACAACATCAACTACATACTAAAAGAGGACCGTATACAAAGTTAAGGTGGTTCCAGGATTTCCCCCCTGCAAAGATATATAACCGTCTTTGTTCTTGTCACTAAACAAACAACCAAATTCCCCCCTCCTTTATCTTAACCCTTCCCAGTCGTTGAATCCGCAGATAAACAGTTCATGTTTTTCTTGTCCCTTCAGATAGTCTATAAGAGGTTTTCCATTCAGTCCTAAAACCAGATGTTGACGTTTCCCATATAACTGACGTAAGTTTCGTCATCTCGGCCAGCTCTATAACTTTCAAAATCCATTCATCCATTGTGGGTAGCGCTGGGCCTTTCCATTTTTGTGCATATAGTGATCTCGCTGCTGTCGTCATATATAAATATAAAGTCCCACAATTCCTTTTCATCTGACTGTTCCTTAGTCCCAAAAGAAAGTATTCTGGCTTCACTTGTATATTAATCTTTAAGATTTTTTGCATTAAGGAACAAATTTGTATCCAAAATGCTTTTGCTTTCTTACAAGTCCACCATAAGCGCTAAAAAGTTCCTTCTTGTTCTTCACATTTCCAACACATTCCAGAAGCTCCCTTATACATTTTAGCTAATTTCGAAGGGGACATATACCATCTATACATCATCTTATAAAAATTCTCTTTCAGTCTGACACTTAAAGTAAACTTTAGGTCTTTTGACCACATATTTTCCCATTGTTCCATTAATATATTATATCCAAAGTTTTGTGCCCATTTTATCATACATTCTTTCATTTGTTCTTCCTCCATCTCAAATTTCAACAATAACTTATAGGCGTTTGAGATAACATGTTCATCGTTTGTACAGAACACCCTTTCAAATTCAGACTTTGTTTGCTCAAATCTGCATGTTTTTCCATCTAATTTAAGTATCAGTGTAGTTTTAAAGGAACTGGGGGCTTGAATGGATTGCATCAGGTCTGGGCAGGGAAAAGCGATCTCTCCCAGCAGCCGGCTCCAAGCCTCAATATAAAACCCACACCTTGCATCCCAGCCTCGAAAGTGTTTTTTTAAAAAATCATACAACCCCTGAATCTCTGCAGAGATAGGATTGTATTCCCTCGATGCCCCCAAAGAGACAGACGAAAGGGTTGTTCCATTTTTGCCCGGGAGAAAGGTGGTCTGGTTGAAGTGCTCATCTGCCAGGACCTGACTGGAGGGAGAAAGAGAAGGGGAGGGGCGGAGTGGAGTGGAGTGGAGCAGAAGAGCGAAGGAGTGAAAGAGCAGCTCTTCAGGTGAAAGGGATAATCAGCCTGACGCTCTTTTGCCTCAGAGGTAAAAAACACACAGAGGCAAACCGGGGGGGGGGGGGGGAGGAGGGGATAGGTGTGATGGAGGTCCGTGTTGGAATTTGCCTGCCTGGTAATTGACTGATGAGGCCTTGCTTGGACAGAGTGAGGGAAAAGAAGAGGAAATCCGAAAAGGCCTCCAGGTGAGCCTGATGCACAGTGAGCATCATCGCATGGGGGGAAATTGTGGTTCCTTACTGTCACTTCTCCACCCCTGCTTTTGTCCCTCGTGCCCATGGCCCATTCAGTGGGCCATTTTCATTGTGCTGCTTCTCCTGCACACAGCAAGAGTTTGCAGCAAGTTCCGTCTCAAAAATAATTTGGATTTACCAGGGCCTTTTTTGTCACGTGAAGGCTAGAAGGGGCGGGAGGTGCACAGGATGCAGTTGATGTCGTGAACAGGACCCGTGAAAATCCGTGAGTGCAATAAAACACTCATCTGATGATGCCCCTTGTGGTGAGGAGAAGCCCCCACGGCCCAGGAAAGGCCCCCAAGTGGTCTCAGCAGTGCTGTCTGGAGCCCAAGGGGCACTATTTGAAAATGACTGAAGACCACTGAACAGTGGCATCCAGATTGGCATGGATATGAGTGATTTAATCTGCCACAAGTTGTGTAAATGGGTCACAACACACAACTGGGTGGTCTCTGTTTTCTTCTCATCAGCCAGATTTTTACTGGCCTTTGCCATTGAATGACTCTTTGTAGAAGCAATGGTGTTGGAGAAGAAGGATCCCTTTGCTGTCATCACCACCACTGCAAAGGAGGCCTTTAAATGGCTTCTATCTCATGTTCGGTGAGATTCACTCTGAGTTTTCCACCCATGCCACTCTAGCATTTGTTTCCTTCCCCCAGCTCCCTTGGAAGCCAGGGAACACATTTGGCTTTGCTCAGTGGGAGACAGCACGCAGGAGCAGTTGGGTGAACTGGCCAGTCCTTTCCCCATTCAAGAATCCAGCCAAGAGTTCCCAAATCATTGCCTGCCGAAGTGACAAGAAAATCCCCAAGAACAGTCAGAAAACTCTTTGGAGGCTGCAGAGCCTCTAACTCTGTGGAGGGGTGGTGCCAGAGGACCTAACATAACCAGCAAAATCAGGGAAAGGCGGGGTGGGGATGGTGGAGCTTCCTTGTCTTGGGTGACAGAAGGTTTTTTGTCCCCCCCCCCCCTCGTGGTAAGGGTGCAGGAAGTCTTTCAGATAACCTGGTCTCAGACTATTTAGGGCTTTAAAAGTTAACACCGACACTTTCAATTATGCCTGGAAAAGAATAGGCAGTCATTCTAAGTGGCATGGAATAGAGGTAATGGATCCCAACACTGAGCTCCTGCAAACCTTCTCTCTATTCTGCACAAATGGAAGTTTCTTGTCTGTTAAGGGCAGCCCCATGTAGAGCACCTTACAGCAATCTAACCTGGACGCAATGAAAGCAGGGCAGCCGAGATCATTCGGCTGCCCTGGGTCATATCTGCAGCCATACGGGATGTCACTCCCCAACTCCCATGCCAGCTACTAGCCAGAGGCAAGGAGAGCCTAGGCAGGAAGAGAGAGAAAATGTGGGATTACACTAGGCATCTGATTGATGGGGAGCTGTGGGGCAGCAAGGAATTGACCTGGCCCCTCCTCCAATGGGGGCCTCTGACAAAACTAGTTGCCAGCTAGGCATACATGATCCCAGTTTCTTGTGTGTGTATGGATCTGATTTACTGAATGAAAGGAGTGGGCGGGGGTGGGGTAATCTTGATCATACATCAGGATGTGTCTCATTGGCTTTGTTGTTGTTTCAGCCTCACTAGCAGGAGCTCTTTTTCCTTCTTCAGGGGCTGTGGTGGGGGGAAAGCAGATTTCCTGGAATGTGCTTCTGGAAGGTGGATACTGAGTTAGCCAACCCCTTTTAAACTGATAGCTTGTTAATGCGGACATGGATCCACTTAATTAATCTCTTGCATGCTTTTAAGCCATCCCTCCCCCACGTTAAACACCCTCTACCTCTTGCTGCCTCCTCCAGCAATCAACTGAATCCCTTTGTTCTTCATGCCTTTGATGCTTCATTCAGAAAAGCCTTCATTACAATGTTACAACATTGCTTTTGTGCAAACGCAGACTCCCCCTCTTCTTCTCCTGTCCTTCTAATTAATAATTACACAGCCCACTTTTGATTCTTTTCATATTCTGAAGAGAATGGATTGAAATGGTTTGCCATTGTGGACCATGGACTGTTGTTTGTGCTTTGCCAGTGTGGATGGGGGGCCCATGCTGATGAGCCCCCCTTGACCAGGTGGCAGTGGTAGAATCAGCCTGTCGCCCCTGATTTAGAAGCATCCCATTGGCTAATGGTTGATCTCTGCATTTGCCAGGCTTAAGATCTCCTGCAGCCTCGCTGGTTCCATGCCAAATTCTGGAATCATAATCACAAAGTGTTTCTGAACAAGGGGATGGTTTGTACACAGCAAAAGCTTTATCCTGGTGCTGGAGATGAAGTGCTTCTGGTTCTTCCCAGCCCAGCTGCCCCACTGCCAAAGAAGTCCCGCCCTGCCCTGCTTCTGGTATCAAAGAACAGGAGCCAGATTGGTCACTTCTTCTGCCTTTTTGGACACGCTCCATGAAATGTTTCTGCAGCAATGAACGGCAGTTTTCAGTGTGGTGCAGACCCCTTGTGTGCCAAGCGCAGGCTCTTGAGATTACCGCAAAGTGGTAGTTTCACATGAAGAAATATCCTTGCAGAGAAGCAGGGAGCAAACAAGCCAGTTACCTGTTAGCAGGATGTAGTAATTCCGGGAAGGTGTCCAAGATTTAGCACTGGAAATATCAAATCAGAAAAGAGAGCCTTTATACATGTGCAAAGTGCCAGAACCACAGAGAGAAAGAGAGAGAGGGTGTTGGCATTAGAATAAACCTGGGAGGCGTTCTTGGAAGCTTGGCTTCTCATTTCAGAGCTGACCCACTGAAGGGAGATCTTCCAGCCATCTAGGCTTGCACGGAAAGGATTCCAGTGTGATGCCCGGCAGCAGCCTTGGATGCCTCTGCTGTCAACACGGGCTCTGTTGACCTCCAAGTGGCCTCAGTTGGGGGAAAGCCCCTCCAAAGCATGAGCTAGGGCCTCTTGGGCCATTGCCAGACCTGCTTCAGTTTAACACATTCACAGAGTCGGAGCCCTGGGACATTCTGGGACTGGCCACAAATAGGTAGGATATTTTGCCTCCATGGAACTGATGTGTTCAGCTCAATTGCGCATCCCTTTAGAGCACTTGGCACTTAGAATCCTAATGATTATAAAAACAAGCTAGAAATGTATTAGAGCAGTGATGGGAGAAGTAGAGATCAGGGAAGTATGAAACAGTATTTGTTGCAAAGAAAACAAGAAATGAAACACAGGGCTGAATTTCAGGCTTATGCCTTGACCACCAAGTCCCAAACAACAGGACAAGATCCCACCGGCTGTGCATGCCTGCCATGTGGCTAAGGGACAGGATCAGGTAGAATGGGGGGTGGGATTTTCCCCTTGTGTATTCTGCCCCTCTGTTCACACAGTTTCTTGCAAGCCACCTAACTAGTTTGTTTGTAATGTTAAGATATCAGAAATATGAAACACAACTTTATTGTACAGAAACATCATCTGTATAATGCCTGCTCTTAATCCCTGTATGTCTATTGCCAGTAAGCAGAAGTGCCAGAGGAAAGATTCAGGAACTGGATGGCAAGATCCGGCTCTTCTCCTGAACATTTCTGTGGAGGTCCCTGTGCGCATTTCCTGAAGCTTAAACCTTCTAAAACTCTTCTGAGCTGCAGGGATGGAGCCCCGGGACAGATGGACGGTTTCAGTGCTGAAAGGCCACACGTGGCTGCCAGTGACATGCAGACGACGCCCACATGGAATGCTTGAGTGTTACCAAGCGCTCTGGATTTTCTCTTCTGCCCTGCTGCCCCTTGGGCACAGGCTCACACCATCCTTGTAGGAATCATGGGGCTTGAATCTGAGAGTGACGAGGCACCCACGGCTGTCATGTGTAGCACCTGCTGGCAGGCACAGCCATCCATGTGCTTCCCCCCCCCCCCCCATCAGCCTCCATAGGCCAAGGCCAAGATCCTGGGGAAGAGCATCTTTGGCCAGTTTCCCAGGGAGGAAAGTTTGTCAGTTGTGGCCATTCTCATGAGGCAGGAACTTTGCTTGCTGGCTCTGGCAGATTGAGAGAGTAAGCAAGGATCTCTGGTGCAAGGAGTTTCCTCCTTGTCTAGATCCCTACCCCCCTCTCTCTCTCACACACACAGAGTAGTGCTGGAGCAGAGTTAAGAGGGACCCTGTTCCCTAAGAGAAGTGCCATTGGTTTGGTGCACCAGATCCTCTCCTCCTTCTGCCTTCCTTCTTTAGAGCAGCTGCTGGTTGTTATAGAGAAGTGTGCGCATTATTCATGGGCAGAGAAGGGAAGCAGAGCAAATAAATAATGGATCGAGGAGCACAGAGGTGGATTAAGATGGGGAGAGTGCGCACACATGTGCACACACACACAGACACACACACACAGAGTCTGAAGACCTTTCTCTTTTCTGCCTGATGGGTGTCCCCTGCCCTGAAAGAGGGGGCATCTGGCGCCCTGCTGACCTTTGCTCTCCCAACTGGAGCCACATTGCTTCTCAGCCTTACACCTCCTGACTCACCAAAAGCTGTTGAGGCTTTGGTGCTGTATTTCTGCAACAGTGTCCCTGAGTGTTTGAATAAAGGTAGAGGTGGACTCTGAAGCAACCTGTGCACAGGGATCAGATTTCTCTAAGGCTGACTCTGAGTTGTTCAGATGAGGAAGTTGCATTATCTGTGGATCCCACTCAATGGCCTGAGCACCTCCTAGCCCATCAACAAGGGAGCAACATGTGCCCACTGTCCATATGTTACTGTGTTCCAATTATCTTGGGGTGGTGTGGTACACTGTCCAGGTGTGGGCCTTCCCAAAAAATGAAATCCTTTGTGGGTTTTCAGTATTGTATTGTATTGTATTTATTTATTTATTTGTTTGTTTGTTACATTTCTATCCAACGTTTTCCTACAGGGAGCTCAATGCAGTGTACATGATCTCCTTCCTCTCCATTTTATCCTCACAGCAGTCTTGTGAGGTAGGTGAGGCTGAGAGTCGGTGACTGTACAAAGTCACCCAGTGGGCTTCACGGGCAAGTAGGGACTTGAACTCATCTCCTACTCCAACACGCTGAACACTATGCCACACTGGCCTTCACTGCTGAACAAGTGAGGATTCTATTTCCCATGGCATTCAGTCACCAGAAGCCTGGTCATGGGCAGGGCCTGGGTTCAAGACCAGCAGCTGCCATGGGGTCAGAGTGTGCTCTCCGTCGAAGGGGGGGGGGGGAAATGACGGCTGCGACTTGTGATGGCCCAGGAGGAGCCCAGGCCATCACATTTCTTATGTGTATTGGGTGCACCGATCCCAGAAGTAGCTACTTCTGGGATCCCTCGCCCTGAGCCCTCTGCCAGCTCCTTCATTACTCTAGGATGCAGTTTGTTGGGCCCTGGAGATTTGAACTCATTCAAAGAAATTAGGTGTTCCTTGACCATTTGTTTATCAATCTCAAACTGCAATTCTGCCCCTTCAGCTTGTACTTCACTTTTTCCAGGGGGGTCATAGACCCACTTATGGGAGAAGACTGAGCCAAAGGAGGGATTGAGCACTTCAGCCTTTTGTTTGTCCTCTGTTATCAATTTGCCATCCTCATGAAGCAGTTGAACCACCACTTCTTTCCTCTGTCTTTTACTATTCAGGTATCTGAAGAAAGCCTTTTATTGCTTTTAGCATCCCTCGCTAGCCTCAGCTCCTTCTCAGCTTTAGCCTTCCTGAAACCATTCCGGCACTTCTGTGCTACTTGTTTGTACTCTTCTTTTGTAGCCTGGCCTTCCTTCCACTTTCTATATGTGTCCTTTTTAAATTTCAGGTCATCTCTAAGCTTTTTGTGGAGCCACATTGGTTTCTTCTGTTGTCTTCTATCTTTTTTCCTTGTTGAAATTGTTTGTAATTGGGCCTTTAAAATTCCCTTTTTAAAAAAACTCCCACCCATCTTGGACTCCTTTTCTCTTTAGGGTCATTTGTCATGGGACCTTACTTATCATAGTTCTGAGTTTATTCAAATCGGCTTTCCTGAAATCCAGAGTATGCATAGTAGACTCAAACTATCATGCTCCTTTTATTCCTTGCCCCATTTATTTTAATCCAGATGCTCTCGATGGGGCTCCCAGGCTCATCCTCTTATATTTCTGTGCAGTTATACCTATCAGGTCATATTTGCCTTCATGCATTGAGATGGAGATTAAATCCTTTGCGCATCTCACCCTCGTTGTAGAGCCAGTGCAGCCTTGAAACAGGCAGAGGCTCAGAAAGTTTCCTTCCTTCCTTCCTTCCTTCCTTCCTTCTCCTCCTCCTCCTCCTCCTCCTCCTCCTCCTCCTCCTCCTCCTCCCCCCGCCCTTGCCTTTCTACCCCATCTGTGTTGCAGCCATGGAATCCACGGTTGGCGCTTGAGATATATTGGCAACAGGAATTTCCTCTCCGCTTCAGAATCCCTCCTCCTCTCCATCATGGCAATGCCCTGTCTAGTATCTCTAGGAAATGTCTGAGGCAGGTATGCAACTGTTTTAACTCCCTTTCATGCTCTGGAGCCCAAATCCCACCACAACCCTTTGCTTTTAAAAGGAAGTGTGGGGCATGGAGCCGGGGGTGGGGGTGGGGAGAGAGACCTCCGCAAGTGGCAGGAATCAGGGCTCCAGAATAAGGCAGTGGTTGGAAGGGAGGGGGCTTCTTAACTTTCCCCCCTGCTTCAGTTTTTCCGCTAAGAACCATAGGTACGCACACGCACCGAGCCGCTTTTCCTCCTATAAGGCTAGAAGCTACAGGTAGATCTATAAAGAGAGCCAAGGGTGAGGTTGTTATGCACCACCTGGCCTATATGGCAGGGAGAAGGGAGTGGAGATGCCAGGAGAACCGTGAGCAAGCAGAGACTGGGGGACAAGGACCAGTTCTGTGGGTGGGGTGCAGACATGAATGGTGGGGGAGGGGTAGATTAATTGGGGTCACAGGATCTGGGTGGGTAATGATTGGGGGGGAATTGATTTGGTGTGATTTCTAGGTAAGATATTAATTGGGGGAATAAATTACTTGAACTTAGAGAGTCTGGTGTCATGGGTGTAGGAGAAAGAGAATAAAGGGATGGTGGGTAAATGGAGTGGGTGTTTGCCCATGTTGGTCTCTGCCCCGTCCACCGTGGGCATGTGGCCCCTGGCAGATTGCCCTGGGAGGGGGGCATGTTCCTCACGTCTTCTAGGGCGAATGAGTGGATGTGATGTTAGTAACCTCTGTAGAATGTGGTGAGCCTTATGATCACCATGGTGATAGTTGGGGGGGGGCACTCATTTAAACAGGGCTCCTTGGTAATAGGAAATTACCCAGGACCATCAAGAACAATCCTCCCCCAGCCTCATCCCTGATGGTGTTAATTCCTGAGCAATAAAGTCCCCTGCGTGCAGGTGAGAACTGCTGACTCAGGCCTGCCTTTAGGGGAATGTGAATGGTGCTGCAGTAAAATAGATATATCAGAGTTGTGGCTACTATAAAAGTGCCGTACAAATCTGGCTGGCGAAGTCAGCTGTCCCCGTACAGTGCTCGGAGGATTTATTGCTGTAAGAGGTGGGGAGGTCATTGGCAAATTGGCTTGTAACAATTTGGGCTCCTTTTGCCCTTGATTCGGTTTCTTCCTCAGAGGGCCTTCCTTGCTGGCTGTGGATGCCAGAGCTGCCCTGTGCTTTGACAAAGCCTCCAGTGACTTTTGAGGCACAAGTTGCCTCTGACTGAGGAGGCACTTACACCACTGGATGCCATTGCATCCAAGGGAGTCTGTGAAAGAGCTCCGGGGCAGACCATTTGGCTCTGACATTGCAGGACCCTTGTAGTGCTATGGAGAAAGCCTGGGCTCCGTCCCTCCTCTACAGGTGGCTGCATAACACGTCCCAAGATCCGCTGAGCTTTCCTTCTAAGAAACCTGCACATTGCTTGCACTGAAGGGCTTGTTCTCATCGATGGGGTGGGAAGCAAAAATGTGCCAGTACACTTTTCTCCAGGCCATTAGTCATGGCAGCTCTATGGATCTTCCAGGGGCAGCAAGAACAAGGGCGTGTGGTTGCCTTCCTGCCCCGCTTGGGGGTCCCCGTAGCCATCCAGTTCGCTGCTGTGGGAAACAGGATGCTGGGCCAGGTGAACTACTGGTTGGGTGACCATATGGAAAGGAGGACAGGGCTCCTGTACCTTTAACAGTTGTATAGAAAAGGGAATTTCAGCAGGTGTCATTTGTAGGCATGCAGCACCTGGTGAAATATCCTCTTCATCACGATAGTGAAAGATGCAGGAGCCCTGCCCTCTTTTGTATGTGGTCATTCTAGTATGGTTGCTGCAGCTTTAACTGTTGTGGTGAAGAGGGAATTTCACCAGTGCTGCATGCCTACAAATGACACCTGCTGAAATTCCCTTTTCTATACAACTGTTAAAGATACAGGAGCCCTGTCCTCCTTTCCATATGGTCACCCTAGCCACTGGTCTGATCCAGCTTCAGGGCTCTTCTTGCGTGCCAGCATTCTTCAAACCAGGCATGGCCGTGAATGCAGATTTTGCCAATCCCTGGCTTGTTCTTTCTGTGTCACAGTCAGAGCGGTTTTGGTCAGAGGCTCCTGCCCTGCTCTCCTGAGCCTCAGAGATTGTTATTCTCCAATCCCTTTGGATGTGACGGCATAATCTTCTATCAGCCTGTCATGAGCCCATGTGTGATAGTGGCAGGAGGGGATGAATCCCAGATGTTACACAGGAGTTGCACAGGATGTAGCCCCAAAGAACTGTGGCTGGGGACCCTCCCTGGTCTCCTGGCTTTCAGGGTCCAGAGGCAGCAGCCAGCGCCTTCCCCCTCTTTCAGTTTCCTAAGCAATAGGGCAGGGAGGGGTGAACATGTGGCCCTCCAGATGTTTGTGAACTGCAACTCCCATCAGCCCCAGCCACTGTAGCCAAGGGTAAAGGAGGATGGGAGCTGAGTCCAGTAGCATGTTCCCCATCCCTGGGGGAGAAGCCACGATCTCCTCCAAAGGGGCCATTGTGTAGAGAAGGGGTGGATGGCTTCGGCCTGTGAAGTAGTTTGATCTGCCCCGAAGAATGGAATTACCAAATGTGTGTGTGTGTGTGCATGTTTTAAAGTATCTCCAATAGCACTCATGAGGAAAGGGATTTAGATCCAAAAGCTTTGTGTGTGAGAGAGAAACGGAGCCCTTGAGTGCTGCATCACTTTTGGGGTTTTGTGAGCCAAGAGGGAGGCAGAGAAGCCTCGTTTTGTGCGTGGCTGTCGTCTTGGGTGCTCCCGGAAAGGCTGCCTGCCTCTGGAGGGGGATGTCTGTGAGCTGCATCTACTTCCAAGCAACGGGGCCAACTTTTATTACCGAGTCTGATTCCCTGTGAGGGAGTTGGGCTGCCTTGTGACAAATTGCACCTCCAATGGTAAAGAAGTGTGTGTGTGTGTGTGTGTGTGTGTGTGTGTGCACCAAACACAAGGAAGCAAAAAAAAGAAAAAAAAGGCCAAACCTCAAAATGGAACTGCAAGAAAGGATTTCCAGAAAGAGTCAAATGCCGCGAGAGCAGCCCCATGCGTTTAAGTAAAGCTGCCTCTACAAGAGGTATTTAAAGCTCTTTCAAGGCGCATTAAAAAATTTACCTCTACAAGAACGGAGCGCAAATCGGGCGTAGAGGCACGTTATCTCTCCGATTATGCGCATTATCGAATGCGCGTTAAATAGCGAGTTTTATTTTGCTCCGGCCATTAAAGCACATTTTGCCTATGTGAACAAGTGCTTACGCGCATTAACTACTTGTAAAGCGCATTTTGGTCATCCCTTAATGCGCTTCGTCGCCTCTCGTGCAGAGGTATTAGGCGTAAATGCGCTTCAGCGATTATGCGCATAATCGCCTAACCAGGCGCAAAAGCGAATCCTTGTAGAGGGGACCTAAGTCCTTCTTAGGAGCACCGAAGGCATTTCCCACCACCCAGCTGCTGTGGCCCCGGGAACCTAGTCCCTGGGTACTCCTTTTGTCGAGGGAGATCCCAAGGAGGGAGGGCTGCAGGGTGGAAGGGGGCCCTGCCCGTCTGTAGCAGCTGCAGCAGGCAGGAAAGTGACCCAAAGAGCCCCAGGGCACTGCTGTTCTTATTTGCATGGCACCATGGGGCTAGGTTGCGGGCTGCCAGAGGGCTGGGGGCTGCTTTCTGAGGCAAGGGGTGGCTCCATCAGGCACAGAGCATGCAAAGGGGATGTGCAGGAGGCCACACATTTCTACTGTCCAAAATGTGTGGTCACCCTGCCTCCACTTGGCCATGGGCCTCAAAACTGTGTTGCATGGGCAGGATCCCTCACCTTCTTCAAGCCTGGAGCTCCTCAGAAGCCAAGGCAGCTATGGAGCCGATCCATAGCTACTCTAAACACCTTGGGAGTGCAGCCCCAACCCCCCCCCCCCCATCCTTGGCTGCCTCTCCAGCAGGCTTTCTTTCTTCGCACTGCCCCTCCAGGGCTGTTGCACTCACTCAAGCATGCTCCAGGCCAGCATTATTACTCAGCCCAGCTCCTATGAACACCTCACTGCCGGATAGGAGCCATGGTTGGGAGGCTTTTAAATCATCATCATCATCATCATCATCATCATCATCATCATCATCATCATCTTCAAGCCAACCACCCCCTCCCACCAAATAGGATTCCCTGCATTCAAATGCTTTGCTTGCTGGCCTGAGAGGCCACCTTTGATGGCAGTACCTACTCTTCCTGCTGGAGAAGCAGGAACAGGCAAAGTGCTGAGAGGGCAGCCCCAGGCCAGTCTCCCAGTGGAAGACTCCCTGAGGACCCCCCACTCCACCCCAGTGCAGGCACCCTGTGCAAGGCGCACCAGTCATGGGGCACCCCCTTCCCCTTTGCCTCAGCCTCTTTTGATGCAGCGGAAGTCTCCAGCTTTTGATCCAGAAGGACCCGGCTCATGGCTGAGCCCAGAGGAAGCCCTGCTTCCATGGTAGGGGGTCTGGAGATGTTCTGGCCGCTCCACCCTGCTGCCTGAAGCCCTGCTGCCTCCCCCGCCCCTGCCTGAAGCAGTCCAGACCGCTCTGTATTCTCTTCACAGCAGCCCAGACGCTCCAGCTCCTCGTCAGCAGCGCCCCGAGGCCTGTAGAGCAGGTTTACTTGAAGTGCATCACCTGTCAAGCGAAATTGATTTTGGCTCTGACTTATCTGAGATAACAGCCGAGCTGCCCGAGTGCAGAGAAGGCTCTCCATTTAACAAGCACATTTAGGATTTCACAGCTCTTAATGCAGAGGAGGGGAGAAGCCGAGGGTTGCTGGCTTGAACAGATGAGCAGCATTCCTGGAGGAGGAGGAACCGGGATGGATATTCTCTTTCAGCCCAGCCCAGCTCGGACTAGGGAAGGCTTCAGGGAGAGGGGGAGGAGGAAGAACTGCCTCTTGCGGAGGAACAAAGGTCCAGCAGGCCCAGAGGTCTCCCCAGGTGGAGGCATGGCAGACCTTGCCTTGCTCAGCCTCGGCAAGGCAGGTCTGCCCCCTGGCTCTCCCCGCGGGCCCTTCACAGAGTGGCCCTTCTCCCCCCTTGGTGGCCGCAGCCCTGAGAGGGAGCTGCTCTCCTTTGGGCGCAGTCCTGCCCATGGCGGTTCATTGGCACACGGCTGAGAGCTTCGCCCCTCTCCCAGTCGCGGGAGCCGGGATCCTCTTGTCCCGCTGCTCGGCTTTGGAGCAAGCAGAAGCTGTTCTGCCCCAGGTCAGTCGATCGGAGGAGCTCCTCCGGCCCATCACCCCTCCCTCCTGGCTCTGACACCCCAGCAGCTGTGGAGCCTTGGAAGCAGTGGCTGCTTTCCAAGCCACCCACATGCAATGGAGGCAGGACTCTGCATGAGTCACGGGAAGGGCGGGGCGGAGCCTCAGAGAGCTTTGCAAAGCCGTGACATGTTCCACTGCCTTGCAGACCCCTCCAGCTCAGTGCAGCATGAAGTTCCTCCCATCCCCCCAACGCTGGGCCCAAAGACATCAGAAGGCTTGATGACAGGACTCTCACATTTCAGCACAGCATGGCAGCGTTGGGGGGGGGGGGCTGGGACTGTAGAGGTGATGGAGGGAGGATGGGACTTGGCCCCGCAGCCGTGTATGGCAGCCAGGTTTGTGCTGCTTTCCTGTTGTCTTATTTTAAAGTTAGAATAAATGAGCTCTCAAAAGACATGAGCAAAGCGTGGGAGAACAGAAAAGAACCGTGATTTGAGGAGGGGGTCATGGGGGAGGGGGACTTCCAAGGGAGGCTTTTGTAGCTCCATTGCCCTGCCTCTTTGTGGGATTTCAGCGGGGGAGGGGGGCAGGTGAATATCCTTCCCACTCATAACCTTCCCGTGTTTCCCCCTCCTTTTCTTCTGTCTCTTTTCATACAATTGAAGAGAGAGTGGAGCAGCTGCACGGGACCTTCTCAGTGGTGGCCTTTCCTCCCCTGGAAGCCCCTTGCCACCCATATTCCCCAAGAATGGAGTGAACAAACGGCAGTGAATCGGAGCTCAATGCCTACTGCAGAAGCACCTCCCTCCGCACGTGAGGGAATGGGGTGACCCCCCTTCCCCACCCCCCACCCCAATTCAATATGCACCTGTGGTCTGAAAAGGGCTCCTGTTTGCTGCTTTGGGACCTCAGAGAGATGCTTGCTTTGAGGAGATGCCGGAGCAGTTTGCTTTTTGGCAAAGGGCCGCCTCTGTCCTTGACTATGTGCATTCATGGGCATGGTATGTAACATGGTTATAATTTGAAATTGTGAGAGGAGAAGAGAGCTGGTGGTGGTGGCAGCTGTCAGAAAAATGGAGGCTGGCTATTTGCCCACTCCACATATTCTGGCCAGCCACCTTGTCCCCAGCGTCCAGGGGCTCTTCTACACTAGAATGCAGGACACGGAATAATGGGCTTGAGTTAAAGGAAGCCAGATTCTGGCTGGACATCAGGAAAGACTTCCTGACTGTTAGTGCAACCTGACAATGGAACCAATGACCTAGGGAGGTGGTGGGCTCTCCTACACTAGAGGCATTCAAAAGGCAGCTGGACAACCGTCAAGCATGCTTTAAGGTAGATTACTGCATTGAGCAGGGGGTTGGACTCCATGGCCTTAGAGACCCCTTTCAACTCTACTATTCTATGATTCTATGACAGCCGCCTGCCTGCCCGCCTGCCGGCCTGCCTGCTGGTCCACCTGCTCTCTTTAACCTCCCCAGTGGCATCGGTGGTACTGGGATGGGCAGGATTAATGCGCTGGGCAGATGGCTGTCATTCCACAGCCCATTGGATGCTTCAATTACCCTGATATCTGTTGGGAGACAATCTGCCAAAAGTGACCCCTCCAAGAAATTTCTGACACGTGTGGCTGATAACTTTTCCTACAGAAAGTAGAGGAAGGAACTAGAGGAAAAGCTATCCTTGACTTGATACTGACCAATAGGGAGGATTTTGTGGATAAAGTGGCAGTTATGGGAACTCTGGGGGAAAGTGACCACGTCATACTTGAGTTCTTGATTTTAAAGGAAACAAAAGCTGAGTGTAGCCAAACACGTTCTCTGGATTTCAGGAAAGCCGATTTTAAGAAACTCAGAACTATGATAAGTAAGGTCCCATGGCAAGTGACCCTAATGACAAAAGGAGTCCAAAATGGGTGGAATTTTTTAAAGGCCCAATTATAAACAATTCCAATGAGGAAAAAAGATAGAAGACAACAGAAGAAACCAATGTGGCTCCACAAAAAGCTTAGAGATGACCTGAAATTTAAAAAGGATACATATAGGAAGTGGAAGGAAGGCCAGGCTACAAAAGAAGAGTACAAGCAAGTAGCACAGAAGAGCCGGAGCTGAGGCTAGCGAGGGATGCTAAAAGCAATACAAAGGCTTTCTTCAGATACCTGAATAGTAAAAGACAGAGGAAAAAAATGGTGGTTCAACTGCTTCATGAGGATGACAAATTGATAACAGA
Source organism: Anniella stebbinsi (assembly GCA_029215795.1). Classification (NCBI taxonomy): domain Eukaryota; kingdom Metazoa; phylum Chordata; class Lepidosauria; order Squamata; family Anniellidae; genus Anniella; species Anniella stebbinsi. The sequence goes on along the minus strand of JARDYH010000007.1, from coordinate 45,217,967 downwards.
GGACAAAGAAAAAGCTGAAGTGTTCAATTCCTACTTTGGCTCAGTCTTCTCTCAAAAGTGGGTCTATGACCCCCCCCTGGAAAAAATGAAGTACAAGCTGAAGGGGCAGGATTGCAGTTTGAGGTTGATAAACAAATGGTCAAGGAACACCTAATTACTTTTAACAAGTTCAAATCTCTAGGGCCCAACGAACTGCATCCTAGAGCAATAAAGGAGCCACTGTCTATTTTCCTTGCGACATCATGAAAGACGGGTGAAGTGCCGGACGACTGGAGGGGGGGGGGGGGGATAATGTCCCTATCTTCAAAAAGGGCAAAAAGGAGGAACCTGGGAACTACAGACCGGTCAGTCTGACATCCATCCCTGGGAACATTTTGGAGCAGATTATACAGAAGTCAATCTGTAAACACCTTGAAAACAATGCAGTGATTACAAGAAGCCAGCATGGATTTGTCAAGAACAAATCCTGTCAGACTAATCTGATCTCATTTTTGAATCAGGTAACTTCCCTTGTGGACTTTGGGAATGCTGTGGATATATTATATCTTGACTTCAGCAAAGCTTTTGACAAAGTGCCACATGACATTTGGATTCACAAACTAGCTAAAAGTAGGCTAGATGGAACAACTATTAGGTGGATCCATAGTTGGCTACAGAATCGGACTCAAATGCTTATCAATGGTACCTTCTCACACTGGGGGGAGGTAACGAGCGGGGTACTGCAGGGCTCAGTCCTGGGCCCAGTGCTCTTCAACACTTTTATTAATGATTTGGATGAGGAGGTGCAGGAAATGCTTATCAAATTTACAGACGACACAAAATTGGGTGGGATCGCTAATACCCTGGAAGACAGAAACAAACTCCAAAGTGATCTTGATAGACTGGAGCGCTGGGCTGAAAACAAGAGAATGAAATTTAATAGGGGTAAATGCCAAGTTCTACACTTAGGACAAAGAAACCAAATGCACAGTTACAAGATGGGGGATACTTGGCTAAGCAATACGACAAGCGAGAAGCATCTTGGAATTGTTGTAGATCGCAAGCTGAATATGAGCCAACAGTGTGATGTGGCTGCAATAAAAGCAAATGCTATTTTGGGCTGCATTAATAGAAGTATAGCTTCCAAATTGCGCGAGGTACTGGTTCCCCTCTATTCGGCACTAGTTAGGCCCCATCTTGAGTACTGTGTCCAGTTCTGGGCACCACACTTCAAGAAGGATGCAGACAAGCTGGAGCGTGTTCATAGGAGGGCAACGAGGATGATTTAGGGGTCTGGAAACAAAGCCCTATGAGGAGAGACTGAAAGAACTGGGCATGTTTAGCCTGGAGAAGAGAAGACTGAGGGGAGACATGATAGCACTCTTCAACTACTTGTAAGGTGGTCACACAGAGGAGGGCCAGGATCTCTTCTCGATCAACCCAGAATGCAGGACGCGGGATACTGGGCTCAAGTTAACAGGAAGCCAGATTCTGGCTGGACATCAGGAAAAACTTCCTGACTGTTAGAGCAATACGACAATGGAACCAATGATCTAGGGAGGTGGTGGGCTCTCCCACACTAGAGACATTCAACTGTCTGTCATGTATGCTTTAAGGTAGATTCCTGCATTGAGCAGGGGGTTGGACTCGATGGCCATATAGACCCCTTCCTACTCTACTCTTCTATGATTCTATGATCCTGCAATGGCTGGTGGGAATCCTCCTCCTTCCCCCAACACACGATGCAGCAGGGAAGCAGTTCTGCCACTTCTCAGCTAAAACTCTCTCCCGACTGGGGAGAGGGGGAGACTAATCAGCTGCCTCTGCCAAAGAGCCTGTGTGTTATCCAACTGTTCTTCCTTCTGAACTCTTATCTTTCTGCCCCTCCCCATCTCTCCTGCTTCCCCCCCCCCCCCACCAGTTCTTTTCTGGTTCTGCCCCAGTTACTCAACTGTGTCAACTACTACAGTCTGAAACCAGAGATCAACAGGTCCCCTTCTGTTGCTGCTGTCACCATGGAGAGGATGCAGTGTGGGCATTGGCACACATCTTTAGGGCCCCCTCCTGATCCAGAGGATCTGCTTCACCACTTTGATGGTGTCATCTGTGGTGGCAAAAGTAGCTGTGAGGGCAGAGGGGAAGCACCCAATGTGTGAACTAGCTGAAGTTAGGGATGCAGAGGTGGGGCTCAGTTCAGTTTTGAACGTGAATGACATTACGCCCATTCCATCCCATTTCAAGTCCACGCTTAATTTTTTAAGAAGAAAAGAATACAAAATACTTATAAATTCATGAAGGAGTCCAAGCGCGATCTTAAAAAGATATATCCAAAGAAAGGTCTGGTTGCATTTTGACCTGCACAGCAGCTGTTATGCTTTCTAGCAGTAACAAGCTGCTGGAAAAAAAGGGATTTCAAAAGAAAGGCAAAGTTTAAAAGGCAGCCCTTGGGCCACCTGGCAGGATTCAGCAAGAATGTGGATTCTGAAGTAGACCATGGTCGCTCTACAAGGATTCGCTTTTGTGCCTGGTTAGGCGATTATGCGCATAATCGCTGAAGCGCATTTACGCCTAATACCTCTGCACGAGAGGCGGCGAAGCGCATTAAGGGATGACCAAAATGCGCTTTACAAGTAGTTAATGCGCATAAGCGCTTGTTCACATAGGCAAAATGCGTTTTCATGGCCGGAGCAAAATAAAACTTGCTGTTTAATGCGCATTCGATAATGTGCATAATCGGACAGATAACACGCCTCTACGCCCGATTTGCGCTCCGTTCTTGTAGAGGTAATTTTTTTTAAGCGCCTTGAAAGAGCATTAAACCTCTCTTGTAGAGGCAGCCCATGTTCCAATCCACAAATCAGTTTGATGGCTGTGGATCAGGTGAGCTCCTGAATGCAGACTCTCTCTGCTCCTGAATCCCACCCACCACATGTGCCTTACTGAACTGGAAATCTGTAATCACTCCAACTGCAGGCACCTAAATGCTCAAAAACAGAATGTTGGCCTCTGCTGTTGCTAGCAGCAACACCCTTTCTGCCCCCCACCCCCCGGCTGCGGCTGAGGGAGCTGCATTCTCAGTCCATGCTCAATGGTGTCCTGAATTCTGCCCTAGACTCTCCCCTGCTCCTCTCTCCCCATGATGGACCTTGTCCTGCCACCTCCTCCATAAAGCAGGGAACATGCCATGTCATATCCCAAGCGGAGCCCTGGACTTCTGGTACCAAACTGCCTGCCTGACAGCCCTGGGAAATGCCACCACAGAAACCTCCAGTGCTTTCTTGCCAGTTGTTGTCTTGCAGAGGAAGTTTCAAGGAGGACCCAGCACTGATATGCAGATAATGGTGCTAATCAGACAAGATTAGACACTCCAGATGGCAGGGGGAGAGATACGGGTGGGGTTGAGCATCATTATGGATGGACATTAAGTTCCTCAAACAAGAGCCCGTGCGTGCGCATGGCAGCAAAGGAAGGTTCAGGACCCGTTACTTCCAGGAGCTTCTGTTACTTCTCACTGGCCTGACATGGCTTCACCCAAGGCTGGTGCCTCTTTGATGCACCTGCTTGCCAATGATAACCAGGGGCGGATCTACACCGCTGCTTTAAATCGCTTTAAAGTTAGGCTGACCATCTGAAAAGGAGGACAGGGCTCATATAACTTTAACAGTTGTAGAGAAAAGGGAATTTCAATCAGTGTCATTTGTATGCAATTAGTTCCTGGTGAAATTCCCTCTTCATCACAACAGTTAAAGGTGCAGGGGCCCTGCCTTCTTTTGTATATGGTCACTCTAGGATAGTGCCTGCAACTTTAACTGTTGTGATGAAGAGGGAATTTCACCAGGAACTAATTGCATACAAATGACACCTGCTGAAATTCCCTTTTCTCTACAACTGTTAAAGTTATATGAGCCCTGTCCTCCTTTTCAGATTGTCAGCCTATTTAAAGTGGTTTATAACAGTAGTGACAACTGTTTTGGAGTGTGTCCTGGGCCCCAACAGTTGTCAGTACTGTTATAAACCACTTTAAAGCACTTTAAAACAGCAGTGTAGATCCTGCCCAGCTGTAACGGATGAAAATGTGGCCATATCAGATGCGGGGAACACGTCCGTGTGCAGAGGAAGCTGGAAGGAGGGCGTCTAGCCTGACTTGGTGCTCCTCAGCCCAACCAGCATTTGCAGTTCCTTTTTTGGAAGACTGCTCTTTCCTCTGCCCTAGATTGCCATCTTCATCCCATGGTTTCTCACTCAACAGCAGGCTCCTCTGATTCCAGACTAGGCCTGCCACACTCTGGCTAGCAGCTCCCTCAGGCTAGAGAGGGGAGGGGGTGCAGAACAACGGGAAAGGATTGCTTAGAGCTGGGGAAGAGTGGGCAACCCCAGTGAGTCAGTGCCTGTCAGTGTGGTTTCCTGTGAGAAGCCTCCCGTAAGCAAACCAGGACCCACAAGGGCTCTTTCCCTGGTCCTCCAACCTCCTAAGCCAGCTGAAAAGTAGATCCCTGTCTGGGGATCTCAGTGCTCCTGAAGGTGCTACCAACTCGAAAGAGAACCTCTCTGTGCTCATAGGTGCTCAGGATGAGAGAGCAGAATGCAGGGATACTTGGATACACCCCACACGGGGTTTATACAGGACTGTTTGTGCCAGAGAGTGGGCAGAAGGGAGTTGGGTTCGGCTGAGAGATCAGCAAGCGTTCCTTTCTGACTCACAATTTTTGCCCAATAGCAATAACTAAACCACTTTTCCCACCAATATGAAGAAAGCTTGGGATAACCATGATGAAGAGCTGAAACTCTCTGGGCAGTTCACAAAACAAAACTGAACAGCATAAAATACAGTAATGCAGGTGCCCCCAACCTTTTTGGACCTGTGGGCACATTTCGGAATTTGAGAAACTGCTCTGGGCACCAGCACAAAATGGCTCCCATGGAGGATGTGGCTGTTGTGGGGGCCTGGCTGGTCCAAAGTCAACTAATTCACCCAAGAAACTGAGCACAAGCAGAGGAAGAATCGGAACTCCAAAGCCAGTCCACATATTTGTTCCCACAGAAGCACAACAAAATACCCATTTAAGGTTGCAATCCTATGCATGTTTACATGGAGCTCAATGGGAATGACTTCTGATTAGGCCTACATAGGATTGCTCTGCTCATCCGAGCCACAGATACACCCCTTTCCCCAACCCCAAAGGAAAGAAAAATGCCCCTGGTCCCAAAAGGAAAGGAAAGGGCTTCCCTGCCTTGACCCCAGGCTCAGCCACTCTGTTCCCTGCCATAGCGAGGTGGAGGGCTGAGAGGGAGAGGAAGAGGAAGGCAAGGGATTTAGTGAAGGGAGAAGCAGTGAGAGAAAGCACAGGGCTAGAAGCCAGGATGGGGGAGAAGCAGCAAGGCAAAGAAGGGGCTGGGAGAGAAAGAGCAAGGCTCGAGGCTGGGCGTGGAGAGAGCGGGCCATGGGCAAAGCCTGGTGGGGCCAGGGCCTGCCCTTCCCTTCTCTGTCTGCCTGCCTGCCTGCCAAAGAGCTGATCAGCAGCAGGTTCAGCAATAGGCCATATCAAAAATAATGTTTTGAAGGGGGCAGGGAGTGGGGAGCTTCATGGGCACCACTGGAGGCCTCCGTGGGTGTTGGGGTCTCCTGCAATAGCATTGTGAGACATAATTTAAAAAAGACTAAAAAAACCAAAGTGAAAGCCAGCAAACTAGAACGGCATAAGCTCAGTTCAGTTCGTGTGCTGAAAACAAATCCCAACGCTCAGTGTGTGCTCAGAGGTTCCTTGGGGGCTCCAGGTGAGGCTTCTGTCCTGCACTCAAAGACAGAACGTTGCAGAAGGCTAAGGCATTGACATCTTCCATTTGTTACCCTCTCAGCGTTTCCCACTTCTTTGATTTTGTTTTCTTATCAGGGGGAAAAAAACATTGAAGAGGAAAATACTGGAGACATGCTCAAGGCCAAGAGGCAGGTGGCACTCTAGGAGGCCATTGCTCCTGGCTGGTGACTCTTGGGGTTCCTGTAAAGAACAGCCAGCATGAAATCTGCCCTCCCCAATCTGTGCCCTCTCTTGTGGCACCCTTGTGCTTGGGTAAAGCAAAGGCATGAATCCCACCTGGCCTGCCTGTGATTTAAGTGCTGCCGTGTGCTGTTTCTTTGCCTGTAATGAAGTCAGTCACATTTTATTGCTAAATCGCCCTCGTAATGGCCACATAACTGCATGGAAGGAGGTGCAGAGGCCCTTGCAGATAAAACCGTAAATCTGTGATTGCTTCATCTTGGGGGGAAGGTAACATTTTTCATGGCACTTGAGCAATGTCTCCCCCCACACACACACACACACCACTCCTGCTCCCCGGGAGATTGCAGTGGTGTGCCCGGAGAGGCATTCAAAGTCCTGCAGCAGTTTCGGGAGCCTTTGCACAGATAAGGACCAGGAGGGAATTGGGAAGCCATTTTGCACCTAGAAACAATTTGCTTGCATCCCTCCTGGGCCTTTGCCTCCCCTCCCCTCTATTTCATTATAGCGGTTGTCAGGCAGGGTCATCCTGCTTTCCCCAGGGTACTGTACTATTCAGGACCTTATAAGCTACTGCTGCTATGTAAATGACTGCTCCTTTGTCCATTTTAAATCCTCTGCTTGGACCCAGGTCTGGGTGAGCTGCAGATCTGGATGTTTTTCTGGGTTCCATGGTGGTGCTCTCCATCTATTACAGTCGGGCATTGTGTGGAAATCCGCAAGGTTTCCCTCGAGGGGCATTCAAGCAACACTGTGGGTCCCCCACCCTAAATATTGTGAGCTCCTCCTATTGAGTACCACTTCTTCTGAGAAAGCAGCCTATCCATGAACTTGCCACTGGTTTATGCAGGGATTACTTTAAGGAACTTAGTTGCCAGACAGCCCCTGTGGTATCCAGATGCTCCCCCCCCCGACAGCCCCCCAACTCTCCTTTTTTAGCCGTGATGCCACCAATGCTGCAAAACAAGTTACAATCAACTGGGTCAAGCAGGCAAGTTTGGCCACCAATGTGCTCTGTCTCCCCCTTGCCTCCAGTGGCATAGCCTCGGTGGCCCTGTGTCAGGAGAGAGACCGTGTATGTGTGTATGTGTGTGCATGGCCTTGTTAATTCTTCTTGTTCTTTCAGCAGCTTTCAGTGCCATTAACCATGGCTTCCTTCTGGGGTGACTGTCTGAGTTAGGAGTGAGATTGCATTCCCAGTGGCTTCACTCCTGCTCGGATGGTCGGCTCCAGACATTGCTCAGACCCATGGATTCTCCGGTTTGGGGTTCCAAGGGAGCCAGTTTTGTCCCCCATGCTATTCAACATCTACATGAAATGGTTGGAGTGTGCTGTCATCAGTATGCTGATGACACGCAGCTCTATTTCTCCATTTCAATTTCATCAGGCGAGGCTGTGGATATCCTAGATGGTGCCTGGCTGTGACAACGGACTGGGGCCTTCCCCCCCCCCCCCCCCCCAGGTTGTCCTTGGGTGCTCCCTGTACGTCCAAATGATGTACAGGTACTCCCTGGAGGCAGCCAGGGATGGATATGGGTTTTCCCAGGAATAAAGAAACCCTGGGAAACCCTGTATCTTCCAGCGGTCCCAGGATGATCCCGAGGACCACGGGCAGTGTGGACGCCCATTCCGTCTTTTTCCCTTTTCCTCACAAGTAGCAGGGGTCAGCAGAAGGAAGGAGCTGATCCGGGGGGCGTCCAGGGGCATCGGGGTGGGGTGGGGTGGGGAGCAGGTTCTGGGCTTCTTTTTTTAACTTACAGTTTTCAGAGGAGCGCAAGTGTGCTCCCGGCTCCTGCAGCTTTAAAACAAAAATGGTGGGTGTGACGGGCGCAATGTCCCTCTTCCCTTCTGGGACATATAGAGTGCCTTTAATGGCAAGAATCAACCTTGTCTCAGAGGATGGGAATGATGGAGAGGACTTCCTCAGTGATGGCCCCCTAATTTAGGAATGCTGTCCCCAACGAGTTTTGCCTGGCGCCAATGTTGTCATTGTTCCAGTGCTAAGCTGAGACTTTCCTCTAATCTCAGGCGTTTGACAGGGCATTTATTTTAGTTATTTTATCAGGTCCTGATATCTTATTGCAACTGTTTTAGCTGTTTTACATTGTTTTATAATTTTTTGTGTTAAATATTTTATATTATGTTTCATTATCTTGTATCTGTGGATTGTAATTTTTGTGAACTGCCCAGAAAGTCTTGGCAATTGGGCGGTATAGAGATGAAATAATGGAAGGCCCTCCCAGCACTTTCCATGCCCACAGGGCCCCTCTCCGACTTCCAGAAGGATTCCCTTCTAAGGATTCCAGTGGTGCAGGAGACGATCGGCTGGGTGGTTTCACGGGCCTGCCTCTCTTTTGGTGACCATGTGTATTGCTTGCTTTGCTTCAAAATTTGGGCGGCCAGCTCGGTTGCATTTGCAGGCCCCCCTGTGACACATTCTGCTGGGTGATGCACCTCATGTTCTGCCTTGGCAGCGTCACTTTGGCTCTGGAGGGTCCTGCCAGGTCTCCAAGGAGCAAAGTGTTTGTGCACAATTGCCCTGATTCTGTGCTGTTTTGTTGCTCACACAAAGGGCGGGGAGCCATTGGCTTTCTGGCTGCTTTCTGCTGCTGTCGCTGCATGCAAACAAGCTTGTGCTTTCACCCCTGCTCCATCCCTCCTAGCACAACACATGCAGAAGCCTGCATTTTGATATCTCTGGACCTTGTCTTGCCTTTGGAAAATCATAAAATGTGCTTGCCAGGGAGGGAACTCATCTTTAAACAGGAGCTGTTCTCTTTGAAATGACCTTGAAGAGACCGAAGCAGGAGGGCCGCATTCTTCTCACCAGTACACCTGCGCTCTGCGTGGCTTACAAGAAACAAGACAACAGCGAAGACACCATCCCTGACAGGCCCAGTCATGCCTGGCATGGGGTGCCGAATTTATGGCAGGTTGCAGGGTCTCCAGTTTCAGCTTAGCTGGCATCATCTCCTGTGCCACTGAAGAGCCCGCTCCAGAGGGAGCACAGCACAGTTGGGAATGGAAGCCAGAGCAGCAACATTGACTGGCTGGGCACCCAAGAGCTGATCTTTCACACACTCCAAGCTGGAAGCTCTCCAGAGTGTGCTGTGTGAATCTCACTCACATCCAGCCCTTGCTCCTTATCAGAGGATAATGAAAGAGCATGGACCACTTGAGGTTGGCCATGCTGTATGCGCCTCCTGCTCTGACTAAATGTAGGGGAAAGTCTTTTCCTGCTGCCACCACTCTGGCTGAACCTAGACTGAACATCCCTAGGCTGTCTGGCTCTTTGGAGAGCTTATTTCTAAGCCCTCCTTCCAAGGGATAAAAGGAGCATGATCGTCAGAGTCTACTACCGACCACCCAATCAAGGAGAAGATGAAGACAAAACTTTTGAAAAGCAAATTGCCAATATTTCAAGGAAATCCAATGTAGTAGTAATGGGGGGACTTCAATTACTCCGGTATCTGTTGGGAGACACATTCTGCAAAAAGTGGCCCCTCCCAAATGTGTGGCTGATAACTTTCTCCTACAGAAAGTAGGGGAAGGAACTAGAGGAAATGCTACCCTTGACTTGATACTGACCAATAGGGAGGACTTAGTGGATAAAGTGGCAGTTACAGGAACTCTGGGGAAAAGTGACCACGTCATACTTGTTCTTGATTTTAAAGGAAGCAAAAGCTGAATATAGCCATACGCGTTCTCTGGATTTCAGGAAAGCCGATTTTAATAAACTCAGAACTATGATAAGTAAGGTCCCATGGCAAGTGACCCTAATGAGTAAAGGAGTCCAAGATGAGTGGGAGTTTTTAAAAAAGGAAATTTTAAAGGCGCAAAGTGGAAGGAAGGCCAAGCTACAAAAGAAGAGTACAGATAAGTAGCACAGAAGTGCTGAAATGGTGTCAGGAAGGCTAAAGCCGAGAAGGAGCGGAGGCTAGCGAGGGATGCTAAAAGCAATAAAAAGGCTTTCTTCAGATACGTAAATAGTAAAAGACAGAGGAAAGAAATGGTGGTTTAACAGCTTAATGAGGATGGCAAATTGATAACCGATGACAAATATATATAGGCCGAAGTGCTCAATTCCTACTTTGGCTCAGTCTTCTCCCAAAAGCGGGTCTTTGACCCCCTGGAAAAAGTGAGGTACAAGCTGAAGGAGCAGGATTGCAGTTTGAGGTTGTTAAACAAATTGTCGAGGAACACCTACTTTCCTTGAACGAGTTCAAATTTCCAGGGCCTGACAAACTGCATCCTAGAGTAATAAAGGAGCTGCCTGAAGAACTCTCAGAACCACTCTCTATTATCTTTACGAAATCATGGAAGATGGGTGAAATGCCGGACAACTGGAGGGGGGGGATAATGTTGTCCCTATCTTCAAAAAGGGCAAAAAGGAGGAACCTGGGAACTACGGACCACTCAATCTGACATCCATCCCTGGGAACATTTTGGAGCAGATTATAAAGAAGTCAATTGGCAACCACCTTGAAAACAATGCAGTGATTACTAGAAGCCAGCATGGCATATTTCAGCAAAGCTTTTGACAAAGTGCCCCATGACATTCTGATTCACAAACTAGTGAAAAGTAGGCTAGATGGAACAACTATTAGGTGGATCCACAGTTGGCTACAGAATTGGATTTAAAGAGTGCTTATCAATGGTACCTTTTCACACTGGGGGGAGGTAACAAGCGGAGTACCACAGGGCTCAGTCTTGGCTCCAGTGCTCTTCAACATTTTTATTAATGGTTTGGATGAGGAGCTGCAGGGAATGTTTATTAAATTTGCAGATGACGCAAAATTGGGTGGGATCGCTTATACCCTGGAAGACAGAAACAACTTCAAAGTGATCTTGATAGACTGGAGCGCCGGGCTGAAAACAAGAGAATGAAATTTAATAGGGATAAATGCCAAGCTCTACACCTAGGGAAAAGAAACCAAATGCAGTTACAAGATGGGGGATACTTGGCTCAGCAATACCTGAAGCGAGAAGGATCTTGGAATTTTTGTAGATCACTGTTGGCTCAATATGAGCCAACAGTGTGATGGGGCTGCAAAAAAAGCAAATCCTACTTTGGGCTGCATCAATAGAAATATAGCTTCCAAATCTCACGAGGTACTGGTTCCCCTCTATTTGGCACTGGTTAGGCCCCATCTTGAGTATTGCATGCAGTTCTGGGCACCACACTTCAAGAAGGATGCAGACAAGCTGGAGCGTGTTCAGAGGAGGGCAATGAGGGTGATCAGGAGTCTGGAAACAAAGCCCTATGAGGAGAGACTGAAAGAACTGGGCATGTTTAGCCTGGAGAAGAGAAGATTGAGGGGAGACATGATAGCATTCTTTAAATACTTGAAAGGTTGCCACACAGAAGACGGCTAGGATCTCTTCTTGATCATCCCAGAGTGCAGAATGCGGAATAATGGGCTCAAGTTACAGAAAGCCAGATTCTGGCTGGACATCAGGAAAAAAATCTTGACTGTTAGAGCAATACGACAATGGAACAAATTACCTAGGGAGGTGGTGGGCTCTCCCACATTAGAAGCATTCAAGAGGCAGCTGGACAACCATCTGTCAGGGATGCTTTAAGGTGGATTCCTGCACAGAGCAGGGGGTTGGACTCGATGGCCTTATAAGCCCCTTCCAACTCTAATATTCTATGATTCTATGATAAGGCTCCCTCCCTCTGGAAATAGTAAAAAGTAAGGAATGTTAGCTTTACGTTTCCAAAGCCTAGAGGATGCAGCATTCCCAGAACCTTGTGAAATATCCTTAGAACACAAGGATATCCATGCAATCTAATATGAGCAGAGAATTTTAGTGGAGAATCTCACAGAAATGCCCTTTAAAAAAGCCATTGAAGCCAACTATCAATGAATACGAAGAAAGTTGATTTGGAAAGAAAGCGTATGGACAAGGGGAAAAGGAAGAGGAAGGAAGGCAACAAATTCACACACAAGTTTTCAAATAAAATAAAAAGCCAATCTAACTTAGCTAGTTTTATTTTACGTACTCGAGACAACTCTTGAATTTACAACATGTGAAGATTTCCTTGCAGAAAGGATCGTCTGAGAGAAGATTGATCTCTTGAAGGGCATCTTTGGTCACCTGATTCACATGGTTCCAAAGGAGACAATGGACTGGGTTGACACCCTACATATTTACAGCTGTTGCTGGGGAACATGGGTGGGAAAATGCTGTTACACTCATGTCCTGTTTGTGGGTTTCCTTTGGGAGATGGTTGGCCACTGTGTGAACAGAAAGAATGAATGAATGAATGAACAAGCCAGTTGGCTATTGTGAAAAAGAGATTAAACTGAGAAAGTGGATTGGATCCAAACTCAATGATATAGGTCAGCACAGCAGGGATCCAATTGCAGACACTCTAGATAGTGCTGTTGATTTGTATTAGTATCCATAAATATAACATCATCAGGACAGGTGTCCCCAAAAGTCTTTGCCCTGGACTAAAGAAAAAGGGTAGGTCCTCCCATGTCCCAAATACCAGGAGAAATATGATGCGGATCACATTACAGGAAAGGAAAGGTGTGATTTCCCTTTAATGTGCCAGTGTCATCTCGGGACCTAACTCTAGCTATGCAGATGAGTCTGGGCAACTCTTTGGGTCACAGATTTTGTTTCCAGGTGACAGAGCCCTCATTTGCAGGCTTCCTAGAGCAAGAGGTCCCTGCTCCCTCCATATACTATTGACGTGGGGTAGACCTTGAATTGCCCCCCCCCCCCACGAAAGTCTCCATGGTGGGTTTCTCTTGCCCCTGGTCCAGAGTCCCAAGGCAAAGCGTGGTGGGCAGTGCGGAGGCTTTTTCATTTTGCCCCATTTGTATTCCAACATTTTCTCAGAGCAGGGGGGCCGCCAGAGGGGTTGTTTTCTTCCCAGTAGGAAGAAGCCACACAGGGAGGGCAAAAATGTGGCTTGGGCTGATCTAAGCTGTGTCTCCAGGCCAGATCCTGCTGGCTACCGCATCTCTCTTCAGGCTGTGGCTCCTCCCTGCTGCTTTGGCACTTGGGAGCCCTGAGGAGAGGCATCCCAAGTGCCCTCTCTACTGAGGGGAGCAAGTGGAAGGCTGCCTGTAAGTGAATTCAATTACTGTCAGTTAATGATGATTAATTTCCCATTATGCGTCTCCAAAGGGTAGCCTACATGTGAAGTAAATATTGATTTGTGCCCCCCCACCCCATCCCTGCCCTTCCTAGAACGCATCCTGATGGCAACCCGAGCGCAGTCGGTCGCTTCTGCCGCTTGACACGGATAGGCTCAAGACTTCTGGGGAGTCAGTTCAGCTTGGCAGGAGAGGCTGCATGCTGCTGGCCTCTGCTCTTCCCTGTGCCTTGCTTGCTCACCTCTCCATCACCTCAGAAGAGCTGCCAGACGGGGTGGGGGTGGGGCTCAGAGACTGCAAATTCCTCCTGTGCGAGGGCACCTCTACTCTTCCTGTTCTCAGCAATGTGGCGCCACCAGGGTCAGCCGGCCCCCATTCCCACACAGAGGCCCTGGCCCTGCCAAAGGCTGGATCGCCCTCCATGGCGCAGGCTTCTTCTCGGAGGGCCCCTGCCCAAAACTGGCCTCGTGCGTAGGGAAGCCCTGCTTCCAGGCCAAGATGCAGAGGGCCCCAAGGGCGGCTAAACCAGTGGAGGGGGGCAGGCAAGGTGAGAGGAGGTCTGTAGCCAGCAGGAGGAGCAGTAGCCAGAACAGAGCCCCCCCAAGGGGACCAGAAGCACACCAAGCCTTGGGAGGCCTGGGGGGGGGGGGGGTGGCAGCGGGAGGGGGGGGTTGAACTGAGCTGGGCTCCGGGCCTGATGGGCACATTGTGTCAATTTCGGAATGCCCTGTCTGGAACCAAGGAGTCTCAGCCCACCGACAGACAGGTTTCCTTGGAGGCAAACCAAAGGCAGTGTGAGGAGAATGCATTCTTTGTTATCCGGAGCAATTGCTCAGACTGTTCCAAATGAATGAGTTGCTAGTTTCTGGAGCCCCGTTTTCTGATTTGGAGTCAGCAGGGCTGTTTATGCTCTGAATGTCCATAAAAATGTTATTTTAGACCTGACGATGCTTATGAATAAAATGTACATCTCGTTCAAAAGCACATTCACTGTCACCATTTGGCTCTGTGCTAAAGTGTTAATTTTTATGGAAAGGAATTCTCCCCCCTCCTCCTCCATGGCTCGGCTCTGTGGAGATAACGAGACCTTGCTAGCTCGTTACTCGTGGGAGTCCCTGGCATGTGCAGCTAGTCTTTGTTTGGCAAGATGCAATTGTGACTGGAGCTGTTCAATTACCTTTCATTAGCATGAAGAAGAAACCTCTTTCCTCCTCCAGCTGGAGAAGAGCTTGAATGGTCCTGCCTGAGTAATCGACATGTTTACACAGCTTTGCTCCTTGATGGCAACCCACAACCTGGGCAAGTTGGCCTCAATTAGCTCCTCTGAGTCCTTCACACACACACACACACACACACACCCATTGCTCAATGCAAGCTGCTAGCCGTCAAAAATACTTGAGCATCTTTGCAGAAGGATAATTTTTTTAATAGATTCCACCTACAAAGAGGAGCTGACTGGCAGATTCCAAAACGAAGGGAGATTTATTTTTAATCAATGCTTGCAGAGCGCTGGAGCCAAGCCAGTTGTGCATTGCTCCAAGCTGGCTTCCTGGCTTTTCCAGCTAGTCTGCCTTGCAAGCAGCGGTGGACAGGTGCAACCCACACTTCCTATTAACCTTGTTGCCAGCAGCAACACCTGGCCAGCAGCAGAATTACTGCTTTGGCTCAAACTCAATCCTCTATTTGCCTTTATAACAATTTTAAACAATCAACAATAAGAAAAAGCCAGGACCTGTTTAAAACCTCATCATATGCTGCTAAAAGCCTGAGAGAAGCCTTAACCTGGTACTGTAAAGATAACAATGGGCCTCATTGGGGAGATCATTCCATGATTGGGGGGGGGGCACCACCAAGAAGGCACTCTCACTTGTAATGAACGTAGTGCATGGATCATTTTACACTGGGAGAGGCACTCCATCAGGTATTGTGGTTCTGAGCTGTGTAAGGCTTTATAGGTCAAAACCAGCATTTTGAAATGGGCCTGGAAACATACAGGCAGCCAGTGCAAGCGGGCCAGAATCGGTCTTATATGTTTGGATCTTCTTGGCCCTATTATAAGTCTGGCTGCCACATTCTGCACAAGTTGCAGCTTCTGAACCGTCTACAAAGGCAGACCCCAGGTAGAGCACATTGTAGTAATCGAATTTGGATTATTATCTAACCTGGAGAGTAAGACTGCCACCTGCCCTTCAGGCTGAACCAGCTCCCTCTGAGACCTTTGCTGTCTTAGAGGACATTGAGAGTCTACTCTCTTCTTGTCTCATCAAAGCATCACCCCCATTTCCTGCTGCATCATTAATAATTTTGATAATGATGAATGTAAAGACAACTAACCCACACTCTCCACTTGCGGGTGTTTCTTCTGAGCAGTAGAGGCTGTAGCCAATGGAATGTCTCTGGCTTCACTTAAAGCATAAAAAGAGCTGCTCTGAAGGAACTATCTAAGGGCTCAGCCTGCCTCTGAATCAGCTTATTTTTTACATTGACTTCCAAATGGAAATCTGGAATGGCCCTGTGCAAAAATACTGGAGTGACTCAGGTATTAGCTAGTAGCTAGTTAGAGAAGGGGAATGTTCATGAAACCTAATGTGGCAGTTGAGGCCCTCCACATGAGTTGCCTGGCAAAGAGATCTCAATATCATAGTTACTTCCACACTAGCCATTTAGTCTAGAATGAATAACATTCATTCGTTCAGTTTTTATGGAGAACCCAAATGATGTGGTTACCAAACCGCTATATTACAATGTTCCTCCTGCCTTTTTCAATCCTGATTTATGGTGACTCCAGGACAACCTTGTATTGAGGCTTTCCAGGACTACTGGCTCTTTAATTAATTACTTTCTGTTCACTCCTGGCATTCCTGAATTAGGGTTCCTGATACTATAAAGGGCTTTTCCCCTTCTACCCAAGGGGCTGAAGCACAAGGGAGAGAGGGCAGCTGTGCACCAAGGGAAATGGAGGGCCCCTCGGCTTCCCTGATGTGGCTGAGCAGCAGCTATGCCAGACCCCCTTATTTCCTCCCTCAGGAACATCCTCCCCTCCATTCTGACACCCACCACAGAAACCCTCTTCACTCACAAAACATCAGCATTTTGTACCTGCCATTATAGAGAAAGTGCTTCACCGTCTTCCATTTCCTGCTCTTTACGTGCACCCTCTGACTATTGTCCCCAGTTTTCAGGTGAAGATTGTGGAAGCTCTGAGGTACAAGGGTTTTTTTCCAAGCAGCACCAAATGTGGCTGACATCATGTTTGGACCAGCCCTAAATCAAGGCAAGAAAGGTGCTCAGATAGCCTAGTCCTGGGAATGGCACGTTTGCGTACGTGTGGCCAACGCAGGGGCTTCTGCCAAACAATGCTGGCTCTGAAAGCAAAACAGAGAGGGGCTCCAGGAGATGTTTGAACTCACTGAACATGATTCTCCTCATGGTGAACAAATGGCTGAGTTCAAAGGGAGGGAGGTCTGGCCTTCATCCTGAGGCTGCAGGGACCAGAGCCAGGGAATCCGTCTTGGGTGCTGCCAGCCTTGAAAGTGCCAGACCTGAGGAAACATTGGCTCTTGAGCCATTCTCCAGGCTGAATCATCTCCAGCCGCTCCTTCTGAACTCCCCTCCTCTTGGGACATGGCAGGCCTCGCTCTGCTCAGCCAAAGGAAGGCATTGGCACAGTCCATGGTGGAGAAAAGACCCAGGCCAGTTCCCTGCTCAGGGGCAAGGGGCCAGCGCCGCTATATCCAGGTGAAGGATTTCAGGCCACTCTGGCAAAGCTTTTTCAGCCCGAGGCAGCGTTCCTTTCTGGGAGTTGTATGCCAGTGGGCGGGGGGGGGGGGGGAGCAGGGGCTTCTAAAGGGGGGATGCCCCTCCATGACCATATCCATGATCCATTCATACATATCCACATGCCTTCCCCATTCAGGCATGTCGATCATCCCCTTGTTCCTGGCACCCCATTCTCCCCCCCCCCATTCTCCATCACCTCATCCTCCCTCCTTCCTTCCCCCTCTTCTCACTGTCTCCCCTCTCTCCATCTGCCTGCTCCCCCACCCACCTTGGCTTAGCTGTTCTGTGTGAAGCATCTGAGACGTGGAGGAAGTGGGGCTGCACAGGGGGCAGCTGAGCTGGCAGCCCAAGCAGCGCTCCTGCCCTTCCTGCATCTCCGGCGTGTGCCAAGAAAGCAGGAAGAGCTTGGATGGACTGGGAGGCGTACAGACTCTGTCTGAAGAGGGCCCCGTATTTGTACACATGCCTGTTGTTGAGAATCATGGCAACCAGGAGCAGATGATGCGTGAAGGTCATTGAAGTCCCCCACAAAGGAGGATCTCAGCCTCCCCTGTTAATAATAATAATAATAATAATAATAATAATAATAATAAATGTATTTCTTACCCGCCTCTCCGTTTGGATTGAGGCAGGGAACAACAGTAAATATAAAATATGATAAAATGCATAAAACTGATTAAAAACATGGCGCACATTATTAGAACTGCATTAAAACATCATAAAAACATCCTAAAATCATTCTAAAATTACACTGGATATGGCTGCCGGAAGAGAACAATCTTTATGGCTTTCTTAAATTCTAAAAGACTGTTAAGTTGACGAGTCTCCTCCAGCAGGTCATTCCACAGTCTGGGAGCGGCAGAAGAAAAGGTCCTCTGGGTAATGGTTGTCAACCTAGTCTTCGCCGACTGTAGTAAGTTCTTCCCAGAGGACCTGAGCATGCGAGGTGGATTGTATGGGAGAAGGCGATCCCGCAGGTAACCTGGACCCAAACCATGTAGGGCTTTAAAGGTAATGACCAACACTTTGTACTTCACCCGGAAACTAATTGGCAGCCAGTGGAGCGATTTTAAAACTGGCATAATATGGTCACCCCTAGTTGTACCGGTGATCAACCTGTCTGCCATATTTTGAACTAGTTGAAGTTTCTGGACTAGGCACAAAGGTAGCCCTATGTACAGTGCATTGCAGAAGTTGAGCCTCGAAGTTACCAGTGCGTGCACTACCGTCTTTAGGTCTTCCAACTCTAGGAAGTGGCGCAACTGGCGTACCAGCTGAAGCTGATAGTAGGCACTCCTGGCCATCACAACTATCTGTGCTGTCATTTGGAATGATGGATCCAGGAGCACCCCCAAGCTGCGAACACAGTCTTTCAGGGGGAGTGTAACCCCATCCAGAACTGATTGACACACCTCCAATCCCAGGTTGGGGACTTTGACAGGAAGCACCTCCGTATTGGCTGGATTCAGCTTCAGTTTGTTTTTCCTCATCCAACCCATTACCATCTCCAAGCATTCATTCAGAGGAGACACACTATCCTTAGCTGACTCTGTTATCGACGGCATAGAGAAATATATTTGGGTGTCATCAGCATACTGATAGCACCCCGCCCCATGCCTCTGGATGATCTCTCTCAGCGGTTTCATATAAATGTTAAACAGCATTGGGGAAAGGATGGCACCTTGTGGTACTCCACACAGCAGCTCCTTCTTTGTGGTGCAGCTATCCCCACGCATCACCATCTGGAACCTGCCCAAGTGGTAGGACTGGAACCACTGAAGCACAGTGCCCCCGATTCCCAATCCCCCCAGGTGGTCCAGAAGGATACCATGGTCGATGGTATCAAATGCCGCTGAGAGGCCCGAAGTACCAACAGGGACACACTCCTCCATCAATACTCAGGCATAGATCATCCACTAAGACGACCATAGCAGTCCCAACTCCGTATCCTGCTCTGAAGCCAGTTTGAAATGGGTCTAGAAAATCAGTGTCATCCAAAACTGCTTGGAATTGGAAGGCAACTGCCCTCTCGATCACCTTGTCCAAAAATGTAAGATTTGATGGGCCTGTAGTTATTAAGGTCCAAGGGGTCCAGGGAGGGCTTTTTCAGAAGTGGCCGTACTACCGCTTCTTTTAAACATGATGGAAAACTCACCTCCCTGAGAGATGCATTAAGAATATATTGTAATTGTGATCTAACTGCATCTCATCCCTGGGCGACCAGCCAAGAAGGACAAGGATCAAGAGGGCAAGTCATCTTCTTCATTCGTCCAAGCAGCTTGTCCACGTCCTCGGTACTCACCAACTAAAACTGATCCAGTGTAATCCTACTCGCGGAGTCGCTGGACACTCCACTGTCAGCCTCTGCTATAACGACAGCATCTAAGTCTGCTCTTATCCGAGAGATTTTATCTGTGAAATGATCGTTAAAGGCATCACAGTGAACTACTGAAGGCTCTAAGGTCAGGTTCAGGGGGGAAGGTGTCTGGGTTAGACCTCTCACCACCCTGAACAGTTCTGCTGGACGTGAATTCGTAGACTCAATGCGTGCAGAGAAAAACGCTTTCTTTGCTGCATGTATTGCCACCCCATAGGAATGACAATGTTCTCTATGTCATGTCTTGTCAGATATAAGTTGAGTTTTCTACCATCGGCGCTCCAGTCATCCCTCCCACTTCAATTCCCTGAGAACTTTTGTATACCAGGGCGCCTAGTTAGAAGTGGATCGGAGAGGACGTTTGGGGGCGATCGTGTCGATAACCTTACTTAGGTCTTGATTCCATCTATTGACCAGGGCTTCTACAAGATCATTGACGATACCAGCCATAGAACCCTCTAAGGCTTTCTGGAATCCAAGAGGATCCATTAGCCTTCAAGGGCAGACCATTTTAATAGGTCAACCACCTCTGCAGAAGCAGGTGGTAGCCGTGATACTAACCCTGACCAGAAAACGGTTTGTCCATGACAATGCAGAGGTATTTGTTACCTCCGCCCACAGATCCGTCTATTCGGAACTGAAAATAGCATCAAGGGTGTGACCTGCTGAATGTGTGTGTCTGGAGACCAATTGGGATAGGCCCATGTTTGTCATGGATGCCATGAACTCCAGAGCTGCACCTGACAAACCGGCCTTGAATGGGATGTTGAAGTCGCCCAGGACCAAAAGCCTGGGTGACTCCAACACCAGCTCCGAGATCAGTTCCGTGAGCTCGGCCAGGGAGTCTGATAGGCAGCGAGGTGGCCGGTACACTAAGAGAATCCCTAATCTATCCCTGGCCTTCAGACTCAGGTACACACATTCGATGTGTTTCAATTCACAAACAGGAAGTTGGTCAGGTTAAAATTATCCCTATAGACCACAGCTACTCTGCCCCCCCCCCCCCACTCGGAACAAGGTTCGAAGCCAGAAAGCAGCACTGAGCCTCTGGGGCTGGAGCCAGAGTTGGGAAATGTTAGAGTGGGAAAAGATCCTGGGCATCATCTAGTCCATACACACACCCACACACCCACACACCCACCAGTCAGTGCAGGATCTACACCTGTT
Source organism: Anniella stebbinsi (assembly GCA_029215795.1). Lineage (NCBI taxonomy): Eukaryota > Metazoa > Chordata > Lepidosauria > Squamata > Anniellidae > Anniella > Anniella stebbinsi. The sequence continues at coordinate 45,197,553 of JARDYH010000007.1, read as the reverse complement.
GGTTCTAGTCCCACCCTCTGGAGCCACAGATGACAAGACTGTTCCGTCATTTGCATGGTAGCCTTTCAGGCGCTTGAAGACCGCTCTCATGTCTCCCCTTCAACTTCTCCATGCCAAAGATCCCCAGCCCTTCCAACTACTCCTCATGGGACTTGGTTTTGGGGGCTCTCACCATCCTGATTGCTCCTCTCTGGACATGCCCCAGTGTGTCAATGCTCCCCTCTACAAGATTTCGGTTTGCCGCCTGGTTCCCCGATTATGCGCATCTTCTCTGAAGCGCTTTGACGCCTAATCCCTATACATGGGAAGCGTTGAAGCGCATTACGGGCTGTATGAAAGGCATTTTAAAGTTTTTTACATGCTGAGAATCGCATGCAAATGTTGCTGAAAGTAATGCGCTTTGTCCCAGAGAAACTCCCCAAACCGGTTCCCTCCTTTTATTCTCCCTGCCCACCAGAATCTCCCGCCTTTGGTTACCTAGGTTACCTGAAAGGAAGGAGCTGATTAACATATTCGGCTACCTGTCTTCCCCCCTCCTTTGCCCGATTGCCATGACCTCCTCAGGAGTAAATGGGAATGTGTCTCACACACACACATACACACACCAAAACATACGGGGATGCTGCTTCGTTCCTTCCCCCTCCACTTCCCAGCGAGCTCAACAATTGTAAAACATACACACACACACACACACACACACACACACCCCTCAGCTCAGGAACCCAGCAAAAAGAGAGGGGAAGTTATGTCTGCTGATGGCTAATTATACGCACATCTGCACATCCTTCCTACCCCCTTTCCTTCTCATAAAACCACCTCCATCTGGCCCCGTGTCTCCATGTTAAAAATATTTCATCAGGGTACTTCAAAGAAACTTTATTTTTGGTTCACGTTGGGTCACCTCTTCTTGGAGCTTCCATCCAGAGAGACGGAGTACAAGGAGGAAATTGCCAGGAGGAGAGAGGAAAGGAAACTAAACCAAAAAGTGGGAGGTTTTCTCAGCGAAGGGGCAGTTCTATGCATGACATTACGACCATAGTCCAACCCCTGATCATTAATGCACCTCCTCAGAAAGTTGTTTACACGGACATAAGGCGCTCTTACTCCTGCCCATAAATTAAAACTCGCTAATTAATGTGCATTCGAAAATGCGAATAATTGGAGAGAAAATGCGCCTGAGCCCCTGATTTGCGCTCCGCTCTTGTAGAGGTAAATTTCCTAATGCGCCTTGAAAGAGCTTTAAATCGCTCTTGTAGAGGCACCCAATGTCCTTCTTAAAATGTGGTGCCCAGAACTGGACACAATGCTCCAGAGGCAGCCTGGCCAGCACAGAATAGGGTGGAACTATGACCTCCTCTGACTTGGGCACTAGGATCCTCTTGATGCAGCCTAAGATTGCATTAACCTTTTTAGCAGCTGCATTATAGTGCTGGCTCCCATTCAGATTAATCTAGGTCCTTTTCACACAGACCCCTGCCAACCCAGGTCTCCCCCATCCTATGCTTGTGCTATTTATTTATTTACTACATTTTTATAACACCCAATAGGTGAAGCTCTCTAGGCGGTTTCCAAAAATTTAAACCATAAAAAACCATTCAAAATATATAAAAAACAACAGGATAAAACAACAACAGGATAAAACCCAGCAGCCATGCAGAAATTCATACGGATTTAAAATACACATTTAAATAACAAGATTAAAAATCAAACTGAAGAACTGTTGAAATACTGAGAAAATAAAAAAGGTCTTTACCTGGCGTCTAAAAGAGTATAATGTAGGTACCAGATGAACCTCTCTAGGGAGCTCATTCCACAGCTGGGGTGCCACAGCAGAGAAGGCCCTCCTCCTGGTAGCCACCTGCCTCACTTCCTTTGGCAGGGGCTCACGGAGAAGGACCCCCGAGGATGATCTTAGGGTCCAGGCAGGTACATATGGGAGGAGGCGTTCCTTTAGATAACCTGGCCCCAAGCCATTTAGGGCTTTAAATATTAATACCAGCACTTTGAATCGGGCCTGGATCTGGACTGGCAGCCAGTGAAGCTGGAAAAGGACTGGCATAATGTGGTCTCGATGGCCAGTCCCCGTTAACAGTCTGGCTGCCCTGTTTTGTACCAGTTGAAGTTTCCGGACCATTTTCAAAGATCGCCCCATGTATAACACATTGCAGTAATCCAGACGAGAGGTTATCAGAGCATGGATAACTGTAGCTAGGCTATCTCTGTCCAGATAAAGGCGCAGTTGGTACGTCAGCCTAAGCTGATAAAAGGTGCTCCTTGCCACTGAGTCCACCTGTGCCTCAAATGACAGTTCTGGATCCAGGAGCACCGCCAAACTACGGACCTGATCCTTTTGGGGGAGTGCAACCCCATCCAAGTCGGGCCACCTCGGGCCTCAGTAACTGAAACTCATTTAATAAGACTGGACCAGACGGTGCTCTGAATGCGTCTACTAGTGGAACTGCATTAAGCGTGGTGTCCAATTCATGACGAATCTGAGCGACTTTATTTATTATTTACTTTATTACATTTGTATACCGCCCCATAGCCGAAGCTCTCTGGGCAGTTTACATAAGATTAAAACAATTAAAAACAAAAGACAAAAATTAAAACAGCAAAATCATATACTATATACACAATATACATATACATTTAAAACCACTATAATAACTTTAAAAAGCTAGAAGCCTAAAAACAAAACAAATCCAGGCTCATCAGGTATTGCTAAATGCCTGAGAGAAGAGGAAAGTCTTGACCTGGCGCTGAAAAGATAACAATGTTGGCACCAGGTGGGCCTCGTCGGGGAGATCATTCCACAATTGGGGGGCCACCACAGAGAAGGCCCTCTCCCTTGTTGCTGACCTCTGAGCTTCCCTCGGAGTAGGCACACAGAGGAGGACCTTAGATGTTGAACGTAGTGTTCGGGTAGGTTTATGTCAGGAAAGGTGTTCCATCAGGTGTTGTGGTCCCAAGCCATGTAAGGCTTTATAGGTTAAAACCAGCACCTTGAATCGGGCTTGGAAACATACAAGCAGCCAATGCAAGCAGGCCAGAGTCGGTCTTATATGTTTCCTGTTATCAATCTGGCTGCTGCATTTTGCACAAGCTGCAGCTTCCGAACTGTCTTCAAAGGCAGCCCCACATAGAGTGCATTGCAATAATCTAACTTGGAGGTTACCAGAGCATGGACAGCTGAACCCAGGTTATCCCTGTCCAGATAGGGGTGTAGCTGGGCCACCAACTGAAGTTGGTAGAAGGCGCTCCGTGCCACTGAGGCCACCTGAACCTCGTGACAGAGGTGGTTCTAGGAGAACCCCCAAGCTATGAACGTGCTCCTTCAAAGGGAGTGCAACCCCATCCAGAACAGGTTGAAGACCCTCCATCCGGTCAGCAGAACCACCCACTAACAGCGTCTCAGTCTTGTCTGGATTGAGTTTCAGTTTATTAGCCCTCATCCTGTCTATTGTCGCAGCCACGCACCAGTTCAGCACATCCACAGCCTCACGTGATGAAGATGAAAAGGAAAATTAGAGCTGCGTGTCATCACTGTACTGATGACAACACACTCCAAAACTCCGGATGACCGCACTCAACAGTTTCATGTAGATGTTGAACAGCATGGGGGACAAGACTGACCCCTGCAGAACCCCCATACTGGAGAATCCACGGGGCCGAGCAATGTTCCCCAAGCACCACCTTCTGGAGCTGATCCGCCAAGTAGGAGCAGAACCATTGCAATGCAGTGCCTCCCACTCCCAACTCAGCCAGTCCTGCCAGAAGGAAAGACATGATAGCACACTTCAAATACTTGAAAGGTTGTCACATAGAGGAGGGTCAGGATCTCCTCTCAATCAACCCAGAATGCATGACAAGAATAATTGGCTCAAGTTACAGGAAGCCAGATTCCGGCTGGACATCAGGAAAGACTTCCTGACTGTTAGAGCAATACGACAATGGAACCAATGACCTAGGGAGGTGGTGGGCTCTCCCACATTAGAATCATATGATTCTATGATTCTATGGCCATGGTCGATGGTATCGAAAGCCGCTGAGAGATCAAGGAGAATCAACAGAGTCACACTCACTCTGTCTTTCTCCCGACATAGGTCATAATACAGGGCGACCAAGGCTGTTTCTGTACCAAAGCCAGGCCTGAAACCAGACTGAAATGGATCCAGATAATCAGTCTCATCCAAGAGTGCCTGGAGCTGGCTTCAATCACCCGCTCAAGGACCTTGCCCAGGAATGGAACATTTGCTGCTGGCCTGTAGTTATTAAGATTTTCAGGGTCCAAGGAAGATTTCTTTAGGAGTGGTCTCACTGCCTCCTCTTTCAGGAGGCCTGGGACCACTCCCTCTTGCATAGGGCATTAATCTCTTCCCTGACCCAGCCAGTTGTTCCATCCCTGTTTACTTTTATTAGCCAAGAGGGCAAGGATCCAATACGGAGGTGGTTGCACAAACCTGTCCAAGCACCTTGTCCACGTCCTTTATCTTCAAAGTGTCATGCAAACTCGTCACAGCGTGCTACTGAGGGTTCCACCCTCTCTCGCCCTGGCCCAGAGTGTAGCAGGCCACAAACCACCTGGAAAAGCTCTGCTGGATGACACTAAGAAGACTCAATGCTAGAGGAAAAGAACAGTCTCTTTGCCACCCTCACTGCCACAGAGTAGGCTTGATAGTGAGTTCTCACCCGTGTTTGATCAGACTCAGCACGAGTTTTCCTCCACCTGCGTTCTAGCTGTCTCCCCTTTTGCTTCATTGCCCTCAGTTCAGGTGTATACCAAGGTGCTGGCTGGGCTGTGCTCAGAGAGAGTGGGCGCTTGGGAGCGATCGTGTCAACCGCCTGAGTCATCTGGGCTTCAACAGTGTCATGAGCAGCCCTTTCCTTAGGCTTTCCCATGAATTGTGTCAAACTGACTAGACACCCATGTTGGTGAGGCCTCTTTTATTGATGAAATCACATGGTTACAAGCATAACGGTTTCATTTTGTGATACCCACATCACTTAAAGCTGATAATAATAATAATAATAATAATAATAATAATAATAACAATAACAACAATTTATTTCTTACCCGCCTCTCCGTCTGGATCGAGGCGGGGAACAACAACATGATAAAATACATAAAACTGATTAAAACATGACACATACCATTAAAACTGCATAAAAATCCTAAAACATCCTTAAAACATTCTAAAATTCCACTGGATATGCCTGCCGGAAGAGAACAGTCTTTATGGCTTTCTTAAATTCTAAGACTGTTAAGTTGACGAGTCTCCTCCGGCAGGTCATTCCACAGTCTGGGAGCGGCAGAAGAAAAGGTCCTCTGGGTAACGGTTGTCAGCCTAGTCTTGGCCGACTACAGTAAGTTCTTCCCAGAGGACCTGAGCGTGCGGGGCGGATTGTATGGGAGAAGGCGATCCCGCAGGTAACCTGGACCCAAACCATGATGAGAAAGCCTTAGGCTCCAGACTTGATGCGATCCCTTAGGCAGTCACTCGGGGGTTAATCCCTATCCTATCTGAGCATTTCCAAATGCCACATATGCTGACTCTTCAAGAACATGACCAGAGCCCAAGGGAAGTGCTCCAGGCACACGGCTGCCTGAAGCCAGGCAGAGACAGATTGATCCTGCACCAATCATACCCAGCTTACCGGAAATGCTGAGCTGACCAAGGTAAGCAAGACCCTAGGGAACAAACCTTGTAGGCCTAGGAAACTCCCCCTGCACCTACTTTACCTCCGGTGAAGCTCTTTTGCAGGCCACACACACAATCCAGAGCAAACACAAGCCCAAGTCTATGAAAAGCCTCAGAGCACTTTCCATGGCACAATCCTTAGAAATTCAGTGTCCAAATAGCAGATAAGCGAGCATGTACAGAGTGCTTCCAAAATCTCCAAACAGGTAGAATCCAAACACGAGGGGTTTCAGGCCAAGTGTCGAAAGATGATCTCTAGCATGATCTTCACAATTGCTTCCCCCACTTATAGACTGGAGGCCTGGCTTATTCCAAGCCACTTGACAGACAGGTCCTCTGACCTGTAAACTATGCCCATTTGTCAACAGGGGCTGTTGACTGTTCAACCTCGTTTTGATGATGCTACAAAGTGAGTGACAGCTTGTAAGAGAGGCCCCCTCCTTTTCCAAACATTCTTTGTTCCCAGGGAAACTATCTACTTCAAGGCCTCTGCAAGAAACTGCCATGGAAAATAGAGACAGAGATAAGTTCACAGAGAAACAGACTTTCTTAAAACAAGCCCAAAGACTAGAACTTACCATCCACGAGGCCTCTGGCCTCGTGATACACCCGACAGACAGGAGCACCAGCCATACCAGCAGGAAAATCCCCCAGAGCCCTCTGGAATCCATTGGAGACCATTAGTCTCTGAGGGCGGACCATTTTAACAGGCTCCCACCCTTGCAGAGGGGAAAGGCTGCTGAGAGTCTAAACCTCAATAGAAAGTGATCTAACCATGACAAGGGGGAAGATATTAATTCCCCTACTTTCAGGTCACCTAAGTGTAGTACATTTGGTCATGGTCTTCATGGTGTTTGCTACCGACTATGGGAGGAAACCTGTGAGATACTGCATGAGCTGCAGCTCCATAGAAAACAGTTGAATCGTGTTGTGGCCTTACCACCTCCACTAAGTATAAATGAAACGCATCACGGTCACTACCATCTTGCTTCAGTAGGGAAGGCAGCCTCAGCTTTGCTGAGTTAGGCGTTAATGATGCTGGATTTTATGGGGAAATCAATGTGGGTTTAGCGTTGAGCTTTGTGTTTGTGCTAAATGACATGGGATAAGCTGACTAGAGAGTGTTAATTGGTTTGTGTTGAGCATTTATGCTAATCAGTGTGTGCAGCAATGCCCAGGGCTCCTCAGCATCACTAATTCTATTTACCCAAAGGGGGCTCTGTTTACCTTGTTGGCTTGAATGAGAATTGGTCCTGCTGCTCACACTTTTCACTTGGCACATTCTGAGAAGGAAAGGTGCGCTGAGCTTTGGGTGGGTCTGGAATAAGAGTGAGGGAAACCTCACCACAGGAGGAATAGCTGTGCACCCAGACTTCCTTTCCAGGCACTGCCTCCATCCAGCTGTCTCTCTCAAGAGCAGTGCGCTCGTTCAGCCCGTTCCCATTCTGTGACTCTGGAAATCAACACAAAGACAGAGCTTGGCGATTTCTGTCCTGGGTGTCTCTGAAAGTTGATTTCCCTTCTCCCCACCGAGGACCTTTTTGGCTTCTCTGAAGCACTATGAACATCAGGCACTGATGTGGAGATCCGTTCCAACCTTTATTCCCTGCATAGAATCATAGAATAGTAGAGTTCGAAGGGGCCTATGAGGCCATCGAGTCCAACCCCCTGCTCAGTGCAGGAATCCACCTTAAAGCATGCCTGACAGATGGTTGCCCAGCTGTCTCTTGAATGCCTCTAGTGTGGGAGAGCCCACCACCTCCCTAGGTCATTGGCTCCATTGTTGTATTGCTCTAACAGTCAGAAAGTTTTCCCTGATGTCCAGCTGGAATCTGGCTTCCTGTCACTTGAGCCCATTATTCGGTGTCCTGCACTCTGGGATAATTAAGAAGAGATCCTGGTCCTCCTCCATGTGACAACCAAGAATTTGAAGAGTGCTATCATGTCTTCCCTCAATCTTCTCTTCTCCAGGCTAAACATGCCTAGTTCTTTCAATCTCTCCTCATAGGGCTTTGTTTCCAGACCCCTAATCCTCCTCTTTGCCCCATCTTGTAACTGTGCCTTTGGTTTCTTTTTCCTAGGTGTAGAACTTGGCATTTATCCCTTTTAAATTTCATTCTGTTTTTTTCAGCCCAGCGCTCCAGTCTATCAAGATCACTTTGGAGTTTGTTTCTGTCTTCCAGGTTATTAGCGATCCCACCCAATCTTGTGTCATCTGCAAATTTGATAAGCATTCCCTGCACCTCCTCATCCAAATCATTAATAAAAATGTTGAAGAGCACTGTCCCAGGACTGAGCCCTGCGGTACCCCGCTCGTTACCTCCCCCCAGTGTGAGAAGTTACCATTGATAAGCACTCTTTGAGTCCGATTCTGTAGCCAACTGTGGATCCACCTAATAGTTGTTCCATCTAGCCCAAGTTTAGCTAGTTTGTGAATCCAAATGTCATGGGGCACTTTGTCAAAAGCTTTGCTGAAGTCAAGATATACTATATCCACAGCATTCCCACAGTCCACAAGGGAGGTTACCCAATCAAAAAATGAGATCAGATTAGTCTGACAGGATTTGTTCTTGACAAATCCATGCTGGCTTCTAGTAATCACTGCATTGATGTCATGGTACTTACAGATCCAAAATGTTCCCAGGGATGGATGTCAGACTGACTGTAGTTCCCAGGTCTGTAGTTCCCAGGTTCCTCCTTTTTGCCAGTTTTGAAGATAGGGACGACATTAGCCCTCCTCCAGTCGTCTGGCACGTCACCTGTCTTCCATGATTTCACAAAGTTAATAGACAGTGGTTCTGAGAGTTCTTCTGCCAGCTCCTTTAATATTCTAGGCAATTTGCATTTCAAAAGTAGTCAGCAGCCAGTGATGCCTGTAAGTTGGCACAGTTTGCTTCCACAACCAGATGGGACTTCATGGAACAAAGCAGTGACTGGAAGAGGAGAAGGCCCTGTCCTGATTCCCATCGTCAGGACAGCACCTGGCTGAGGAATGGCAAGAATACGGGCATTTACAGTGGAGCAGCAGCAGAAAGAAAAGGGCAGGCTGCCCATCACAAGTGTAGCAGTGTTGGCTCAGAGTCTTTTCTTTTTTAAAGCTCAGCTGCGCTCAAAGTTGAGATCAAAGCAGAGGATCAGTCGGGCGGGGGGGGAGCGGGCTTCTTCACCCTTTCCCTCCCTGCTTCTTGTCTGGTCAGAACTGCCTCCCCACCTGCTGTTCTTCGCACAGGGGAGAGGATGTGCAGTTTCAAGGGTGTCAAGCCTCTCTTTGGTGGGGGACTGGATGATCTCCCCCTCTGTGGGCCAAAAATATGCAAGACAACACAAAATTGGATGGGATCGCTAATACCCTGGAAGACAGAAACAAACTCCAAAGAGATCTTGATAGACCAGAGCGCTGGGCTGAAAACAACAGAATGAAATTTAATAGTGATAAATGCCAAGTTCTACACCTAGGAAAAAGAAACCAAAGGCACAGTTACAAGATGGGGCAACGAGGATGATTAGGGGTCTGGAAACAAAGCCCTATGAGGAGAGATTAAAAGAACTAGGCATGTTTAGCCTGGAGAAGAGAAGATTGAGGGGAGACATGACAGCACTCTTCAAATACTTGAAAGGTTGTCACACAGAGGAGGGCCAGGATCTCTTCTCCATCATCCCAGAGTGCAGGACACAGAATAATGGGCTCAAGTGACAGGAAGCCAGATTCTGGCTGGACATCAGGAAAGACTTCCTGACTGTTAGAGCAGTAGGACAATGGCACCAATGACCTAGGGAGGTGGTGGGCTCTCCCACACTAGAGGCATTCAAGAGGCAGCTGAACAACCATCTGTCAGGCATGCTGTAAGGTGGAATCCTGCACTGAGCAGGGGGTTGGACTCGATGGCCTGATAGGCCCCTTCCAACTTTACTAGTCTATGATTCTATGATTCTATGACCTGGCTTCTCTGCACATGGGTTTTCCAGCCATGGAAGGCTCGGCATGCACTAAAGCTGCCCCGACCAAGGTGGCTTCACTGACCCCACACCTTCCGATATTGGAGAAGCCGTGGGCCAGGCAGCACTTCATGTGAAGGGGAGTCTTCCAATCAGAGATAACATCAGTGGTTCATTTTTTGTAGAGGGGGTGGGGTATGGGAGGGAGCTTCTGTGGGATGGGTTGGGACCCCCAGCATGCTGAATTAGGCTTGCAGGATGGGAGTTCAGCACCCCACCATATCTTTCCCTTGCAGACTGGAGAGCAGCTGTGATTCTGGATGAATGGCAGGCAAGGCAAGGGCAAATTGGTCCTCCTCCCACTACTGCTCCTCCAAGCTCCCAACAGCTGCTTTCAGTTCAAAAGAAGCCACCTGGGATGCCAGTGTCGTGATGTGACTGCACACCATGTGTTGCTTGGCCCTCCACTGCTCCTGGCCTCCTTGGGGACGACTTGCGCAGACCTGTCTTGTTCTTTAAAGGCCAGCATGATGAGCAAATAGGACGTGCTGTAGGGTTTCCCTAGGAAGGCATGAGGCTCTTTGATCACCTCCTCTTGCTGACGTGTGGGTGGAAGTTGTGTCCACACCTAGGTGCCTGATGCTGGCCAGCATCTCGGCTGAGAAAGAGGATCTGTCAGGAGGGTATTGTGACATTTGCTTGACAATGGAGGGGCTTCTTCCCTTGTGGTGCCTTGCTCAGAAGCAGAGACAGTGAGGCCAGTTGGGCTGGATCCATCTCGCACCGCATCCAGGGCTATGTTGCCCTGTCAGCCTCCCTGGTGCAGGCCCCTTGGCTGGCAGGCGCTCCAGAGGCATGCTGCTCTCAGGCCTGAATGGCAAAGAACAGCGGGGCAGGGCCATGATCTGCAGCAGCTGAAGTGTTTTGACAGTTTGCGAGATGGACATTAAATCGCTCAAGCACAGGAGAGTGAAGCGTGCGCCAGTCAGTTGGTGGGAGAGGAAGCGGAGCTCTTCCAGCTGCACTGACCGTGTGATCCGGAGTTAGAATGAGCATCATAAATCTTGATTATTCTCTGTCTCAGCTGATTTGAACCAAATGCCTTGGAGAGGAAGGGAGTCCACATCTTGCTGAAAATTGCAAAAAAATCTGATTAAATGTACAAACTTATATAAATAGTACTCTATCTATGTTAATGCCCAAACTGTCACCCTGTGTGTGAGTGCATGTGCCCTGCGCATCTTACCAGAAGGCCCCACCAGGCGCCGCTCGAGGATCTGGAGCAGGCAGCTCTCCTCCCCCTCTCTGGCTGCCCCTGTTGCTCTGCTGCCTTTGGAGTGATTAGCATTCAGTCAATTACCAGCAATATTGCTGGCTCTGATTGCACCTCTGTGACAATTAAGCCCCCCGTAGAATAGTGGAGAGGCAGGGGCCATACTAGGCAAGCCAGTCAATTATGGGAGGAGGGATGCTTGGAATAATAAGAGAGCTGGTCCTCCACCAGCAGATGCTGGAGAATTGCCATTTTTGCATGCACAACGGATGGTACTCAGTCCCGGCAGGAGCAAGGCAAGGGAGCACAGACCATGTTCCCTGTGGTGCTGGGCTCTGATGAGGCAGCCGCCTCCTGGCCTAGGAGATTCGGTGCTTCTGAGTGACGTAGGGGTGAGGCATTGTACTGGAGGTGTCTGGTTGCCTTAGGCAAGGAGGGATGGGATCCTAGCCCTGTAGGGCCTTGAGAGCTGCTGCCGGAGCAGTCCACATTGCTGCTTGCATCCCTCACAGGGCAGGTGAGTGGGACAGAGGGAGGTGGCCAGTGCCTCACATTGCCTGGGCCAGGGATGTTCTGGGCAAAGGGACACATCATAGAATTATAGAAGAGTAGAGTTGGAAGGGGCCTATAAGGCCATCGGGTCCAAACCCCTGCTCATCAGCGTGTTTCCCTGAGACCAGAGGCGTCTCGCTCCCTGGCTGTTCCTATGCCAGCCACTCTGCCACTGAGTGTGTCCTCCTTTTGCTGTGCACTGGGGAATCCACGAGCATGAAGTGTCCTCAACCACCCCAGGGTTGAGTTGAATGTTGGCAAGTGTCAGTGGGAAAGCTTTGCCTCCCCCAAATTATTTTTCATGAGATACATCCAAAACATTACTTTTCTCACACCATTTTTCTCCTGTCACCAGCTACTTTACTGCATTTGTTTTTTTAAAAATGGGCTGCTCGTCTTGCTGGTTATGTCATCCAGCCAGCGAGCGACCAAGTAACCAGTGTGATGATGGTAGACAATTTTTGCCGTTTCACCCGTCCCTCTCCAATATCACTGGAACGGGGGGATAATATGTTTCACAGGAGCTGATGTGTGTGTGTGTGTATGTGTGTGCGCGCACCCCACCCTGTTTCATATGAGTCTAAGCTGCCACTCTCCCTTAATGGCTACAATCTGTTGAGCTGCTGATGGCTCTCCATTACTACAGCTCTGGCTATTCTTGCTGTGTTAGGATAACATCCACAGCTCAGTGATGGAATTTATTTACCGTTTTCCTCCTAAAAGCTTTTAGGCTGATCCAGCAGGGACAGTTTCATTGAGAGGACCATTATTTCTCACATGCTCTTTTTGGTTGGAGTAAATATCCCCTGACAATGAAACGGAATTCTTCACCATGAAGATCTATGGTACTATATTTTGAATGTTCCGTTTTGACAATCTCTCCCCCTCTTCAGAACATCAATGGCTCTTGGGGGTGTGACCAGAATAGCCTAAATTGCACAATTGAGCCAAATCAATCTTTCTCGTGGTTTGGAACGACACCTCCCCGTTTCCCTCGGCTGTATCACTTTGGAAATTCAAACTGGCTTCCCCAGCAATTTTGACCTGTGATATTAATATTGGTTATTAGCAGCCCCCTGGGCACTCCTGCGGATTCATGGAGAAAAGGGGCTATCCTGGAGGCCTGCCTTTCTGGGCTTGCAGTACGCTGGCTCATTTTGCCCCTCCTGCCAGCACAAGCCTCCCCTGACCCGTCATGCCTGAAAGCTCCTCTCCCTCTGGGTACCCGCCACCAGCCTCTGCCCCTCCGTGTGGCTTAGATGGGGGCTTCAGGAGAGCAATCCTGTTGAGAGGCTATTAAATGACCCCAGAAGGGAGGGGCTGCAGAGGCCCCATGTTGTGGGCATTTTCACCTAGGCAGTGCAAAGTACAGCATGGCTGGGGTGAAAGGGGACAGAGAGTGCTCACCCCACCCACCCCTTCTCCGATGGATGGAAATGGTTGCAGAACAGGCTCCTCAGAGCTCCTTAGTGGCTTAACAACAGAAGAGGGGTGGCTGTCAAAACTCTTGAACGTTGGAGCTCCCAGAGGCCTTCACCCCCCGCATCCTCCCAAGAGTCATGAGATGGGGGAGGGCCCCTTTTCACCATCTGGGATGGCTGCTGATTAAGAGTGATAAATGATCACTTATTTATTTATAAGTGATAAATAAATGATCTGGAATTAGGAATGAGCAGTGAAGTGGCCAAGTTTGCTGATACCACCCAATTATTTTAGGTGTTTAAAACAAGAAGGGATTGTGAGAAGCTCCAAAGGGATCTCTCCAAGCTGGGAGAGTGAGCATCCTAATGGCAGATGCAGTTCAATGTAAGCAAGTGTACAGTGATGCACGTTGGGACAAAAAAAAACCAAGTTCAAGTATAACCTGATGGGATCTGAGCTGGCAGTGACCAAACAAGGAAGAGATCTTGGGGTTATGGTGGACAGCTCAATGAAAATGTCAACCCAGTGTGTGGCTGCTGTAAAGAAGGCAAACTCCATGTTAGGCATTATTAGAAAAGGAATTGGGAATGAAACTGCCAAGTTCATACTCCCCTGTTACAAATCTGTGGTGTGACCACATTTAGTGTACTGTGTACAGTTCTGGTCACCACACCAAAAAAAGATATTGTACAGCTGGAAAAAGTGCAGAAAAGGGCAACTAAAATAATCAAGGGGCTGGAGCATCTCCCCTGTGAGGGAACGTTAGAACAGCTTGGCAAAAAAGGAGGTTAAGGGGAGACGTGATGGAGGTGTACGAAATGATGCCTGGTGTGAGGAATGAGGACAGGGAGACATTTTTCTCCCACTCCCATAATACTAGAAGCCAATGGGATCATCACATGAAGCTGATTGGTGGGAGATTTAGGACAGAGAAAAGGAAGGACTTCTTCACACAGTGCATAATTAATCTCTGGAATTCACTATCACAAGATGTGATGGCCACCAATTTGGATGGCTTTAAAAGGGGTTGGATACACTCCTGGAGGAGGAGAAGGCTATCAAATGCTACTAGCCCTGATGGCTATGTGCTTCCTCCAGTATCTGAGGCAGTAAGCCTATATGCACCAGTTGCTGGAGAGCATGGGTGTTGTTGCACCATGTCCTACTTGTGGGTCCCTGGTTGGAGCAGGTTGGCCACTGCGTGGGCAGAGTGCTGGACTGGATAGATCTTCGGTCTGATCCAGCATCAGGGCTCTTAAATTCTCAGCTGCACTGCTTTCGCCTGGCCCACAAGTTGAGAGGGGGGCCCACACTGCCCCCAAGTCCTCTGCAGGGCGACTACTTTGCCTCTCAGGCCCTGGGGCTGCCGTATGTTGTGCGCCTATTCTCAGCTTGGCATGTTTTTAACATTATTTTGAGGGGCATGCTTCAGGGATGTTGCGAAGTGGCTCGAGCCCATAACACCACAGGTTAACTTGCCCAATTCTACACTACTATTGCACTCTCCCCTGACCCTGGCAGTGCCCATAACTGAAATGGTTGTGACCTTTTTCCGTTCCGGTGAGGAGAAAACACCTTTTCATGTTGACAAACCAATTCTGTCAAGGGTGTTTGCTTGGGAATTGTCGTTCCCCCCCCCCCCCCAGCCCTGACCTATCCAAGCCTTCGCTCCGCCCAGCCTGCTGGCTTTGGAGCTGCCCTCCCTTCACACTACCCTTCAGCTTGGAGGAGAGGGGGCAGGTGAGGAGATGCTCTTTGCCCCTCCTGCCGCCAGCCATGGTGCGGTCTTCCTCTTGCAACAGCAGAGCCCGGTGGCCTCCAGCCTGTGCTCTCAGACTTGGCTTTCCTCAAGGCGGACGGCTCCTCACGCTACCTGTCCAATGGCTTTGTGCAGCTAATCCGTCTTTCCCTCCTTAACAGACTTACATGGCAGGGTTACAAGCGAAGACGAGGTGACCCATAAGCGAGGCGGAGTGATTGCCAGGAAAAAGCCTCCTCATCTGGAAGCCTCCTCCCTTCCCCACATGTACCAACTGGGGGATTTGGGCCTCACGCCCATGGAACAGCAGGGGGTCTGCTTTGACCCCTGTGCTTTGATAGCCAGCCTTTCCTCAAAGAGCCTGCCCAGGAGGCCTCCACCCCTCCCTTTCATTTCTTCTGCTTTTCCCTAGGGAGTTCTGCGAGGCCTCTTGGAAATCTTTCTCAGTGACAGTCCCCTGCCTGTCCCACAGACGTAGAGCTTTTCTACATGTGGCATTTATTGTGTGCTCATCATTCCTCACAGTTGTTTACAGGTTTGTTAGACACCGTCGTGACCCTCCCATTTTGCTTCTGTTTTTTACGAGCATTTCCCCTGGGTTTTTTTCCCATTTTGTTTTGTTTTTTAGGGCAAGGAAAATGGGGTATTGTCCCTAAACGCTGTTTCTACTGGTGTATTTGCGCTATCCTGCTATAGCCCAGCACCACCTAGAGGTTATGTAGCGCCCCTTCCTAGAGTTGGAAGACCTAAAGACGGTAGTGCACACGCTGGTAACTTCGAGGCTCGACTTCTGCAATGCGCTGTACATAGGGCTACCTTTGTGCCTAGTCTGGAAACTTCAATTAGTTCAAAATATGGCAGCCAGGTTGGTCACTGGTACACCTAGGGGTGACCACATTACACCAGTTTTAAAATCTCTTCACTGGCTGCCAATTAATTTCCTGGCAAAGTACAAAGTGTTGGTTATTACCTTTAAAGCCCTACATGGTTTGGGTCCAGGTTACCCACGAGATCGCCTTCTCCCATACAATCCACCCCACACGCTCAGGTCCTCTGGGAAGAATTTACTACAGTCAACATGATTGACAACCATTTCCCAGAGGCCCTTCTCTTCTGCCGCTCCCAGATTGTGGAATGATCTGCCAGGAGAGATTCGCCAACTCACCAGTCTTCAGGAATTTAAAAGATCTATAAAGACTGATCTCTTCCGGCAGGCCTACCCAGATGAATTTTAAAGTGTTTTATTGGTGTTTTGTTGGTATTTTAATGATGTATTGGTTTTTAAGTGTTTTAATCAGTTTTGTATTTTATGTTTGATGCTGTTCCCCGCCTCGATCTGTTGGGAGAAGCGGGTAATAAATAAATATATTATTATTATTATTATTATTATTATTATTATTACACTAAAAGAAAAGCTCCTTGTATAAACCTTAGATTTCCATTCTGCAACAAAACTGAAAGTAGATACAGTGATTAAAAGCCTTGTGTGTGGGCAAAAGCAGAGAGGAGAGAGAACACTCATAGTGGCAGGACTTCCTAGGCCCAGAAGAGCTGGCAATAAGTTGGGAGGGGAGGGAGGGAAAGGACATCTTGCCCCTACCCCTTCAGAGAGGCAAAGGGGTTTATGACTTCACCTTCTGGAGCAAACCAACTGCACAGCTGGTGTGTACCTGAGTCTGAAGACCAGGGATAGACTAGGGATTCTCTTAGTGTACCGGCCACCCTGCTGCCTATCAGACTCCCTGGCTGAGCTCACGGAACTGATCTCGGAGCTGGTGTTGGAGTCACCCAGGCTTTTGGTCCTGGGCGACTTCAACATCCCATTCAAGGCTGGTTTGTCAGGTGCAGCTCGGGAGTTCATGGCATCCATAACAAACATGGGCTTATCCCAATTGATCTCCAGACCCACACATTCAGCTGGTCACACCCTCGATGCTGTTTTCAGTTCCGAGCAGACGGAGCTGTGGGCGGAGGTAACAAATACCTCCATGTTGTCATGGACAGACCATTTTCTGGTCAGGGTTAGTATCACAGCTACCACCCGTCCCTGCAGGGGTGGTGGACCTATTAAGATGGTCCGCCCTCAAAGGCTGATGGATCCTTCTGGATTCCAGAAAGCCTTAGACAGTTCTATGGCTGGTATCGTCAACGATCCTGTAGAAGCCTTGGTCAATAGATGGAATCAAGACCTAACTAGGGCTATCGATACGATCGCCCCCAAACGTCCACTATGAGCCGCTTCTAACTGGGCGCCCTGGTATACAGAAGATCTCAGGGAGTTGAAGTGGGAAGGACGATGACTGGAGCACCGATGGCAGAAACTTGACTTATATCTGATAAGACATAACATAGAGAACATCTCCGTTCCTATGGGGTGGCAATACGTGCAGTGAAGAAAGCTTTCTTCTCTGCACGCATGGCGTCTGCGAATTCACGTCCAGCAGAACTGTTCTGGGTGGTGAGGAGGTCTAACCCAGACACCTTCCCCCCTGAATCCAATCTTAGAGCCTTCGGTAGTTCACTGTGATGCCTTTAACGATCATTTCACAGATAAAATGTCTTGGATAAGAGCCGACTTAGATGCCATCATTATAGCAGAGGCTGACAATGGAGTGTCCAGCAACTCCGCGAGTAGGATTACACTGGATCAGTTTTAGTTGGTGAGTACCGAGGACGTGGACAAGCTGCTTGGACAAGTGAGGAGGACGACTTGCCTTCTCAATCCCTGTCCTTCTTGGCTGGTTGCCCAGGGAGGAGATGCAGTTAGATCACAATTACAATATATTATTGATGCATCTCTCAGGGAGGGGAGTTTTCCATCATGTTTAAAAAAAGCGGTGGTACGGCCGCTTCTAAAAAAGCCTTCCCTGGACCTTAATAACTACAGACCGGTATCAAATCTTCCATTTTGAGGCAAGGTGATTGAGAGGGTGGTTGCCTTCCAACTCCAAGCAGTTTTGGATGATTTTCTAGACCCATTTCAAACTGGCTTCAGAGCAGGATGCAGAGTTGAGACTGCTATGGTCGCCTTAGTGGATGATCTACGCCTGAGTATTGACAGGGGGAGTGTGTCCCTGTTGGTACTTCTGGACCATGGTATCCTTCTGGAACGCCTGAGGGGATTGGGAATTGGGGGCACTGTGCTTCAGTGGTTCCAGTCCTACCTCTCAGGCAGATCCAGATGGTGATGCTTGGTGATAGCTGCTCCACAAAGAAGGAGCTGCTGAGTGGAGTACCACAAGGTGCCATCCTTTCCCCAATGCTGTTTAACATTTATATGAATCCGCTGGGAGAGATCATCCAGAGGCATGGGGCGGGGTGCTATCAGTATGCCTTCGATAACAGCGTCAACTAAGGATAGTGTGTCTCCTCTGAATGAATGCTTGGAGGCGGTAATGGGCTGAATGAGGAAAAACAAACTGAAGCTGAATCCAGACAAGACGAAGGTGCTTGCTGTCAAAGGCCACAACCTGGGTTTGGAGGTGTGTCAACCAGTTCTGGATGGGGTTGCACCCCCTCTGAAAGACTGTGTTCGCAGCTTGGAGGTGCTCCTCGAACCGTTGCTCCAAATGGCAGCCCAGATAGATGTGACGGCCAGGAGTGCCTATTATCTGCTTCAGCTGATACGCCAGCTGCGCCCCTTCCTAGAGTTGGAAGACTAAAATCAGTAGTGCACGCGCTGGTAACTTCGAGGCTCGACTTCTGCAATGCGCTGTACATAGGGCTACCTCTGTGCCTAGTCCAGAAACTTCAACTAGTTCAAAATATGGCAGCCAGGTTGGTCACCGGTACACCTAGGGGTGATCATATTACGCCAGCTTTAAAATCACTCCACTGCCTGTCAATTATTTTCTGGGCGAAGTACAAAGTGTTGGTCATTACCTTTAAAGCCCTACACGGTTTGGGTCCAGGTTACCTGTGGGATCGCCTTCTCCCATACAATCCGCCCCGCACACTCAGGTCCTCTGCCAAGAGTTTACTTCAGTCAGACAAAACAAGGCTTACAACTGTTACCCAGAGGACCTTTTCTTCTGTTGCCCCCAGACCGTGGAATGACCTGCCGGAGGAGACTTGTCAACTTAACAGTCTTTTAGAATTTAAGAAAGCTATAAAGACTGTTGTCTTCCAGCAGGCATATCTAGTGGAATTTTAGAATTTTTTAATGATGTTTTAATGCAGTTTTAATAATGTGTGCCATATTTTGATCAGTTTTGTGTATTTTATCATGTTTTACGTTTGCTGTTGTTCCCTGCCTTGATCCAAATGGAGAGGCGGGTAAGAAATATATTATTATTATTATTATTATTATTATTATTATTATTATTATTATTATGGCCTTCTTGTAAGCTTGGCAGAGTGCTCTGACCATGCCCAAGGTGCCACATCCCACTCAGTCTTCTTGTGAGCACATGGGAGTAAGTTACCAGCACGGTGGCTTTCTAGGGAATAGGGAGGGGGCACAGCCTCCATGGCTAAGGTAAATCCTTCTGTGCAGCATGCCCATGCTGGGGAGGGGGGCATGAATGGAGCCCAGGGCTGCTGCTGCTACCTGTGACTCCCTCCCGCTCAATTCATGACTGTTTCCCAGAAGTCCTTGAAATGCTGGAATTTAGAATTGGAAGGACTCTCATCTTCCTCTTGCGGCAGGCAGGAGCCCCACCCCCACCCCAATTGGCTTTCAGAGGCTGCTGCCCAGTCACTGAATGCCGCAGGATTTGTGTTGGCTCTGCTAAGAGACCTTTATGCACTGCTCTGCCCTAGGCATGCTCTTAGAAATCTGTTGTGACCTGACCAGAGGTTCTGGGGTTTGTGGCATGGATCCATTCCCACCAGAGTCCTGATCCGACCTCCACAAGCAGGTAGGCTGGTAATTCCGGGTACCAACTTGAACATGCCAAGTAGGGAGAGGATCCCTCTGCTCAAGAGGCCATTGCCATCCATTGCCATCTAGCGCTTGCTGGAGTGACCATTCAGGGAGAGGGCTGCCCTGTTGCCTGGCACATGCCATTGCCCAGGTCACTCCTGGCATGTAGCAAAGGCGGCTCTTATGAATCCAGTGTGGCAGGCTGGGCAGGCTTCCATTGTTCACAGAATGTTACGGGGGCCCAGACATCAGCAGCAGCAGCAGCCACTTGCTGCAATGTTTCCCACTGCTTTTTCTGTCCTTTCTCTTACTGCAGAATGAAAAGACAGAATAGCTACACAAGCCTTCTCTCCACCTGCAAGCATCCTTTAAAGCAGATTCATGATCTGCTTTGCACACAGGTGAGGATCCGATTCCATTTTAAGAGCCATTTCATTGAAATAGGGAGAGGCTCCACCCGGTTCAAAGAAATTCCCTCTGTAGATTGACTATTGACACATTTTTCAAATCCATGTTCCAGTTGCTATAGCAACTTGCTCCTTCCCTTCCTCCCTCTGCTTTTCTGATCCTATCAGTTTGCTGTTGATGTTAGCACCTTGGTTGTTACAATAAAACCCTCAAGCACACTTTCCCTCGCGTCTTGGTGGTGGGTGGTGCCCACCTTAAGGGTTATGGTGCAAGTTTCAGGTTGACAGAGGAAGAGCAGGGGGAGGAGGGATGCTCTGCGAAAGGAAGCTGCTATTCAGCAGAGAGACTTCAGGCCTGGCTCTTGTTTTTAGGTAGAGACTCGTACAAGAAATCAGTACTAAATTGTATTTACAGGGTGTTTCTTCTTTTGAGAACTCAATAGATGCATTAATGGTCAGACATGCCGCCTGCCCTCTAGTCCTTTGGGAACAAAGAGGTCCATTTTCTTCAGCAATCCAGACTCTCCTCTTGCAATTCCACCCTAAGGACTTGGGGGTGGTGCAGGCCAGTGGCCTCCCCTTGCCTAGAAGGGAGGTCCTCTGAAGTAGCTATTGCTGGTCAGTTGATGATAGGACCTTGCTTGGTTGAACCCTGGTGCAAAGACAGAAGACTGTGCAATGAGGAGGATTTAAGAGAGCAGGGATGGGAAGATTTGGGTCTTCAGCACGTGTGCTTTGGATAGTGTACACCTGGTGTGTGTTTTTATGTCATCTTTTTCATGGCCCCTCCTTGTCCTTGGGGAGTCCTTCTCTCAGCACCCCAGGCACTCACTTGGTAAGATGGTTTACATGGGCATTATTGGCTCCATCGTACTGCTGGAAACAAGCCCACACTACAAGCCAGGCCAGTCAGGGGCTGCCGTTACCTGAGTGAGATGTTCTAGCTTCATGTATCTGCCAAAGGTGAACTATTAGGCAGAGCTAGGATGTGCCAGAGCCAAAGGCAGTTGCTTTGAGTCAGAAATTAAAGTCTTTCTCAGCAGGAAGATGCAACGTGCAGCACTAAAGAGCCCTCATGGGGAAAATAGTATCTGGCTGACAGAATAGTTGATGCCCTCTTAGCAGTGACTGCTCTCTTGCAGAAGGCGCAACCTTGGTCCTTCCTGCTGCAGGAATAGCCTCCCATGCAGAGTGCGCTCAGAACAGCCAGGACATCTGCCTGTGCCTGGCAGCGCCACGAAGGCTGGAGGGTGGTGTGCCTCTCCTCCTCCCTGCAAGGTCATGCCTGCCCCCAACTGCCTTTGGCCACAAGGAACACTGTTTCTGTGTTTCTAAGGGTGGCCCCAAAGAAGCATGTGGGTAACCAGGATGTTCCTTTGCAAAGCTCTTTATGAGCCACGTTTAAGGTTTGTTAAAAACCCTGGGGAATTAGAGCCATATGCATCCGTTTCGCAGCTGCAGCGGCAGGTCTGGTGTTGCTTATTCAAAGGGATTGGAGGGTACGCTTTGGCAATGGGGCTTTGGGGAGATTAAAAATGTTTTCAGCATTAAGCACAACATTTCAGTGTTAATGCTTTCGGTCTTGAATATGGATTCAGAGACCAGAAAGATTTACAAGATATTTCATCTATGCAAATTCCAGCAGAAACATTTTTTCCCCTCTTCCTTTTCTTTTTTACTTTCTTTCTTTTTTGTTGAGCAAATTCAACAAGAGATTTGACTCGGGAGCTTACAGCAAATAGACTTTGGTTTTCATGCAGATTGCTGCCTTTAATGGCAGGCAGCCAGGCAGCCAGGCAGCCAGGCCCAATCCCCTCGGAAATCCCTTGCCTTTCTGACTGGGATACTAACAGGGCACAGTTGAGAGCCCTAGCAATTACAGCAGAATGTGTTAATGCCGGGATATGGTGTGTGCTCTAAAGATGAAAACAGATGTTCCTCCTGCATGGGAGAGCAGCTGGCTTCATTTGGCTTGGAGGAGGCAGCAAGCCACCTCTGGCAGGCACCCATGGGAAACCTTGCCTTCTGTGGCAGGAGCTGGCATAAAACTTCTCATTTTTATATAGTGAAGGCATAAAAATACTATCAACAAAGGTACCCTTTGAGCAGATTGCGGGAAGCTTCCTGCAAGTTGTAATGTACAGGCTACTTACACAGCTGTGACTGAAGGAATAAACATGATAATCTGTATTTAATTAATAAACTACAGAGGAACATGAAAGTTCACAAATTTATCAAATGTATCCTTTCAAAATTAAGAGCTTGTTTAAAGCTCGCAGTTAAGAGTCATTATTCAAACACCATTTTTCTTTTTCCCTCTGAGGCCTTTGCTGCAACCGGGGATGGAAGAAGACCAATTTCCTGCTGCTTGCAGATAAATAATATGTGACTTTATGGAACAGAAGAAGTTGAATGTTCCAACTTATGAGGAACCATTTCATCAAGTTTTCCTGGTTGCAGCAAGGACAATGTCAAGCAAGATCTGTGTCTTGCACATAACGGGGGAGGCACCACAAGCTCCATCAAGCACCCCAATAATACCACGGCCATGTCAAGAGGACCAATAGCCTCCCAAGTCTCATTTGGACAGGGGCAGAGGCAGGCTTCCCAGAAGCCCAGGTAAGAGTGCCCTGATGAAGCCCACCAGCGCCTTCATTTGGGGCTGCAGGACTAAATAATCAAATATTTGACTACCCAGAACAACCAAGGACTTTCCCCAGTAACTCATGAACAGTACAAGGAAGGACATGAGCAAGGAGAGCAAGAGCTACATGGTAGTTTCTGCTCAACTGACCATTTCCCTTCATTCATGAGCACCTTTTATATTGAGCTAGAAGTAAGCGAGAGCCAGGCTGGGTGTGCGACAACATGAAAGCACTATGAAACACCATAAGCCCTTTTAGGATGCACAGCCAAGGCAATGTGTCTGAGCTCCATCACTTCTTTCTCATCCCTTCATTCAGCCAGAGAAGGCTATAGCTGCTGATCGTCCACAGAAGACTTTTGTATGAAGGGCTGGATTTGACAGAAGTATGGGGGGTGGGTGGAGAGAGCTAGAGCCCACTTGGATTGCTTTGCTCTTTGCAAACCAGGATGGTGGGATACCCGATCCCCACAAAATTCAAAATGAATAGTGATAGAAAGCAGCTAGGGTCCTTTAGCCAAGTTAATTTAAGAATAGCCTGCTGTGTGGAGGAGAGATTTAGTGACGCAAGAATAGAATGGGAGTTGCTAGAAACCTTGGCTCGTGTTTCTTGCTGTCACGTTGGCCTTGGGATGAGCATCGTGCCAGAAGTTTGCTCCCTTTCTTCTTTGTGGTCTCTGTGCATCACACATATGGGCTCGCGCCGGCGCCGAGCCTATCTCGGGACTCCTATAGCTAGCTTAGATATTTTTGGTGGGAACCCCTCCCCCCACCGTCCTATCGCGCATGGTCCAGGTTCCCGCTCACCTCAGTTCCTTTTCAACCGCCGCCTTGCTTAGACTCGCGGACGACTCCTCTTGAACAACCGTTCGTATTTTTTGCTTCTGTAAAATAATAAAGCATTCAGTTAGGATAGTTTAGCTTAGATAGTGAATTAAGTTCATAATATAGAGTTTTAAACAAAAACAAAAACAAAAATCTTATATATAGTTAGTTAGTTGTTAGGCCTGCTCCAGTCATGGCGCAGACCGCCTTGTTTAAAAAATGCTCCCGCTGCAGAGCGAAGATCACCCTTACAGACGGGCACTCTCTTTGCCTACTTTGCTTGGGAGAGTCCCATATAGCTGAAACATGCGCTCATTGCATGAGCTTCTCGAGGCAAGCCCGGAGGAACCGAGCTGACCGCCTACGTGGATTGCTGTGGAAAAACGCATTGGCTGCAGTAGATACTCCTCAACCGCAGAGTTCACACTCAGCTGCCATTTCTGGGGAGTGCGGGTCGGTTACTGTAAGCCGCTCAGACCCAGCAACATTGGGCCCCCCTTCGGGGAGAGACAAGCCCGTTAAACAATCCCAAAAGTCCAAGCCTTCGAAGGACTTGGGACTGAAACGGAAAGCGAAGGATAAGCACGAGAAGTCAGCAAAAGTGCTCAAAAAATCCTCGACTCCGCTTTTGTCAGGGCCGCCGCAATCGTCAAGACCGACAGCGGCGTCAATACCGACGAAGTCCTCGTCCTTGACTCACGCATCGAGACCATTGTTACCGGCACCATCGACATCGACACCATCTAAGTCTTCGGTTCCACCAAAATACCTGGTACCGATCCCATCGGCATCGACAGTGGTACCGAGCCGAGGCTCTTCGACATCGAGTCATCACCACTCCCTGCCATCGCGGCGCACATCTACGCTGTCGATACTGACAGCATCGGTACCGACCAGGTCATCACCAGCGGAAGACGTCTCTCTCTTCTTACCGTCGCCATCACGTTCTGCACCGCAGCTGTCACCGCTAGAGGAGCTGTTTCCTTCAGCGCAAGTGCCCCCAGTGCCTCGGAGGTCGACTGGTCCACCTTCCATTGCTGAGTCAATCGGAGGAGCACCAGCCTCACCTGAATGCTCCGTCCGTTCAGTGTCGCCAGCATCTAGAGCATCACAGTATACATTAAGCCGACGCTCAAGGTCACGGTCTTGCTCCTGGATTGGGCACATGTCAGTTCGGCATTCACGCTCTAGGTCTTGCTCCCATGCTCCCGACTGGGTCAGATACTCGGACCACTCACGCCAAGTTGGTTCAGCTCGCCCTCGTTATAGATTTGACCCTTACACAGGGGAATGCATTGATCGCGCGACTTCTCGCTCCACCAGCCGTCGATCAGCAACCACTATCACTACCGCTGCTCCCACGCCTGCAGTGCCGGCCCGTTCACGTTCTCCAACTCATTCGTCTCCCCATTCCATAGACGACTATGCATCAGATTCTTCTTCAGTGATGTCTCCTCCCCCATTGCTACCATCGCCCGAGGACGACGTTGGCACAAAGGACAATGCGTCACCTTCAATGGAGCTTGGTAATTTTACCGAACAAATGCTCAGAATGGCTCAATCCCTTGGCATTGAGCATCACCAACCCGAAGATGCTGTCACTGACCGCATCTTCGACGTTATGTATGTGGAGCCCTCTGCACAACTCGCCCTTCCTATGGTTCCAACTCTGTTGAAAACGGTCCAACAGTCATGGGCTAACCCGGCAACAATGGGCCCTATGTCTAAATGTCTAGATACCCTATATAAGATCAAGGAATCAGAAGCTCCGTTTTTGTTCGTCCACCCAAAACCAAATTCCATCGTGGTAGAGGCGTCACAGGGGGAGTCTTCTAGGAATCATTCCGCCCCGACGGACAAAGAAGGACGCAAGCTCGATTCCTTTGGAAGACGTATCTATTTATCTGCCGCCCTTAACATCAAAGTCACCAATTACCAGGCCATGATGTCACGTTACCAAGTCTTCCTGTGGGAGAAAATGTCCTCCCTCATGACTTATCTACCTGAGGATCAACGAGAACTGGCCAGGGTCTTTCAGACTGAAGCGATTCGCCTGTCCAAGCAGCAACTTGAGACTTCTAAGCACCAGACGGATTGAGCTGCAAAGGCCATGATAGGAGCAGTGGCACTACGCCGGCATGCTTGGTTGCGTTCTGCTAGTCTTCCACAGGAGACGCGAACTCGGATTGAGGACCTGCCCTTTGACGGTCAGGGCCTGTTCAATGCCACCACCGACACAGCCATGGATACGATCCATAAGGCCAAGGTCACAGCGAGGAAGATGGGATTTGTTCAGCAGCACCAGCCCACCTTTCACCCTCGGAAGTGGTATAGGCCTCTTCCTTACCAGCCGCGCCTACATCAAGACCGTACTGCATGGTACCAGCCAGCCAGCTCCACTGCCACTTTCCATCAGAGGAAACCTTCCTCTCGCAGACCAGACCCAGCGCAAACAGACAAATGGGTCCTGCGAACCATCTGCCAAGGGTACAAGATAGAGTTCAAAGTCCTTCCTCCTCTTGGAACCATGAAAATAACGCCTCCATCGGTCACACTACTACAGGAGACAACCTCCTTACTCAACAAAGGGGCCATCACAAAGCTTACCCGGACCAATCTGAGTACAGGGTTTTATTCACGCTATTTCACGGTCCCAAAGAAGGACGGGGGACTTCGTCCTATTATGGATCTCAGGCACCTAAACAAGTTCATCATAATGAAGAAATTCCGAATGATCACATTGGCGGCCGTTTTGCCCCTTCTTCGAAAGGACTGTTGGTTTACTTTAATAGATCTGAAGGACGCCTATTTCCACATAACGATCCACCCTTCACATTGCAAATACCTGTGGTTCGTAGTGGGAGCCCAAGTCTTCCAGTTTACAGTCCTACCGTTTGGCCTCAAGTCGGCTCCAAGAGTCTTCACAAAGTGTATGGCTACGGTATGCGCCCACCTGCGCTCACAGGGTATAGAGTTATACCCCTATTTAGACAACTGGCCGATTGTCTCACAATCATACCACAGCATGCAGAAGGACGTCACCACAGTAGCCAACCTCCTCTCGTCGTTGGGCCTTCAAATCAACTCAGAAAAGTCCATTTTTCACCCAACGCAGTCACTGCAGTTCATTGGAGTTCACCTGGACTCAGCAGTAGGTCGGGCCTACTTACCAAGAGACAGGGCGTTGACGCTAGTAGACACAACTCGACGCCTTTACCTTCGACATCAGACATTGGCATTGCACGTCCTCCAGCTTCTGGGCTTCATGGCGGCCTCTGTCTTTGTGGTTCGATGATCACGCCTCCACATGCGACCGCTCCAGCACCTTCTCCTCCGGAGATTCAATCCCACTATGAATCCTCGAAGAGTGAGGCTATCCATCTCCGGAGACGTCAGGAACTCCCTGCGGTGGTGGATGGACATCCAAAACTTATTAGCTGGAATGCCATTCGTGGACCAGGGGCCGTCACGCAGGATAACTACAGACGCATCCCTGCTGGGTTGGGGGGCCCACAGTGGAAACCTCAATATCCAAGGTCTTTGGTCTAGAACGGAACGATCCTACCACATCAACGTCTTGGAGCTATTAGCGGTACAACACGCTCTACATGCCTTCCAGAACCACCTTTGAGGCCACCATGTACAAGTCCTCTCCGACAACACTGTGGTCGTATGGTATGTCAACAAGGAGGGAGGGACCCGTTCCTCCCCTCTGCTGTACCTTACCAGAACGATATTACTCTGGGCCATCCGTCACAGCATCAGGTTATCAGCAGTGCACATTGCGGGGAAAGACAACGACCGAGCGGACATCCTCAGCAGACAATTCCTCTACACTCAAGAATGGAGCTTGGCACCGACTGTCCTCAGAAGCGTCTTCGACATGTGGGGCACTCCGACTGTGGCCCTCTTTGCAACGAGCAAAAATGCGGTCTGTCCAGCTTACTGTTCCTGGGTGGGCATAGGCCTCCACTCCCTGGGGGAAGCTTTCGTGGTGCCGTGGAACACGGGCCTCATGTACATGTTTCCTCCATTTCCCCTGCTAAACCTGGTGATTGCCAGACTGACATGGAACGTAACGGAAGCAATCTTAATAGCTCCTTGGTGGCTGAGACAAACTTGGTTCACCCCACTCCTCCGCCTCTCACGAGGCCAAACATGGCGTCTTCCAGCCCGGACGGACCTTTTGACAAAGACAGACAGCGGGTTGTTACACCCAAACCTAGACTCACTCAAGCTTACCGCGTGGAAAATCCATCCAGGTGGCATAACCTAGTTCTTCCGCCTCAGGTCCGTTCGATTCTAGAAGCAGCCAGAAAGCCTGCCATGAGAGTGTCATACTCTAGAAAGTGGAACTCTTTCCGGCAATTCACACATATGGAAGGCTTCGACCCCAATTCTTCTTCCATGCCGTTGGTTTTAAAGTTCCTCTATTCCCTTCACGACAGGGGACTAAAGGCTTCGTCCATCAAGGTCTACTTATCAGCCATATCAGCCCACCACGATTTCCTGGAGGGCTATTCCATCATGGCGCACCCACTGTCCAAGAGCTTCCTAAAGGGGCTACGCAACATTCTCCCGCCATGTCGATCTCTGATTCCACAGTGGAGTCTCTCAGTGGTCCTTACCGCTCTCACTACAAAACTGTTTGAACCCTTGGCCACCATCGACTTGAGACTTCTCACACTCAAAACAGCATTTCTCGTAGCCATTACATCGGCCAGACGAGCGTCCGAACTCTGCGCCCTTCTTCTGGACCCCCCGTATACTCGGTTTTTCAGGGACTGAGTGGTCTTGCATCCTGGCCCATGGTTTGTGCCCAAAGTGGTCTCTAATTTCCACCTCAACCAAGACATTGTGCTACCGTCCTTCTTCCAAGCGGCGACTGACCCATTATCAGCAAAGTTGCATTCCCTGGATGTATGCAGGGCCTTAGCTTTCTACAAGTCTCGGTCCGAGCATTATCGAAAATCTCGCAACCTTTTCATCTGCTATGGGGGCAAAACTAAGGGCATGCCCGTTTCACCACAGCATTTTTCCAAGTGGATTGTTTGAACTATCTCATTAGTCTACCAACTAACAGGCAAAGAGGTTCCAGAACGACTGACTGCACACTCAACGCGAGGTCAAGCAACCTCTACTGCTCTGAACCGTGGAATTTCTATCCCTGACCTATGTAAGGCCACTACATGGTCCAGGATCTCCACATTCGTGAAGCACTATAAGCTGGACATCAGAGCCCAACAAGACTATGCCTTTGGAAGGGCGGTGCTCTTTTCAGTGCTACAATAGCCAGGACAGCGTGCACCCCACCTCCGGTAAGTGGCTTGTTAATCACCCATATGTGTGATGCACAGAGACCACGAAGAAGAAATGCAGGTTGCTTACCTGTAACTGTAGTTCTTCAAGTGGTCATCTGTGCATTCACACAACCCTCCGCCCGTCCCCTCTTGGCATCGCGGTCAATTGGTTTCTTGCCTTGCTCTCCATTAGTCTTAATTTTAGGGCCATTTCATCTCGGTCACGAGGCCAGGCGGTCTCCAGGAACTGAGGTGAGCGGGAACCCGGAGCATGCGTGATAGGACGGGGGGGGAGGGGTTCCCGCCAAAAATATCTAAGCTAGCTATAGGAGTCCCAAGATAGGCTTGGCGCCAGCGCGAGCCCATATGTGTAAATGCACAGATGACCACTCGAAGAACTAGTTACAGGTAAGCAACCTGCATTTCTTGCATCTCTTGTCATGGAAAAGGGCCCCTCTCTCATGGTGCCATGGCCCCTGGTCTGGGAGTTCAGCATCACTCCGAAGGCGACTCTTAAGCACAGAGGGGCACTGGTCACTCCACTCCAGGGAGGACCCTCAGGAACCCCTGACGTTCCCTGGACCCAGGGACATGGCCCTCCCCTCAACCTCTGCCTCCAAGAATGGCTCTCCCAAAGCCTCTCATGTCCCTCAGCCACGTAGGGACTTAAAGCTGCAGAAGACAACAGAAATTTGCACAATCCCTTTAAGCTTGCAGCCAGGACCCAGTTGGAGGTAGAGCTTCTGAGAGGCCTGAGCTGCTGGGTCTCCTTAAGGCCTCCATCCTGCTAGCCCCTGGCTGGAAGAACAGCTCCTTTTCATGAGGAACTACAGCCAGACTAGCAGCTCCTGCAGAGCGCCTCCAATGGGGCTGGCGATCTCTTCCTTGCTGTACTCTTCTTTACTGGCAAAACTTGCCTTGCCAGTCATAGCTTCTTTTTTCCAGAGACACTTCAATTGGCTTCTTCCCCCCAGGGCTCAACCTTAGCTCCGACACGTGATGCTCTTGATTGTAGTACAGCTCATGGCCACACACCAGGGAGAACTGAGAATGCAGCTTCATGGGGACTTCTGTGAGGTCTATGAGGCTCCTTGTTGCCATCTTCACATCTCCCTCTCAGCAACAATTTTGCTTTTGGGGAGCCAGCTCACCCGCTCCCTTTTAGAGGAGTCCTGTTAGCCTTCCCTTCTTGCTCAGCCCTCCTGGCATCTGGGCAGTGCAGCTGAGGCTTCACTCCAGAAGCTGTTGGCCATAGCCATCAGCAGTCAGTTGTCCGCTGGTCACTTTCTAAGCCACAAGGAAGTGAAGCTTCCACAGAAAAACCTGTTCCAGGCAGCATTCCCCAAATAGTGCCATGGATATGATGAGCTGGGCTGGGAGGTATCGGCAGTAGCTATTTCAATGATGTTGCATCAGCTGGCTGGGCACAGTGCTCCTGGCCCCACACAGAGCCTCCTGGCTACTCCAGTCTACCCTGGCACTGGAGCTCCTTCTGGTGTAACGAACAGGTAAGTGAGATGTTGAGGAACAACTCCATT
This sequence comes from Anniella stebbinsi, assembly GCA_029215795.1. NCBI lineage: Eukaryota > Metazoa > Chordata > Lepidosauria > Squamata > Anniellidae > Anniella > Anniella stebbinsi. Next base: position 45,167,334 of record JARDYH010000007.1, on the reverse strand, counting down.
GGTCTGGGATGGCCATTGCTGTGCTGATGTCCTGGTGGCCACATGTGCCTTCACCTCACTGGTCACTTCATTTTAAGGCACAGGTCGATACCATGCAAAGAACCCTCTGCAGCTCCATGTCAACTTCACTGGCAGGCAAATTCCTCCTGCCTCACAAAAAGCACTTGCATGGGAACCTCAAAACCCAACAGCAGTTAATTATTGACAGAGCATGTGAATTAGAGATAAAAGAAAAGTCATTCCTCCTTGTACGCAAGATAGTAAATAAATTTAATTATAGGACAAGAGGCAGGGGATCTCTGTCTGTATTAAGTTTTATTAGCAGAGACATTTAAAAGCATGTCATCATAACAAAAAGGTCTGGTGTAATCCTAAATGTACCACTTTGGTACAAGGCTCTGAAGTGAACAGACTTAAATGAGCAGATGGCTTGCTGCTCTGGCAGGTATGGGACAGGTTTATTGTCAATTAACTTTTGTCTACATATGCCTATGGCAAATGGACTGTATAATGGCTTCTTGAGACCAGCTTTAACACCTGCAGTGCTCTGGAGCTAAAAGGCCAGCGGTGCGCAGCCTCCTGCTCCAAGTGGATGGATGTCCGGACAGTGTGCTGCTTCAGTTGTGCTCAGCCTGATCCCTTGGAAGGATGGAGGCAGGGAGGAGGCCGACACCTGGGCCTGCAGCTGATGATCTCACCCTTTCCCTCCTTTCTCTTTCCCTCTAGGGAGATGATGCCCAAGACCCTGGAAGGGCAGCTCACCATGGAGAAAACGCCAAGCTATTTTGTCACCAATGAAGCCCCAAAGCGCATCCACTCCATGGCTAAGGATACCAAGCTGGTTGTGGTTGTCCGTGACCCGGTCACCAGGGCCATCTCTGACTACACCCAGACGCTTTCCAAGAAGCCAGAGATCTCCACCTTTGAGGTGCTGGCTTTCAAGAATCGTACCCTTGGGCTAATTGATGCCTCGTGGAGCGCCATCCGCATTGGCATCTATGCGCTGCACCTGGAGAGCTGGCTCCAGTACTTCCCGCTCTCACAGATCCACTTCGTCAGTGGGGAGCGGCTCATCACGGACCCCGCTGGGGAGATGGCCAAAGTGCAGGACTTCTTGGGCCTCAAGAGGGTTGTGACGGAGAAATATTTCCATTTCAATAAGACCAAGGGGTTCCCTTGCCTAAAGAAGCCAGAGGACAGCAGCACCCCCCGGTGCCTTGGCAAGTCCAAGGGCCGAACTCACCCCACAATTGACCGGGATGTAATCCGGAGGCTGCGGAAATTTTACAAGCCATTCAACATCATGTTTTACCAAATGACGGGACAGGATTTCCAGTGGGAGCAAGAAGAGGGTGAGAAGTGATGCCAAGACAGGCAGGAAGAAGCAGTCTTCTAGCCAGAGGTAAATGAATTGTCCTCAAGAAACACGATGAACCCCCATGCAGGGCCTGTGAGGGCAGGGACAGGCAGTTGCAAAACTGGGCTTTAGGTCCCTGCAAGACTTCCACAATAGGTGAGACCTTTAAGAGGCTGCATGTGCTGTCTCCAGAACCCCAACAGGACCTTTAGAATCATAGAATCATAGAAGAGTAGAGTTGGAAGGGGGCTCTAAGGCCATCGAGTCCAACCCCCTGCTCAATGCAGGAATCCACCTTGAAGCATCCCTGACAGATGGTTGTCCATCTGCCTCTTGAATGCCTCTAGTGTGGGAGAGCCACCACCTCCCTAGGTCATTGGTTCCATTGTTGTAGTGCTCTAACAGTCAGGAAGCTTTCCTGATGTCCAGCCGGAATCTGGCTTCCTGTAACTGGAGCCCATTATTCTGTGTCCTGCACTCTGGGATGATCAAGAAGCGATCCTGGCCTTCCCCGGTGTGACAACCTTTCAAGTATTTGAAGAGTGCTATCATGTTTCCCCTCAGTCTTCTCTTCTCCAGGCTAAACATGCCCAGTTCTTTCAGTCTCTCCTCTTAGGGCTTTGTTTCCAGACCCCTGATCATCCTCGTTGCCCTCCTCTGAACACGCTCCAGATTGTCTGCATCCTTCCTTTCTTATTTCTTTTTCGTTTTTAAATATATTTTTAATTTTGTTATTTCTGGTTACATAGGTATATACCGTATTTCCTCAAATCTAAGACACCATTGATTGTAAGGCACACATAAATTTCAGGGCCACCAACAGGGAAAGCTTTGCGTCGATTCTAAGATGCACCTTAATTTCTGTACCCCTTCCCCCCTCCCCACTCACCTCCATCGCCGTTGCCCGTACACTGCTGCCGCCGCTGCTCCGCACTGCCGCCAGTGCTCGCCTCGGCCTGGCAAGGCGTCATTCCCAGTAACGACGTGAGCGTTGCCAGCAGCGCGGAGTGGTGGCGGTGGCAATGAGGATGGGCGATGGAGGGGAGGGGGGAGGGTTAGAGCCCAGCAAGTCCTCGGCCTGGTTCCCAGTAACTATGCCTTGCCAGGCCAAGGGGAGCATTGCCATCGGCGTTGCCCGTCCTCGCTGCCGCTGCTCCGCACCGCCGCCAGGGCTCCCCTCGGCTTGGCAGGGCGTCGTTAACGGGAACCTAGTAATGATGCCTTGCCAGGCCGAGGCGGCAGCAATCAAGGTAAGAGAGGAGGGGGAGGGGGACTTGCGGGGCCCTAACCCTCTCCCTCCCCTCCATTGCCCATCCTTGCTGCCGCCGCTGTTTCCCACCGCTGGCAATGCTCGCCTCGTTACTGGGAACGACGCCTTGCCAGGCCAAGGCGAGCACTGGCGGCGGTATGGAACAGCGGCGGCAGTGACAAGGACGGGCAACAGCGATGGAGGGGAGGGGGAGGGGGAGGGGGAGGGCCCCGCAAGTCCCCCCTCCCCCCTCACAAGTCCCCCTCCTCCCTCGCAAGTCGCCCCTCCCCACTCACCTTGATCGCTGCTGCCTGGGCCCAGGCTTCAGTACTGGGAAAGAGGCCGAGATCTCAGGAAAATATTCATTTATATAATTTTGAACTCAAGCCTTTTATAACTGAGGAAGAAACTCTTTGGATCAAGGGCAAAAGAAGCCCAAATCGTTACAAGCCAATTTGCCAATGACCTCCCCACCTCTTACAGCCATAAATTCTCCAAGCACTGCAGGGGGACAGCTGACTTTGCCAGCCTAGAACTGGACACAATACTCAAGATGGGGCCTAATCAGTGCCGAATAGAGAGGAACCCGTACCTCGCACGATTTGGAAGCTATACTTCTATTAATGCAGCCCAAAATAGCATTGGCTTTTTTTGCAGCCACATCACATATTGAGCTTGTGATCTACAACAATTCCAAGATCCTTCTCGCTTGTCGTATCGCTGAGCCAAGTATCCCTTGTCTTGTAACTGTGCATTTGGTTTCTTTTTCCTAGGTGTAGAACTTGGCATTTATCCCTATTAAAATTCATTGTGTTGTTTTCAGCCCAGTGCTCCAGTCTATCAAGATCACTTTAGAGTTTGTTTCTGTCTTCCAGGGTATTAGCGATCCCACCCAATCTTGTGTCATCTGCAAATTTGATAAGCATTCCCTGCACCTCCTCATTCAAATCATAAACAAAAATGTTGAAGAGCACTGGGCCCAAGACTGAGCCCTGCGGTATCCCGCTCGTTACCTCCCCCCAGTGTGAGAAGGTACCATTGATATGCACTCTTTGAGTCCGATTCTGTAGCCAACTGTGGATCCACCTAATAGTTGTTTAGGGTTTCATTCAATCGATGACACCCTTTCCGTGCCCTCTGGTTCTGTGCATTGCACTGATTTGGAAAGTGCTTCTATTGAGCTGTTCCATCGGTCCCTCTGTTTTGTCTAAACTGACGGACAGCAATGGCTCTCCAGAGTTTTAGGCAGGGCAAGATCCCAGCCCTGCCTGGAAGATGCTGAAGACTGCACGGGGCACCTCTGTCCTGGGGAGGATGTGCTCCACCACTGAGCATAGAATAGAATAGACTTGAGCTATGAACTTGAGTTTGCTTAATTTCTATGGGGGCAAAGTCTGACTTACCACTGCCATGAATGCTTGGCCTGTTGGCAGCCTCCTCCTCCGCCGCCTCTTTCTCACCCCTAACAGTCCATTGTAAGCAAGCCAGTTAGCCTGCCAGGCCTGGAATGTGCCATCTTCCTGCCTCAGCTACAGAGGGTTATGGGGGTCCAGATGGGATGGTGACATCTCCTACTTGTGAGCCTCCTGGTGTTCTTATGGCTTCTTCCATCTTTTCCCTTAATACAGAAAAAAAGGCGAAACAGCTGCACACAGCTTTCTCATTGCTCACAGCCCTCCCTTGGGAAACTCCTGGCTCTCCGCAAGCATCCCTTGGTGCTAGAACTGTCCTGTGTGTTTAGCTTGCCTATTTCCCAGCCAACACAGTGACCTCCCCACCCACCGTGGCCCCCTGACAGGGCCTTTTTAATCGTGGTGTGCACAAGAAAGCATGTCTTCTGGGCTGGGTGGGGTTTTTTCCATGCCGTTCCTGAACTCCACTGAAGTAGTTTTAGTGGTGCGTGTGGATGTGTTATCACTTTCCCCAAAACCAGTACTGGAATTTCATCTCCACAGCTGTTCCTGATTCCCAGTGTCCATCCAACTGACTTGCTCACCACAGCATTGATGATGCTCACGATGTCTGTTGCCAGCCTACAGCCAGGCATAGCTTTGATTCTGGTAGCGAGAACACCTGGTTGGTTTGACTAAATGTACCAGGAAATGCCACTGACATGCGCTCTGGCTCCATAACGAGGCAAACCCACCGCGGGGCTTGGGGCCCGTCATGTGCTTCATTACCCAGTTAAGTGGCACTGGAGCTCGGGATCAGGAAACGGGGGCTCCATTCATTTGTCAAAGGTTGGCAGAAGGCTGGGCTCCAACATGGGAGGATTTGTTTCCACACAAGTAAATGCCAGTTCATATTAGCCCAATTAGGTGTAAAAACAGCATCTGACATAAAACGTTCCCCCCCCCCACACACACACACACCCTCCAATCCACAAAATTATTACTACATGAAAATTGGAAATATACGCCAAGGCTGACTTCAGATTGTTTCTCATGTTATTAAACTGTCATTTCCTCAGCTAAATGAGAACCATGTTGTTATGCAATTTAATTCACAATGATTAATGGATTCAGGTAGAGGATTGTGTTTTAAATCTTGCCAATCCCAAAGCTCCTCATTGACTGACTGAGGGTCCCACCCCTCCAAGCTTTTGCGGTGGCCTCATTCGCAGGAGGGAAGATGCTTTGAGCATAACGGCACCGATCCCCCAAACTGAGCCCGTGGCAGGACCGAGCAATGCAGATGGCCGCTCCTGAGGCAGTCCCTTTGCCCCTCTCGTGGCTCTCTGCCATTTGTAGAAGCCAGTGCCAAGGGCTCAGGCAGGAGCTTGGCCCTGCCTTTCCCTGCCCCCAGACCTCTCTGTAGCATTGAAGCAGAGGCGTGCAAGGTGCTCGGGATGCATGGAGCTTGAGCCTTGTGGATCAGCCTACCCAATGGCCCAGCCGTGGTGTCTAGAACAGCCTTTCCCAACCCTGGCAGGATCTACACTACTGCTTTAAAATGGTTTATAATGATTTGACAAATGTTGGAGCCCATGACGCACTCAAACCATTTTCAAAGTGTGATATCCTGCTTTGTGTAGATCTGGCCCAGGTGCCCCCAGAAGCTTTGGACTGTGACTCCTCATCCCTGACCATTGGTCATGCTGGCTGGAGCTGAGGAGAGTGGAAGTCATATGAACATCTGGAGGATGTCATGGTGGGGAAAGTTGTTCTAGAGCATATTATGCCACACCCAGGATGAAATGGTTCTGTTGTCAGAAGTTGAGTGGTCCAGTCAGCCATAGCTATTCAAGCCAACTTGTCTTGAAAGGAGCCACAGGTTTTGCCCAGGGAAAAGGGGCGTGCGGAACCCCTGCTCAACATGCACAAACACACCGCACCCAGCAGAGGGCGCTGCTGGAAAAAGCAAACGGGGTCCTCATGTCTGTGGCCGCAGGGCGTCGGGTGTCCAGAGTGGAGGGCCTGGCAGGCGTGGCTGCTGTCTCTAACCAGGCGCTTCCTCTTCTTTGCCTTCATACAGAATCTGCCTGAGGCTGGGAAAGGGCCTGGCTGGCCTACTCTGGAATCCAGCACCGATTCTGCCACCATTCTTGGAGAGAATTTGCTCAGCAGACACGTGGTAGACCAGACTTCCTTTTTGCACCTGGATAAAGGTTTCTCTTTCTCCCACAGTTCTCAGCCAGCAGGATTTGGAGAGCTGAGGATGTATCCAGGCCCCTTCTCTGGCCACCTACCCTCCTCTTGGTGGAAGCCAGCCAATGTCTCTGTGCCCTCAGAGAGGAGGAGGAGGAGGGACTTCAATATGCTGCACATTTGCTGCGGCCTCTATCACTCCAGGTTGCCCTCTCTACATGAGGCAGCAGCAGCAGCGGCTTCACTGGGAAATGCCCTCTCAGTGGGAGTGGGGAAGAAGAGCCATTTCATGTGTCCTGCATCCTACACCATCTTTTCAGATGTCTATTTTTGATATGGGTTCAACAACTGAGACTGAGAGGGAGGTTCCACGAAGCCAAAGGAAGGGAAGGCCAGCCTGGGTCTCTCCAGAGGTGGGCCTGCCCTGGGGACAGGGACCTCTTCAAGAAATCTGTCCATCATCTCAGTGCTCCTCCCTAGCACAAAATGTGGGCCTGTTTTTGTTTGTGGCTTGTTTCCCCCACATCAGTGCAGCAAAGCAGAGGGCGAATTTGCCTGTCTCAGGTCTAGACAGACGGGGCAGTTCTCCCCACAAGAAGTTGATGCCTGTGGGAGTTGTTATTTGGTTATATGGCGGACGGCACTGCAGCAATCACAGCTGTCCGTGCTGCGGCTCAAGTTGTCTGCTTTTGCAGCACAAGAAGACAGTCTCTCTCCTGAGGAGCCACCCACTCAGAAAGGATTCCGTTAAATTTTGTTTTTCGTCTCCCCTATTTGAATGTCAGCATCGCAGCACACAGAAGATTGAATTTTGTATTTGATTTCAATTAGCAAAGCATAAATTATGTTTAATTTTCTACTCACAGAGACTGGATGACTCATTGTCCTGGAACGCTGGGGATATTATAGCTCAGAGAACGACAATGGAAGAATACATCACTAAATGGCTACGCTACCCAACCCCTTCCACCACCTCTGCCCCTCTGTGTCATCACCTTCTACCTGAAAGATAAGGAAATAGGAAGCGCGAATCTGGAGCCAAATCTCATTAAACAATAAAACTGTGTAACAGCAGCTGCAGCTCTCTTCTCTGTTTATCATGTGTATTGTGCAGGCAGGGCAGTGGGGAGAGGGGCTGGTTGCATTCTGTACAATTGCTCCCAGGTTGGTAGGGATTTGCTCAGCCAGCATGGAGGCCATAAAGGTGACAAGAGGCCCTCTCTCTTTTGCCCAAGGAAGGGCACATTAAATATGGGGAAGTGAAGGAGCACCGAAATCTTGTACACACTCATTTTAATTTTATCCAGAGCTATTCCTACCACAAAAGGAAGTCCCAGCTCTTAATTCTGTTGCTGGGTCTTGGGTACAGAACTGGGGGAGGGGGAATATGACATCAATTCCAACATTCCTATGTCACATTTGTATCCCATCATTCCTCCAAAGTACTCAAGCAGGGCTCAACAGCCCTGTGAAGTAGGCTAGACTAACTCCAGTGCTGAGTGGGAATTTGAATCCAGACCTTGCAGTCCGAGCCTAGCAGGGACACTCGCATTTCTGGCACAAGCAGAGCAGCGGCCTGCCTTGTACAGCACAGGAAAGGTGCCCTCATCTTAGTGAGGCTCAGTTCAAGCATCACACCCAAACCTGGTTTGTTGTACTAACCGTAGTTAAGAACCCACATCATGTTTGAGCTTCCAAATGTGCAACAGGCAAAGCATAGCTTAGAGATTTCTTTTTCCATCTGCTCATTCATTTATAATTCTACTTTATCCCTGGTGCAGCAGCCTCATGGACAGTGCAATGGCCATAACTGTGGCTTGTAAATTCAGACATAATGGCAAACCAGTTAGTGCAAACCAGCCTCAAGCTGATAAACTGATTTGGCAGAGCCCCTTAAGTTAGGCTGACCATATGAAAAGGAGGACAGGGCTCATATAACTTTAACAGTTGTAGAGAAAAGGGAATTTCAGCCAGTGTCATTTGTATGCAATTAGTCCCTGGTGAAATTCCCTCTTCATCACAACAGTTAAAGTTGCAGGCACTATACTAGAGTGACCAGATACACAAGAGGGCAGGGCCCCTGCAATTTTAACTGTTGTGATGAAGAGGGAATTTCACCAGGTACAAACTGCATACAAACGATGCTGCCTGAAATTGCCTTTCTCTACAACCGTTAAAGTTACATGAGCCCTGTCCTCCTTTTCATATGGTCAGCCTAAACTTAAGTGCTTAAAAGCTGATATAAGTTCAGACATGAAACAAACCATGGTTTGCTGTGACATTTCTGAGTGCAGCTGTGGTGTCTTATCTTTCCTGGCCTAAATGAAAGAATTCTCATCATCACCCTGAGCAGCGGTGGTTCAGTTCAACATCTCTGTTGTGGAGCCTGCAGCCTCCCAGCCCCTTCTGATGTGTAATGCAAATGAAAATGGGTCAGGGGACTTCCTTGCTGGCAGGTTGGGATCATTTATTTCACAGCCTCATGCTATTGTGGCATCTGATAAAAGCCACTGGATTTTTTTTAATCAACAAAATGAGAAGTAGTGAACTATAAAATTGCTAATTATTTTCTAGTAAATTTACTTTTAAATAACTTGAGACACCAATTACAGGCACCATTAAGCACCATTAGCAGTGGGTGTTACCAAGGCAGGGTGGAATACTTAGCAGACAGATAAAAAAGACCTTGGCACTGAGGCTTTCTACTCAAAACTGTCCACCCAGCCCTCTGCCAGTTATTTTAGAAGTCATCAAATGATCAATTTATTTCATTTATTACATTTCTGTACTGCCCAATAGGTGTAGCTCTCTGGGAGGTTCACAGCAGTGAAATACAAAATTAAGATCATTTTGCTTTTTAAATTCTGCTACTGCTGTGCTAGGAAACTGACTCACCCTTTGGTGAGTGAGATTTTAAGCTTCATTTGGGTGTTTCTTTGAAGCTGTGCAAAATAATTGCAGTTACAATGACAGAAAGAAAAAGGTAGCACATTCTTCTCTTCATGTGAGCCTTGAGGAGGCAAAGTCCGGGTAGATCAGCCTTCCCCAACGTGGTGCACCCAGATATGTTGAAACCCTGATAGAGAGACTGCTGTGCGTCTCTCTGTCAGGGTTCCAAGGAGGAGCCTGGTTTCCCTCTCCAGATCAGTGTGCTGCAAATGGAACTTCTGCCCTGCTGTGTGTGTAGTTGTTAAAGGCAAGAGTGCTCCATGCTCCCCTCCCCCAGGGCAAACAGCAACAGCCTTGAGAGGCAGACAAATGACAAGTAAAATGTCCCACACTGAAAAATTAAATGAAAAGGATACATTAATTAGCATGTGTGTGCAGTTCTGCTTTGTACATGGTATGAAAAATGCTTGTGAAGACCCACACGGACACTTCTTCCATTGCTCAGCCCCTCAATCTGGGAAGGAGGCCTCCTCTGAGTTTTGTCTGATCTTAGCAGACACATCAGCACGACTTGCATTCGATCACCTTGCTTCCCAGGAAGACACTCCAGCTATTGGGGCCTCCCTCTCTCTGCCAGAAAGACTCTGACAGTTGCCCTGCTGGGACTGAGGGAGGAGGAGCAAAGAACACGCAGGTCTCGGCCGAGGGACAAGAGCCGCCAATCACTGCGGACGTGGGAACACGGGCGATGGAATATCGGTCTGGGCCCAAGTGCACTGAGCAGCCCACGTCTAGCTCACCAACTTGTGCTGGCCTGGAAAAATTGCTCTCCTTCCTCTTCCTTTCCCCTCCACTGCCCTTCCCACGTGTCTCTTGTCATTTTAGTTTGGAATGCTCATGGGAGGGCCCTCCCCCCTCTCTTTAATTGATGTGATGTCAAGCATCCTGTTTCGCACCATGGCTAAGCAGTTGCCCCAGAGGGAAGCTGTTTAACATTTACATGAAACCGCTGGGAGAGATCATCCGGAGGCATGGGGCGGGGTGCTATCAGTATGCTGATGATACCCAAATATATTTCTCTATGCCTTCAACAACATCGTCAGCTAAGGATAGTGTGTCTCCTCTGAATGAATGCTTGGAGGCGGTAATGGGCTGGATGAGGAAAAACAAACTGAAGCTGAATCCAGACAAGACGGAGGTGCTTGCTGTCAAAGGCCCCAACCTGGGTTTGGAGGTGTGTCAACCAGTTCTGGATGGGGTTCCCCCCCCCCCGAAAGACTGTGTTCGCAGCTTGGGGGTACCCTTGGATCCGTCGCTCCAGATGACAGCTCAGATTGATGCGACGGCCAGGAGTGCCTACTATCAGCTTCGGCTGATACACCAGCTGCGCCCCTTCCTAGAGTTGGAAGACCTAAAGACGGTAGTGCACGCGCTGGTAACTTCGAGGCTCTACTTCTGCAATGCGCTGTACATAGGGCTACCTTTGTGCCTAGTCCAGAAACTTCAACTAGTTCAAAATATAGCAGCCAGGTTGGTCACCGGTACACCTAGGGGTGACCACATTACACCAGTTTTAAAATAATAATAATAATAATAATTATTATTATTATTATTATTATTATTATTTATAACCCGCCTCTCCCTACGGATTGAGGCAGGGAACACAATACAGATACAAACATGACAACGCTTAAAAAATGTAAAACAAGAGAAACACATCATTAAAACATTTAAAATTCATCCGGATAGGCCTGCCGGAAGAGAACAGTCTTCATGACTCTCTTGAATTCACTTCACTGGCTGACGGTCAGTTTCCGGGCAAAGTATAAAGTGTTGGTTATTACCTTTAAAGCCCTACATGGTTTGGGCCCAGGCTACCTACGGGATCGCCTTCTCCCGTACAATCCGCCCCGCAGTCTTAGGTCCTCTGGGAAGAATGTACTCAAGCCAGCCAGAACTAGGCTGGCGAGTGTTACCCAGAGGACCTTCTCTTCTATGGCTCCCAGACTATGGAATGGTCTGCCGGAGGAGGTTAGACAAATTGGCAGTCTTCATGAATTCAAGAGAGTCATGAAGACCGTTCTCTTCCGGCAGGCCTATCCGGATGAATTTTAAATGTTTTAATGATGTGTTTCTTTTGTTTTTTAAATTTTTAACTTTGTCATGCTTGTATTTGCATTGTATTCCCCGCCTCAATCCGTAGGGAGAGGCGGGTTATAAATAATAATAATAATAATAATAATAATAATAATAATAATAATAATGTAGGCTGTCAGTGCAAGAGCACCCTCATAGAATCATAGAATCATAGAATAGTGGAGTTGGAAGGGGCCTACAAGGCCATCGAGTGCAACCCCCTGCTCAATGCAGGAATCCACCTTAAAGCATACCTGACAGGTGGTTGTCCAGCTGCCTCTTGAATGCCTCTAGTGTGGGCGAGCCCACGTCCTCCCTAGGTCCTTGGTTCCATTGTTAAACTGGAAGTTTAGTCAGGAAGTTTTTCCTGATGTCCAGCTGGAATCTGGCTTCCTGTAACTTCAGCCCATTATTCCGTGTCCTGTATCCTGGGTTGATTGAGAAGAGATCCTGGCCCTCCTCTGTGTGATAACCTTTCAAGTATTTGAAGAGTGCTATTATGTCTCCCCTCAGTCTTCTCTTGACTAAACATGCCCAATTCTTTCAATCCTCCCTCCCGCTCATCTTTCCCAGCAATTGGCCTTGGGTGGCATCCTTCCTGCCTCCAATGCTGGAGGTATTATGTTGCCATCATGATGAATATCCACTGATAACTGTATCCTAAAGGCAATTAATTAAGCATTACTGCTTGGTTTTAACCACAAATATTAAGGCAAAACCATCAGCTGCCACATTGGCTAAAGAATTGCAGATTTGGGCAAAAAATACATTCACGATACTATGAGAGTGAGGGAAGTCAAGAATTCTCGGAGTTTTGTCAAGCATCTGAGCAGGTTTCCTTATATAGCAAATCTATATAACTAGTGACTCGCCAAACTGAATCCAGGCTTTTAGCCCTGGATTATGGCCTGCTACAATCCCTGGTGTTTGCATGCCAAGCCAGGCAGTCAAATCAAGAACATTCATTGAGTCTGTCCATTCATGACTGGGAGGGAATGTTCAGCATGGTGGGTCACATATTGTAGGTGCAGCAGCCCTCCTAGACAGGAAGCTCAACAAGCTACTCTCTTGAGATGTTGCTTGAAATATGATTGATTGATTGAATTTTGGGGGGGCTCTACCAGGTGTTTCCATGTAGTTGTGACCCTAACCCTACAATAGCAGCAGTGTTTCACTATGAGACCTTGGATTTATTTGCATCCTGAGAACCCATTTCCTGTTTCCCCTTTTTTCTGACTCAGAAACAAATTGGCAACCAATACAACAAGCCAGGACTGGGCTTATATGTCCTCATTGCCTAATCAGATCCACTGAATTCTGCACTAGCTGCTGTTTCTGAAGCTTCTTCAAAGGCAGCCCACCATAATGTGTTTCAGTATCTAACTGAGAAGTTACCAGAGCATAGAACACCGATGCTAGACGATCCCCCTCCAGATTGGGTAGTATCTTGGTGGAAGATACTCTGTGCCTTGAAAGCCACCTTCTCCCCCAATGATGGATGGATTCAGGAGGACCCCTAAGCTGTGCAATGCACCCAGATAGCATACCCCATTTGCCTGTGGGTCCCAGGGGTGGAGTACTTACTCAAACTTGCACGCCAAAATAGATTCCGCTCTCAGGTCAGCACTCAGAAAGCATAAGTATGATAAACAGCTTCAGTTGTTGTTGTTGTTGTTGTTGTTGTTGTTGTTGTTATAGAGCAACAAATGGAAACATCATCTTTTGGAGGCAAAACAAAGCTGCTTATGCAGATTTCCACATGCTCCATCCTTGCATAACACACAGGGGCATGGAACAAATGAGAGCCATATCTGATGAGAGTGACCCACAGCAGGCCAGTGCCTGAGGGGAAGCTGGACTCCTCCATTACAGGCCCCTTAAAGATACATTCTATTTTAGACATGGAGCAGTATATAAATATTTATTTATTTATTTACTGCATTTCTATACCGCCTAATAGTCGAAGCTCTCTGGGTGGTTTACAAAAATTAAAACCATTCAAAAAAACATTCAAAATAGAAATCAACGGCAGTATAAAAACATAATTTAAAATACAGTATAAAAGCACAACCAGGATAAAATACTGAGCAGCCATGCAGAAATTGATAGGGATTTAAAATATAAATTTAAACAGTTCTTTTCCACCAGCATTGAGTCTTCTTAGTGTCATCCAGCGGAGCTTTTCCAGGTGGTTTGTGGCCTGCTACACTCTGGGTCAGGGCGAGAGATGGTGGAACCCTCGGTAGCACACTGTGACGAGTTTGCACGGCACTTTGAAGATAAAGTCGTTCAGATTCGTTAGGAATTGGACACCATGCTTCATGCAGTTCCACTAGTAGAGGCATTCAGAGCACACCGTCTGGTCCAGTCTTATTAGATGAGTTTCAGTTACTGAGGCCCAAGGATGTGGACAAGGTGCTTATTTATTTATTTATTTATTGCATTTCTATTAGGGATGTGCACGGACAAAAAATATTGTATTGTATCATAATCAGAATTTCCAATAATAACATTTTTCAGATCTGATATTATCAGATGTTTTTGTATCGTATCGGTTCAGATTTCTGATAATTAATCGGAAATCCAATTATTATCGTATGATGCCATTTTCGCCATACGCCTACATTGAAGAACTTAATAAATGGGTGTAACTTTTTTATTTTAAAAGATAGAGACATGAAACTTTTTGGACTTTTCAGATGGGATGTTCCTAGTCCTGGCTCCCCAAGTTTCATGTCTCTATCTTTTAAAATAAAAAAAGTTATAGGGGGTCCCCCAAAAGCCCCACCCCCACTGTAACAGTGTTATTTTAAAAGTTTGAAACTTGAAATTTGGTCACAGTGCAGACTGGTTGTTGGTGGTCATGTGTGCACAATATCAGAACAATCCCTCCACCCCTGTATTTTATATGAATTTTTGAAAGATTGTGAAACTTTTGATAGCTCTGAATGACAGCTAAAGCCATGTGCATTCAGAGCTGTCAAAAGTTGCCTGCTCTTTCAAAAATTTCATATAAAATACAGGGGTGGAGGATTGTTCTGAAATTTAACACGCATGCCTAACATCCTTCCAACTTCGCTGTCAGCGATTTTCAAGTCTCTTCCATTTACTCGCAAGTAAATTTGGGAAATTTCCCAAATTTACTTGTGAGTACGGAAGAGACTTGAAAATCACTGACAGTGGAGTTGGAAGGATGTTAGGCATGTGTGTTAAATTTCAGAACAACCCCTCTACCCCTGTATTTTATATGAATTTTTGAAAGATCATGGTTCTGGTTTGACAGCTGTCAGTGTCAAAGACCTGTCAAAGCTGCCAGAATCACGACGATCTTTCAAATATTCATATAAAATACAGGGGTGGCGGGATTGTTCTGATATTTTGCACTCATGACTATCAACAACCAGTCTGCACTGTGACCAAATTTCAAGTTTCAAACTTTTAAAATAACACTGTTACAGTGGGGGGGTGGGGCTTTTGGGGGACCCCTATAACTTTTTTTATTTTAAAATAAAATAAAATGAAACTTGGGGAGCCAGGACTAGCAACATCCCATCTGCAAAGTCCAAAAAGTTTCATGTCTCTATCTTTTAAAATAAAAAAGTTACACCCATTTATTAAGTTCTTCAAGTCTTTGACACTATGGTGTCTATAACTTTTTTTAATAACTTTTGTATTTTATAATTTTGAGACTTGAAACTGGCCCACAGTGCTTATGAAATCTGGCTAGTCATGTGTGTTAAATTTCAGAACAATCCCTCCACCCATGTATTTTATATGAATTTTTGAAAGATCGTGCAACTTTTGGCAGCTCTGAATGCATGTGGCTTTAGCTGTCATTCAGAGCTGTCAAAAGTTGCACAATCTTTCAAAAATTCATATAAAATACAGGGGTGAGTGGATTGTTTTGAAATTTAACACACATGACTAGCCAGATTCCATAAGCACAGTGAGCCAGTTTCAAGTCTCAAACTTATAAAAAACAGAAGTTATAGGCGTATTTAAATGGCAGGCTGATATTCCAATAAAATCCGATATTATTGGACTGAAAAATTATCGGATCTGATAATATCGGAGGGGTTTTGTATCATATCATTATCATTAATCGGATGTCCAATAAAACCATTATCGTATCGTTATCGTATATCAGAATGATACGATACACATCCCTAATTTCTATACTGCCCAATAGCTGGAGCTCTCTGGGCAGTTTACAAAAATTAAAACTATAAAACCATTCAAAATATAAAACAACAGTATAAAAACATAATTTAAAATACAGTATAAAAACACAACCAGGATAAAAACCAAGCAGCTATGCAAAAATTAATACGGATTTAAAATACAAATTTAAACAACAAGGTTAAAAATCACTGTGAAAATTAAAAAGCCTCTAAAGGAGTATAATGTAGATGCCAGGTGAACCTCTCTGGGGAACTTATTCCACAGCCAGGGTGCCACAGCAGAGAAGGCCCTCCTCCTGGTAGCCACCTGACTCACTTCCTTTGGCAGGGGCTCACAGAGAAGGACCCCCGAGGATTATCTTAGGGTCCGGACAGGTACATACGGGAGGAGGCGTTCCTTCAGATAACCTGGCCCCAAGCTGTTTAGGGCTTTGAATATTAATACCAGCACTTTGAATCGGGCCTGGATCTGGACCAGCAGCCAGCGAAGCTGGAAAAGGACTGGCATAATGTGGTCTCATTGGCCAGTCCCCGTTAACAGTCTGGCTGCCCTGTTTTGTACCAGTTGAAGTTTCTGGACCATTTTCAAAGACAGCCCCATGTATAACACATTGCAGTAATCCAGATGAGATGTTATCAATATAAATATTGTAAATAAATTAATAAATACATACATTCAATATACCACAGACTGGAAGACAATAGATCCTTTGACATCACACCTCTGGTCTTAGAATGGCCCCATGCTGAACCGAGTTGTGAACCATCCCCTTTGTCCACTCCTGGACTGAAATAGAAGGGAGGGAGGGTAGAGGAAGAGCTGGAATTCCTGTACTCAGTAAGTATCAATCTCTGTTTACTGGTAGCTTCCTGCATTAGGTAGTGATTTAATATCCATCTCCTCCCCCAATGTACACATTTTCTCAGAGCAAACAGTTCAAGGAGATGTAGCTATTTGTATTTCAAGGCAAAATCCATTAAGCACATCAGGTTCTAGTCTGACAATATGCCTGTAACAGGGGTTAGGAGGAGGGAGAGTAAAGCCTTTCTCTTGATGACACTTGATACATATTTTCACAGCTTTCTTTATTGTGAAAAATATTTGCATGAAGATAGCAACTTAACAGCTGCTTTTGAGTTTGTAGAATTTGCCCAGCAAGGCCATCCTCACTGTAAGCGCCATCCCAGATGGTCATAAACCCCCTGATGAGGCAACTCCACAACCCATGTTCTTTTATGCCCCTCTATCAGAAGGGAAGGGGTCCCTTGTGTTGCATTTGTTATTAATCATAACTACCATTAATTTTTGTTTGTTTAGCATATTTATATATGACATTTCAATGAAAAGTTCTCATACTGGTTTTCAGAGTGCTACATTACAAACATGTTTGAATCCAGTTGTCTTCGGGCTGCGGCGGGAAGAGCGCTCCTCTTGTATGTAGACACAAGATGATGAAGTCTTGTCTGAGTACAGGAGAGTGGTATATTTCTTGAAAGCTAATGAGTACCGAGACTAAATGAATAGCATCCCAGACACGGTCCATGGGTAGAGCATAGCAATTAGGCTCTCATTCATATTCACCATGGAGGGAGGATTCCTCAAAGGAAGCACACTTTAGACTCCATTCAGAAAGCCTTTGTTCTACAAGGAGTGGCCCTGCAATCGCTTCCATCAGGCATGGGGTTTGAGATTATTATTCCCACCTCCCTCCATACCCATCTCATATGTCCATGGAAGACAAATGGAGTCCACAGTCTTTCCGGCAAGCAAACACAGGGCAACAGGATGCCATTTGGGTCACTAATCTAGTAATGCCAAAAATCTTTGTTGCCCTCCAGGACCTCCAAGAGATACACTTGTGCATCCCACTTCTGAGCAATGAAAAGTTTCAGGGGTCCAGCACTTACTCAGGGATCCGTTTCTTTCAGAGGAGGTCCCTGGAGATGCATGATGTTTCTGTGATATACAGTTTATTTGCAGAGAGAGAGAGAGAGAGAGAGAGAGAGAGAGAGAGAGAGAGTGAGAGTGTTCTGGGCCTGAGTGGCATTCTGATACTGCAGAGCACCATAAATCTGTGAGACTTTTTTTATTGTAGAAAAGCTCACAGTAAAGGTTTAATGGTTGTGTTGTTCAGAACTCAAATGGCTGATGGTAATTAGCTGTAGGCTCCATATGTAATTCCATAACAGTCAAAAGCTAACAACTATAACAGTGTCACAGATCCCTGCAACTCCATTTTCCCATTGCAATCTCTATGGCTCAGAATACAGAGCAGGGAGCTCGGAGGATTCCTGGCAGAAGCCATCCCAGCCCATCCAAGACAAAGGTTTCTAAATATAGGGCAAGGGGCTCGAATGATCCCTGACATAATCCATCCTAGGCAATCTGGGGCCAGACCTACACCAAGTAGGATATAACACCATTTGAAAACGGTGTATGGAATATGTCGTAGACCCCCAATGGCTGTCAATACTGTTACAAACCGTTTTGGTGTAGATCCTGCCCAAGACAAGCATTCTAGAAAAAAGACCTAAAGGCATCCACACAAAAGAGATTTAGTCCAACTTGGACATCTTCGTTGGAAGACAGCATAATCTCACACAAACACAGCTTCCACTTTGGTATCTCCACATTACAGGCATAGAAAAGTCCAAGAGACAGGATCAGTCCAATGGAGCCCATTGCCACACTGAGCTTGGAATCTGGCACTTGTAAAGGTGTGGTAAACAATTCAGCAACTTTTTGTCACTGATCCCAAGAACAATCATAAGCAGCTCACACCCGTGAGGCAGAAGGCTTTAATAAGACTAAGGATAGGATATACATAGGAAGAACAACTAAAAAACTACTAAAAGCATGCATAGCATAAAACCCAGTAAATTAATAAAACAAGAATCTTTTAATTAAAATAAGAGCCTTGCGCTCGCCCCCGCTACAAGCTCTTGCCCATCCATCTCGAGAAAAAACACACACCCCTCACAAAGAACGGCTCTAGTTATATTCTTTTTCCTCCTATATCTTCTTTGGCTCCCCCTTCCTTCCTTGGCATCCCCATTTCACACCTCCAACTCCACGGGATGGTTTAACAACCTTGAAGTAGATAAGGCGCTTCTTCCCGGCTCCAAGGCCTCACTATCTGCCTCCCTCCTCCCTCCAGGTGGTCCGGCCAAGGCTCTTTGTCATTTAAAACTGCGTACTTAACATGTGAGGCTAAAACTCCCAACTACTTCACCCATCTTGCCCGCTATCCAGCGCAGTCTTTTTTTTAAAATTTTTTTATTTATTTCAACATAATAAAACATAAACAACATAATAAAACATAAACAACATAACCCTCAACAATCCCCCCCATGCTCCCCCACCCCATGAGACCTTCTCTTAATCATTCTTCATCCTTCCAGAATTTTAACGATTCTTTTGAAGGTATTTGTCCCTTCTCCAATCTTAAAACATATTCCAAAAAGGGACTCCATATTTCTCCAAAATCACTCTTACTGGACATTCCCCTCTTTATTTTCATTTTACAAGTCAGCATATTATTCAAAGCCATATCCCATATTTCTTTATACCATTCTTCTATTGTGTAGCTTCCTTGTCCTTTCCAATTTTTAGCAATCATTATTCTAACAGGTGCCAGGAGGTTGTTTACCAATTCTCTATTAGTTATATTCTCATTCTCTCCGTCCCATATAGCTAGTAGAGCTAACTTTGGGTTTAATTCCAATTTACTTCCAATTATTTCACTTATTTCTTTGAACACCCTTTCCCAAAATTTTTGTATATGTTCACAGCTCCACCACATATGAAAATAGGTTCCAACCTCTTGACACCCCCTCCAACAATTCTTAGACACTTTTTTATCAATCTGGTGAAATCTAACAGGTGTTAGATACCATCTCCACGTTGTCGTATAGTAATTCTCCTTAATTCTAATCGACAACAGCTTTAACATTCTTACATTCCATATCCTCTCCCAGTTATAATCATTAATTTTTTCCTTTACATCCTCTTCCCAAATCTTTTTTATAACGTTGAGTGAGTCCTGAAATTCCTCCTCTATCAATATTTTATATATCACACTAGTCAGCCCTTTCTTAGTTCTAATTTCTTCTTTTCTTCCTTTTAGTTCAATTAAATCTTCAAATGTAGTATTATTTCTATATTTCTTATTTTTCAGCTTCCATTCCTGAGTCCATTTTCCCAATTGTAAGCATTTGAACCATGCTATTTTTTCCAGCACAGTCTTATCTGCTCTCCTTTACACCTTCCCCCTTAAGATGGAATTTATGAAGGGTTTTCCTAAATTCCATCTCTCTCTCTACCCCACATTTCCCTTCTTCGTGTTTTTTTTCTTTATTTTCCATTCGTTGCCCACACAAAGGCGGTAACACATTGACCCCTTCTTTTCTTTGCCCTCGCAGGGGCGGGGTTCTCTCCCTTCTTTGTTTTTCATTCGCCCTAATGCACATCTGCCACAACATTATCTTTCCCTTTAATATGAGAGACAGTGAAGTCATAGTCGCAGTGATAGACTCCACCGTAGCAGCTTTTGGTTGGTATTCTTTACCCTGGACAACCAACACAAAGGGGAGTGATCTGTTTGCAATTGGAAAGGTCAGCCCCACAAATAGGGGTGTAACTTCCCCACTGCCCACACAATAGCTAGGCATTCTTTCTCAATGGTAGCCAAACTCCCTAGGGAGCAGCTTTTTGCTAATAAATGCCACCGGCTGTGTTTGTCCCTCCTTTCCCTCTTGCAGCTATACAGCCCCTAACCATGTTTCTGAGGCATCTGTCTGCTGCATGGTTTTGTCAAAATTAGGCTTGCAAGATTGGAGCCTGCTTTAGGCACCTTTTTAATTCATCAAAGGCTCTTTGGCATTGCTTTGACCACCTCACCCAGATCGGCTGCCGCTTTCGGCATAAATCGGTTAACGGGGCTACCTACAGTGCTAAAGTTGGGGATAAAGCGTCTACAGTATCCCGCCAGTCCCAGGAAGGACTGCACCTGTTTGTTCGTTTGGGGGATGGACCATTGTTGAATAGCTTCTACCTTGGCTTCTAAGGGTTTCACACTGCCCCTCCCCACCCAGTGCCCCAAGGACGTCACTTCTCCTAGCCCAAATTGACACTTAGAGGCCTTCACCATTAGTCCGGCCTGCCGTAGCCATCCCAGTACTTGATCTAGGTGGTCTAAGTGTTGTTCCCAAGTCTCACTGAACACAGCGATGTCATCCAGATAAACGCAGGAAAACTTTCCCAAATCCTGCAACACCCCATTCACAAGCCTCTGGAAGGTTCCAGGAGCTGTTCTAAGACCGAATGGCAAGACCGTGAACTGGTATAGCCCATCAGGCACTGAAAAGGCTGACTTTAAAGTGGAGTCCTCATCCAAAGGTACCTGCCAGTATCCCTTGGTTAAATCCAGTGTTGAAATATATTTTGCCCTCCCCAAAGTTTCCACCAATTCTTCGGTCCTTGGCATAGGGAAGGGGTCCCCCCCCCAAGAGATCTGATTAATTTTTCTAAAGTCCACACAGAAACACACTCCATTTTTTTTCACCACCAGCACTATAGCTGAAGACCAGGGGCTCTGACTTTTCTTTATTACTCCCATAGCCAGCATTTCTCTGATCTCTTGGGTCACCACTTCTGCATGTTTTCCTGTAACCCGGTAAGGAGGGGACTGAATAGGGGGATGGTTTCTGGCGTGGATAGAGTGGTATGCTAGGTTAGTGCTCCCTGAAAAAGTTATTTAAACGCCCCTAGTCGCTCTTTCAATTGTACCAGTAATTATCGCAGGAGACAATCATCCTGTTAAGAGTATTTCTGCAGACATCTCTTATCAACCCCCTAAAGAAGGCCTTAAAAAACAACATAGGCCAAAATGCATTGGGCTTGGAAATAAAGTCTCTTAGCATTCTAAGAACCTTATTCTCTCCTTTTTTTGTCCTGAATTGGATGCTCTCCTCCTTTTGTTTTTTTGCCCTCTGGAGGGCCATCAGGGACTTTGGTAGGGTCACCACTGACAGCCCTTCCTGTGCACGATATTCTGCTAATACGTCAATCATTTGTCCATGTTGGGGACCCTCCCTTTCTACTTTTCACACTGCTGCCAATCCCTCTTTAAATTGTTTCATCATGTTCACATGATACACCTTGGATCAGCAGTTTGCCTTAGGGTCTTTCAGTAAATAATTCACCTCATTTATTTTTTTCCACCACAAGGGGGCCTTCCCACCAGACTTGGTTTCAACACTAAGACCTTATCATCTTCTTCTTGGAATGTCCTTTGCTGGACTTTTACAACGTACCACCCTTTCTGTGTCTCTTGAGCTTGGGTTAAATTCATTTGGGTGGCTTTCCCCACCTCTCGCAAAATGTTATATAGATTTTGCATATAGGCCACCATGGAGGTGAGGGTGGTGGGCAATTTCCCTTCCCACCCCTTCTTTAGTAATGTCAAAGATCCCCACAACTCTCACCCAAACAGCAGTTCATTGGGTGAGTAGCCCAGGCTGTCCTGGGGGGGGGGGGGAGTCTCGATATGCAAACATTAGGTATGGGAGGGCTTGATCCCAGTCCGCCACATGTGTAATGGCATAAGCTTTTAGCATTTTTCCCAGTATCTGGTTAAAGCGTTTCACCAGTCCATTCCCCTCATGGTGGTAGGCTGCCAAGGTGCATTGTTGGACCCCTGCTAGTTTCCAAAGTTCTTTCAATAGCTGGGACATAAAACCGCCACCCAAATTGTGCACTAGGGTTCGGGGCATTCCTAGGCAAGTAAAGACAGACATTAAAGCTTTAGCCAGTTGCACTGCTATAATGGAAGTAAGGAGCACTGCCTCCATGTATCGGGTAGCATAATCAATAAGCATCAAAATATATTTCTTCCCTGTTGGGGTGGAGGGTGCAAACAGGCCCAAAATGTCTACTCTGACTTTCTCAAAAGGCATTTCAGAGATGGGAGACGGTTGTAGGGGGGCTTTTGGGTGATCCCTAGGAAACCCCACTTTCTGGCAGGTTTCACAGGAATTACAAAAGTCACGAACATCTGCAGCCACTGAGGGACAGTAGAACCCTCTTCTGACTCGGGCCAGCATCCTGCAGATCCCCAGATGTCCCCCACAGCATCTCATGAGCTGTCTCCATCACTCACCGTCGAAAGCCTTGAGGCACCATCAACTGTTTCCTCTCCATTCCTCCTCCCTTCTTCAGTTAAAATACTCAATACAATAGCCCCCATTCCCAATTGAATGGGGCCAGGTCTTTCCTCCCTTTTTCTAAACCCCCTTTTCCTGCTGTGTCTCTGCTTATCTGTGGCGTTGGGTCATGCTGTTGTCCAGCCTGGAATTCTGGGGTATCCGTCTCCCCCTGCCCTCCTGGGTCTATTCCTTCCTCACCCCTGGGCACCAGAAGAGGGGAAGTGACAGGAGCTTCCTCTTCTTCTTCTCCCTGTTTTGTTTGTTTGTTTGTTTGTTTGTTTGTTGTTGTTTTTGGTGCCACTTTCCCCCGAGTAGCCACTTGGAGGTGGGAGGCTTCAAAACATACATAGTTTCTGAGGAGGAAAACGGCTCCCTCCTAGTGAACCAACAGAGTGAGCTCACCCTTCCAACCCTTATATTCGATCTCTACTTGTACTGGAGGGGGGGGCTCAAAAGCAGGGCTCCCATAGGGGGTGACTGTTAACATCTGTCTAGTTAGTTTCTGTCCCTCCCTGAGCAAGCTATGATGTACCAATGAAAGGTCAGCTCCAGTATCTCTCTGTGCATTTACTGCCTTCCCATTCATGTGCACACACTCACTAAATTGGTGTCTGCTCCATTGTAGTTGGGCTGGGGATACCAGCCTCATCGCGATGTCTTTGGCCGCTTGTTGCACCGCCACTGTGGGAGATTCAGCCGCTGTTTATGGGTTGTTTTGTCTCTCTGCTGCTGCGTCTGCCCCAAATACTCCCATTCTAGGTCTTGTATCTCTCCTTCACTGTCATTGCTCCAATTTGACAAAGGGGAGGAAGGGCAGCGGCCACTCATCCAAGTGCTTGAGCGGGTGGGTCACCACTGGCTCCAGGCTGTTTAGCAGCCAATTTAGGACAGTCACGTTTAATGTGGCTCACCTCTTTACAGTAAAAACATCCTCCACTTTGGGGGGTGGAAGGGGGCTGCTGGCTTCCTTTGTCTGCCCGCTCTCCACCGGCCCATCCCCCTTCCTTGACTGGGATGGGTCCCCCTAGTCATCGCGCCTCTGCTGGTTTCTCCACCCCTGGTCCTCCTGAGGGCTCCCTCTTCCCAAATGTGCTCAGCTGGCCAGCCATTTGAGCTGCTTACGCCGTGGTACTGGGGTTCTTCTCTCCCACCCAGGCGTCATATTTTCTGGAGAATTGTTGGTACAGCTGTTCCTTCACTATCAGGTCCCATATTTTCCCTCAGTCATCGGTGCCTGCCGCTTTCAGCCAGGCATCCAAGGCAGTCATCAAATGCGCATTAAACATGGTAAAAGTTTCAGCCACCTTCCCCTTAGCTGTCTAAATTTCTTTCGGCAGTGTTCCATGGAGAGGGCATACTGGGTCCTCACCAACTTTTGAAAATAATCATATTCCTAGCGCGACTCCCTGGGGAGAGTTGCCATCAGCTCCAGCAATGACCCAGAAACTTGTGTCTGCAAAAGGACCATCTGTTGGGTCCCCTCACTCCTACCTCCTCGCACGCCACCTTGAAGATGGTGAAGAAAGTAGCTACATCATCTCCCTCTCTATAGGCAGGGAACATTTGTCAGTCAAATCATGCCAGCTGAGGAAATTGGGGTTGCAGTGCCACTTGGGCCTGCACCTCCTCTCTTTCCTCTTTCATTTTTGCCGGTCACATCTGGTGGGTTGCCAATTTTAGGCAGTCGACGTACATTTGTTGAATTCTCAGCTTTCAGGGGTCCAACTCTTCAAACGAAAAGTTCCTTCCTGGGATCCCCCGGTTGTTCCCTTCTCCAAACTCCTGAAAGAAGGGGGTCTGTGGGCGAGCCCCGCCGGGAGGTCCCCCCAGCTGCTTCACTGAGTATCGAGCGTTCCGCCACATGTCATCTCCTGGCCAATTCCACTGAGATTAGCGAGCCCTCCTCCACCCATTCAATGGTGCTGAGGTTCAGGCCCCCTCTTCTGGAACATTTTCTGCCGGTCCAAACTCTGGCACGTACTGCAACTTTTTTCCCCCTCACTAGTTTATTCACGTTACTGGGTTTCTGCTTGCCACTTCACAACTTTATTCTTCCTATTAAATCCATCAACTTTTTTTAGTTTCTCTGGATCTGTGTCAAATCCCAGTGCTGCCACCATGTAGAGGTATGGAAAACAATTCAGCAACTTTTTGTCACTGGATCTAGCATGGATCCCAAGAACAATCATAAGCAGCTCACACCCGTGAGGCAGAAGGCTTTAATAAGACTAAGGGTGGGATATACATAGGAAGAACAACTAAAAAAACCACCTGCAGGAGAGGGAGGCCTACTGCCAGGGGAGGAAAGGAGTGTGCCGCCTGCTGCTTGCCAACCTGCCTGCCTGCCTACCTCCTGGCCTCACTGCTGCTGCCACCACCACCACCATCGCCCTCCTGAGGACTTCAGCCTGGCAGACTGCCACTCCCTGCAGGACCAGGCCCCTACGTACTAAGCCAGCTGCTGTGGACTGCTCCATCTGTCCCCCTCCCTTTCTGGGAGGGATATATAAGCTGGCTGGCTGAGGGGGCTTGGGAGAGCCACCACCTGCAGGAGAGGGAGGCCTACTGCCAGGGGAGGAGAGGGTGGCGCTTGCTGCTTGCAATATGTGCCTGGGAGGAAGGATACAGGGCCAAGTGGGGGGATCTGAGGGGGCCCCAATTGGTGTAGTGACAGGTAGAGGGAGATATGGCGTTGTGAGGAGGACTTGCCAGGTAAGGGGAACACGGCCCAGACAGTTAATGCCTGTGCCTTGTTCCGGTCCCCCTCACATCCACAGGTCTGTTGGTTGCCCTATCAGTCAGCCCTCGGGTCTCCGGATGCTACTTTTAAATGCCAGATCGGTGCAAAATAAGACCTCCCTCATCCATGATCTAATAGTGGATGAGACAGCCGATCTGGCTTGCATTACCAAGACCTGGGTGGGAGAGCAGGGAGGAGTTAGTCTCTCCCAGTTATGCCCACCGGGGTACTTGGTTCAGCATCAGGGTAGACTTGAGGGCCGGGGAGGGGGGGTTGCTGTGGTCTATAGGAATTCCATCCCCCTCTGCAGGCTCCCTGTCCATGTGACTACTGGTCTGGAGTGTTTGCACCTTCTGTTGGGCCAACGGGACAGATTAGGGATTCTGTTGGTGTACCGCCCACCCTGCTGCTCAACAGACTCCCTAGGTGAGCTGACAGAGGTGGTCTCGGGTGCACTGTTGAGGTCCCCCAGACTGTTGTTTCTGGGGGATGTCAACATTCATGCCGAGGGCACTTTATCTGGGTCGGCTCAGGATTTCATGGTTTCTATGACAACCATGGGACTGTCCCAACATGCCACTGGCCCGACGCATATAGCGGGGCACACTCTAGACCTGATTTTTTCCATTGGACATGGAGATGGTGATCTGAAAGTGGGGGACTTTACATCAACCCCTCTGTCATGGTCAGATCACCATCTGCTGAGGTTTAGACTTACAGCAGCTTTTCCCCTCTGCAAGGGTGGAGGACCCATTAAGTTGGTCTGCCCCCGGAGGCTAATGGATCCTGATGGTTTCCAGAGGGCTCTGGGGAGTTTTCCGGCTGATAGGGCTGGCTCTCATGTCAAAACCCTGGTTGATCTGTGGAATGCAGAAATGACCCGGGCGGTTGACACGATTGCTCCTGAGCGCCCTCTCCTGTGTAGAGCTCGTATGGCTCCATGGTATACCCCGCAGCTGAGAGTGATGAAACAAAATAGGAGACGGCTTGAGGGCAGATGGAGATGAATTCCTAGTGGATGTAATGAAACACTGGTAAGTGCCTATGGTAAGCAGCAAAAAAACAATACTTTGCTGCCACTATTAAATCATCAATCTGCTGCCCAGCGGAGCTTTTCAGAGTTGTCCGGGGGCTTCTACATACTGGCCCCAAGGACATAGTAGAACCATCTGAGGCCTGCTGTAATATATTTGCTAGGCACTTCCAGGATAAAATCTCTGGCATCTGCCAGGACTTAAACTATAGTGTTATAGCAGGTGAATCTAGTGAGGTACCCAGAGCACAGGTTTGTCCTGTTTTCTGGGATGAGTTTCAGTTGGTACAGCATGAGGACATGGACAAGGTGCTTGGACAGGTTCGTGCAGCCACCTCTGTATTGGATCCTTGCCCCTCTTGGCTTATAAAAGCTAGCAGGGATGGAACAGCCAGCTGGGCCAGGGAAGTGATTAATGCCTCTCTACGAGAGGGAGTGGTCCCAGACCGTCTGAAAGAGGCAGTAGTAAGACCACTCCTGAAGAAAGCTTCCCTGGACCCAGAAAATCTTAATAACTTTAGGCCGGTGGCAAACATTCCATTCCTGGGCAAGGTCCTTGAGTGGGTGGTTGCTGGCCAGCTCCAGACACTCTTGGATGAGACTGATTATCTGGATCCATTTCAGTCGGGTTTCAGGCCTGGTTTTGGCACGGAAACAGCCTTGGTCGCCCTGGATGATGACCTATGTCAGGAGAGGGACAGGGGGAGTGTGACTCTGTTGATTCTCCTTGATCTCTCAGCGGCTTTCGATACCATCGACCATGGTATCCTTCTGGCATGACTGGCTGAGTTGGGAGTGGGAGGCACTGCATTGCAGTGGTTCCGCTCCTACTTGACAGGTCGGCTCCAGAAGGTGGTGCTGGGGAGACATTGCTCAGTCCCGTGGATTCTCCAGTATGGGGTTCCGCAGGGGTCAGTTTTGTCCCCCATGCTGTTCAACATCTACATGAAACCATTGGGTGCGGTCATCCGGAGTTGTGGAGTGCGTTGTCTTCAGTATTCTGATGACACCCAACTCTACTTCTCCTTTTCATCTTCATCAGGTGAGGCTGTGGATGTGTTGAACCGGTGCTTGGCTGCGACAATGGACTGGATGAGAGCTAATGAACTGAAACTAAATCCAGACAAGACTGAGATGCTGTTAGTGGGGGGTTCCTCTGACCGGCTGGAGGGTGTTCAACCTGTTCTGGATGGGGTTGCACTCCCTCTGAAGAAGCAGGTTCATAGCTTGGGGGTTCTCCTAGAACTATCTCTGTCACTTGAAGCTCAGGTGGCCTCGGTGGCATGGAGTGCCTTCTACCAACTTCGGCTGGTGGCCCAGCTACGCCCCTATCTGTACAGTGATAACCTGGCTTCAGTTGTCTACGCTCTGGTAACCTCCAAGTTAGATTACTGCAATGTGCTCTACGTGGGGCTGCCTTTGAAGACTGTTCGGAAGCTGCAGTTTGTGCAGAATGCAGCGGCTAGATTGTTAACAGGGACCAGAAGGTTCAAACATATAAGACCTACTCTGGCCCGCTTGCATTGGCTGCCTGTATGTTTCCGAGCCTGATTCAAGGTGCTGGTTTTAACCTATAAAGCCTTACATGGTTTTGGACCACAATACCTGATGGAACACCTTTCCCGACATGAACCTACCCGTACACTACGCTCAACATCAAAGGTCCTCCTCCTGGTGCCTACTCCGAGGGAAGCTCGGAGGACGGCAACAAGGGAGAGGGCCTTCTCTGTGGTGGCCCCCCAATTGTGGAATGATCTCCCCGATGAGGCCCGCCTGGTACCAACACTGTTATCTTTTCGGCGCTTGGTTAAAACATTTCTTTTCTCCCAGGCATTTTAACAGCTCAAGTTGAGGTTTGATTGACATGGTGGCCAGGCTTAACAATTAAAATGTTTTTAAATGTTTTAAATATCAGCTGTTTTATGTTTATGGTTTTAAATTTTGTATATTGTCTTTTTAGTGTTCTATCTTTTAATTTTTGTAAACTGCCCAGAGAGCTTTGGCTATGGGGCGGTATATAAATGTAAATAATAATAATAATAATAATAATAATAATAATAATAATAGCATGCATAGCATAAAACCCAGTAAATTAAGAAAACAAAATATTTTAACTAAAATACTTACTCCTAAGCAGAGCCTTGCTCTCACCCCTGCCACAAGCTCTTGCCCATCCATGTCCATAGAAAAGACATCCCCCCTCACAAAGAACGGCTCTAGTTATATTCTTTTTCCCCCGTCTCTTCTTTGGCTCCCCCTCCCTTCCTTGGCACCGGCTTGGCATCCCCATTTCACACCTCCAACTCCGCGGGATAGTTTTACAACCTTGAAGTAGATAAGGCGCTTCTTCCCAGCTCCAAGACCTCCTCGCTATCTGCCTCCCTCCTCCCTCCAGGTGGTCCGGCCAAGGCTCTTTGTCATTTAAATCTGTGTACTTAACATGTGAGGCTAAAACTCCCAACTACTTCACCCATCTTGCCCGCTACCCAGCGCAGTCTATCTGCTCTCCTTTACAACGCTGAGCATAAGACGTGGCTTGGCTGGGACTGGGCAGCCCTCCAAAGAGAGGACACCTTCACATAGAGGACCGCAGCCTTTGAAAATTAGGTCACAGGCCACCCTACCACCGGGCTTTGCTTGGGCTGGAACTTTTTTCTGAAGCGGTCGCCAGACCATTTGTGTGAGAAGGTCACTTTCTTCCCTGGAGGTTTTAGTGCGCTCCTCCTCCCTGCACATTGGTCTTCTGCTTTCCTTCCATCCAGCCAAAGTTCCTTTCCTGCAGTTTTATCTCTTTGGGGGAGCCTGCAACTGACTTGAAAGCCCTAGAAAAATGTGAGCTTTTGTAAAACATTAATCCATTTGCGCAGTCGTCTTTTCCCCAAGGAAACACTTTTTGGCACAAGCTAATCCCAGCTCAGTCTTGCCATGTAGATTTTTTATGGTATGGAACAGTGACTCTGTTGAATTAATGAATGTGCTGCTCTTCAGTTATGCAGCTAATCTGCATATTTTACTTACTGGATGTGTGACGTTTGTGTATTGGGAGCAAGTCCCAGCTCAAGGCAAACACACACTCACACACCCACTTCAGTGGGGGGGGGGCATGTATGTGTCTGAAAGTGCAAGAGGGAGGGGGGAGGGGGAGCAGACCCTCAAGAGGGAGAGAGGCGGACAGCCTGAAACTTCCTTTCCAGTAGGAGCATGGTTGCAGAGGGAACTTCTGGGACAACAGGTGGCCCTCAGTTCTCCCTGAAAGGGAGCTTCTTTGGGTTCCCTTCTGCTGTGCTTGGAGGGTGCAAGAAATGTGGGAGCACCAAGTGCTGGGGTTGTGGGCAGGACCCACTGCCCCTACAAAACAAGCCATGTCTGGAGATCACCTTCTCCAGGCAGAGAAATTCTGAGGGGGCAGCCCTGGCAGAACATCAGTGCTTCTTTTCCCTTGGTCCATCTCAACAGTGATGTCCAGATTCTGGAACTCCTGCACCGCCATGGCCACCACCCCACCAAGAGACCCATCTAGTCCCTTCCTTATCATATTTTAGAAAAATAGTGAAGACTGTTCTGATGGACTTTGGACACCATGTGGATTTTTAGTGCCCCCATAGTTCTATGAAGTCCCTGATTTCTGCTTCGGACCAATGCTGTGCTCTACGTCTTCCTGGGGAGTCCTGGCTGCTTCCCTCTCCTTGAGTTTGCGAGCCGGTGCCCTCGGTAGGAGTGCCACAGCTATCCTTTCCCTCTGGGTCCATGGTGCCGATGGCGCTGCTTTACAGTCTCCTTGGTGTCTCTGGCCTTCACCTGGTGTTCCCCATCCCGTGTGCTTGTGGGATGGTTGGGGTGGTGGGCTGTCGTGTTTGCTGGGAATGTGCCCTGTTTGGCGGCAGAGGTGTTGTTGCTGGCTGCAGGCACTTTATGACTGTGGGAATGTTGTGCATACCTTCAGATGTTTCCCACAACATCCACAGCTGGCCAAGCGGTGTGTTGTGGAGGTGGGCTGCCTACGGACGCCCTTTGCATTGGCATTCTATGCAGCTTGGGGATGGCAATGGCCAATGAGCACTGTCCGGACATGTTGGGTGGATGAAGGGGGCTTGGTGACGGCCGCTTCCCCGACCTGCCTGCTTCCGGGTAAGGCGACGGGAGAGGGTACGCAGCAGTCAGGGGTGTTTAAGCCTGGGTTGCGGTGCTCTCTGCTGGGTGGGTGGGCGGAGCCCCTGTGTTCCTGGGTGACTGGGGGTGGCTGGGGGTGGCACGTGTCCTGTGGCTTCCCCCCTCCTTTGCCCTCATTCCCCTATTGCGGCTCTGTTCAGTTGGTGGCTTTGCTTTTATGTTTGGGTGCTGAACTGCTGCATGGATCGCGTGCTTCCAGGAGCTAGCCCTTTGTTGAGCTCTGTGCCGGCTGCCAGAGGGGCGAGAGGCGGGCATCTTTGGTTGTTATGGTGACATCAGCATCGAGCTGTTGGGGGCGTGGCTGAGTGGCCAGCCGCGTTCGGCCGCTCTTGCCGCTTGCCTCTATGGGCTTCTGTGATAACGTACTCAACACATGGGATCAATGCACGTGCCCCTCCACATGACACTTTAATCAACTGGCTTTGGGCTAAATAACGTGCAAGCGCGTTGTTTCTCTCCATTGCTTCTTTTGCCTGCTTAGCGTACTGTGAGTTGTGTGTGTGTTGTGTGTTGCTCTCCGCACGACATGATAGGCAACACAACTGATGGTTGTTTACCTCCCTCCCCCCGGTTGCTTAATATGTCGTCCGAAACCAGCCAGAGAGAGAGGAGAGGTTGGGCTGAGAGAAAGAAGCGCTTGGGGGCTTCTGAAGGCTGTGCATGTGGATTGGGACTGAAGGACCAAGGGAGAGTGTAGGTGCACAGCAGCAAAGGTCTAAGCCAGTACAATATGTGAAGCTGTAGAATGTGTTCACTGTGAAGCTTGGGTGCCTCAACAGCAATTTCCATGCTTTTTGGTGCATGGGTGAACGAGTAAGTGCCAGTCTAAACTCTTCTCTTAAACTAAAGGGGTCTTTAAAATTTATAGTGGGATGATGGCTACTTGGCTGGCAGAACTGAGTGCACTGTTTTGGGCGCCCTGCTACCTCACAGCAGCCCTCGGATCTACCCAGCGGGGCATTGCTACATTCTAAGGCTCTGTCTACACCTACGGGTGTAGAGGGAGGGAGGGGAGATGATCCTGGACATACCTGCTTCTGGGATCGTCCCCCTCTTTCCAAATTAGGAAGCTCAACATCCCGGCTTCCTCCCGGTCCGTTGTGCCCAACATTTTTTAAAAAACAGGAAGAGAGAGCGCACTTGCGCTCTAGCACAATAAGTGCAATTTTTTTTTGAAACAAACAAACAAATTGGCCCCCAACCCCTCCCTGCCAGCCCAGGGGTGGCAAACTTGCTGCCACCCCCTCCCTGGATGGGCACGGAGCCCCGTGGCACAGCTCTGTGCCCATTTCTGGTGGCTACGTCCTTGTGAGTAAGCAGGCACCAGACGGGACGGGCACCCACACCTCCCAGGACATCATTCATTATCCCTGGGAAAACCTGTGCCCATCCCCTCCCCTCGATCCTGGGAGTCCCTGTGCATCAATTGGATACACAGGGACCACTCAGGGGCAATCCCACAAAAAAAGACCGGTGTAGAATCGGCCTAAGAAAAGGGCGTTAATGCACCACTCCGTATGGACACCTGGAATCACATACACTGACTGATGTTCTCCTAGGCCTTGTTGGTGGGGAGTCTCACATCCATGTCACACCAGCAGAGCATATGCACAGCACCTGCTAGAGCCAGGAGGGCAGAGTAGGTTGGGTGCCTTTAGAGCCCAGGGCTGCTGAGCGTTCCCAGTTTGGCAGAACATCTTAACTTTGACTCGAGCAAATCATTCTCGCTAGCATATGCAATGCAAATTCTTCCCAACCTCATCCAAGGGTGGAAAGCTTTCCCAGAAAGGTCAAGGAAGGAGCAGATGAAATTGCATAAAACAAAGGTCACTTTTGCTGAGCAAGAGAATGAGATCACAAAGGCCCACGGAGGGCAGCCAACGGTTCATCTTTTCGTTTTGCTATTTTATCATTGTCTTTTACTTTATGGTTTGTTTTGAGCTGCTGGGGTGGGGCAGGTGGAGGTGGGTATATTTTAATAAATAAATAAATAAGAATGTGGCCCATAAAAGTAGCCACTAGTAGCAGGTGCCACAATGCTCCTCTCCGGAGGCTTGGGAAGATTCCTTTGCTGATGGTTGCAGACCTAACACTGGTAGGGTGACCATATGGAAAGGAGGACAGGCTTTTGTATCTTTAACAGTTGCATGGAAAAGGGAATTTCAGCAGGTGGCATTTCTATGCATGCAGCACCGTATCTGGTCAAGAGGGCAGGGCTCTTGCAGTTTTAACAGTTGTGATGAAGAGGGAATTTTACCGGGTGCTGCATGCATACAAAGGACACTTGCTGAAACTCCCTTGTCAATACAACTGTTAAAGATACAGGAGCCCTGTCCTCCTTTCTATATGGCCACCCTAACCAGCAGCTTTAGCAGTATGGGAACAAGCAAGGCTGGGCCTGTTTCCTGGCTAGTTGAAGAGGCCAGCCTGGGATCTGTTGCCTTCTGTGCTGCCTGTGTGGGCCCAGTAAAAAGTAGGAGGGTCTCCAGTTGCACAGCGGAAGAGAGCTCAAGCATCAAGCAGCAAAGCATTCACCTCCCACAAGGGCATTCACAGCCGAAGAAGAAGAAGAAGAACACAGACAGAGCCAATCCAGGGCTTTCTGGGTTCCTGTGCCTCCCCCAGCCCCAGCCCTGGTCCTTGCACTGCCGTGCCTCATGGATCTGAGAGGAGGCTTGAACAGGGACTGGCCACATGCAGAATGTTCAGAGTGGAGATTTGCAAGAGAGATTGAAGCAGGAAACCTCGATTCGGCAGTCATCAGTCTGTGTAAATATATCAAGATAACGGCAGCACAGAGAATGGGATTTACAGGAAGGCAGGAAAGAAAATATAATGCCAAGCTAAGCAAGTAGTCCTTCAAAAGCAAAGGAAGCTGTGCTGGTCCTTAAGAGAAAAACTCCAAAATTCACAGTCAAGCAATGCCTTTATTAGGAGTAACCAAAATGTCACAATATAGTGACAAGTTACAGTTTTCCCAGAAATCTCTGAGCATCATTTTTCTGGGCCCAGAAGAAACTTCTAACATAGGCTCCCCACCCCTAGCACAAGATATGCTTTGTTTTGAAATAAAGTGGAGGGTTGATCATGCCCTCTGGCTTCTTTTAGCTCTGTCAGTCCAGGCTCCTTGCATTTCTGGCTGCCTGGCTTGTGCTTGCAACCAGACGTGGCAGGATGGCCTCATGCATGTGAATTAGACCCGAGGGCCCTGGCTAATGCCTTCCGGTCCCTTCAGCCCTTCGATGCACCCGGCCTTTGCTCATCTAACTTCCAGGGCCTGGAAGTCCTCCTGTCTTGGAGGCCCTGGCTCCGCCGCACCATCCCTGAGACTTCCATGGCTCCAGCTACGATGGCGCTTGCTTTCCCCTCCCTCCTGCACAGCAAATGCCGTCAGGAACCAAAGGCCTCTTGCTGACAGAGCATGTCATGTATAGGGAGCCGCACAACCCTCCGACGACAAGCCCTGGAGTTTCTTGGACAATCTCTACCCCAACCAGAGGATACTCTGGGCTAGGAGCTCCTTGGTTGCCAGCCACATTGCTCAGGTCCAGTTGCTCTGACAAGCCCATATAAGGAAATCCATCCTTGGGAATGTCATTTCCCACCCCCTCATGGTAATGCCTTTCAGCCTTAGCCAGTCCCCCTGCCCCCCTAGCTTTTCTCCTACCCCCCCCCCCCCAGTCCCTGATTCACAGTGCAATCCTAAGCATGTTTACTCAAAGTGAATCCAATCAACAGCACTGGTTTGCCCTTGCTTTCTGAAAAAAAACCAAGTGTTTACTGCTGCAGGGTGGCATTGGGTAATCCCAATGCAGGAGGCAGCAAATGCCCCTGGCATGGCACCAGAGCAAGGACAAATGGCAGAAGAAATGTACTGACCTCGCTCTGGCAGAAAAAGTCAGGGTAAATCCCTGACTTTTCTACTGCACAGGAAGCACCGTGGTGGCTATGAGGTGACTGCTACGTTGTATAACTGACACAGTGCCACTACACAGCCACTGCAGGGGGTTTAACCCATATAGCCAGCCTTGTTAGCCTTTATTGTGATGGGGACAGCAGTGTTTTTGTACACTCCAATGTCTGCCACTCCATCCCTCTGGAAACGTAAGAAGGAAAAGCCATGTCCTGCCTGCCTGCCTGGTCCAGTAGAGGAAGGAGATTGCTTGGGCTGCTCCTCTGCAGGGAGAAGGCAGGGAGGAAAGGAGGCCCGCATTCCATTGGGAGCAAGTGAGCTGCCACTTCTCACCGCTTTGTCTATCCTTCGTTCCTCATCTCCAGTTACATTTCCACACCTTATCTGCCCTGGGGAAAGGCGAGAGCCACCCACAGTGAGCGAGTGAGCAAGAGATGGCCCCTGGGGTTGAGGGTGCAGAAAGCCCTCTCCCTACAAGTCCTTCATGGGGAAGGGCTCACAGGATTTAGGCATTCGCAGTTTTCTTGTGACACTATTAAACATGTAAATTACAAATTACAACCCTTTCTGGAGAAAGAATTGCTTCCCTACCAATTACAGTTAATATGAGAAAAGTAATGTACCAATTAATATGGCTGCTTTTAAAACTCCATCTAATGTGTTAAACACTGCAAAAGAAAGTGGGAAGAGAGAACTCATAAAATGTTGCCTGCCTGTTACTTAAGTGTTTGGCACAAGAGGCAACACCTCAAGAAGGTGGTTATTTAACATTTGAAGGCTTGTGGGAACCATAAATCACAGCACACATGCCAGGCTGGTTGAAAAGGATAGAATACATTCAATTTTACAGTATATTAAACTTCATCTAATTTGAACATAGGAATGGACCAGCAAAATAAATGACCAATTTCTGAAGCAGAAATTACCATTTGGCTGAAGCCATTATGAAGCTGCTGGCATTTTATCATGTTCTTAACATAATATTGCTTGTCTGTTGATGCATAGTTATAATGCCAACACAAATTAGACGGCAGCAAGACCGGATAGCATGGAAGGTTCTGTAAAAATAGGTATCATTACTCCAGAGGACTTTTGTACTGCTGATAATATGCAGATTAAAGCAGAAGTCAATAGTGGGAAGGTGAAAAAGAAAGAAAGAAATGCAATGAGATTCCAGGCCTGAGGCAGGGGAGGTGGGCAGCCAGGAGCCCTTGGGCAAGCTGGACTCTGCCCAAATCACTTCTGACACCGAACTAGCCAGGAAACAAAGAGCAATAAGCTCTTGTGATGATAGCCAAGAGTCCAAATATTATCATAGTAGCCCATGTTAGTAGGCAAGTGAGTGGTGTTCTGGGTCCCACAGCTAAAGGGTGGGACCCAGAACGCCACTCACTTGCCTACTAACTAAAACCAGTGGCTGGGGACTCAACCAGTGAGCCAAAAAGAAAAGACTTCCTGTGATTTTCAAACCTGGCCAGCAAGAAGTACCATGACATCCATTGGATGTCCATTGGACCCATGTCTTGCCACATGCTTTTCTTCCTACTCCTCTTTCTGCAATGTTCACATTAATAAATAAACAGATTATTACCAAAGCGACCATAAGTATAAATTACTCTCTTCTCTCAAGGCAACTGATCCTATAAAAGACACTTTTACAGAGAGCATCTTGAGACTCTCTGAGGAAATCATAGAACCACAGAGTTGGAAGGCACCTCGGAGGTCATCTAGCTCAACCTCCTGATTAATGCAGGCTCTGCATTGCAAGATGGGTGGCCATCCGGCCTCTGTTTAAATGCCTCCAGAGAGGGAGAGCCCACTACCTCCCGAGTCCGTCTGTCCCACTGCTCAATAGCTCTCACTGTTATGTAATTTCTCCTCATGGTCAGCGCAAATCTGCTTCCCTGCCATTTCCACCCATAGATTCTAATCCTGCCCTCAGGAACAACAGAGAACCACTCTGCTCCCTCTTTTACATAATAGCTTTTCAGATATTTGAAAACCACCATCATGTCTCCCCTTAATCTTCTCCAGACCCAACATACCCAGCTCTTTCAAACATTCCTCATAGGATTTGTTTTCCATGCTTCTCCCCTTTCTGCTCACTGTTCTCTGGACATACTGCAATTTGTCAACGTCCTTCTCAAAATGTGATGCCCAGAATACAACCTACCTAATGCAGACTATCAGTTCCTTGACTGAGACACTCTGCTTCTATTAATTCAGCCTAAGAATGTATTAGTTTTCTTAGCTGCTGCATCACACTGCTGGCTCATATTCAGTTTGTGTTGCACTAAGACACCTAGATCCTTTTCACATGTACTGTGGCAAGCCCATGTCTCCACCATCCTATACTTGTGTTTCTGATTCTTTGTATCTAAATTAGGGATGGGTGAACTCACCTTTGCCTGCCCTGCACACTACTCGCCTGACTCCCACTGGCCGGCTGACCCTGTCACCACGCGACTGCAAGAGGTTGATAGGCAGCGGAAAATCACAAGCTTGCCCAACTCATCACACAACAAGTCAGGCATGCTCAGGGACCTTACTTAGCATAGTTCTGAGTTTATTCAAATTGGTTTTCCTGAAATCCAGAGTACGTGTTTGGCTACGCTCAGCTTTTGCTTTCTTTAAAATCAAGCACTCAAGTATGACGTAGTCACTTTCCCCCAGAGTTCCCGTAACTGCCACTTTATCCACTAAGTCATTCCTATTGGTCAGTATCAAGTCAAGCATAGCCATTCCTCTAGTTCCTTCCTCTACTTTCTGTAGAAGAAAGTTGTCAGCCACACAAGTCAGGAAGTTCTTGGAGGGGCCACTTTTGGCAGAATTTGTCTCCCAACAGATATTGAGGTAATTGAAGTCCCCCATTACTGCTCCATTGCCTAATGTGTCGTCCGAACTCAGCCACTGACTCTTAGCCTCACCTACCTCTGTCCCACTTGTGGGTCCCTGGTCGACAGCTGTTTGGTCACTGTGTGAATGGATGGACTCTTGGTATGATCCAGCAGGGCTTTTCTTGCGTTCTTATGTGCATGGATAAAAAACCATAATCCTGATGATTGAGATATTTACTTACTCTACTTTCTGTATGAAAAAGTTATCAGACACACACGTCAGGAATTTCTTGGAGGGGCCACTTTTGGCAGAATTTGTCTCCCAACAGGTATCGGGGTAATTGAAGTCCCCCATTACTACTACATTGGATTTCCTTGAAATACTGGCAATTTGCTTTTTAAAAATTTCGTCCTCATCTTCTCCTTGATTGGGTGGTCGGTAGTAGACTATGGCTCAGTTCGGACGACACATTAGGCAATGGAGGAGGGGGGAACAATCGTCAGTTGTGCTGCTTATTGTGTTTTCTGGAGGGCAACACACAACGCACACACAACTGACAGTACGTTAATGAGGCACTTTAAACAACGGAGCGAAACAACGGGCTTGCACGTTGTTTAGCCCGAAGCCCCGTTGTTTAAAGTGTCGTCCGAATTCAGCCCCCCCCTCTCCGTGGACTATTCCATTTTGGAATAGAGTTCTGCTGCCTAGAGCAGCCAAAAAACCCCAGCCGCTCTATGCAGCTGGCTGAACTCACGGTGCATGCTGGGATACGGCTGGGGGACACACGGAGGAGAAGCTGCAACAAAATGGCCACCGCAAGTTCCTTACAGCCAGGGCGTTTCCCGGTTCTGAGCAGCGCTGGCTGCAGAGTGTCGTCTGTGGAGCTCCTCCTGCCTAACGCACGGTCAGTACGTGATTTACCCCTCCGTTGCCTAATATGTCATCCGAACTAAGCCACTGTCTATTATCTTTGCAAAATCATGGAAGACGGGTGAAGTGCCGGACAACTGCCTGTGGTGCTCCAGAGAGAATGCTGGGACTGCATCCAGAGAGTTCTAT
Organism: Anniella stebbinsi; assembly: GCA_029215795.1. Classification (NCBI taxonomy): domain Eukaryota; kingdom Metazoa; phylum Chordata; class Lepidosauria; order Squamata; family Anniellidae; genus Anniella; species Anniella stebbinsi. The sequence continues at coordinate 45,128,976 of JARDYH010000007.1, read as the reverse complement.
TCACGCACACACAGACCCCATTGCTGGCTGTAGTTTTTGTTCTCATGTTCTCTCCCTCTCTGCTGCTGCCACCATCACTCACCAACTGCAGCAACCACAAATCTGATTGCAAGTACAAATTATGTTTAGTTTGCAAAGCAGGAAACCTGGTATTTCCATCCTGTAAAGCTCATTGTTCTGGTAGGCTTGGTATAATAGCAGCAATATATTAATGGAAGCAAAAGCAGCTGGCTGGATCTCATTCGGAGTGACACGGGAAACTAGAGGACATGGAAGGTGGGAACATCATGGGTACAATCACACCCGGGGAGAGGCAGACAAAAAACTGGCCGCGGTGGCAGTGGAGAGGAGATGGATGGCCCATCCTACTGTGTGGGGGGAAGAGAAATGGAGGTAGCCATGCCTCCCCTCCACCTGCCCCACAGCACACACAAGGGAATGCTTCAGCAGCCAGGTTCCAGTGATCGAGACTGCTGACCCCCCCCAACATGTTGCAGTTTCTCATATTTTGGGGGAGGCTTGCACATGTGTGCATGCATACACACATGGGTGCTTCCAGACAAGGCTTTTATCCTACCATCACCCCTGCTTCAACAACGGAATTTCACAGGGAGCCCAAACGATGTCACCTTCCATTTGTAACCTTCCCACGTTTTTCCACAGGTTCTCTCCCATTTTTCTTTCCACAAACTACCCATTAAGGAGGAAAAAGCCATCACAAATGAGGGACACAATGCCCTGATGCTGTTTTGACTAGAAGTGCTGAGAGCCATCGGCCTGGAAGCACACTCTTCCTATTGCTGTATGCCCTCTTTGTGGAATTGGTGGGATTTTCTTTGGGTTGCACCTTCTGACCTGACCTGACCTGACCTGACCTGGAGCAGGGCAGCAGGAGAGAGGCCATGGGGGCAGGCACAATTTGCAGGCGTGGGCTCCCAGGTTCTACCTCTGGTGGTATCTCCAGTTAAAAGGGTCGGGAGATGGGAAAGACACATACACACTGCACCTCTCTTGCTGCCTGAGACCTGAGGGACCCATTGCTGCCAGCCACAGCAGACATTACTATTAGGGGTGTGCACTGGATCAGCTCCGATCCACGATCCAGAGCCTATCCAGGGGAAATCGGATGCAATTATCCGATTTCCGATCACCCCACTGGATCATCCGATCTTTTCCGAACCGGTCCGGAAGGACCTGATCCGGTTTGGAAAAAATCGGAGGATCGGCGGGCGCCCACTGGTTCCCGCCGCCGCTTCCATTGGTGGGCGCCAGCAGGCACCCGCCGATGGAAGAGGACAGCGGGTGGGGGGCTTACCTGGCAGGGCGTCCTCCTCCTTCCGTTGCCGGAGAACTACTGAGAACTAGGCTCCGCGGCCTAGTCCTCAGTAGAGCGCCACCTGGAACTCTACTGAGGACTAGGCCGTGAAGCCTAGTTCTCAGTAGATATCCGGCAACGGAAGGAGGAGGATGCCCCACCAGCTAAGGAGGAGCATGGGGGGGGGGCTTACCTGCCAGGGCCGTCCACTGCCGCCTGGGCGGCAGTAGATGGCAGAGGACGGCCACGGCAGGTAAGGAGAACCACGAGGGGGGGGATTATCTGCTGGGGCCATCCGTGAGCAAGGGAGGGAGGGACGGGGGGGAGGGACAGGGAGGGGGGAGTTAGGCCCCCACTCACCCACCCACTGCCATTTTTTCCCCATAGACTTGCATTGGAAGAAATCTTTCTTTCCCCCAATGCAAGTCTATGGGGAAAACAAAAATGGAGGCCGATCCAAAAATCGGATGTCCGATTTTTGGATCAGAATTGGGCCCGATCTGGTCCAGGGGGCCTCCGATTTTGTCCGATCCAATCCGGGACAAAATTGAGGTCCCGATCCGGGTCCCAATCTGATCCAGGGGGGTCCCTGCACATCCCTAATTACTATGCTAGAGGCCTTCAAGATGCAGCTGAACAGCCATCTGTCAGGGATGCTTGAAGGTGGATTCCTGCATAGAGCAGGAGGTTGGACTTGATAGCCTTGTAGGCTCCTTCCGACTCTACCATTCTATGAATAGTTCAGTTGGACCAACTCAGTGACTTGGTTTGCACATAACAAGCCACCTTGGGTGCATTTCTTCATGGTGCTTCTTGTTGTGGCAGCTATTTTGAATATTTGTTCATGTTGGGGCACATCGTCATTTCTCATTGTGACCTTGTTCAGACAACACATTAAACCACAGTTGTTAAGCACTTTGAGTTAAACACTATGGCTTAGCATGTCATGTGATTCATGACTTAGTGTGTCGTGTGAACCATTCTTCATCATGGTGGCTCCATAACCACAGTTTAAACACGCTCACGAACCATTTGCTGCAAAAGGATTAGTGGCCTAACCATGGCATAGTGTGTTGTCTGAACAGGCCCTTCTGTGTGAACCTGGTGAGGGTGGCTGAGTGGGGTGGTTCACAAGCCTCCCAGAATCCAAGGGCTGCTTAAGGGTTGTGGGAAGCCCCATAGGGAAATTCATCCATGGTGGCTTCTTGTTATGTGCAAAGAGGGCCAATTTCAGGCAGCCTCCCTCCTGTGTGGTGGGGCTGCCAGGTGGGGCCTGCCTTGGGGAAGCTGTCATGTAACTTGGTTTGGGCATCAGCGTGACCAAGGTGCTTGCTCACTGAACAGATTCTTTTAGCCCCAACATGAGAAAGTAGTACCCAGATGTTCTACCACTTGTTCAGGGTGGGTTTACTTTCCTGGGAGAAGCAGCATCCCTCAAATGAGATGGTTCTCTCCCATCCCACCCCCAGCACCCCTACCCCCACCCCCTAGGGTGGGGGTAGATGAGGTCTTCTTGGGAGAAAAAAAATCCCCCCCTCTCGCCCACTGAGGCAGCCACAAGTCCTCCCCAAGCAGACCTGCCTTCCAGACCATTCATTGCATTCTTGGTTGTGGTCAGCAAAAAAAAGAAAAAAGAAAAAAGAGGGGGCTCTGCTTCTGCATACCCCAATGTGAGCCCCTCTTGCAGGTGGAATAAGAGGCCTGTGAGTCGGACGCTGCACCTGCTTCAAGCAAACAAATTGCTACAATATGACAATGAAAACCAGGTTCCTAGGCTGCAGTGTTGTGCGCTGGACTGGATTGTGCTGTAACCGAGATTTCAATTACTTTCTAACCTTCAGCCTGATGATGGTGCGACATTCTGCTTGCTTGTCTGAGTTTGTTGGCACATTTGTACTTCTATTCCTCCCGTTAAATATGGTCTTTGTTGTGCTTCATTGATCTTGGAGCATATTCGGCTGTTTACAACTTTGATAATCTTTGTGTAATCTTCAGGGATAATTGAATTCCTACTAACGGAGCTGAATATTAAACTCCAGCAGATTTACGTACATTTGGGGGTGGGTGGGGGGGAAGAGAAATACCTTACAGTATGAAAGTCAAAGCTGGAGGAAGAAGAAATTCTCATTCTTCCATTCCTGCTATAAACTTAGGACAGAAATCTAGAGGCTCAGCTGTGGGCAGGGTGTGTGGATAGAAGGAGGGTTACTGTGCAATAATTTTAGGGATCAGACAATTGCAACAAATGATTTACATGTTGTGCTACATCTTATGTGGTTTCTGCAATATTATTTTGTTACGAGTCTGGACAACTAAACTCTGTCTGATCTGAAAACTGCAATGAAGTTTCCCAAACTTGGATCGTTGTCTGCTGAAGCTCTTACACTGCTGGCTAAAAGCCTGGATTTCTATGATTCATTTAGAGCTGTTAATATGTGAATATTATTTATTTACAAAATTTGCATACTGCTCCATATCTAAAACAGATTCCAGAGCAGTGAATATTGAAGCAAGGCTTCCATTAATGATGCAATGGAAAAAGTAATCTGGAATTTGTTAATGGTTAACCAAATAACCCTAAAACCAAGGGCAAAGGAAGGAAGGAAGCAAGAAAGCCATCAGTTTTGGAATTATGGTTTCTATTTTCAAGTAAAGCTTCAAAAATTGCATGTATGCTGGGGAATCCATCCTTGTTCATTACACTCTTTGCCTCTGCCTCTCAGTTTGTCAGTAGGAAACAATCCATTATCCTTTGCCTTCTCTTGCTGCATTCTCAGAATGCAATTGGTAGGGTGTGTGTGTGTGTGTGTGTGTCTTTGTATGCATATTTGTAAACATGAACATGGAGTTAAGACAACGTTGATAGCAAACAAAGGTACTGGGGACTATGGTAGGAGAGGGGGTGGCCCAACAGGAAAGCAGTGTTTGTGTTGCCCAGATAACACTGGAAACCTCATTTCAAGTGATTCATTGGTGTTTCCTTTTTTAGGGTGCTAGCCTCCAAGCAGGTATCCCTCCAGGTATTTGGGGTCTTGTGTGGACATTCTATGGTCTTCCAGGCAGTAGCTGAGATTAGGAAATCCAAGGGAAGCTGTTGGTAGGAAAGCAAGAATGTTGGTAATCCAGCAAAAAGGAATGTTAGTCCTGGGCTGTTGGTCATAAATCCAAAAAGAAGGTCCAGGGGGATTAACTGCACCTGGTGGAAGCAGTTCCGTGTTGACTAGGGATGTGCACTGGATCGGACCCGATCCACGATCCGAGTCCGGTCCAGTGGGAAATCGGATAAATTATCCGATTTCCGATCCCGCAGCTGGATCGGCCGATCCAATCCGAACCGGTCCGAAAAAGCTCCGAACCGGTTCGGCGGATCGGCGGATCGGCGGGCGCCCACTGGCGCCCACCGCCGCTTCCATTGGCGGGCGCCAGCGGGCGCCCGCCGATGAAAGTGGACAGCGGGGGGGGGGAGGAGGGGGGCACTTACCTTCTCGGCCCGGTGGCTCCCGTCCGGCGCCGGCGCCTACTACTACTAGCAGGCTCCGCGGCCTGCTCTAGGGTGGCGCGCCGGGTGATGTCATCACCCGGCGCGCTACTCTAGAGCAGGCCGCGGAGCCTGCTGGAAGTAGTAGGCGCCGGCGCCGGACGGGAGCCGCCGGGCCGGAAAGGTAAGGAGGGGGTGCGTGGAGGGGAGGAGGGGGCGCGCGGAGGGGGGAGGGGGGCCCTTACCTTTCCGGCCCGGCGGCTCCCGTCCGGCGCCGGCGCCTACTACTCCCAGCAGGCTCCGCGGCCTGCTCTAGGATGGCGCGCCGGGTGATGTCATCACCCGGCGCGCTACTCTAGAGCAGGCCGCGGAGCCTGCTGGAAGTAGTAGGCGCCGGCGCCGGACGGGAGCCGCCGGGCCGGAAAGGTAAGGAGGGGGTGCATGGAGGGGAGGAGGGGGCGCGCGGAGGGGGGAGGGGGGCCCTTACCTTTCCGGCCCGGCGGCTCCCGTCCGGCGCCGGCGCCTACTACTCCCAGCAGGCTCCGCGGCCTGCTCTAGGATGGCGCGCCGGTGATGTCATCACCCGGCGCGCTACTCTAGAGCAGGCCGCGGAGCCTGCTGGAAGTAGTAGGCGCCGGCGCCGGACGGGAGCCGCCGGGCCGGAAAGGTAAGGAGGGGGTGCGTGGAGGGGAGGAGGGGGCGCGCGGAGGGGGGAGGGGGGAGGGGGGGCCTTACCTGCCCGGCCCGGCGGCTCCCGTCCGGCGCCGGCGCCTACTACTCCCAGCAGGCTCCGCGGCCTGCTCTAGGATGGCGCGCCGGGTGATGTCATCACCCGGCGCGCTACTCTAGAGCAGGCCGCGGAGCCTGCTGGAAGTAGTAGGCGCCGGCGCCGGACGGGAGCCGCCGGGCCGGAAAGGTAAGGAGGGGGTGCGTGGAGGGGAGGAGGGGGCGCGCGGAGGGGGGAGGGGGGCCCTTACCTGCCCGGCCCGGCGGCTCCCGTCCGGCGCCGGCGCCTACTACGACCAGCAGGCTCCGCGGCCTGCTCCAGGGTGGCGCGCCGGGTGATGTCATCACCCGGCGCGCTACTCGAGAGTAGGCCGCGGAGCCCGCGGGTAGTAGCCGCCGGCGCCGGACGGGCCGAGAAGGTAAGTGGCGGGGAAGGGGGCTTACCCCCCCCCCCGGAGCCGTCCGCTTCTATCCGCTGGCGCCCGCGGGCGCCAGCGGATGGAAGCAGGCGGCCCCAGGGGAGGTAGGGAGCGCGGGGGAGGGGGTTTACCTGCCGGGGCCGTCCACAGCGGACGGCCCCGGGGGGGGGGAGGGAGTTAGGCCCCCCCTTACCCACCCACCGCCATTTTTTCCTCATAGACTTGCATTGCAATGCAAGTCTATGGGGAAAAAAATGGCGGCCGATCCAAAAATGTACGATTTTTGGGTCGGGATCGGACTCGATCCGGTCCGGGGGGCCTCCGATTTTGTCCGAACCGGTCCGGGACAAAATTGGAGGTCCCGATCCGGGTCCCGATCCGATCCGGGGGGTCCGTGCACACCCCTAGTGTTGACCCATCACCCTTGGTGTCCTTCTGAGCCCTCTTGTCAAGGTAGGACTTTGAAGCACTTGGGGGTGATCGGATAACTGTGAAAGGGAGGAAGCCATTGGGGCCTCTCCCCCCCCCCCTCCCCGTGCTGGCCTTATGTGTGTGACTGCCATTTGGATAATTCCCTGTGGTGCAGCGCAGGTTGGCATGGCATCCAAATCTGGTGTGTGGTATGGCAGGGTTGGCTTCATAACCCCTCCTACAGGGAGAGGTCACCTGCAAGCAGTGGGTTGTAGAGTGGGTACGAAGCCCCCTCCCTGCATTGTGGGGGATTATGCAAATGGGAGAGGCCACGATGGTGTCTTCTCCTAACACACTTGTCCAAACCCAGTCACCGTTTCACAGTGGCTTCATTCCTCTTTTCTGGAGGATCGTTTTCAGAACATGTGCTAGAGGATTACTTTTTTCTCCTATGGCATTAGGCTTATGGTGTACTTCAGGGGTCCATGCTTTTAAACATGGCCAGGATCTCTTCTCAATCATCCCAGAGTGCAGGGCACAAAATAATGGGCTCAAATGACAGGAAGCCAGAAAAAATCCTGACAGATCAGTATGACAATGGAACTAATGACCTCGGGAGGTCATGGGCTCTCCCACACTAGAGGCCTTCAAGAGGCAGTTGGATGACCATCTGCCAGGTTTGCTTCAAGGTGGATTCCTGCATTGAGCAGGGGGTTGGACTAGATGGCCTTAAAGGCACCTTCCAACTCTACTATTCTATGAGTCTGTGATTCTATGAAACTGTAGGGAGCTGTCATCTGGCAATTTGGGCTGAAATGCCAAACATGACTGCCCCTCATCCAATGTATGTGACCAAGATCATGTCAAACTCAGCCCAGCTTTGTTCACCCCTCTCCTGTGAGCCACCTCCTTCTGCCCCAAGGGGCATTCTTGGTAGTGGTGTCCCAGCTGTGCAATTCTTTCCCATAGGAAATCCAAAGAACACATCCTCTTCCTGTTTCTAAAATAGCACTAAAACCATTTTTTTAAATTCAGGAACGCATTTTATTATTGATTTCTGCTGTTTTAAAGTTTTTGGGGGGGAGTACTTTTTGATATTGCAGTTTTAAATTCCTATTTTATAAATTGTGTTTTATAGTCATTATATTTTTAGGGTATGACCATCAAGATCAATGAATGTATATCTCCCAGCCAGCTGTAGTAGGGTGACCAGATAAAATCCAGGTCAGGGCTCATGTAACTTTAACAGTTGTAGAGAAAAGGGAATTACAACCAGTGTCATTTGTATGCAATTAGTTCCTGGTGAAATTCTCTCTTCGTCACAACAGTTAAAGGTGCAGGGGCCCTGCCTTCTTTTGTATATGGTCACTCTAGTATAGTGCATGCAACTTTAACTGTTGTGATGAAAAGGGAATTTCACCAGGGACTAATTGCATACAAATGACACTGGCTAAAATTCCCTTTTCTCTACAACTGTTAAAGTTACATGAGCCCTGATCTGGATTTTATCTGGTCACCCTAAGCTGTAGTCTAGACTGGGAGCTGATCAGAGCCAAGTGGCAGACAAGGCCAGCGCTCTTCCATCCATCTTTGGTGCTCAGCCTGCAGGGTCAAAAGCATACTGGGTCTAATCCTGAAGAGGCTGAGCCAGCCTTTCTCTGCCTCAGCAGGGATTGGCCAAAGACCTCACGCTGCTGTGGCTGCTTCCACAGTGGAGAACTTCCTTTCCCTTGGCCCTGGCGTGTGGCTGGCTGCAGGGCCTTTGCTTCTGCCGCCTCACCTTCCTGTGAACATTGTGAGGAAGCTGCACAGCACAGCCTCTTTCCTCACATCAAGACTTCTTGCGATTGGGCTTCTTGCAGATTTCAGAATTCCTATGAGGCCAAGTTCTCCCTTTGCACAATACCCAAAAGTAGGGTGAGCAGATAAAATCCAGGTCAGGGCTGATTTAACTTTAACAGTTGTAGAGAAAAGGGAATTTCAGCCAGTGTCATTTGTATGCTATCAATTCCTGGTGCAATTCCCTCTTCAGCACAACAGTTAAAGTTGCAGGGGCCCTGCCTTCTTTTGTATATGGTCACTCTAGTATAGTGCCTGCAATTTTAACTGTTGTGATGAAGAGGGAATTTCACCAGGAACTAATTGCATACAAATGACACTGGCTGAAATTCCCTTTTCTCTACAACTGTTAAAGTCACATGAGCCCTGACCTGGATTTTATCTGGTCAGCCTACCCAAAAGCACACACCCCCTTTCTGCACTGTCCCGTCTCACCGCCTGCCTTCCCCTTCCTCAAATGGTATGAAAAAACAATGCTTGGTGCACTGGGGCCGTTGTTCCTTGGCCCCAGCTGTGCTTGGGTGACATTTTCCTGCGAGTGCGGCAGAGCACCTGCTCAGCACATTCTTTGCTGAAGCCCAATGCCTTCTACCATGAAATTATATGACACTACCTTGACCTCCGATTTTCTTCAGTTAATATCTCTCAGAGAATACAAACAATAGCTCAGGGCTATGGTGTTTGTTTTTTGGAGGGGGGCTTTTTCCCTCTTTTGCTGGCAAGTTCACAGTCTCCAGAGATGGGTCTGCAGCTCCTACGTGCCCACCCAGGCCAGGGGCCTCTCACATGAGATCCAAGAGAGGGGGGGCTGTCAGAACTTACTCAAGAGGTATTTCTGTTTCCAGACTCCTCATCCAGGCCCAGGATCACAACGGGGCTTGTCTTTACAAAGGCTCTGCCCCAAACAAGGCTTCTCAATGCAAAAAATCCTGATGTGGCGTGGCTACAGAGAGGGGGGGGGGGGAGAGTAGGCTGACCAGATAAAATCTAGGTCAGGGCTCATGTAACTTTAACAGTTGTAGAGAAAAGGGAATTTCAGCCAGTGTCATTTGTATGCAATTAGTTTCTGGTGATATTCCCTCTTCAGCACAACATTTAAAGGTGCAGGCACTATACTAGAGTAACCATATACAAAAGAAGGCAGGGCCCCTGCAACTTTAACAGTTGTGATGAAGAGGGAATTTCACCAGGAACTAATTGCATACAAATGACACTAGCTGAAATTCCCTTTTCTCTACAACTATTAAAGTTACATGAGCCCTGACCTGGATTTTATCTGGTCACCCTAGGAGAGAGGGATTTTTCTCTAGTGCTAGAACTGGGGTTCAAGTGGGTCAGGAGATTCAGGAGCTGTTAACACAACACAAAATCAATGTATGGAACTCGATGCCACAAGACTTGGCTAAGACCATTCATGATGGAGAGAGGCCTATCAATAGCTCTTGACCAGAGCTCCAGAGGCCACCTGTGCCTCTGAAGGCCATTGAGGGTGGAGGCTGGGCAGCAGCAGGGGAGGGCTCTTGCCTGCATGTCTGGCTTGGGGGCTCCTCAGAGGCACCTAGTTGGCTATCATGAGAGGTGGGATGCTGGGCTACTTGGGCCTTTGATATGGACTCTTTTGATATTCTTATTTAAAAGGCTCACCTGTGTCCAAACAGGCCACCTTCCAGACTCCAGAATGTTCTCTGGGCATGCAAAGAATACTAGAAAAAATACATGTGCCTCTGTACCCAAATCATGCCCTCTACTTGAGTCATCTAATGGGGCATATATCAAAGCAAAGCACAAATTAGTAATACCTGGTTTCAGATATTCCCACCCAGCCACCCCAAAAAACCAGGGGTGGAACCTGCACTGGAAATGGGAGACTGCTGGGACATGCTCGTAGTTGAACTTTGAACAGAAAACCTCTGTCCTAAATTTTATTGTAAGATCTCAGTGTTCAGGTGAGACTTCATGGTAGAAGCAAACCTACCCACAAGCAAGCAAGTTGAGCTGAAGCCAATGACATGCTTAGTCCAGTCTCAAACCTATTTAATCATCACAGACAGGTAACCCATGAGACTCTGGTGCTGCGGAGGGTCCAGAGAACCTCTGTGAGGTGTTTCTCAGCAGCACCTCTTGCAAATAACAAAGACATTCAAAAGAGGAAAAACTGGCTTCTGCTGGCAGAAGGTTGAGTGTCTGTGCAGGAGTGAAAAGAACTCTCACCTGTGTTCCACTTCCAGCATCCAACTTCTCTTATGCACAGGCAGCCACAGGTTTTTTCCTAGAACAGAGGGGGCAAGATATATGCATGCATAACTGCCAACAGAGAACAGGTCTACTATTCTGGCTATATTTCATGATTGAGCAGCAGAGAAGCCTTGGTATCAGGTTTCCCAAGATGGATAGACCTCTGAGGAAATAGTATCTCAGATCTACCCCATCAATTGTCTCTCAGTGGGTTGATCTACTGCCCATCAATAGGTAGACCTGACATCTTTCCACCCCTTGCTAAAACCCTCATTTTTCCCCCTGGCTCCCTTCACTCCCTCCAGCTCTTAATTAATTGCTACTACATCAACATCACTTCATTTTCCTAAAAAACAAAAAAACAAAAACCCTGCACAAGAGGAGGTTGAGGAACAACAGTGCAAGGTTGTCACATACTACTCTAACTCCACGTCTCTCCCAGCAAAATGAGTATAACAAAAATGGGCTATTTTGCAGGCTAAGTGTAACCCATCTGGAAATGCCATTGTGTGCAACATTAGATCAACAAGAACATAGAGCCCTCCATCTTCCCTAAAATGACATCTCACATGGAGGACAGGCAGCTGTTGGGCATCAGCGGATGAATCAGGGAAGTCCCTGCCAGGTAGGTAAGGCCAGGAGTGGCTTGGTTAGGGTGACCAGATAAAATCCAGGTCAGGGCTCATGTAACTTTAACAGTTGTAGAGAAAAGGGAATTTCAGCCAGTGTCATTTGTATGCAATTAGTTCCTGGTGCAATTCCCTCTTCATCCCAACAATTAAAGTTGCATGCACTATACTAGAGTGACCATATACAAAAGAAGGCAGGGCCCCTGCACCTTTAACTGTTGTGACGAAGAGGGAATTTCACCAGGAACTAATTGCATACAAATGACACTGGCTGAAATTCCCTTTTCTCTACAACTGTTAAAGTTACATGAGCCCTGACCTGGATTTTATCTGGTCACCCTAGTGAGAGGTGGGTCACCAGGTTTGGTGGGGGTGATGGGGGGGAGTCAGCCTCACATCCACCTTTCCCGGGTGCCCACTGATTGGTTCGAACCAGGTCCAAAGCAGGCCGAGGCTGATTGGAGCTGATTCAGAAGCTTTGAGTCAGCCTCCAAAGTGGATCGGAGTGTGTGTGCCTGTTGTGCGCAGCCCTTGTCATTACCCTTGGCGGCACAGCTTGTTGTGTCAAACCCAGCCAAGGTGGCTTGGCGTCATGGGTAACATGCCATCCAGACCCCTACAACAGCCCATGGGTTCTGGGTGGCTTGTTAACCATGGCAACAAGCCACTCAGGTTAGGTTCACGTGTCATAACAAGCTGTGCTGCCAAGGGCAATTATGTAGGGTGACCAGATAAAATCCAGGTCAGGGCTCCTGTAACTTTAACAGTTGTAGAGAAAAGGCAATTTCAACCAGTGTCATTTGTATGCCATTAGTTCCTGGTGAAATTCCCTCTTCATCACAACAGTTAAAGGTGCAGGCACTATACTAGAGTGACCATATACAAAAGAAGGCAGGACCTCTGCAACTTTAACAGTTGTGATGAAGAAGGGATTTCACCAGGAACTAATTGCATACAAATGACACTGGCTGAAATTCCCTTTTCTCTACAACTGTTAAAGTTACATGAGTCCTGACCTGGATTTTATCTGGTCACCCTACTGAATTATGCAAATTCCCTGGCACACATGGCAGGGGAAGAAAGCCATTGTAGCTTATTTCCCCAGCCTCGATTGTGCAAACTGGGTCACTGTCTACCTGGGCACTTGGTCTCTTCTTTTCCCCCTGTAAGTGGTGGTGTGCTGGTAATGGGCACCAGCTATGGGAAGGGGTGTGCATCATTTGACATGATTGACTTGGGGGTAGAGTAGATACTCCATGTAGATACTCCTCTAGAGCCACTGGTTTCCCTAGGGGCAAAGACAACAATGGGCCTGATGCTCCATCAGTAAGTTCACTTACTATTTCTTTCACTTCATTTCTATACCACCCAACAGTCGAAGCTCTCTGGGTGGTTCACAAAAAGGAAAAGCACAAGACAACCAACGACATTTGCCTTGGTGTATCTGGTGTCTTCAGCCCCCCTTGCCTGGGTTTGGAGGGCTAATTATCACACAGTCTCTTGCTACTGCAGGCAGGAGATCTCTGCGTGTTGCTGGGATTGCTTCCTAAAGTTGTTGAAGAGCAAGATGATTACATATTGTAATTAGGTAGATCCTTGCAGCTTAAACATTTTCTTGAACAGCTCTGTTAACAACAGATTAGACTGAAAGTCTCTCACTCTGAGCTATGAGTGGTGGGATTTGCACAAAGTGGTTAAAAACATGGAGCACTTGGCTGAGCATCAACTGTCCTATTTGCTTATTGATGGGGAGGGGAAGCAAAGCTTTTCCTGAGTGAGTTTCTCACTCCCACCCCCACTTCTCAGGTGAAAATGCTTTTGTGCAATTTGCTCACTGATGAATTCTTAATTTTGTGGGCTGGGAAAGGTGACTGTGCGAGCCTGAGCTGTCTCAAATGCTATTGGTTTTCACTGGAGTTTTCAATGCAAAGGCTTGGCTGCTGTGCTGAGCAGGTTGGGTGGGGCAGGATGCTTTTAGGTCAAATTCCTTACCTTGGTGTGGGAGGGGCCATAGCATGCTTTGCATCCAGAAGGTCCCATTTTCAAACCCCAGCAGTATCTCCAGGCAGGGCAGGAAAAAATCCAGGCTGGAACCTCGGAGAGCCATTGCTGCCAGTCAGGGTTGACAATACTGGGCTGGTTCAGGTAGAGGAGTAGCTTTATTTATTTTTGTGTAAATAATAATGGGGCTCTGATTCAGATCAGGACCATGACAATCTGTGATGGGTGTGTGTGTGTGTGTGTGTGTGTGTTATACTTTCTCTCCACCTTTTTTGTCCAGAAATTCCACCCCTCATGGGATGAAAAAATTAACTAAAATGCCCCAATGAAGACTCCAATGTCCTATTGGTCAAAGCAGTCAGAGCAGTCAGACAATGGAAGCAATTGCCTGAGGAGGTGCTGGGCTATCCATTGCTGGAGGGATTCAAGCAGAGACTGGACAGCCACCTGTCAGGGATGCTTGAAATGGGATTCCTGCATAGAGCAGGGGGTTGGACTCGATGGCCCCTTCAACTCTATGATTGTATATTTCTATGGAACAATACGATTTGTTGACCTAATTGTTCCCCCATGGATTGTGCTTTGAGCAAGCTTGAGGAACATGGCACTCAAACTCAAAGGACTTAAACCCTTCTGCCCCAAGGTCTAACAACTCCATTTTTGTCTTACACTGTTTTAGGCTGATCTCCGGAGTCCACATCCTGTACTCAGTAGAATTCTCAACCACAGGAGTGTAGGCTCTGGAAAGTGGGTGGGACTTCTTGGGTGGGTGGTGGAATTAGCTCTCCCAGAAAGAGAATCCAATGGTACGTAAGTGGACAAATATGGGCACTCACATCTGACTGTCCCACCAAGTTCCAGCCTACTTCCTGGAAGCCCACATAGTGGGGGCTGCTCGCATAAAAAACCATTAACATCTGGCAATTTGTGATAAGAAGGTGCTACTTTGCTCATGTTTACTTTAGGCCTATATAAGTCATTTATGATAGGGACCCCTCTAAAACATCAATATTCAATATGGCTGCCATCTTACAAAATGGCAAACTCTATCTGGCGTAGATAAGTAGTTGAGGTGTCTTATAAAATGTATTTTTGGTGAAAAAAATTCAATGGTACTATTTAAAAGTCAGTATTTTAATAAGTTTGCTTTTAAAAATGTAAAAAATGATGAAATAAATTATTTTTATTTTAAAATTCATTCACTAATCAAACATTTAACTGCCTCATCCAATGTTTAAAATAGCTGAAATATTTTATTTATATAGGGGGAAACAACCAATAATATGATCTAGTAACTTTTATTACAGTATTTTTCATTTCTAAATTTAATGTGTATTATTGATATATATTGAAGTATACGTACACTAAACTACATGTAAGAAATAATTAAATGAAATCATTGTCTTTGATGTTTAGGCACTTAAATATTAGAACACAACATCAGTGTCCTCAAATGGCTCTTCTTCTTCTACTATTGGGTCAGTAGACAACAAGCACTTTGCCTTACAGTTCTTACACAGCAGTGTACATGGGACGCCTGCATTTTTGCAACTGCAGCGTGATTGGCATCCTGCTTTACAGTTGCAGCGGACCAACTCTCTGCAACTGCCCCATATTGCTGGAAGAGATGTCCACAATGGTGTCCATATACCATCAGTTTTTGTCCAACCCCACTCTGAAGGTGGAGGTAAGACCGGATTTGCAAGATGAGACTGCCCCCACATATGGCCACCCTGAAAAGCAGCCCTTAGCATGAGCTTTTGCAAGGCGTCTGCAGTCAGAAGCACATTTCTAGCAGTCTACCTTTTGATGTAAACAGCATTTTCCTGGTTTCAGTGATGGACATGTCAGCACACTCTGTACTGTAAAGCAGAACAACGTAAATTTAAAGTTTGTGCTGAAGTTCTGGGCTTAGATATGCCATAGGGTTTGAAAGTGCAAGAAATGAGCTTGTAACATCTTCAAATTTTATCCAGCAATTCCAGGCACTTTGTTTTCCATTAGCAGAAAATGACGATGTAGTGTCACATCCTGTGAAAGCGTGGAAGCCTCTTAGGGCAACAGCCTTTGATTCCCCTAGAACCTCTGCGATGTGGTGCACAGATATATGGCACTTTCGGTTGCCAACACCAAACAAAATCCACAGTCTCTTAAGGCCAAGGCTTTTGAGGTAGTGATAGTAAGATATAGAGAGGACAAGCACATCCGTATCTACAGTTCTGATCATAACATCGACTGCGCCATGAGAAACAATTTCCGCGGTGTGAAGTATTATGCGACCATCAGCTTCTAGTACCGAAAATGTCCCACGGAAAGAAGTGTTTGAGCACGATGATAAAAATGTTCCGCCATCATTCGTTACAACCTCAAAACTCACCTTGGCCCTTAATATTACTCTAGCTATCAAACCGAAAAGTTCTTTGTTTTTATCATTTCTAAGGAAGCTAGCACAGTTTTTCGGAACGATACTGTTGCGGGAATATTTCAGGTGTGATCATACCAATAGCTTGTGATTACAACATTTAAATAACTGAGAAACTAATATTGATTTCATTCTTCTAATAAATACATGTATCTGTTCTCCTTTAAGATAGAACCAGCAATGTACTAGCTAGATGTGTTAAGCCCTCACCATAATGAACTTTAGTCCACTAGCAACTATATGCATTCTGTATTGTTTTAATTTATCTTGACCTCCATCATTCTTATGTGGTGCCTTTCTTTATTTTGACATAGAGACAAGTTACATCATTCCTATGTGCTACCCTGTATTATTGTAAACTTTCCCTTGGTACAAAAGTGATTCTGTACAAAGAGCTAGATATGCTAATTCTGATGTTTCCAGTTTCCTATATAAGAGTGATACCCTATACACTTAATTCAGTCAGAGGTCTATCTCTGGCTCCATCAGCTGGTGTCTTCCTCAATAAAACTGCTTCTGAGAACTGAGCTTGTGTAAGTATCTTTGGTCTCCACTGTGAAACTGAGTCTAGTTGCTTGCATGAATATAACTAGGGTGACCATATTTTGGAAACTAAAAAGGAGGACAACATGGCCGCCCCAAGGGGGCGTGCCCACCAACATGGCCAGTCCCCAAGGGGGCGTGCCCACCAACATGGCCGGCCCCCAAGGGGGTGTGCCCACCCAAACATGGCGTTGGTTATATGTCTAATTTCACAGCACACAATTAAGACAAACCTGTTCTACATAACATCTTAATGGTAAAATCACTGAAATAAAGAACAATGTATCTGAAACTAACTTCACTCACTCCTATTTTTGTAGCTTTTGCTGTACTTTAAGGCTTTTGCTATACTCTGTGCGATACAGTCTCCCTTTCTCTCAAATATCTTTTCTGACTGCAACTCCTTCACTGGATGACCATAGTCTCACCTTTCTTAACATTTAACACTCTTTCCCCATCACCTGGAACAAACTGGACCAAAGGCTTGTTGAAATCACTTCTCACTAGCACCTCTTAGCTTGTTTCAACTTCTCGTTTATCAGTGAAAAACTAATCTAAAAATGAGTCATTATATTTCTGGTTCATTAGCCATGTAAACAGCCCATGGTCAGTAGCAATTCAAAGAAAGGCCAGAACAGATGCCAGTTAACACAATGCTAGACAAGGATCTTTCCCTCCTTTTATCCAAATATCTCCTGAATTTACACTGTAGAGAACACAAATCCCAATCAGGGACTAAGGGAAACTGCCCAAAGAAACCTCAGAAATAAGTTTCATTGATTTCAATAAAGCTTACTCCCAGATAAATGAATATAGGATTGCAGCCTCTTCACATCTACTCTAGCAAACGCAAGCCCTTTCTGTCAAGGAGAACTATGCACTCACCAGAACCTGACATCGTGGATCATGCAACCAACAGGAGCTCTCCAGAAAGATGCTTTCAGAGCCTAGGAAATCCAGACACATTCAAACAAGTCAAGCCAAGCTATGCTATGCTGGGACAGAACAATTCTGAGACAAGACAATACTTTGCAATCGACTAGACATAACATTTATAAACAAAAAAAGAAAAATACAACTAACTCATTGACATAACAATACCTAATCACAAAAATGTTGCAGAAAAGGAAGAGGAAAAGAGAGAAAAATATACACCACAGGCTATGAAAATTAAATAACTGTGGCAGGAGGGAAAAGTTACAATTATTCCGTTAGTCACAGCAGTCACTAGCATCACATCATATATATTTTTTACAGAAAACCTTCAGAAACTAGGCCTTCCAAAACACATCCACACCAACATCCAGAAAGCAGTCCTTCTTAAAACATGCTCAAGTCAGGAAATTTCTGAACAGTGAAAGACAGCATGTCTTGGCAAAGCCAGTCATGTTCATCGAGAAAAACCACCAAGAAAAGAGACCAGATACAAAAGAAGGGAGGGCTCCTGAAGTTTTAACTGTTGTGACGATGATGGAATTTCATCATTTGCTGCATGCATACAAATGACACCAGCTGAAATTCACTTTTCTATACTACTGTCAAAGACACAGGAGCCCTGTCCTCCTTTCAATATGGTCACTCTTCAGTCCTAAGGGGTTTGAGAGGCAAGTTGTATAAGGTTTTGATGCACTTGGTGCCAACTATAGCCGCCTGGACTTTTAGAAGTTTTTGCAATATATATATATATATATATATATATATATATATGGTTGTGTAATATAAGACAATAGCCCCAAAACTGTATTGTGAGATCTATGTCAGTAGAGCCAACCCTTATAGCCTGCTAACCAGCAATTACTTTGTGGTTGGACTCTACATAGAAAAATAATCTTTCTCTAAGTTTTTTTTAAAAAAATTGCTACCAAGCAAGATTTTTCTCTTTCTTTTAAAACATTGACTTAAGTAATGTTTGTTCATTTACATAATTTATTTATTACTTTTCTATCCTGTCTTTCCTCCGAGCCCAAGGTGACATACATAGAAGCTCACTGGGTGACTTTGGGCCAGTCACAGACTTTCAGTCAAACCTTCCTCGCAGGGTTGTTATTGTGAAGATAAAATGGAGGAGATGTATGCCTCCTTGGAGGAAAACAGGCAGGAGCTAAATGTAATAAAATAATTAAATAAATAAATGGACATCAAAAATTTAAGAGAGGCCAGGAAAAGAGAGTAAATGGGAAAGGGTCCCTAGACCTGAGGCTCTTTGTACCTGGTGCAATGTTACTGCCTGATATTCAGTTGGGACAGAAACCAGATTGATATTAAGTATAAGACTGCTTTTAAGTTCATCACTCTTGCAATGCATGGTATTGCAATGTCTCCATCTGCTTTTTATAAGCTACTTCAGTGGAAAATGGAGTGAGAGTGTGGGAGTCTCACAATTTAATTCTGAAGTCATATGCTTGCAGTTTACCTGTAGCGCAATTTGGCGGGGGCTACTCTTGTCTTTTTGTTTTTATGTAGAACTTACATGGCTTCTGCCAAGATGAGTGGCTTACCACAGAAAATGGAAAGGGTTAAAACAGAGATGTAAATTGGAAAGGAATTGATTGGGTAAATAATATTATTTGCACTTCAGGGAGCCATACGAAATGGAGCAATAAGCACACTCTTCTGCAGATAGAGCAAACTCTATGGAGTGATAATATACTCCTCTTAAACCTTTTAATTTCTGAGCTTTAAAAATATTATCTTAAAATAAGGAAAAAAACTTCATATGCACCCACTGATAAATTATCAATATGATACTTTAATTTACAGTTGTGAGAAATTCATATACCACTCTCAGTGTCACTTGTGGTGGGGTTGAACCCAACATTTTTTATTTCTACATAGTTGTAAGTGAGGATCAACCTGTTGATAATTCTTAGAACTTTCATACTGCTTTCAGGGACTTTAGAACAAGCCTGTCAGTATATATATATTGTAGACAAATGCTGACTCAGGTAAAATTTATGATGGTTTGCATTCTGAAGTAGGGCATAATTCAGGCAAAGTAAAACAACTTAATCAACAACACTGACAATTAATCTTTTCTTCTCTTCCCCACAAAATCCTTCCTTTTACTCAGTGTGTTCACATATATTTAAAGCACAATCCTACACATGTCTGCACAGAAGGAAGTCCCATTGAGTACAATGAGGCTTTCTTCCAGATAAGGGGGTACAGGATTGCAGCTTTAATTTTTAGATTCTCTTATGTTTATCTGTAGGATTTACACTACAAACTAATCAAGCATATTAAAATTAGCACCACCTCTCCCCACGATGCTTGCGTCCTCTAGCTGCTCGCCTGGGTTTCTTACCTTGCACGCTTTCACCATGCCGCCACCAGCCAGCCAGCCCCAGCTTCTTGCCCTGCATGCTGCTGTCCAGCTACCCATCTGCCGCGCCTAGTGGGCCGCTGCGCTAGGCCGGGCCGCAGCTCCAAGCCCAGGCCAGGCCGATCACCGAAGCAGGCCTTCCGAGGCCTGTCCATGGCAAATCTGGATTCCTAATGCCTCATCGCCATAGCGACAGTGCACTAGGACCCTGGATTTGCCATGGGTGGCCCTCGGAATGCCCGTTTCAGCCCCTTCCAAAAATGACTGAAACAGGCCTTCTGAGGCCAGCCCTCAGCAGTTCCTTCACCCTAGTGCTTTGTCAGCATGGCAACAAGGCACAAGGACCCCGGATCTGCAGAGAGCAGGCCTCGGAAGGCCCGTTTCAGGAAGTGCCCCAAACGGGCTTTTTGGGGGGCTAAATTTCCGGATTTGCCCTCCGAAAATGGGATTTCCACCCGGATCAGGATTTCCCTGCAATTTCCCTGATATGTCCGGACAAATCCGGGCGGATGGGCACCCTAAATATAACTCCTTTGAGTTATTGGGTGGGAAGTCACCGATCTATGGGAGGTCCCTTCCCCTCTTAGGGTTATTCATCCCTAGTCTACATTTAGGCCAGTTACTGTATCAATGCATTATAAAGAATTAGAGTAAAATCTTTCTCATAAGAGATCTGTGACAATAAATGACCCCTTTCTCATAAGAGGGAGTCATAGGCCTCCCTGGGGGACTCAAATTCCCGTGACAATTGGTGCCGTGACTCGGATTTGCAGTGGACATCTCGAAGGGTCTTTTGCTTTCCAGCCGGCCCCAGGAGACGAAATAAAGCGCCTTAGTAATTTTGCCATTTTCCCTCTCTGTTTTCCTCTCTTGGACCCTGCGTATCAGCAACCACCCTCCGAGACGGCAAGTACCAAAGTGGCTGACTAGCAGCCAGACTCTCAGACTCTCTTTCAGGGAAAATAGGGGAACCACTTTGTTAGGTTGGATGGAGGGGAGTGAAGATTCTGGCTTGAATGAATGAAATCAAGGTTTTTATTTTCTGAATGAATGCCAAATCATGTACTCTCTAATGGGCGAGGAGTCTGATTCCACATGACCCCAGGATGACTGCATTACATGACAAGGTATTGGTGGATGTTGAAGCCAGCTTCTGTGTTGTTAAAGGAGAACGCGTTTGGGAAGATAAGAGCTCTAGAGGTTCTGTAGACAACCCAACTAACCTTGGGGAGCAGAGGGAAGATTGTGTTGGTATTGCGGCCTCACTCCCGGAGGGTCAATAAGGACTTTGGCCCCTCGGTACCTCTGTTTGCGAATTGGGTTAAAGTCCCAATGTCTACAAACACACGTGTGTAATTGAGTATTGGGTGAAAGTCCCAAAGACAGGGGACAGATTGTCTGAAGTTGGGTGTGCGCTTCAGACTCCCAGGTGGATCAGAAAAATTTCTGGCCCGTGGTTCCCGTCTCTGCACAGTAAGAGTTTTACCAGTTTTGATCTTGACCTTCTGTCCTATGCACATCTGGAGGCACTATTTGTTATAAAATCAAAGCCAAGTTTTCTCATTGGGCCCGGTGAGAAGGCAGGTTGTTGAGTATAGTGCATTCAGAAAGGCTGAGACAGACGTGAAAATTAATATTCTTGTTTAAGAGGCTTTCTTCTTTTTTCACCCTTAGCTGCTTTAATATTCCCTAGCTGAAAGAGGACGCTCTAACAGCTAGTTTGCGCAAGACGCTTGAGATACAAATACAAATAAAATAAAAAATATAAAAAAATAAAAATAAAAATAAATAATAATAAAAAATAAAAAATAAAAATAAAATAAAAAATAAAAAATATATGGAGACTGCTACCATTGAAGTAGCACGTACCCCATTACAAAAATTATGTGAAGACATTTACCCAACTGAGTGCCAGTTTCCAGTTGGAATGCGTACCAGAATTTTAAAAAAAATATGTGAAGAAATTTGGCCGGAATTTACTAAAACTAACTTGACCTTAAGATGGCCAAGACAAGGTACCTTTAACATTGAAAGTCTAAACTATTTAAAATTCTGTATAAAAAGAAACAAATATCAACAAGTGATTTACTGGTATATATGGTACGATTACGCAAACTTATTTGCAAACAACCAAAATACAGATAATCTTATAAAAAGACACGCTTCAGTTCCTCTAAAAGAGCCTACAGAAGGTAGTTTTGACTCTAAAATCTTATATAACCTTAAGCATTGTTTAGAAGATAACAAGCCACAGCAACTTGAGTGTTGGTATTTGTGGGAACAGCAGAAGAAAAAAATTGAAAGAAAGACAAATTCTGTGAATCCCACAGCTCCTTTCCCAAACTGTCTGTTATTTCAAAGCCAAGCACCTATAATTGAAAGACTGCCTTGCCCTCAGAAACTTTATAACTCAGTGTATGACCCATACACTGGTGCAATTTCTGAAATACTTCCCTACATGCTTCCCCCAACTCCTCCACTCCCTCAAGCATTACCCCCACTGCCACAATCACCTCAACTATCTCAAGGGGGCGCAGAAGCATGTGCCCCGCCCCGGCCCCAGCATGGCTCAAGTTGGCGGACTGCGCACGCCCCGCAGACAGCTTCTGCAGCTTTTGCTCCTGGGGGGGGTGATGCCCCACTGATGCGTGATACCAAGCAGTGGCCTGATGAAACCCCAAGAGCATATTTACCACGATTAGAGGGGGTAATCCAAAAAAATTCTAACATAAACCCTGCAGATGCTAATCAGGCATGGCAAATAACTGACTTACTCCTGCTTGGTCTTTTACCAGAAATTGTCTTGAAAATAAAGACTGCTTTGATTGGATATAGAGAAGCCACGCCCAAGACTATTCTAAGCGCAGCATCTCAGTACTATGAGGACTTGAAAGAACAAGATAAAAAAAATTAGAGACCAAATTGCTAACCTTGCAAATGCAGCAATTAACCAAATGTAATGAAACCAAAACCTCTAGCAATTATAGAACCTAGGCGAAGGGCATGAGCCCAAAATAGTCCATCCAACAAACAGAGACCCTGGAACCAACAAACTAGCAGGCAAAATATCCAAACTTGCAAAATATTTACTGTTTCCGCTGTGGCCGTCGAAGCCACTATCAGCGAGAATGTGTCTCTCCTCCACAGCAGTAGAATATGCCTCCGAGACCCCAATGACTAGCTGCAGTGGTTGATCACAATAAAACAGAACCCATTATTCAAGTTGAAGTCCAGGAAAAAAAAGTTTACCTTTTATAATTGATACCAAAGCATCGACTACTACACTAAAAACTGTGCTTTTGTCATCAACCACCCCAGTTAATTTATGAAGAAGAGATTTTTAATGTATGCTTAATGCCACAATATACTGTGCACCAAATAGTACAGTTTAGAACTCCCAAGGGCTGATCCAACTTTCTCAATGCTAATTTAGACAGAGCCTGGGATAGCCAATCACCCCCCAGAGCTTGATGAGCTTGATGAAATTTATTATATTGCTTTAACCTTAAACTAATCTCGAAGTACAATTTCCTTCATTGACTAAAATACTAGATAGTGTCCCACCCCAGCTCTGTTCAGAATCATCTAATCAAGAGGGCACTATTCTGTCAGATAAGCCTATTCGTATTCTAGAGTGTTTAAAAATAGCAAACAAAGAGTTAATAGAACTGCCTCAGTCAGACTCTGATAAAAGTCTGAAGCCGCTAGCATCTTCCCCTCAGGAAGGAGGGGCTGTTTTTCAAGCTTCTTTGAGAGAGACACTCCATGCACAAAGCAACAGAGCTTATATTTATTATCCGTTTACTACGAACAATCTTTACAACTGAAATTACCAGAGCCCTTTTTTTTCCTCCAGTGATCCAGAGAAACATAAGTGACGCTTGTCGAAATTAAAGAGCTTGCGTTTGCCCAATTATGCTAAGCCATTCACTCTTTATGTCCATGAGACTGAAAGAGCAGCCTGTGGTGTTCTAACTCATACTTTGGAGCCAAAGCAACGCCCTATAACATATTACAGCTGTCTTTAGACATAGCAGCTCGGGAATACCCCCCTTGCCTGAGGGCAGTAGTAGCAGCTGCCCTTCTAGTAACCATAAGGCATGAGTTGCACATGCAGGCACCTCATTCAGTCGCTGCCTTGCTGCTGAAAAATTCTACTCAGTTTCTATCTAATCAAACTTACAAAATATGAGCAAATCTTGCTCAGTGATCCATCCATCACGTTGAGCAGTTGTACTACGCTTAATTTAGCCACCCTTCTACCTACTGAAAGATTATGAGATGACAATCCCAGTTTACCTGAAACATCAGTCACAATTTAGCATGCAGACCATATAGCTGATCCTAGTACTTCCTTTTATGATGTTGCATGTGTAAAACCCACTATTAAAGAAAATCACAATTGTGAAGCAGTTATCCAAGAAGTTGTGATGCCTAGACCTGACCTCGCAGATATCTCTTTCCAAAATCCAGACATAGTGTTATTTACTGATAGTTCCTGTAAACGTGACCAATATAGAACGCTGTGCACAAGTTATGCCGTTATTTTATAGCATCCTGCACAATCCACATCTGAAGCTTTTCCCTGCCAAATATGTATACATGCCAGTTAGCTGAACCACGACGTGTAAACATTTTTCTCCAATTCGAATTATGGTTTTACAGTTTGCCATGCCACAGGTCAAATTTGAAAACACCGAGGGTTTATGACCTCTGCAGGTGGGCCAATTGCAAATAGCCCACTCATAGATGCCTTGTTGAAAGCCATACAACTTCCAAAAAACTTGCTGTTGTATACTGCAGAGCTCACACCTCTGAAATATGCTCAGCTAGCTGCTTTAGAAGAATAACCAAATTTACTACCTACACCAGTCTGTGTTTCCATACTCTTGACCTGTGGCCAAATTCCTGTCTATCTGAAGAAAAGAGTTTTAATAGAATATGTTCTTCGCAGATATACCTATAGCCTTAAAATTACTCCATGTCACTGGGTATTGTGCACAGTCCAAAAGAGATAGTTAGACAAATTTAAATATTTTATCAATTAAGATCCACGAAATTATAAACTACAAAATTAAAACTCAGATACAATTCTGAATAAAATGTGTTAAGATGATATATAACAATAGTTATGTATATGAAAAAGAATTCAATATTTGCTTGCATTTATCTACCCTTATTCTGTATGTGTAAATTGATGTGTTCAGCTGTTCCCAATCACGCAATCGAGCAGAGCAGTTAATTACATCTTGCTATTCTATCTTTTCTTTAAAGTTAGTCCCCTTTTCTTTTTAGAACCTACTATCCAAGACTTAAAACTTTTACCATTCTCTATAGAAATTTGTTTGGCATTAGGTATAATGAACAAGTAATAGTTGGCATCTGTAGTCCTTGAGAACATCCCCTTTATCTCGCTGCCTTTCTCCAAATAAATCATGCAATCGCAATTTGTCAAACTGCCCAGAAAGTTAGCTTGCAACTTCCTCATTGTTTATAATTATAATTATTATCATTCCCAACATAACTTATAGAGATATGTGACAAAAATATATAGAAGTATTTAAGCATTGTTTAAAGTGCAATAAAATTGTAGCTAGAACAAAATGTTAGCCAGATCCATATTACTCTTAGACACCCCCCTCTAAGAAAAAAAAAAGGGGGGGGAGGATAGTAGAAGTTACTTACAAAAGTTCCCTAGTTTGTTAAGTACAGTGTTGCTCTAGGAAAACCCTTCTTGAAATCAACTTTTATTTAAATACCTAGATGTTATTATTGATATGTGAAATATGTGAAATATTGTTAGACCTATTTTAAAGCAAATTTACCAGGAATTGGAGCACAAATCAAGCAAATTGTTCAACGTAAGCACCAGCAAAATAGACTTAGTTCACCTGAATCCCTTCATCCCCCCAGAAGCAAGTGACTTAATAACTATACTAAAGACTCTTATGCCCACATAAACACACCGAAGATAGAGATACGGGACATACAAAGACTGAGGATACTAAGGATCTTCTTGGGCATTTTTGCCCTGAAGAATTAAAGCTGATAGAAAGCTTTGAAATTCCTGTGACAGATACCTTCAGTAACATGTTGGCGAACTCCAAGTCCTCTTTTCTCCTGTGTAGGCTTCTTGATGCTATCTCCAGAGTAAGTGTCCCTGACAAAAGCAGCCCTTTTTACAGTCATGTTGTCAATTACTTTTGCAGTGTACTGCTGAAACTCACATGTGCAGTATTCTCCAAATGTTTCTGATGTCCTTGGACGGAGCATGTTGATAAGAGTTGCACCATCAAACAAAATAGCATCACATTGACCTTTGAAATCATCACTTCCATGTGCTATTTTTTCAAGAATGGAAGCTAGGTCTGATTTCACACATGCTCGAATTCCTCCATCCAAAGAAAGAGAAGGGGGAAACGGCTGATTCTCATGTTTGAAAAGTGTGTCTAGATCCAACTCACGGTATTGTGCAGCAATGAAAAGCTTTGAAAATAGTTGGACATCATTTTTCAGAGCTTTAATTACTTTAATATGACTAGGGATCGGTCTTGCCTCTAGAGCTGCTAATAACTTCTTGTTGTTCAACTTTAGAGGGCTGAAAACACTTACAGTTGGGTTCTGTGAAAGTTGTTGCTTGATGAATGTACGATAGAGATTTGTTCCATCTTCTTCTAGGGTTCGAAGAGCCTCCACTCTATCAGAGCTTGTGACAAGACGAGTAGGAAGAGAAAAAAGATCACTGCTGGGTTCTTCAAAAGGATTGCACACATCTAAAAATGAATCCGTCAACAATTTTGTCTTATTGAGAAATTTCTTTTGGTATGATTCGTATTGTTCATGGTGGAGAGATGGATTGATTTTAGCATCGATAATACAGAATTCATCAACTAACCTGGATATCTCTGGACCAGTCCTGTGAACTCCGCCAGTTTTGTCCTGAACATTTTCAAAATAATCCCCATTGGGAATATGTACTCTGTATTTTCAGAAACCAGTTTATCACTTATAAATGATGCAACATGTGCAAAAGCCATAGACTGACAGAAAATGTCTGGTTTCACATGACATATTAGGCAATGGAGGGGGGGAAGCAACTGACAGTTGTGTTGCTTATCGTGTTGTGTGGAGGGGTGACACACCATGCACACGCAACTCACGGTATGCTATTCCACCCAATTAAGCACCAGAGAGGAACGGGCTTGCACGTTGCTTAGCTCGAGGCCCATTGTTTAAAGTGTTGTGTGGAGAGGAGCGTGCGTTAATTCCAGGCATCGAGTGCGTCATCACAGAAGCCCATAGAGGCAGGCGGCAAGAGCTGCCGGACGTGGCCGGCTGCTCCAACATACCCCCAACAGCTCGATGCCGACGTTGGCATAGCAAACGCAGATGCCACATCGAGCACAATGAGGGCCTGCTCCTGTCAGCACGTGCTCCATGTGGCTGAGGCAGCACCGCCACCACACAGTGCCCAGTATCGGGAATTGTACAGCACCCGTGCACACAATTAAAAGGCACTGTAAGCTGGGAACTTGGGCAAAGAAGAGAAGTCTGCATGCCCCCTCCTGTCGGCGTGCCCGGAATCAGGCGGTCTGGGGAAACGCCGGCCATGTAGCCCCCCTCACCCGCCCAACCTAGCCGGACAGTGCTCACTGGTAGCGCCCATCCCCAAGCCGCGCGGAAGGCCAATGCAAAGGGCGCATGCAGGCATCCCACTGCCACATCCCCCCGGTTGGGCCAGCTGCAGTTATTGTGTGAAACATCTGAAGGTATACATAACATTCCCATGATCATGTAGCGCCTTGCCCCCAACAACAACTCCTGTGCCGACAAACAAGGCAGAGGGATGATCTACCTGGGCCCTCATGGTCATGGATGCCACCTGCGAAATAACAACCAGCCGGTGTCAGAGCCGGCACCCACGACATGGGTATCAGGGAAGCAGAGCGGACAAGAGGACCCACCCCACATGTGGGAGGAGCTGGCTGGCAGCAGCACTATGTTGGAAGGATTCGACTGGCGCATCATGGAGCCGGTGTCACAGGAGGTGCAGGATGAAATAGAGCGGCTCGTGGAGCTCCAGGTGGGCGACGTCCTGGACCCAGAACTGTCAACTTCCCAGGACGAGCTGGAGGACATCGAGACGTGCGCCACCAATGATACCTTTGTGGAAGCGGCCGAGATGGAGGAGGAGACGCTCCTGGAGGCTGAACTCCAAGTTGGTGAGGGCGTGCTTGCGGAGGAGACTGAGGCTCCTCTGCAGCCGCAGGATGCAGAAATGGAGGACGCACTCCCCCATGAGAAGGAGCCACCATCCCCACCAGCTGGTGAAGAAGATGTGGGCCCAGCTGATCAAGTCCATCCCCTGACCAACGCACAGAGGTGTGCCCGCCTGCGCAACAGGTGCAAGGCAGACCAACTCCAGGTGGTAAAGGACCTGGTCATGGCCACGGAAGCGGCTGGAGGAAGGATTCATGAGCAATTCACACACATGGCGGGTGAGGAGGAGAGCAGATGCACGAAGGAGCAAATCCTCACCATGTGGGCAACACGCCTAGCCAACCAAGCCATGGACGGATGCTTCCAGGCCATTCGGGGGTTGGGGCAGGCGGTGTGCCATGGACTCGTCGACCACGTAAACGGGATGACCGAGGCCATGGCAGTCCCCGATGCCATCATCGACCGGGGCATGCGCGAGTGCACAGCTGCCATTGACCACCAAACCGAGGCCATCAGGGAGCTCGCCCAGGTGTTTCGAGGAGCATACCATGGTGGGCTACAGCCTGCTCCCTACGTGCCACCATATGGATACATGCCACCTCAGCAGTACCTGCCGCTGCCTGCTGCCACAGGATACCAGGCCCCATGACTGGCACCGGCTGCAACAGGCACCTCAGGGATGGGAGGGGGAGGAGACTGGAGGACATGATCGGCGTCCCTTAGGCAGCATGCCCAAGCGGGTCTGGAGCTTTCTGCCTGACTCTGACAAGGAGGATGGGGAGGGGGATGAGGGACCTGTTGAGGAGGGGAAGCAAAAGAGGGCAAACGCTGCGAGCGTTTGTATTAGTAATAAGTCCAGTAGCAACCCAGGAGCTGAAGAAATACTCACACACCAAATCTTGTGTATAATACAGATTGTTTCCTCGTGGTCCAATATATACAGCAGCACAACAGGTTCCATCCAGATATGTACAGTCCTTCCTCATCAATCTCTCCACGTCCAAATACACCACGCCTGACACCCACAGTAGCCATTAAACTAAGGCTCACTTATATACATTTCAGACATCAGCCCATCCCAGATTAATCACCTTATCATATTAGACACTTAGCAATAATCATGTTGACCTTTCCAGTTCTACACAGAAAAAACTCTCTCTCAACCTTATTGCCTGTAGCTGGCTGATATGTCCTTCAGGACTCTAAAACTTTCAACCAATCCACTTAGATATAGAATTTTCCTCAACAGGACCATTCTCCCTTGATATGCCCTAAGACTACAGCATGTATACACCCCCCTGTTCCATCTGCTGCGGATCCGTGGCTGACTATTATTATTATTATTATTATTATTATTATTATTATTATTATTATTATTATTTCCCACCTTTTCCCCAATAATGGGACTCAAGGCAGCTTACAAATTAAAACATGTACAGTTAAAACAAATAGCGATATACAAAAATTAAAAATATAATTAAACATAGTACAATTTTAAAATATTTTAAACATTTAAAAACAACTCCCCCCTGCCTGCACTAGGGCCCCATATTGCTGGCCGTTGCTCTGGCAACCGCCTCCTTTTAGCAGTTCTGGCTGCTCAAGGCCAAGTAGATGCAGTGCCCTCCTGTTACAATGTTGCAAATCCCAGAGACGTGCCGTCCCCAGCCCCACTGCCCCTCATTGCAGACCCGTCCCGTCGAGATGGCAGTACCCTACAGGTCCGCTAGGCTCCGCGTTGGCCGGCCTGGCCTGCACATTGAGGCGCGCGCCCACCGCCACTGCCGCAGGGCTCTGCGGTGAGGAGTTGGGTGCTCGGGTAGGTGGGGATGGGCGGAGGGAACCCACTATGGCCTCCGTGTCACTGATCGCTTACCTCCCTCCTCTCCCCCTCCTCTTCCCTCCCCAGTGAAGCTGCTCTACCACCACCATGCCATCCCCAGCAGGCGGCTGGGCCATATGGAACGTCGCCTCAGTGCTATGGAGCAGACCTTGCGTGGTGCCCTGCGCCGCATTCGACGTCTGGAGCAGACCATCCAGCAATGCCTCGCAGAGGTTGGAGGGCGGGGATAAGGGCAGGTGGGCTGTCCGTCACGGCCGTGTACCCTGTTAATGCATGGTGTGGTTGCCGCGGCCAAGCACCGCAGGCGGCCGCCGTGTCGTGTGTGGAGCACCGCCTACCTAACGCACAGTCAGTACCCTATTTCCCCCTCCATTGCCTAATGTGTCGTGTGAAACCAGCAAGTGTGTTCTTCGACACATTGCTTTTGATTTTCCATTTCTACAGATCTTGCTTTGTTGCGTAGGTTGGCCATGCATCTGACATGGTACTTAGCTTCCAAAGCAATTAAATCTGTACCTTCCATTATAGCATAAAGATCAGTGTTATCAATGAGTGATTCCTTTTCATGAACATATTTATCAACAGTCATAGTTGCAACATTGGTAAGCGGATGATTCCAAAGTGGTCCTTTAGTGCATAAAAAACAAATATTATCTGTAAGTCTTGCAGACGGTGTGGATGCTCGACGTGTCTGGTGTGCCATTTGTGTTGATGATTCCCCACACGATTCTGTTTCATTTTGAATTGTGACTTCCTGCTTACTTGACTGTGAACGTTGAACTGCACGATTCAGATTTTTCGTGTTGTACTTCAGTGCACATTGTTTATGCCAATGTGCCTTATGTCTTTCAAAGGTAGGATGTATTCCTTCTCCGTCAAAATATTCAATTTTTACATCGTTTGGTAATCTTCCAAGGTCTTTAAATTTTACTACATTTTCTGATAGTGTCTTGTACCCAGCATTCCGTTGTTTTGGATCACAATGTTCAGCTGGACAGATGAGGTCACCTTGTAGTTGGCACAAACAGCATTTATTCCAGTCGAACCCGGAGGAACTACTTGTGTGGAGGCGAGTTTAAGTTTCTTCCGCATCGCCATTACAGCAGTTCACCTGAATAAACAATAATAAGACTTCTTACTTGTGAAAAGTTTAAGCTATCTTAAACAGTGGTACATGACTAAAATGTTTGATTAGTGAGGAGTTTTTTAAGAAAAAAATAATATTTTAAAATTTTCTTTTTTAATTAGTGCAATCAAAAATAGTTTTTTAAAAGCAAATTTATTAATATACTGACTTTTAAATAGTACCATTAATTTTTTTGACCACAAATATATTTTAAAAGACTCCTCAACTACTTATCTATGCCATTTTTAAGATAGAGTCCGCCATTTTGAAAGATGGCCACCATATTGAATACTAATTGAATTTTGGGGGGAGGGGGTAAAGTAAACATGAGCCTAAAGTAAACATGAGCAAAGTGGCACCTTCTTATCACATATTGCCAGATACTGACGTGAACAGACCCAAATATCCCACTTGGTCTCTGGACCTACGCATTCAGTAGGTCACACCCTCGACACAGTTTTCAGTTCCGAACAGACGGATCTGTGGGCGGAGGTGATAAATATCTCTGTGTTGTCATGGGCAGATCATTTTCTGGTCAGGGTTAGTATCACAGCTACCACCCGCCCCTACAGGGGTGGCGGACCTATTAAGATGGTCCGCCCTTGAAGGCTGATGGATCCTCTTGGATTCAAGAAAGCCTTAGAGGGTTCTATGGCTGGTATCGTCGACGATCCCATAGAAGCCCTGGTCAATAGATGGAATCAAGACCTAACTAGGGCTATCGACACGATCATCCCCAAACGTCCTCTCCAATCTGCTTCTAACCGGGTGTTCAGGGTGGTAAGGGGTCTAACCCAGACACCTTTCCCCCATAAACCAGTTTTAGAGCCTTCACTAGTTCGCTGTGATGCATTTAACAATAAAATCTCTCGGATAAGAGCCAATTTAGATGCTGTCATTATAACAGAAGCTAACAATGAAGTGTCCAGCAACTCTGCGAGTAGGATTACACTGGATCAGTTTCAGTTGGTGAGTACTGAGGATGTGGACAAGCTGCTTGGACAAATAAGGAAGACAACTTGTCCTCTTGATCCCTGTCCTTCTGGCTGGTCGCCCAGGGAGGAGATGCAGTTAGACTACAACTGCAATGTATTATTAATGCATCTCTCAAGGAGGGGAATTTTCCAACATGTTTAAAAGAAGCGGTGGTACGCCCACTTCTAAAAAAGCCCTCCTTGGACCCCCTGGACCTTAATAATTACAGACCAGTATCAAATCTTCCATTTTTGGGCAGGGTGATCGAGAGGGCAGTTGCCTTCCAACTCCAAGCAGTCTTGGATAATACAGATTTTCTAGACCCATTTCAAACCGGCTTCAGAGTGGGATACGGAGTTGAGACAGCTATGGTCGCCTTAATAGATTATCTCTGCCGCATGAGTTTTGACGGGGGTGTGTGTCCCTGTTGGTACTCTTGGACCTCTCAGTGGCTTTCCATACCATTGGCCATGGTATCCTTCTCAAACGCCTGAGGGGATTGGGAATCAGGGGCACTGTGCTCCAGTGGTTCTGGTCCTGCCTCTCGGGTAGATTCCAGATGGTGATACTTGGCGATAGTTGCTCCTCAAAAAAGGCGCCATCCTATCCACAATGCTGTTTAACATCTACATGAAACCACTAGGGGAGATCATCTGGAGGCATGGGGCAGGGTGCTATCAGTATGCCGATGACACCCCAAAACATTTCTCTATGCCTTCGATAACAGCATCAACTAAGGATAGCGTGTCTCCTCTAAATGAATGCTTAGAAATGGTAATGGGCTGGATGAGGAAAAACAAAGTGAAGCTGAATCCAGACAAGACGGAGGTGCTTCCTGTCAAGGGCTCTGACCTGGGTTTGGAGGTGTGTTGACCAGTTTTGGATGGGACTACACTCCCCCTGAATGACAACCCACATAGATGCGACAGCCAGGAGTGCCTACTATCAGCTTCAGCTGATACACCAGCTGTGCCCCTTCCTAGATTTGGAAGACCTAAAGACGGTAGTGCACGCACTGGTAACTTCAAGGCTCGACTTCTGCAATGCACTGTACATAGGGCCACCTTTGTGCCTCATCCGGAAACTTCAACTAGTTCAAAATATGGCAGCCAGGTTGGTCACCGGTACACCTAGGGGTGACCACATTACACCAGTTTTATAATCACTCCACTGGCTGCCAATTAGTTTCCGGGCGGAGTATAAAGTGTTGGTTATTAAGGATGTGTATTGTATTGTTAAAATGTACGATAACGATACAATACGCTCTTTAGCGTGCATACAATTAACAATAACGATAGGATAGGGAAACCCACGATAATTATCAGAGACAATTAAAAATCCTACGATAATTATCGTATTTTATCGTTTTATCGGAAGGGTTTTTCTCTTTTGTGGCCACATGGACGGAGCTAGAAGGTGGGGTGTGCTTGATGAGACAGTGACCAATCGTGCAGCAATGATTCCAGCAGGCTCCAATCACAATGTTGGAGGAGGGCTAAGGATATCCCCACATAAAACCCACACACTTGGTGTTCCAGCTCTGTTGGGAGTTAGGCATTGAGGGAAGAAGGGTGGATTTTGTTGGAGCTCTGTCCTGGCTCCTGGGTCAGTTACTTGGTGGCGAATTGTTAGAGATTCATTTTTTGGCAACTCTGGTCCAGGCAATGTGCCTACCTGTACCCCGAACGTGACTTATACTAATTTGGCAAAGTGCCTACCTCTACCATGAACGTGACTTATGTTAATTTGGCAAAGTGCCTACTTCTACCCTGAACATGACTTATATTAATTTGGCAAAGTGCCTACCCCGAACATGAGTTTTATTTGCCTCTGCTCCAGCCAATGTGTGCAGCTGTGGTATGAAGAACTGCCCACCTGCCTGCACGGGGATGGTGGGCAGACTGGGTCATTTAAATTTTCAAGCACGATGAGGTCAAGGCAGTGCGTGAGGATTGTTTTGATAGGATCCTCCAGGTTTCCTCACTACCTGGGGTATCTCCTGGCCCAGTGAGGCCCTGCCTGCTAAGACTGGCTAAAATAACTGTAACCCCATGCTATTCCCCTACCTCCCCCAATCCTTTTGATTTGTAAACATGCATGGCCTAATCAATGAGACAAGGCAGCAGCAGTTCACCATCTTCTGATTAACACATTTTACTTTTATGACTGCATATGGAAGTCACTGGCTAGGTTTATCCACAGGTTTTGAAATATATGGTCTGGATGGTCTGGATGCACCCATCATGCCTAAGACATGGGAAAACTACTTTGAGCAAGCTTTTAACTTTGAGGCCGGCATAGACTTGGATAGGAACTATTTGATGCAATCTCAGCTCCCTAATAAAACTGAAACAGATATGTGGCCGGCGGTGACCGCCAGTGAGATAAAGTACTTAATCTCAAGCTTAAATAGATGGAAGGCTCCTGGGGAAGACATGCTTCCCCCAGAGATATTTTTGGACAACTTATATTGGTGGGCCCCTATACTGGCTAAGCTTTTTACTCACATTAACTCAACCGGTAAATTTCCCAGCGGCTGGGATCACAGCATTGTGGTCCCCATATATAAGAAGGGGGACAAATCCGCACCAGCCAACTATCGCCCCATTAGTCTGCTGGATCTAGCTTCCAAACTGTACACACGATATTTGCTCTCTAAAGCGGAGGACTGGGCAGATCAAAACAACATTATTGGTGAGGTCAAGCAGGTTTCCGCCGTGGTAAATCAACCATAGACCAATGTTTTTTGCTAAACCACCTGAGAGAGAAATATGCAGGATCCCCGAAGAAGTATCTATATGCCACTTTTGTGGATTTGACCTCAGCCTTTGATAGAATAAATAGAGAGAGGCTGTGGCACAAACTATGGCAACTAAGGATGGACAGACGCCTCCTAATCCTGATTAAGAATTTACATTCTGATACGATAATCCAAGTCAGAGTTGGTAAAGGGGGACAATTATCAAAAGAGATTAAAACAGCTAAAGGCGTAAGGCAAGGATGTCTGCTGGCCCAACTTCTGTTTAATATTTATGTGAATGATATAATTGTGCAGATAACAAGAGATTCAAACTTTCCAGTGTCTGTTGGGGCTAGGAAATTGAATATATTATTATATGCCGACGACATGGTTCTCTTATCTCAGAATTTGATAGGTATGAGAAGATTGTTGAATGTGTTTGGGGAGGTCTGTAACAAAGAACAGCTTTATGTAAACTACTCAAAAACTAAAGTTATGGTTTTTGGGACTCGCTCGCCCAAACACAAATGGTTACTAAATGAGCATCAGCTGGAACAGACCAAGCAATTTAGTTACCTCGGAATCTGCTTCACACAGAATGGATCTTGGGCTGCCCACTTGTCAGCCATTAAGTTGAAAGCTCAAAAGTCCACCCAAACAGTATTGAAATTTGCTAAAGTGAAGGGAGGTAACTTAGTTGTGCCAGCTATTAGAGTCTTTGTAGCAAAGGTTGTTTCACAGATTTCGTATGGAGCTGAGATATGGGGTTTTGCTCAAACAAGCACCTTAGAGCCCTTACAGAATAAATTCTTAAGAATGTTATTGGGTCTTCCACCAGGTACACCGGCCAACTACATACGGGCAGAAGTTGGAGTAATGCCAATAATATATGCTATTTGGCGTGCTGTGTTTTTGTATTATGTCAAAATGAATTGGTCATCCTATGAATTGATAACCCAATGTGTAGCTGAGCAGAGAAACCCCTCCTCCAAAAACAACTGGCTGATATATTGTGAAGCTAGTCTAAAGAAATTTGGGCTCGACCCCATGGTGGTGGTTGCTAGTGACACGCAGAACAGCCGAAAGTCCATTAAAGAACAGTTGCAGAAATATTATGCTAGACTGGATATTGAAGCAATCAAAGTATCCAGATTTTCCTCTAGTTTCCTTTCCTTAAAAACATGTCACGGTGAAGAGAAATACCTGTCTGAGATCATGTCTCCCTTCCTTCGCAAGGCCTTTATAGCCTTGCGCTTTCAAACAATGAAATCTAATTTCAGAGAATGGAGATACAAGAACATCCCTAGAGAACAACGTTTATGCATATGTGGGAGCCAGGAGGTGGAGGACACTATACATTACATGTTACATTGTAAGCTGTATAAAATCCCAAGAGACAAATACTTAACAAAATGTCTAGTAACGGTAACTAACCTCGATGATATGGACAAAATCATACATTTATTGTCAAGCACATCCAAGTTCATTATGTTAAACACAGCCAGATTTGCAGTAAAAGCAGCCCAACTTAGAACAGCCCTAGAGGACAACTGCCTCATATGAGAAATGGTGATTCTGAAATGACAAATCCTTGTAAAGTATGTGAATACACTGAATTTTAACTTTGTGATAGAATTTTTATTACTGAATTTTAACCTTGTGACTAAATTTTTATTGTTATTATATTGCATTGTATGGAACAGGCTATAACCTGCGATTGGTTGCCTAAAGAATAAAGTGAAAGTATTCATAATATACCTATAAGTCTCAGCAGCAGCAGCATGGAGTGCATTACCAGCGGAAACAGTGCATGTTGTTGACAGCTTAGTAATGCCTGCAGCTGTGCATCTGAAATTGGGCACAGATGAGTCCCCTCAAGGCCATCTGTGAGATGCCCATGAGTACTGGACGACGACATCTCTTGAAAAAGGACCACATTTCAACCACCTGAAACAGTGTATTTAAAAGCTTACTTCCGAGTAACGCTTGCACCGATTGTTCTAAAATTTGGCACACAAGACTAGCAACACTCAGTCTGCACTATGGCCAAGTTTCAAACCTGTAACTTGGAAAATTAAGAAGTTTTAGGCCTTTCTCTGACTCAAAAATCAACTCTCTAGGGCAAAATGGAGAAACGATATAATATCAGATTTTCGATAATTATCGGAAACACAATACGATACGAGTCACCTACAATATTATCGGAGTCGATAATTTTTGTCCCCCAAAATTCTGATGATACGATACAATATTTTTGGACATGCACATCCCTATTGGTTATTACCTTTAAAGCCCTACATGGTTTGGGTCCAGGTTACCTGCAGGATCGCCTTCTCCCATATAATCCACCCCACACACTCAGGTCCTCTGGGAAGAATTTACTTCAATCAGCCAGAACTATGCTGACGAGTGTTACCCAGAGGACCTTCTCTTCTGCCGCTCCCAGAC
Organism: Anniella stebbinsi; assembly: GCA_029215795.1. Lineage (NCBI taxonomy): Eukaryota > Metazoa > Chordata > Lepidosauria > Squamata > Anniellidae > Anniella > Anniella stebbinsi. The sequence continues at coordinate 45,092,284 of JARDYH010000007.1, read as the reverse complement.
TGTGGAGTCGCCTGCCGGGAGAGATTCAACAACTTAGCAGTCTTCTTGAATTTAAGAGAGTCGTGAAGACTGATCTCTTCTGGCAGGCTTACTTAGTTGAATTTTAAGGTGTTTTTAATAATGTATTAATTTATTTGTTTTTAATGTTCTATCTATTTTATAGTCTTTCTATTTATATTTATTGTTGTTCCCCGCCTCGATCCAAAGGGAGAGGCAGGTAATAAATAAATAAATAAATATATTATTATTATTGTTGTTATTATTATTATTATTATTATTGGCTTCCCCAACCAGGTGACCTTCAGGTAAGCTGGACGACAGCTCATGCCCAGCCAGCTTGGTGCTTTCATAGCATTTTCCTTCAAGGGAGGCCACAAGGGAGGGGGCCTTCATCTTGGGGCTTTTCTCAGTGAGGTCGGCCTGGCAGCAACCCTGACAGGTGTCTGATGGCAACTTAATACTATCCTCTATTCCCAGGCATTTGATGGCATAGGATGGGCTTTTTACTGCATCAGTTGAAGTATTGGTTGTCGCTGGTTTTTTTAGTTTTAGCTGTTTTAAATTTTGCATGTTTTAATCTTGTAAGTCACCTTGAGTCTTTTTTCTTTTTTTTAAGAGAAAGGACTACTAAGAAATCCAAACAACAATATGTTGCTGGTTGAGTGATTAGTAATCAGAATATAAATAAAAGTGATGCAATGAAATCTAAGGCTATGTTCTAAGTTCTTATTGTTAACTGCATTCATGAACACTAGTTCCTGACAGCTGGTTTCAGATGTTTAAAGTAAAAACTAAATTAACCATTAAAATACAGTAACAGTTAAAGGTCACGGAATGTGGCAAGAACCACCTGGGTTTCACTATGAAATTATTTTAAACTGTGTTCCCAACTGTGCACTAAATAAATCTCTCCTACACGAAAGTGGGCTCCCAGTTGAATGTGACCTAGCCAGGAGGCTGCATTGTGGCTCTGTGGGCGGGGCGCGGCGGGGCGCGGCATGGGGGAAGGTCACTTCGGCACTCTGTTGGAAGAGCTGCACCAGTTTTGATGGGGTTTGCTATTCACAAGGAAAGGGGAGGACAGTTTTGTCCAAATGAACAGAGCTTCTTCGGGGGGGGGGGGGGCGGTGAGGATATCCTTTGGCTGTGAAAGGGTGATTTGCCAACCCACCTCCCTCTCCTGGCAAGGCACTTGCATGTGACTTATCTTCTTAGAAACAGCAACATCCACTTTAAAAGAAGAAAACATTTTCTCTCCTTTTCACACATCCCCTGAAAGTTTGCCAGAACAGGGTTTCGCTCTCATGCATATGTGTATGTAAGTGAAAAGTTTCCTGAATTGGGCTGGTATTCCAGCTCAGCCCTGGTGGTTAGCCAGACATCTCCTTCGATTCAGCACTGGGTAAAGAAGATTTATGACCCAAGCAGAAGTCCACCATGGTTCCCTGGGTAATATCAAGGCCTTGCTATGGGGTATATGGCCATAAATAAAGCAGTCATTAATATTACAGTTTTACAGCTAAATGGTGCTCAAACAAATCCCTGCTAATGGTTTATCATCACCAGCCCAGACAGGAGGTAATAACAATTCATGGGAAACAGAAAGCCGTTTTACTCTAAGCCGACAGAAATTCTCTCACCCACTTAAGTGAACAGGTGTAAAATTAATAGGCCTATTAAACACTATTCAATGTGCATCTTAATTGAACACACCTTACACTGGGAAGACTTGCTGGGCCAGCCCTTCACTGCCTGAAGGCACAACACCACAGGCTGGAAGCACCTCCTTGCTGCTTGGCTTCCTCCTTCATGCCTTTTCTTTTCTTTTCCCCTCCTCTTTCCCATGTCAATCCGGGATGAATCAAAGAGCATTTCCCAGCTTGAACTGGAGCCCCTGTGAACTTGCATGGCAAGCTGATGCCTCCAGCCCTAGAATGCCGCCGGCAAACCTTGGCACCTCCCTCAGCACCTTCCTTTGCACAGTGGCATCACCAAGTTTAGCTGGCACTAGGACAAGGTAGAGGACATTTTTCCTGATTCAGCTCCACATTACTTCAGTTGGCATTTGCTGGGGGGGGGGGGTGGCGGCGGCATTCCAGCAGTGGGCCTAGTCAGAGCCAAAAGTGGGTGAGGTCAGAGCAAGCGGCTGCATCAGGAGCAGAGCACACACACACACACACACCCCTGCCAGTCTCCCTCCCCCTCTCTTCCTCCACTAACCTCCATGTGTGGGTGCCTGCTGGTCAGCATCTCTGGCTATCTTGTCCCCTGCCCCCCCCCCAGCAACTAGAGGAGAAGGAATAATAATAATAATAATAATAATACATTTATTTCTTACCCGCCTTTCCGTCTGGATCGAGGCAGGAAACAACAACAAATATAAAATATGATAAAATACATAAAACTGATTAAAAACATGGTACACATTATTAAAATAGCAATAAAACAACCTAAAAACATCCTAAAATTCCACTGGGTAGGCCTGCCAGAAGAGATCAGTCTTTCTAGCTTTCTTAAATTCTGGAAGACTGTTAAGTAGCGAATCTCTCCCAGCAGGTTGTTCCATGGTCTGGGAATGGCAGAAGAGAAAAACATCCTCTGGGTAACGGATGTCAGCCTAGTTTTGGCTGACTGTAGCAAATTCTTTCCACAGGACCTGAAAGTGTGTGGGGTGGATTGTATGGGAGAAGGTGATCCCGCAGGTAACCTGGACCCAAACCATGTAGGGCTTTAAAGATAATAACCAACACTTTGTACTTCGCCAGGAAATTAATTGGCAGCCAGTGAAGATATTTTAAAATTGGTGTAATATGGTCATCACTAGGTGTACCGGTGACCAACCTGGCTGCCATATTTTGAACTAGTTGAAGTTTCCAAACTAGGCACAAAGGTAGCCCTATGTACAGCACATTGCAGAAGTCAAGCCTTGAAGTTATCAGTGCGTGCACTACCATCTTTAGGCCTTCCAAATCTAGGAAGGGGTGCAGCTGGCGTATCATCGGAAGCTGATGTTGCATAAATTATGCTATTCCCAAGTGTCCAAAGTCCAGATATGAAACACTTGACGAAAGACCTCCTGAAGCTTTGGAAACTAATTTATTATTCTGTGCAGAATAGGTGACCACTGGGCGCTCTCGCTGCCTTCCAGAGTCACACCACACCAAGGTTCAAACAGATACTTTTATACATCAGATGTCACATGACATTAGCCCTCATCCCATTGGTTTACAGCCCCTTTTCCGGCTACTGCTACTCTCGAGTAGTCCCTAGTAGTGGCCAGATGTGGCATTGCATTGCCATGTGCTATTTTACTTGTACCCAGAGATGCTTTGCAACGTCTCTCCACTTCTATCATTCCCTTATATGGTCATTTTGTCTCTCCAGGTGTGCCACGGTCACATCTGGATGAGTCACACTCCTGGTTACAATGGAGTCTGACCTGGAGAAGAAGGAGCATTGGCAATATTGACAAGCTCCTAGTTCTTGCGCCGCCAAATCACTTGCAAGCAGCTTGACTTTTGCAGAAATGGATACAATGGACAGGCAGTGGGGAATGGGGCTTTGGGTTGCTGTTGTTGACTGTTTGGGTGTGCGTATTAGCGAACACATGTAGGATGCGTGTAAGATGCGTGTCAGGGGAAATGGACATGTTTTGTGGTGAAAATCATAGATCTGTTCAGATTTCTACAACAGTGATAGTAGGCACTCCTGGCCGTCGCATCTATGTGGGCTGTCATTTGGAGCGATGGATCCAGGCCTCTGGATCATCTCTTCCAGTGGTTTTATGTAGATGTTAAACAGCATTGGGGATAGGATGGCGCCTTGTGGTACACCACAAAGCAGCTCCTTCTTTGCGGAGCAGCTATCGCCAAGCATCACCATCTGGAACCTGCCTGAGAGGTAGGATCAGAACCACTGAAGCACAGTGCCCCCGATCCCCAATCCCCTCTGGTATTCCAGCAGGATACCATGGTCGATGGTATCGAAAGCCGCTGAGGGGGCCAGAAGTACCAACAGGGACACACTCCCCCACTCAATACTCAGGCATAGATCATCCACTAAGGTGACCACAGCAGTCTCAACTCCATATCCCAGAAAAATACTCAACTCCATATCCCAGGAAGCACAGAAAGAGAGGGAGGGAGGGAGACCAGACACAGGCTGACAGGCTAGTGTACTGTCAGCAGTTACACATTGCCTGCCAACTTGCCTCCTGGTTAGCATCTCTGTCTCTCTCATTCCCCCAAGACAAGCAAAGACACTGACCGAGAGGCCAGCGAGGACATGCGCACCCATGGAGCACAGCAGCTAAGGAACGTACTCCATGGTTGGATTTCCAAGCTCAGTGGTTGTTTTTTCTGCCAGCCTGCCTCCAGTGTCTCTTTCACCCTCCTTGCTTTTGCAGAGTCAAGGGATAGAGTGGCTCTGAGGGGTAGACAGGAGCAGGGGGGGCTGCTATATGAAAGATGCCTGAGAAGCAAAGAGTTCCAGTGGAAAGAGCTAAGATCCTGCGTGCACTCACTGCAATGGGAACGAAGAAGCAACAAGAAGGGACAAAGGGGTGATTCAACTGTAAAGTGCTGGAGGGGAAATTATCAGTAATACCATGGCTGTAGGCTCCTGCTACTGGTTGCCCTTTCTCCTTCTGCTCTGTGTATTCTTTAATGTGCACTACATATAAACTGGCTACTCCACTATTGTGAATGAAACAGCGCTACTGCTATTATGAATAGAAGCTACCTATTGTGAAAGCATCCCTACTGAAAATGGGGGAAAAGAGTGAATGGGGAGGAGGACCATCCTTCGACCATGTCACTTGCCACGTCACAGCCAGGCCACAGAAGCACACCCAGAATTTAATGTGGGGGATGGGGTGGGAGCTGCACTTAAGAAAACAATGGAGTAAAAGGACTTTCTGAAAATGCCCCTTTTCAAGAGCGAAGCAGCAGGGTGGCGGTGGATTTACAACAGTATCATGAATGACCCTGATGTGCTCTCCCTCCACTTTAAATCAATGAAGTAGATCGGCTCCAGGACTAGTAGCCATTGAATTTTTCTAATCCTCTTTTAAAGTCATCTAACTTGGTGGCCGTCCCACCACCTTGAGATAGCAAATTCTGTTGTTTAACTGTAGCCACAGGGATGCTCTTTTTCTGCCCCCTCTGAGGGGGCTGTGGCACTGAAAGGACCCACGCCTATTTCTTAAGTGTTACCCCCCACTTGGGACAGGGCAGCCTCCTGATGCCCCATTGCATTGTGGGAAATTCAGAGGAGCAGTCCGAGGAGGGCACAGAGCTGCAATGCTGGTGTTTGCTGGCGTTTCCAGGGCTCTCTCCAGCTCTGCCCACAGCCCTCCCTCTCCTGTGTGTCATCAGGACACACATCCAGGATCACCCACAAGCCCTCTGCTCTGGCTGGCCTTCTCTGCATCTCTCCACTGGCTTCCCATTTTCAATACGATCTCACACCAAGTTGCCATTCTCCCCTCTGTCTTTTTGGCTGTGGGATTTCTCGGGGTGGGATTTATAGCTCACCCATCAGCTGGACTATGGGCACACTGTGCTGCAGGACCACAGCAGCCATACATTTCCTCTCCCTGCTGGAACATGGGCTGGAATCATATCTCATTCCTCTACTCGGCACAAGCTCCAGGTTCCTGTGGGCCTTTGGGCAAGGCATCCTCTGTGGGTCTCTGCCTCTGTGAGTCTACCTTTGCCCCAGCATTGTCATCTGCAACGACTCCTCCTTCTCCTCTTTCGCATCGTTGCTGATTGACAGGCAGAGCGCCAGTGAGCAAGCAGGCAGTGGCCTCTATTGCGCCTCCTTCTCTCTGCCAGAGCGAGCCCCAGTGAGGAGGGGCAGGTGAACAAGGAGGCTGCACTAATGAAGAGGAGGAGCAGCCCTAGAGGGTTGTCAGAGGGCTCATGCCTGCATTGGATGATGGTCCTGCCTCTGCCCCCTCGCCACTCCTTGGATAAAACTGATGGCTGCAACGATTGCGGAGGGGGAGGGGGAGAGGAGGAAGAGAGGGAGAGGAAGGAAGGAAGGAAAATTTCAGTGATGGCTCTACTCATTAAGGAAAACAAGAATTAGAATTTTACTAGTGGTGCTGTTTCATGAATTATAGACAAGTGTTGGATTGGAGTAATATGACTTTCCCCAATATATTCTGTGTGGTTTGGCAGGCCAGTCAAAGAGCTTCATCACCCCAGCAATTTAGTGCACTCTCGCCATGCCTGGTGCGTGGATTTGCAGCACAGTACTCACATGACACCGTGCCTGCCTGCTGACATCCCGCCTCTTCCACAGCCTTTCCTAGAATGCTAAAAGTCTGGATTATTTTCCCTAAGCACATTGAATGCACCCTAAATCTCTGTGTAGTTTTAAAGAACTGGGGGCTTGAATGGATTGCATCAGGTCCTGGTAGGGAAAAGTGATCACCCAAACCTTGCATCCCAACCTCGAAAGGCTTCTTTAAAATCATACAATACCTGAATATCTGCAGAGATAGGATCAAACTCCCTCGATGCTCCCAAAGAGCCAAACTAAAGGGTCGTTCCATTTTTGCTGAGCAGAAAGGGGGTCTGGTTGAAGTACTCATCTGCCAGGACCTGACTGGAGGGAGAAAGAGAAGGGGAGGGGGGGAGGGCAGGGGAACAGAAGAGTGACCTGCTTTTGCCTCAGAGGTAAAAAAAAACACGGAGGCAAACCGGGAAGGGGATTAGGTGTGATGGAGGTCCATGCCTTTCTTGGCTAACTGATAAAGCACTAGTCAGGGGATTAGTCCTCTGAAAGAGGCAATTTGGATTGTTTGCGGGAGTCATATTTTTACAGCATCCAGCACAGCCAAAACTCAGCCTCAGTAACAGGCAGCGCATACCTGTGAAATGCACACAGTGACAAAAGGCAGACCAAACAAGACAAGTGGAGGAAATCTATGTGGTCCAGTAACAAATACTGTACTGTAGAGGAGAAATCATTCTCCTCACCATCAGCCTCCCCCCCCCCCCACTGCAAACCATTGCTCTGGCAAGAATGATTTCCCTTTACATTTATTGTTTAGGCATTAAAGGGTAAACTGAAGACTGCTAGAACAAGAGAACAGAAAGAGAGCAACTCTAAGAAACAGAATTTGGTTCCTCTCCCCCATTATTTATTCATCCATTGTTTATTTATGAATTAAAAGTATTTCTATTGTGGTATTCACCAAAGTTCCATAGCAGTTTACCATTGAAATAATAATAAAATTACAATAAGGTAAAATAAAATGATCTGAAAACTATCACACAAATGGAAGAGAGCCAAGCGGTGATCAATTTCCAAAGATCAGTGGAAACAAAAGCAAACAAGCAAGCAAACAAAAACCCTTTGCATTTGTTTGTGGAAAGCCAGGAGGGAAGAGGCTGTTTAAATGTGACTTTAGGAGAGAGTTCCATAGTATCATGGTTGCTACAGAAAAAGCCCTTCTCCTGCTGGGAGCAGATCCAGTCTCCCCACCACATCAGATTCAGTGCAGAACCTCATTATGTGTCAGGTTTTGTTTTGATATATATATATATATATATATATTCCAAAAACACCCAAACAACCAGCTCATATGAGGGGAGAGAGGAAGGGTGGTGTAGTGGAGAGAGGAAACGAGCAGATCCATCATGATATGCTAAACATTGATTTATTTAGGACATCTATCTATACCCCCTTCAAGCCAAAGTTTCCAGAATACAAATGTTTCCAGGCAGATCTTACATGTTGCCTTGCTTCTTGTGGGCCAAAGCCATCAGGCCAAGTCTGATAGCCAATGGATATCTTGATGTGTTAGCAGGCTGGAGTATCGTTGCTATGCTTGCTGATACTCCTCCACCACTGCTGATGGCTAGAGCCCCACAGCATCATCCGGGCAGACAAAGATGCTACTGCAGTTCTTCCACTGGTGAATCCTGCTACTCCAAGCATGGCAGGGGAGGCCAATGCCACAATGTCTCCTCCCAGGCTTCCTGCAGTCATAGCTCTGTTTTTCATGCTGACTAATCTTCTATGAAACTCTGAGGGCCCAACAGCTGCTGCCTGCCCAACAGAAAAGTGCATGGGCTGTTGACATTGGTGGCTTATGTTGCTGGCCCTTCACCAGGCATGTACCTACACAGTTCTGACAGAACCTCTTTGTCTCCATTGCTTCTCTGCATCTCCCTCTAATTCAGATGTGAGTCCTCTGCCCTTCAGTTGCTGTCCCATGCCTCACCAGCCACATTGGCAGATTTTTAAAACAGTGCTTTGTACCATGTTTGTTTCCATACAGATGGCAGTATTTTTTACAAAATGGTGGGCCAAAAAATTGGCAGAAGCAATAAAGTCAGACAGAGGCATTTCGAACATATTTAGCCAATCCTGCAGGGGCTGCAGGAGCTGCCAGTTTGCAGAATGTTTAGGGGCAGAAGCCAAATGCCTACTCCACAGGCTGCCTGTCCATCTTCCAGGGAGCCCTGTGCAAATTGAACTAGCAAATGCACATGCAAGCAATATTAATGTCATTACAAACTTTCTAGGGGTTAAGAGGGTAGTCTGGTCATACTGATGTCATTTAAGGACACTGTACAGCTGGAAGCAGTCAGATCATTGATGGTAATTGAATCTCGAAGTTTCACATTGACCCTTTGGGAACAGAAAGGAGGAGGAAGTCATTTATGCTTGCATCTACATTGGCACTCTCCCCCAGGACACAAGAAGTCCATTAGCAGAGGTCAGGATAGCAGCATACAAGGCCTGACATTGCCCCAAACCCATGAAAGGAATGCAGTTCTTACTGCCACCAGCAGTACTTTTTTTTCCTGGTTTGCCTCCATGATTTCCACCTCCGTTACATTAGCGTGTCAAGCTAATGGTCTTTTTCACATGTGTTTGCGGTATTGCCACTGTGCCAGTGAAATCTCCTTTCACTTGTTTGCTCTCCCACTCCATTCCGCCCCACCCCACCCCACCCCTTCTCCTACCCCCTCCAGTTCATTGGTTCTTGTCATTGATGGACATTATGATGGACATGGACGCCTTCCACCCCCACACCACCGCTCTGGCTTTGTTGTCTAGTATTTTACTGATTTAACATTTAACCAATTTAATGTTTCTGCGAGTAATGAGAGTGGGGTTGGAGCAGCAAAAGTTCATTCAACAAACTCAGCACAAGTCTGTTTGTTTGACATGGCATGCTGGAGGAGAACCACCCCATCCACCTCTTTCGTCAGCAAGACCTCCCTTCAAAGCACATGCCCCCAACAAAGGACATAGCATAAGGACAGCAATACATGGGGGCGGAAGGGCACTTTAATAAGCCAGACTTTCCCAGCTCTAGGGAAATACGGAAAATGGTGGGGAAGAGGTGGGGTGACTGCAGGACAGGCACAACATCATGTGAGTACCGTGCTACACAACGGCAAACCAGGCATGACGAGAGTGCGGAAAAACACTGGTATGATGGAGCCCTGATAGTCTGAATGTCTTTGGGCTATCCCCACAGAGGTGCTGGCAGGCAGTATAACAGACTAAGACTAGCCAGCTAAAAATGCCCAGGAAGTACAGAGCTGTCCTCAGATAGGGCACAATGGTGGGAAACAGGGTGAAGGGTGAGAGGAGGGCTGTCAGTTGGGAAATGAAACCTGCTCTTATTTCCATTAGTGACTGGAGATAAAAGCAGATAACTGCAGGATTTCCTCTGCCAATGCTAGAGAAAGGCTCTCTTTTTCTAGCAGTGAAGGGGACCACGGAGCAGTCACATGGAGAAAGTGACTTCTCTGATATCAGGGGTAGGGCTTGGGGAGGGGCATCAACACATGGGGAAGGGCTTCAGGGGGCACCCCACTGGCATCATTCAGCCCCAGCAAAAGCAGTTCCCCTCTATGGCTTTACATCCAGAAGAGGCAGAGTACATGCCTGGGGTGGGGCTGGGGGCTGGCTTTGTCCCACATGTTAGATTTCTGGAAAACAAGTATCACTATATTTCACATGGATACTCCTATGCTAAATGTATTTGCTCTGAAGTAAGTCCTGCTGATTTTGATGGAGTTCACTTTAAATAAGCTGTTTTAGGATTGCAGCCTTATTTTAATGAGGCTACATGGGAGATCAGAATGTCAATAGGTCAGAAGAGTCAACATCCCAGTTCTCTTCCCCAGTCCAGCTCTCTCGGTGATGGGGGACATGAGCCACTGGGCAACTGCTCTTTATATAGGGCAATGATGATGGCGACAAAGAGAAGCACCTTTGAATAGGCAAAACGTGCCTCGCCATGGCATTTCACAGCCCAGCAATGAGGTGGGGATGAGGCGCACTGGTCGCTTGCCACCACGCTGGTGTTGCCTTTGGTTCCAGGATTCTGTTTCAGCAGCAAACTTGTCAAGTGGACAGCAGGGCCGTGGAGGAGCCTGTGGTGAAATGGGGGAGAGGGGCTGAAGTGGAGCCCCTCTCTCCACCGCTGCCTCTTGCCCTTTCCGCTTTTTTGTTGCCTTGGGGCAGAGCGTGTCAGTTCCCAAGTGGCACTCGGATGCTGGCTGCAGCAGTTGCCTCCTGCCATCTCTGTCAACGCAACAGATTATGAAGCGCATTAAAAATTCATTCCAAAGAGACAAAGTTTCCCAAGCATGTCAGGATTAATATTAATAAGGAGAATGGTTGCTCATTCTCAATTACTCCAAAAGCCTCATCCAAGTGATGCATTAAGCAAAGACCCGATCCCAGGAGAGGGGACGACGACCCATTTCTTCTGTCTGCTAACCAAATGCAATCCGATTTGTGCATGTGGAGCCAATTGATCTGCAGCAAGTCATATAATGTAAACCAATGACCAGTTCCCTCCCAGAGGCTTTTTTTCTGTGCAGTAAGTTGGGCAAACCTGCCTCCCAGGGCAGGGGCAGGTGGGTCCAAAGCAAGGGCATGGAGGAAAGAGAGAGCAGCAAGTAGGGCTTTGTCCCACTCAGTAGGCATGGTGGGTTTTTGCTCAAGAATCCTGCAGCTGCTGCTCAACAACTCATATTTCTTCTGTTTGACTGCCAACCCCCCACCCCATCTGCTCCCCCAACCAGCCCAGCAAAATCTTTCAACTGCTAGTGGCCACATCAAACTGGCTTCAGGCTCAAATAGAGCCAGGAGTTTTTCTTCGGTGCAATGGTTTATTGCTTTTACATTTTGTCTCCTCTGCTGTTCCTAGCCTTCGCCTGATTTCCACTAGACAGATGAGACAGGAATATCTCTGAAAGCAACCATCATGGTGACGGCTAAGTCAACAGTGCAGCCGTGTGTGTCTCGGCTGAAAAGAAAAGAGAGCGCTTGGATTGCCTGCCAGCACCCTGGGAAACCAATGCGCTACACTTTGTTGTGTGGTGAGGGAGAGTTGCCCAACCGCGCCCCCGGCCATGTCAAAGCAAAGTGTAATCCTGTCAAAACTGGACTTCCAGGATGAAAGCAACCTGCATAGAACAAGCCCATGTGCCCAGTGAATGGAATAGGCTGAGCTCACCCAGCCCTGTCCCACTGCCTGGTGGATGAGCCACAGGACGGATGCCCAGACAGATGCTCTTGGGTTGCTTCAACACGAGGCCTTTGACAGCTACGGAGGCCTTGCTCTTCCACAACCAGCTGGAAGTGCCATTTTAAATGTGGTTCCACACAGTGCTCTATACAACACACACTTGACATCCTGCAGTGCCCATCCCCACAGGAGAAGCAAAAAAAGGATGGCATTACTGATCAGGGATTGTGGACTTACAGTGAAAATCTTTAAATGTTTACTCAAGAGCAATACACTTTTGGCCTGTTTTAAATAATATTTTGTTCCTGTTTTTACTTGTGATTTTAGTGTATTTATTGTTCTAAACTGTACATCACCTTGATGGCCCAAGTGGGCAGGAAAGCATCCTCATAATCCTCATCTAAAATCACTCAGAGAATTCTTTCAAACATAGAAAGCCATAGTAAAAGCAGACAAAAAATACACCCCACTCAACCTAGCACTCAAAAGGAAGACAAAACACAACCACTCACACTCACAGAGATAAAAGAAAAATGAGCACAAAAATACTCCTTGGGAAGCACTACAATGTCATACAGAACCCACAAATAAACAAAGAACAATCGTATGAATGGCTTAGGAAGGGCGAGCTATTTCCTGAAATAGAAGGATACCTAATCAAGTCATAGCAACCAAGAACTACCAAAATACATCATAAAAGGTAACAGTGTAACAGCAGATTTATGTAGAAAATGTCATCAATTCCAAGGAACAATAGACCGTGTAACAGGAGGATATAAAATTCTGGCAGGAATGGGCTATATGGGCAGACACAATACAGCAGCAAAATTAATTCAACAAATAGCCATCAAATTCAACCTCATCAAACAACCTACACCATATTATACATACTAGGGTGACCACATTTGGGAAACTAAAAAAGAGGACACCCAGTGGGGTGGGAAAGCAGCTTTCAGGGGCCTCTGGGATGCATGTCATTCACCCCCACCACCTTAAAGGCCCCAAATGAGGTGGAGGAGGGGAAAGTGTGTCATTCCCACCATCCACTGCTCCAATCAGGGCCTTTTCTATAATGTCTGGGAATGACACGCTTTCCCCTTTCAGGCCCTGATTGGAGCAGTGCGAGGGAAATGACCCACCTCCAGAAGGTGTGTCATTCCCTCCCACCATGCTAATGCAGCCTTTAAAGGGAAAGCATGTCTTTCCAGGACATTATAGAAAATTACAGAAAATCCCCCCTGACACCCAGAATAGAACAAAAACCAGGACAAATCCAGGGAAATCCTGACAGTTGGTCACCCTAATACATACCCCCCCCCCCAAAAAAAAAACTATCTTGGAAAATGCAGATCATAAAATATACCGGGACAGAACAATTCACACAGACAAGACAATAATTTGCAACCCGTCAGACATAACAGTTCTAGACAAAAAAGAAAAATACACATACCTCATTGACATAGCAATACCTAATGACAAAAATGTTGTAGTAAAGGAAAAGGAAAAGAGAGAAAAATATACACCACTGGCTATGGAAGTTAAAAAACTATGGCAACAGGAAAAGGTCACAATTATTCCATTATTCACATTAGTCACCAGCATCACATCAAAAAACTATACAGAAAATCTTCAGGAAGGTTACCTGATCAAAATATGACATTAGATTCATCTGGCAGGATTTGTTCTCGACAAATCCATGTTGTCTTCTAATAATCACAGCATTGTTTTCAAGGTGGTTATAGACTGACTTCTTTATAATCTGCTCCAAAATTTTCCCAGGAATTGATGTCAAACTAGCTGGTCTTTAGTTCCCAGGTTCCTCCTTTTTGCCCTTTTTGAAGATAGGGACAACATTAGCTCTCCCCCAGTCGTCCGGCACTTCCATGATTTCGCAAAGATAATAGAGAGTGGTTCTGAGAGTTCTTCTGCCAGCTCCTTCATTAATCTTGGATGCAGTTCGTTGGGCCCTGGAGATTTGAACTCATTCAGGAAATTAGTGTTCCTTGACAATTTGTTTATCAATCTCAAACTGCAATCTGCCCCTTCATCTTCACTTTTTCCAGGGTGGTCATAAACCTGCTTTTTGGAGAAGACTGAGCCAAAGTAGGAATTGAGCACTTCAGCCTTTTCTTTGTCCTCTGTTATCAATTTGCCATCCTCATGAAGCAGTTGAACCACCATTTCTTTCCTCTGTCTTTTACTATTCACGTATGAGTTTATTAAACTCAGCTTTCCTGAAATCCAGAGTACGCATATGGCTACACTCAGTTTTTGTTTCCTTTGAAATCAAGAATGAAAGTATGACATGGGCCGTTTCTACACCAGGCTTGTGGCCTGGGATCGCCCCGGCTGGTCCCCGTGAGTCCAAATGATGCACAGGGACTGCCGGGGTGGGGCAGGCACGGGATTTGCCGGGGATAAGGGATCCCTAGAAAATCCCGAATCTTCCACAGTCCCAGGAACTTCCTGAGACTGCAGAAGATGTGGTCACCTATCCTGGGCGCTGCTGCACTTACTCATGAGTAAGTGTGGCAGCAAAAATGGGCACAGAGCCACACCGTGCAGCTCCATGCCCATCAGGGGAGGGGGGCAAGTGCACCATCCCCAGGATGGGGGGAGGGGGTCTGATCACGCACAGTTTTTTTTAAAAAAAACTTACCGGAGTGCAGGAGCTCTCGTGTGCTCTCCTCGGGGCCCCAGAAGTTCAAAATAGCGGGCGCAATGAGTGCATCCTCCCGTGAAGAAAGAAGAGGACAATCCCAGGAGCAGGTAAGTCAGGATCGTCCTCTTGCCCTCCCTCTACACCCCATAGTGTAGAAGGGCCCATTGTCACTTTCCGCCAGAATTCCCGTAACTGCCACTTTATCCCCTAAGTCATCTCTATTGGTCAGAATCAAGTCAAGGATAGCCGATCCTCTAGTTCCTTCCTCCATTTTCTGTACAAGAAAATTCTCAGCAACACACAGACACGCCCATTTCATGAACAGACAAAAATACCCTAAGCTGAGCATCAGAGAAAGAGACACTCAAAAGTCCCCCCTACAAGAATTCAATTTGATGCCCGGTTGTCCGATTATGTGCATCTTCTCGCAATCGCTTTAATGCCTAATCCCTATACACGGGAGGCAGTGAAGCGCATTACCAGTTGTATGAAACGCGCTTTAAAGGTGTTTAATGTGGAGAATCGCTTGTTTACATGGTCATAAGGCGTTTTAACTCCCGCAGTAAATTAAAACTCGCTATTTAACGCGCATTCGATAATGCGCGTAATTGGACAGAAAAAGCACCTCAACCCCCGATTTGCGCTCCGTTCATGTGGAGGCAAAATCGGTAATGCTCTTTGAAAGAGCTTTAAATCGCTCTTGTAGAGGCACCCCAAGTCTGGTGGACTTCCCCTCTCTGGCCAGTCTGATCTGGTAACCCTTGGATTTGGTAGACAGGATTGGGCATGTGGCAGAGAGGGTGGCAGTTGCATTTTTGCAGAGATGCTGCCTTTGTGATAGGAAAAATCTGAGATGAGTGGATGAATCATGCTGCTGACTCCACTCGTGCCCTGTGGTGAAGCCATGCTATCCTGTCCTTTGCTGCAGCTGCCGTTGACAGTGTTCACTGGATAAATCTGGACGGGACTTGAACTCCAGAGCCCCTCAAACTTTACACCTGTGGTCTCTTTTCCTCCACTTTTCTTTTCTTCTCCTGTCTCTCATCCCTCTATCGCCACCCAGTTAGGCTTTATTCCAACTGCCTTTTCTATCCATACTGGGTCAGCCCACAAGGGAACATGAGAAAGGACATGTGATGCTGGTGAGTCATGATCATTCCCCACATGAAGTGAGGCTGAGAGGGACTGGGTTCACACAACACACTCAACCATGTTGGTTTATTTTCCACAGATCAACCCATGATGGTTTAGTATGCTCTCTGTGGAATGTTCCCCTCCACCCCACAGTGGGGGTATTTGTCCCAAATAAGCCACCCTGAGAACCCGTGGTCTGCAGTAAGGGTTAGTTTACCTATTGTGGTTTAGCATGTTGTCTGTTACGCAGTGTGGGTTATAGAGATCATCTACAGAGCAGCGCAACAAGAGCAGCCAAAATGCTGATGCTGCTCTGCTCCTCTCAAGCAATCTCTATTCCCACCACAAAGAAAGATGGGATACCTGCCTGGCTGGGTGGGAAGACTGCAGGAGGAGGAGGAGTGAGTGAAATAAACTACTCTGTGCAGCTTGTTCACCTGATTGTCTGATGGTAGCACAACCATAACCACCTACCCAGCGTAGTTGCCATCCACCATGAGCTAGCGTGACATGTGAACCCAACCACACATTGTTACCTAGAGAGTCATGGCCGAGCAAAGATTTGGATGCAAATCCAAGTCCTATGCTGCTCCCCCCCCACTCTATCCACACTTTGGGAAAGGGAGGTACCCATTTATTTCTGCTGATATATCTGGAACACGTGGGCAGCCATTCAACTGTTAAGAATCAAGAGAAATGAAGTTGAGAGAACAATGCTTCATCAGGAGGGTTCTCTGCTCTGTATACTCTTTTTTGCCTGGCTGTTCTCCAGGTCTTGAAGTGGCCATGCATTTGTTCCCAGGGGCACTTGGGAGCAGAGATCTGTGAGACTGTGTCCAGCCAGTGGGAGCTATTTAGGTGAGGATCTGCATAGAAATGAAGCCTGCTAATGGGAAAGGTGAGGGAGGTCTTGACTGAGCAGCATCTCCAGCATAATTGCATCCTTCTCTGCTAGCCCTCCACTCAGTGCCAGGTCACTGGCAAGATGAAAGGGCCACTTTCTTCCTGCAGAAATCGTAGACAGAGACTGTTGATCTATGGGGTCCATTACAGCTCAAGTGGGCTGCAAGTTATTTGGTGCTTATGCAGTTCACTATCTTAGTTTTACCAGGACCTTCATATCAGAGCTCCTCCAGATGGCTCTGGACAGAGGCCTACACTGCCACCACACAGCACTCTCTCTCCCACAGTGGATCCTTATGGTTTCCCTATGGGCAAGTGCTGTCCTATTTTTCTCTATGGGCATGGGCTGTCCTACATTTCCCTATGGGCAAGTGCTGTCCTATGGATCCCTATGGGCAAGTATGGTTTCCCTATGGGCAGGTGCTGTCCAATGGATCCCTATGGGCAAGTACAATCCTATGGATCCCTATGAGTACATCCCCTTTTAAAGTAATTCCCTAGCAGCTACTCCCAACCAACCCACCAAATACATGGGGTGGGGGGCAAGAGAGAAACTAGTCCACTCTATATTTTCTCCAGTTAGGACAAAAAGTAGGGTTTGGGGTAAAGGGGTGGTGTGAGAGCAGCAATGGCTGCAAAGCTTTAAAACATCCCCTTCCCACAAATCCTTCCCCCAATCCTAATTTTAGCCTGGGATCTGACAGGGACAACATTTTTTAAAAGTCAGTATACAGCTAATAGCCCTAACAAATCATGATGGAATATAAAAAAATAGTATTACCAGTACCTGGAAGGTATAGGTGATTATCAGCAGAGATCAACTGGCATCTGGACTTACTTGGCTCCCTGCTGATGAGTGAGGGGAAAGGACTAAGGGGATGAAGAGAGGCCACCTCTCTTGCCTCTAAAACAGCTGAGCTTTGCCTTCGAGAAGGCAACCACAAGCCTGACTCACGTGGCTCCCGTCTTGCTCCTTCTCTGAAACCTAGGAGAACAAAGGCCACAGCGCAGGTGCCTGGCTTCCGGCAAGGCTAATTGTTAACCCTTGCTGTGCCTTGCCAAGGCTGCCTTGCCTGAGTGAGCCCTCCTAGTAAAGCCAGCTCTGCTAGCAACTGAGGTGGCAAGCTCTTGTTTGGGGGGCAATTGCCCCCATGCTCCCTAGCACCACCCCTGCTTTCCCAAATTAGCCTCACCTTGTATTTGATCTCCCTCTTAAGGCAATGAAGCTACAGGGGGTGGGGTGGGGGAGTTGCTGTGTTTTTACTGGATCATGAAGAAGCTGGGAAAAGCTGCAGGGGGGAAGCAGACAGTGTCTCTTAGATTGGCTATTGGGGTTCATAGTAGGCATTCCCTCCCTGAGATTTAGCAAAACAACAACAACCCCGCTCACATTTTGGAGTGGACATGCAAGTCGGAATAGCCTGTGGAGAAATGAAAGCTCTTGAAGTTCACAGTTTTCCTAATCATGCACAATGAGAGGAAATTTAATATTAGGAGTGCCTATCAGACCTGTCTACAAGGAGGCCATCTTCACAGTTTTTTCCCCGTGGCTTGGGTGCATTGTGGGGTGTACAGAGCACATCCTTTTTTCAACCCCCTTCTTTTCGCAAGAGTCAGCCATCACAGCACTCAACAATGTACCAAGGCAAAAATATCTAAACAATGAATCTGCTTAGAACCTCAACACATAAATGGAGAAGAGAGAGGGGTGACCAGGTAGAGGAAGAGAAGGGGAGCCATTTACTCATGACATACGCCCACTATTAGCATTAAAGTGAATGGTCAATATTGGTTACATTATGAAAATGCACTCGAACTGCGGAGAAAAATTTAAAGTCGCAGTAAATCAACACCTTGTAAATGCACATTAACGGACCCTTTGAATTGCATAGACGTCTGATTTGTGCCCTACTCATCTGTCTAAAATGCCATCAGAGCGAAGTCAAGGAGGTGCAAATAAGCAGTCTAGAGATACCCCAGGATTCAGCTTCAGTTTATTTTTGTTGAGAGAGGCAGCCTTGCTAACAGGTGCTCCTCCCTGGAGGAGTCTCATTCTTCACATGCATGAGCAAACAAAAATAATCTCAAGTCAAAGAAGTGTTATGAAAAGGATGCTCCCATACCCTGAGCAGTAGGAAGTTTTAGGAGTGACCTGCTTTTGTAGTTTGTTTTCCTGTAGTGTGTGTGTGTGTGTGTGTGTGTGTGTGTGTGTGTGTAAGCATGTGCATATATGTCTGAGAGCTCAAGAGAGAGTGCTGGACTTCTGATGTCTTTGTAATATTGGTTTATTTAACTTTTGCAAGCAGAGCTAGAAACAAGCAGGATGCTGAGTGAGGCAGCTGCACAATGGTCAAAGGGCCGTGCAGTTCCTCCTGCCTGAGGATTCAGGTTTCTCTTAATTTTTCCTAGCTTTGCATGCAGACAAGTAATTGCAGATAGGCTTTCCCAGCTGGTGCTTTCCTGGAATGTGTAGGGAAGCACATATGTTGTAGCATCTGTTTTTATGCTTTATGCTTTTAAATTTTGTATATCGGTGTTTTAATTGTTCAATGTTTTTAACTTTTGTAAACCGCCCAGAGAGCTTTGGCTATGGGGCAATATATAAATGGAATAAAATAAATAAATAAATAAAGTATACAAAAGCACCACCTGGCATTGGTCCCACTATGGATACCAAGCTTGACACTGCTACTGTGCGTGGGGCACACTCTATTCTGGAGGAAGGCATGAGTGGGAGGGCCACTTGCTGTGCCCATCTCACTTCCAGTGACTGGCACTCACTCTGGTGTGGGCTGGAAAGTAGGAAGGGGTGCCACCATCCATTTGCACTGGCTTATGTGAACCCTTTAGGTACCTCTGGATGGACTCTGGCAGGTCCTTTTGTTTATGCTTCCAAATCTTGCTTCCAAAATTCTGAAACCCAGCAATATGCTTTTGGACTAAGGCATTTTGCTTAGTCCAAGTAGAGTCCATCAATGAGCACTGAGAATTCTTGCTATATCTGCTGACATAAACATTCTCAGTATACTCTAACCCTCTTCATGAAAGTAAGCACTACTACTCTTGGGACATCCTGTAACACTGACCAATCTTTCTGTCTGTCTGTCTGTAAGCATTTTTACTCTGCTTCTCTTCAGCCATAAAGGCTTCCAGAGCAGCTTACAGATAAAACACACACACATCCCAAACAAGGCAGGCTCTGCCCTCTGGCTTACAATCTAAACAGAAAACAACAAAGGAAAAAAGGATGAGGGAGGGAAAAGGTAGACAAGAAGATGCAGGCACCACTCATAGAATCATAGAATCATAGAAGAGTAGAGTTGGAAGGGGCCTATAAGGCCATCGAGTCCAACCCTCTGCTCAATGCAGGAATCTACCTTAAAGCATCCATGAGAGATGGTTGTCCAGCTGCCTCTTGAATGCCTCTAATGTGGGAGAGCCCACCACCTCCCTAGGTAATTGGTTCCATTGCCGTACTGCTCTAACAGTCAGGAAGTTTTTCCTGATGTCCAGCCGGAATCTTGTTTCCTGTAACTTGAACCCGTTATTCCGTGTCCTGCACTCTGGGATTATCGAGAAGAGATCCTGGCCCTCCTCTGTGTGTGACAACGTAGCAAGGACTTGAAGAGTGCTATCATGTCTCCACTCAGTCTTCTCTTCTCCAGGCTAAACATGCCCAGTTCTTTCAATCTCTCCTCATAGGGCTTTGTTTCCAGATCCCTGATCATCCTTGTTGCCCTCTTCTGAACACACTCCAGCTTGTCTGCATCCTTCTTGAAGTGTGGTGTCCAGAACTGCATGCAATACTCAAGATTGGGCCTAACCAGTGCTGAATAGAGGGGAACCAGTACTTTGCTTGATTTGGAAGCTCTACTTCCATTAATGAAGCCCAAAATAGCATTCACTTTTTTTGCAGCCACTTCACTCTGTTGGCCCCTATTCAGCTTGTGATCTACAACAATTCCAAGATCTTTCTTGCTTGTAGTATTGCTGAACCAAGTAACCCCCATCTTGTAACTGTGTATTTAGTTTCTTTTTCCTAGGTGTTGAACTTGGCATTTATCCCTGTTAAATTTAATTGTGTTGTTTTCAGCCCAGCGCTCCAGTCTATCATGATCACTTTGGAGTTTGTTTCTGTCTTCCAGGGTATTAGTGATCCCACCCAATTTTGTGTCATCTGGAAATTTACTTTAGGATGCAGTCATTGGGCCTTGGAGATGTGAACTCGTTCAAAGAAATTATGTATTCCTTATGTATCAATCTCAAGCTGCAATCCTGCCTCATCAGCTTGTACACTTTTTCCAGGGGGGGGTGTCATAGACCCGCTTTTGGGAGAAGACTGAGCCAAAGTAGGAATTGAGTACTTCTGACTTTTCTTTGTCATCTGTTATCATTTTGCCATCCTCATTAAGTTGTTGAACCACCATTTCTTTCCTCTGTCTTTTACTATGCACGTACCTGAAGAAAGCTTTTTTGTTGCTTTTAGCATTTCTCACTAGCCTCACCTCTTTCTCAGCTTTAGTCTTCCTAATGTCATACCTGCACTTCTGTGCTACCTGTCTGTACTCTTCTTTTGTAGCCTTGCCGAGGCAACCCCTAATGTCTCAGACAATAAGTGCTGAATTGAGGGGAGCATTGAGTAGGGATCCAGAGGGGGATCCAGATGCAGCAGGAATGGTCCTCCGCTGCTTCCATCCCTGACAGCATACCATTGAGCCTGGTAGCAGGAACAAAACCGAATCGCTCTGCTGGGAGCCTCTCTGTTGGGAGCCACACTTCAAAGAGGCCAGGAGGAGAGGCCCCTGAAGGCTAATATTTCCTCATAAGCCCTTCCTCCAGCCAGTGTCATCACAAAACCACCAATGCTTGAGGAGTGTCTCATTCCTCCTCACCTGCAACAGCCCTCCTGTGGTCAAGCATGCTGAACACAGAGTAGGGCATCAGTGTCTATAATAAACAAATGAATAAAAATATTTATGATTGAGTATTCAATAAATGTTCACCTTTTTAAAAAAAAAACCTGGGTGCACACCCTCATGACATGTGCTGCACACGCCTATGAATAGATGTCGTAATGCAGGCTGCCCCCCCCCCCTTCTTGACCTTCCCTTGCTGGATTTTGAGTCAGCATGAAGATTCTGTTAATGTACTGTGCAACAGACTCTTGATTGAGCTGGCAGAAGTGATCATGGATCTGGCATGGGAGGCCCAGACCTCTGCTGCTTGAGGCTTCAGCACCCATACTCAGGCCTCCTTGTCTGGTTTGGCTCAGGACATCATGGCCACCATGGGACTGCCTCAATGGATGGAGCCAATACATGCATAGCTCAGTTAGGTTTAGGGATGTCTGACCTCCACAGGAGTGGTTAACCTCTTAGGATAGTTTACACCCAGAGACAGATGGATTTGGATGGTTTCCTGACTGTCTTCAGGGAGTTTTCTGCTGACATGCCTGGCACTTACTGGTTGATCCATAGAACTGGGAAATGATGATCCACATGATTGATATGAGTATTCCTAGAAGTCCTCATCCACTTAATTGAGCCCATTCAGTTCTTTGATGTACTGAGATGCTTGGAGCCAAGAACCAGCAGGGATGGCAGCAAGAGAAGAGGAAGGAAGAGTGGAGAAAGAGACCTGGAAGCTTGCCTTGTCCTCCAGGGGGCTGTCAGGAAAGCCCTGCAGTGGCTGTGGATCTGCACTGCATTGGTTAGATGACGCAAGTGCAGCTTTGCAGCCACCATGGGGCTTCCCTATGATACAGTGATTTGAAAAAAGTCAGGGATTTACCCTGACTTTTTCAAGCAGAGCAACATCAACACAGTGCTTCTGCCATCTGATGTCGCTCCGGGGCCAATCCAGGGTCAATCTGGGGGCTGTGCATGGTGGAAGGCGACAAGTGATTGGTTGCCTTCCACCAGGAAGAGGGTGAGGACAGCTCTGGTACCCAGATGGCCACTCAGAAACCCCATGCTCTGTCCTCAGCATCAGGATTACCTGACTCCGCCCCAGGAGAAGGAAAGTGAGGGGTTTAAGAGGAAGGCGGCAACAACCTGGCACCCTGAAGACAACCCCCAGACCATCCACTTTTACGCCATGAACCCGACTAAGACCTTCTTTCCCTTTCCCACCACACAGGGCCTTGAGGAAAGTTTCCCAGTACCAAGCTGCTGGATGCCACAGAGTGATTACAGCTGGGCTCTGGCAACTGCTGGGATCCAGCCAGACTTCACAGAGCAATTATGCACAGTGGAAACAGACCAGCCCATCTGCTTTTGTGCCACTGTGTCCACAAGACCATGACAGACATCTTCTTCTTGCCTGCTTGTTCTGTGCACTCAAGCCCAAGAGAACAAGTGCTGCTGTTGCAGCAAGAAAAAAACCCAAGCAAAGGTACAGTATCTTGTTGTTCAGGACAGCTGGTTTCCAAGATGTGAATTTTGCAAAGATGATTAGGTCCGGATGCTGTTGGGGTGGTGATGAGGTGGAATTGCTCATATAAAGCTGATCTTTCTTATGTGTTCCAGAAGAGCCACAGTATTTGCAGAGTTCTTCCTGCTCAGGTCAAAGCTATACGGCTGTACTGCTATTGCCTATTGGCATGGCGAGTCCTAGGACTGAGTGCTAGAACCCAGGCTAGACAGTGGCTCATTTCGGACAACACACTGAGCCTCGGTTGTTGACTCACCTACTGACGGTTGTTGAAAAAGGTGGCGATCTACAGACAACACGCTGCAGCAGGGGCTGCAAGGAATCGGCTACCACCCTGATTGCAGATTGCCTACTCAGCTCTGACTGACAGCTCGGACACCATTTTCCCCGCCTACTAAACCCCGTTAGTCCTCCAGCAGGTATCCCAGAAGGCACTGCAGCCGAAAACCATGGGCACCGCCATTGAAGCCGATGCAGGACACGCCTCCCAAACCCCACTGGCCACCTCAGTCAGTGGGCGGAACTCAGCAGCCTCGGGCGAAGAGGCAGCCAGGAGAAATGGCAGCACCAATACAACAGTCGTATCCCACACCCAGCGCTGCAATTCCAACGTTGGCACCCATGCCCCAGCCCCAACCCCCCCTCCCTCCTAGAGCATCTTCCGCACACACAGGAAAGAAGGCGAGAGTGGGGTGGCGTAGAAAACTTTATTCAGCAGGGAGACCAGACATGGGCAATAAGGCACATGGGCACTACTATGCCAGGGCAGAACCTATGGAAAGGACAGTTGTCCCCGGGAAGGGAGGAGGCGACTGGAAGGCACATCGGTGAGGAGGGGACGGCCGAGGCCACACCCCCAGGGAGCCCAGCATGGAACGTGCCAAGGGGATGAGATGGAGAGGGGCGGCATGCCAGGGAGGGATGCCAGTCCAGAGATGGGACTCCACAGCCGACGCTCACAGGGGGTGGGGGTAGCGCAGCCAGCTCCAGGCACTGATGCTTGTGTGCACCCGGGATGCCTCCGCACGGGCACAATGCTCCCCAACGGGATTCTCGGGGCCCGGCAATGGCTCGCTGTCCAGCCATGTTGGGCGGATGAGGGGGGGCTCTCTGGTCGCCGCTTCCCCTGCCCTCGTCCTTCTGGGTGATGCGAGGGTGGAGGTGGCGGTGCAGTGGGGGTCTACTCTGGATGGGGTGTTGTTCTCCCTCTTGGTGTGGGGGGGGCTGCCCCGTGCTCCAGGGTGCCTGGAGTTGTTGCTTATTCCATCTCCTCCTCCCCGCCTTTGCCGTAGTGCCCTTCTGGTGCGCTTCCCTGTCCGTTTGGGTAGCTGACTGGGCACCCTGCATGAGTGCTTGCAGGAGCTGGCCCCTTGTTGAGCTCCGTGCCAGCTGCCTGGTGGGGGAGGTGGGCGTCCTGGTTGCTATGGCGGCAATGCCGGGGCTCTGTTGTGAGCGTGCTTGAGCAATCGCCTGCTTTCTGCCTCTCTTGCCGCTCCGCTCTCTGATTTTCCTTGCTCAACAACTCACGGTTGTTGCTTCAACAACGCTCCAATTCAGACAACACGTTTGTCAGTTGTAAAATCCCCCAACAACTCGCAAATGAGTTGTTCATCTCAGTTGTTCCTCTAACAACTGTGGGTTGTGTGGCTGAATTCGGACAACACGGTTAACAACGCAGTGGGCTGTTGAAGCAACAACCCACAGTTGTTAAGCGTGTTGTCCGAATTCAGCCAGTGAGTTCTAGATTTTGAGAATTAATCTAAGGAAGACTGGAAGGTCCTGTGCCTCTATCTTAATGTGGATTGTAATATTCCATTGCCAAAAAATCCTGTTTGGCTATACAGATATATTTACTGCATAGGGAATATTTTCTAGTGAGATTTGTAAACCCACACTTGCCTTAAAATACAGCCACGTGGGAAGGATGGGAATCCCATGGTTACATACATCACAAGGGTAGGCACAAACAAGAGAGACTTGTGGGACCCAAAATACACATGTAATATGGTAGAAGCATTTGTGGGCTACAACTCATTTCATCAGATTCAAGAAAAAGCACATCAAATGCAGGTTCCTAGCCAATATCCAGATTACTTTTGTTTCTATAGTCTTTGTATTCATTTTGTCAGGGAAAATTTCTGTTTAAGTTGAATAAAGAACTGGACAAGTTTTGAGTGTCCAGGGAAGACTGAACAGCCAGCTGCAGTCAATAATCTGATAGTATAGTTTTTTCTCTATGCTGTTAAAAAGGTCAGGAAGATAGGGAGAATCTTTCTGGAAGGTTAGGTAATTGACTGTGTGCTGAGTCAGGGTTCAGCAAATATGTATATAAGTAAGGATATAGAAATGGCTATTAGTTAGGCTGAAGAATTTGTGGATGGAGGCTGGTGGAATGAGAGATTGATGGATGGAGAATTATGCTATGTAATAGCTACCTGAAAAACCTGAATTATCTGGAGAAACCAGTTGCCTGTATATATATTATTGGAACACAGTAAAGGACTTGTATTATACACTATACTGCTGGAGTGTATTTCTTCACTGCTTGGACTTATGCTGGACAAAACACGCTTACTCTGCTAAAGCGAACGGGGAGCTCTTCTCTCCCTAAAACATTTTCCCACTTTCTTACAAATATTATGGTGGCAATGTTCAAAGTCTTGAGCATGTGCAGCAGTGCTAACCTAAACAACCAATTTCACTCCTAACCTGGAATAAAAGTCCTGTCTGTTTTATTTGTAGACCCTCCTGTTGCACAAATTGTGCCAAATCCCAAGTGTACCAAAAGTCCAAACGTGAAACACTTGACAAAAGATCACAGGCAAGGCTTTGGACAACTACTTTTATTCTGCAGAATAGGTGACACAGGCGCTTGTGGCTGCAGATTAGTGTCACTCTGCACCTGACTGAAACAGCGGTTTTTAAACCCCAGGGGTTACACATCATTAGCCTTCATTGTATTGGTCCACAGCCTCAGTTACATCACTTCAACATGCACAATTTCCTCTCGAGTAGTTCAAATAGTGGCCAGATGTGGCATTGCAGTTAAGTGGCATTGCAGTTAAGAACCATTGGTCGCCGCCATTGCCACGTGCAGGATTACCTGTACCAGAGGTGCTTTGCAATATTCCTGCACACATACCACTTCCTTATATGGTCATTCTGCTGGTGACGTTATCCAGGTGTACCAACATCTGGTCACATTTGGATGAGTCACACACCTGGCACCTGTGCCTTGCACTGACAGATCTTCTACAAACAAGCTAGCTGAGCCCAGCTCTGCAAAAGTGGATACAATGTGTTCCAGCTGAGTAAACTGCGAAATTACAGCTGCCTGCCATACCAAGTCTTTTTGAATTACGGCGACTATGTGGAGCCAAGAGGCAATAGGGAGATGGGGGTTTTCCATGTCTATACTAACTATATTTGGGGTGCTGTAAGCGGGGCCTGGGTGTGCGTGCATGAGCGCATATGGGTCTATAGATGCGCGTACTGTTGAGTGTGTGAATGCATGTATGCGTGTCAAGGCAAAATGGACAATTTGGGATGAAAATCACGTATCTTTACAGATTTTTATCACACTCCCACAACGCTTTGTAATGCCGCAATGTATGTCCCCTGGTGAGAAGTTCACAGCTCAAATGCATTCCTCTCCCGTGCCAAAGAGCAGCCTCAGGCAGGAGAATTGCAAACTGTAGCACATCAAGAAGGATTAACCCTTCCACCAAGCACACCATGGCCCTGATCCAGATTGGGGCTCCCAGGAGCTGCTATTCACAGTTTTAAAAAGCATCCCATGGAGTTTGGCCCCAGTGTAAAGGCCTTGGGTTAGATGCTGCGGCATTTCTGGACTGAGTACAGTGTCTGGGTCACATCAGTGTCATCACCATGACATGACGACACAAGGTATTGGTTGGCAAGAGTCGGAACCCAGGATCACCTGCCCTGTATGAGGGCCCTTGTGTGCACCAGTCCCTCTTGCAAAGCACTGGTGCAAAGCACTGGTTTCCTCCCACACCAACATTGCATGAGCACATATTGCATGCTTTGTCCGCTCATTTGTCCATCCCGCAGAGTGCAAGAGATGCACCAGGAAGCCAGAAGAGGGAAGTGTTTGCCTTCCCTGAAAAGATGGGTCCATGTCTGAACAGCGAAGCAAACACAGCAGGACTGGAGACAAACCAGCAAGCAAGCAAACACCACAAAGAGAGTACAACATCCTGCTGCCCACTGGCTGAATGGCAGGAAACATGCAGAATCTGCCATTTCATGGGCAGACAAGGAAGACTGGCTCCATTTGGAGCTTTCTTTAAAAGGAAGTTTTGTGGGAGAGGATAGAGTTGCCTTCTCAGGGGAGTCAATGAGATTATTGTTTATTGTTGTTCCAAGTTTTTCCTCCTGAACATGCTACGTGAGGAACATAAGAACACATGGCATGGTTCAAACAAGAGGAAATTTATCATATATTGATAAATTTGATAAATATATTGATAAAAAATACAGCATGTATTAGCCAAATTCAAATTACTGTAAAGAAAAAGCCTTTCAAAAAAGGTGCAGTCACTACACAAGCATTTCCCTGACATTCAGATTAAACAGACAGAACACTTTCTTTTGAACCAGAGCAGGCAGAACCAGAAAGGTAGATTCTTAGAGTTAGGAAAGAGCAAACTGAGACATCTGGGCCCTGTACACCTAGGAAACCCAATGCATGTGAAGTACTAGTTCAAAGATCCAAGTTTTTAAAGATGAAGCTCCTGATGAAGCTGGGTGTATTTTTTTATTGCAATCCATTGCCTTTGTAATATCATAGAATCATAGAATAGTAGAGTTGGAAGGACCATCGAGTCCAACCCCCTGCTCAATGCAGGAATCTACCTTAAAGCACCCCTGACAGATGGCTGTCCAGCTGCCTCTTGAATGCCTCTAATGTGGGAGAGCCCACCACCTCCCTAGGTCATTGGTTCCAGTGTCGTATTGCTCTAACAGTCAGGAAGTTTTTCCTGATGTCCAGCTGGAACCTAGCTTCCTGTAATTTGAGACCATTATTCCGTGTCCTGCATTCTGGGTTGATTGAGAAGAGATCCTGGCCCTCCTCTGTGTGACAACCTTTCAAGAATTTGAAGAGTGTTATCATGTCTCCCCTCAATCTTCTCTTGGGGTGCCTCTACAAGAGTGATTTAAAGCTCTTTCAAAGCACATTACCAATTTTACCTCCACATGAACGGAGCTCAAATTGGGGGGGTTGAGGCGCTTTTTCTGTCCAATTATGTGCATTATTGAATGCGCGTTAAACAGCGAGTTTTAATTTACTGTGCGAGTTAAAGCACCTTTTGACCATGTAAACAAGCGATGTTTCATACAACCGGTAATGCGCTTCACTGCCTCCTGCGTATAGGCATTAGGTGTAAAAGCGATTGCGAGAAGATGCGCATAATCAGCCAACCGGGCGTCAAACCGAATTCTTGTAGAAGGGACCCAAGCTAAACATGCCCAGTTCTTTCAATCTCTCCTCATAGGGCTTTGTTTCCAGACCCCTAATCATCCTCATTGCCCTTCTCTGAACACGCTGAAATAAGAGCCATTGAATATGGTGGGTAAACGTTCATAGGCTTGCACTGTGAGTAAATTCTTCCCACCCCATTCTAATTCTCTGAGGAGAAAAAAGGAAGATGTGGAGAAAGTACAGATTAATTATTTCTTCCCCCTCTCATTTTTCCTAGCCAACTGTCCTGAGAAAAAAGGAAGAGATCCATGGAATAAGCAGATTAATTCTCCTGAGGGTGTTCTTGCTGCTCTGGCAGTTGGTGCCAGAGCAGCAAGTGTGTGTTTCAGTTACATAATTGCAGCATACTAAATTCCCAGAACCAACAGAGATCAGGCTTTTTAAAAAAAGTGTCATTAAAAAACAATTTATCCAGGGTATGTCACAACACAGAGAAAGGCATTTATAGCCATGCCCACTCCTCTAAGCTTTAAATTAAAGGGAGATGGGAGACCACAAATCCATTTCACACACAAGCAAACTAAGATAGCAGGAAAATAAGAATCAATGGCTGTAAGTGAGTGAGTTTGGGTTATATAATCACAGGTTTCAGAGGAAGAAGAAAAAAGTATGCCCCATAAAACAGAAGGAATTTAACCAGGAATATATATTAACTTGCACCACGAAAAAGAAAGAAAGGATTTTTTTAAACCACATTTTCACAATATGACTAAAATACAGCAAAATAAAATGGATTCTAGGCCATATTTACAAACAGTTGAACCCAACAACTGTTGGGGGAACTGAAAGCAAAGAGGGGAGGGAAAACACCCATTAACCCTTTCCTTGCCCAGAAGGGCTCCTTATGTCCATTGGCAGTAACTTACTTCTGAATAAACATGCATAGCATTGTATGATAAATCCTAAGAACTGGCACAAACCAGCTCTTACAACGAAACTCTCTGGTCAGTTCACAACAATTAAAACCACAAAGCACATTAGAGATTACAATATAAACTGTAAAAGTGTAAAAGTTTCCCCCAAAGTTGTACCTTTAAAAAAAAAATAACAGTGAAAATAAGTGAAAAGCTACAATTAGGAAGAGAGGAAGGAATATTGGTAAGAGGTGTTTACACTGCCAGCTGTTCTTCCTCTAAACCAGTCTTCCCCAACCTGGTGCTCGCCAGAGGTTTTGAATTTAAACTCCCATCAGCCCCAGCCAGCATGGTCAATAGTCAGGAATACTGGGAGTTGTAGTTCAAACCATCTAGGCAGTGCCAGGTTGTGCATGGTTGCTTTTAAAGGGGACGTACTAAAACAAAGGACAGTACTTGCTCATAGGGAAACCATACTTGCCCATAGGGAAAAATAGGACAGTACTTGCTCACAGGAAAACCATACTTGCCCATAGGGATCCATTGGACAGCACTTTCCCATAGGGAAAATAGGATAGTACTTGCCCATAGGAATCCATAGGATCTCTATGGGCAAATATGTTTTCCCTATGGACAAGTGCTATCCTATTTTTCTATATGGGCAAGGGCTGTCCTATGGATCCCTATGGGCAAGTACAGTCCTTTGTTTTAGTGTGTCCCCTTTTAAAGTCATTCCCTAGCAGCTGCTCCCAACCAACCCACCGAATACATGGGGTGGGGAAGGGGGCAAGAGAGAGACTAGTCCACTCTGTATTTTCTCCAGTTAGGGCAAAAAGTAGGGTTTGGGGTAAGGGGGCGGGGTAAGAGCAGCAATGGCTGCAAAGCTTTAAACATCCCCTTCCCACAAATCCTTCCCCCACTCCTAATTTTAGCCTGGGATCTGACAGGGATTTAGTAACAACATTTTTAAAAAAGTCTGTATACAGCTAATAGCCCTAACAAGTCATGATGGAATATAAAAAATAGTATTACCAGTACCTGGAAGGTATAGGTGATTATCAGCAGAGATCAACTGGCGTCTGAGCTTGTCTGGCTCCCTGCTGCTGAGTGAAGGGAAAGGACTAAGGGTCTGAAGAGAGGCCACCTCTCTCTTCTCTAAAACAGCTGAGCTTTGCCTTCAAGAAGGCAACCACAAGCCAAGCCCAGCCCACGTGGCTCCTATTTCACTCCTTCTCTGAAACCTAGGAGAACAAAGGCCACAGCGCAGGTGCCTGGCTTCCAGCAAGGCTCACTGTTAACCCTTGCTGTGCCTGCCTTGCCTGGGTGAGTCCTCCTAATAAAGCCAGCTCTGCCAGCAACTGGAGTGGCAAGCTCTTGTTTGGGGGGGGGGGTGCTTGCCCCCCCATGCCCCTCTGGTGGTGCCCCTATCCAGCACCTGTTGTGAACTTGCCCAACCCCCAGGCTTCTGCTCACGAACTTAGGCAAACTGACAAGACACTCCAGACGGTGAGACTCCTTTATCTGTGGAATCACACAGAATTCAAGCATAACAGTTTCATATTCACATACATCCACGTAAAGCTGATGGCCTGACAGCTTTATTATTATTATTATTATTATTATTATTATTATTATTATTTGTAACCCGCCTCTCCCTCCGGATCGAGGCGGGGAACAGCAACAATATAAACATAAAAATCACAACAGTTAAAATTTTTAAAAAGCAAGAGAACAATACAACATCAAGCTCTAAAAGGCTTGACAAGAATCAGAACAGCAATCACTCAGGCGGAGAAGTGTTGGGATAGACCAAGTCCTATTTGAGCAATTACCAGACGTGAAACATGCTGACCCATTAGGAACAGGCCCACAGCCCCAGGGAAAGCTTCAGCACAGGAGTGCCTGAAGACCAGCAGAGACAGAATACATCTTGCACAAACCACACCCAGTCTGCCAGTTAGCACTGAGTTGATCCAAGTAAGCAAGATGCCAGGGAAACGAACTTTGACCCAGGAACCCCCCTGCCTGTAGCAAAGGCTCTGAGAGAGGCTCTCTCACAGGTCAGACACAACACACAATCCAGAACAGCAACGGTCAGCCTAGGAAACTTCCCTTGTGCCCGTACTTTGGCTCCATGCAGGGAAAGCTGTCTCTAAGGCCATAGAACACGACCCAGAACAGTAACGGCAAGTCCAAGTCTATGAAAAGCCTCAGAGCACTTTCCATGGCACAGTCCTTAGAAATTCCAAGTCCAAATAGCAACAGAGCATGTACAGAGTGCATCCAACATCTCCAAACAGATAGAATCCCAAACATGAGGAGTTTCATGGCAAGCGTAGAACTGATGATCCCTAGCAAAGGTCCTCCCCTTTGCTTGTTCCTCTTATAGCCTGGAGGCTGGCTATTCCAAGCTACTTGACAGACACGTCCTCAGGCCTGTAACCCAAACTCATGTACCAACAGGGCAGCACAGGTCAACCTCCTCTTGATGACAACACCATGTGAGAGACAGTTTGCAAGATTGCCCCCACCTTTTCCAAACATTCTTTATTCTCAAGGAAACTTCCCTAGCCCAAGGCCTGGGCTAGCAAACTTCCCAGCAACAGATGATAAGCTTACAAAGACACAGACTTTCTCACAACAATTTCCAATCTTTCAACTTACAAGTCACAAGGCCTCCCGGCCTTGTGAAATGTCTATGATACACTTAACACCCGACAGCACCCTCTTCCCACAGTGGCTGTTAGGGATGAAAAAAATACAATCTGCAGAAGAGCCTGGAAAGAAAAAATGATATCATTTGCAGGTGTTGCAGATATGCAGAGGGAGCCAAACCACTAAAGATAAAGAGTGAAGATAATCTTAATTGCTTTATTAGCTGATGAAATCTGTGTGCAAGAGGCTGTTAAAAATGTATAAATACGTAAAGAACTGTTTGTCAGTGTGGGGTTGTGTAGGAGGAATGTTATACCGGAGGTGCTGTGCTTTTTTATTAAAACGATGTTTGAAAGACTTCAACGTGTGTTTGACTTATTCCTCCTTGGTTGCTATCTGGAGAGAGAGCAAGTGGAGACTGGACATTGGATTTCTAACTGAAACTCTGCTGTTTAGAGAAGTTTTTCCCTTTCACTCCTTAACAGTGGCCTACCAGAGGCCCACAGGAAACCCCGCCAAAGTAGGGTGACCAGATAAAATCCAGGTCAGGGCTCATGTAACTTTAACAGTTGTGGAGAAAAGGGAATTTCAGCCAGTGCCATTTGTATGCTATTAGTTCCTGGTGAAATTCCCTCTTCATCACAACAGTTAAAGTTGCAGGGGCCCTGCCTTCTTTTGTGTATGGTCACTCTAGTATAGTGCCAGCACCTTTAACTGTTGTGATGAAAAGGGAATATCACCAGGATATCATACAAACGGCTCTGGCTGAAATTCCCTTTTCTCTACAACTGTTAAAGTTACATGAGCCCTGACCTGGATTTTATCTGGTCACCCTACGCCAAAGGGCTTGCGAGCAAGAGGCCTCTCTTGCTGTTGCATCTGAGCAATCGGCATCCAGTGGCAGGCAGGCTCCCTGGGACATCTACTTGGGTCCCTATAGAAATTCCATAACATTACACCTCAGGCAGGCAGCTGTTTCCCCTCTTCTGCAAGGAAAAGTGAGGGGCAGATCAAGAGCCTCACTGAAAAATGCAATGGCTGTGCCAGAGGGAGCCAGTTCTCCAGACTGGCAGTTCCCAGAGGATCCCACTGTGGCTGGATGCCAGAGGCCAGCGTTCCATCAGGGAAGGCAACTACATGAGTCCGTCCCCACCTCAGGGCCATTTCACACCTGGTGCAGCAAGAGTCTCATGTTTTGTGCCATGTCCTGTTTGGACCTCAGGTTTCTTCTTCGCCCTTGTCTCACCCATTCTCAAATTGTAATCTGCCAGCTCCTGAACACAACAAGCTCTCTTTTCAGCTTAGGGTGCGTGTGACATTCATCCCTCCTTTACCTGTTATCTCCTCACACCCGGGACAACAAGCCCAAGGAGTAGGGAGCCACTGCCGAGTCAGCTGTGCATACTCACCTGCCTAACCTGCGACCCCACCTCAGTCAATGCCAAATACATCTAGATGATATTTACGATCGTCAGAGGAGGTCCTGACTAGAGATGCAAAATTTCTGGAAATTTTGAAGCCATGGGGAAAAAAATGCCCCCCCCCCATTTTGGGGGGGGGGGAAACGGAAAAATTGAAAATGCAACATTAGCACTTTTTACAGATTGAAAGTCACTTTGTTACATTAGGAACATAAAATATAGTGATGTACAAATTGGTTTGTCATAAAATTATCACACTTGCTAAATTAAAAGTATAGTGCATTCAAGCAATTATTACAAATTTAGTTTACTTTTTTAAAAAATTACTTAAAAAAAAACACAAATGGAGCTACAAGCTCCTGGACTGTAACGAACCTCTTTGGTTTTGCCAGTTCATAAGGAGCAGGCAAAAAACAATTTAAAAAACAAACAGAAGAAACCATTAACATTAGTAACAAGAAAAAATAAAATATTTATTTCTCTGCTAGTCCTTCACAGTGTCAAGCAGACATAAAGCTTCCATTCCCATAAAAAGAACTGAGAAAAAAGGGGGATCAAGATTCAATGGATATACATGAAATTTAATCAGACTCATTTCCTGAGCTATAGTTATCACTATCAGTTCCAGTCTCTGCTTTATCGGCAGTGCCCCCTAGAGGCAGAAATGCAACTTGTTCTTGTATTTGATTGCTGTAGTCTCAGTTTGCAACCTAGGACTTGCTTGTCCTCAGTGCACAGAAATTGTAACAATCTGATACTGTACATCGTTTTTACAAATCTTTTGGAGAAGTAAATATATAAACACTTTGGCTCAATTCGGATGACACGTTAATCAACTGAGAGGACTTAACCCACTGGCGGTGTGTTAAAAAGGTGGGCTCAATTCGGACAACACGCTGCAGCAGGGGATGCAAAGTTAAGTTAACTTCCCTGGTGGTGAATAACGCACTCAGTTTTGACGGACAGCCCGGCCGCCATTTTCCCCACTTACTGAACTCCGGCAGTCCTCCAGCAGGTATCCCAGCAAGCAATGGGGCCGAAATCCATGGGCGCCGCCATCTTGGATGATGCAGGACACGCCTCCCAAACCCCATTGGCTGCCTCAGTCAGGGGGCGGAACTCAGCAACCCCGGGCAAAGAGTCTGCCAGAAGCAACGGCTGCACCAATACAACACCCGCACCCCGTGCTCAGCGCTGCAATTCCAACGTTGGCACACATGCCCCAGGGAGCCTCCCACCACCCACCCTACACGGGGGACCCGGTAGTCGCCAGGAAGACCCACGGCCCCCAGCCCCCAGGCCCC
Source organism: Anniella stebbinsi (assembly GCA_029215795.1). Taxonomy (NCBI): domain Eukaryota; kingdom Metazoa; phylum Chordata; class Lepidosauria; order Squamata; family Anniellidae; genus Anniella; species Anniella stebbinsi. The sequence goes on along the minus strand of JARDYH010000007.1, from coordinate 45,057,898 downwards.
AGGCCCCCCCACTCCCTCCTAGAGCATCTCTCGCACACACAGGAAAGGCAAGAGTGGGGTGGTTTGGAAAACTTTATTCAGCAGGGAAGGCAGACATGGGCAGTAAGGCACATGGGCACCAGTATGCCAGGGCAGAGCCCACAGAAAGGACAGGCGCCCCCGGGAAGGGAAGAGGAGGCGGCTGGAAGGCACAGCGGTGGAGAGGGGACGGCCGAGGCCACACCCCCAGGGAGCCAAGCACGGAGCATGCCAAGGGGACAAGGTGGAGAGGGGCGGCATGCCAGGGAGAGATGCCAGTCCACAGATGGGAGTACACAGCCGACGCTCACACAGGGTCGGGGTAGGGCAGCCAGATCCAGGCACTGATGCTCTCACGCACCCGGGACGCCTCCGCACGGGCGCGACGCTCCCCAACGGGGTCCTCTGGCCCCGGCAAAGGCTCGATGTCACGGCCATCCACAGCGATGGTGTCGCCGTCCTCGCCCTCCCGAGGGAGGTCGGGGTGCTCAGCCAGTAACACGTCCCCACGGGACTTGCAGATGTTGTGCAGAATGCAGCAGCACACCATCACGTCCGGAATGATGTCGGCCTGCAAGTCCAACAAGCTGAACAGGGAGCGCCAGCGCTCCTTCAGACGCCCAAAGGCATGCTCCACGGGCAGGCGGGCATGGCAATGGTAGTAGTTGTATTTACACTGCACGGTACGGGGCAATCAGCCACGGCTGCAGGGCAAATGCCTGGTCGGCTAGGAGGAGCGGACCCACCTCACAGCCACACACGGAAGCGGGGCCAGACTTCAGGAAGCACCCCGATGTCAGCTTGGCAGCCAAGGGGGAGTTCCAGAAGACAGCTGTGTCGTGGCTCCGCCCAGACACGCCCGCATACACGTCCATGAAGCGGCCCTTGGCATCCACAACCACCTGCAGAACCATGCTGTAGAAATGCTTGTGGTTGAAGTACTCCTCGCCACGGGTGGGCGGAGCCAGGATGCACATGTGGGTCAAGTCCATCGCCCCCACCGCCCGTGGGAAGCCCAGGGCATAGAAGCCACGCATGTTCTCCTTCTCGTCCCCCACCCGGATGATGTCGGCCAGGTACAGCTCGTTCAGCACGTTCACCGTCTCACGGAAGATTTCACACGCCGTAGACACGCCCACCCCGAAGATGGTCGACAGGGGCAAGTAGCCCACATTGAACGCCAGTTTGTACAGTGTGAGGCCGAGGCAACGGGAGACTGGAATACATCTGCACATATTTGTACACTCCCGCTGTAGGACAGGGGTCACCTCAGCCACCAACACCTCGAACGTTGCGCGAGACATGCGGAAGCTCCCACGGAAGTGCTCATCGTCCCAGTCCTCCAAGTCCTGCATCTCATGCCACACGGCATCCATCTGGGGGAGCACCCAGCGGCGCATGCTTTCACACTCGGCAAGAAGCTCGACCGACGTCGAGAGGGGTGGGGTGCGGTGCAGGGCTCCTTCGGCCATGCCTTCGGCCAATTTCTCCATGAGCAACGTGGAGGCCGCATGGGGACAAACCAGTGGCAGGATGGTGGCCCGGAGACAAGGCACAGCCTCCATCGCTCCGAGCGGCCAGCGGAAGGTCTCCATCCCGAACACTGGCTTCGAGGGCATGGCTCCACCTAGCCGGCGTAGGCGGGCACGGAATAGGTCCTCCTCATCGCGAGCTTCCTCCGGGACATCCTTGCAAATGCCGGGCGGGTCAGAGAGCAGGCGGGCAGGATGGGAGGAGCGGTGGGCGAGACGGAGCAGGAGGGTAGGGGGAGGTGGGGCTAGAGATGGAGATGGAGCATGGGACCGTCAACATCGTCAGCGTGGGAATAGGAGGACAGGAAGAATTGTTTAGGCTAAAGCGCACCTGCAAGGCAGAGGGGAGTGACAGGAAGTGGCCGGAGTGGGGCGCGTGATGGGGAATCGGCAGAGCGGGCCGTTACTACCCTGCGACTAGGGGGGATGGGTGTGAGCCTCCAAGCTGCCAAACAACCCTATGGCTGGCCATGGATTGGACAGAAGGGGGAGAGGAGGGGGAAAGCCATCAGTGACATGGAGGCCACACTAACACCACTGCATACCACCCAACGGCCCAGTTACCAACCTCCGCGCCGATGGGCCCTTCGACGTCGGACAATGCGCCCTGCTTGGTGGCCGTCAGACCTGTAGGGTGTTGCCATCACGCCTGGTTCTGGCTGCAATGAGGGGAGATAGGGCCGGGAACGAGAGGCATCCAGCGCATGCAACATTGTTGCATTGGGATGCTGATGGACATAGCCTTGAGCGTCTAGACCGGGCTGAGGGAAGCGGCGGCCAGAGGGTCACGTATCTAACGGGGTCCTATCACGTATAGGGGTGTGGGAGAGTATACAACTGCACGTCCCTATGGTTCTATGGGGGATGGGTCTAGGGGCTCATAGGACGACCTCGCCTTAGGCCATGTCGTCCTGAGTTGACCTTTCCACCCCCTCCTCCTCCTCCTCTGCCTCCTCGCCCCCTTCCTCCTCTCCCTCATCATCGGTGTCAGGTGGAATGGCGTGGCCCCTCTTTGGGCGGCCGCCTATGCTCTGGTGCACGTGCCCTCCGGCCGCCCCCCCGCCTTCCCTGAGGCACCTGCTGCTGACGCTGCCAACCGTGGGGCCCGATACGGTGCGGCCATCAGTGGGGGCATGTACTGCTGTTGCTGCGGCAGCGCCATGTATCTGTACGGCCCCATGTAGGGCCACATGGTAGGCTCCACAGAAGGATTGGGTGAGCTCCCTGAGCACCTCGGTTTGGCGGTCGATGGCTGCTGTGCGCTCCCGCATGCCTCGGTCGATGATGGCATCAGTGGCAGCCATGGCCTCGGTCATGCCGGTGACATGGCGCTCCCTCCCCGCCTCCTGTGTGGCTTGGGAACACTCCTGTGCGGCTGTGCACGTGGCCCACATGGTGAGGACGCGCTCCTTGGTGCGCCTGGCCTCCTCCTCGGCCGCCATGCATGTGAGCAGGTCGTGGATGCGCTCCCCAGTTGTCTCCGTGACAGAGACCAACTCCCTCGCCACCTGCAGCCGGTCTGCCATGCGCCTGTTGCGCATCTAGACACACCTCTGCGCGTTGGTCACCTCAGTTGTTTAACCCATGCAACTCACCTCAGTTATTTAACCCACCAACTCACCTCAGTTGTTTAACCCACGCACCTCGAGTGGCTGAATTTGGACAACACGTTAGTGAATTGACTAACTTTTAATCAACTCGCAAGTGAGTTGTTTAACTCCGTTGTTTAAAACCGCGACTTAAACAACTGTGGGTTGGTTAACCGTGGTGTGGCTGAATTCGGACGACACGTTGGGTTAACCCACTGACGGTTGTTTAACTTAACACCCGTTGATTAACGTGTCATCCGAATTGAGCCTTTGTCTTAAACATTTTATTCATCATGCTAAAATAAAACATTCCATAATCTGTTTTTTCTTCATTTTTTTCATTTTTTTCAATTTTTTCAGGGGGAAACCAAAAAATGCTTTGGAAAAAAAGGCAAAAAACCATTTCTCATGACTCCAGTTCATTCGTTGAGTTCAGACTGTCCAGGTTGCAGTTTTCTTTCCATGACGAAAACCCCTGCAAAAAAACCTCTCATAAAACCCACCCCCAGAATAATGAAAACCCCCAACAAACCCTCCACCCTCACCCATAGTCAGTGGAAGAGAAGGTCTTGGTCCAGGCAACAGTGTCCTTCTCACGAATAACACTTCTGGTCAGGAACAAAGGCTTATGTGATTGATGGGCACGTTGGAGCCTTCTCTCCTTGACAGGCCATCTGCAACGAGGTTGTCTTTACCAGTTGCATGGTGAATCTCTGCTTGGACCCCCTGGAGTTTTCATGTCTGCAGCCACACAAGTGCTCGGTGGCTGGTCAGCACAGGGAATCTCTGATCCAGAGGTATGGCTTAATTTTTCCCAGTGCCCCTTCAACTGCTAGGCACCTCCTTTTGAACTGACGAGTAGTTCCTTTCATGCTCATTCAGCTTGTGGCTGTACTAGGCTATACGGTGATTGGTGCCTTCCTTTTCTTGCATGACAACACCACAACATCTAACTCCAATGCATCGGTTGCCAGAAGGAATGGCTGGTCGAAATTGGGTGCAGCTAATACAGGTGTTTTACAGTACCTGAAGAACTAAATACATTCATGTTAAGTTAACATAATAAAACAGGTTAACTAAAGAAACAGGTGGTTTTATCACAGTGCTCTATGTCAGTGGATGACCCGAGGGCTGTTTCTACCCCGTATGGGTGTAGAGGGAGGGGAGATGAGCCCGGAAGTACTTGCTTCCAGGCTCGTCGCTGTAATCCAAACGAAAGTGAGACGACCCAGCTTCCTCCCTGGCCATCGCTCATCTCACCAGCCATTTTGTTGTGCTCCAATGAAAAGTAAGTGCATTTTTTAAAAAATTACCCCCGAAATAGGCCACCCACCCACTGCCATCCTGGGGATTGCAAAATTGCTGTGTGACGACCCGGCTTCCTTTCGGGCTGTCACACGTTGTGGCTGCCATTTTTCTTTTTTGAACCCGATCCGGAGAGCGCACTTGCACTCCAACGAGAAACAGTGAGTAAAGAAAAACAAACCAGGTCGAAATTGGGCCCCCACTGTCCCACCGCCATCCTGGGGATGGCAGACTTGCTCCCCCCCTCCCCTGATGGGCACAGAGCTGCATGGCGTGGCTCCATGCCCATTTCTGCTGCCGTGCTTACTTGTAAGTAAGCGCGGCGGCAGCCAGGATGGGTAGCCACATCTCCCGTGGTCCCTGGAACTTCCCAGGACCACAGAAAAATCGGGTTTCCCCAGGGATCTATTATCCCTGGGAATATCTGTCCCCCTCCCCCTCCCCCCACTCCCGGGAGTCCCTGTGTGTCATTTGGACTCACAGGGACCAGATGGGGGCCATCCCAGGCAAACAGCCTGGTGAAGAAACAGCCCAAATCAGCTATAAGTAGGGTGACCATATGAAAAGGAGGACAGGGCTCCTGAATCTTTAACATAGGGGGAATCCACACAGTCCTTTGGAACGTTTTAAATTGTATTTTAAAACGTTCCAAATAGGTGTGTTCTAAAACGTCTTAGGCCACATTACTGAGTACTCACGTTACAGGAGAACAGTCTTCTGTCTTTAAAGCAGTGTGTGCGGTCACACGCTGTTCTGCCCTGTCTCTTTCTCTTTCGTTTTTCAATGAGTTTAGGGCAAGGCATTGTGGGGGTTGTAGTTCAGTTACACACTTCCTTCTTAGTTCCTCTGTCATTCCCTAGCGAGTATAGGGCTAAGAATTGTGGGTGTTGTAATTCACTGGTCCACTTCCTCTTTCTTCCCCACCAATCAACTGCTCAGCATTTGGGCACCAGTAAAGGAAGCACTGCCCCCAGGAATCTCAAACGGTAAGGAAGGACACATTCTTTTACTTAAAACGATTTATTAAAAGTGAAACCGTTGTATATAACTGAAGTGAGTTTTAAAAAACCTCAGATATACAACATTATAGGGAGTGCGTCATGTGGCCCAAAGAGTTTTCATAACCCTCATAAAACGTCAAAAACCTCGTGTGTAGATCCGCCCATAGATACAATAGATATCTTTGCATAGAGAAGGGAATTTCAGCAGGTGTCATTTGTATGCATGCAGCACCTGGTGAAATTCCCTCTTCATCACAACAGTTAAAGCTGCAGAAGCCCTGCCCTCTGGGAGATATGGCACCACAGTATAGATGCCATATTGCCCCGGAGGGGAATCATGCCCTCAAGGGCACCGTTTCCCTCCCCTTCCCAGTCTCCTTCCTGGCCAGTTTCTCTCCTTGCTTCCCTTCCCCTCCTAGAGGCATGGCGGTGCTTTGATCTTCTGCAAAATGCCAACCTCCCCTCACTCCTGCCCTGATCCCCAGTCAGTACAAGCCTTTATGCTTGTTATTAACTTACCAAAGTTATATTAGGATCAATGCTGAAGAGGACTCGCTGGACCACGGTTCAGGTTATTTCAGGTTTACTTGCAGGGAGAAGGTGACGTGGGAAAGGAAGGGGCAGTGTAGAATCAAGGCCCTGGAAATGGAACAAACACGCTCACTCTGATTCACAGTTAATGGTTCTCTAGTTAAAACTTAAATTACAGCTTCCAAGTGCCTGAGTAGAGCAAGTAGTAAACATCTCAGACATGAAAACAGGAGGTTCTGTCTCTCACAGTTGGCTTCCTGCTTCTTGTGCTCCTCTGGCAAATGTTCTCAAATCACATCCTCCAAACACCACTAGCTTTAATTAAACGCTTCTGTTTTGTTGGCAGAGGAATATTTTCCTATGCCTCTCAACATGAGCATCAAGAGCAGCAGCAGAATGGAGGCAAAGCGTTGTCTATTCAATGATGCATATATTTTATTTAAATACACACTGGATATATTTGTTAGGTGAGCTCCCTTCCTTGGCGTAACCACAGCTGCAGTAGTAGAGTGGAGCTGGCATCTGTTTGTTCGGGGAACGGGAACGGAGACAGAGACCCACAGGCCGATTGCTGGGAACTGCTGCACATGACAGGGCCCCTGTGACGGAAGAGGCGAGGGCCTGCCCTGCACTATGCAGCAGGGTGCCATGCCCCACTTCAGGGGGACTCATGGGGGGAGAGGTGAAGGCAGGAATAGGTGCCTCAAGACCTCTTGAGGCCTTGGCCCTTGAGTGTGGAGGGCGAAGGGGGGCAGCATTTGGGCTCCAAGCCACAAAAAAAGTCTGGACTAGGCAGGGGGTAGACTTCACTGGATCACTTGCCACGAACAGGAAATTAGTCCAGTGAAGGCTGTCCCACTGATGCACACATCCTGCCCCTGACTGTGGAGATGCCATCCTGTGGGCAGTAGCATTGGCTGGAGTCACCACAGCCAAGAGCAGGAGGCCGGCATTTGACTTAGGGCCTAACGACAAATGGCTTTAATGTTAGACATGCATTTGAAGAAGGGTGCTAGCTTCCTATCCTATTTACTCCAAACATCAGAGAAGCTAAATAACACACTATCAGAGAAGTGAACTAACTCAGCATCTGAGAAGCTAATTAACACATCAGAGAAGCGAAGTAAGGCAGCAATAAGGAAATTCCTAATTATGTCTCTCAATGGAACAAGTCAGGAAAAGGAGGGAGGGGGAGCCCCACCCCTTGACCACATCATCACCAGGTCACAGGCATGCCCAGGATTTGATGTGGAGGACTGAGGGCACATTGCAAAGCAAGCTTATGGGAGCTGCTTCAACTAAAAAGAACACAGTAAAATTACTTTGTGAGACTGCGACTTTTCGAGGTGGCAGAGGTTGGTTGGGTGCATGCTGGCCCACGACATCATGTGCTGCAAAGGAACTGACAATGCACCCAAGCTGCAGGATACCAGCTCACAGTTCCTCTCCAGGGAAACACCAGGGTTGCACTCACCCCACTTCTCTGAGCACTGTGAAGGTCCAGGGGTGGCACATCACTAGCCAAGTCTGCTTCCCTTTGGAAGGAGGTCACAGGAAGCTTCTTGGTGCTCTGTATCCCTTGTGTTCATGTACAGGCATGCAGACGGAATCACAGCTTAATCACTCCCTCAGACAGCCAAAGGCCACTTCCTCCACATCAGACCTCCAGGGAGAGGCAGCCAGCACCCAGAAATGCTGTTAGCTGCTGGACTAAAAGTTCTGCATCTCTTTGCTCCATCCAGGGGTGCATGGTCCAAGGATAACCCGTGAAGATGAGGGCCTTCAAGAAAATGGTTTATAGTGCTTGGTAATGTTACCTTGACGTAAAGCTGTGTTCTGCTGATTTTTATCTCAAATGAATGACAGTTAGGGTCACAGTTTGGTGCCCAGGGAAGGTGCTCAGCGTGCCTATCCCACAAGGCAGCCCCTTTATTAGTCTCTGACTCAAACTGCAGCCTTCCAGTCTCCACTCACAGCTGGCTTGCCCTCTCCCCCTGGCTAGAAGGGGTGAAATCAGGGCGGTCATCTCCTTTGACCAGCACCTCAGGTGCTTTCAGGTGAGGCTCTTGTCCTGCAATCACCCAGTCACAATGACAGAATTTTTCAGGCATCATTGGCCACGTTCGGACAACACTCTCAGCAATGGGGGGAGGGGGGATAGACAACTCACCGTGCTTTATTTTTCCAGTACTCCCCACACAACATGTTGCGCGATGGGCCAGAGTCCCATCGCGGAACTGAAAGTCCCGTCGTCCTTCCAGGCGGCTGGTGTTCCTCCCTCAGTCCTCCCGGCCCTATCCCATCATGCACTGCAAGTTCTGCTGGCTGTACAGGAGCGGCCGGGGTGCTTTTGGGTTACTGGAGAACTGTATTGCCAATGGAAATAACGCACGGTACACGCAACGGAGCCCGCCACACGACATTTTAGTCGATGGGACTCTGGCCCATTGTTTTTCCCCGTGGGTTAATTTAAATGGGGAAAATAGCATACCATGACTTGTGTGCCCATTGTGTGTTCCCCCCTCCCCATGACATGATAAGCAACGCAATGGACAATTGACTCTTTACCCACCCCTCCCCCGTTGCTTATCATGTCGTCCAAACCCAGCCATTGTCTTCCACTGGTAAACCTCCTGAGTTTTTCCTGCTGCTTTTTCCGTTCTTTTTTTTAAAACCAGGAAAAAAATGTTTAGGAGGAAAAGATGGAACAGGTGTGCACTGCCTTTTGATTGGGAGAGCTAAGAGGCCTCCATCTGGAAACACCCCTAGGCCTCTTGGGTGATCTACCTGTAGCATCCCTAATGCAGGATGTGCCTCACAACTTGGCCTGCAGATGACTACAAAACTTTTGCAGTCATTCTGGATCCATTTACCCTCTCGTGTCCAACCCCCTTCTCTCTCTCTCACACATGCACACACCCAAAAACCTACAACAGTAGCATACAGGATAAATAATAATTGTGTATATGACAGGCAGATGGCCAGGAGTGTGTGTGACAGGCAGTTAAAACAAGAAATAAGCCAGATCCAGTGCAGCCTTGTGGAATGGGGGGGGGGGGGGAGAGAGATGGAAGACTGTGCATTGCCTGGGGGGGGGGGTGATGGCCCACCTTTCCTACCAGACCTGCTGCCCCAAAAGGCAACCAAATGGGCCGCTTACTGCTTCTCATCTTTGGTGAGGAGTTGTTCGTTATGCCAAAGAACAAAGAACAAAGACCTAACTTTTTTTCTGTGGTGAATGCAACACTTTTCATATTTTTCTTCCAACTGTCTAGATATTATTTCACTTTCTTCATTTCTCTGTTATTTAATGGGGATTTTTGAGGGCAAGGCACCGTTAGCAGACATCAGAGCAATATAACATGAGGAGAGAGAAAGAGAGAGAACAGGAATAAAAAGTCAAACTAAGCTCTTAATGCATAGGGTGGTTTTGATACATGGAATAGATAAAATTGCATTTGATTATATCTGTAATGGAGGATCACAACTCTGGGCTAGAGCTGGACTGACAGGGCAGCTAATGGTCACTTCATTTCAGGGAGACATTTCATCCCATCCCATTTCATCCCATAAGTACATATGCACACACAAACACACACACTGATTATTTGAAGTTTTAAATGTCTACTTTGGATTTTCATAAATTTCTCCCTCACACTCATCTAGACCTTAGCAGAACATTCCCTACACATGGCCAGGAGCTGCATTAACCCCTCCCGTTCAGCCCTTCAACAAAGGGAAGTAATAGGTACATTTTACTGGGCTGAGGAGTTCCCTGCCTGGAAGAATTGAGGCTAAATCATACATCATGACTGAAGTTGTTTGTGCAAACTGACTTCCCTATATCTACATCAGGTGTATGAGATTTGCAGATGCTGATCAGAAGCAGCATTAGGACAGAGAGAACAACATTTTGAGCTGTGAATTGCTGGCAAGGAACCTCTGTGGTTTTCTAGATTATAGAATCACAACAACATGATAAAACAGAATATAAAAGTTTTAAAAGTTTAAAGTATGACATAAAATCAAAGGAAGAGCCTGCAGCAGTATAAAGATATAACATATAGCTACAAAATTAAAAACATGCCTGAGAGAATAAAAAAAAGTCTTCACTTGGTACCAAATATTAGCCATGGACAGAAAGTGAGCAGGTGAAGGGTGGGGAGGGAACTTCCTGTGCAGCATTACTGAGCACCATTTAAAAACATTAAGGCTCAAACTATCCATGATGATGTTTTTACAGCTGCAAAGTTGATGACAACAATGCCAGAGGAGGAGGAGGAAACCAGCCCTTTCTGTGTGGGACATGTTTGCAAGCAAAATCTGCATCCATGTATCCCAGGGGTGGGAAAGTAACTGGGGATGGATGATCTTGGTTGCACAACTAGCCACCGGCTGGAGAGGCTTCACCACCCCTCCTCCAGACCTGCTGAAATCACATTTACAACTATGTTGTAGTAGGGTGACCAGATAAAATCCAGGTCAGGGCTCATGTAACTTTAACAGTTGTAGAGCAAAGGGAATTTCAGCCAGTGTCATTTGTATGCAATTAGTTCCTGGTGAAATTCCCTCTTCATCACAACAGGTAAAGTTGCAGGCACTATACTAGAGTGACCATATACAAAAGAAGGCAGGGGCCCTGCAACTTTAACTGTTGTGATGAAGAGGGAATTTCATCAGGAACTAATTGCATACAAATGACACTGGCTGAAATTCCCTTTGCTCTACAACTGTTAAAGTTGCATGAGCCCTGACCTGGATTTTGTCTGGTCACCCTACACTAAGGCCATTTCTACACCGGTCCTTTTCTGTGGGATAGCCGCTGGGTCATCCCTGTAAGTCCAAATGATGCACAGGAAGTCCCGGGGGCCGGGGGAGTGGGCATGGGTATTCCCCAGGATAACAGATCCCTGGGGAAACACAATTTTTCTGTGGTCCAGGGAAGTTCCCGGAACCGCAGGTGATGTGGCCACCCATCCCGGCTGCTGCAGTGCTTACTTGCGAGTAAGCATGACTGCAGAAATGGGCATGGAGCCACGCCATGCGGCTCTGTGCCCATCGGGGGGAGGGGGGAGCAAGTCTGCCATCCCCAGGATGGGGGGGGCAGGTGGGCCCCCGATTTCAGCCTGGTTTGTTTTTCTTTACTCACTGTTTCTTGCTGGAGTTCAAGTGCACTCTCCAGATCGGGTTAAAAAAAATGGCAGCCGCAATGTGCGAAAGCCCAGGAGGAAGCCAGGTCGTCACACTTCTGGTGTGTATTAGGGCGAAAATCCCAGAAACAGCTACTTCTGGGATTGCCCTCCCTCCCTCCCTCTACACTCCTATGGTGTAGAAAGGGCCTAAACCACAGTGGTTAAGCATTTTGAACTAAACATTTGGCCTGTTCAGACAACAGGTGGTTAGCAAAACTGTGTTTCTCTGGGGTTAGTACTAACCACAAGCCGTGCTATCACACACAACACTTTAAGCCATGGTTTGAGCCACTAACCCTGCTGCAGACGGTCCAACTGTGGTTAGTGAGTGAACAGGGTTTAGCAAAATGCATTACCCAAGATCCTTTAAACTCTGCTCCTTAACCAAAAGCTTTAACCAGCAGGGTTTAAGGTGTCTTCTGAACAGGACTATTATGGCTTAATGTGTTGTGTGAACCATTCCTAACCATGATGGCTGCATAACCACAGTTTAACTGCGCTCACTAAGCATTTGCTGCAAAAGGGTTAGCTGCCTGACCATGGCTTAGTGTGTTGTCTGAAACAGGGTCATCATATTTTCCCCTATAACATGTTCATAGTTTTTTTTTATTAAAAATGCAGCATTTTGGCTCCTTTTAATTGATGGTTGGTGATAAGGTGAGTCATTGCACATGCTCAATAGGAATCTGTGTTGCCTAGCAACAGTTTCAGGAAAAGGGATGACAGACCAGTTTCATTCAGTAGCTCAGCTGGTTTAGAGCAGCATTGATTACTGTGGCCCATGGACCACCAGTAAGTCTCAGCTCACTTTCAGGTGGGCCTCAGTGTTGCAGCTTGGGATGTCCATCATTTGAACATATGGTGCTTTTGGGGCCTGACAGATGCCTCCTGCCCGCTACTCACCTGGCTTGGCTGGCATTTGCCCATTCACGGCTACATGAAATCCTGGAGTTCCCTATTGGTTTTTATGAGTAGCTGTCAGCACCACTCCCAGAGGGACATTCTCCGAAAATGGTATCAAAAGGAATTGTCATCTAGACCTGACAATTCCATTGCCAATCTTGACCTTGTTAAGGGTCACACTTAGGGATGTTGGAGAAATCCATTTGTGGGGTGGAGTTTGACAGGTTTTTCTAGGTTCAGCCTCCAGACTTTGTTCCGTTTTATGCTGTGGAGCCCAACTCAATCAGTGAGTTAGACCAGGTTGTGAATTCCTGAGCAATTTGCTCAAACTACCAATGAATCTGCAAGTGCATTCCGCTGTTATGTGCATACGTTTGCCTGCAATTTGTGCATATCTCTGAGCAGTCTGCACAAATGACAACTGAATTTGCACAAATTGCTTAGAAATTTGCACAAATTGCAGAACCTGTGGGGCAAAAAAAAATCCTGCAGTTTGAGGAAAAACCTGCAACTTATTTTGCAAATGCAAATGGAATCGTACATGCCACAGATCTCCATCGACAGACTTCCCTGCTCACTGTACATATTGTATTCAAGATTTCGTTTTATTTAATGCTTTAAAAACAAACAAAAAAGTTACCAGGTGGACTGCCAAGAGCAGGACTGCAGTGGGAAGGAAGGTGAGTTTGACCCTTCCCCCCACATCTTGGACCTGATAAAAAAACCCTCCTTATTTATTTATTTATTTATTTAAAGCATTTTAACCCTCTGTTCAGCTGGAAAGGTTCTGAGACCAGCTTACCTAAGTTCAATCAAAACAAGAAAATCTCTGCCCACAGGCTTACAATCTAAAAGACATGCTACAGAAGGGAAACAGATGAGGAGGGATGAAGAAAACAAATTCAGATGCCAATTCTTGAAGTTATATAGTAGTTCTCGCAGTGATCAGTCCAGGGAGAGGCGGGGGATCATCTCTGGGCAGAACTGAAGACACAGCCCTGCTTCCCATCCATCTCATCCCTTAAATAACTTTGGCCCATCATGATATTTGAATGTCAGAGATAAGCTCTACAAAGTCTAACCATTCTGAAGTAGCTCTTCTTGGGGCATGTGCCTCAAGGCAGTCTGGGGTCAAGCGGGTGCTCGCTGTGTGTATCAGCAGCAGTGGAGAGTCCCCCCCCCGTCCTTTCTTCTCAACAGCCCTCTACCTATCTGTCCTTCCCCCTCCCCACTGCACCAGCATGCACATGCACACACGCACACACTTGTTGCATGATCACAGCCTCAGAACAGGCCACTGGGCCATAAGTATGGAACAATTTCCATTTCCTTAACCTGGGGGCTGTCTAAATGCTCGGACAGCCCCAGGTTGGGTGCGCAATGGCGTGGCAATAATTATATGCTGCCGCTGCAATCACCCACCCACCCCAGGGCTTTCTGCCAAAGCTGCAGAGACAAAAGTCAGGGAGTCGCAGCAGAGGTGTGGCTGGGCGGTGCCTGGTGGAAGGCAACCTGTGATTGGTCACCTTCCATCAGGAAAAGGGCAGAGGCAGCTCCAGTCCCCTGATGGCCACCCAGAAACCCTGCGCTCCTTCCTCAACGTTGGGATTACCCCATGCCACCTCGGGGGAGGGAAGCCATGGTGTTTCCAAGGGACACTCCGCCAGCCCAGCACTGTGAGGACACCCCGCTGCTGAGGATGGTTGGGGAAAGAGGACTCCCTTTCATCCAGAACACCCATCCTGAGCTGGAGCTAACCTCAATGCAGGAACAAGAAAAGAAAGGCATCATTAAAACTCTTATTCCTAGCAACTCTGCACAAGCAAGCCAAATCCTATAAGATGCAAGTATCTTTGCCTGCAGGACTGGTGTCTGTGGGTGGCATGGGCAGGCAGGTGACAAGAGCCCACAGGCTCACAAGGGCCCATCTGCCCCTGAGCTGACCACAGCTGCCACCATCCCCCCATTATTCACGGTAGATGGGGATAATGCAGTGAGAAACTGAAGTCCCTGGTGTTCAGATCATCCCCACGCTGGTGATGGAGCTGTTGCCTTGCCCATGGGGCACCGTTTGCTGTGTTTTGTTCACAGTTTGAAAGCACTTACATAGATAATGATGTATTTGCTAGACTAGCAATTCAAAGTGCTCCCACTTAAAGTGCTCTTCCACTGTAAGCTACATGCAGAATTGCAGTTGATTTTACACCCTTTGGTGGATAAAGCACTTCTTTAGGTGTGAGAATGCACCACTGATGTCAGCCAGATTTCCTGTAGTTTGAAAAAAGATGGAAATCTCATGGGAAAATGCAGAGGAGATGATGATGATGATGATGCCATGCAGGTGATCTATAAAATGTGATTGAACAAAGCATGGTGATCCCACAGTGAACACCTAGGATGAAATCCCACCCACTTTCTCTCCTACTTATGCCTCATCAAAAGATGAGGAAAGCAAGCACGAGCCTCTTGCCATATGGAAGGAAGAGGTGGGAAACTGGGACATTTTATTTGTTTGTTTGTTTATTTATTTATTTATTTATTACATCTTTATACTGCCCATCAGCCGAAGCTTTCTGGGCAGTACGCAATTAAAAACAATATAAATTTAAACATTAAAAAGTTAAAAAGGCAGTGTAAAATGAGCTACATTAAAAACAAGAGAAAGCCTGTGGAGGTGTTTAAAGTTTTCTGCCTCCCAAACTGCACAAGGTAGGGTATGCCAGAGAGTGGGTGCCACTACAGGGAAGGCCCTGCCACCGAGGTTTTTAATGGCAGCATTCTGTTTGTCTTGGAGTGGCCAGTAGAGCCATAAAAACCCAAAGGACCCCCAAAACGGTACTGAAAAATATTATTTTTACAATCAGGCAGCCTTATATCAATGTCAGGTGGCTGCAGAATGGACAAGAAAGGAGGGAGAATCCTGGAAATTCAGGATTCTAACATCAGGAGGAGAACCTACATGGGCAGGGGGAGTTCTCTCCTGCAGACAATCACCCTCCACATGTAGAGGGCAATGTGAATAGCAAGAGAGGTGGCCAGAGCGAGCACACTGGTCCCCAATTCCCTTCCTCATATGTAGAGCAAGAACACCTTCCTCTCTACTCTGCACTGGCCAAGACACAGACTAGTCCTATGTCCTGTTCTGGATATCACATTCTCAGCAGGTGATTGACAAACTAGAGTGTTTCCAAAGGAGGGTAACCAGGGTGGTAAGAGTTCTGGAAACCAAGTCCTTTGAGGAAAAGCTGAAAGCACTGGGTACATTTCACCTAGAAAAGGGAAGATTCAAGGGAGGCTGATGTGAGAGTGGTCTGGGAGCATACTTGTTCCAGAAGAAAGGACCCCAAATTATACGTAGAAATTGCAGGGAGAAGATTTCAGCAAAATGTAGGAGAAACTTCCTAACGATAAGAGCTGGACAGGCTGTCTGAGGAGGCAGCATGTACTTTTTTACTTGAGGTACTTAACAGCCATCTCTCCCAAGGATGCTGTAGTTGAACAGAGGAGCTGGAGCAGGTGACCTCCAAGATCCCTTTCAACTCCATCATTCTATACTTCTATGGTGTACTCCTGTTGCAAAGGTCTTTATTTAGTATGGGTGGGATGTCCAAGAAAACCAGTGTGAATATTTTCTACTCTTCTGGCCCTTTACTTAAATGGCATTTGGCTGCTCAACTAAAAACACTATATTGAAAATCAATGTGCATAAAGTGTTTCAAAGCCAAGCAAAATCAAATATTACAATGCCATTGAGTTCATAATCTGAAATTAACCTTCTATCAGTGACAGGGTCAACACTGGTTCATAAAGGGGAAGGAATTAATGCAGGTTATTGCAGGGCCCTCCTGAATGTAACACTTGTTCCCTACCTCATCCTGAAATGTTCCATGGAATTTCAGTCCTGGGGAAGCAGTTTCAGTGGAACCCAGTGCCACAAAATGCAATTCAATTCAAGTATGCCATGCACAAATCACAGAGTTTTGTAACTCTGGATACACACTTTAGCAGCAAGGTGTATGAGACATGATGGGCCCATCAAAGTCAACAAGTATAAAAATGCCCCTCTCTTCCCTTCCCAATAACTTGCTTATCTGCTTCTGAAAGGAAATGCAGCATCTTGGCTGCCCTCCAATAGAATCAGCCACCAAAGGTGCCTGTCTCTTGCTCTGCAGCTTGCCCATGAATATATTCTCAAGGGGTCCTCACAACACGGTCACAACACAGGTCATTATAGTCAACTTGCATGAGAGAAAAAAGGAACTGCCAACAAGGGGTGACAAGAGATTTCAGCCCCGTTTCCCCCTCATCTCCTCCTCTCAGCTGGCTTGCGGATAGTTAACCTTTTACATAAATGCTGGCATTTGATACTGGCTTTATGCAATCAAGATGTAAGAGCCACCATTCCCCAAAGAAGGAGAGCAGGGAGTGAAGCGCTTCTGAACACGGCTGACCTCAGAGGAGCAGTGCCTGCCTGCCTGCCTGCCCGCAGGGAAGGGAGAGGGGAAGCTCTGGGAACAGAAGGTGGCATACAGTGATTAGGAAGAGCCCTCTGACAGCAGAAATGCTTTTAATGAGTTCCCTGCAGCATTCTCAACCCAGCTGACTGAAAGGGAACCCTCTCAGAGCCCTCCTGGCCCCTGCAGGTCCACATGGACCTAGAGCTTATTAAATGCAGCTCACACTGGAATGGGAGGTTTTCAAGAGCTGAGCGCTTTTCCAGACAACTTTCAGATTACAACAAAATATAAAATGCATTTTCAAAATTGATATTCTGGATTTTCAAGCATCCACCTGGTGTAAGGCACTGGGCCATCACAAGCCATTGGGAGAAAGGGACAGGATCAGACATCAAAATTGGTCCAAAATTGGTAGCCACATTGGTCCAAATCCCAAAACTGGTGAAATGAATAAATAACCCCTTTATCATTAAGCCCAGCTGATGCTTAAAATGTGCAGGCAAATGGCTGACTTACACAAGAGATGTCTTCAGGCTGGATGCTCAAAAAACTGTTGTGACCAAGTAGCAAACAAAATAAATATTTCTGAACGTGATGATAAGATCAGTTTATTATCTCTCACCACAGATTTGTTGAGGGGTTCAGATGTAAGAGAGGAGTGTTTCGGCCCTGAAACATGGTGGTGTGGGTGTGGTGTATACCACATGATTCACAATAGGAATGAGACATTTGGTCAAAGTATTCTAGAAGAGGAATCAGGGTTGTGTCTTAAAGCAGGAATGAACAGAAGGTCATAGAATCATAGAATAGTAGAGTTGGAAGGGGCCTATAAGGCCATCGAGTCCATGAGTGGAGCACAGTCCCACTTTTAGTGTATCTCCTGGTATCTCCTGGCAATGTGTTGGTTGCTGGGATTCTTGTCAGGACGGAGGTGGATGCACTTCTTGCATTCTTGGGCAAGAACCAGACTTGTGGTCGCTGGTTAGTTATGTCTTCACTGCTAAGAGATCCTGAATGTGCCATGTGGGACCATGGGACTCTAGAAAAAGCTAAGGTAACCATGGCACTGAGGAACAGCAGGTGCAGTCTCCGTGGGCCCCAAGGAGGCAGCTTGGATTCAGCTGCCCTCTAAGCTATGGCTGGGGGTCTCTTTTAGCCCATGGGCCAAATTCAATTTTAGAGAAGTTTCAGGAGCCGCATTCCAGTGGTGAGAGGGGCTGAAGGCAAAGGGGCAGGCCCAAAATACAATAAATAAATAAATAAATCAGCATCTTTTAGCTTAAAGCTCTCACCTCCAGTAAGCCTTTGGGAAAGTATTGCAACCTTTTAGAATGGGGGAGGGACTGCACAAAATCTGGGAAGCCACCCAAATGATTGGTAGTTGGGGGAAGGGGTGGTGCTGTGGAAAGGGGGCATGGCCTTTTGAGAACCCCAGGAAGGCTGGAATGGGACTCCAGAAGGGCTGGACAAGTCCCTGGGCCTGAGCGTCCCTACCCTGCTCATGGCATCCACACCTCTACGGTGCCTGATCACCGGGCCTCGGGAGAGCCTGGAACCTCTTCCAGCCACAGAAGGTGAGGCCCTTCTCCAAGCACCCAGCCCCAGGGGGTGGGAAGTGCCAGGGTCAGCTTCAGTTTCCTTTGGAAGAGAGAGAGCTGGGGACTTGCTGAGCGCTTGGTAATATTTATTTCATTTGCGAATATACTAGCCAGGGCCAATGCACTCCTCTAAGCCAGGAGCACAGCTTGCATTGTACAGATCCCTTCCTGCCATGCCTGGGCCCCAGGTGCCATCCAACTCCAGCTAGAAAACTCTCAGTGCAGCCTCCAACCTGCTATTTCTCATAGACCCATCAGCAGAGCACATGTCTCCAACCTACAGAGGAATTGCCCCAGCTTCAAGAAACCATCCAGAGGCATTAAGCCATAATTATTTGGTCAGGTTCTTGACCACATATTTGCAGTGATGAAGCTGGCCAAACCCATAATAATATCATGTTTTCTTTCTAGGATGCCACCTTTAAGAGCATCCAGGACAGCCAGGAGGGCTGGATCAGGACTTTTGCATTGCACTTCCTTGAATGAAGCCTGAAATCCCCTGGGAGCAAGACATACCTCTAGCCGGCTGGCCTCTGCCTGGCTGCATCGCAGAGCTGAGAAGGCCGAGCAATTGACTAAGCAAAGCACTCAATTTTAAACCCGCCAAGAAACAAGACAGGCTTTTGATCAATATTTCCCACAACAATCCACTTCTGTGTGATAAATGTTCTTGTGGGGAAGAAGAAGAGATTAACCTTCTGTTGCGGATGGAAAGCCAAGCCTCAAGAAAGATGGCTCAATTCCACCAGGACAGGACCTCAACGTTGTCTGCAACAGGAATTCTGAAGCTGAGGCAAGGCGGGGATCATGCAGCTCATGAAAACAGGCAGGTGTTGAGATCAGAACTGGTCCCTGTGGCCCCCAGCATGGATTTCCAAAGACCAAGTGGGCTGCTGCTCTTGGCCTCCAACCCTATTTTCCAATGCTTCCTGGGAGTAAGACTCATTGAACTCAGTGGGATTTGCTTTTGACAAGAGGAGGTTAACATGAGTAGGAAACCGACTACTCTCAGTGGGGGCTTGCATC
This sequence comes from Anniella stebbinsi, assembly GCA_029215795.1. Taxonomy (NCBI): domain Eukaryota; kingdom Metazoa; phylum Chordata; class Lepidosauria; order Squamata; family Anniellidae; genus Anniella; species Anniella stebbinsi. The sequence goes on along the minus strand of JARDYH010000007.1, from coordinate 45,038,746 downwards.
TGGTCCTCAATGAGTGTGCACTCCCCTGAAGAGCCACGGCTGTAGTTTGAGAGTTCTGCTTGGCTTAGTACTTACTGGGGAAGCTCAGCTGGCAGTAGTGTCTAGGAGTGCTTTTTCCCAGTTTAGGGTGGTATACCAACTGCAATCCTCTCTGGAAAGGATGGATCTTGCTTCAGTTATCCATATTCTAGTGATGTCCAGATGGATTACTGTAATATGATCTATGTGACGCTCATTTAAGAATTATTTGGAAATGTCAACTCATACAAAATGCAGCCACTTGAGTACTGGTAGCTACTAGACAGTGACACCTATACTGTACCAACTCCCCTGTTTGCCGATGCATTTCTGGGTCCAATTTAAAATGCTGGTCTTGGCCTGAACCATTTGGATCCGGGTTACTTGAAGGACTGCCTAGACTCTTATGAACCTGCCCATGTTTTAACTGTGCCCGCGTGTCAAAGCAGTTCGGTTGGCAGGCACAGCAGGTGCTGGTCCCCCAGTTATGGAGCACTATTCCAATTGCTAAATCTCATCACGACAGGCCTTCAAGTGGGTGTCAAAGACTAGCTGTTTTCTTTGGCTTATAATTGTGTTAGTGCCATGGTGTTGTATATGGTGATACATGGCTTTAATTGTTCATTTTGATTTCATCATTTTTTGAATTGTTATCATTGTTTTATTGTATCTTGTGGTTTTAAATTTTGTTTTGTGCTGCTTTGGTGGAGTTTATCTTAACAGGTGGCTTATAAATAAAGGCATGTTACAGATGTCCATCGCTGTGAAGTCTGGTTCTTTTTTGATTCAATGGAGTTCCACAGCACGTACAGCTCCCTTTGGGTTTGTGGGCTTTTCCCTGAACTCCAGGAACCTTTTGTTGTGCATTTTTGGAAAGTTCTGCAATTTGTGCAAATTTCTGAGCAATTTGTGCAATTTTCAGTTTGCTGGAGAAATTCGGAAGTCCATTTTAATGTTTAATGTTGTAGTGTTTGTATTTGTGTTTTATTATTGTTTGAAAAATAAAAAAGTTTTAAATCCAAAAGAAATTTTGAGAGTGTATTGTGGGTGTTCTCATAAAATGGCTGCCATGGGGTGTAAGGCATACCCATTCACAAAATGCTGCCATGGTTAGCATGGCCAGTCACAGAGCACCGGTTTCCTAGAAGGCAAATTGGTGAGGCTAAAAGAAAAGTAACTTGTCCAAGAACCTAAGTATATGGCACAGGTGGGGATCTGAGTCCAAAACACAAAAACATTATTGAACTTTCAGTTTTTTGTTCATTTCACAGAAGACAAATTGATGAGGCTCAGAGGCAAGAAACTTGGCCCAAAAACTGAGTACAAGGCAGAGGTGGGGGCTGATCCACAAATGCCAAATCTTATATTTGCCCCCTTCCAAAGCAAACACAACAAAATACTCATTTCACAGAAGACAAACTGGTGATGTTTAGCAAAACATATGCATGTACTTTGCCTTCTGTGAAATGGGTATCTACAACACACAGCCACACCAGAAAACCAAAAACCCTCAGGCAAAATGCACACACCAAAGCCAGGGAGAACATCTCCCAGTCCCAATCCCAACCCCCAGACAAACACACTGGCAAAATGCACACCACACCAACAAATAAACCAGCTAACACACCACACACACACACACACACACATATATATATGGCAGGCCATGCGCCCCCATGCTCCCCACCATCTTCTCCAACCTCCAGGATGCTCCCTTCCAGCCTCACTTTACTTCTTCTGGGAGGCTGGGCACACTTTAACAAGGAGCCCTGAGCTGTAGCCAACCACCATTTTTTGTGGATAGGAATTCCGCAGGGGCATTCTGGGAGATTAAGATGATGCTGGAGACTGGAGCTTTGCTTTGCTAGGCTGACCATATGAAAAGGAGGACAGGGCTCATGTAACTTTAACAGTTGTTGAGAAAAGGGAATTTCAGCCAGTGTCATTTGTATGCAATTAGTTCCTGGTGAAATTCCCTCTTCATCAAAACAGTTAAAGTCGCAGGCACTATACTAGAGTGACCATATACAAAAGAAGGCAGGGCTCCTGCAGCTTTAATTGTTATGATGAAGAGGGAATTTCACCAGATACTCCATGCGTACAAATGACACTGGCTGAAATTCCCTTTTCTCTACAGCTGTTAAAGTTACATGAGCCCTGTCCTCCTTTTCATATGGTCAGCCTAGCTTTGCAGCATGACAATCTTCCAATTAAAAAATGTTTTGATATGAAAAACGTTTTTTTAAAAAAATCAGGAGGAGCAGGGAGCCAACCACCAGCACCCAGGGCCAGGCCCTGCTGTGCAGCACCTCATAATACATAAGCAGTAAAAGGTGATCAATGGCAGATGAATTGGTGTGGACAAGGGGACCTTGGGTCAAAACACTGTTCAGTAATGAAGCTGGTTGGAGGGCCATGGATCTCCCCCCGCCCGCCACCCCATTGATCCTGTGAGGCTAAAGCACTGCTGGTTCTGACCTCCAGTCCAAAAAGCAGGGCAGCTACCACTAGGATGACCAGATAAAATCCAGGTCAGGGCTCATGTAACTTTAACAGTTGTAGAGAAAAAGGAATTTCAGCCAGTGTTATTTGTATGCAATTAGTTCCTGGTGAAATTCCCTCTTCGTCACAACAGTTAAAGTTGCAGGCACTAAACTAGAGTGACCATATGCAAAAGAAGGCAGGGCCCCTGCAACTTTAACTGTTGTGATGAAGAGGGAATTTCACCAGGAACTAATTGCATACAAATGACACTGGCTGAAATTCCCTTTTCTCTGCAACTGTTAAAGTTACATGAGCCCTGACCTGGATTTTATCTGGTCACCCTAGCTACCACCCCCTCTGTCTCAACCCCAATCAGTGCATGGGGTAGCAAAAACTCCCAGCATTCTTCATACTTGGTTTATCCCTGACCAACCAATATGTAGCACGTTAGTGTGTCGTCTAGGAAATGCCTAGAGCCTCCAGTGATGGTGTGTGTGCGTGTGCGTGTAAAACCCAGATCTGCAGCAATCAGAGTTAGAGTGAGTGTAACGATGTCCCAGAAAAGTTTCTACTTTCAATGACTTTAGAGCCATTTATGCAATACCCTCATGCTCATTGTAGGTATAGGTATAATTATTTCATTATGCTTTCCTGTGAAGTGTGAAAACTATCTTTACCAATCCTCCTAAATTAGTTAAATATAATATTCAGTGAGACAGGCGATAGAGAAATGTTAATTGAAACTGGAGAGGTGTTTATAGGGTGATATAGTGTGGCCAACTGTGACTGAAATTAATGTCTGGGGCCCATGCAAGTAATTCATATCCCAGAGTTTATTAAATATTTCTACCTGCAGGTTGAGCCATGCCAAATTGCCCCATTGCAATGAGCAGAGGGTGCATATAATCTCCCAATGAGAGGAGATGGAGGAAGGGGCTTTCCTAGAGGTGGCATAATTGGACTGGGTTTCTTGCTGCAGAGTGGTTGTGTGGCAACACAGATGAATGCCCCAGACACTGTCTGTCTCCAAGAGCTGTCACATGCATCTTGCCCAGTGCAGGGGCCAGGAAGACTTGTCCAGGAATGTGGCTGCCCGTGCATGCCATTTCTACAGCTGAAGCTTCACTTAAGAGGATTTTCTAAAAGCTAAGGACATCTATCAAAGTGATGATGATGATGATGATGATGATGATGGAAGTGGGTCAGATTGCCTGGGGGTCTGTTCCCCACTGTACTCAAATCTTTTATTAAAGAAGAGAATGAGGATGATACAAGCATCCATAATTGTGGTGTCTAAAGAAATAGGCTCAATCCCAGGGGATTAGATTCATTATTTCCCTAAATTCTGAACTCAATGCTCTTTGCTCTTTCTCTGCAAAATGCCATGACATGGGGGGAGGGGCACAGCACTGTGGTTCACTCAAGATCAGGTTGGGTTTTACAATCAAGGCATTTTTCCATGAGAGATGAGTTCTCCTTAAAATTGGAAAGATGTTCATCATCATCAAATCATAACATTAGAAGTGGCCATCTAGGGCATCGAGTCCAACCCAACCATTCAGTGCAGGAATCCAGTTCAAAGGATCCTTGACAGGTGGCTGCCCAGTCTCTGCTTGAATTCCTCCTGCGATGGAGAGCTCACCAGCTCACCAGGTAGTAGGTTCCATTCTCCCAGTTTTTCCTGATGTTCAACTGAAATCTGCCATCAAGTCCATTTCTTCATGTCCTACAAGGGCCCACTGCCCAGTCCAGCCCAGGTTAAGCCTGGAAGTGGTTTGGTTTTGTGCAAGGGTGTAGACTTCTCAATTTCGGGTGGGATGGGATGGGGCTAAACCTGGGAAATGGGGCTAGGCTTATTTGTTCAGCTTGTAGTGGCAGGATTGCAGTTTGAGATTGATAAACAAATGGTCAAGGAACACCTAATTTATTTGAATGAATTCAAATCTCCAGGGCCCAATGAACTGCATCCTAGAGTAATAAAGCAGCTGGCAGAAGAACTCTCAGAACCACTCTCTATTATCTTTACGAAATCATGGAAGACAGTGCCGGATGACTGGAGGAGGGCTAATGTTGTCCCTATCTTCAAAAAGGGCAAATAGGAGGAACCTGTGAACTACAGACCAGTCAGTCTGGCATCCATCCTTGGGAAAATTTTGGAGCAGATTATAAAGAAGTCAACCTGTAAGCACCTTGAAAACAATGCAGTGTTTTCCTGCCAGACTAATTTGATCTCATTCTTTGATCGGGTAACCTCCCTTGTGGACTGTGGGAATGCTGTGGACATGCCTTCAGAGGGGAAGTGGGAGTGAGTGGAGAGAGGCCTTTCCTATGGTGGTGCCCTGACTGTGGAAAACCCTCCCCAGAATATGAGCCTGCACCTACTCTGTTAAGTCTTATGTAGCATGTTAGAAGCCATTGCATGTCTCAGGGCTTTTAAGGAATAGCTGTGGGAGCTTTAGGGCTGTCCTGAAGGGCAACTATGAGGCTGTTCATTGCCTTCAAAGGTTTTATGCTGTGATCTCTGTTTTGTATTTTGATTGTGTGCTAATGATATTTCTAATGTATGTGTTTTGGAAGTCATAATGAAAATGCCTTTGAAATTAAAAGGTGGGTTATAAATATTTGAAATGAATAAACAGCCTTCATTCATGCTGGCTGCTTTTTAATTCCTTCTATGACACCATCTGCATGTATGTGAAGAAACTCATGAGGAAAGATCCAGTATGGAGTGAGAGGAAAAGCAGGCCTGGCTAGTGGCCAACTGCAAGGCTGAGGCAAAGCCGAGCCTTACGGAGTGTGGCCCCTTTCCCAGCCACCTTGGGAGCTTGGGAGCTGAGCGGTTCTTATTTTTTCATTGCAAAGCAGTGCAAATTCTTCTTTTTGTCATTTGAACTGATTATGCCTAATCCTTTTGTCAGGGTGACCAGATAATATCCGGGTCAGGGCTCCTGTAACTTTAACAGTTGTAGAGAAAAGGGAATTTCAGCCAGTGTCATTTGTATGCAATTAGTTCCTGGTGAAATTCCCTCTTCATCACAACAGTTAAAGGTGCAGGCACTATACTAGAGTGACCATATACAAAAGAAGGCAGGGCCCCTGCAACTTTAACAGTTGTGATGAAGGGGGAATTTCACCTGGAACTAATTGCATACAAATGACACTGGCTGAAATTCCCTTTTCTCTACAACTGTTAACGTTACATGAACCCTGACCTGGATTTTATCTGGTCACCCTTCCTTTTGTTGTCAGGTTGTTAATTTCCTGTTGCAGCATTAAATGCTTGGGGCCCCTCTACAAGGATTCGCTTTTGCGCCCGGTTAGGCAATTATGCGCATAATCGCAGAAGCACATTTACGCCTAATACCTCTGCACGAGAGGCAGCGAGAGGCAGCGAAGCGCATTACGGGATGACCAAAATGCGCTTTACAAGTCGTTAATGCGCATAAGCGCTTGTTCACATAGGCAAAATGCGCTTTAACAGCCGGAGCAAAATAAAACTCGCTGTTTAATGCGCATTCGATAATGCGCATAATCCGGGAGATAACGCGCCTCTGCGCCCGTTTTGCGCTCCGCTGGTGTGAAGGTAAAATTTATAATGAGCCTTCAAAGAGCATTAAAGCGCCCTTGTGGAGGTAGCCATTAATTCTTATTTGCCTGCTGCCTCAGTTTGCCTGTGTGTAAAATGGGTTTCTTCCTTTCCCACCTCCCATTGCTTTCAATAAGTGGGCTATGCCACAAACTGCTTTCTCTGTGTTATTCTGGAGAGGTTTCTGGGGGGGGGGATGTGCATAATTGGAGAGATAACGCACCTCTACGCCCGATTTGCACTCCGTTCTTGTAGAGGTAATTTTTTTAAAGCGCCTTGAAAGAGCATTAAACCTCTCTTGTAGAGGTTTCTGGAGGAGAAAATGTGCAAGAAGAGAAATCAATTTTCAGTCCCACTGAGCCACACCAAGCTGTCATGTGCTGGTTGGATCAATGGCTGTTGGGCGCCTATGCCTGGTGGAAGGAAGTGGCCAGCTCTGTTCTTTGCCTTGAAATCAAACCACTCCATTGCCTACTGCAGGGACCAGGTATTCTGGCTCCAGCCTTGAGGGCTCTGTTTCAGTTTCCCCAATTGCAACATGAAGGGTGCGTGTTTCTCAAGTATCCTGTGCAATGCACTATCCTGGCTTTTTAGAATATGTAATTATAGGGGCACATGGTTGAAAATATTCACATGGTGGTTGCGGTGGAATCCACAAGCCCTTCACTGTATTGACTGATATTTTGCTTAAACTGCTGTTTGTTGTCTGATTACTGTACAATTTCTCCAGGAAGCTGATGGGTTATGCCCTCTGCCTCAACACGGTCATAATGTAATGGTCCGTAGAGTCTGGAGGCCACATTTCTCAAAATACCCTATTGTAACTTTTGTCTCTGACCTTAGGAATTGGGCTGCCTTCCTCTGAGGGAGGGGGAGGGGGAGGGAGACACCCACAAAGAAAAATTGAATTGGCAAACACAGGAGGATGAATGGTTACGTTTTGAACCCAGTTCTTTTGTGCCACACTGCCAAAGGTGGCTGCATTTTCACTCTTTAACTACCCCATTAAATCACCTGTTGCTTGTTAGCTGCATGTCTGTGTGGTAGCTGGACGCCACCAGGGTTTTTCTACAGGTTGATAACACTGAAGCAGTCTGAACCCAGATTGAAATGGGCCTTTTCTAAATAATATGTATCATCCAAGACCACATGGGGCTGAAAAGCCAACACATACTCCAATACCCTACCCCAAAGTGGAAGTTTGGAAACTGACTAGTAAATGTTACAGATCGTTGGGTTTGAACTTGGTAACTTAATCAGAGTTTCACCGATGCCTTCTTTAGGGCAACGGGAGGAGCTTAATGCGACCATTATCATGGCCCTTTACAGAGAGTCATAAGCGGAAAACGAAAGAGCAACTTCTGCCCCAAAGAAAGTGCCTTCTGATTCAGCAGTGAGAGAGACAACAGGTGAAGGGAAAAGAGCAACCAGGAGGCATTGAGAGGCAGAGAGGATGGACATGGCATGGGGCAAGCCGGCATGGGGAAAGCCAGAGCTTACGTGCATGAAGACGGGAGACTAGAGGCTAAGCACAGAGGCCTGTGAGTTATTTTTCTTAATGACATGGAAGAGGAGGTGCAGGGAACTCTTATCAAATTTGCAGACGACACAAAATTGAGTGGGACAGAAACAAACTTCAAAGTGATCTTCATAGGCCGGAGCGCTGGGCTGAAAACAACAGGATGAAATTTAATAGGGATAAATGCCAAGTTCCACACCTAGGAAAAAGAAACCATTTGCACAGTTACAAGATGGGGGATACTTGGCTCAGCAATACTGCAAGCGAGAAGGATCGGAGTTGTTGTAGATCACAAGCCGAATATGAGCCAACAATGTGATGTGGCTGCAAAAAAAGCAAATGCTATTTTGGGCTGCATTAATAGAAGTATAGTTTCCAAATCGCGCGAGGTACTGGTTCCCCTCTATTCGGCACTGATTAGGCCTAATTGTGACGATTGCATGCAGTTCTGGGCACCACTCTTTAATAAGTGTGCAGACAAGTTGGAGCGTGTTCAGAGGAGGGCAACGCGGATGATCAGGGGTCTGGAAACAAAGCCCTATGAAGAGAGAATGAAAGATCTCCCGCATTAGAGGCATGCAAAATGCAACTGGTCATCTTGTGGATTCCTGCATTGAGAAGAGGGTTTGATTCAATGGCCTTAGAGGCTCCTACCAACTCTACTATTCTATGATTCTATGATCTCAGCAAATTCCAAGAATTTACTGAAGCTGTGACCTGTTCTGCATACCACATTTTAAGAAGGACTTTGATAACCAGGATGGTGTGGGGTCATAGAATCATAGAATCATAGAAGAGTAGAGTTGGAAGGGGCCCATAAGGCCATCGAGTCCAACTCCCTGCTCAATGCAGGAATCTACCTTAAAGCATACCTGACAGATGGCTGTTCTGCTGCCTCTTGAATGCCTCTAGTGTGGGAAAGCCCACAACCTCCTTAGGTAATTGGGTCTGGAAATCACATCCTGTGAGAAATTATTGAAAGAGTTGGGTATGTTTAGGCTGGACAAGAGAAGCTGGGAAGAGAAGACACGGCAGCTGCCTTCAAATATCTGAAGGGCTGTAACACATGAGGTGGAGCAGCCCTGTTATCTCTCTTCCTCCTAAGGGCTGGCCTGGAACCAACCAGAATAAACTGCATAGAAACAGGTTTTGGTTAAACATTCAGCGAAACGTCCTTACATAAGAACTGTTTAGAAGTGGAACAGGCTGCCACAGAAGGTGGTGGGATCTCCTTCCTTTGGGTATTTAAGCAAAGGCAGGAGGGCCATGTGTCAGGGATGCTGTAGCTGCCCTCTGCATTCAACAGGAGGCTGGACTGGATGGCCTCCATGGTCCCTTTCAATTCTATGACTTGATGATCTGGCCATGTCTGCATTGCTGGCCTTTCTGTCTCTCTGTCTTGGGGTACATCTAGACGGTCCCTTTCCATCATGGTGGCTTCAGATTGGTGGCAGCTGGGTTACATGATGCTGCCGCCAATCTGAAGCCATCTAGGGGAAAAGCCCCAAGGGTCCACACTAAAAAAGTCAGGCATTTAGTCCAACTTTTTTAGTTTGGAGCGAAGCGATGACAGCATTTGCTGTCTGACGCTTTTTCTCTGGTGCTTCTTGGAGGCGGGTCAAGTCTATGGCAAACACTGATTGGTCACCTTGGGCTGGGCACAGGAAGGGGTGGTGCAGCAAGCCATAAGCTCACTGCACCACCTCCGCGCTTCCAAAAAAACCACGCCTCCTCGGTCCTCCCCCCTTCTGAAAATTAAAAAATAAAACAACCTAAACTCCGCACCTCCTCGGTCCTCCTGCCCCAAATGAAAAAGTAAAAAACAACAAAACTTACCTTCAAAGAGGCAGCGGCAGCAAGAAAACTTCAAAGAGGCAGCAACGTGTGTTGCTCCGCCTGCCGCCGCCGCTGCCGCCCTTAGATATCCACCCTTCCCTTTCTCTTCTCCCCTGCTGTGAGTCACACTCAGCTTTGGTGACAGCCTGCCAAGTTCAACTGTTCATTTTGGCATCTGGAATTAGCACCACGGAGGAATTCTCCTTAATTAGTGGCAGAAGGGAACAGGAAGGGGTGGCTTGTTTTCTTTATAAGCCAAACAGCATATTGTAGAGAGTTATAAATAGGCCCTGGCTGACTAGGAATCCATTGCAGAGATTTCAGAAAGTGTGATTTGACTAATTAGGTAACTTTCTTTCTAGGTCCAGCTGTGGGCTGCATGTACTAATATTGCTGGTGGAGAGCAAATGCAATTCAGTGGGACAGGTCTTGAGAAAGAAGGAGGCACAACATAAACTAATCCTGAAAGAACATTTTGGAAATCCCTCTGGAAGTACTCTGCTCCTGCTGCTGCAGGCACAACATCCACCACGAACTCACCATCTAATTCAGAGGATACATGAAGTTTGGGGAGGAAAGGGGGCTACACTTTACAGGGGTATCATAGAAAAGCTACACAGCTGCCCTGCCTGCTCACAGAGAATTCACATGATGCACAGAGCATCCCATAAGCAGGCTGGGGCCAGCCCTTCATTTTCGCGGGGGAGCAGGGAACGCTATTATCCCATTTTGTTCCCTGTTCCCAGGATGGCAGCGAGATGGGCTGCTAGTGTGCCCGCCCATCCCGGGCGCAGCCGCACTTACCCGTGAGTAAGCGCGGCTGCACCGATGGCCATGGGGCTGCACCTCGCAGCTCCAAGGCCATCAGGAGAGGGGGGGGACCCGATTTCACCATCCCCAGGATGGCGGGGGGAGGGGCGTGATCGCATGCGGGTATATTTTTTTTAATATTCACAGTTGTGGATGAGCGTTCATGTGCTCTTCCTTGGATTGTCAAATGAAAAATGGCCGCTGAGACGTGTGATGGCCAGGGAGAAGCCTGGGCCACCACATTCGTGATGTGGCTTCAGCATGCTGAAACCCTATGGTGTGGAAAGGGCCGGTGTTTGTAGCAACCCCCAAATGGAGTTTGTCATAGGCAGATGGCTGAACCAAATGATACCATCTCACTGCCTAGCTGTGACCAAGATAGGGGAGATGGTTTTGATGGAGAATATAAAAGAAGCCTGGTAGAATGGAGAGAACCAGTGGGATGTGGTCACCTCTGTTTACAAACTATATGGGAAGAACAGGGAAGTGTGTCAAATCAGAGAGGTGAATCAGAGAAGTCCTGGAAATTGTCTATATGCCCTGTTTAGCCCGTTCCGGCTGTGCAGTGGCACTGTGTTGTTTATATGACACAGCTGCCACCTCGCAGCCACCACAGGCTTTCCCCCCAAAATTGTGCTTTTAAAAAGTTGCTGACTGTTAATACGACAATGGAATCAATGACCTAGGGAGGTCATGTTCTCTCCCACATTAGAGGCATTCAAGAGGCAGCTGGACAACCATCTGTCAGGGATGCTTTAAGGTGAATTCCTGCATTGAGCAAGGGATTGGATTCGATGGCCTTGTAGGCCCCTTCCAACTCCACTATTCTATGATTCTATAACTCTATGATTCTATGACTTACCATGACTTTTCCCTTGCTCCAAGGTCATCACCGTCGTTCCTTCATCTGTTGGTGGTGATCTTGCTTTGGATTGAGGCTGGGGTGTTCCGGGGGCAGATTGAGGCACAGGGTAGGTTGCAGGAAGCACGGGAATCCTAAGCAGAGGGCAGAGGGCAGGCTCAACAAGCTGAATGTCCGCCTCCTGTCATCAGGGTTTACTATTCCCATTGTGCAACTGTGATGATGCAGGGTTTTGAGGGAATGAACAGCCAAAATGGCATCATAAAGACCCCCCCCAGTATGTGGTTGAGATGGTGGTGTAGGGAGGAGTGTGGTAGATTTGTTAGGCACTGGGGGACATTTTGGGACAAGTGGTATCTATTAAAAAGGTACAGGCTCAGTTTGAATCAGGATGGAATGAGACAGCTGGCACTTAACATAAAAAGGTGGCAGAGCAGCTTTAAATTGTACCCGGGGGGGGGGGGGGGGGTTGAAGGCGAAAATATTTCTGATTGCCCAAATGGGGATAGGATACAAATGGGCTATGTGTGTATGGTGAACATGATAGCTAGTTAAAGAAGTCAAAAAGCCACATGGAACCGTCTGGAGGGGGACACTGTATGTAGGTGTTTCTATGCTTATGCTAGAAGCCTCTGAGCCAAGATGGAACATTTGGAGTGTTTAAAACAAAACACCAAAGGAGAACAGAGGTAGTGAGGATAACAAAGAACCTGGTGTTGGATGTCATGGACCATTCACAAGGCAGGCCTTGTGAACTGAGAGTACAAAGATGGAGAATTGTTGTGAGAAAGTTCTGTGTCAGTCTGTGTCTCTGTAAGCTTATCTGTTGCTGTTTCTCGTGGGAGGTTTGCTAGCCGAGGCTTTGAGCTGGGAAGTTTCCTTGAGAACAAATGTATGTTTGGAGAAGGTGGGGGTTATCTTGCAAGCTGTCTCTCACATGGTGTCGTCATCAAGAGGAGGTAACTGTGCCACCCTGTTGGCACATTAGTTGGGATTACAGGCCTGAAGTCCTGTCAGTCAAAGTGGTTGGAATAGCCAGCCTCCAAGCTATAAGAGGAATGAGCACAGGGGAAGCCGTTTGCTAGGAATCATCTGTTCTACCTTGCCATGAATACTCCTCGTGTTTGGGATTCTATCTGTTTCGGAGATGTTGGATGCACTCTGTACATGTTCTGTTGCTATTTGGACTTGGAATTTCTAAGGACTGAAATGAAAAGTGCTCTGAGGCTTTTCATAGACTTAGACTTGCAGATTGCTGTTCTAGATTCATGTTCTTTAGCTTGAGAGAGTGCTTTCCCTCCATGGAGCCAAAGTACAGGCACAGGGAAAGTTTCCTAAGCTGACTGTTGCTGTTCTGGACCTGTGTGTGTGTGTGTGTGTGTGTGTGTGTGTGTGTGTGTGTGATCTGCGAGAGAGCCTCCACTCAGAGCCTTTGTTACAGGCAGAGGGGTTTCCTGGGTCGAAGAGGTTCGTGCCTTGACATCTTGCTTACGTGATCAGCTCGTGATTTCCGGCAGGCTGAGTCTGATTTGTGCAAGATGAATCTGTCCTTGCTGGGCTTCATGCATCCCTGTGCTGGAGTATCTCCTTGAGCTCTGCTCTTGTTCCTGATGAGTCTGTGTGTGTCACTGCTGGTGACTGCTCACATGGGACAGGGGCAACTCTACACGTCTCTCCCCCCCCCCCAAGTGACTGCTGTTCGCATCAAGCCATTTGAACCTAAAGCTATCTGGCCGTCATCAGCTTTAAGTGGATGTATGCAGAAATGAAACCGTTATGCTTGATTTCTGTGTGATTTCACAAATAAAAGAGGTCTCACCGTTTTGGAGTGTGTTGTCAGTTTGCCTAAGTTTGTGAGCAGAAGCCTGGAGTTGGGCTTGGGTCACAACACCTGGTGTAGTTGAAAGAACCAGCGGAATATGACTCCATTGTGGGAATGCTGTGGACATAGTATATCTTGACTTCAGCAAAGCTTTTGACAAAGTGCCCCATGACATTTGGATTAACAAACTAGCGAAAAGTGGGCTAGATGGAACAACTATTAGGTGGATCCACAGTTGGCTACAGAATCGGACTCAAAGAGTGTTTATCAATGGTACCTTCTCACACTGTGGGGAGGTAACGAGTGGGATACCACAGGGCTCAGTCCTGGGCCCAGTGCTCTTCAACATTTTTATTAGGGGTGTGCACCAGATTGGGTCTGATCCACGATCTGGACACGATCTGGGGGAAATCGGATACAATTATCCGATTTCCAATCCCCACATCTGGATCGTCCGATCTGATCCGAACCGATCAGGAAGGACCCGATCTGGTTCGGATAAGATTGGAGGATCGGACCTCCTCCCGCCCCTCCCACTCCTTACCTGCCGGGGCCGTCCACTGCCATCCACTGCCGCCCAAGCACCGGAGGGAAGCAAGCCACCCTGGCAGGTAAGGAGTGCGAGGGGGGAGGCAGGAGGGCCCCCCCACTTACCTGGCAGGGCAGCCGCTTCCCTCTGGTGCTCAGATCTACTGAGAAACAGGCTTCATGGCCTGCCTCTCAGTAGCGCACTTATCAAATTTGCCTGCCTCTCAGTAGCGTGCTTATCAAATTTGCAGATGACACAAAATTGAGTGGGATCGCTCAAAACCTGGAAGACAGAAACAAACTTCTAAGTGAGTTTGATAGGTTGGAGTGCTGGGCTGAAAACAACAGAATGAAATGTTATCATTCCCCTGAACACTATGCTCATGGTGATCTCGATATGGAGAATGAAATCAGGGAAGTTATTGTAGTAATGAAAGAGTTCAATTACGCTCACATAGACTATAGAAATACATGTTCCAGTGATGATAAAGAGGTAAGACTTTTTGATACCCTAAATGACAGACTCTAGAACTGATCAGAGGGAAGGAGACTCTGGACCTAATCCTAGAATCCTAGCATCATAGCATCATAGAAAAGTAACAGTCGGGAAGTTTTTCCTGATGTCCAGCCGGAATCTGGCTTCCTGAAACTTGAGCCCATTATTTTGTGTCCTGCAATCTGAGTTGATCGAAAAGAGATCCTGGCCCTCCTCCATGTGACAACCAGGGGCAGTGCCAGGGGGACAGGGGGTGGCAAGCACCCCCCAAACAAGAAGCTTGCAACCCCAGTTGCCACCCCAGTTGTTGGGAGAGCACCCGCATAACCCTGCCTGCGCCAGGAAGGCTCGCCCAGGTGAGGCAGCCTTGACTTTTCCTATCCCGAGAGATCCAGGGCACTGCCTGTAAGGGCTTTCTTCTCCCTTCAGTAGCCATGCGGTGCCTACACATCTGACAAACTACCATGATGCCTCACCAGACGTGCAGGCGCCGCATGGCTACTGAAGGGGGAAGTAAGCCTTTACAGGGAGTACGCAGGCTCGTTTCTCTAAGCTGCCATCTCTCACCTTCCCCAGAAGGCTCTCAGGCACCTGGCTGTTGCTGCTGCTGCTGCTGCTTTTGCAAGATCAAAACCTGGCAAAGGATTGGTGAGTTTCAAATGCGTCCAGGGGCAGGAAAAGAGGCTGCAGTGCAAAATACCCAGACAGGCGAAACGGGAAGAAACAAGGTTGAAAAAGCCCCCTGATCCACCTTTCTCCCTTTTGGCTACTATCCTCCTTCCCCTGAGCAAGAGAGCAACCCTATCCCCTGATGCCCTCGAGATATCTTGGACTACAATGCCCACTATCCCTATGGTTGCGGGGTGGGGGTTGCATGGGAGCATCTCCCCCTCCCCTTCTCTGGAAAGCCACAAAGGTCCCCTACAAAATGCAGCAAACCCCAAAGGCAGCTTTAGAGTTCAGGTGGGTTTTTTTTTTAATGGGTGGAAAGCGCTTTCCATTGTTTCCTTGTTTATGTGTCCTTGTTTCTTTATTTATTGCATTTATATTCCTCTTTATTTTCCTCCAAGGAACCCAAGGTGGCGTACTTTAGGATTCTTCACATTTTTATTTGACTAAGTTGCTTTCTACATTCCTTTGCCCCAACATGTTATATTTAAAATTTTATTTATTTATTTATTGCAGTTATATTCTGCCTATTTTCTTTCAAGGAACCCAAGGCAGCATACATAATCCTCCTCCTCCTCCTTTCCATTTTAGCCTCCCAACAACACCTCTGTGGTAGGTTGGGATGAGGGTTTGTAACTATCCAGAGTCACCCAGTGAGTTTCTGTGGCTGAGTGGGGTCTAGAACCCGGATCCTCTGACTCCCAGTCCAACCCTCTAACCACTACACCCACACTGGTTCTTAGGAGCTGTCTAGCCAGCTCAGTCCGAGCAGGCTCTGTGTGAGTGCATGGAGGTGGCTGGGCAGCAGCAGCATCTGCTAACTGACTCAAGACTCATTGTGTTGGGTGGGGGAGAGTTTCAAGAATATCACTATCATCATCCTGGTATGATCTTATTGCTTTTTTAAAATGTTTTTTGCTGCTGGTGGTTGCTGATCTCCTTTGTTCATTTCTGGGTGGATAGGAGATCATTTTCTTGCCGTGGGGGCACGTGTGTGAGAGAAATGGGTGTTTTCCCTCCCCCTTTTGTTTTCAATGTTGCAAGGGGGGTTGCTGAGGTGAATAGTTTGTAAATGTGGGCCTAGAATCCATTTTGTTTTGCTGTATAATGAAACTCAGTTTTATTTATTTATTTATTACATTTATATCCCACCTTTTTTCCTCCAAGGAACCCAAGGCAGCATATATATTCCTCCTCCTTCTCCTCTCCATTTTATCCTCACAGCAACAGCCCTGTGAGGTAGGTTGGGCTGAGAGCCTGCGACGGGCCCAAAGTCACCCAGTGGATTTCCATGGCTGAATGGGAACTAGAACCCGGAACTCCCGACTCCCAGTCCAGCACCCTAGCCAATACACCACACTGGCTCTCCTTGTGAACATATAGTTTTAAAAAATCCTTTCTTTCCTTTTTGTTGTGTGAGTTCACATATATTCCTGGCTAAATTCCTCCTGTTTGATGGGGCACACTTTTTTTCCTCCTTAAACCTGTGATTATGTAACCCAAACTGTCTCACTTGCAGTCATTGGCCCCCTCCACAAGGATGCGCTTTTGCGCCCGGTTCGGGGATTATGCGCATTATCGCAGAGGCGCATTTACTCCTAATCCCTCTGCACGGGAGGCGGCAAGAGGCGGCGAAGCGCATTAATTGATGTCCAAAAAGCGCTTTACATGTAGTTAATGCGCATAATCGCTTGTTCACACGGCGAAAATGCGCTTTAACGGCCGGAGCAAAATAAAAGTCGCTATTTAATGCGCATTCGATAATGCGCATAATCCGGGAGATAACGCGCCTCTGCGCCCGTTTTGCGCTCCGCTGGTGTGAAGGTAAAATTTATAATGAGCCTTCAAAGAGCATTAAAGCGCCCTTGTGGAGGTAGCCATTAATTCTTATTTGCCTGCTGCCTCAGTTTGCCTGTGTGTAAAATGGGTTTCTTCCTTTCCCACCTCCCATTGCTTTCAATAAGTGGGCTATGCCACAAACTGCTTTCTCTGTGTTATTCTGGAGAGGTTTCTGGGGGGGGGGATGATCCCCTTGGCTCGTCCTCCAGTGAAAGCACTTTCTGCCCCACCAATTAGGGTTAGGTAACTGAGTTTTGGGGTGGGGACACTCACTCATAACTGCATCACACTTATAACCCCTGATACCTAAACGTATTCTTGGCAGTTCTCCAAACTGTACTGCAGAGCCAGTTAGGACACCCGTGGAAGAATTAATCTGCTTATTCCATGGATCTCTTCCTTTTTTTCTCAGGACAGTAGGCCAGGAAAAATGAGAGGGGGAGAAAAGAATCTGTACCTTCTCCACATCTTCCTTTTTTCTCCTCAGAGAATAAAGGCCCCCTCCACAAGGATGCGCTTTTGCGCCCGGTTCGGGGATTATGCGCATTATCGCAGAGGCGCATTTACTCCTAATCCCTCTGCACGGGAGGCGGCGAGAGGCGGCGAAGCGCATTAATTGATGTCCAAAAAGCGCTTTACATGTAGTTAATGCGCATAATCGCTTGTTCACACGGCGAAAATGCGCTTTAACGGCCGGAGCAAAATAAAAGTCGCTATTTAACGCGCATTCGATAATGCGCATAATCCGGGAGATAACGCGCCTCTGTGCCCGTTTTGCGCTCCGCTGGTGTGAAGGTAAAATTTATAATGAGCCTTCAAAGAGCATTAAAGCGCCCTTGTGGAGGTAGCCTAGGACAGGAATGGGGGTTTACTATGAATGTTTACTCAATTAATCCCACCATATTCAAAGCCTCTTATTTCTTTTATTCCAAATTACAAAGGCAATGGATTGCAATAAAAAAACACCCAGCTTCATCAGGAGCTTCATCTTCAAAAACTTCATCTTTTGGATCTTTGGACTAGTACTTCACATGCATTGAGTTTCCTGGGTGTACAGGGCCCAGGTGCTTTAGTTTGCTCTTACTTTCCTTACACTACCTTCCTGGTTCTGCTTGCATTGGTTGAAAAGTAACTGCTTTCTAAAGAAAGTGTTCTGTCTGTCTAACTATATGTCAAGGAAATACTTGTGTAGTGAGTGACTCTACCTTGTTTGAAAACCTTTTTCCTTATGGTAATTTGGCTAATACATGCTGTATTTTTTAAAACATCTAAATTAATTCATTAAACAAAAAACCTACAGTTAACAAAAACAATGTTAAGGCTCTACAGTTTCCAACCAAGCACCAAAAAGCAGGGAAATTGGGAGTTAAGGCTCACAAGCCTTAATGCCACATCCTCCCTAAGGAGGCAGAAAGTGCAAGTGAAATTCTCATTCTCCCAAAGCAGATAAACCATGAGGACAGGGTGGAGAATATGATATGCAGAGGTGACTGTGGGGTTGTGGAAAACTGATCGCGAACAACTTAGGGCCACCTACTTCTCTTTTTTTGTTTAGAGCAGCCCTTCCCCAACCTGGTGCCCTCCAAAGGTGTTGAACTACAACTCCCATCATTGCAAGTCAGTATGGTCAGGAATGCTGGGACTTGTCATCTCAAATTCCTGGAGGGCAGCAGGATGGGGAATGCTATTCCATACCCAATACCAAATACAGGGTCTGCCCAATATAGCAGCACTCTTGATAACAAAAGGGGCACTATTCATTACAGATCTAGAACCAGAGCATGTGCCAGGCACTTCCAACTTTTAGTCAATATCCTGCCTTTCAAAGAACCAATGTTTTTTTTCTTAAAATGTATTTATAAAAAATATACTGTTCACTCCCCACAATCCCTGCACAATACATCATCTCATCAAAGCAACAGTGGAGCAGAAGAGGTTTAGTTTGGCTGTCTTGAACACCTTTCAGATGAGATTAGTTTGCAATCCTATACCTCTTGGGAGAAAGCCCTAGTGAATTCAGTGGCACTGACTTCTGAGAAGACATGTATAGGAGTCAACCTTCTCCAGCCTGGTGCTCCCCAGATGTGTTGCACTGTAACTCCCAAGTTATGTGTTATGGGGAAGACAAAAATCAATTCATACTTAATTTTAAAATAATACTTACGCATGAAAGTATGAGGTGGTAGCTCTGCCTTTGATCTCACACTGCTGAACAAGTAAGAGAAATCCTTTATCTGATATTCAAGAAACAGATATCCTATGCCATGTGTTGAAAACACAGTTGTCTATGTGTCTATGTGCTTCCTTCATGTAGTCTTTAACATTGGGAACTTGCTGTATAGCATGGATTTTTAATCCTAGAACTCATTGGAAATAACGACAAAATTATTTTTAACTCATCATGGTTATTTTCGATTACAGGCTCTACTTGTTTAACTGACATTTACCTATAATTATAGGCAATATACAGTATAGTTAGCAGGTGAGGTTAATCACTATCAGCCCCTGCAGTAGGAACATATAAAACTTCCCTTGAAACACGTGATTGAGATCACATCATTGGTTTGGAGAAACGGAGGTCAGGAGTATTTCTCAAGCACTCGCTGTAGGTATGTAGATAAAAATATCTTACATTCCTAGTGTATTTATTTTACTTTGGGACTGGGAAAGCATTCAGTATAGAGAGAAATATTTTAATTTACTATCTGCAGGCTTTTGCTTGTCTGGGGGAGTGATGCAACTCGTATTTTTTCCATGATATTGTCAGGCAGCCCCTGTGCTCAGATAAACAATTGAACTACTGAACAGCTTGTGCTGGGTAATAACATCTTTTACTTATCTTCATTTGTATATATATTCTGTATTCTGTATTTGTGTATCCTGTAATCTGTTAGTGTATTTTTTTCATTAGTGTTTGTATATTTGTTTTTAGAATTTAAAGGCCACTGAGGAAGACCCATATCGTCGAAATGCGTTTGGCCTGCCTCTTTTATAAATTTGTATAAAATATAATTTTTAATAATTTCTGTATACCATTAACATTTTTGGAAATATCTCGTTTGTGGTTTTGGTTAAGGCTAGCACTCTAGTATAGTGCCTGCAACTTTAACTGTTGTGATGAAGAGGGAATTTCACCAGGGACTAATTGCATACAAATTACACTGGCTGAAATTCCCTTTTTTCTACAACTGTTAAAGTTACATGTGCCCTGTCCTCCTTTTCATATGGTCAGCCTAAATATACAAAAGTTAAAAATATAATTAAATACTTTTCAATATTAAAGCATTTTAAACATTTTAAATACATAACAATTTAAAAGTCAAAGGTATAGACAGAGGTCCAGATGATTTGCCAAAGGCCTGCTGGAACAAAAAAGGGTTTGTCTGCATCCAAAAACACATCAAGGAGGGAGCCAATGTAGACTGCAAGGATTAGAAAGAAAATCCATGTGTGTACACTATGCAAAATAAACGACAGCTCAACTGTTTCTAAACCTTATTAGAAAAACAGGGTGACTAGGCTGAAACCAATGTTGTAGGCCCAGAAGCACTTTGAAAGGTTTCAACGTTGTACTTAAAACTTAACACCGGCCCAAACTAATCAAATGAAGTGTTTGAAGCTTTCAACTTATAGCAGTATGGACCAAACTCTTAGAAAAGTGGGAAGGAGCACTGTGTATGTATGGGGTGGGGGATAGAAAGAAAGGTATAGCCACCTATTCCCAGGAGAGATCTGAAGATCAGGTTGTCATGGATCCAGAGGAACCACACCCTGCTTCACCAGGGAGCAAAAGAGCAAACTGGCCTTATGAAGATAGCCCAAAATACTCTCAGAGCCAAAGGAATGCATGTTCCAGAAGAGAAAAGAGAAACTCTTCTTCTTCACTCAAAAGGTCTGTGCTATAGAGGCAGCGGCCATTTCACTCACCCACCCCACATTCTAAGGCAGGAGGGAGGGGGGAGAGCGACGCTACTGAGCGTGTGTCAGTGTTGCGTTATGAGGGAAGATGGCTTGACTTGAATGAGAGGTTAAAATAGTCCTTAAAAGTCAACCGAAGGGAATTTTAAAAAAACGAAAAGCTTTCCATCAACTACAGTCAAGGAGGAAGAAGACCCCACCACTGGATTAGTTAATAAGGCTCTAGAAATTATGCAAATTGCGAGCACAAAAAGTCTCAACCCGGAAGTAAATTTTACAAAATCAGGGAGAGAGGTTTGTATTCCTTTTCTACCTTAAACTGCTCTCCTTCCCTCAGTCTTTCACCAATCTTCTTGAAATTTTCAGGTAATGTAAAACAAACATTTCTTTCTGGCACCTGTAAATTTCAGAAAGGTTGATGAAACATTTTCGATTTTATGGCTGTTAGAATGATCCCCCCCCCAATTATCACTTTAACATGGCGGAATGTGTTTTTTACTGACGGCCCTTAACAATGGAGGCACGGCTGTGCCTCCATTAATATATGATTTATTTCAGAATGTATGGCTAGGATGGCATTTTTAGTGTGATATACCATTATTTTTCTTTCAGAGATCTTAACATATGGGATACAGCCCGCCCACCTAGAAATATACTTTGCCCCTTCTGTGCCCCCCCTGATTTTTTTTTTTCTGGTGCCGCCACTGGTGACAACCTTTCAAGTATTTGAAGAGTGCTATCATGTCTCCCCTCAAGTGTCTCTTCTCCAGGTTAAACATGCTCAGTTCTTTCAGTCTCTCCTCATAGGGCTTTGTTTCCAGACCCCTGATCATCCTTGTTGCCCTCCTCTGAACATGCTCCAGCTTGTCTGCATCCTTCTTGAAGTGTGGTGCCCAGAACTGGATGCAATACTCAAGATGGGGCCTAACCAGTGCCGAAGAGAGGGGGACCAGTACCTCACACGATTTGGAAGCTCTACTTCTATGAATGCAAACCAAAATAGCCGCATTACAACAATTCCAAGGTTCTTCTCGCTTGTAGTATTACTGAGCCAAGTATCCCCCCTAACATTAGGACAAAAATAATTTTCAATATTTTAAATACCTCCAAAATAGGAAAATGGCTTCAGAAGTAGTTGGATCCCCTGGACTCCAATCAGATCAAAGGTCCATGTGGAACCACCAGGAGCATGATGCCCTCCAATGACCTCAGAAACTGGGCTGGTTGGTAAGGGAGAAGGCACTTCTCTCTCAGATATCCTGGTCCCAAGTTGTTTAGGGCTTTGTACACTACTACCAACACCTTAAACCTGGACTGGTAGCTAATAGGTGGTCACTGCAATTCCCTCAGCAATGGAGTTAGATGCTGAAAAGAGGCATCTCCTGACAACAACAGAACTGTTGCGTTCTGCACTAGCTCCAGCTTATGGAGCAGCCTTAAGGGCAGCCCCAAATAGAGCACATTGCAGTAATATAGTCTTGAGGTTACTAATGCCTGTACCACTATCACCAAACTATTCTTGTCTGAGCCACCGCTGCCACTTGAGTCTCCCGTGACAATGATGTTGTGTGTCATCAGCGTACTGATGGCATTTTGCTCCAAATCCTCTCATGACCGCTCCCAATGGCTTCATGTAGATGTTAAACAATATTGGGGACAAAATGGTGCCCTTTGGTACCCCAGAGCTTTAATTGCTAGGAGGCCAAGGAATGGTCACTCAACGTTACTCTCTGAAATTGACCTTGCAAGTAGGACTGGAACCACTGTCACTTAGTGCCTCCAATGCCCATCCCATGAGGAGGAGACCAACAAGTAAGAAACAATAACAAGTTGGAAGGGCAGGACACCACCGTGGGCCCCAAGAAAGGTGTCCGAGGACGCAAGGGTGCCCATGGGTGCCATGTGGCCTACTCCTGCTTTAGATAGACAGGACAACTGGGGTGGCCACTTGCATGTTGACATTGCCAGGTGGCTTTTCAGTTGCCTGTTTTGCTGGGTTTGCACCATCTCACATGGCAGAACATGTGCCCTGATCATGCTCTTATCTGCAAAGCAGTGGGCTTATTTTTGTAGCTCCCATCCCCCTCCCCCAGTGGTGACAAATTGTACCTGAAGGATGAACTTTTTAAAGGCTGAAGTTACAGCCCAATGCTGCCAAGTGAAGGAGAATTGT
The DNA here is from genome assembly GCA_029215795.1 of Anniella stebbinsi. Classification (NCBI taxonomy): domain Eukaryota; kingdom Metazoa; phylum Chordata; class Lepidosauria; order Squamata; family Anniellidae; genus Anniella; species Anniella stebbinsi. Next base: position 45,016,186 of record JARDYH010000007.1, on the reverse strand, counting down.
TGCTAAAACAATCCATTTATAAATCCATCTCTCTCTCTCTCTCTCTCTCTCTCTCTCTCTCCCCTCTCCCCTCTATTCTTATCCTTGTTTCCTGGCAGTAACTATAGTAACCAAGCTCCAGGCAGATTCACAGAGCTTTTTCTGAGCCTTGAGTTCTCCCACCACATCTCTACCACTCCAGAACATTAATTGCCAAGGAGATCACCCCAGTTCCCAGTGAACAAAGTAGTGTGTGTGTGTGTGTGTGTGTGTGCGCGTGTGTTTTACACATGTGCACTCAAAGTCCTCTACCAGCCGATTCCCACTTTTTGAAGGCAATGCCGATGTGTTTGGTGGATGCTGATGGCCATCACCTGTTCTTTGTCCCAGCACATCGTGTCCAGAGATAGAATGTCTCTGAACACAGAGGTTCCATTTCGCTGCCATCAATAATAGCTGATGGTAGCTCTATCCCCCTTCACTTTGGGTGCTTCCAGAGGAGGCATTTGCAGGAGAACTGTTATGCCTGTTTTTGTTTGTTTGCTTGCTTGTTTGTTTGCTTGCTTGCTTGCTTTATTACATTTCTATACTGCCCAATAACCAAAGCTCTCTGAGTGGTTCACAACAACTAAAACCACGAAATACAGCATGATTAATTACAATATAAAATGATTAATTACAATATAAAATTATATTCACTGTATTATTCCTAGGTCACTCACATTTAAATGGGGTCCATTTAATTTCCTTCTGAGTTCACTGTTTACAATCCCTTCCCCTGTCTGCCTTTTACCATATGCACTGATTATAAATTCTCCATAATATTCTATGCATCTGATGGAGCTCATGAACATCTTTGCCAGAATAAATTTGTTAGTCTTCAAGGTGACACACGACTCTTGGGGTCTTAACTGCAACAGACTAACATGGCTACCCCTCCGGAAGTCACCCTCCTCTTACCCTCTCATAATTTCCCAGCACTGTTTCCATCTTTATGCTTATGAGAGAAACTTCACTAAGAGAGCAAGAGCAGAAGAACAACACAAAATCTCTGGCGTTTGGATAGGAAGATGTGTGATGGGGGCACTGTGGGGGGGGATTTGTTCCTGGGGATGGTGGATTGCACGTTGGAGATGCCCATCCAGTCTTGATTGCTTTCCCTGTATTGCCAGTGAGAACCATGGGGCATTAGCAGCCCCTTAATTAATTGCCTCCAGAATCTAACTCCCAGGATGAGCTGTCTTTAGGGTTCCTAACAGGTAAGTGTGCCATTGAAGTATATGATTAAACTATGCTCTTTGAATTAGATTTTTTAAAATAGCTGTTATCTGATCACAATGAAACAAAATTGCACAAGAAGTGTACCAATTTTTGTAACTGTTTGAAACAGCTTACTGATGGGGTAGGGGGACTTGCTGAGGCTCTCTGCTGTTGTCGTTGTTGTCGCCGTCTGTCATCATCGTCGTCTGCCCCCGCCCCCGCCCCTTGCAGCAAACGTTGGAAATTCCCCTCTCCTGAGACTTCTCTATTTCACATTGCTGCTTGATCATGTTGCTGATCAGGGAGTGGGGGTGGCGGAATCTGCTCGCTGCTGGGGAAGGAAGAACCATCCGGCAGCACCTGTTGAAGCTGAGCAGGGAGGAAGAAATTGCAGTTCAAGGAAAGCGAGGTATTGTGGAAAGGGGGGAGAGGAGGAGGAGGAGGAGGAATTGTCCTTTCCCCACCCTTGTATCTATGTCCCATCAGACTGCTGCAGGTGGCCCAGAGCAATATGGAAGCACTAATGTGCAGACAGTCTGTTGCAAATCGTCACTTACATTAGAGAAGTGATGATTTGGTGATTCCAGCCTTCCACCTAGAAGCACCCTTTGCCTAAATCTTTTATGAAGCCATCTTAGCAAGTGCTTATCGCACCAGGGTAGCCCCAGTCAAGCTGTGGATAAATTCCTGGCAGTGAACAGTTGAGGGCAAGATGGGGAAATACATGGCATGAACTTGGAGGTTGTGAGAGGCATATGAACTTGGAGGTGGTGAGAGGCTGAGCCAGGTATATTGTTCCCTCAGAATCAAAATGGACCTTGAAAGCCAGATGCATATCTTAAGAATTCACATTCCAAGTAGACAGCCCGGGTTGATGTGCTGCTCACTGCCTCCCCTCCAAGCATTTGGATGCAACTCATCCCTGAGCCGGTGCCAGCATCTCCAGCCCTGTCCATCATACTGTAAGCATCAGCCCTGTCTCCTCACAGAGGAGGCTGAGCCAATCTCTCCCTCATGGAGTCGATGTGCCTCCCTTTAAATAACACCAGCCATTGTAAGCACTGCATATCAGAGTTAAAATCTCATTATTATGAGCAGGAAGAAGAGTTCTGTGTAATAAATTCTTTGGGGTGCAACCATGTGAGTGGCACAAGAAAAAAATTATGAACTTGTTAATATGGTTTCACAAGGATGTTCTGCTCTGACTTGGGGGAAGCTGCCAGCAGTGTGGCCAGCATTGGGTGGAGTACTGCTGGTAATGTGAGGCCTCCTGCCATTCACCTGCACTCCAGAGTTGCTGGGGCAGGAGGGGGGTCTATGCCAGGCTGCCAAGCAGTAACTGGGTAGAAGTCAGTAGCCTTGTGCAGAGCCGTTGTGCCTGATAGTCCTGGGGAGGGGCATGAGTGGACCCTGTCTGGGGGCTCAGGCAAGCCTCCAGATACAGCTGAGGTGGGTAGGAGGGCCCTGGATGTCTGTGAGTGGAGCCTGCCCTCTCCTCCCTTTGGAGGTGAGAGGCTCAAGGGTGTTGCTAGGCACCTAAAAGATTCAGGGCTCAGGCCCATAGGTCACAAATCTTCAGAAAATCTGCATATGCTAATTGATATCTATATAGGCAGATTCAGAAGTAACCACTAGGATTTATTTAAATTGCACAGGACACAAAGCCAGTCATTTAATTTCTCATCCAAATTTTCTCAAACAGAACATTTGTACCTTGACCCAGAGCACCCCAAACCAATGGGAAGCATGTTCATGTTTTTAGTTTAATTGCCACACATCTGGGCCCCTGGACAATAGTTCCAGGGCTGGGGCCCAGGTCTAGGGATGCCCCTGTTCCTTGACTCACCTATCTGCAAGTCTCAGACCAGAAGTCCAGGCAAGCCCCACAGGTTCACTTGCCAAGTTAGGTCCACTGTGCAGTGAAAACAAACTGAACAGCACAAAGGAGGGGCACAGCATCAGCTATATTCTTCTGGACTAGATGGACCATTGTTTTGAGGCCTCACCTCATAGATTTTTAGAGGTGACCCCCACAGTTTCTCCACAGTCAGTAGCTAAAGTGCATTGCAGGAAACGAGGGAACTAAGCAGGATGGATTTTCAGGACTGGTTTAAGGTCCTAAAAAGCCTGTTAGCCAATGTGTCTGTTGCAAGACAAGTCCCAGTCATGTTCAGCTGCAGTCAGGCTTGTCATTAGAGAGCCCATTAGCTTGATGGAAAAACAACCTGCACATAAGCACACAAGCGCAGAGCAACTGAGCAGACAGGATGCTTGCGAGCGCATTATGAGAACAGATGGCATTCATCACCAGCTTCTGCTCTCAGACCCATGCAACCTCTGCCCCAAGGCACATGTTTTGCATTGGCACCACATGGGTGTAAATTCTGCCTTTGCTCCCTCATTGTCTATTTTATTTGAACATACCCATTTGAACCCCTTGGAAACCCTGCCTGTAAGATTAGCAGCAACTCAAGCACTTGGCTGGGTGGATAGCCAGGGATTGATTACTTGGTCGTGCTTTTGCATGCAATGACCTGCAACAGACTGTAAAGTTACTTTGTTGGCAAGACAATGATGGATATGGAATGCAAAATAATGACAAGAGAACAATGCATGGGCCATCTGGACACCAATGTGCTGCTTCCGCCAAGGAAGGGAATGCATTAGGAGGGGGCCTTCTAGCTAAGTAAGGTGGCTTTGGGGAGCCATTCTGTGGGAGGAAGTCAGCTGCAGGCAAGGCAAAGGCCAACCTCTGTGGCTTTTTAAAAGAGCTCTATCAATGCCCATGATGACCAAGGATGGAAGGTTATCCCCTATGATCCATGTAGATCATTGTTCTGAAAAGTCTAGAAGTGTCCCTAAGGGTTTAAACAAAATAAAAAAAAACTGCAAAGCTTCAAAAGGAAATATGCAATGTGTCAAGTGGAAGGATAATTCTCAAATTGGGGGGATTCATTTCCCCTTCTCTCCCCTTGTTTTGGTCAATTTGTATGAAAATGGCACACATCTTTGAGATACCCCATGGCAAGAAATACATTTTGTTGTACTGCTCTAATAGTCAGGAAGTTTTTCCTGATGTCCAGCAAGTATCTGGCTTCCTGTAACTTGAGCCCATTATTCTGTGTCCTGCACTCTGGGATGATCAAAAAGAGATCCTAGCCTTCCTCGGTGTGACAACTTTTCAAGTATTTGAAGACTGGAATCATGTCTCCCCTCAATCTTCTCTTCTCAAGACTAAACATGCCCAATCATTTCAGTCTCTCCTCATAGGGCTTTGTTTCCAGACTCCTCATCATCCTCGTTGCCCTCCTCTAATTCCCTCCAGCTTGTCTGCATCCTTCTTGAAGTGTGGTGCCTTGAACTGGATGCAATACTCAAGATGAGGCCTAACCATTACTGAATAGACAAGAACCAGTATCCTTCATGATTTGGAAGCTATACGTCTATTCAAGCACCCAAATAGTATTTGCTTTTTTTGTAGCCACATTCTTATATAATGATTTAAAGAATTCTTTATTGTTGGCTTTGTTGTCGTTAGTGATATACTCAAAATGCTTTTTTGCATCTTTGTCTCTCTGCATCGTCTATGTGCAACTTTGTGCTCTCTTTTGTTTTCCTCATTAGGGCAAGACTTCCATTTTCTGAAAGAAGCCCCCTTTTCTCTAATAGCTTCCTTGACACTGCTTGTTAACGATGCTGGTGAACTCTTGGGCATATTGCTACCTTTCCTAATCTGTGGTATACGTTCTAGCTGAGTTTCTGTGCTCCTGATTGCTGATTCAAGGGGTGTGTCCTGAAAACTGCTGCTGAAAGCTGCTGAAAGCTGTTAAAAGCTGCTGCTGGGCCTGGAAGGGTGTAGCCTGATTGTCTCAACAACTAAGTGGGTGGGGAGAGTTATTCTGTTTCTTGACTCCAAGCTGAGCAGAGCAGAAGAGGAAGCTGCCCAAGTTGGACTAGAAGGAATATAAGGAAGAGAGCTCTCAGAGAACAAGCGAGCAGAGCGAGCAAACAGGGAGAGCAAATAGGAGTTTGTCAGGGGGAGTGTAGTGTAGTGGAAGAAGAGACCAACACAAAGAGGAAAGAGGCCTCAGTAAATCCAGGAGGCTGCCTATTCTGAGCTTCCATGTTCCCCTGAGTGCTGATTCAAGGGGTGTGTCCTGAAAGCTACTGCTAAAAGCTGCTGAAAGCTGCTAAACGCTGCTGCTGGGCCTTGAAGGGTGTGGCTTGATTGCCTGATTGCTCTTAGCAACTGAGTGGGCAGGTAGATTCATTCTGTTTTCCAACTCCTAGCTGAGCAGAGAAGAGAAGAGGAAGTGTGGCAGGGGAAGTGTGGCAGGGGAGGTAAAGGGGGAGGTCCTTAACAAAATCCCAACACAATCGGAAGGCAGAAACAAAACAGAAATAGAGACGATGGCTGGAAAGGAGTCTCTAGTGGTGGTGACCTGCAAAGTGTGTGCAATTTTCGTGTTCCTGTCTGATATCAACATGGCGTTCACCTGCAACAAGTGCAAGCTGGTTGCACTATTGGAAGAAAAAGTGAAAGTACTTGAGCGGCGAGTGTCCACCCTCCAAGGAATAAGAGAAGGCGAAGAGTTCTTAGACAGAATGGTGGAACTGCAACAGGAACAAGAAGCACAAGAGATTGAAGAGCAACACCAAGCTGAAGCAGAAGTGGAGAATGCTGAGATGAGGAAAGCCAACAAAGAGGAAAATCCTTGGAAAAGGGTGACAGTAAGGAGCAGAAGAACACTCTGCACCAGTGGAACTATTAGAGTTATGCAACCGCTTTCAGCTACTGGAGGAAGAAACTGGAGGACAGCCTGCAAGGGAGAATTACAGGGGACCCCATGCAACAGTGAGCAAGAGGCAGAAGGTCAGTCAACCAAGAAGAAAAGAGTAGTCATTGTGGGAGACTCCCTGTTGCATGGGATTGAAACCCAAACATGTTGCCAGGTATGCTTGCCAGGTATGCTGTCTCCCTGGAGCACAGATTAGAGCTGTAACTGAAGGGTTGTCAAAGCTCATAAATCCCACTGACACATATCCTTTTCTTCTCATCCATGTGGGAACAAATGATATTGCCAAGTGGAGCTACGAAGAAATCGCATCAGACTTTGAAGCTCTGGGAAGGAAACTCAAGAACTTTGGGGCCCAGATAGTTTTCTCATCCATCCTCCCAGTTCTTAGAAGAGGATTAGAAAGGGAAAGAAAAATACTCCAGGTGATTGACTGGCTACAAAGGTGCCGACGTGAAGTATTTGGATTCTGGGACCACGGCTACGCTACTTGGAACATGGACTGCTGGCAAGGGACAGGTTGCACCTCGCAAGGGCTGGGAAGAATATGTTCGGCCACAGCATGAAGAACTTCATCAGGAGGGCTTTAAACTGAATCCCACAGGGGCGGGAGACGTAAACTTTGAGGCAACAATGGATGAAGGGTTATGCACCATAACAGAGAGAACAGCTCCAATAGTGCCCCAAAACAGGCCAGACAAAAAAGTAGGAAAGAAGCCAGACTACAGGAGGCATGGCTTCCGTCTTATGGAGTAGGGAGTGGATTATCTTGGCTCCCAGTCTGAGAAGCTTTTAAAAGCAGGAATCCCTTTGAAATGGAATTGGATCTGTAAGTAAAAAACTGTGATTTATGTGGGAAACTTGGCAGCATACGGTAGCGTGATAATTGGGCTATTTGCAGAAAAGATAAGCTTGGCCTGGCTCTTGAGTAAAATTTGGCTGGATGCCAAATGTTGAAGAGTGATAAAAAGTTCAAACAGAAAGATTTACCTGTTTGGACTAGAGCAAAAAAGCATCCATCGGATAATTCTTTAAATCGTCTAAGCAGGATTGCTTTGGGAAAAGGAAAAATGAAACTCAGCCCTCAGAAAGATGGGGGCAAGAAGGCCAGAAGGGTAGAATCGTTACAGACAGGAGATGGCACACAGAGGAAGGCAGGAGCTGTTCCCAAGGAGATGAAAGTTGTGTCTGGAGACTCACAGCAGGTTGCGGGGGAGATGCAGCCTTGCAAAACATGATGATTGAGAATAATCAAGCTTTGGTTAAAGAGCTGAAGAGAGAAATCATGCAGGAGGTGACAGGGAAGCTTGATAAAATGACTAAGAAAATGGAGGCAGAGTTTAAAGCTGTTAGAGAGGATTTTAAAACAGTGGATTCAAAGCTCAAGCAAGTACAGGCTGCAACTGAACCATGTACAGTGAAACTGCAGGATCAAACTATAAAACCCCAGCAACTTCAAGACCAAGAAAGAAGAGCCAATATTAGGATTAAATTTTTCCAGAAGTTTCTGCAGAGAACCCAAGGATCCTGAGAGGGAAAATTATGGAACAATTGACACCAGATATGGAGTGGAAAGAAGAAGATATTCAAAGTGTGCACAGGATTTCCTACAGAACAAGAGGAGAAAGACCAAGGGATATTGTGGTGAAATTTGCAAATTACTACAAAAAAGAGCAGGTCATGATAAAAACAAGACAGATGACTGGACAATTGAATTATCAAGAAACTCCAATACAAGTTTACAATGACTTATGCTCACAAACAATTATTTGGAGATTAGAAGTTAAGACCTGCACAGAAATCCTAATTAAGAATGGGATTAATTACAGTTGGGGCTATCCAGTTTTTTTGAAATTTATATTTCAGAGAAAATTTTACAAAATAATATCTTTGGAACAAGGTGTAAAGAAGGTTGAACCCAAAGGCAATCTCCTAACAGGAGTATGCAGGACTCAGAGAGACAAACCAAGACTCACTTATTTGAGATACACGTCTTTATTAGATTAAGAGCAGGTCAAGCAGTCTAAAAACTCTTCATCTACAGCAAGGCCCCAAACATGCAATACAGAGACAGTTTACCAGTTACCCCAGCCGGGCTGACTCTTTGGACTTCTCCTCGGGAAAACCAAGAACCCCGGGCTATCTCCCACGCTGGGCTTTATCCCTCGGCTTGGAATGTCCCCCCTCCCTTCTCAGCGCCAGCGCTCCTCTCGTCTTCACACCTCCTACGCCAGCCTTGAAGTTTTATGTGTGAGATAACCCAGTTCTTCCTGGCCAGATCTGTCCTTGAGCCATCTATCTCTCCACAGGTGGTCAAGCCAGAGCCCTTTGTCTTACTAATTACCTACTTCTATCTAAAAGAAACCTTTAATATTCTCATGCCTGCTCCTTTCCCTATCCACTACAAAACCCACTATAACTCAGCGCAGTCTATCTGGTCTCCTTTACACAAGGAATGGAGTTGTTGAACCAACTGGGATTACTGGCTGAAGAAGGTTCGAGTCAGCGGGAGAAAAAAGGTCAAGGAGAAGATTTGGGAGCAGTAGGAGGTTCACAGTAAATGACTGGAAAAGAGTTGGAAGTTAACAGAACTGAAGGAAGGTTAACGTTTTTAAGGATAACAAGGATAACAACAGAACAAGCAAGAAGAGACCGGGAGGGAAGATCTATTCCTGACCAGTAGCTGAGAGGTCGCCTCCCCCCCCCATGGGGTTTGAAGAAGCCATGATCGGGTTTAATCCTGGGGAAATGTGGGAGGAAGTAAAAGTTATTGTTGGGGTTGTTTTTGTGGGAGGAGGGGGAAGAGGGGTATGTGTCACAATAAGGGATCGGCAAAGGGCAATGCAACTTAAAATATGGGGGTAAATTGAGAGTTACAACATTGAATGTTAATGGGCTAGGATCGGTACTTAAAAGGAAACGAGTGGAAGCATTATTGAATAAGGATGGTGCGGATATAATTTTTATTCAAGAAACACATAAAAGAATGAATAAATGAGCTTAAATTGAGCTGGTCAGTTATTTATGAGAAGGCTTATGGAACTTCAAAATCAAGGGGGGTGGCAATAATTATTAGGGGTGTGCACGGACCCCCTGGATCGGATCGGGACCCAGATTGGGACCTCCAATTTTGTCCCGAATCGGATCAGACAAAATTGGAGCCCCCCCAGACCGGATCCAATCTGATCCCGATCCAAAAATCAGACATCCGATTTTTGGATCGGCTGCCATTTCCCCCCCCCCCATAGACTTGCATTGGGGGAAAGAAAGCTTTCCCCCAATGCAAGTCTATGAGGAAAAAATGGGGGCGAGTGGGTGAAGGGGGCCTAACTCCCCCCCGGGGCCTTCCGCTGTGGATGGCCCCGGCAGGTAAGCCCCCTCCCCCACGCTCCTTAACCCCCTGGGCCCGTCTGCTTCCATCTGCTGGCATCCGCGGGTGCCAGCGGATGGAAGCGGACGGCCCCGGGGGGTAGGCCCCCTCCCCCTCGTACTGCTTACCTTCCGTGGCCGTCTGCTCCCATCCATAGACCTGGCGCGCTACCTAGAGGCAGGCCGTGAAGCCTGCTCGCAGTCGTGGCCAGCGGTGGACGGGAGCGGACGTCCCCCAAAGGTAAGCGGCGCATGCGGGGGGCCCTCCCCCCTCCCCCCTGCTTACCTTCGGGGGACGTCCGGTCCCGTCCGCCCCTGGCCGCTATTGTGAGCGGGCTTCGCGGCCTGCTCCTGAGTAGCGCGCCAGGTGATGTCATCATGTGGCACGCTACCTAGTGGCAGGCCGCGAAGCCCGCTCGCAGTAGTGGCCAGTGGCGGACGGGAGCAGACATCCCCAAAGGTAAGCGTCGCGCGGGCCCCCTTGCTTACCTCCCCGGATGGTAAGCCCCCTGCCCCCATTGTCCGCTTCCATCAGCAGGTGCCTGCTGGCACCCGCCGATGGAAGCAGCAGCGGGCGCCCGCTGGATCCGGACCTTTCCGGATCGGATCGGATCGGATCGGCCAATCCAGCGGTGAGATCGGAAATCAGATAATTGTATCCGATTTCCCCTGGATCGGATTTGGATCATGGATCGGACCTGATCGTGGATCGGACCTGATCCAGTGCACACCCCTAATAATTATATCAAAAAAATGTGGATTCAAAGTTGAGAAAATTTTAAAAAGATGATAAGGGAAGATTTTTAATATTGCAAGGATTAGTGGGTGAAGAAGAATACACATTAGTCAATGTTTATGCACCTAATGAAAATCAGATTGAATTTTATAAAAAAATTATGGTGGAAATGGAGGAAATTCAAAAGGGGAATATAATAATAGTAGGAGATTTTAACATGGTATTAAATAAACAAAAAGATAAGTCTAACCCCACAATAGATGAAAGACATAATGCTATTACAGGCTTGAGTAAGATTATGAATAAAAACGAACTGATAGATGTGTGGGGAGTAATGAATGGAGATGAAAAGAAATTTACTTTTTACTCTGCGAAGTATGACTTATTCTAGGATTGATCATGTTTTTCTATCAAAGAATCTGATTTCTAAAATAATAAAGAGTAATATAGGACTTATAAAGGTCACAGAGCATGCATTGGTGAATGTAGATATTAAATTTTTAAAAATTATAAGGAAGCAAAAAGATGGAGATTAAATACAAAAATATTTAACTATAAAAGTATAATGGAAAAAAAGTATAATGGAAAAAATGGAAAAAGAAATACAAAGTATATGGGAAATTAATGAAAAGGGGTTTTTCTAATCAGGCTATAGTGTGGGATACAATGAAAGCTGTAACAAGAGGGATTTGTATTAGAGAGAATTGTAATTTGAAAAGACAACAAGAAAAATATAGAAAAAAATGGAACAGGAAATTAAAGGTTTGGAGACGAAATGTATAAGGTATAAAAATAAACAGATTTTTGCACAATTACAAGCAAAAAAAAATAAATTAGAGGAAGAGGACCTGGAAGAAGCCCAGAAAAATTTGATATATTTGAAAAGAGAATTCTTTGAATATAGTAATAAAAACTCTAAGATGCTGGCCAGATCCACACAATCAAAGAAAACAAGGATTTTAATTGGAGTAATTAGAAATAAATTAGGGAAGTATAGTAATATAATGAAAGATAAATTGGAAATATTTCAGGAGTTTTATCAGGAATTATATACTGCAGGAGGTAGGTCTCAGGAGAGGATTGAACAATATGTGGAGAAATATTTAAAGATTAAGTTAAATGATATAGATTTAATGGAACGAGGTGTCTTAGAGAAAGAAATAGAAGAAGTTATTGATAAATTGAAGGGGGGGGAATCCCCAGGAATGGATGGGTTGGGACCAGAATATTATAAAAAAATTAAGAAATTATTGGTACCAAAATTGAAAGTGTTGTATAATAAGATATTAGAAGGTGATAAGATCCCACCATCATGGGGACAGTCCTTGATAGTATTAATTCCAGAAACAGATAAAGAGTTAACAGACCCGGGTTCATATAGACCTATTTCTTTAATAAATCAAGATGCTAAGATTTTTACAGCGATAATGGCAAAAAGAATGAATACTTTTATGTATAAATATATTTAAAAAGATCAATGTGGATTTATAGTAGGGAAGCAGATGCCAAATTTGATTGGAAGAGCATTGAATATGATAAATATAATTTTAAAAAATAAAATGAAGGCGGGCTTGATAGCTTTGGATATTTTTAAAGCCTTTGATTGTGTGGAATGGCCAGCTTTAAAAACAATAATAAAAAAGATGGTTTTGGAATAAAATTCAACTTTATTCGTGAAATAGTGCAGTAGTAATGATACATGATGGGGTAACACAACAAATATCCTTAGCCCGAGGAACTAGGCAAGATTGACCCCTTTCCCTGATTCTATTTGCAATAGTTATAGAATTTTTAGCTAATGTAATTAGATAGGATAAAAGTATGCTTGGGATAGGTAATAAAGAAAAAATTAAGAAAAGTTTGTTTGCAGATGATACCTTGATATAAATTGAGAATCCAGTAGAAAATATGGGGAAAATAAAATCATATTTGAAAGAGTTTGGAGAGATATCAGGTTTACAAGTTAATTGGGATAAATCAGAAACGATGTAATTTAATTATACAAAAGAACAGGAGAATGTGTTTAGTAAAAAAACATAGAGTTAAGGTAAAGAATTTGATTAAGTACTTGGGTGTAAATATTACAAATAATTTGGATGTTAGAAGAGGAGAATTTTAATAGATTAGATAAGGAAGTTAAGAAAAAATTAGAAGACTATAAAAAAATAAAATTATCATGGTTTGGTAGAATAGCGATTATTAAAATGAAAATTTTACCTAAGTTTAATTTTTTGTTTAGAATGTTACCAAGTAAGATAACAGAGACACAGTTAAAGAAATGGCAAGTGATAATAAATAATTTTTGTAATGGTAAAAAGAAAGCGAGGATAAATAAAGGGAATTGGTATAAACCTCAGAAAAAAGTGGGACTAGGTCTCCCGAATTTAAAGGGTTATTATATAGCTAATCAATTAAGACATGTAATAGAAGAGATTGCAAGATCAAGTGTAGTAAATTGGTTAGAGATGGATAGGCAGGAATTAGAATGGATGTTAGAAAATATATTTTTTATCAAATTAAAAAAGATGATGGAAAGAATAGAAAATCCAATGTTAAGAAATATTATTAAAGTTTGGCAAAAATATAAAAATAAATTATTACCAGATATTTCTCCAATGAATCCAGTGGTGTTGCTGGAAGATTTTCCAGTAAATTTAAAGAAGGAGTTAGAAATAGTGTTTAAAGAACAGAGAATTATTAAAATAAAAGATTGGTGGGAAAAGATGAACACTAGAGAACAAATAGAAGAACTTTTGAGAGGGAGGAAATTAGCTTGGTTCAAAGTTATGCAATTAGAACAATGGTGGGTTAAATGAAAAAAACATTAAAGAGCTACGAAATTATACAAAATTTGAAAGGATGATTATCATGAGAGAAGAGACTACCCCTCTAATAAAAATGTTAGAGGGGTAGTAAGTGAAATTTATAAATTTTTGATGGAAGGGGAGGAGAAACATGATCATTTGAAAGCATTATGGGAAGAAGATTTGGAAGAACAAATTAACGATAAAAAATGGGGGAAATATGGGATTTGCATACTTTGAAAACCATGTCAGTAAGAATAAAAGAAAATTATTATAAAATAATATGGAGGTGGTATTTAACACTGGTGAAATTAAATCAAATTGATAAGAAACATTCACAGCTGTGTTGGAGAGGCAGTTAAGAAGTGGAAACCTATTTCCATATGTGGTGGACTTATAAATATGTACAGATATTTTGGTTAAAAATATTTGAAGAAGTGATAAGAATAACAGATTTAAAGCTTGAGATATGTCCTAGGATAGCATTGATATCAATATATGATAAAGAAGGAGAACAGAATGTTAAAGATTTGATTACGAATTTAATGACAGCAGCAAGACTAATGATATCTAGCCAATGGAAAATGCAAGGCAACTACCAAATAGAAGAATGGTATAAAGAAGTATGGAATATTGCCATAAATGATAAATTAACAAGTAATATTAAAGTTAAAAGAGGTATAATAAATAAAAAAGATTTTGGGAATATATGGGGATTATTTGTGGATTATGTATTGAAAAAAAGGGAAGGGGTGTAAACCGTCAAGGGAATCTATGCAATTTTGGAAACATGAGTAAAATATTTTTTTTAAAGTTTATGTTGCTGATCCCGGTGTGGGGTGCACTGTAAGGGGATATATGATTTGTAAGTGATGGGGTTTCTTTATAATTATTATTATTATTATTATTATTATTATTATTATTATTATTATTTATTTATTACCCGCCTCTCCGTCTGGATCGAGGCAGGGAACAACAACATGATAAAATACATAAAACTGATTAAAACATGACACATATTATTAAAACTGCATTAAAACATCCTAAAACATCCTAAAAACATGTGTATGTGTATGTATAGTATATAAAACCAATAAAAATATTTTTTTTAAAAAAAGAAGCCAGACTACAAAGCACATGGGCTTCGATGTCTATATACTAATGCCCAGAGTATGGGAAACAAGCAGAATGAACTTGAACTCTTAATACATGAAGGCAAATACAACCTGATAGGTATAACTAAAAGTTGGTGGGATGACTCCCATGACTGGAGTGTAGCAATTGAAGGACATAACTTGTTCAAAAAGAACAGAAGAAATAGAAAGGGAGGTGGAGTCGCACTTTATGTTAAAAATACATATCCCTGCACAGAAATACAACAGGATGAGCCTGGGAGCCTCATCGAGAGCATCTGGATTAGAATAAATGGAGCAAGGAATAAAAGAAGCATGATAGCTGGAGTCTACTACCAACCACCCAATCAAGGCGAAGATGAGGATGAAACTTTTGAAAAGTAAATTGCCAGTGTTTCAAGGAAATCCGATGTAGTAGTAATAGGGGACTTCAATTACCCCGATATCTGTTGGGAGACAAATTCTGCCAAAAGTGGCTCCTCCAAGAAATTCCTGACGTGTGTGGCATGTAGAGGAAGGAACTAGAAAGAAAGTAGAGGAAGGAACTAGAGGAACAGCTATCCTTGACGTGATACTGACCAATAGGGAGGACTTAGTGGATAAAGTTGCAGTTCTGGGAACTCTGGGGGAAAGTGACCACATCATACTTGAGTTCTTGATTTTAAAGGAAGCAAAAGCTGAGTGAAGCAATATACGTACTCCGGATTTCAAGAAAGCTATTTTAATAATCTCAAAACTATGATAAGTAAGGTCCCCTGGTAAGTGACCCTAATGAGAAAAGGAGTCCAAGATGAGTGGTAGTTTTTTAAAAAGGAAATTTTAAAGGCCCAATTACAAACAAATCAAACAAGTAAAAAAAGTAGAAGACATCAGAAGAAACCAATGTGGCTAAAAAAAAAAGCTTAGAGATGACCTGAAAATTAGAAAGGATACATATCGGAAGTGGAAGGAAGGCCAGGCTACAAACGAAGAGTACAACCAAGTAGCATAGAAGTGCCAGAATGGTATCAGGAAGGCTAAAGCTGAGAAGGAGCTGAGGCTAGCGAGGGATGCTAAAAGCAATGAAAGGCTTTAATCAGATACGTGAATAGTAAAAGACAGAGGAAAGAAATGGTGGTTCAACTGCTTCATGAGGATGGCAAATTGGTAACAGATGACAAAGAAAAGGCTGAAGTGCTCAATTCCTACTTTGGCTCAGTCTTCTCTCAAAAGCGGGTCTTTGACCCCCCTGGAAAAAGTGAAGTACAAGCTGTCAGGGCAGGATTGCAGTTTGAGATTGATAAACAAATGGTCAAGGAACACCTAATTTCTTTGAACGAGTTCAAATCTCCAGGGCCCAATGAACTGCATCCTAGAATGGCAATGGCAGAGAAATATATCTAGATTCATTTGGCAGGCAAAAAAACCAAGAGTTAAATATAAAATATTACAAGATGCACGGGAAAGGAGAGGCTTAGGTCTTCCAAACTTGAAAGCGTATTTCTCTGCCTGTTGTTTGTTAGGGGTGAAAGACTGGATATTGTTGGAAAAGAAGAGATTACTGGAATTAGAAGGGCATGACGTAAGGTTTGGGTGGCATGGATACCTGTGGTATGACAAAGCAAAGATTAATGTAGAATTTAACAATCACTATGTGTGACGTGCAATCCTGAGAACATGGAATAAATATCAGCCCAGATAGTATCAGAAGGTCCCACTTTGGATATCAGCCCAAGAAGCAAACCATAGAAGAGAATTGTCAAGTTTACATGAGTGGTTAACATATTATGATGTATTAGGTGTGATACAAGGGGAACATAAATTAAAAATAAGAGAGGAGCTAATAAAAGAAGGTTATGTATGTCAATGTTTTTCCTATTGGCAAATTGTGGAAAGGTTTAAAATGGATATAAAAACGTGGGGATTTGAACAAACAAAACCTGAATTTGAAAAGGTATTATGTACAAATGATGAACATGTTATTTCAAAATATATAAGTTGCTGTTGAAGTTTGAGACAGAAGATGAACAAGTGAAAGATTGTATGATAAAATGGGCACGAAATTTCAGGTACAATATAACAATGGATCAATGGGAAAAATGTGGTCAAAAGATTTAAAATTTACAATAAGTACCAGACTACAAGAGAACTTTTATAAGATGATGTATAGATAGTATACATCTCCATCACAATTAGCTAAAATGTATCAGGGAGTCTTGGGAACTTGCTGGAAATGTGAAGAACAAGAAGGAACTTTTTACCATGTATGGTGGACTTGTAAAAAAGCAAAATCTTTCTGGATACAAATTCATTCTCTGATGCAGAAGATATTAAGGACTAATATACAACTGAAACCGGAATACTTTCTCTTGGGACTAATGGACAAGGAGACGAAAAGTAAACATGGAATTTTAGTTTTATATATGATGACTGCAGTGAGGCTGTTATATGTACAGAACTGGAAAAATACAATGTTACCTACAATGGACGACTGGATTTTGAAATTATTGAAGATGGCGGAGATGGCTAAACTCAAATCAATAATTAGAGACAAGTCAACAGTTAGATTTAGATTTGAATGGAAACCTCTTATAGATTATGTGAGGGAACAAGAGAAAAATGACTTATTCATAAAGGGAGAAAGAAAAATTAGATTGCTGTGGAGAAGATCAGAACGCGCTGTAACTTGATTGAATACCTCTTTTAGTGTGTAGTTTTTGTTGTTTTGTGGGTGTATGTATTTTGTATATGTTAAATGTTTTTTATGTTTGGAAAAAGTATAAAAAAACTTAAAAGGAAAAAGTGAAGTACAAGCTGAAGGGGCAGGATTGCAGTTTGAGATTGATAATCAAATGGTCAAAGAACACCTAATTTCTTTAAATGAGTTCAAATCTTCTTTTGAAGTCTAATGTGACTGTGTTGGACTTCCTTGGCAATTCTCACTTAAATATTTATATTACATCTGATAGCACTGCAGTCACTGTTTCCAAATGGTCCAATGACACCTGCATCTCATACTAGGTCCTGGTTGGTACCACTTACCATTGAATCCAGGGTCACCTGCCCACTGGCTGGTTCCATGACAAACTGTTCTTGGACACAGTTGTTGAAGTTATTGAGAAATTTAACCTCATGAAGCATTTTTCCAGTCAATGAGGGGTAACTAAAGTTTTAAATATTGCAATATTTTCCTGTTTGGATACCTTCCTGATTTTATTTTCCATCTCAAGAATATGCTGAGCATTTTCAACTGGGGGACATTAGCATGCATGTTCTTAATACTACATTACTATGGTAGCCTGATATTGTCACACACCTGTGGAGGTGTCTGCCCCTTTTAGGTTTCCCAGTCTGCTTGACACTAGGGACGTGCATCGGTTTGGGTCTGATCCACGATCCGGAGCCAATCCGACCAAAATTGGATAAAATTATCTGATTCCATTCCCAGCTTCTGGATAGTCTGATCTTATCCGAACCAGTCCGAGAGGACCCGATCCAGTTTGGATAAGATCGGAGGATTGGACCTCCTCCTCCCCCTCACGCTCCTTACCTGCGGGGGCCATTCGCTGCCATCCGCTGTCACCAACGGGCGGCAGCAGATGGTAGTGGATGGCCCCGGCAGGTAAGCCCCCTCCTCCCCCTCGTGCTCCTTACCTGCCAGGGCCGTCCGCTGCCATCCGCTGCCATCCGCTACCCCCTTCTACTGAGAAGGGGGCAGTGGATGGCCCCGGCAGGTAAGGAGCATGAGGGGGAGGAGGGGGGCTTACCTGCCGGGGCCATCCACTGCCATCCACTGCCACCCGCGGGCGACAGCAGATGGCAGCGGACGGCCCCGGCAGGTAAGGAGCGTGAAGGGGAGGAGGGAGAGGGCCCCACTTACCTGCTGGGGCGCTCGCTTCCATCCGCTGCTCTGATCTACTGAGAACAGGTTTTGCAGCCTGCCTCTCAGTAGCACGCTGGTTGATGATGTCATCACCTGGCGTGCTACTGAGAGGCAAGCCGCGAAGCCTGTTTCTTAGTAGATCAGAGCAGCAGACGGAAGCGGGCATCCCGGCAGGTAAGGAGCGCAAGAGTGGAGGAGGACAAGGGCCCCACTTACCTGCCGGGGTGCTCGCTACCCTCCGCTGCTCAGATCTACTAAGAAACAGGCTTCGCGGCCTGCCTCTCAGTAGCACACCGGTTGATGACATCATCACCTGGCGCGCTACTGAGAGGCAAGCCGCGAAGCCTGTTTGTCAGTAGATCCGAGCAGCGGACAGAAGCAGGCACCCCGGCATGTAAGGAACGCGAGTGGGGGGGAGGGACAGGGAGGGGGGAAGTTAGGCCCCCACTCACCCACCCACTGCCATGTTTTCCATATAGGCTTGCATTGGGGGAAAGCTTTCTTTCCCCAATGCAAACCTATGGCGAAAACACTAAAAATTTTGGCCGATCCGAAAATCAGACATCCGATTTTCGGATTGGGATTGGGCCGATCTGAGGGACCTCCAATTTTGTCCGAACTGATTTAGGACAACATCGGAGGTCCCAATCTGGGTCCCGATCTGATCCGGGGGGTCTGTGCACATCCCTACTTGACACTATGCCCTTGTCCAGTATGCCCTTTCCTTTTTCTCCCCTGTTTACAGCCAGAGATGACCATGCCTCAGTGATTCTTTCTGTTCCACTATATCTGGTTTCTTGTTTAAAATCAGGCACTCTAACTCTCCCATTTTGGCTTGGAGGCTTCAAGCATTAGTATAGATAAACCTATACATAGTGTCCCTCCCCAGATGTCTCTGACATGTGCATCTTCTGCTATGGCACTTAGTCCTCTTAGACTGACTATCATGTTCATGACATGCTCATGGCCTCTTCCCTCCCTGTTCTCATTTGGGCAATTCAAAATATTCTCATCTTCATCCCCTAGGAATGATTCAAATAGAAATGGATGTTTTCCAGCTTCTGTCAACTTTCCCCCAGGGTTTAGTTTAAAAGTTGTTCTGCCACTTTTTTGTAATGCTAAGCACCAATAGTCTGGTTCCATTCTGGTTCAAATGAAGACTGTCACTCTTGTACTGGGCTGGCCTGTTTCCAAATATTCCCTACTGCCTAACAAATCTATAAACCCCTCCTTTCTACACTGCTGTGTAGAATCACAGAATCACTGCTGTGACAGAATCTCCCACTATCACAAGTCCCCTAGAGGCACATCCTTGGAGCGAGAGGATATTTGTTCATCTCCTGAGGAATGGGTCCCTTTTAAGGAATCATTTCCCCCTTCCTCAGACTGATGCTCTTCTTCCCTGAGACCCCCATTCCCCATGAAAGCAGAGCCTGTCACCCAGAGATTGGGATGCCTCTATTACATCCCCAGAGGTCTTACCCAACAAGCGCTCTAATTCTCTCAGTTTTTCTAGGTCAACTGCTACCGATTGGGAAGCTCCTGCTGGCATTGGGTTCCCCCTGCTGAGCTGAAGGGCTTAGCCTCTGCCCCAGGTGTATTGGAAGTGCGGAAGATTGTTGTATTTTGAGGAGATAGTGACATGATATCATCTTTTATGCCTGCTTTTCCTCTTAGGCCTGGACCTTCAGGCCTAGCAAAGGGTTAAAGAGCTTTCAATGTTTTAGCTAAATCTCCTGATCTTCAAAGCCACATCTGTCTTGGGATAGCACAGCCTTGGGATGCAGGTCCCAGCTTGGCTGCTGTCCACTCGCTTTTAGTGATGGAAAGCAGGGAGGGTCTCTCTCTGTATCAGCTTGGCTACTAGCCATTCACTATTAGCAAAGATAAGGAGTACATTAGCATCAAGATTGGAGCTTAAGATTGTCACACCCCAGGTGTGATCAATTAAGAGTGGTGTACAGGCTACACATAGTCCAGGGGAAGATGTGTATAAAAAGCCTTCCCAAGACCCATAAGGGGGCCTGAAGGTTGGTAAATGCTGGGGATGCTCTGCCAGAGGCTGCTGGAGGAAGGAGAAGGATGCTGGAAGTTGCTGAAGGAGAGAGGAAGTTGCTGGAGAAGAGAGAGTCTGGTTGCTGGAAGTTGTTGGGAGATGCTGGAAGTTGCAGGAGAGGCAAAAGGCTGGTTGTTGGAGGGGAGAGAGGCTGCTGGAGAGGCTGGAGATGTGCTGACCAACTTGGGTCATAATCTTGTGTAGTTATGATCTTCGACTTGCGTAGTCAACTTGCGTAGTCATAATCTTCAACCTGCTGGACAATAAATCTGTAAACTTTCACCACTTGTGTTGCAATTTGCTTCTGATAAGTATAAAGAACTCTTTTTGCATTTGGCAAAACACCAGGTCAGGTGGGACAGGAGCCACTGTGTGTGCCCTCAGGACAGGACAGAACCTCGTTCCTTGGCATGTCTCCATTAACTACAGCATCTTCCTGCCTCAAAAAAGATATCATTTGTAAATTAAGAAAGGGTTTTAGTTTGGACAGCCTGGTAATTGCTGCTGCTGCCATCTCTCACTCTAGCTTCCTTTTCCTTTATCTGCTAGTATTTGAAATATAGCAGCCAAGTCCAGTCTGAGGCAGGTAGACTAACCCATTTGCTGATCTGATGTAGTTCCTTAATATTTGGTTGCTTTGTTCACCCTGACTTTGTCAAACACCCAGCCTGGCTTTCCCCTTGAGTCCCCTTGGAAGAGATCTGGGATGGCACTGGCTGAGGGTGAGCACATCTGATAGACCTTGAGATTGTTCTAATGGCCTCAATCCCACTGCTTTTGCTAAACCCCCGAAATAGGCCTTTACAGACAATGCACTGTGGAAATGGTGCTCATTTTATGTTACAAACAATCAAAGTAGCAGAAATGTCTCCCAGAGCATCAACCCACCTGGGCAGACTCATATTCTAAATTGTTATAAAACAAAAGCCTCAACCATCTGGTTGAGTCTTACAGTAGAACCATTCCCAAAAATGCCCTGCAGAGCTAAGCAAAGGAGGGGGAGATGCAGCATCTTTAAACATTTTTAATTGCCCTGTCAAACTGACAATTCTGGAACTAATTATTGAGAAGACAATGCCAGATACACTGAACAGCACATCAACACTGCTTTTTTGTAATTATGCAATTTAATGAAATGAAAGCTACAGTAATGGATGATTGCTGGTTAATTAGGGACTCCCTTTATGCTAATAGTGCCATTTATTTTCAAGTCACGATATTTTCTTTTACAATTTGTTCTCTCTCTCTCTCTCTCTCTCTCTCTCACACACACACACACACACACACACACACACAGGGCCAGAGAAACCAGAGAGAAGTCAGATGAAGCCATAAGGGACGTGGTTATTCCTGTCAAGTTGATACCTGGACTCAAACGAGCTCATCTTTGCTCTTTCCTTTCTTTGTTATGACATCATCACATACCCCTTACCTTGATTTGCACATTTTAGGCTGCAATCTTATGGACAATGTCCCAGGATCTATGGGATAGATTGGCTCTCTCCTTCTGAGATCAGAAAAAGAGCTCCAACTGCAGAAGCGAAGTACTGGTCCCCGAACTTACCTACCTGCCCCCATGGAAAGACCTGAAGCCCTTGACTCCTTCATGTTAGAATACTGACATTGAAGAGAGGTAAAAAAAAAAAGTGGGTAGATCAGGGGCAGGGCATGGGCAGAGTGGGAGTGGCCCCAGATCTGAAGTATCCAAAGCACTCCCAGTCCTCCACCCTGCCACCAACATGGGCTAATGTTGAGACCAGCCAGGAAATTAGTTAATTTTAAAAGGGGGAGGAGCAGTAAACACAGCTTCTCCCAGCCTTCCAACCTGCTGCCAGGAGCCACTAGGGGTTTGGAAATGTCAGAACTCTCTGACTTCAGTGCACTGTGACTTAGCAATAGGGTTGCCCTGTCAGATGCTTGATAGCACAAGGAATTCTGTCCCCCCTTTGAATCAGGCCAAGCTGGGTACTGAGATGATCTCGGGCACAAAATGGCTTCACAGCTCCTTTTTCCACCTTGCAACTCTCCCAAATCTGGGTGATATCATTTAATATGCTGGGACAAAATGTGGGCAATGGGTGTGGGAAGGGGACAGGCCTTCGGATGGTTGTTTGTTAGAAGGTATTTGGAGCTTCCTCAGCCCTATGATTCCAGTTCCTCAGACTTCACAATCGTCCTCCATAACCGCCCATACTCTCTCTCCCACATATGCCCTTCCAATCCTGACTAAATGCTCATGGTACTGGCTCATACCTTTGAGCTGATGCTGTGGAAGATGGCCACCTTCTGCTGCTCAGAAGACTTACTTCCACCTGATCTTCCAGGGTGCTTCCAGACGGAACTTTTATGGTGCCTCATTCATGGAAGTTTACAGAACTTGATGATGTCTTTTACCCATGAACCTTCGGTGTTTTCTTACTACTTCTTCTATCTTCCTCCTTAATGCAGAAAATTTGCTGAGGAGAAAAAGATGGAACAGTGATGCAAGGCCTTCAGACTGCTAGCATTAGGAGCTCTCACCCAACCTGGCAGCACCCTGAGCACTCAAAGTACAAGGCTGCATTGCCCTGGACAATTCCATGTTCATGTATACAAGAGGGGGGCACATGATCAGTTGAGCAACAGAAACAAGAAGCAATTGGGACCCTTTATGCTTTGCCAGGTCTATTCTGAGTCAGGTTCTTAGAGTCCATCTCTTTTACCTGAGGAAATGTGCTTGTTTTCACAAACAAAACAAAAAAAATCAATTACAAACACCATGTATCCTCTGTCAGAAAAAGACAATGGTCAGAGCAAAGGAGAGTCACATTCTAGTCTGAGAGGAACTCGGTGAAAAAGTTCCATATCTGATGTGTCATTCCAGGCCCACTAATCAGGTAAGTTACAGAAACAAATGTGTTCCTTCGTAAGAGAAACTACCACCACCACCAAGAGTTGTGCTGCTAAGCAACATTTCTGTGGACAATCCTTGTCTGCTTCATCTCGGAGAAATTTGGTGAAATTGTCTTTCCAATTTGCCTGTCCACAAATAGGGTGGGTAATTTTGAGAGGCCACATGCACACAACACTAATACATTACAGAATGGTGGAGGGGGGAGTGTAATCAGTGAGGTCAGAAGGAAATCAAATGCAGAAGGTGACAATCACATGATTAACAGTGGCCATTCACAAAACAGTTCTGTTCGTAACACAAACATCCTGTCACTAGGTAAGCCAATTAGCACATGTAGTGTGATTGGTGTTTTTTTTGTTTTTAAACTTTTATCCTTATTCAGCCCTCTAACATTAGAATTGAACCTGTTGATGAATACTAATTTAGCAGTCTCTAATCTCCCTTTGAAGTGTCTTTGTTACACAATGGGCACTTTAAGGTCAGTTTTAAAAAAGTGCTTTAGGAGGCTGAACTGTTCACCTACTGGTTTTTAAATGTTGTGATTTCTTATGTCAGATTTGTATCCATTTTAGGGATATGCAGGGACCCCCCAGGTTGGAATGGGACCCCGATTTGGACCTCCAATGTTGTCCTGGATCAGTTTGGACAAAGTCGGAGGTCCCTCGGATCAGATCGTATCCAATCCCGATCCGAAAATCGGACGTCCGATTTTCGGATCGGCCGCCATTTTTGGTGTTTTCGCCATAGGCTTGCATTGGGGGAAAGAAAGCTTTCCCCCAATGCAAGTCTATGGGGAAAACATGGTGGTGGGTGGGTGAGTGGGGGCCTAACTCTCCCCTCCCTGTCCCTCCCCCCCACTCGCGCTCCTTACCTACTGGGGTGGCCGCTTCCCTCCGGTGTCATCACCTGGCGTGCTACTGAGAGGCAGGCTGCGAAGCCTGTTTCCCAGTAGATCCGAGCATAGGAGGGAAGTGGGCGCTCCAGCAGGTAAATGGAGGCCCCCTCCCCCCTCATGCTCCTTACCTGCCAGGGCTGTCCACTGCCATCTGCTGCTGCCCGCGGGCGCCAGCGGATGGCAGCGGACGACCCCGGCAGGTAAGGAGTGCAAGGGGCGGGAGGAATTCCGATTCTCTGTTCTGATCCAAACCAGATTGGGTCCTTCCGGACTGGTTCGGATCAGATCGGACGATCCAGATGCGGGATCAGAAAATCGGATAATTGTATCCGATTTCCCCCGAATCGGGTCCGGATTGTGGATTGGACCTGATCCGGTGCACACCCCTAATCCATTTATTCTTTTCCCTAGAGACTGATCTGTTTGCCCTGTATAGAATGCTTATCAGTGGTACCTTTTCACACTGGGGGGAGGTAACGAGCGGGGTACCACAGGGCTCAGTCCTGGGCCCAGTGCTCTTCAACACTTTTATTAATGATTTGGATGAGGAGGTGCAGGGAATGCTTATCAAACTTGCAGATGACACAAAATTGGGTGGGATCGCTAATACCCTGGAAGACAGAAACAAACTCCAAAGTGATCTTGATAGACGGGAGTGCTGGGCTGAAAACAACAGGATGAAATTTAATAGGGATAAATGCCAAGTTCTACACCTAGGAAAAAGAAACCAAATGCACAGTTACAAGACGGGGGATACTTGGTTCAGCAATACTACAAGCAAGTAAGATCTTGGAATTGTTGTAGAGCACAATCTGAATAGGGGCCAACAGAGTGAAGTGGCTGCAAAAAAAAGCAAATGCTATTTTGGGCTGCATTAATAGAAGTAGAGCTTCCAAATCGAGCAAAGTACTGGTTTCCCTCTATTCAGCATTGGTTAGGCCCCATCTTGAGTATTGCATCCAGTTCTGGGCACCACTTCAAGAAGGATACAGACAAGCTGGAGCGTGTTCAGAGGAGGGCAACAAGGATGCTCATCTTGCACACCAGCAGTAGGGTTCCTGCCATTAAAGAAACAAGGGTGCAAGGTGGGTAAGCATCCAAGATGAACCAGAAAAAGGGGAGAAACGTCTCAGGATTCAGTAGGCAATTTTAGTGTGAACAAACCCAACACATTTTGGCCTCTGGCTTTCTGTTAGGCCTTCTTGAGGAGGTTGCAACAACATCTGCAGAAATTATTTACAACAAGAATGTCTTGTGTCATTACACTGGTGAAAGAAAGGCAGTAGGGCTTGTTCACATTAAAATTGTCTACAGCATCCTGAGATGTTTCTCCCCTTTTCTGTGCTCCTGCGAGGAAAGTTGCCCCAGGCCAAAATTCCTCCTTCCTCTTAGCAGCCACTGAGCAACCCCAGTTTGCAAAAGCATTCTGTTTTGGGAGGTGACTTATGCCCCATGAATTAGAAGGCTTGCTGGGAAATGTAGTTCCATTGACCACCCCAGCAGATCCACATGCTGTCTGTGCTTGCTCTTCCCCTCTGCTGCCAGGCTCTGCCAGCCCGAAGCAATTGGCAGGTTGTCCTGGCTGCTCAGCACGCTCTTCTCCCACTTGGGGCAGGGCTTCTGCTGCCTCTACCTCACTCCAGGTGGTGAAAGAAAGCCCTTTCAAACAATATAAGCAGCATCACAGCTGCGCGGCCATGCTACAAGTGGAGCAGAGCAAAGCCCTCAATGCAAACCGGGCCTTGAGCAAACGAGCCCAGAAGTCAAGGTGAAGGCAGGGGCCCTCAGCTCCAGCAGGCTCAAGGCCACCCCCCACTGCCTGTTGCATACCAAGAGTGATGGGGTTCCTTTTGCTCTGCTTAGGCATTTCAGGAGGACATTGGAATGGTACCTGTGGACCCTGAGGCTAACTCCTGCCCCACACCAGCACCCTGTCCTTGCACGCAATGTGCTTCTGTGGTGCCTGAAAGTCACATCCTGTGACATTGAGAGTGAGAGAAGGGAAGCTCTCGGAGGTGGGAGCCTGGCAGCACTCATGCTGTCAAGTTTCATCCCTTTATCTTTTAAAATGATGGAATTGTAAGCATTTTAGTTAATTTCCATAGGCCATAATGGACAGTTGATTCCAACTTTAAAAAAATCTTAAAAATCAAGGGATGAATGGATCTGCTTCCAACTTGGTATGGCTAAATCCCTACTTCAGAGCTACCATGGTGCCAAGTTTCATCTCTTTATCTTTAATTTTATTTTTAAACTTGTACTGCTCAAGGTCCTAGACCCCAAAGAGGAGATTTCTGTTTGAACTTTAAAAAATTCTTAAAGATCAAGGCATGAGCGGATCTGCTTCAAACTTGGCCTAGCTATATCCCTACTTAAGAGCTACCATGATGCCAGGTTTCATCTCTTTATCTTTAAAAAT
The DNA here is from genome assembly GCA_029215795.1 of Anniella stebbinsi. Classification (NCBI taxonomy): domain Eukaryota; kingdom Metazoa; phylum Chordata; class Lepidosauria; order Squamata; family Anniellidae; genus Anniella; species Anniella stebbinsi. The sequence continues at coordinate 44,989,984 of JARDYH010000007.1, read as the reverse complement.
GAGGGAGATGCAAGCATTTTGGTTGATTTATTAATTTTAAAAGTGATTTCAACATATAACACTAGCTTTGATTTTATATCAGACATCAACATGGTGTAACACCCTGGCTGATACTGGCATGGTTGTCAACTGTATAATATCTGGACATCCGTTACAAAAAGCCATGAAATTCATTAAACAAAAAACCTATGTAGCTCTTAAGTAGGGATTGAGCCGTGCCAAGTTCCTACAGAAATCTGCAGCAGATTCATTGCCTCACTGGCATCGGAGCCACCAGGAAATGAAGGTTTTAGTGGAGTTAGGCCAAACAGGCAAACGCAAGTGTTGAACCAAAGTCACTACAATCATCCTTAAAATGTTCACCCAAACCCAGGCCAAAGGCTTGCACATAGTGAGTGCTGATTGGATCATTAATATAACCACACCCACACACCATGTGCTCCAGTGCTGGACATCAGGAAAAACTTCCTGATTGGCCTTGGTGCTTGGCATGCTTATTTTCAATGCCCAGAGAATGAACTTTTGAACAGGAGCTGTCAGGTGATTTTGCAGATCCTGTCACTCAACTCTGAAAGGTCTTTCGCTAAATAGATGGAACCAGTGGAGGCTGGTGGCTCTGATTTCGGTAGGACTGTAAATCCATTCTGGAGTTCAGGGTTTCCTTAAAGCAAATTTTCCAACTGCAGAAATGCCCCCGCCCAAGCCAAACACATTATTTCTCTTTCACGACTGGACAGATTATCACCAACACTAGTAGCACCTTAAAATTAAAGACAGATTGACAGGGGGGCCAGACGGATACCCAGTTCTTAATAAACACATCCACATAACACGTAACACATGTCTTATTTTTTCACCACTTTTTTCAACTGCACATTATCAGATTTCCAACTGCATGTTTTCCCCCCAACTGCACATTTTGTGCCCAGTTGCAGACTAAAAAACACCTGCTTTAAAAGAGCCTTCCAAGTTGCACCTTTAGAATTCTGAGTGGTTCCTATTGAAATCTGAAGCAGATGCATTGCCTCTCTGACATCGGAGCCACCAGCCTCCACTGAAGAGCTAGGAAATGAAGGCTTGCACATAATGAGTGCTGATTGGATCATTAATATAACCACACACACGCACACACACAATTCCTGGCCAAAGGGCTGGGTGACTGAAGGCAGGAGTTGTCTTCTCTAGGCAAGCTGGGGGAGTAGAGGAAGTCCCAGGGCCGGCCCAAGACATTTTGCTGCCTGAAGCAATCCAGAACACACACACAAGCAACCAGTGCTAGTACCAGTGCCAGCCATTCTTCCTCCTCTAAATCAGCCTTCCTAACCTGGTGCCCTCCCAATTGCCAGTGAAACATGTTGGGACTTACTTTTCAGTAAACACACTGGCTGGTTTCAGATGACATATTAGGCAATGGAGGGGGTGACAAGGTACTGACCGTGTGTGAGGGAGGCGGGCCTCCCCACACGACACGGTAGCCACCTGCGTTGCTTGGCTGAGGCACCCGCACCGTGCCTAAATGGAGTACATGGCCAATCGCCCCACCCACCAACCTCCACCAGGCCTCCCAAAGGTATCCCAGTACACACCGTGGCCCGCAATCTATGGGCACTGCCATCGATGTCACAGGAGGCCACGCCTCCCAAAACCCATTGACCGCCCAGAGGCACTGGGCGGGACAACCATCCCCGCATGGGGCAGCGGACAGGAGGCGAGGATGTGCCCACTGCCAGAGCACCCCCCTTGGCCCTGGCAGAGCACCCCAACCGCAGCCACCCCACGCTGGCACACCCGGAGCCCCGAGGTGACCGTTCATGGACCGAGCATCTGGAGACGCCATCCATGGGCGAGGAGGGGTGCGCACGGCCAATGCACATGCACGCAGCTGCTGCAATATGCATGCGGGCATCTGAGCCAGAAGCATGGCAGCCGCCCCATAGAGAACCTAACCCACTCGACAACAGTGGTGTGGCAGCCGCTAGGGCGCCCTATGTCCCAGAGATCCTGCCCATGACACACACACCCAGGCAAAAAGGAACGAAGGCAAGCATGAGGGAATGCATAAAAAAAATATTCAGGACGGCGTATAAAACCGGTTACATGGGCACAGAGCCAGTGTGAAGCATGGGCAGATTAATCCGAAAGGCAAATCTCCCACAGGCTGGGCGAAGGCTACCAGGAAGGCACATTGGTTAGGTCTCATCAGAGCACGGCACCTCAAAGCAGCAAGTGGCAGAAGGAGAGGGTGGGAAGGAGGGCAAGTGTGCTCTGGCAGGAAGCAACAGCAGTCCACAGCCAATGCTCACACGCGGGGGTAGTGCATCCAGATCCACTCCCCGATCCTCTCACACACCCGTGTCGCTTCCGCATGGGAACAGTGGTCCCCAGCAGGGTTCAGGGGCTGGGGAAAGGTGCAACATCCCTCCCATCAACAGCAATGGCATCGGCGGTGGCACCCGGCTGAGGGAGGTCAGGGTGGTCGGCCAGTAACACATCCCCACAGGACTCACAGATGTTGTGCAGGATGCAGCAGCACACGATGCCATCCGGGATGATGTCAGTGTGCAGGTCCAGCAAGCTAAACAGGGATCTCCAATGCTCCTTCAGCTGGCAAAAGGCACACTCAACAGGCAGGTGGGCACGGCAGTGGTAGCAGTTGAACGTCCTCTGCACGGCATTGCGCGGGTAGCAGTAGGGGGCCATCAGCCAGGAGCAACGGCCCCATGGCATGCCCACACATGGAAGCGGGGCCGGAGAAGAGGAAGTGGCCTGTCATCAGCTTGGCCCCCAGGGGGAGTTCCAGAAAATGGCTGTATCATGGCACCGCCCAGACACTCCCACATACACATCCAGGAACCGCCCCCTGGCATCCACCACTGCCTGAAGCACCATGCTGTAGTAATGCTTGCGGTTGTAGTACTCGTCGGCGTGGGGGGGGGCAGGATGTGTATGTGGGTCGAGTCCAGCATCCCTACCATCCATGGGAAGCCCAGGGCTCAAAAGCCACGCATGTTCTCCATCTCATCCCCAACCCGGATGACATCGGCCAGGTACAGCTCATTTAGCACGGCCTCCATCTCACGGAAGATCTCGCAGGCGGTGGACACGACCTCCCCAAAGATCGTCAACAGGAGCAGGTAGTCCACATTGAACGCCAGCTTGTACAGTGTCAACATCACGCAGTGGGAGACCAGAACAAATGGCGCATGACCGTACAGGCCCTCTGCAGGATGGGCGTCAGCTCAGCCACCAGCAGATCAAACGTGGCGCAGGATATGCTGAAGCTCCCACAGAAACGCTCATCATCCCAATCCTCTAAGGTCTGCATCTCCTGCCACACGGCAACCATCCATGGAAGCACCCAGCGGCGGACAGTCTCCCGCTGCTCGAGGAAGTTGGCAGATGTCACCAGTTGGGGAATCTGGTGCAGGGTTTCCAGGGCCATTCCGCTGCCCAACACCCCCGCTGTTACAGTGCCTGAGGCATATCTGGGCAGCAACGGCAGGACGGCGGCCACGCAACAGGGCAAGGACTCAGCCACCCCTAGGGGCCAGTGTTCACCACCCGCCCTGAATGATGGCCCCGCAGGCAAAGTGCCATCCAGGCGCAGTTGTCGGGCACGTTGCGCGTCCTCCTCATCGCCATCTGCATGGTGCTGCATAGCCGCCTGCAGCGCTGCCTGGAAGCCGGCCATAGCAAGTTGTTGGCAGGACATCGCCACTAGTGGCGGCTCGGGAAGAGGGGAGGGAGGCACAATGGGGGGACAAGTGGGTGTGCAGGAGCAGGAGGGGGAGGGGCCGGCGCCACGGGCAGCATGGGAAGGCTCAGTACGAGAGTGTGGGAACAAGATTACAAGGCAGCAATGTTATGGCTGCTGCACACCTGCCAGAGAGGGGAGTGAAAGGAGGAGGCCAGAAAAGGGGGCCGTTAAGGGGCAGCGTCACTCCAGGACCATGCAAGGGAACTACAGAGGGGGGAGGGGTGCAGGTCTGCTATTCCAACAGAAGGACCTATGCCTGCAAGGCGACCAACAGGCGGCATTGCCAGACGGCCTGCTGCAGACATCAAATGTGACGCAGGACACCACGCAGAGACAGCTCCATAGTGCTGAGGCGCCGCTCCATATGGGCCAGCCGCCTGCTGGGGACGGCATGGCGGTGGTAGAGCAGCTTCCCTGGAGAGGGGAAAGAAGGAGGGGAGGAGGGAGGAAAGTGATCAGTGCTACAGAGCCTATAGTGGGTTCCCCCCGCCTAGCCCCCCCGACCTGAGCACCCACCTCTGCGCCGCGGAGCCCAGCGGCGCTGGCGGTGGGCACGCGCCACCCTGCGTTGGGCCAGGTGGCCACCTCAGAGCACAGCAGACCTGTAGCGAGCTGCCATCTCGATGCGATGGGTCTGGAATGAGGGACAATGGGGCTGAGGATGGCACATCTCTGGGATATGCAACATGGTAACAGGAGGGCACAGGAGGGCACAGGAGGGCACCACATCTACTTGGCCTTGAGTGGGCAGAACAGCTAGAAGGAGGCGGTAGGCAGGGCAACGGCCACAGTAAGGGGCCCTAGCACAGGCAGGGGGTGTCTCTGGCCACGGCTCTGCAGCAGACAGATCAGGGGGGCATATACATGCCGGAGGCTTAGGGCATATCAAGGGGGAAGGGTCCCTCGTCCCCCTCCTCATCGTCAGAGCCAGGCAGGAAGCTCCGCGCCCGCTTGGCCATGTTGCCCAGGCGACGCCGCTCTTGCCCTCCGACCTACCCCTTACCCATCCTGGAGGTGCTAGTTGCAGCTGGCACTGGTCGTAGGGCCCAGTATCCTGGGACCGCAGGCGGTGGCAGGTACTGCTGTGGCTGCACGTATCCATATGGAGGCCTGTAGGGTGCAGGCTGTGGCCCACCATAGTACGCTCCTTGGAACGCCTGGGCGAGCTCCCTGATGGCCTTGGTTTGGCGGTCAATGGCAACCGTGCACTCACGCATGCCCCGGTCAATGATGGCATTGGTGGCTGCCATGGCCTCAGTCATCCCGTTGTCATGGTTGATGAGACCACACCACATGCCCCGACTCCCGAATAGCCTGGGAGCAACCTTCCATGGCTTAGGTAGGCAGTCACATCACCCACATGGTGAGGATGCGCTCCTTCATGCGTCGGGTCTCCTCCTCGCCCACCATGCATGTGAATAGCTTGTGGATCCTTTCTTCCGCCACCTCCGTGGCCATGACCAGGTCCTTTGCCACCTGCAGCCGGTCTGCCTTGTGCCTGTTGCACAGGGGGGTGCATCTCTCTGCATTGGTCATGGGATGGGATTGAGGAGCTGGGCCTGTGTCTTCCTCGCCAGCGGGGGGGCTCCTCCTCCGGGGGGGTCCTCCATTTCCTCATCCTGTGGCTACGGAGGACTCTCCAGCTCCTCCATAAGCATGCACTCACCAACTTGGAGCACGGCCTCCAGGAGCCTCTCCGCCTCTATCTCGCCCTCTTCCACAAAGGTCATGTCGGTGCCCTGCATATCGAAGTCCTCCAGCTCTTCCTGGGATGGCGACAGTTCTGGGTCCAGGACGTCGCCCCACCTGGAGCTCCATGATCTGATCCATTTCGACTTGCAGCTTCTGTGACGCTGGCCCCATTCCCATGACGGGGTTCATGATGCACCAGTCGACATCATCGAGCTGCTGCCTGCTGTCTTCTCCCACATATGTGGTGGGGCCCCTGTCTGCCCTGCTATCCTGCTACCCACGCTGTGGGCGCCAGCTCTGGCACTGGCCGGTTGTTGTTTCATGGGTGGCATCCGTGCCCAAGAGGGCCCAGGTAGATCATACCTCGGCTGGGTCTCTGGCACTAGTGACACGGGCCGCACGGCCTCTGCCTGCGACTCTGCACAGAACAACCTCAGGAAGGCCGCGGGGCTGGTGGTGCTGGACGAGGCGGTGACAGGGGAGGTGCTGCTTGGTGTGTCAGCAGAGATAGGCTTTGGGTACCTGGCAGCCTGCTTGTCGCCCTCGGGCCGGCTGGCAGTGGGTCTGGTTGGGCCCTCCCTGCCGGCGTGCTGGTCTTCAGAGGCTGTGGGATGCCTATCTGTGGACGTGGTTGGGTGGCTGGGGCAGAGGTGTTGGTAGGGCGGCCCCCTTGGGCCGGTTGGGCTCATTGTCGCGGGTACGAAGCATCGCCAGTTGCGACCCCGCTGCCTGCCGTGTGCCCTGACACGATGTTGTGGCACTCTTTCAGCAAGCGCGCCAGCTCATTGTAGAAGGGCATGGTGCGTGCCTCGACCGCAGTTGTGTTATTGTGCGTGATGGTCTCCTTGAACTTCCTCTTGAGTGCGTGCAGCTTGGCCTTGCATTGTTTGGCATCGCATCTATAGCCCCGTTCCCTCATCTGCCTGGAGAGCCGTGGGTAGAGCTGGTCGTGCCAGGCTGTGGCCATGATCCGTTGTGCTTCCCGCCCGCCCCACAGTTCTATGAATTCCCTGATCTTGACTTTGGACCAGTGAGGCGCTCTGCATCTTGCAGGGGGCTCCTGGCTGCTGCCCTCTCCTTGGGGCTGGGAGCTGGTGTCGTCACCCAGACTGTCGCGGCTCCCCTCATCTTCCTGCTCCATAGTGCTTCGGGTGGTGGACAACATTGCTGCCGGTTGTGTTCAACCCACACCTGGTGTTCCCAGTCCCGTGTGCATGTGGGTTGGTTGGGGCCAGTAGGCAGTTGTGTTTGCTGGCAGCAGAGTTGTTGTTGGGGGCTGGCCGCTCCATGAGGAGATTAGACAAATTAGCAGTCTTCATGAATTTAAGAGAGTCATGAAGACTGCTCTCTTCCGGCAGGCCTATCCAGATGAATTTTAAGATGTTTTAATGATGTATTTTTTCTTGTTTTTTTTAATTTTTAACTGTTTTGTGATTCTTGTATTTTATATTGTTGTTGTTCCCCGCCTCAATCCGGAGGGAAAGGCGGGTTATAAATAAATATGATGATGATGATGATGATGATGATGATGATGACAGTGGGAATGTTATGCATACCGTCGACTGTTTCCCACAAAACCTGCAGCTGGCCCGGTTGGCGTGTTGTTGTGGTGAGGCACCCGCGTGTACCCTCTGCATGGGCATTCAGCACGGCTTGGGGATGGCCATGGCCGGTGAGTGCTTTCCAACTGGATTGAGTGGATGACAGGTGGCTACACGCCCGCCGCTTCCCCAGTCTGCCTGTTTCCGGGTATGGCGATGGGGGAGGGCATGCGGGCATCATGCCCGCTGTTGACTGGGCACCTGGGGTCTATGGGGGCACTGCATGTCACATGGCCCCTGCTCTGCTTTGCCCGCATTCCCCATGTATGGCGCTTTGTGGTCGGGGCTCTGCATGTGTACAGGGCTGCCATCCATTTCCCGTTGCCGGGCACTGTGTTGTGGCAGTGCTGCCCCGGCTGCCCAGCGCACATGCTGCCAGGAGCTGGCCCTCGTTGTGCTCCATGCAGCTGGCCAGAGGGTGGCAGGCGTCTGCTGTTGCTATTGCAATGTCGGCAGTGAGCTGTTGGGGGGTGTCAGAGCGGCCAGCCGTGTTTGGCCATTCTTGCCGCCTGCCTCTCTGGGCTTTCGCCATAACGCACTCAACGCCCGGAATTAGCGCATGCACCCCTCCACAAAACACTTTAAGGCACGGGCTTTGAGCTAAGCAACGTGCAAGCCCATTGTTTCCCTCGGTTGCTTATTTTGGCTGGATAGCGTACCATGAATGGTGTGTGAGTGGCGTGTAACCCTCCACATGACACGATAAGCAACCTAACTGACAGTTGCTTCCCACCCCCCTCCGTTACCTAATATGTCATCCAAAACCAGCCACTACGTCTTTCATCTTCAGCTGAATCTCTTGAGTCTTTTCTAGGTTGTTAGCACTAAGAAAATTCACTAGGGGCAGTCACTAGAGAGGAGGGAGGGGGTTAAGTCACTCAAAATGGCCACCAGATTTATTTAAAGAGGCACAGTTTTAATTTAAATTCTAAAGAAGGGAATTTTAAAAAAAGAAAAGCAGTTCCACCAACTAAAGTGAAGGAGGAAGTAGATCCTGCCACTGGATTAATTAATAAGGCTGTCCTAAGGTAAGGAGAGCTACGCACTAATAGTCGCAAGTCCTCAGTTCAATTTTCGGTTTTGGCTTCAGGGGATTCTTTAATCTTTTTACTTGAAACTGCTCTCCTTCCCTCAATCTTTCACCAATCTTCTTGAAATTTTCAGATAATGTAAAACCAACTTTTCTTTCTGGCATGTGTTAATTTCATGAAGATTGGTTAAAAATTGACAATTTTATGGCTGTTAGAATGACAACCCTCCCATTATCACTTTAACATGGTGGAACATGCTTCTTCTTCTTTTTTTTTTTTTTTTACTGTCGGAACATTAACAAGGGAATCACTACCGTGATTCCCTTAATAAGAAGTCCCATGTTGGATCAGACTGAGGGTCCATCCAGTCCAGCACTCTGTTCACACAGTGACCAAGCAGCTGTCAACCAGGGACCACCAAAGCAGGACACGGTGCAACAGCACCCTCCCACCCATGTTCCCCAGGAACTGGTGCATACAGGCTTACTGCTTCGGACACTGGAGGTGTTTTTCTTAGGAGATCAGTAATTCCACGTTTGATTAACTTTATGAACTCTAGCATGGCTACCATCTGGGCTGGCGATTTATTAACTCTCAATATGTCAATAAAGTTGAGATCTTCATCTTTTGTCACCATTATTTGCCTCAGTTCCTGACTCCAACGGATGCCTTCATCTTGGGTCTTCTTAATTACCTTAGCTAAAGAGCCACATTGGATGAGCATGTATGTTAGGCATGAAGGGGGTTGTGAGTGTGACCAGTTGCTGGTGAGACTTTTAACACTCTTAGGACAGGTGTGACATTGCTCTGCAGCTGATTTTAGAAATGTGACAGAAGCCCAAATCATGAGATGAAATTGCTTTTTCTGCCATTCTGCTGCTTTGTTTCTGCAGGAGAAGAAAATCAAATCACAGCTAACATGATCAGTGCCTGCATGGTCAATTCTTCCCAAACAACATGAAATTGTATGAAAGATTGGATCAAAGCCACAATTGATACAGCACTTCATAATGACTTTGTGGATTGCTTGAACAGGGTTTTAATTTTATGTTTATTATTTGAAGACTAGCTGAGGCAAAGATCTGCCTGGACAGCAGTCTGGCTTCCTTTCCTTTCATGCTGAGAAGACACAGGCAGCTTCGTTTTACCTCATTGTCTCTTCAGGTTTTGCAGCAGAGACTGAACTTAATTAAAAATCAATGGAGAGAAAGAATTGAATAAATAACGCAATATGAATTTTCCCATCTTCTTCTCTGCCAAGAAGGGCTCCTGGCCCCTTTAGAAATGACAGGCCCTTTGCTGCACAGCTGGGCTCCCTCAGCTCAAAGGAGCAGACGCACCATGGGCTAACCCACCTGGGATCCTTGTCACCCCTCCCCTTGTCTGGCCCACCTCTCTGGGCTGTACAGAGGAAGTTGCAGGTCTTTGAACAGGAAACAGGCAAAGCGGCTGGGGAAATGTTCAACAGAAGAACGGGTGTTTTTGCAGACAGACATTCCCAGGCTCAAACTCCACTTTTCCCCTTCAAAGGATCTCAGAAAGTTGTGAGAGACTGCTCTCTATCTGAAACCTTGGAAAGCTGCCACCATTCAGAAAACAACAACCGTGCTAGGGCAGCTGGAGCTATGGTATAATAATTCAGTATCCCAGTTTGCACGTAATAAGCCACCATGGGAGGATTTCCCCACTGGGCTTCTTGTTGCAGTGGTGGGTGCCATTTTGAATATGCAGGGTGTGGCAGGTGTCTGTAGCTTCTTGTTATGTATTAAGCTGGTGAGGGTGGGTTGTAGGGATGGCTGACAAGCCACTCACAACTCTGAAACAGCCCATGGTGGCTTCTTCTTATGTGTAAACAAGGTTAGTGACCCAGTTCACATGATCAGAACATGTCAAAATGCCATCATCCATAAGGATTCCATCTTTCTCACAAGGAAACCCATCAGTTCTAGCACCAGGTTTGAGGATTTGTACCTTGTGCTGGGCCAAAGAGACAGAACAGGTATGCCACTGGTGTACCGCCCACCCCACTGCCCAGCAATCTCCCTGCCTGAGCTGGCTGGGGTGGTCTCAGAGGTGGTGTTGGAGAACCCTAAGACTGAGGCTATCCTGACAGGGCCCGCTTGGGACTTCATGGCTACCATGACAATCATGGGGCTGTCTCAATACATCGTTGCCCCGTCACATGTGGCAGGACATACTCTGGACCTGATTTTTATTGTCGGTCAGATGGGGGATGATCTGGTTTGGGGGGTGCATTCAACAACCCCATTTTCATGGACAGTTCATTCCCTTGTGAAATTTGGTTTTCTGGTAGCAGATGTTCCCTGCAGGGGTGGGGGACCAATTAAGATGGTCCACCCCTGGAGACTTATGGAATCCAAAGGATTTTTCCAGCTGATAGGGCTGGTGGTGTGTTCAAGGCCTTGGTCTCATTATAGAATGGTGAGATGGGACAGATCATCGATACAGTCACTCCTGAGCACCCAATCCAGTGCTGTGGAGCCTGTAATTCACCTTGATTTACAGAAGATCTACGGTCAATTAAACAGGCTGGACGACGGCTAGAGTGCCGGTGGCACAGGTCTTGGAGCAAGTGCTTCTTTGTTGTGCCTATTATGTGGCTATTTCATCCTCGAAAAGCTGCCCAACAGAATTCTTCCAAGTGATGAGGAGCCTGTTGGGATGAGGCTTGGGCTCAGAGAAACCAGGATTGGAACCCTTGGTCATTTACTGTAATAAATTTGCTAGGCACTTTGAGGAGAAAGTTGCTTTTGTTCGCTCAGAACTTGACACCACAGTTATCACAGAGTCGGGGGGGGGGGATGTCCAGTGGCCCATCTGGTCATGTTTCCTGGGATCAGTTCCAGTTATTGAAACCTGGTGTGGACAAGTCGCTTGAATCAGTTCATCCCACTGCATGTAAGCTTGACCCTTGCCCATCTTGGCTAATACAATCTAGCAGAGGAGGATTGATTGGGTGGGTCCGGGGGTGGTAAATGCCTCACTTTGTCAGGGGGTGGTGCCTGCCGCCTTGAAAGAATCTGTAGTGCACCCTCTCCTGAAGAGGACCTCCCTGGACCCAGAGGTATGTGAGAACTACCACCCTGTCACTAATATCCCCTTTGCTTGAGTGTGTGGTGCTTAAGTGTGTGGTGGCTAAGCAACTTCAGATGTTCTTGGAGAAAACTGATTTTCTGGACCCATTTCAGTCTGGTTTTGGGTCAGGGCACAGCACTGAAATGGCCTTGCTTGCTCTGACTGACAACCTACTCTGGGTGAGAGGGAGAGCTACCCTGTTGATCTTCCCGGATCTCTCAGTGGCTTTTAATGCCATTGATTATGGTAACTTACTGGATCAGCTCTGCAAGACGGGAGTAGTGGGCACTGTCTTACAATGGTTCCACTCCTATTTGCATGGCCAATTCCAGAGAGTGGTATTGGGGGATTCCTGTTCCACCCTATGACGGAGAGGCGGGTAAGAAATAAATCGTTATTATTATTATTATTATTATTATTATTATTATTACTAAGCTGTGAGATGCCACAGGGCTCTATTCTATCCCTAATGCTGTTTAACATCCATAAGAAGCCATTGGGTGAGGCCATTAGAGGTTTGGGTGTTGGGTGCCATCAATACGCTGATGATACTCATCTCTACTCCTTGTCACGAGAGATTGAAGGCAGTGAAGGTGCAGGACCACTGCATGGTGACTGTAATGGGCTACAAGAAAAAAAATGTTAGGGACCTCCCCCTTGACCTCCCCTACCAAACTCCTCTGATCACTCTCTGGGGAGCTCACTTCCTAGTATTAGTATTAGTATTTATTACATTTATATACCACCCAATAGCTGAAGTTCTCTGGGCGGTTTACAAAAATTAAAAATCGATATACAAAATTTTAAACCATAAAGACAGACAACATATAAAAACAATGTACATTTAAAACCAGGTGGGACAGTTTCCTCTGCTCTTCCGGCAGGCCTATCCGGTTGAATTTTAAGATGTTTTTAATAATGTATTTGTTTTTATCTGTTTTAATGGTTTTATATTTGTATTTATTGTTGTTCCCCGCCTCGATCTGGATGGAGAGGTGGGTTAGAAATAAAATAAAATAAATAAACAAACAAACAAACAAACAGAATGAAACTCTCCACCCGCACAGCTACTGAGAGCAACCAAGCCCTGCCCCTTCAGTCCCAGCACCAGCTCTCAGGTCATGTCCCTTCAATCACAGCTTCAGGAGCACATGGAAAGCACACAGTGACTTTAAATAGGCAGTCTCCTGGATTTACTTGAGGCCTCTCTCCTCTTTGCCTTGGTCTCCTCTTACACTACACCTCCCTTGCCACACCCTATTTGCTCTCCCTGTTTGCTCACTGATCGTTCACTCTCTGGGAGCTCGCTTCCTTGTGTACTTTCTACACCAGCTGGGGCAGCTTCCTCTGTTCTGCTCAGCTAGGAGTCAGGAAACAGAATGTCATCTTAAAAACCTGTAATGCTTCCAGGTGCTGAAACCTTTCCCCAAAATGGGTTCAGCACCTTGGATAGCACCTTTATGGTTTGGACTGGTTCTAACTAAAACCCAGAATAGAATCACCGCCCCTCTGAAACTGAACCCACCAGCTTTCAATGCTTGGATCACATCTTGAATTGCCTGGAATGTTTTCTTGCCTGAATTTATCATGACCCTTGACCTTGCCTTGTATTCTGAATTGTAGATATCCCAATGTGGAGATTATCATCAGATTGATCTCTGACATGGTTGTAGTTATTAGCCTTGAACTATTTCTTGAACTAAGCAATGTGCTATAGCTTTTGCTTTAACTTCATCATTTATAAGAAATAGTAGTCATTAAGTTTATGCCATGAGATTTTCTACAATGCAGAGTCTCATTGATTTTGGTGTTCTGTGTCAAAGTGTGTGCCAGAAAAACGGGCAACCTCCAAGCAATTCGGAAACCCCATCATGCAGGGCTGAACTACTCTATGATGTGACTACTCATGTAGCTCTGTTCCTGCTCACATGGTGAATGATGTAAAACAAACTGCCCTTTCCCCATCTCACAGCTCACCACAGGGTGAAATGTGAACTTCATATTTTGGACACTTTCTTTGTGTGTATTTTGTATGGTAGAGAACTGTGCAATAGAGAGCCCCAAGCCCCTCTGCTACCTATTTTCCATGTATGCAGCATGTTCACAGCTATACTTGGTTATTCAAAAGTGCTTTATTGACCAAAAACATACCTATGCTTTTGCCTGTGTCTTTCTTAAGAGACATGCCATTCTTGTTTCAAAATCTGTGCCATCTCTTCTAGAGCATTTCATAATCAGGCTTTTAGCAGTGGTGTCCTGCACAGGCCATTTGGGAGTGGTTAACATTAGTGGAATTTAACTGCCCCCCCACAAAAAAAAGCATTACAGATCATAAACCATTTGCAGAGACAAACCATAAAGTGCAGCTTAATTGGTGGGCAAAAGGCCTCTAAGTTCTCCTGACTGATTAACACTGACAGCAGCAGTGCCTTGTGTGAGTCTCTGGCTGCTGGCTACATGTTGCAGTGGGATGCTGACTTGAGAATATGTGCAAGGTACAAATCACCACATGCACCCAGTCTCCTTTGCGGACAATAGATCAGGGATGGGGGATCAGTGTGCTGGGACTGGACAATCCACCCCAGCACTTGGAAGCAAGGCTATGGTGGGTGGCCATGGAGGGCCTCTCATCAGCAACTCTGATTGGCCCACCAGCCTCTTTCTCCTTTTCTGCTACACAGCAGAGCTACCTTATTTCAGAAAGAGGGAAAGGTGGATACATGCCTGGCAGTAAATAAAATGCTTTTTTATTATTATTCTGGAACAAGATTACTGTGGTTTTAGAAGGCCATTTGCATAAACAGACAGTGTGGCTATAAACAATTTCAGCAGGAGCTGGTATTTACATATAGAGTAACCCGCTCAAAATACAATTAAAGGCCCTGTCAGGAGAGTGGATGCCGACAAAGAACAAGCCTTTGATTGAATTTCAAATAAAGAGGAACTCGTCCAATTTCCCATCCATTTTGCCATCTGATGCATGGTATGGCATAGCCTCTGGCTTGCGGGGGAAACTTTGTTCCTTTGAAATTTCTCCCCCAAGTATATTTCTTGTTTGTTAAAACTAACTTTAGCAGAGTCCGTATGAAAACCCCAGGAAGCCCCGAGGTCCCTCCATACGGTGGGGGTTGGGGTGGAAGAGAGCCGAGGCCTCCCACCATGTGGCTAAGCAGCTGCAGCTCCTCTGGTCAAAAGCATGAGGGGCAGGGGCAGCCGTGGCAGAGGAGCTGAGTGCCATGGAGGTGGGTGGAGGTGGTGAGGCTAAAGCTGGGCGGGAGGGAGGCAGCAGATCAGGAAACAACTCCAGCTGACAAAAGTCGAGCCTGCTCTGGTCTGGCAGGACCTCAGCATGCCCTAGTACAATGCAGGCTGGTGAGGTGGAGTAAACGATTAGCCAGGCTGGGAGTACAACATCAGCAAAAAGGGAGAAAGAACTATTTCCTTTGAGTTGAACTGCATCGTTTGTAAATGGAACAAGGCTGTAGGAACTCTTGAGACCCCATCCAATGTAGAATAAAATTTGTACAGATGATTTAGTCCATTGATTAGCTTGAGGTAGTTTTCCTCATCCTTTCTCTGTCTTTAAAGTATGAGGGAATTGGGTTGTTTGGCAGATATTTAACCCTCAGTAGCCTGGGTTCTTCTATTTTCAATGTTTTCAATGACTCCCCTTTCTGAAACTGACCAAAATGCCAGTGACAGTATTTCCTAAGGAGCAAACAAGTTCCAATGAGCATTAAATTATTAATTTTATTGAGCTGTTGCTTCCATTTCCTTTCCAGTATGCCCCCTCCCACCTTCCTCAAGTTATTATTATTATTATTATTATTATTATTATTATTATTTATAACCCGCCTCTCCCTTTGGATCGAGGCAGGGAACACAATATAAAACACAAGAATCACAAACAGTTAAAAAATTTAAAAACAAGAAAAAAATAATAATTAAAACATCTTAAAATTCATCCGGATCGGCCTGCCGGAAGAGAGCAGTCTTCATGACCCTCTTAAATTCATGAAGACTGCTAATTTGTTTAATCCCCTCTGGCAGACCACTCCATAGTCTGGGAGTGATGGAACAGAAGGTCCTCTGGATAACACTCACCAGCCTAGTTCAGGCTGGCTTGAGTAAGTTCTTCCCAGAGGACCTAAGTGTGCAGGGCGGATTGTACGGGAGAAGGCGATCCCGCAGGTAGCCTGGGCCCAAACCATGTAGGGCTTTAAAGGTAATAACCAACACTTTATACTTCACCCAGAAACTGACTGGCAGCCAATGAAGTGATTTTAAAACTGGTGTAACGTGGTCACCCCTAGGTGTACCGGTGACCCACCTGGCTGCCATATTTTGAACAAGTTGAAATTTCCGGACTAGGCACAAAGGTAGCCCTATGTACAGCACATTGCAGAAGTCAAGCCTCGAAGTTACCAGCGTGTGCACTACCGTCTTTAGGTCTTCCAACTCTAGGAAGGGGCACAGCTGGCATATCAGCTGAAGTTGATAGTAGGCACTCCTGGCCATCGCATCAATCTGAGCTGTCATCTGGAGCGACGGATCCAAGAGTACCCCCAAGCTGCGAACACAGTCTTTCAGAGAGGGTGTAACCCCATCCAGAACTGGTTGACATACCTCCAAACCCAGGTTGGGGCCTTTGACTGCGAGCACCTCTGTCTTGTCTGGATTCAGCTTCAGTTTGTTTTTCCTCATCCAGCCCATTACCACCTCCAATTATTCATTCAGAGGAGACACACTATCCTTAGCTGACGATGTTGTCGAAGGCATAGAGAAATATATTTGGGTGTCATCAGCATAATGATAGCACCCCGCCCCATGCCTCCGGATGATCTCTCCCAGCGGTTTCATGTAAATGTTAAACAGCATTGGGGAAAGGATGGCACCTTGTGGTACACCACATAGCAACTCCTTTTTTGAAGAGCAGCTATCCCCAAGCATCACCATCTGGAACCTGCCCGAGAGATAGGATCAGAACCACTGAAGCACAGTGCCCCCGATTCCCAATTCCCCCAGGCGCCCCAGAAGGATACCATGGTCGATGGTATCGAAAGCCGCTGAGAGGTCCAGGAGTACCAACAGGGACACACTCCCCCTGTCAATACTCAGGCGTAGATCATCCACTAAGGCGACCAAAGCGGTCTCAACTCTGTATCCTGCCCTGAAGCCGGTTTGAAATGGGTCTAGAAAATCAGTGTCATCCAAGACTGCCTGGAGTTGAAAGGCAACCGCCCTCTTGATCACCTTGCCCAAAAATGGAAGATTTGATACTGGCCTGTAGTTATTAAGGTCCAGGGGATCCAGGGAGGGCTTTTTTAGAAGCGGCCTTACCACCGCCTCTTTTAAACATGATGGAAAGCTCCCCTCCCTGAGAGATGCATTAATGATATGTTGTAGATGTGATCTAACTGCATCTCCTACCTGGACAACCAGCCAAGGAGGACAGGGATCGAGAGGGCAAGTCGTCCTCCTCACACATCCAAGTACCTTGTCCACATCCTCGGTACTCACCAACTGAAACTGATCAAGTGTAATCCTACTCGCGGAGTCACTGGACACTCCACTGTCAGCCTCTGCTATAACAATGGCATCTAAGTCGGCTCTTATTCGAGAGATTTTATCTGTGAAATGATCGTTAAAGGCATCACAGCGAACTACCGAAGGCTCTAAAATTGGATTCAGGGGAGAAGGTGCCTGGGTTAGACCCCTCACCACCCTGAACAGTTCTGCTGGACATGAATTCGCAGACGCAATGCGTGCAGAGAAGAAAGCTTTCTTTGCTGCACGTATTGCCACCCCATAGAAACAAAGATGTTCTCTATGTCGTGTCTTGTCGGATATAAGTCGAGTTTTTCGTCATCAGTGCTCCAGTCATCGTCCTTTCTGCTTCAACTCCCTGAGGTCTTCTGTATACCAGGGCACCCTATTAGAAGCGGGCCGGAGAGGACGTTTGGGGGCGATCGTGTCGATAGCCCTAGTTAGGTCTTGATTCCATCTATTGACCAGGGCTTCTACAGGATCGTCAATGATACCAGCCATAGAACCCTCCAAGGCTTTCTGGAATCCAGAAGGATCCATCAGCCTTCGAGGGCGGACCATCTTAATAGGTCCACCACCCCTGCAGGGGCAGGTGGTAGCTGTGATACTAACCCTGACCAGAAAATGGTCTGTCCATGACAATTCGGAGGTATTCAATACCTCCGCCCACAGATCCGTCTGTTCGGAACTGAAAACAGCATCGAGGGTGTGACCTGCTGAATGTGTGGGTCCAGAGACCAATTGGGATAGGCCCATGTTTGTCATGGATGCCATGAACTCCCAAGCTCCACATGACAAACCAGCCCTGAATGGGATGTTGAAATTGCCCAGGACCAAAAGCCTGGGTGAATCCAACACCAGCTCTGATACCAGTTCCGTGAGCTCGGCCAGGGAGTCTGATAGGCAGTGGGGTGGCCGGTACACTAACAGAATCCCTAGTCTATCCCTGGCCTTCAGACTCAGGTACACACACTCGATGTGATTCAGTTCCCGGACAGGTTAAGATTGTTTTTGTAGACCACAGCTACTCCGTCCCCCCCCGCCCACTTTCCCTCACCTGCTCACTAAAACAGTACCCAGCTGGGAGAGCCTGAGCCCATGTTGGGCCACTGTCATCTCCCAGCCAGGTCTCTGTGAAGCATGCCAGGTCGGCCTCCTCTTCTTTGAGGAGATCATAGATTATGTTTGTTTTGTTTTTAACTGACCTGGCATTGCATAGGAGCAAGGAAAGGTTCTGTGGGTGGCCTGGATTGTTCCCCAAGATCCCCGGGGTAGCAGGGCGACTGGAAGGTAAGATGGATGTTAGATATCCATCTCTCCTTCCCCTGTAATGGCATTTCGCCCTGCTATTGCCATATCTCCCTCTGCCCCACACAACAGATATTGGTGCTCCCAGACACATTTCAGTCGCCTTAAGTTGTCCCGTCGTCTCTCCACCGCGCGCAAGAGAGAGAAAGAGAGGGGGTGGGGGAAAATGCGATGGTGACTGCTGCACTTTCTGTTTCGCCATCACGTTCTTCAGCTACCAGCTCACGGCTGCCTCCAGTTGTTCCGTCGTCTCTCGCGTGCACGTAAACCCTGGGCTGTTGCTATGTTGCTGGCATACTTTTACAGCTCTTCAGATGTCTCAGCTGTTCCTTCTTCTCTTCAAGGTCTGAGTCTTTGAGAGCAAAAGATGAATAATTTTACGTGTGTTCTAAAAACACAGTACTTTCTTTAAGCCACAGAACATCTTCCAAAGGCCATCCGCTCTGCATTTGATTCTTTATTGCCACTTCCTTCCAACCGCTCCCATTGTGCATGTTCTGATCTCTGCAAAGGTGCAATGGCAGCCTTGGAGTGTTTCTTGGAGAGGCACAGTGATGGTGGTGCTGTGGATCCAGCTGAGTCATGGAGGCTTTGTCTTTTGTCATAATGCTGCTGGGGAAGCTCAGCCATTCTCCCAAATAACACTACACAGGTAAAAAGTGGAACTAAATGTCATCTGCGCTCACTGATCCCAGAGCCTGGAGTAGCTATGAACCAGGAGTGTCTCAAGGTGAGGGAGTTATGCAGAGCTGTGAACAAGTTTACAGGCCATTTGTTGGGGGCACCTGTGACAGAGCCCTCCCCCCAAGACCTGACTCACAGGCAGAGGTAGATTGCCAAAAGTGGTTGTACAGCTCAGTCTTGCAGGGGCCCATCCTGCAGGGGGGGTGGAGGGGGTGCTCTCTAGAGTCGCAGCAGGACGAAGACATCTGCTTGGCTTAACAGTGGGCGAAAGGGAGGTGGGGAACAATGAAATGACCGCTGGCATGGGGTTCCTTTCCCCATGGAGGTTAGCCATTTAAAAAAGGAGTCAGAGGAAGACAGATCCATTAGACTCACCAGGCACTTCCCTCCCCTCCCTCCTCCCTCCTCTCCCTCCTAAGTCACCCCTACCTGAACCCTCTGCTGGGACCTTTGTTGCCATGCATCTTAAAGGTAAGATGGGGTCTGCCTCTTTTTCATAGATCTATGGTTGCAAACTGGGGAAATGGCTCTTTATGGTGGCCATAGTTTGCAGCCATAGATCTATGGAAAAAAAGAGAACTCCCATCTTCAAATCACAGCTCCATGTAGGAAGATGCATGGAAAAGGTAAGTCCTGCCATGGCAGTGGTGGCTCTGGATACGGAGGGAGGGAGGAAAGAGTTGAGCAGAGAGTCCAATGGACTCCTGGTCAGCCTTGCACCCATATTTCCTGGGTGCCCATCATGCAGGAACCTGCAAAGTCTGACCTGCTTGGGGGGGGCGAACCTCCTTCTCATATAATGATGTCAGAGGAAACCGGTAGTGGGGCGGAGCTCAACGAGCTTTTGTCGGCTTCCACCCCTGGCTCCGCTACATCTTCTGCCAGCTGGCCTGACTTGGTGCACAATTTTTGGCATTAAAAAACTGAGCAAATTGGGGATGCAAATCGCACACATTTTCATAATCGCCATTTCCCCAGGATCGCCAGCGTGGCACCTGGAGTGCCATTTGTGCATATTGTGCATATTTGTACAACCCTCTGTCAAGGATGCTTTAAGGTAGATTCCTGCATTGAGCAGGGGGTTGGACTCCATGGCCTTATAGGCCCCTTCCAACTCTACTATTCTATGATCCTATGAATTTGTGCAAACTGTGGTTGTAATTTTTGCAAATTATGCAAATTTGCACAATTTACAGCAATAATTTGTGTAGATTAAGCAAATTATGGCCACAATTTGTGCAAATGGCAAGATCTTTCTTCTCCAAGATATGATGCAGTTGGCACACCAGGCAAGACTGGGCAAAGGCACTCCTGACCTCTGCCACCTGATTTTTCAAAAGCATTACTAGACCCAAAAGCACCCCAAGCTGCATACCTGATCTGTTAAGAGGAAGTGCTACCCCATCCAGAAAAGGCTGCACCTGCAATCCCAGGTTAGGTTGTCTTCTTACCAGCATGACCTCTGTCTTGTCTAGACTGAGCCTCAGTTTGTCCACTTACATCCAATTTCTCACTGAATCCAGGCAATGGTTTAGGACTCTCACAGCCTCCTTGGCATCAGTGTGCCACAAGAGGGTTAAAGATTGGGCAACGTCTTCTTCTCAGGCGATCCATACTGGTTGGAGGAAGCAGACCTTCATCCCCATTCTGGTGTGCTGGATGGGGAGGTTTAAACTTCCCTGCCTAAGGCGCCTCAAGGGGACTAAAATGCCCAAATGAGCTATTGGCTCGGGCACCACCAGTGTAGACAGCCGACTCCCACCTGGGAGCCAGTCGAGCAGGAGGGCGGCAGGCTTGCTGACTTGCAGCCTTTTAAACTTTTACAGTTATCACTATTTTAAGCTTTTTATTTTGTTTTATTTTATTTTTGTGGCTGGGTGCCTCAGCGGGGTTGCAGGAGTTGATTGTAGGGGGTTTAAGGCGGGGCAGCGGTTTTGGTGTTGCCTTGGCTTCTCCTCCAGTTTGTTGCTTCAGTCGGTGGCAATTAAAGAGAGTGCAATTAAAGAGAGCTGGAATCACTCAAGGTTCTTTCCTGCTGGTAGCTGAATGTCCAGATAAGGAACTCGCAAACATAAATTCCAACAGACATTTCAAAACAGTGAGTACAGCATCAGTTTTTATTGTATATACGAAAACAAAGAATAATAAAGAAAGAATAAAGCTGGAACAAAGGGGGAGATGGAGGCTGTGCAGAGGCTGTGTAGAGCGGTGGAGTTGAATCAACTAATCAACCACTGATCTACTGGGATCAGGACACAGCTGGAGGCTGTAACCTAAGTGTTGCTGCAGCAGCCAGGCTAACCCAAAATCTCGTTTAGCCAGGTCGAAGCTGTCAGCCATGGTTTACACCAGAAAGGGCTATAAAGAGAACGGACTGAAGCTAATCTCAAAAGACGTGGCTGAGCATGTCAAAGCTTTTAAACAACTCAAAATCACGCAATTCATGCCCTTAAGGGAGGAGTTGACTTCTAGCTATCTAGCTAGTGTCACCGATAAGTCCTCCTTTGCTCACGAAGATTGTGGCGACTCACCTCTTGAATGGTCCTGGGCCCCCACTGTTTAATGAGGGATGGTGGTGGATAACACTGAGGACTACGGCCCCAATTTGGCAATTAAGTTGAGGAGGGCAGAGAGGGGCCATGCAAGGGAGGATCTTGCCAGCAGTCCACTTGATTTATTGCCTCATCACAGCTATAGTCATTTAGGGATGATCACCCCCCCCCCCTCAGGTTAGATCGCCTGGGAATACAGTTGGTTTATAATGCTGCCCAAAGATGATCTAAATAATGTGATACAAGCTGTCGACCAACTTCTCGACACACACTATGGAAAAAACTGGAGGCTTTTCTCAGAGTGGGCAGAAGATATCGCTTTAATTAAAAAATTTATAGCGGAAAGTAAGGATTTACTATCTACCCTTACAGTGGCTGTGGCAGGGAGACTTAACAACAGTCTACAACAACCCACAATGCCGCCAACAGTGATAGACAACAGAGACTCTTCATCTTCAGTGATAAATAGGAAGCTGTACAATAGCTCTAGTGATGATGGAGTGGTGAAAGGCACAAAGCATATAGCAGCTAATCAGAATACAAATAAGATGACCCTCCCTAGAAATCCACCTGTCAATAGTGTCATGAAGGTTGCGGCTTCCAGAAAGTGTGGTAAAAAAACAAAAAAACAAAAAAACAAAAACAAAAAATCAAAAGCCCAGGAACAGCTCCAAGAGTAATACAAAAATGAATTATGGGAGATTATTCAACTTACTGGAGAAGTCAGAGCACAAAAACGTGTCACCTAATTCTGAAATTAAGTCTAAAAACTTAGTAAAAGCCTCATTGAGGAATAAAGTCTCATCGGATTCTGTTGTTCATGTTAGCAATAAAGATTCTGGTCCGACACAGGGAGCCAATGAAGTGAACAACCCCTCTAAATTTAAATCACCTAGCTCCGACCCAATTAAGGCGTTAACATTACGACACTCCATACAAGAGGGTCCAGCCTTGTCTGAGTGCTCCAACGATAAAGTAAGCCATTGGAATCTGCAACTCAACACGCAGTCCTTAGTTTTCTCTAATTTTAAAAAACCTGTAGGGAAGCAGTCTCAGATGGAACATACTGTTCATTTTATTTCAGCTTTGGAGAAGATGACACAAATTTACCTCAGATATTCTGAGGTTTTGAAAGTTGAATATATTTTTTATAATTATACTGCAGTCTGTCCCATAGTGCCTTTTAATCTTCCGTCTATAGCCTTACGCATCTATAGCAATAGAGAATGGTTTTACAACTGTGGAGTTTTGGTCAGTAGACATTTTTTAAATATAGGCCCGCCAACCATGCTGGTTGCCCGAAGCTCTAACTTACAGAGCCCAAGGAAACTAAAGACTAATATAGATACAATACCAGTTCAACGAATAACCTACTCCAGTAAATTTCAACCTGTCCTAGACCTGGAGAAATCTGTTACAGTTCCCTTTTTTTCCCAATATGATTATAAAGCGGCTAAAGAGCTTCTACCTGAGGAACAACAACTCATAAGTAGTTATGAAGCCCTCCCAGACCAAGACAGATATGACATACTGAACAGATTGACAAATTTAATGAATTTGCTACAAGACAAAGCTAGATTAACTAACAGCTCTAACAACAAGCTAAGTATTCCTTTAAGACTCTTGCATAAGGAAATTAGATCTGAGCCAGGAGATAAGTCAGAGGAGGATACTGTTGGGCATGGTAGTAATACAAGCCCACAGCTCACAGATCTTCCAGTTTTGAGTCAGCCAGAAGATGGCACAGGAGGGGATGATGAGGCATCACATATTACTCATACTAGTTTGAGGGAAGGGTGTTTGGATAAAGACCCAGTAAGGGCTGACAACAGTAGAATTGTAATTACAATATCACCCCAAGAAAATCTCACAGGCCTTGCCCAACACTCACTAACTGGCAACGAGAAGGACATAAAGATCGCTCATGGAAACAACGAGCAAAGTAAGGGTCCAAAATGTGCCAGAAGGCACATCAATGGCTGTGTCATTGATAATGAGGAAGGCCAATTGGATTACATCGAGAGGTTAAATTGACTGGCAGCTGGGGAATCCAATAACACAGCATTAAAGCTCCTTTTGTGGAATATCGCAGGCTGGGCCTCGAAAAGTAAGGACACCAGCCTTCTAGCATATTTGGCCCAATTCGATATAATATTTCTTCAGGAGACGTGGTCCCGTGAGGAGCTGGAAATTGATGGTTTCACTTCATTCAGCATGCCAGCACTACGAAACAGCAGGAAGGGCAGGGACCGTAAGGGTCTGGCAGTCCTAGTGGCCGTACCATTGAATGCTATAACAATTAAGCTCCCGACCCTAGATTCCTCGGTCCATGCCTTGGTAATTCATTTGGGAACCCCCAGGACCACCCTCCTGTTATTCAACCTCTATTTGGCCTCAGCAGTAAGCAAAGAGGCAACACAGGATACCTGGCTGAAGCTAGAAAGTTTTTTAACGGAGCAGATGATTAAATTCCCAGCTGCCCTCCCGATCCTGTCTGGCGATTTTAATGCAAGAACCAGCAACTATTCGGCCCCTACAAGTAAGACAAAAAACGTTGCTGGAGCCAGTCCAGAGCCTGTCAATGCTTATTCACGGCAATCAAAAGACCGACACGCCAATAATGCAGGTCATTGCCTGCTTGAAATGATAGATAGAAACAATCTTTTTATTCTTAATGGCTGCTCAATTATGGATCCCTAGGGCGAGTTTACTTGTACAGCACCCCAAGGTTCTAGTGTGAATGATTACTTCATCCTACATATCTACCTTCAAAAGACTGTTTCCTATTTCGCGGTTGCTGAACGTTTGGACAGTGACCATCATCCACTGGAATTGGCTATAGCCATTCCAGGAGCCTTTCGACTGGAAATCTGCCATCCCCTTTCATCTAATCACTTGTTAACCACCCACACTAGAAGAATTAAGTGGTCAGTGGAAACGGCTAGATCACTTACTCATCTGCTTGATTCTGATACGTACTCCATCTATGCCAGTATAATTCAAGAATCATCATCATTGGATCACTCTATAGAGGCATACCAAACTCTAATCCAGGAAATAACTTAAGCCTTACAACCCAAGCCTGCTAGCCAAGGTGCTAAAGGCTCAGTGCTTAATTACTGGTTTGACCCAGAGTGTGTGGTGGCAAGAAACGATCTTCGGGCTGTATACACTTCCTATCATGAGAATAATGAGAGGATTCTTCCGAATGTCTATTTCGACTTTAAAAAGACCTATAAAAGGCTCCTTCGACGGAAAAAAACTGGCGGCCGATAAAGGGTATGGCAGATGCTAATAGGGGCAACTATATCGAATGATACTAAAACATTCTGGCAAATCGTTGCCAGCTCATTGAACTCTAGGTCTATATGGCCAGATTGTCATATGCTGGCTAATATCTGGGAAGAGCACTATAAAGCTGTTTTCAATTAATTTCCAGAGTTAGCATCCAGTCCCAGGGGAACATTAGACTCCCCCTAGTAGCCTGATGTCGAGCCCAGTCTTATTGAGGAATTGCTAACAAAATTAAAAGCTGGGAAAGCACCAGGTCCTGATGGTATTATCCTGGAGCTGCTGAAAAACAATCCAACATGGTGGGCCCAGGTCCTGGCGCCCTTGTTTACCCTGATTAACAAATCAGGTTCTATGCCCTCGGAATGGCGGAAAGCCTTGTTAATCCCAATTTATAAAAAAAGGCCCTAGATCTGACCCTAGCAACTACAGACCAATAAGTTTATTGTCTGCGGTTGGTAAGATTTATGCAAGTCATCTTAATTTAAAACTGCAGGAATGGATTAGGAAGGAGAACATCTGTGGACAGGAGCAAATCGGCTTCCAACCCAGCAGTTCTACCCTGGATCACTGCCTGGTCCTGTCCCATTTAGTGTGGGTGTAAAAGAGATAAACTCTGGTGTTATGTAAATTCTTGAACTCTGTTTATTGATGTTAATAGTCAAATATCCACACGCTCGACATTTCGGAAAACAATCCTTCGTCAGGAGCTGAATATGTAAATTTAAAATAAAATACATAAAACATTATAAATTTGGTGTGAAACCCTTATATCAAATTTTGTTTACTACACATAGCACTCTCAGTCCCCTCCATATCACAAATTCTCCTCGAAAACCCAGCACATATTAGGAATCACATTTTAAAATTATATAATCTCCTTACAAACCAGCATGTATTCAGCATTGTGCCCCATTTTATCAAAAGCCCTCCCTTTCTACATACATAACATCCTTGGTCTAAAAGACACAATGCTCTTGCTTATTCTTAAGGTGCCCTTCATTGCTGTTGTTATCCATTTCTAATCCTTTCTAAATTCATTTATCTCTTTTACACCCACGCTGTATGGTGTTTTTTTCCTTTTTCGCTCCTGTCCCATTTAGCACATAAATACACTGATCCCAAACAAGGAAGGCTATTTTGTGCCTTCATTGATCTCAAGGCTGCCTTCGACTCCCTATCCTGCTCCCGATTATGGAATAAGTTAGAGCAACTTAATATCGACAGCCGACTCTTATATTTGATTCAATCTCTTTACTCCAATAACTCCGCTCAGGTACGCTGTGGCATGCAGGGTCAGATTACTAAGGAGTTCAGTATTTCCCAGGGGGTCAGACAGGATTGCGTACTTGCACCCTCTCTATTTAACCTGTTTCTGGCAGATCTCCCTGCGTGGTTGCAACTTATTCAATTGCATCCCCCCAAATTGGGACAAATCAAAGTGAGTCTACTTCTATATGCCGACAATGGGGTGTTACTTTCTCAGACCCGTTTGGGCCTTAAAAGACTGCTCGCTGGTTTTACCAGCTACTGTGATGCCAACAGATTAATTATTAATTTTCAAAAATCAAATGTAATGGTATTTTCAAAGAGAATGGTAAGATTCACGTGGTCAATGGGTGGCCATAATATAGATCAGGTAGACTCATTCAAATATCTTGGGCTTTGGTTTCAAGAGAACCTTGGTTGGAGTGTGCATAGAACACATATTAAAGATAAAGCTGATCAGAACCTGGGAGCGCTCTGCCGATTCTTTTTCCAAAAGGACGGTAGCTTTTTACCTTCTACTATTAAAGTACTCAAGGCTAAAATGATCTCCCAAATTTTGTTCGGGGCTCCAGTCTGGTATCCACTATTAAAAGGCTCGCTAGATGGTCTCCAATCTTCTTACTTAAGAATACTTTTTGGCGTCCCCAGATGTGTGTCGGGGGCGACCCTTAATTTGGAGGCCGGACTATCCACAATGAACTGTAAGGTCTGGGTACTTACCATTCAATATTGGCTCAGACTTTATCATGGGCTAGCCCCGAACTCCTTGGTTTCCCAAGTTCTCTTAGACACATATGAAGCACCGTGGTTAAAAGCATTAGTACCTAAAGTTAACTCTTTGGGTCTCTCCTCTTTTTTTCTGTTATATTTAGATTATAACAAGGCTAAACAGATTGTTGGCCAAAGATTAGCAGACATTGATCTACAGGAGCAGAGGTCACTGGTGCGTGGCCCCTGCTCTCCATTTTCACTTGGCCTAAAAGTCCAAGTAGATAAATGAGGAATGGCATATCTTAGATGGTTGACAGTACCCAAATATAGAAGAGCTTTTGCACTGGCAAGATTCAATGCTCTGCCCTCTAATTTATTGCAAGGTAGATTTTAAAAAAATCCCTATGAAGCCAGACTCTGCCCGTGCAATGATGCTGAGGTAGAGACAGCTTAATACATGATACTGGGCTGTAGCCTCTATAAGGATGCCAGGATTGATATGATATACCCGATCATAAGAGCCCTTGATGGGCTAAGTAGATGTTCCTTGGTTTCATTTTTATTACAGAGTAGAGACCAACAAATTACCATCCAAGTTGCTAAGTTTTTACACTGTGTAATCACTATAAGAACCATTCCTGTCTTGCTGACACCCCACCTCTTGCCCAGCCTTTTCTGTCTTTTCCTAGAATCCCTGAAGTCTGGATTATTTCCCCTAAGCTTGTTTAATGCACCCGAAAGCCTCTGTGTAGTGCTGTACTCTCACGTTTTCCTTTGTTGGGGGCATGTGCTGTGATGGGAGTCTTGCTGTTGGCTTGAATGGATTGCATCAGGTCCTGGCAGGGAAAAATGATGTCTCTCAGCAGCTCCAAGCTTCAATATAAAACCCAAACCTTGCATCCCAGGCTCAAAAGCAATTTTTAAAATTGTACAATGCCCAAATTTCTGCAGAGACAGGATTTATGAAGGGAGACAGGGCTCACCCCTCCTCCCTACAAGGTAGGCTTAGGACTCACAGTCTGATATCCTAAAGCCTACCTCCCTAGCCCAATGCCAAGTGTCCCAAGCCACCCTCTGGAAATAACCACACACATTTAGGGACTGAAGCAATTTCTTAAAACTCAAAAACTTAAAATCTAATCCATGTAAAGCTTCAGTCAAACATTTAGCCGTAAAAGCACGAACAAGGAATGAGGGGGGAGAAAAGGGGGATGGGGGCAGGATGGAAGGTGAGGTAGATTTAGCAGCTGGCAATAAACCAATTAACCACTCTAAATCACACCCAAAGCTGCAAGTCTTTCCCTGGAACGACCCAGACACTAAAACAATAAAACCTAACTAATTTCTCAAGCCATCACCTCACTTGTTAGGGATCTTCTCATTCACATACCCTGTCCAGGAGAAGTTGGCATCCCAACCTGTTGTTATACTATTTATCCCTTTTGGGCCAACCGGTGCTGTGACTGGCCTGGGCCAATCCCCAGTCCTCCCGCCTTCTTGGCTCTCACTGGAGCCCCCTCCCTTCAAGCAGCATTTTCCCACAGCTGAAGACTCTCAGTGCCTACTCCCAATTAAGGCCAACCTTGGGTTTCTTGCCTCCCCAAGATAATGGCCCAGGTGCTGTGACTGGGAACCAGCAGCACTGTTTTGAAAATCTGTTTTTCAGAACTCCCTTTCTCAACCAAGAGGCCCCAGTCCTGCTAGGCAGGCCAGACATCACCTTGCTTAGCAAGACCATAGCCATCTTGGCTTGTTCTTCACAGGATTGTCCCTCGATGCCCCCAAAGAGACAAACTAAAGGGCTTTCCATTTTTGCCTGGCAGAAAGGTGGTCTGGTTGAAGTGTTCATATACAGGACCTCCTTGTATATGCCTTGTTAAAGGTGGGAGGAGCAACCAATGAACTGGAGGAAGAAAGAGAAGGGGCAGGGTGGAGTGGAGTAGAAGAGCAAACAAGCAGAAGAGCGGAAGAGCAGCCTATTCAGGTGAAAGGGACCATAAGCTAGGGTGACCAGATAAAATCCAGGTCAGAGCTCATGTAACTTTAACAGTTGTAGAGAAAAGGGATTCCAGTGTCATTTGTATGCAATTAGTCCCTGGTGAAATTCCCTCTTCATCACAACTATTTAAGTTGCAGGGGCCCTGCCTTCTTTTGTATATGGTCACTCTAGGATAGTGCCTGCACCTTTAACTGTTGTGATGAAAAGGGAATATCACCAGGAACTAATTGCATACAAATGACACTGGCTGAAATTCCCTTTTCTCTACAACTGTTACAGTTACATGAGCCCTGACCTGGATTTTATCTGGTCAGCCTACCATAACCTTGACGCACTTATGCACCAGAGGTAAAATTAAAAAAGAATACACATTATAGTCAGAAGCTCTGAAATCACATCAGCAAGCTCCTTTACTACCCTAGGATGCAATTCATCCGGTTCTGAAGACTTGAATTCATGTAAAGTGGACAGGTGTTCTCATACCATTGCTTTACTTAGCTTGGGCTGCAACACCTTCTCTTCATCATTTGATCTGTTTTTGCCAGGCCAAGCACATTTTCCCCTTGTGGGAAACAATGAGGCAAAATAGAAATGGATTGAGGTTTTTTCCAATAAGATTCTGACAGCTGCAGCAAAGTCTGGGCTTTATTATACCTGCAAGGAAACACACACACACACACACCAACCACCTTATTCTTCTGGAGAAACTTAGCAGCTCTCAATCTGGCTCAGGTAGCCTGGCTAGTTTGGGGTTAGATTGTGTTGTCTCACAAAGGCACTGACACTATCTGTGCATGATGTTTGAGGAAGCAAGTCTTGAGGTGGAATTTCATTTTAATAGAAAAGAAGACAGGCTTTTCTGCTGCAGAATGCAAAATGTACCAACCCCTTGATATCATCCACAAGTTATTAAAAGATAACAAAAGCTACAAAAGTCAATGGGAAATTATTCCAGTACATGATGCAAAAGAAAGAAATCACTGCCACTAAAATACAGGAGATTATTGGGCGGGGGGGGGGGGGGGGAACCTAGAGATGATTCATGCTGGAGAAGATGCCTAGCCAGGATTTTGATTCCTCCAAGTATTTTGCCTTTATAGATTCTTGAAGTTTAACCTACTCAATGCTTTTTATTTGCATTGATCAAACTTTATAGTATGATTAAATTTGTATGGAACAGAACCAATTACTTTTGTTTTACATTTATTGGATGTACTTTAAAGGGAGACAAATTAACTTGTAGCAGTTAGTCTGATTAATCTGACAGTGTGAAGCTTGACAGCCTGTGTTCTCAAGCCTCTTTTAAAGAATTCTCTTTTGTTATTTTTCCTGTTTGAAAAGAAGCACTCCCATTTCTTCATGTAGAAGCCAACTATGGAATCACGGTATGGCAGATGTAACCCAAAAACAGGCAGTCTTACTCAGAGATGGGCATCATGTTAGCCTCATTATCTAAACAGTTTGTTCATAAACAGCAAGCCCTATTTCGATAGCATTGATCTGGGACATTTCAAAGAGAACTAGTACTGTTAGTGGATGAGCCACTCCTTATGGGATATTATTGGAGGCATAGTCATTGATCAGTAAAAAATGATTTCATAAGGTTAAATGGAAATCAGGGGGTGGATTAATAATAATAATAATAATAATAATAATAATTTATAACCCGCCTCTCCCTCCGGATCGAGGCAGGGAACAACAATAAATATAAACTACAAAGACTACAAAATAGATGAGATATTAAAAACAAATAAAAACTAATACATCATTAAAAACATCTTAAAATTCAACTGGATAGGCCTGCCGGAAGAGAGCAGTCTTCATGGCTCTCTTAAATTCATGAAGACTGCTAATTTGTCTACTCTCCTCCAGCAGACTATTCCACAGTCTGGGAGCAGTAGAAGAGAAGGTCCGGGTAACACTCGTCAGCTTAGTTC
Source organism: Anniella stebbinsi (assembly GCA_029215795.1). NCBI lineage: Eukaryota > Metazoa > Chordata > Lepidosauria > Squamata > Anniellidae > Anniella > Anniella stebbinsi. The sequence goes on along the minus strand of JARDYH010000007.1, from coordinate 44,959,509 downwards.
TGGCTGATTTGAGTAAATTCTTGCCAGAGGACCTGAGTGTGCAGGTGGATTACACGGGTGAAGGCGATCCCACAGGTAACCTGGACCCAAACCATGTAGGGCTTTAAAGGTAATAACCAACACTTTATTCTTCGCCCGGAAGCTGATTGGCAGCCAATGAAGTGATTTTAAAACTGGTGTAATGTGGTCACCCCTAGATGTACCGGTGACCAACCTGGCTGCCATATTTTGAACAAGTTGAAGTTTCTGGACTAGGCACAAAGGTAGCCCTATGTACAGCGCATTGCAGAAGTCAAGCCTCGAAGTTACCAGTGTGTGTACTACCGTCTTTAGGTCTTCCAACTCTAGGAAGGGGCACAGCTGGCGTATCAGCCGAAGCTGATAGTAGGCACTCCTGGCTGTCACATCTATCTGGGCTGTCATTTGGAGCAACGGATCCAGGAGCACCCCCAAGCTGTGAACACGGTCTTTCAGGGGGCATGCAACCCCATCCAGAACTGGTTGACACACCTCCAAACCCAGGTTGTGGCCCTTGACAGCAAACACCTCCGTCTTGTCTGGATTCAGCTTCACTTTGTTTTTCCTCATCCAGCCCATTACCGCCTCCAAGCATTCATTCAGAGGAGACATACTATCGTTAGCTGACGATGTTGTCGAAGGCATAGAGAAATATATTTGGGTGTCATCAGCGTATTGATAGCACCTCGCCCCTTGCCTCCGGATGATCTCTCCCAGCGGTTTCATATAAAAGTTAAACAGCATTGGGGAAAGGATGGCACCTTGTGGTACACCACATAGCAACTCCTTCTTTGAAGAGCAGTTATTCCCCAAGCATCACCATCTGGAACCTGCCCTAGAGGTAGGATCGGAACCACTGAAGCACAGTGCCCCCGATTCCCAATTCTCCCAGGCGCTCCAGAAGGTTACCATGGTTGATGGTACTGAAAGCCGCTGAGAGGTCCAGGAGTACCAACAGGGACACACTCCCCCTGTCAATACTCAGGTGTAGATCATCCACTAAGGCGACCAAAGCGGTCTCAACTCCATATCCTGCCCTGAAGCCGGTTTGAAATGGGTCTAGAAAATCAGTGTCATCCAAAACTGCCTGGAGTTGGAAGGCAACAGCTCTCTTGATCACCTTGCCCAAAAATGGAAGATTTGATACTGGCCTGTAGTTATTAAGGTCCAGGGGGTCCAGGGAGGGCTTTTTTAGAAGCGGCCCTACCACCGCTTATTTTAAACATGATGGAAAACTCCCCTCCCTGAGAGATGCATTAATAATATGTTGTAAATGTGATCTAACTGCATCTCCTCCCTGGACGACCAGCCAAGAAGGACAGGGATCGAGAGGGCAAGTCATCCTCCTCACTCGTCCAAGCAGCTTGTCTACGTCCTCGGTACTCACCAACTGAAACTGATCCAACTGATCCAATGTAATCCTACTCGCGGAGTCGCTGGACACTCCATTGTCAGCCTCTGCTATAATGATGGCATCTAAGTCAGCTCTTATCCAAGAGATTTTATCTGTGATAACTTTACTAAAGGGTTTCAGCAATCCTCCTGAAAAGACACATGACAGAAAGAAATGCCTATACATAACCTGAAAATTTCAGGAAGATTGATTAAAGATGGATGGAGAAAGATCAGTTAACAGAAAAATGAAAAAATAACCTTGGTCATGTAAAAGTGTTTCTGAAAATGTGTTGGCAACTATTTCTGCAGAAGCCAGTATGGCCGCCATGTTTGAACCATTTTCTGGTCTCCTTTGATGGAATGGAACTGGCTAGAAACCCAGCCTCACCATCCGCTCTCAGCTGAACTTGATGGAATCCCACCCTCTGCCCCTGGATTTAATTTACTGACCTCCCCTGGCTGAGCCTTGCAGGAATCTATAGGGACACAGAGAGAGAGAGTGGTGACTCTAAAAGAAAGGATGTTGCTTTTCAAAAACCAAACAAATTCAACCATCAAAAAACCTGCCAGTTTAAATGACCAGAAGTTAAGGCTTTCTCATCTTGGTCCAACTCCACAAAATCAGAAAATTGGAAGCTAATGCTGATGCCTTATCTGACATGCCCTGTGATCAGTCATGATGTTATGCAATGTCACAAATTCTGCTGGCTTACTACTTACCCTCCATGCACCCACACTTTTCCTGGCTCTTTCAGTCATATTGCTTTTATTTTCACAGGTCTAAATATTGCAGTGTCCTTTGTTGGGAATTGTGGGGAACATGTTATATAAAATGTGTGTGTATACATATGTTTGTTTACTTTTTGTCATACTTTTAATACACTAGACCATGTCATTTGTACTACACCACTAAGGAAGATTGTATGTTGAAACAGGTTGGGTTTATTTGGTATTGGTTAACTTTGGTGAGGTTAGGTTTTCATAGCACAATATCATTATATTCTCTCTTATCATTTTAATGTATGCTTTTAAATTACACATGTACAAAACTTTATCAATAGATTTTGTAATACACATTTATTATAACCAATGAGCCCACCCTATTTGTTTCACTGTTATTTTGCTTAGGGTTTGGGTATATTTCCTGTTTCGTTTGTAAGTTAGGAGTAAGAACATAGGAGCAGTTTCCTGGCTTAGGGAAGATGGTGAATTGTTGCTGGAGAAAATTCCCACTGGCGCCCACCGATGGAAGCGGACAACCCTGCCAGGTAAGCCCCCCCAGGTAAGCCCCCCCCACGATCCTCACCTGGCAGGCCTGTCCGCTTCCATCAGTGGACATGCCCGCTGCCGCCCACCAATGGAAGTGGACAGCCCCGCTAGGTAAGCCCCCTCCCGCTCCTTACCTGGCGGGGCATCCTCCTCTGTCCGTTGCCGGCTGTAAACTACTGCAAACTAGGCCTCGCAGCCTAGTTTACAGGAGAGTGCCAGGTTCTCCTGTAAACTAGGCCACAAGGCCTAGTTTGCAGTAGTTTACAGCCGGCAATGAAAGGAGGAGGACGCCCCGCCAGGTAAGCCCCCTCCCCCACGATCCTCACCTGGCTGGGCTGTCCGCTTCCATCGGCGGGTGCCCACTGGCGCCCGCCGATGGAAGCGGACAGCCCCGCCAGATAAGCCCGCCCCCCCACTGTCCGCTTCCATTGGTGGGCACCCGCTGGCGCCCGCCGATGGAAGCAGACAGTCCCCCCAGGTAAGCCCCCCCTGCTCCTTACCTGGCGGGGCGTCCTCCTCCGTCCACTGCTGGCTGTAAACTACTGCGAACTAGGCCTAGTTTACAGGAGAGCACCATGTGATGACATCATCACCTGGCGCTCTCCTGTAAACTAGGCCGCGAGGCCTAGTTTGCAGTAGTTTACAGCTGGCAACGGGAGGAGGACGACGTCCCGCCAGGTAAGCCTCCCGCCCCTCGTGATCCTTACCTGGCAGGGCTGTTTGCTTCTATCGGAGGGCGCCCGCTGGCACCCACCAATGGAAGCGGACAGCCCCCCTAGGTAAGCTCCACCCCCCACTGTCTGCTTCCATTGGCGGCTGTCCACTGGCGCCCGCCTATGGAAGCGGTGGCAGGAGCCAGCGGGCGCCCGCCGATCCTCCGATTTTCCCCGAACTGGATTAGGTCCTTCTGGACTGGTTCGGGAAAGATCAGACGATCCAGAGGGGTGATCTGAAATCGGATAATTGTATCCAATTTCCCCTGAATCGGCTCCGGATCGTGGATCGGACCTGATCCAGTGCACACCCCTAGTTGAGACCTCACTTGGCAGCAGTACATGTGGAAAGCACAAAAGTGTCTAAGTGGATCACCAGCTGAATATGAGCCAGCAGTGCAATGCAGCTGCTTAAAATGCTAATGCAATCTTGAGCTGTATTAAGAGAAGCAGAGTGTGTAGAGCATGGGAAGTAATACCTCTGTTCTATTCTGTGTTAATCAGGCTGCATTTTAAGAAGATGAACAAACTGGAGAGCATCCAGAGAAAAGTGATCAGAATGGTGAGGGGTCTGGAAACTAAATCCTATGAGGAATGGTTGAAAGATAATTTAGATAGGAGAAGAGATGATTAAGGGGAGATATGATGTTAGTCTTCCAATATTTGAAAGGCTGTCATGCAGAAGATGGAGAAGAGCTGTTCTCTGTTGCTTCAGAGGGCAGGGCTAGACCATCTGTGTAAATTACAGAGAAACAGATTTCAGCTGAACTTTAGAAGAAACTTCCAAACAATGACAGCTGTTTGGCACTGAAACAAGCTGCCTTAGATGGCAGTAGGTTCTTCTTCAATGGCCACCTGTCCTGGTGTCATGGATCAGGACCCGAACCCTCATCCTCAGAGGATCCTGACCTCTTGTTCTCAGTGGGGGCTCCAGAGTTAAAAATCCAGGAAGAGGAAAGGCATCATATGGCTTCCACCTCCCCATGACCAAGTTCCCCAGAAAGATCCTATGATGGGACTCCCAGACTAGGTTACCTTGCCTTTTTTGGACTGTGAAGACTCCAGACATCAGGATACTTGCATGTCACAGCCAATCCTACATTGGTGCAGCTTGAGGCTGCTAAAACAGGCAAGGGCTGTTTAAGAGACAAAGCCTGGCAGTGTAGAGGTGAAGCCAACCAGCCAGACAACTCCCTTCTTATAGGCTCAGTCTTGAGCTCCTCCTTGTTGGAATACCGTACAAACTAGGGGTGTGCATCGGATCGGATCCGATCCACGATCCGAATCCGATCCGACCCAAAATCGGGAAAATCCGATCCGATCCGATCCGATCCGACCAACCTCCAATCCGATCCGATCCGATGAGGTCCGATCCGGATCGGACGCCATTTTGAATGCTTTTTCCCATAGCCAAGTATTGTTTTACAAAAACGCCTATAGCTTTTTCATTTTTAAAGATAAAAGGATGAAACTTGGGGACATTGTAGACTGGTTAGGGATAGTTATCTGTGAGAAATTTCAGAAAGATTGGTGCATGCATTTTGTGGCAATTAATTTTTTAATAAATACCCAGGAATGCTTATAACTTTGTCATTTTTAAAGTTACAAACATGAAACTTTGCCAAATTGTAGGAGGTACCTTGGGACCTATGTGTGTGAAATTTCAGAAACATAGGTGCTTGCCTTGTGTGGCAATTAATTTTAGAAAAATGGGTAGTAGTGGGGTAAATACAGTTACGCCTCCCATTTTTTTATTTTTTAAGATACAAACAGGAAACTTGGGCACATTACAGACACCACTTGCCTTGATATGTGAGTGAAATTTCAGAAACATTGGAGCTTGCCTTGTGTGGCAGGAGGGGGAGGAAAGGAAGACCTGGCCTCTGTGGAACATTTTTTGAAACATTTAATCTAAAAATTCCATAGCCATCAAATGCCTGGACCTATCATTCTGAAATTTCTGACACATATCTACCCCTAACCCATCTACAAAGTGAGCAATGTTCAGACTTCTAACTTTTAAAATAAAAAAGTTATAGGCGTTTCTTTCCTCATTGTTTCAAAAATTAATTGCCACCACATGCCTGGGCCCAGCTTTCGGAAATTTTACACACCTATCAAGTGAAGTGTTCCCTGTAATGTGCCCATGTTTCCTGTTTGTATCTTAAAAAATAAAAAAATGGGAGGCGTAACTGTATTTACCCCACTACTACCCATTTTTCTAAAATTAATTGCCATACAAGGCAAGCACCTACGTTTTTGAAATTTCACACACATAGGTCCCAAGGTACCACCTACAATGTGGCAAAGTTTCATGTGTGTAACTTTAAAAATGACAAAGTTATAGGCATTCCTGGGTATTTATTAAAAAATTAATTGCCACAAAATGCATGCACCAATCTTTCTGAAATTTCTCACAGATAACTATCCCTAACCAGTCTACAATGTCCCCAAGTTTCATCCTTCTATCTTTAAAAATGAAAAAGTTATAGGCGTTTTTGTAAAACAATACTTGGCTATGGGAAAAAGCATTCAAAATGGCGTCCGATCCGGATCGGACATCTGGTCCGATCCGATCAGCCTCCGATCCGATCCGATCTGATCCGACCCCCCAGGTCCGATTCCGATCCGCTATCCGATCCGATCCGGGGGGTCAGTGCACATCCCTAGTACAAACAACCCTGTCTGATTTCCAGCCTCAGCAGCACTCAGAACTTTCTATGGTGCTGATATCTCCCCATTCTGCTTTCCTGAGGAACTTGACCCCTGCTAAATGTCTGACCATACAGGACCCTGCAGCCGAGGCTATATCATAAAGCATGATCTGAACCCATGGCCTGCAGTGATACACAAGGATGTTGTAGCTGCATCTTGCATTGAGCAAGGAATTAAATTAGATGATTTCTGGGGTCCCTTCCAACTTTATGATTCTATGAACTAGGTACTAGATGTTGAGAAATAATAGGCAAATATCCTTCATTGAGAGATCACTCAGTAAGAGAACGTACAACATAAATTTAATAATTAAATGGACAAACTGGCACTCTTCCTTCGAGGAGATTGCAGCTTGTGTCTCATTGCCTCTTGTCTTTCTACACTTGAAAGTGTTGAAATGCTTCAGTAACTTTAAGAGAAGGGAGTTGTGCAGGCTCAGTTAAATTTTAGAATGGAAAGGAAAGGAAGGTCTGCTAACAAGATGGATGTCATTTTCAAAACAATGAAAAAAGAGGCACTCTAGCTGTCAGGGCCTGAGCTGCAACCTTTATGTTTACACACCAAATAGGGTAATTAGTTGGGGGAGAATAAATCTTTCTGAGTTTTTGCTGTTGCTGTTGCTGTTGCTGTTCGGTTGCAAGGTTCATGCTTGACCTGCCAAGTGACAGGCAGCATTAGCGCCTTTGCAAGCACCAGCTTCTTTTGGAGGGGCCTCTGACATTTCTTTGTTTCTGCCATCAAATCCTAATCAAGATTTTCTGAAAGCCCTGCTAGTGATTCATTGCCAGAATCCACAGCACTTGATTTTGCATCTGCATTGGCCTTTCTGACATGGTGCAGAGAGCACAGAAAATGAACTGATGGATCAGGGGATAAAAGAAGGTAGAGTCTAATCAATGCCTCTGGTCCTGGGCCTGGGATGTCTGTGGCTGCAGTGGACCAAACAGTAGAAGAAATATAGGCCAGAAATGTTACCTCAGAAGGGCAAATGCCACAATTTATTTAACCACTCCATAGATCTAAATGGTCTTCACTATTTAGAGCCCTTTCAATCCGGGTCTCCTCTACAAGCAGTAGCTTTGACGCCCGATCCCCCGATTATGCGAATTACCTTGCACCCGCGTTTACGCCTAATACCTACACACATCTCTGTGTGCGGGCAGGGGCGGGTGTTGCAGTTTGCGAAGCCAGCAAGCACGGCGGCGGCGGCGGCGGCTAAACATGGCCTTCCTTCCCTCTTCCCTTCTCCCTCCTCCTCCTCCTCGGGTTTTGCCTCTCCTCTTGCCCATGTGCAGCCGCGGAGCAGATGTCATCGGCACACTAGATCCGAACTCCCCCGTTCTCTCCTGACAGGGAAACAGGACTGGCTAATCCCCCAGTTGAACAAGTAAAAAGCAGGAGAGGACGGCAAGGGAGGGAAGGAATTGGGTGGAAGAGACTCTTTAGGTCGGTGTGTGTGTGTGTGTGTGTGTTTAACCGAGCCTTTCCTAGGCAGCAAAAGAAAAGAAAATCATCTTCTTTTCAACGCCCCTCTCCCCGCTTTCCTTGCCTCCCTCCCCCCCTTCCCCGCCCGTAGGATAAGGCAGCATAACTCCGGAGGGAAAAAAACCTCGCTATTTAATGCGAATGTGAAAATGCGAATAAAAGGAGCTAAAACCCGCCTGTACTCCTGATTTGCGCTCCTCTCTTGTAGAGGTAATTTTTTAATGAGACTTGAAAGAGCTTTAAATCGCTCTTGTTGTAGAGGTAATTTTTTTAAATGCACCTTGAAAGAGCTTTAAGTCGCTCTTGTAGAGGCAGCCCCAGTTTCTAACCTAACTTTCGGACTGAAACAGTCTTAGTTGCCCTGGAGAACCCTGTTGGCTACCTGGGCCTCTCAGCAGTGTTAAATACGTTTGCCCATAGTATCTTTCTGGGATCCTTATCCAGAGAAAATTTGGGGGGGGGGGTCTGTTGTACAGGGGATGCCTTCCCCTGAGGCTGTGGGTACATTTGTTCTATGTAAAAGAGAGGGGGTCTCTCCTTCCCTTTTTACACACCCACACCCAGTTTGAGGAACACTGTTTTCCCAACTAGGCTTGACCACTCCCTTAATGCTGCTGCTGCCACCATATAACCTTTATTTAATGCCTTTGGTCTCACTGAGAGACCTAAATGAAAGGTGCCACACTGTATGCTGTGAAGAAAAGAACTTATAATTTATTAATTTCACATATGAGGGTAAAGAAGGTTCATTTGTGTGTCCAATAAAAGCTCTGAAATTAACATTTCATTTATTCCTAGCTTAATCTAACTTCTCCCTCTATATCTATCCCGTAACAAACAGATTGTCCCTACACTCTTTCGCTCTAAACCCCAACTCTGCTAATTAACTAACTCACCCCTCTTTAAACCCCACTCACTCCATGCTCTCCACCAATCATATGCTAACACACTAATAATAATAATAATAATAATAATAATAATAATAATAATAATAATAAATTTCTTACTCGCCTCTCTGTTTGGATCGAGGCAGGGAACAACAATATGATCAAATACATAAAACTGATTAAACATGGCACACATTATTAAAACTGCATAAAAACATCATAAAAACTTTCTAAAAACATTCTAAACACCAACATTCCATTCACTCTCTCGACCCCCCCCCCACACTGCCTTAACTAACTTACCCTATCAACTCTACACAAGGGACATAAACAACGTTAACATAAATATACATACAACCTGTACCATAACTCACATTACATAGCTGGACATCACAGAGAGCTCCATCAGATGAGCATTTTATTGCATGCTTGTTACTGAGCACTCATGGATTTTCACGGGTCCTATTCACGATGTCGTCGGTGTCCCATGTGCCATAAAAAAAGATTCCAGTAAGTCCAACTTATTTCTAAAGACTGAAGTTGCCGCTATCTCCTGCTGTGTGCAGGAGAAGCAGCACGATCAAAACTGAATGGGCCACATACACGTTGTTTACTTCCTCTTTCAAAAGAGGAAGCAATGAGGGACAAATGTGCGGACAGACAAGCGACAGTCAGAAAACGTGATTTCTCCCTGTGTCATGACACTCTTTGCCTCTGCTGCATATGGTTCCCCCTTTGTTGTTTTTAAATAATTACAAGAAGCCTTCTTAATTCATTTCACATCTGACTCAGATCCAAAGTGATGGTGCAGCCCTAATTCCTACACAGAACCATCATTCATTATACTGCTAGCAAATGGCTGGGCATCTATAATTATGCCGCTGCTTCTACTGAGATGTTTATATATTTGCAAACATATCTATTAATGTAAGTCTCCTGCCGTTGCTGCCTCTCCGAAAGGCCTTGGCTGCTGAACCCCCCCAGGTCCCAACGTTATGTACTGCTGCCATTGATTCCATTCAGTTGTTCTTGTTTTTGTTTCGTTTGTTATTTCTACTTTTCATGTTCCATTGGAAGCTACCTCCAGCCTTGGAGAGGTGGGATATAGATGTTCAAAACAGATGTATCAGTAAGTGGTGTTCTTATATGAAAATCTCATAGAAGCCAAAACACAAATGGTGATTATTTGAATGAAATGCCTGCCCATTCTAGTGAGTCGCATGTGCAAGGAGATGGCTATGTCCCTGGATTATTTCAGCTTAGTAAAGGTTCTGCCAAAAGCTCAAAACAGTCTCTGTGTCAAGTTGGTCACCTTGGCTGGGGGGGGGGGGGGGGGGGGAGACTTTTTCAAGGCAAAACCTGTGATGGCTTACAAGATTTCCCTCCATCTCCCAACTTCAAAAGAACCTCCAACAATATTATTATTCCAAGCATGGCAGCAAGGCCTAGAGCTGCATTGACAAATGCAGAGAAAGAGGAGATGAAGGGCAGCTGCTAATTCCTCACTGGAGTCATTGCACATGAAGATATATATAGATTTCTGGCTGCAGAAAATTATAAGTAAATAAAGAGGACATCAGTTTTTCCAGTATATCTGGGTCTTACTCTCCCCCGGTGGGGTGGGGTGGAGAGAGAATCTGGATAGCAGGACATACAAATCTTCATAACGCTTAAGATGTCCTATAGGCATTAGGGGTGTGCACTGGATCGGGTCCGATCCAGGGGAAACCGGATACAATTATCCGATTTCCAATCTCACCGCTGGATCAGCCAATCCGATCCGGAAAAGTCCCGATCCATATCGGATGGATTGGCGGATCGGCGGGTGCCTGCTGCCGCCCGCCGCCGCTTCCATTGGTGGGCGCCCGCCGATGGAAGCGGACAACGGGGGCAGGGGGCTTACCTTCCGGGGAGGTAAGCAGGGGGGAGGGGGCCCAGCACACTGCTTACCTTTGGGGAACGTCCGCTCCCATCCGCCGCTGGCCGCTACTGCGAGCAAGCTTTGCGGCCTGCCCCTAGGTAGCGCGCCAGGTGATGACATCACCTGGTGCACTACTCAGGAGCAGACTGCGAAGCCCATTTGCAGTAGCGGCCAGCGGCGGACAGGAGCGGATGTCCCCCAAAGGTAAGCAGGGGGAGGGCACCCTGTGCGCACCGCTTACCTTCAGGGGATGTCCACTCCCGTCTGCCGCTGGCCGCTACTGCAAGCAGGCTTTGTGGCCTGCCCCTAGGTAGCGTGCCAGGTGATCATTACCTGTCAGGTGATGATCACCTGGCACGCTACTCAGGAGCAGGCCGCGAAGCCCACTTGCAGTAGCGGCCAGCGGCAGACGGGAGCGGATGGCCACGGAAGGTAAGCAGGGGGAGGGGGCTTACCCCCCCCGGGGCCGTCTGCTTCCATCCGCTGGCGCCCGCGGATGCCAGCAGATGGAAGTGGACGGCCCCGGGGGGGTAAGGAGCGTGGGGGAGGGGGCTTATCTGCCGGGGCCGTCCACAGCGGACAGCCCCGGGGGGGAGGAGTTAGGCCCCCCTCACCCACCCACTGCCATTTTTTCCTCATAGACTTGCATTGGGGGAAAGCTTTCTTTCCCCCAATGCAAGTCTATTGGGGGGGGGGGGAAATGGCGGCCGATCCAAAAATCGGATGTCCGATTTTTGGATCAGGATCAGACCCAATCTGGTCCGGGGGGCCTCCGATTTTGTCCAATCCGATCCGGGACAAAATTGGAGGTCCCGATCCGGGTCCTGATCCGATCTGGGGGGTCTGTGCATACCCCTAATAGGCATCATCCTTGCATGTTCATTGTCCTATTCAACGCCCCATACAACTTGGGAAGAGGTACCTTAAAATCCGCCATGTTTAAAGATCTTTGGCAGAGGCCCTTCTCTCAGTCTCACCACCATTGGAGGCACGTTTGGCTAGTGCCCCCCCAATTATGAAATGATCTCCCTATGGAGGCCTTCTCAGTGGCTGTTCCCAATCTCTGGGACTCTCTGAGGGAGGCTAGCAGGGCCCACTGTCTGTTGTGCTTCCGCCAGCAGACAAAGACGTTTTTATTCAAGTAGGCCTTTGGCGTATAAGCTGGTTTTAACTAGGGATGTGCACTGACCCCCCGGATCGGATCGGATAGCGGATCGGAATTGGACCTGGGGGGTCGGATCGGATCGGATCGGAGGCTGGTCGGATCGGATCGGACCAGATGTCCGATCCGGATCGGACGCCATTTTGAATGCTTTTTCCCATAGCCAAGTATTGTTTTACAAAAACGCCTATAACTTTTTCATTTTTAAAGATAGAAGGATGAAACTTGGGGACATTGTAGACTGGTTAGGGATAGTTATCTGTGAGAAATTTCAGAAAGATTGGTGCATGCGTTTTGTGGCAATTAATTTTTTAATAAATACCCAGGAATGCTTATAACTTTGTCATTTTTAAAGTTACAAACATGAAACCTTGCCACATTGTAGGAGGTGCCTTGGGACCTATGTGTGTGAAACTTCAGAAACATAGGTGCTTGCCTTGTGTGGCAATTAATTTTAGAAAAATGGGTAGTAGTGGGGTAAATACAGTTACGCCTCCCATTTTTTTATTTTTTAAGATACAAACAGGAAACTTGGGCACATTACAGGTACCACTTGCCTTGATATGTGAGTGAAATTTCAGAAACATTGGAGCTTGCCTGGTGTGGCAATTAATTTTTGAAACAATGAGGGATTCATTGGACAGCACTTGCCCATAGGGATTCATTGGACAGTACTTTCCCATAGGGAATCATTGCATTGCACTTTCCCATAGGGAATCATTGCATTGCACTTTCCCATAGGGAATCATTGCATTGCACTTTCCCACTGAGAAATACAGTTATGCCTCCCACATTTTTATTTTTGAAGATACAAACAGGAAACTTGGGCACGTTGTAGACTGGTTAGGGATAGTTATCTGTGAGAAATTTCAGAAAGATTGGTGCATGCATTTTGTGGCAATTAATTTTTTAATAAATACCCAGGAATGCCTATAACTTTGTCATTTTTAAAGTTACACACATGAAACTTTGCCACATTGTAGGTGGTACCTTGGGACCTATGTGTGTGAAATTTCAAAAACGTAGGTGCTTGCCTTGTATGGCAATTAATTTTAGAAAAATGGGTAGTAGTGGGGTAAATACAGTTACGCCTCCCATTTTTTTTATTTTTTAAGATACAAACAGGAAACATGGGCACATTACAGGGAACACTTCACTTGATAGGTGTGTAAAATTTCCGAAAGCTGGGTCCAGGCATGTGGTGGCAATTAATTTTTGAAACAATGAGGAAAGAAACGCCTATAACTTTTTTATTTTAAAAGTTAGAAGTCTGAACATTGCTCACTTTGTAGATGGGTTAGGGGTAGATATGTGTCAGAAATTTCAGAATGATAGGTCCAGGCATTTGATGGCTATGGAATTTTTAGATTAAATGTTTCAAAAAATGTTCCACAGAGGCCAGGTCTTCCTTTCCTCCCCCTCCCGCTTCCCGCGAAGAAAAGGAAACACTGTCTCATCTCGATCCCTTTGATCCTTGCTAGTATCCATTACAGGGCTCGTGTCTGCTTGAGTAAAAAGTGAAAGTAGGAAAGGCAAGGCAAGGCAAGCTCCAATGTTTCTGAAATTTCACTCACATATCAAGGCAAGTGGTATCTGTAATGTGCCCAAGTTTCCTGTTTGTATCTTAAAAAATAAAAAAATGGGAGGCGTAACTGTATTTACCCCACTACTACCCATTTTTCAAAAATTAATTGCCACACCAGGCAAGCACCAATGTTTCTGAAATTTTACACACATATCAAGTGAAGTGTTCCCTGTAATGTGCCCAAGTTTCCTGTTTGTATCTTCAAAACTAAAAAAATGGGAGGCGTAACTGTATTTACCCCACTACTACCCATTTTTCTAAAATTAATTGCCACACAAGGCAAGCACCTATGTTTATGAAATTTCACACACATAGGTCCCAAGGTACCACCTACAATGTGGCAAAGTTTCATGTGTGTAACTTTAAAAATGACAAAGTTATAGGTGTTTCTTTCCTCATTGTTTCAAAACTTAATTGCCACACAAGGCAAGCTCCAATGTTTCTGAAATTTCACTCACATATCAAGGCAAGTGGTATCTGTAATGTGCCCAAGTTTCCTGTTTGTATCTTAAAAAATAAAAAAATGGGAGGCGTAACTGTATTTACCCCACTACTACCCATTTTTCTAAAATTAATTGCCACACAAGGCAAGCACCTATGTTTCTGAAATTTCACACACATAGGTCCCAAGGTACCTCCTACAATGTGGCAAAGTTTCATGTTTGTAACTTTAAAAATGACAAAGTTATAAGCATTCCTGGGTATTTATTAAAAAATTAATTGCCACAAAACGCATGCACCAATCTTTCTGAAATTTCTCACAGATAACTATCCCTAACCAGTCTACAATGTCCCCAAGTTTCATCCTTCTATCTTTAAAAATGAAAAAGTTATAGGCGTTTTTGTAAAACAATACTTGGCTATGGGAAAAAGCATTCAAAATGGCGTCCGATCCGGATCGGACCTCATCGGATCGGATCGGATCGGAGGTTGGTCGGATCGGATCGGATCGGATTTTCCCGATTTTGGGTCGGATCGGATTCGGATCGTGGATCGGATCCGATCCGATGCACACCCCTAGTTTTAACTGGGTGGGTGCTGGCTATGTCTTTTGCTATTGTTGTTGTTTAATTGTGTTTTTACTAAATTGGCTTTTATGTCATATTTTAATCAAGATATTATTTTAATCTGTATTTCATCTGTTCTGAACTGCCATATGCTATTTTTGGGTGGTAAGACAAGATGTCAATTTAATAGATGAATAAATATTCATGAATTGACAAACAGCTACTTTGTGCCTATATCAGTTCTGTAAAAGGAAAAGTTTTGGCAAATTTCCAGTTTTATTATGATGGAAGAAGCTACAGCCTCTGGTGTTGTCCTTTCCATGCAACTAGTAAAAGCAGATAAGCCCCCCTGCTTCACATATAATTGGACAGACATAATCTAGCGCGAATATACAACATTCTAAATAAAATTAAAATCAACTAATTCCTAGTTCATAAGACAACAGGTCTGTTATTTCAGATTTTTCAAAAACTAAAACCTTGTGAAGGAAATGGCCAGAAGTGAGGGTTCTTTTTGAATTGTCCTCAAACCATTTGCAGAACCTACAAGTCCCCCCTTTTCTTTTTTTTAACACTCCCTGACCTGTGACAACTTTGCCAATTCCCAAAAATCTGGATTCTCTTTGCTGGGTAAGCCATCCCACTCCCCTCTGGGCATTCCTGATTGAGATGTGAATTGCCCATGATACCAGCTGTGGTATTCCATTCATCCATGCAGCTTTGGCCCACTAACCACATTGTGGATCTCCATCTTTTATTTTTATTTATTTATTTATTGCATTTATATCCCTCCTTTTTTCCTCCAAGGAACCCAAAGCGACATACATAATCCTCTTCCTCCATTTTATCCTTACAACAACAACCCTGTGAGGTAGGTTGGGCTGAGAGTCTGTGACTGGCCCAAAGTCACCCAGTGGGTGTCCATGGCTGAGTGGGGACTAGAACCCAGATCTCCCAACTCCCAGTCCAACACTTTAGCCACTACACCATACTGGCTTTCTTTCATTTGGAAGCTGGTGGGTATGCAGAAATAGAGCGTCATCAGACGGGGGAGAGCGCATTTCCCCACTGTTGCTTTTCTGCCCCACAATAGGGATGAGCAGCTTCCTCTTGCTTCACAAGGGGAACAAAGAGAAAGCAAGCAACGACCACATGGCCCATTCAGTGGGTGTTTTTATTGTGCTGCTTTTCCTGCACACAGCAGGAAATGGTGGCAAGTTTCACTTCAGTAAAAAAAATGGATATACTGGGTCTTATTTTGTCATGAAAAAAAGAGCAGAGGATGCAAAGGAGGCGGACAGTGGCGTCAAAAGGACCAGGGAACATCCGCAAGTCGCCAGTAAAAAGCATGTTACACTCATCTGACGATGCTCATGGTCTTGTGATCCCAATGGCTACTTAATGCAGCAGTGCAATCAATAGCACTCATCAGCAAAGTTCATGGGATCAATTCACCACATGGGAAGGGGGTTAGGACTGTGGAAGGCACAGCAAGACACCTCTGGATTATTCCCGGCAGGAACTGGCAACTGCTTTAACAGAAGGCCAAGCCACTGGATTCTTCTGCAAGCCTTTATCACTGGCTACTGATTGGTGCCATTGGAACTGACAATCAGGTGGAAGCAGCAGAGCAGGCTCTGTCCCTCTGGGAACAAACTCACTATTCATTTCTTAACTGAATTCTGCTACTAGCTAGCTCTTGACTAGCCACTGATGAAAACTCTGTGCAACCTCACATGGCCTGGATGGTGAGGGAGAGTTCAAGATAAGGAGTCGCTCAGGAAACTCTCAGCTACCAGAAATGAGTTCAGGTCTTCAGGGCCAGCTGAATTGTATCCTAGGACACAGGGAGAGCAATCCAACTGCAGAGCCAGGAAACCGCACTTCCCACCCCTCCCCCTTCAAGCCGGATACCTCTCTGTACTCAGGAAATGGAGCTAGAACTGCACAGGTGGATTACAAGGCCTTCGTCCATTTCAATCCGGCTTCAGGCCTGGCTTTGGCATGGAAACAGCCTTGGTCGCCCAGTATGATGACCTATGTCAGGAGAAAGACAGGGGGAGTGTGACTCTGTTGATTTTCCTTGATCTCTCAGCGGCTTTCGATACCATCGACCATTGTATCCTTCTGGGACAACTGGCTGAGTTGGGAGTGGGAGGCACTGCATTGCAGTGGTTCCACTCCTACTTAACAGGTCGGCTCCAGAAGGTGGTGCCTGGGGGACATTGCTCAGCCACGTGGATTCTCCAGTATGGGGTTCCGCAGGGGTCAGTCTTCTCCCGCATGCTGTTCAACATCTACATGAAACCGTTGGGTACGGTAATCCGGAGTTTTGGAGTGTGTTGTCATCAGTACACTGATGACACACAACTCTATTTCTCCTTTTCATCTTCAGCAGGTGAGGCTGTGGATGTGCCGAACCGGTGCCTGGCTGTGACAATGAACTGGATGAGGGCTAACAAACTGAAACTCAATCCAGACAAGACTGAGACGCTGTTAGTGGGTGGTTCTGCTGATCAGATGGAGGGTCTTCAACCTGTTCTGGATGGGGTTGCACTCCCCCTGAAGGAGTGGGTTCATAGCTTGGGGGTACTCTGAGAACCATCTCTGTCACTTGATCCTCAAGTGGCCTCAGTGGCATGGAGTGCCTTCTACCAACTTCGGTTGGTGGCCCAGCTATGCCCCTATCTGGACAGGGATAACCTGGCTTCAGTTGTCTATGCTCTGGTAATCTCTAAATTGGATTACCACAATGCGCTTACATTGGGCTGCCTTTGAAGACGGTTCAGAAGCTGCAGTTTGTGCAAAAAGTAGCGGCCAGATTGATAACAGGAACCAGAAGGTTCGAGCATATAAGACCTTCTCTGACCCACTTGCATTGGCTGCCTATACGTTTCCATGCCCGATTCAAGGTGCTGGTTCTAACCTATAAAGACTTACATGGCTTGGGACCACAATACCTGATGGAACGCCTCTCCTGACATGAACCTACCCATTCACTACGATCCACATCTAAGGTCCTCCTCCGGTTGCCTACTCCGAGGAAAGCTTGGAGGATGGCAACAAGGGAAAGAGCCTTTTCAGTGGTGGTCCCCCAATTATGGAATGATCTCCCCAACAAGGCTCCACGAGCCTCTCTATTTCATCCTGCACCTCCTGTGACACCGGCCCCATTTCCGTAACGGGGTTCATGATGCGCCAGTCGAATCCTTCCAACATAGTGCTGCTGCCAGCCAGCTCCTCCCACACGTGGGGTGGGCCCTCTTGTCCACTCTGCTTCCCTGATACCCATGTCGTGGGTGCCGGCTCTGACACTGGCTGGTTGTTATTTCGCAGGTAGCATCCATGACCATGAGGGCCCAGGTAGATCATCCCTCTGCCTTGTTTGTCGGCACAGGAGTTGTTGTTGGGGGAAAGGCGCTACATGATCATGGGAATGTTATGTATACCTTCAGATGTTTCACACAACAACTGCAGCTGGCCCGACTGGGGGGATGTGGTGGTGGGATGCCCGTGTGCGTCCTTTGCATTGGCCTTCTGCGCGGCTTGGGGATGGGTGCCACCAGTGAGCACTGTCCGGCTAGGTTGGGCGGGTGAGGGGGGCTACGTGGCCGGCGTTTCCCCAGACCACCTGATTCCGGGCATGCCGACAGGAGGGGGCATGCGGACTTCTCTTCTTTGCCTAAGTTCCCAGCACGCTCCTCTCCACACAACACTTTAAACAATGGGCCTTGAGCTAAGCAACATGCAAGCCCGTTCTTCTCTAGTGCTTAATTGGGTGGAATAGCATACCATGAGTTGCGTGTGCATGGTGTGTCACCCTCCACACAACACGATAAGCAACACAACTGTCAGTTGCTTCCCCCCCCCCCCATTGTCTAATGTGTCATGCGAAACCAGCCTATTACTCTAAATAGCAAAGATCCAAGCCACCAACGTCTCACCAAACAGCACTTTTATGGGACAGGGAAATTAGCAGCCTCTGCAGAGAAGCAGTCACATGACACATACACACAGGCAGTATATATGCCAGTCAACATCAGAGGTGGCCTTGGGCTACCTGAATGCAGAGGTCAAATGACTGGCTCATTCACTAAAACCAAAAGGTCTACTGGTTCCATTT
This sequence comes from Anniella stebbinsi, assembly GCA_029215795.1. Taxonomy (NCBI): domain Eukaryota; kingdom Metazoa; phylum Chordata; class Lepidosauria; order Squamata; family Anniellidae; genus Anniella; species Anniella stebbinsi. Next base: position 44,941,229 of record JARDYH010000007.1, on the reverse strand, counting down.
GGAAAGCAGCAAACACACATGTTAAAGAATGCTGCCAAAGTGGCCACAGTCTCTTCCTACCCCTTATGCCAGTCCCAAAAAAGGAAATATGCACAATGTCAATGGGCTTGCAGAAAGATTAATAGACCTTTCAGAGAGACGCTCACACCTCTTCCCCTGTGCAGAAAACGTTTTCAGCAAAAGATAATTTAATGTCTGGGTGTAACCTGTTAGAACAATGCTGAGCAACTGCCTTGCCATTGGTTTTATTTATGGCTTCCCTGAAAAATACAGATGTGCAAGATGTACCAACAGGAAATGAGGTAGTAACTCACTGGCCATCCCTCCCACCCACCGTAGGTTCAAATGTTTTCCCTAAGGTACAAAAATTATTCTGCTTGATTGTGACGTTCCTCAGCTTTTGAGGAGAATTTAGCTGCCTTGCAAAATTAATATTAGAATGGAAAAAACAGGCTTGTCTCGAGTGAGACTGCGATTATAAACATATTAATTAAACAAAAAACCTATGGTTTACAAAAACAATGTTAAGGCTCTACAGATTCCAACCAAGCACCAAAAAGCAGGGAAATTGGGAGTTAAGGCTCCCAAACCTTAACGCCACATCCTCCCTAAGGAGGCAGAAAGTGCAAGTGAAATTCTCATTCTCCCAAAGCAGATAAACCATGAGGACAGGGTGGAGAATATGATATGCAGAGGTGACTGGGGTTGTGGAAAACTGATTACGAACAACTTAGGGCCACCTACTTCTCTTTTTTTTGTTTAGAGCAGCCCTTCCCCAACCTGGTGCTCTCCAAAGGTGTTGGACTACAACCCCCATCATTGCAAGTCAGTATGTCCCATGGTCAGGAATGCTGGGACTTGTCATCTCAAAAATCTAGATATGCAATTTGATCTGCAGAGATGACTGTGGGGTTGTGGGAAATGATAATGAACAACTTAGGACCAGCTACTTCTCATTTCTTAGAGCATCTCCTTATGTTGAGAGTTGCAACCCAACACATCTGACAGGCACCAGGTTGGGGAATGTTGTTCAAGAACAAGGGAAGGCAGAAAGTAGATCTCCAGATGTTTTGGAATTCAACTTGTAAACGCCCCTATCAGCATGGGCAGTTATCAGGAATGCTGCGAGTTGATGTCCAAATCATCAGGATAGATCTATTTTCTGCCCACATCTGTACTAAAGTATGATGTTTTCCAGCATTAAGATATGTGATCAATCAAGGAACTACAAAAGAGCTGCATCACTTTAAATAAACTGTCAAAACCAAATGAAACAACAATGAATGAATCTTGAATACCTAATCCAATAGCCCTTCAGACATCAACATTCGTTTTCAACACATGGCATAGGATGTCTGTTTCTTGAATATCAGATAAAGGATTTCTCTTACTTGTTCAGCAGTGTGAGATCAAAGACAGGGCTACCACCTAATACTTTCATGCGTAAGTATTGTTTTAAAATTAAGTATGAATTTATTTTTGTCTTCCCCATAACACATAACATGGGAGTTACAGTGCAACGCATCTGGAGACCACCAGGCTGGAGAAGGTTGACTCCTATACATGTCTTCTCAGAAGTCAGTGCCACTGAATTCACCAGGGCTTTCTCCTAAGAGGTATAGGATTGCAAACTAATCTCATCTGAAAGGTGTTCAAGACAGCCAAACTAAACCTCTTCTGCTCCACTGTTGCTTTGATGAGATGATGTATTGTGCAGGGATTGTGGGGAGTGAACAGTATATTTTTTATAAATACATTTAAAGAAAAAAAACATGTATTTATAAATACATTTAAAGAAAAAAAAGGCAGGATATTGACCAAAAGTTGGCAGTGCCTGGCACATGCTCTGGTTCTAGATCTGTAATGAATAGTGCCCCTTTTGTTATCAAGCGTGTTGCTATATGTGAGATGTGTGTGAGAGAAAAGTATTGGGAACCCTGTATTTGGTAAGGATATGGAACAGAGTTACCCCATCCTGCTACCCTCCAGATGTTTGAGATGACAAGTCCCAGCATTCCTGACCATGGGACATACTGACTTGCAATGATGGGAGTTGTAGTCCAACACCTTTGGAGAGCACCAGGTTGGGGAAGGGCTGCTCTAAACAAAAAAAGAGAAGTAGGTGGCCCTAAGTTGTTCGTGATCAGTTTTCCACAACCCCACAGTCACCTCTGCATATCATATTCTCCACCCTGTCCTCATGGTTTATCTGCTTTGGGAGAATGAGATTTTCACTTGCACTTTCTGCCTCCTTAGGGAGGATGTGGCGTTAAGGCTTGGGAGCCTTAACTCCCAATTTCCTTACTTTTTGGTGCTTGGTTGGAATCTGTAGAGCCTTAACATTGTTTTTGTAAACCGTAAGTTTTTTGTTTAATGAATTTCATGGCTTTGTGTAATGGATGACTGGATATTATACAGTTGACAACCAAGCCGGCATCAGCCAGAATGTTATACCATCTTGACATCCAATATAAAATCAAAGCTAGTGTTATGTGTTGAACTCACTTTTAACATTAATAAATCAACCAAAATGCTTGCATCTCCCTCATTTTTAAAGATAAAGAGATGAAACCTTGCATCATGGTAGCTCTTAAGTAGGGATTTAGTTATGCCAAGTATGAAGCAGATCTGTTCATGCCTTGATTTTTAGGAATTTTTTAAAGTTCAAACAGAAATCTCTTTGGGGTCCAGGACCTTGAGCAGTACAAGTTTAAAAAATGAAATTAAAGATAAAGTGATGAAACTTGGCACCATGGTAGCTCTGAAGTAGGGATTTAGCCATGCCAAGTTGGAAGCAGATCCGTTCATCCCTTGATTTTTAGAAATGTTTTAAACTTCAATTTAATTTTTTTAATTAACTAAAATGTTTACAATTCCATCATTTTTAAAGATAAAGGGATGAAACTTGACAGCATGGTAGCTCTTAAGTAGGGATTGAACCATGCCAAGTTGGAAGCAGATCTGTTTATGCCTTGAGTTTTAGGAATTTTTAAAACTTCAAACCCAATACTCCTCTTTGGGGTCTAGGGTCTTGAGCAGTACGTTAAAAAAAAAAAGAAAGTAAAGATGAAGAGATGGAACTTGGCACCATGGTACCTCTTAAGTAAGGCTTTAGCCATGCCAAGTTGAAAGCAGATTGGTTCATGCCTTGAATTTTAGAAAAACATTTGAAGTCAAACTTAAAAAAAATATGTATCCTAAAAATCAAGGCACGAACCGATCTGCTTCCAACTTGGCATGGCTCAATTCTAGGTGACCACTAGGGCGTGGCCTAGTGGCTAAAGTGTTGGACTGGGAGCTGGGAGATCTGGGTTCTACTCCCCACTTAGCCATGAAAACCCATTGGGTGACTTTGGGCCAGTTGCAGACTCTCAGCCCAACCCATCTCACAGGGTTGCTATTGTGAGGATAAAATGGAGAGGAGGAGGATTATGTATGCCACCTTGGGTTTCTTGGCGGAAAAAAGGTGGGATATAAATGCAATAATAAATAATAAAAAACTGTCAGGATTTCCCCAGATTTCTCCTGGTTTTTGTTCTATCCTCAGTGTCAGGGGGGATTTTATGCAATAGTCTATAATGACCTGGAATTACACACTTTCCCTTTTAAGGTCACCATTAGCTAGGCTGACCATCTGAAAAGGAGGACAGGGCTCCTGTAACTTTAACAGTTGTAGAGAAAAGGGAATTTCAGCCAGTGTCATTTGTGTGCAATTAGTTCCTGGTGATATTCCCTCTTCATCACAACAGTTAAAGTTGCAGGCACTATACTAGAGTGACCATATACAAAAGAAGGCAGGGCCCCTGCAACTTTAACAGTTGTGGTGAAGAGGGAATTTCATCAGGAACTAATTGCATACAAATGACACTGGCTGAAATTCCCTTTTCTCTACAACTGTTAAAGTTACAGGAGCCCTGTCCTCCTTTTCAGATGGTCAGCCTACCATTAGCATGGCAGGGGGGAATGACATGCTTTCTGGAGGTGTGTCATTCTTTCCCACTGCTCCAATCAAGGCCTTAAAAGGGAAAAACGTGTCATTCCCAGGCATTATAGAAAAGGGCCTGATTGGAGCGGTGGAGTGGGGTGAGAAAGACATGCTTTCCCCTCCTCCGCTCCAATTGGGGACTTTAAGGTGGCCCCAGAAAGCCATTTTCCTGCCCCCCCACTAGGTGTCCTCATTTTTGGTTTCCCAAATATGGTCACCCTACTCAGTTCTTGCACAGGCTGCATATCCATCCCTAGATATTTACTCAAAAGTAAGACTAAGGTCCCCTCCACAAGGATTCGCTTTTGCGCCCGGTTAGGAGATTATGCGCACTATCGCTGAAGCGCCTTTACGCCTAATACCTCTGCACGAGAGGCGGCGACAAAAGGCGCTTCCCTCCCCTCCCCTTCCCTCCCTGCCGCCACTCCTTGCGAGTCGCGGCGGACTCGAGCTGCCGAACTGTCCCTTCCGCTCGCCGGAGCAGCAGCCCCCTCCCATCACCGGAAAGGCACTCTGCACCAGTTCAGAAACCCAACCTTTAATTACTGCTCCGTCGAAGTGCGGGACTAGGCTTTGTATGAAAAGAGAAGGGATTCTGGGCTCCAAATAAGAGCACGCTGAAGCGGCGCTTTAACCCCACCCCAAAAAGCGAGCAGGGAGGGAGGAAGCAAAGCCAGGAGCTGGGGGTGGGTCTGATTGCTAGTATCCGAAGCTGCTTCTTGGCAGTCAAGGGGAACGGAGGGGAGAGAGAACGGGAGAAAGCAGACAGAGCAGTTGGCAGAGGCACCCGGCTTTGCCTGAAATTGACACGAAACTGACACGACCAAAGGCGGAGAAGGGGGTGAGATCTGACAATAGAGGGAAGAGGAGGAGCCGCCTCCACGGGCACCAGCCTTTTCCTTCCGCTCGCCGGAGCAGCAGCCCCCTCCCATCAAAATGCGCTTTAATGGACGGAGCAAAAAAAAAACTCGCTATTTAACGCGCATTCGAGCGCACAATCGGGGAGATAACGCGCCTCTACGCCCCATTTGCGCTCCGCTGGTGTAGAGGTAAATTTTTTAATGAGACTTCAAAGAGCATTAAACCTCTCTTGTAGAGGCACCCCCATTGAATTTCCTTGGTTCTTGAAAAGCAACACACTTGCTTTTAGATTTGCCAGTCTCAGCATTTTATGTGTGCTATGAATGCCTGCTCTGTCTGTCCCTATAGTTTCCTGCAAGGTCCAGCCAGGGGAAGCCAGTAAATTAAACCCAGGGGTGGAGGGTGGGATTCCCTCAGGTTCATCTGACAGCAGGTGCTATAGAACAAGGACCTTCCAGGAGTGTTGAGGCTGGATTTCTGGCAGACCCAGCCAGGCAACTTTATGGCCTGTTAGTCCCTCCATTTGGTAGCCCGCAGAGCACCTGCCTCATGAGGCAAATGGCCACATGAGAACTGTTATTATGGCCTGCTACTTTGTTTGTCTTTAGTAGTCTGTGCTCCAGATCTCTTCAGAAGGGGGAATAGTGTTTTGTGGTTGGGGTCAGTCTAAATTATTTCCAGGGGTCCCTTACTCAGTGCCTCTGATAGCAAAGAGATTGAGGATTTTCCCCAACTCTGTTACTCTTGAAGTTACTAGGCCTGTTGAAAATAGATTTTATAACATAAGCATGAAAACAGTGAATACCCCTTTTAACGTGTTAAACCAATGAAAACATGCCACACAAGAAGTCTTAAGATATGAATGGTTTATAAAGAAAAGTAAATGCAAAAGAACATCAGATGCAGAAGTGAAATCTGAAACATTACTAGTAGTAGTAGTAGTAGAAGTAGTATCCTGCCTTTTGCCCAATGCTGGGCCTCAGGGCAGCCTTACAAAACTAAAACATATACAGCTAAAACCTATAAATAGGAATATACTAGGCTGACCATATGAAAAGGAGGGCAGGGCTCATGTAACTTTAACAGTTGTAGAGAAAAGGAGATTTCAGCCAGTGTCATTTGTATGCAATTAGTTCCTGGTGAAATTCCCTCTTCATCACACCAGTTAAAGTTGCAGGGGCCCTGCCTTCTTTTGTATATGGACATTCTAGTATAGTGCCTGCAACTTTAACTGTTGTGATGAAGAGGGAATTTCACCAGGGACTAATTGCATACAAATGACACTGGCTGAAATTCCCTTTTCTCTACAACTGTTAAAGTTACATGAGCCCCGTCCTCCTTTTCATATGGTCAGCCTAAATATACAAAAGTTAAAAATATAATTAAATACTTTTCAATATTAAAGCATTTTAAACATTTTAAATACATAACAATTTAAAAGTCAAAGGTATAGACAGAGGTCCAGATGATTTGCCAAAGGCCTGCTGGAACAAAAAAGGGTTTGTCTGCATCCAAAAACACATCAAGGAGGAAGCCAGTGTAGACTGCAAGGATTAGAAAGAAAATCCATGTGTGTACACTATGCAAAATAAACGACAGCTCAACTGTTTCTAAACCTTATTAGAAAAACAGGGTGACTAGGCCAAAACCAACATTGTAGGCCCAGAAGCACTTTGAAAGGTTTCAACATTGTACTTAAAACTTAATACCGGCCCAAACTAATTAAATGAAGTGTTTGAAGCTTTCATCTTATAGCAGTATGGACCAAACTCTTAGAAAAGAGGAAAGGAGCACTGTGTGTGAGTGGGGTGGGGGAAATTAAAAGAAAGGTATAGCTACCTGTTCCCAGGAGAGATCTGAAGATCAAGTTACCATGGATCCAGAGGAACGACACCCTGCTTCACCAGGGAGCAAAAGAGCAAACTGGCCTTATGAAGATAGCCCAAAATACTCTCAGAGCCAAAGGAATGCATGTTCCAGAAGAGAAAAGAGAAACTCTTCTTCTTCTTCACTCAAAAGGTCTGTGCTATAGAGGCAGCGGCCATTTCACTCACCCACCCCACATTCTAAGGCAGGAGGGAGGGGGGAGAGTTTGTCGCGTTATGAGGGAAGATGGCTGCCTTATTGACTTGAATGAGAGATTAAAATAGTCCTTAAAAGTCAACCGAAGGGAATTTTAAAAAAACGAAAAGCTTTCCATCAACTACAGTCAAGGAGGAAGAAAACCCCACCACTGGATTACTTAATAAGGCTCTAGAAATTATGCAAATTGAGAGCACAAAAAGTAGCAACCCGGAAGTAAAATTTTCAAAAGCAGGGAGACAGGTTTGTATTCCTTTTCTAACATAAACTGCTCTCCTTCCCTCAATCTTTCACCAATCTTCTTGAAATTTTCAGGTAATGTAAAACAAACATTTCTTTCTGGCACCTGTAAATTTCAGAAAGGTTGATGAAACATTTTCGATTTTATGGCTGTTAGAATGACCCCCCCCCCAATTATCACTTTAACATGGCGGAATGTGTTTTTTACTGACGGCTGTGCCTCCATTAATTTAGGGCCAAACTCAATGTGATCATAGAATTGTAGAGTTGGAAGGGGCCTATAAGGCCATCGAATCCAACCCCCTGCTCAGTGCAGGAATCCACCATGCTAATTGCAGGAGTGCAGTGAGCAACCTTGATGCCATGGGTGGGGGTGGGGAGGGGAGGGGGAGTGTCACTGCCTGACAACATTCACCACTCTGGCGCTGCTACATGTGCTACACATATGTGCCAAATTTGAGAGCGATCTCTCCAACCATCGATTTTATATGATTTATTAAAGATTGTTCAGTTCTGACAGATCAGAATGACAGCTTACCACGTGCGTTCATTCAGACCTGTCAGAATGGAAACAAGCTTTTAAAAATTCATATAAAATTGAGGGTTGGAGGGATCGATCTCAAATTTCATACACATACTTAGGCATACCCCATAAGCACTGTGACCAAGTTTCAAGTCTCTAACTTTTAAAATACAGAAGTTATATGCATTCTTTACTTTAAAAATAGGGCTGCAAAAAATATCATTCTTTCACGATAATTATTGTGAAGACGATACGGTTCACCTACGATATGAATGACGTTGATAATTTTTTTGGTCCGAAATGATGATAACGATAAACGATGATATTTTTTGGTGTGCACACCCCTAATGGAAATTAACAAAAATGCTAACAGCACCATCATTTTTAAAGCTACAGTGATGAAACTTGGCATCATGATAGCCCTTAGGTAGGGCTTTAGCCATGCCAAATTTGAAGCACATCCATTCATCCGTCAATTTTTAGGATTGTTTTTTAAATGTTAGGTTTTAATATTATTATTTTTAAAAACCTATAATTTTAAAAGATAAGGAGATGAAACTTTGCACCATGATAGCTCTTCAGTAGGGCTTTAGTCATGCCAAGTTTGAAGCAGATCCGTTCATCCGTTGATCTTTATGATTTTTTTTAAAATTTGAGGTTTTAAAATATATATTTTTTAAAAAAAACCCATCATGTTAAAAGATAAGGAGATGAAATTTGCAAGGGTGTGCATGGACCCAAAAAATCAGATCGGAATTGGAATCGGAACCGATGCCTTGGATCAGATCGGAGGCTTCCCGGTTCGGTTTGGAGCAGATTCTGATCCGAAAATCGGACATCCGATTTTCGGATCAGATGCCATTTTAGGTGTTTTCGCCATAGGCTTACATTGGGGGACAGAAAGCTTTCCCCCAATGCAAGCCTATGGCAAAAATATGGGGGCGGGTGAGTGGGGAGCTAACTCCCCCTCCCTCTCTCCCTGTCCCTCCCCCCCACTAGCGCTCCTTACCTGCTGGGGAACTCTACTGAGAACTAGGCCACAAAGCCAGTTTCTCAGTAGATTGGAACAGCGGATGGAAGCAGACGGAAGCGGGTGCCCGGCAGGTAAGTGGGGCCCTCCCCCTCCCCCCACTTGCATTCCTTACCTGCCAGGGCCATCCACTTCTGTCCACTGCCACCCACAGGTCCAAACTACTGAGAAATAGGCTTCACAGCCTGCCTTTCAGTAGAGCACCAGGTGATGATATCATCACCTAGCACTCTACTGAGAGGCAGGCTGCGAAGCCTGTTCCTCAGTAGATTGGGGCAGCAGGCAGCAGCAGATGGCAGTGAGGAGGCAACAAGTAAGAAGCACGAGTGGGGGGAGGGAGGTCCCTAGTCACCTGCCGCCATGTTTTCCCCATAGACTTGCACTGGGGAAAGCTTTCTTTCCTCTAATGCAAGCCTATGGCGAAAACACAAAAAATGGAGGTCCAATTTTCCGATTTTTCCCAATCAAAATCGGGGGAGGGGATCAGATCGGAAAAAATCATACCTCCATTTTTTAAAATCGGAATCGTTAATTATCGTTCCGATTTTGGCGAGATTGGGCCTGGATTGTGAATCGGGTCTGATCCATTGCACATCCCTAGAAATTTGACAACATGATAGCTCTTAAGTAGGGCTTTAGCCCTACCAAGTTTCAATCAGATCTGTTCATCCATTGTGTTTTAGGAATTTTTTTTAGTTCAAGGTTTCAAAATTATTTTTTTAAAAATACACTGGAGCCATACCCTTCAAACTCAGATTGTCAAACCTCCACTTTGGGGCATTGCACCTTGAGCAGTTTCAGCCCTTGGATGTCTCACTTGTATGTAGAACAGATTCGTCTTAATTGTATGCTGTAAAATCAGAAATGTACCCAAGGTGGGGGGGGGGGCTTAGTGCTGGACACACACCCTGGGGTCAGACATGTTGGTGGGGAAGCCCCCTTGGGGGCCCAATCATGTTGTCCTCCTTTTTGGTTTCCAAAACATGATCACTCTAGAACTTTAAATTACAAGGAAAGTGTTTAGACTAAACATTAGGAAGGACTTCCTGCGACCCATCTACATAGGGATTTACTTTGTTGCTACCGCATCTCACACACTGTCAGGGCATATGATGTCCTGTCCCCAGCAGCTACTGCAGGTTTTCATGCATAAACCCTCAATTTTTACAAAGTCATTTTGTGGTGGATTTTCCCATTGCGCCAGCTTCAGTATGGTTTGGGAGTCTGTGTGACCTCAACTAGCAATACTGGCCTTGGTTCTGGGAGTGGTGGGGGCAGGAGGAAGAGAAAGTTGCTTCATACTTGGAGAAATAGATCTGCACATGATAATAAAATAGTGGAGTTGGAAGGGGCCTATAAGGTCATCGAGTCCAACCCAAAGCTCAATGCAGGACCCACCTTGAAACATACCTGACAAACGGTTGTCCAGCTACCTCTTGAATGCTTATAGTGTGGGAGAGCCCACAAGGGAGTTCAGGCAAAGCAAGGCTGCATTCGGACAACACATTAGTCAATGGTGGGTTGAGTAGCCAACTCATAGTTGGTTATCATTAAACAAAAAACCTACAGTTTACAAAACCAACGTTAAGGCTCTACAGTTTCCAACCAAGCACCAAAAAGCAGGGAAATTGGGAGTTAAGGCTCCCAAGCCTTAACGCCACATCCTCCCTAAGGAAGCAGAAAGTGCAAGTGAAATTCTCATTCTCCCAAAGCAGATAAACCATGAGGACAAGATGGAGAATATGATATGCAGAGGTGACTGTGGGGTTGTGGAAAACTGATAACGAACAACTTAGGGCCACCTACTTCTCTCTTTTTGTTTAGAGCAGCCCTTCCCCAACCTAGTGCCCTCCAAAGGTGTTGAACTACAACTCCCATCATTGCAAGTCAGTATGTCCCATGGTCAGGAATGCTGGGACTTGTCATCTCAAACATCTGGAGGGTAGCAGGATGGGGTAACTCTGTTCCATATCCTTACCAAATACAGGGTTCCCAATACTTTTCTCTGACACACATCTTACATATAGCAGCATGACTGATAACAAAAGGGGAACTATTTGTTGCAAATGTAGAACCAGAGCATGTGCCAGGCACTTTCAACTTTTGGTCAATATCCTGCCCTTCAAAGAACCAATGTTTTTTTTTTTTAATGTGTTTATACAAAATATACTATTCAGTCCCCACAATCCCTCCACAGTACATCATCTCATCAAAGCTACAGAGGAGCAGAAAAGGTTTAGTTTGGCTGTCTTGAACTACTTTCAGATGATATTAGCTTGCAATCCTGTACCACTTGGGGGTAAGCCGTAGTGAATTCAGTGGCACTGCCTTCTGAGAAGCCATGTATAGGATTCAAGTGTAAACCAACCTTCTCCAATCTGCTGCTCTCCAGATGTGTTGCGCTATAATTCCCATGTTATGGGGAAGACAAACATCATTCTATGATTCTGTGATAAAGAAATTTTACTGGACTTCAGATAATGCTGTGAAAATTGATTAGTGGTATCAATTAACCTCACTGTCACGTTCACAATATATATATATTTTTGCAGCAAATGGCCAGTAAGCGTGTTTAAACCATGGTGATCTAGACACCATAGTTAAGAATGGTTCACAAAACACTCTAAGTCATGGTTCACATGACACACTAAGCCATAGTGTTTAGCTCTAAATGCTTAACCACTGTGGCTTAGTGTGTCATCTGAACATGGTCAGTATGTAACAAAGGATGCACAGGAATAACAACCACACAAAACTACTCCTATTGACCCACACAAAACTACTCCTATTGACTTTAAGATGATGAGTGGGAGCAAAGAATCCACACACCATAATAACAACGATAAGATGTGATATTCAGAAAGGCACACCAAAAAGCAGGCTTTGGAATACAGGAACAAGTTCCCACCCCTGCCCCACCAATCCATGCTGTAGAATTGTTTGCTAACCCTCATTATGAAATAATAGTTCTTGGAGATGTGACACTTTACACTTTAAACTGTGAACAGGAAGATGGGGTTTTTTTTTGCCCCAATGTACACTTTTATTTTATTTTTTATTTATTTATTTCATTTCTAACCCTCCTCTCCATCTTGATGCCCTGTGTTCCAAAATGGAGAGATCCTTTTGGAGGATATCACAATCCCTCTTTGTTTGAACAATCCTAAATAATTTGGTGTCATCAGCAAATATGGCAAACCTCATTGCTCACACCTACTTCCAATAATTTATAAACAGGTTGGAAATCATTGGTCCTAATCATAAAAATACATATGAGCATAAACTGGATGGGTATATAAAGTCACATCTGTGCCTTGTGGAAAAGCAATTTGAGATTTTTTGAGGTTTTTTTGTTTATTAAAATTACTTTCTACATATAGTAAACTACACTTGTGCCCGCCCACCCCGTTCTCATCCCCTGCAGTTTTCCTTCCCCCAGGCTCAATTTGGGTGGATACTTACTTCAGAGTAAACAAATACCCATCAGATCAGTTTGCTTATCAAAGCAGGGATTTTAGATTGTGCTTTCCCTCCTCCGTTTCTGCAGCGTTTACTTCCTGGATTTACAGCTTCTTGTGCCCTCCCACCCCGGAGTTCTCTTTCCCCCAGGCCACTCCAATGGAAGGAAATTTCAATTTGGGTGGAGGCTTAGAGTAAACACCCATCAGATCAGGTAGCAGATTGAGAACATCCCTTAGATCACAGGCTGCAGATTTCCTCCACTTCAGAAAAACACACACACCCCACTTCAGAAACAATCCAGAACCTTGAAAACAAAACATAGACCTTTGCTTCAAGCTGCCTAGGTTGCCAGAGCAGGGAAGAACATTTTCTTTGCAAAGAGCGGCAGTTTCCCCCTTCCCCCTCCCTTCTGATAATAAGCTCTGTGGTGCCCTGTATGCATGTGTTGCACTATGGATTGAACGAAAGGAATAAATATTCATTAAAAATCAACAGTAGGGAATTTTCAAAAAAAGGAAAAGCATTCCACCAACTAGACTGAAGGGAGAAGAAGACACCATCAATGGATAAAGCAGTAAGTCTATAATCCCTCTGGAAATCGTGCGCACAAATACTCGCAAACTGAAAGTCATTTGACAAAAGCAGGGAGACAGGTTTGTGTTCCTTTTCTATCTTAAACTGCTCTCCTTCTCTCAATCTTTCACCAATCTTCTTGAAATTTTCAGGTAATGTAAAACAAACATTTCTTTCTGGCACCTGTAAATTTCAGAAAGATTGGTGAAACATTGTCGATTTTATGGCTGTTAGAATGACTCCCCCCACCCAATTATCACTTTAACATGGTGGAACATGTTTTTTACTGATGGCCCTTAACAAGGGAGGCACTACCGTGCCTCCCTTAATTTTGTGGATGCTCCCCACACAACATATTCCTACACAACTGTTGGTGGTTGGGGCTTGTGTTGAGTGGACTAATAGTAAACCCAACATTTGACTGACACAGCCCCCGCCCCTCTCCCTACCCTCCCAGTTCTATCCCATCAGCCTCTGCAAGTGGCACCAGTTGTAGCAGAGTGGCAGCCGCCGCTTTGGTCACTCTTGCCGCCTGCCTCTATGGGCTTGTGTTTTAACCCACTCACCACATGCCATTAACACACTCATTCCTCCACACAACACTTTAAACAACTGGCTTTGAGCTAAACAACTTGCAAGCCAGTTGTTTCTCTCAGTTGCTTATTTGGGCAGAATAGCATACCGTCAGTAGTTTGTGAGTGGCGTGTTACCGTCCACACAACACAATAAGCAACACAACTGATGATTGTTCCCCCTCCCCCAGTTGCTTAATGTGTTGTCCGAATGCAGCCCAAGAGTGGTCACATAGGCAAAATGTCAAAGCACAGTAAGGTAGTCCAAAACAAACACAGTCCAGGAGCAGAGGCAAGCAGGAGTCCAAGGTCATGGACACAAGGATTCAAGCACTAGGCAGGGTCAGGAAGCCAAGAGACAAGGCAGGAAAAACTGGTGAGATGTTGTTTCCAATAAGCTCTGACTGCTGGCTTTTACTTACAAAGGCTGCTGAGCCCCACTCAGGCTCAGCTGCTGTCCATTAGAGCTCTCTGGCCACAGCCCTACTCAAGAGGGGTTGCTTTCTCCTGAGGAGACCATCTTTGCAAGCAAGCACTCCTTCTTACAGGAGGCCTACTGGCTTGTTGCTTGTCAGGGGATTGATTGCTCAGCATCTGCTACAAAAACATGGAGCTGTCTCCCCTGAAGGTCCAGGTTCCTCCTCATCTGGTAGCAGCAACTGATGTAGACCCCTCCCCCAGATTCTGGAGACTCTACTTCTTCCTCGGAGGAGGATTCCTCTAGTGAAGACAACAAGAGGCTAGATGGTCACCTGTCAGGGATGCTGTAGTTGAGAGATAGTTTCCCTCTGCCACTAAGGTATAGTTTGTCAAAAGGAAAATTCATACTAGGAGTTGGCAAAAAGAGAAGAATTATGACAGGGAAATGGACAAGCGAGTTCATGGTGGGTTTAGGGATCCTGAAAGGGATATGCACTGATTTTTCAGTCTGGCTTGACTCTCTGTTGTTCTTAATGGATCTTCAGAGCCTCACTAACAAAGAACAACACCCCCAAGCTGTGAGAAATAAGCATGTGGGCAATGAAAAGGTTGTACACCACAAGTCATCTTTTAGTGTAAATGGGGAAAACCACAGGTGCCCAGTTTCTAATGTAGCCCCATACTATTTGCTCGGAAACGTGAGCAGTAGGGTACTGCATTCCTGTCCTGTTCTGAGCTTCCCACCAGTATCTGGCTGGGCAATATGTGAACAAGCTATGCTTGACTTTGGTCTGAGCTGAGTCAGCATGGCTCATATGTTCTTATGTTCTTAAAGTTTGGATTGCTATAGTCTTGGCCTTTTTCAACATCCCCATTCTGAATAGGGCAGCTTCCCTGTTGCAACATGACTTTGATACCTGTAAGCGAAGGTAACCATGAACCAATAATTATTTCCAAAAGGCTGAACAGATGTAGAACAGACTGTGCAAATATTAGTTTAAGTGCCACTCCTGGGACTTACTAGGGTGGGGGTGGGGGTTGTGCTAATTCATTTAATAATTGCTTCTCTTACAAGGGCATTTCTGTTCAACATGGATTAGTTTGGGTGGCACAATCAATGTGAAAAAAGAAGCCTAATTTGGGTTCTGGACTAAACATAAGCAGCCCTAGAGCAGAGAGCAATGGGACAAGTGCTTCCCAAGACAAGAAGTTTACCCCCACCTCCCCCACCCAATATTTCTTTTTTTTTTTTTTTTAGAACTCTAACATGTGAAACAAAACTCTCCTCCTCCTGAAATGCACTTTGCTCCTTTTGTGCCCAACCTCCATGTATATTTTTTCTGGTGCCTTCACTACGCTTAAAGCCAGCAAGTCCTTGCACAGTTTGCTCTGGTAGCTCCACCCCACCTGCTCCATCCTTGACCTTATCCCAGCATTGCAAAGGAGGACTGAATCCATGGAGGTGGGGTCAGGATTTCCAAGCAAATTCTACTAGACCAAATTTGTTTATAAACATTTATATTACAGCATTATCAATTGTACATACTTTTGGTTTTACAGAAGATTTGAAGCTGATAACATAGAATAATAAAATTATAGAATAATAGAGTTGGAAGGGGCCTATAAGGCCATCGAGTCCAATCACCTGCTCAATGCAGGAATCCACCTTAAAGCATGCCTGACAGATGGTTGTCCAGCTGCCTCTTGAATGTCTCTAGTGTGGGAGAGGCCACGACCTCCCTAAGTAATTGGTTCCATCGTCGTATTGCTCAAACAGTCAGGAACTTTTTCCTGATGTCCAGCTGAAACTGGCTTCCTGTAACTTGAGCCCATTATTCCATGTCCTGCATTCTGGGTTGATTGAGAAGAGATCCTGACCCTCCTCTGTGTGACAACCTTTCAACTATTTCAAGAGTGCTATCATGTCTCCCCTCAATCTTCTCTTCTCCAGGCTAAACATGCCTCGTTCTTTCAGTTTCTCCTCATAGGGCTTTGTTTCCAGACCCCTAATCATCCTCGTTGCCCTCCTCTGAACACGCTCCAGATTGTCTGCATCCTTCTTGACGTGTGGTTCCCAGAACTGGATGCAATACTCAAGATGGGGCCTAACCAGTGCCGAATAGAGGGGAGCCAGTACCTCGAGCGATTTGGAAGCTATACTATTAATGCAGCCCAAAATAGCATTTGCTTATTTTGCAGCCACATCACACTGTTGGCTCCTATTCAGCTTGTGATCTACAACAATTCCAAGATCCTTCTCATTTGTCGTATTGCTGAGCCAAGTATCCCCCATCTTGTAACTGTGCATTTGGTTTCTTTTTCCTAGGTGTAGAACTTGGCATTTATCCCTATTAAATTTCATCCTGTTGTTTTCAGCCCAGCGTTCCAGTCTATAAATATCACTTTGGAGTTTATTTCTGTCTTCCAGGGTATTAGCAATCCCATCCATTTTTGTGTCATCTGCAAATTTGATAAGCATTCCCTGCACCTCCTCATCCAAATCATTAATAAAAACGTTGAAGAGCACTGGGCCCAGGACTGAGCCCTGCGGTACCCTGCTCATTACCTCCCCCCAGTGTGAGAAGGTACCATTAATAAGCACTCTTTGAGTCCGATTCTGTTGCCAACTGTGGATCCACCTAATAGTTGTTCCATCTAGCCCACTTTTTACTAGTTTTCATCTAGCCCACTTTTCACTAGCTCTAATTTAAAATACAGTTCTTATTAACACAATTTTCCATTTATCCCTGCCTTCTTTTGTATATGGTCACTCTAGTATAGCTCCTGCAACTTTAACTGTTGCGATGAAGAGGGAAATTCACCAGGGACTAATTGCATACAAATGACATTGGCTGAAATTCCCTTTTCTCTACAACTGTTAAAGTTACATGAGCCCTGTCCTCCTTTTCATATAGTCAGCCTAGGTCTGATGCAGGTGGCTTTTGTGTACTGATATGGAAAGGATATCCCACGGACAGGCAAAAAGGCATCTCTTGTTTTGATGAATCAGTGTTTACCTGGCAATGCTTAGACTGCAATGTTTTTATCCTGCTCTCTAACAAAACTCCCAAATTTTGTATTGAAGCAAGTAGTTGTATGAGGCGATTGTAGATTCTTCTTCTATCTATTTTTCTTCTTGCATCTTTCTTTCTGTTCCCCTCTGTGTCTCAGGTTCGTTCCTTGTGTGTGCTGCTGCTTCTTCGTTTGATTGAGGGTTAGGTTAGCGTGACTGGGGGAGGGGGGTTCTGTGAGTGAGTGTGTTGTTGTTCCCTTCCCTGTTTTCCTGTTATATATATAAAAAAACCCAAAAATAAATTTTAAAAAAAATATTTTCTCTCTCTCTTTCTTTCTCTCTCTCTCTCTTTGTGTGTTTGCTTGATTGGCTGCGAGTGTGCTGGTGTGTCCTGTAGCCTGCTATACAGGAGCACTACACATCATTCTATGGCCAAAGCAGCACACAAATTCAAAACATGTGGGCAAAGCATACATTTTGCAGCTCTAAGGCCTTAAGTCACGTGAGGTTTAAAAATCTAGCTTTCCTTGGAGGACAGGCAAACTCCCTCATAAACTTATTGAACAAGCTATGTCACATGAGTCCACTAGTCCCCCTACCTACAGCCCTTCGGTAAGGTTCCAATTCGGACGACACATTAAGCAATGGAGGGTTTGGGAAACAACTGTCAGAGTACAGTAGCACAATTGCCCATAGAGGGAAGCTGCAGGAGCAGCCGAACATGGCAGGCCGCTCAGGCACACCCCCAACAGCTTGCTGGCTGTGCCACCATAGCAACCAATGACACCCGCCATCCCCCACCCGGCAGCTGGCACGGAGCTCAACAAGGGGCCAGATCCTGCAAGCATGCATGCCGTGCACCCGTTCGGCACCCAAACGAAAAAGTAACGCCGCCAGAAAGGAATCAGGGCAAAGGACAGGGGAGGCCATAGCACAAGCGCCGCCCCCAGGTGCCCCAAGGTGCCCAGGAACAAGGGGCACCCCCCCCCATCAGTGAGCACAGCAACCCAGGCGACATCGGCCCCCACGGCAGCGCGTCCTCGCTCGTCACCTCACCCAGAAGCAGGCGGCCCGGGGAAGCGGTGCTCACCGAGCCCCCCTTCACCCACCCAACATGGCCAGACTGTGCGCACCGGCTATGGCCATCCCCAAGACGCGGAGAATGCCAAGGCAAAGGGCACCTGTGGGCACCCCATCTCCACAACGTGCCGGATGGCCAGCTGCGGATGTTGTGGAAACGGACAAAGGTATGCCGGCAATGCTTAGGCAGCCGGGCCAAGCAGGCCTGGGACTTCCCGACACCAACAAAGAGGGAGAGGAGGAGGAGGGGGCCCTCCTTGGGGAGCCCTCCCTGCATGACATGTCCTGAGCCACAGGCATGTAATGCCCCCCCCCGTCCCGTCCACTGAGGCTCCTTGGCAGTAGACAATAGGCTAGACACCCCCTCCTCATGCTGCGATAAGCCCCCTGTCACCTCCCGTTTCTCTGGCAACTGCCTCCCTCGCCCAGTTCAGGCCACCCAAGGCCAAGTAGATGCAGAGGTTGCCCACGCTACTATGTTGCACATCCTGCATTCCATTCGTTCACGGCCCAACTGGCTGCCCCTCATTGCAGCCCACTCCTGTTGAGATGGCTCTGGCAGCACCCTACAGGTCTGCGCAAGCCGCCCCAGCCAACGCTGCAGGGCTTTACAGTGTGGAGGTTGGTGTGCGGGTCAGTTGGCCTGGAGGTGCAGGGGAACCGCTATGGCCTCTGTATCACTGATGGCTGTCCTCCCTCCCCTCCCCTTTTCTTCCCCACTCCCAGGGAAGCTGCGCTCCCTCCGCCATGCCATCCGCAGAAGGCGGAGGGCCCATATGGCACAGCACCTCTACGCTCTGGAGATGGCCCTGGGAGAAGTCCTGCGTCGCATTCGACATCTGGAACGGAATGTCTGGCATTGCTGCCGTCCGATCCCTGGCTGGCCATAGGTCCTTCCGTCGGCATGAGCAAGCTGCGCCCATCCCCCCTCTGTAGTGCCCTTGCATCGCCCCATCGCGCGCCCCCCACTCTGGCCACTTCCTTTCACTCCCCTCTCTTGCAGGTGTGCAGCCACCTTGGCCTCCCGTTCCCACACACTCCCGTATTGGGCAGTCCCATGCTGGCCGTGTCACCGCCCCTCCCTCCACCCTTCCGCTCCGTCATGCCCACCGGCCCTCCTGTCGAGCCTGCCTCCCCTCTGCAGCACTGGTGGCTAATGTGATGTCCTGCCAAGAGCTCGCTATGGCCGGCTTGCAGGCAGCGATCCAGGCGGCCACGCAGAACCATGGCGAGTGCGACAGTGATGAGGAGGATGTGCTACGTGCCCGCCTGCCCATGGAGTGTACCTTTGGGTGTCTGAAGGAGTGTTGGCGCTCCCTGTTTAGTTTGCTGGACTTGCAGGATGACATCATCCCCAAGGTCATGGTGTGCTGCTGCATCCTGTGCACAACATCTGCGAGTCCCATGGGGACGTGTTACTGGCCAAGCACCCTGACCTCCCCCGGCTGGGCAAGGATGCTGATGCCATTGCTGTGGATGGGCGTGACGTTGCGCCATTGCCCGGGCCCGTGAATCCTGTTGGGGAGCGCCGTGCCCGTGCGGAAGCTGCACGGGTGCGCAAGAGTATCGGTGAGTGGTTCTGGCTGCACTACTCCCCCCCGTGTGATCTGCGGCTGTGGGGTTCCTTCTGTGGACTGTGGTTGCTTCCTAGTGGTGCGCCCCTATCCACCTCCCCGTCATCCCTTTCCGCCGCTTGCTGCTTCAAGGTGCCCTGCTCTGCTGTCCCCTCACCACTGTGCCTTCCCGGTCGCCTTCTCTCGGCCTGGGGGCGACTGGCCTTTCCAACGACTCCGCCCGTGCTTCGCAGTGGCTCTGTGCCCATGTAACCATTTTTATACACCACACTGAATAAAGCTTTTTCACTTTCCCCCTCTTTAGCCTCCAGTGCTTGTGGGTATTGCACTTGGGGGGGGTTTGACTTGGGGGGCTCGGGGATGTCAGGTGCCCTCATGGCTGCTATGCCTCCCATGTAGGGTGGCCGTGGGCTGCTTCTGGGGCAGGGCTGCCTGCCATCCGGTTCTGGCACCCGGATCTGCATGTCGGCCACGGCTTGCCTGTGCATTGGCCGTGCTTGGCCTTCCTCAGCTCTGGATGGGGCTGTGGGGTGCTGTGGAGGATGGATCGGGCAGGGGTGCTTTGTGCCTGTCTGATGGCTAGCTGGCTGGCCTGTGCCCGGTCCCATCGGGGCTTCGGGTGTGACGGGGCGTGGGTGCCAACGGTTGGGGTGCTGTGCTGGGGATGTGGGGTGGCCGCTCTTTAGGTGTGGCCACTCCTCCTGTCTGCTTCTCCGCCCGGGGCTGGTGTGTCCTGCCCAGTGCCTGTGAGTGTCCAATGGTGTTGGAGAGGTGTGTCCTTGTGCAACTTCAATGGCGGCGCCCATGGCTTTCTGGCCATGGTGTGTGCTGGGATACCTCTGGGAGGACTAGCAGTGGTTGGTGGGTGGGCAACATGGCGGGCAGGCTGTCAGTCACGGCCGCATTCTTTGTTAACCACTGATGCATTTGCTGGTGCTGTGCAATGCTGGCTGCAGCATGTTGTGTGGGGAGCGCTGCCTCCTTAACTCCTGGTCAGTACGCTATATTTACTCCTCTGTTGCTTAATGTGTCATCCGAATTCATTTGTTGCTGAGAGAGCTTACTTCTGAGGAACAGCTGCAGCTGTGCATCTGAAATTGGGCACAGCTGAGTCCCCTCAAGGCCATCTGTGAGATGCCCATCTGTAATGGACGTCTCTTGAAAAAGGACCACATTTTCAACCACCTGAAGAAGTGGATTTTGAAAGCTTACTTCCAAGTAACACTTGCACCGATTGTTCTGTAATTTGGCACACATGACTAGCAACACTCAGTCTGCACTGTCACCAAGTTCTGTACCTCTAACTTGGAAAATTTAGAAGTTTTAGGCCTTTCTCTTCTGACTCAAAAAGCAACTCTCTCTAGGGCAAAATGTAGAAACGATATAATATCATATTTCCGATAATTATCGGAAACACAATACGATACGGGTCACCTACAATATTATCAGAGACAATATTTTTTTTGGTCCAAACATCCGATAACGATACGATACAATAATTTCAGGCGTGCACATCCCTAGTACTCAACGCATGGAATTAACGCATGAGCCCCAACGCACGAGCCCCTCCACACGACACTTTAATCAACTGGTTTTGGGCTGAACAACGTGCAAGCGCATTGTTTCTCTCAGTTGCTTATTTTGCCTGATTAGCATACTGTGGGTTGCGTGTGCATTGTGTGGTGCTCTCCACACTACACAATAAGGAATGCAACTGACAGTTGTTTGCCCCCCCCCCCCATCGTTTAATGTGTTGTCCAAAAGCAGCCACGGAGTTAACTTGGCTCTTCTGTCTTCTCTTCATCCAAAGAGTCTGTCTAACAGGTAACAGAACCAGCTCAGCTCTTTGTCCATTCAGCCAGAAATCGCTTCCAGCATGGGAACAGATAAAGTTCATTTCTTTCCTTTTCACAGAGAGTCTGATCCTTTCCTCCTCATTAGAGTCCTGACCCCTGTTCTCCAAGGGTCCTTTGACTCAGGATGAGCCAGCACCCAGTCTGCACCCATAGTGTGGATGGCTGACAGAGATGGAAACACAAGGGTCCCAACCATCCCTTTTGTATCTTAACTGATCTCAACAGTCCCAGAAGGGCATATGTACAACTCTGCTTCATATGCAAATAAGCTCTATGCATGCTGGGACATGTTTTTGCTGCTCCCCCCACTGGGTGGTGTATACTCTTTTCCCTAGCACTTTACATTTATATTATGTTTTGATTTGCTGTATTTTATGGTTGTAATAGTGAAATGCCCAGGGAGCCTTGGCTATTGGGCAGTAAACAAAAGTTTCATGCCTAAACACTACTCCATACTATGTATTGTTTGGAAAACAACCAGAATTGTCTCATTTGCGTATCTGGGGAACAATGGCTTATGTTCATATACCAAAAAGTCAGTAGAAGTAAGGTGAGTCCAAAACCATTAAGCTGAGATTTGTAGGCTATCAGGGAATGCAAACAAAGTCGTGGCATTTTTCTGTGGGGCAAGGAAGAGTTGTAGTATCAAGATCTGCTGATTTTGAAGAGCAGAATTGGGGAAGGATACATGCTAATTCTGAAATGTTGATAAGATTGACCTAAAGCTCTGAGAGTCAATGCAGTGATGAATTGGCGAGGAATGGGTTAATTCCTAGCTCAGTGAAACTTGAGCTAACTAGAGCTAAAACAGAGGAGCAAAGTAGGGGTGTGCAACAGATCGGGTCCGATCCACGATCCGGATCCGATCCAGGGGAAATAGGATAAAATTATCCGATCTGATCCCCTGCCCCTGGATCGGCTGATCCAATCTGATCCGATCTGAAAAGGACCCGATCTGGATTGGATTGGAGGAATGGACCCCCTCCCCCTCTCATGGTTCTAACCTGCCCAGGCCATCTGCTGACATCCGCTGGTGCCCGCGGACGGCCCCAGCAGGTAAGAACTGCGAGGGGGGGGGGCTTACTTGCCGGGGCCAGCGGACGGCAGCGGACGGCCCTGGGAGGTAAGAACTGCGAGGGGGGAGGAGGACCACAAGGGGGAGGGGGGAGGGGGTTCACTTACCTGCTGGGGCATCTTCTTCCTTCACCTGCTGGAGATCTACTGAGAACTAGGCTTCGCGGCCTAGTTCTCAGTAGATCTC
Organism: Anniella stebbinsi; assembly: GCA_029215795.1. Lineage (NCBI taxonomy): Eukaryota > Metazoa > Chordata > Lepidosauria > Squamata > Anniellidae > Anniella > Anniella stebbinsi. The sequence continues at coordinate 44,918,697 of JARDYH010000007.1, read as the reverse complement.
TGGCAGGTGAAGGAAGAGGATGCCCTGGCAGGTAAGGAGGACCGCGAGGGGGGCTTACCTCCCGGGGCTGTCCACTGCCATCCGCTGCTACCCGGGCGGCAGCGGACAGCCCCAGCAGGTAAGGAGGACCGTGAGGGGGGGCTTACCTGCCAGGGCCGTTCACTGGTGCCCACGGGCGCCAGCGGATAGCAGTGGATGGCCCCGTAGGTAACCGTGGGGGTGAAGGAGGGGGCAGTTAGGCCCCCACTCAATTTTTTCCCATAGACTTGCATTGGGGGAAAGCTTTCTTTCCCCCAATGCAAGTCTATGGGGAAAACAAAAATGGCGGCCAATCCAAAAATCGGATGTCCGATTTTTGGATTGGGATAGGGCCCAATCTGGTCCGGGGGACCTCCAATTTTGTCCGATCCAATCTGGGACAAAATTGGAGGTCCCGATCTGGGTCCCGATCTGGGTCCAATCCGGGGGGGTCCCTGCACATCCCTAGAGCAAAGAAACAATGAGGAATGTTTTAGTCCCAGAAGGTCAGAGCATTCAAACAAAGGAATACCTCCGAAGCGTTTTTGTGAAGAAGAACATGTATGTATGATTAATTATGAACCACAATCTTATAAAGAAGTGTTACAGTTGCCGAGTAAGGAACAAAAAACAATGGTTTGGTGCAATGCGAGCAGAAATGCAAAGTTTTTTGCAAAACAAAGTGTTTGTTGTAACCAAATTACCAAAAGGACAGAAAGCAATTTCATGTCGATGGGTTTACAAAAAGAAAAATTGTGTTTCTGGTGAAACAAAGTATAAAGCATGTTTAGTAGCAAAAGGTTTTAATCAGAAAAAAGGTGTTAATTATGATGAAGTATTCTCACCAACTTGTAAAGCTGATACACTTAGAATGGTGTTAAGTGTTGCTGCTAAGAATCAAATGCTTGTAAATCATTTTGATTTTGAAACTGCATATTTGAAGGCACAACTTGAGGAAACCATGTACATGAAGCATCCAGAAGGTTTTGAACAGCAGCCAGATGATGTTTGGTTACTGAAAAAGGCTGTATATGGTCTCAAACAAAGTGCAAGGTGCTGGAATAATTGTCTAAATCAAACATTGGTGAATTTCAAAAGAATTTCAAAAGAAGTACAGCAGATCCATGTATGTATACAAAAGGAAAAGGAAATGAGTATATGATTATTTTGGTTTTTGTTGATGATTTGCTAGTGGCAAATAGTTCCACAGGCCAAATTCAAAAAATCACAAGTCAACTGCAAAGTTGTTACAAGTTGAAATCTCTAGGAGAAGTAAAGCATTACTTGGGAGTAGAGATAAACAAAACAGATGATGGGAGTTATTTGTTAAATCAAAAGCAAAAGATTGATCATCTGCTTGAAGTTTATGGGATGAAAGACTGTAAAGGAGTGGAAAAAGTCCTATGACAACAGATTTTCGCCAGACTGTGGAGAGTGAAGAATTCAAAGATCCTGAATTGTATCAGTCTGCAATTGGAAGCTTATTGTATCTGTCAATAGTCAAGGCCAGATATAATGTATGCAGTGGGTATTTTGAGATGGTATGTCTCAAAGCCAACAATTGCTACAAGGTGTGAAAAGGGTGTGAAGGTGTGAAAAGGGTGCTAAGATATTTAAAAGCAACAAAAAATCTTTGTTTATGTATATCATCTGAGAAGGTAAAACAGTGGAATGTTTTGTTGACAGTGATTGGGCAGGAAATTTAGAAGACAGGAAGTCTACTAGTGGTCTAGTAATTAAGTTTGGTAACTCAATCATGAGTTGGAAATCAAAAAAGCAAGCTTTTGTAGCTACATCTTCATGTGAAGCTGAATTTGTTGCATTATCAGAATCATGTGGAGAAATTACTTGGTTTGTACAATTAATGAAAGATTTGGAAATATTTTTTTCATTACCAGTTAAAGTACATGAAGATTCTCAATCTTGCATAGATCTTGCTAAATCTGATATGTTAAAGTCTAAGACTAAACATGTTGCAATATAGGATTGCAATGTTAAGGAACATATTAGTAGGGGAATCATAAAGTTGGAATGCTGTGAATTAAGTAAGAATGTTGCAGATTTGTTTACTAAACCTCTGAGCATAACACAACACATGGAGTTAGTTAAGAAACTTGGGTTTAAGTTTGTGTAAATACAAGAATGTATTTGTATACAGTGTTGTATTTTTTTTCTTTTTTCTATTGATTGATTTTTTGAAGGGGTGTCAGGACTGAAAAAATTAAATCTGCAGAAAAACCTTGAAGAGGTGTGGTGGCGTCATATATCTGCAGCTGTTGCAGATGAGCAGAGAAGGCCAAAGATAAGGGACAGGGAAGATAATCTTGATTGTCCCTTAATTGAATTATTAGCTGATGCAATGTTATTGCAAGACTGTATGTGTATAGTGTATAAATATGTACATTTGTATTTGTCTGTGTGGCTGGTGGTTGAAGGAGTTTGTAATGGAAGTGCTGTGTATTTTTCACTAAAAATCGTTTGGAAAGAAATCAACGTGTGTGAGTGATTCCTTCAAGGTAGCTCTCAGGAGAGAGCAAGTGTGGCTAAAGCTTTGGATTTCTGCTGTGGCTCTGCTATTTGATCGCACCCAGACACAAACAAACACCAATTTGGTTTAACGTGGTCTACCAAGACACTTTCCCCTCTGCCTGTTGTTGATTGTTGGAATCACTAAGAGCTCCATCACACCTACTCCCCCCCCCCAGTTTGCTTCTGTGGGTCTCCCCTCTGTTTCCTATGTAGATCTAGCGTTTGAATTACACGTGGTCGGTATTGCTGCGATACCCCAGCTTGGCCTGTTCTTATTTGTGTTTCCAGACTTTGCCCATTTAGGGATAAATCCAAAGAGAACAGCACGACAGGGACGATGTCATGTGAGTGCAGCGCTAAAAAAGTGGATTAAAGTTGCAGCGGGTGTGCATCAAACCAGACGTGTGATGAACACCTAAGTCATGGCCTCCCACACAGCCCTCCTGTGCTTCATTTAAAAACTGCAAAGTTCTGCCATTTAGACTTGCAAGCCTTGCTAAATGGGTCTTGGCATTGTAAAACACTGATTAAATGAATAATAAATACTGTGGGTAACTGGAGAGGAAATGCCAGGAGGTAGCATGGCTTAGGAAATAATGTTGGTGGAGTAGAAAGCTCTCTCTCTGTCTGGATCAGAATAGGATCAATGGAACACACTTTTCCTGCTTCCCAGAGGTCTTGATGTGTGGGATGAAGGGATTCCCGCTTGGCTGCTTATTCCACTGGGAAGAAAAGGACTAATTTTCATTATTTAATGTATTAGGCGACCTGCATGACAGTGCTGACCACTTGAAAACCTTCCATCTGTCACACAGAGAGACAATTTAGAATAATAAATGTCTTTGCCCTCTGAATGTTTCCAGCTGATGATGGATCTGCTGGTAATAAGTCCAAATAAAAGATATTATGCCCAGTTTGAATATATTATGCCCAGTTTGAATATATGAACTTAAGTCATATATTTTCTAAAATGAGCCAGCCTGTTGGATACCATCCAAATACCTGCCTGTAAGGGGCTGTATTCTGTGAAGGCATTTCTCCTTGTCAGCTTGAATAATTCTCTGCCATCAAAAATGGAAAAGGAGTAATTAAGGGAGGCACGGCAGTGCCTCCCTTGTTAAGGGCGGTCAGTAAAAAACACATTCCACCATGTTAAAGTGATAATTGGGGAGGGGTCATTCTAACAGCCATAAAATCGAAAATGTTTCACCAATCTCTCTGAAATTTACAGGTGCCAGAAAGAAATGTTTGTTTTACATTACCTGAAAATTTCAAGAAGATTGGTGAAAGACCGAGGGAAGGTTAGCAGTTTAAAGTAAAAAGATTAAAGAATCCCCTGAATCCAAAACTGAAAATTGAACTCAGGGGTTTATTTATTTATTGCATTTTTATACCGCCCCATAGCCGAAGCTCTCTGGGCGGTTCACAAAAATTAAAACCATGAAATCATTTAAAAAATATAAAACAAGCCACAATCTAAAAACACAAAATAACATACAATATAAAAACACAACCAGAATAAAACCAAGCAGCAGGAATTAATACAGATTAAAATACAAATTTAAAACAGCAAGGATTAAAAATGAGTTAATTTAACTGTTAAAATACTGGGAGAATAAAAAGGTCTTCACCTGGCGATGAAAAGAGTACAAAGTAGACGCCAGGCGAACCTCCTTGGGGAGCTCATTCCACAGCCGGGGTGACACAGCAGAGAAAGCCCTCCTCCTAGTGGCCACCTGCCTCACTTCCTTTGGCAGAGGCTCACGGAGAAGGACCCCTGTAGATGATCTTAGGGTCCGGGCAGGTACATATGGGAGGAGGCGAACATTTTTGCGCAGCTGTCCTTACCTTCAGGGAGCCTTATTCATTAATCCAATGGCAGGGTCTACTTCCTCCCGTTCTAGTGTAGGTGGAACTGCTTTTCTTTTTTAAAAATTAGCTTAAGTGGATTTTATTAAATTTAAACTGTGCCTCTTTAAGAAATCCAGCGGCCATTTTGATTATGGCACACGCTCAGTAGAGTCTCTCCCCCCTCCCTCCTCCGTCAGCTACAATGGCTGCTTCCTCTAGCAAAGACAGTGCTGTAGTCTCTTCTCAGAAGTAAGTTCCATTGACTGAATGCAATGATCTTACTCCCAGGTAAGTGTGTAGAAGATTGTAGCCTTTATTTTAAAAAAACAGTCTGGAACCTTGGAAGGCAGAGAAGGAGAGATGTGAGTGAGAATTCCCTCTCCTTTACAGCACTATAACTCTACAATTAACAACTTGCTTGCATGCTTTGCATGTGTGTATGTTCATTTGATTATGGCTGTTGATCATTAATTTTCATATCAATTCAATCCAAAGCATGTCTACTCAGAAGTTAGTTCCACTGAGTGCAATGAGTGTCATTCCCATTGTACTAGCTTGAAGGGGTGTGTGGATTTGGCTGCACTTCTCTTTGAGAGCTCTGTGTATTTAGGGACCAAGGCTTTTTGTAAGAGAAGAGGTTAAGCTCCCCCCTCTTTTTCTTTTTTTTTTTTTTTAAAAATTCAATGTATTTGATTTTTAAAGAATTTTTATTCCTTCATTGTTATTATAATTAATAATAATAATTAGTAGAAGTAGTAATACGTTTATTAATGTTACATTTATATCCTGCCTTTTTTTCCTCTTGCAAGGAACCTAAGGTGGCTTACATAATCCTCCTCCATTTTATCAGCACAACAACCCTGTAGGGTAGAAGAGTCAGTGACATTCTGAATTCTCTTAGCTTTTCTAATATTTTTTGATCAGGTTGAACAAAACTATTGTGTATTGTTATCTCCAGTACCAACATCTTTGACAGGCTTAATATAGGATTCATCGACCACAGGCTATTTTTAGAGCAAAAAAATAAAAATAAAAATCCAAACTTGGATAGATTAAAATTAAATTGAGCAATATTTCTAAATACCCACATGGCTATTCTTGGTACTGGGTCAGATGTAGTGATATAAGAGGATGTTCAGACTCCATTTAGTTGATCAGTTGCAAAGAAGCTTCTCTAGTAAGGAGGAAGGGGAAAGCCCTAGACTGATCATTCTTTCAAGTGCCATATCTCCCCTCACAAAAACCCATGAGGTAGGTTAGGCTAAGAGTCTATGACTGACTCAAAACCATCTAGTGAGTTTCTTCTGCTGCTCACTTTCACAGAAATGTAAAACTAATGTTTGGGTGTATGGCATGTGCTACTTTTACCCTCACAACAATCCTGTAAGATAGATTAGGCTGGAAATTTAGGCCTGGCCCACTATCTATGTCTGTGTGCCTGCCTCTTTCATATATACACACAGAAAGGCATCCTTAGGTTTGTTCTTTACTTACTACATACCGTAAACTATGTATGAATAGAGCTGTGACAAATGATGCAACACACTCACTTTTTGCACTTCCTAATACATTTGTTTCCCAACTTACTGCTAATACAGTCATGAATCTAAAACTAAAATATGTCATTTTTACTATAGTAAGATTAAAGAATCCACATACATCAAGTGCAAATAAGAGAACCCACTATTTTTCATATTAGTCTTCAAGAATTAGGATTCTTTTCCTAATTATGCCTTACACAGAGGTTGCCTTTTTCACAGGGGCCGGATCAACATTTTCATCAAGCTGTCCACCTCCCCTGCTCCAAACTCTTTCTTGGTCAGTCACTGCTAATTAGCTCAGATCCTGTTAGTGTATATGTGAAATTGTGATCCCCCAATGTGCATCACTTTCCACTTGCTTACATTGAACAGCATTTGCCCTTTTCATGGCCATTCTCTCGGTATGCAGAGATCTTTATGGAGCTCCTCACAATCCTCCATTGTTTTAGCAAGACTAAATAATTTGGTATCATCACCAAACGTGGCTATGTCACTGCTCACTTCCACCCTCATTCTAATATTATGAGAAAGGGAAAAACTGCCTCCCTATCCACTTTCTTCACAACATGCATATAGGAGCGAGCAGTGAGATGGCCAAATTTGCTGCTGACCTCAAAATATTTAGGGTTTTTAAAATGAAGTGAGATTACCAAGAGCTCCAAAAGAATCTCTCCATAGTGTGAAAATGGGCATCAAAATGGCAACAACAGTTCTACGTAAGCATTTGTAAACTGATGCACACTGGAGCGAAGCATCCCAACATCACATATACACTGATGGGATCTGAGCCTGCAGTGACTAAACAAGAAAAAAAAACTTGGGAATGTGGTTGACAGCTCAGTGAAAATGTCAACCCAGTGTGTGGCAGCTGTAAAGACAGCAAACTCCATGTTAGGCATTATAAGAAAAGTAATTGAGAATAAAACTGCCAGTCTCATACTGCCTTTATACAAATCTATGGTGTGACCACACTTAGAATACTGTGTGCAGTTCTGGTTAACTATAAAATTTAGTATCACAAGATGTTGTGCTGGCCACCATTTTGGATGGCTTGTCCTCCTTTTCATGTGGTCACCCCATAACATGACACTATTCCCCCTTCTGAAGAGGTCTGGACCTCAGACTACTAAAGACAAAGTGGCAGACCATAATAACTGTGTTCATATGCCCATTGCTTTATGAAGCTTCTGCAGGCTACCAAACAGAGAACTATCAGGCCATAAAGTTGCTTAAATGGGTCTGCCAGAAACCTGACCTCACCGTTCCTGTTAGGTCCACGTCCTACAGCAAATGCTCTCAGCTGAACTTGATGGAATCCCATCCTTCATCCCTTGGTTTAATTTACTGACCTCCTCTGGCTGGGCCTTGCAGGGAACAATAGGGTAGACAGAGCAGGCATACATAGCACGCGCAGAGTGCTGAGAGTGGCAAATCTAAAAGCAAATACGTTGCTTTTAAAGAACCAAGGAAATTCAATGGGTCTTTTAAGTAAATATCTATGGATGGAAATGCAGCCCATGCAGGCTTGAAACTTGACCACAAACATGATCACAATCTGCTACTTTAAGATGCAAACAGGAAGAAAAAGCATGTAGCATAAAATGAGCTAAAATTATTAATATAGTAAACTGTAACTTATTCTAATTTAGGATATTTTACTGTATCATCTTGTGTGCTTCCAAAATTAATCAGTGAGTTTTTAGTCCAGTAGAATTTTTTTCAGGTTGTCTCCAAATACAGACACAAAACATGAAATGCTTCTTTTCATGAGTCAGACATAGAAAGCTTTTATTTCTGGACATTGGCTATTGAAAAATTCAAATGAGACCCCTCAGATTTCAAGTGAGAGAGCATAATTTCTGGGGTTCATTTATTATTTTGAAAAGTGGGTGCAACACATATCACTAGCTTTGATTTTATATTGGATGTCAAAATGGTGTAACATCCTAGCTGATGCTGGCTGCTTGTCAGCTGTATAATATCCAGTCATCCGTTACACAAAGCCATGAAATTCATTAAACAAAAAACCTACGGTTTACAAAAACAACGTTGAGGCTCCACAGTTTTCAACCAAGCACCAAAAAGCAGGGAAATTGGGAGTTAAGGCTCCCAAGCCTTAACGCCACATCCTCCCTAAGGAGGCAGAAAGTGCAAATGAAATTCTCATTCTCCCAAAGCAGATAAACCATGAGGACAGGATGGAGAATATGATATGCAGAGGTGACTGTGGGGTTGTGGAAAACTGATAACGAACAACTTAGGGCCACCTACTTCTCTTTTTTTGTTTAGAGCAGCCCTTCCCCAACCTGGTGCCCTCCAAAGGTGTTGGACTACAACTCCCATCATTGCAAGTCAGTATGTCCCATGGTCAGGAATGCTGGGACTTGTCATCTCAAACACCTGGAGGGCAACAAGATGGGGAATGCTGTTCCATATCCTTACCAAATACAGGGTCTCAAAACACATCTCTCAAACACATCTCGCATATAGCAGCACGCTTGATAACAAAAGGGGAACTATTCATTATAGATCTAGAACCAGAGCATGTTCCAGGCACTTCCAACTTTTGATCAATATCCTGCCCTTCAAAGAACCAATGTTTTTTTTTCTTAAAAATGTATTTAAACAAAATATACTGTTCATTCCCCACAATCCCTCCACAATACATCATCTCATCAAAGCGACAGAGGAGCAGAAGAGGTTTAGTTTGGCTGTCTTGAACACCTTTCAGATGAGATTAGTTTGCAATCCTATACCTCTTGGGAATAAGCCCTAGTGAATTCAGTGGCACTGGCTTCTGAGAAGACAAGGATAGGAGTCAACCTTCTCTAGCCTGGTGCTCTCCAGATGTGTTGCACTTTAACTCTCATGTTATGTGTTATGCCCCCACTGCTGGATTTCCATTGAAGCTGCTGTTCCATATTTATGGGCTGTCTTTTCTTTAACAAATTCATTCATTTATTACAATTCTATACCACCCAATAACCAAAGCTCTCTGGGCAGTTTGCAAAGATTAAATGAATATAACCCCAAATCACACTACTGGAATGTCCTCACTGGTGATTTTGAGGATCTGGGAACTCCATCATCCATTCAGGTATTTTTTTTTCTATGCAGTCACTGTGACAAGAGGCAATTTTATCTGATACCAATGGAGCTGTTGCTACAAAACTGGACAGCACATGAGAAACATGCATTCATTTGCTCCTAAAACTGAAATATAATTCTAACACTTATGAACACAAAAATAACCATATTTTAGTGAAAGAAACAGAACCAAAGTCCAGGACCCGATCTACAAGAAAACGCATGCAGAAGAGTTTTCAGCTTTTATCCAGATTATCATGAAAGCAAGAAAAGTGGAGTATACACCACCTAAAAACGTTCACAAGTCACAGAGCACTTTAAACTGCCTTTCTTTGGGGTTGGGTGGGTGGAGACCTGCCAGTTGAAGTGAATGTCATCAGTTGCAGAGATGCTGCTCAAGGAATGAGAAAGACTTGTTCCTTGCCCTGTCCAGGCTGCAGCTACTGGTTGCCCCTTCTTCACCTCTGGGTATTCCTTCATTTTCAGCATATCGCTGTAACACTACTGTGAAATACCACTGCTACAGGCTCCGACTTTTGGCCACCTCTTCTCTGTCCACTCTGTATATTCTTTTGTTTTCAGAGTATCGCAGTAACAAAATGCGGTTGCTGCAGGCTCCTGCTCCTGGCTGCCCCCTCTCCTTCCGCTTTGTGTATTCTTTATTGTGCACTTCATCTAAGCCAGCTACTGCGCTATTGTGAATGAAACAGCACTATTGTCAGTAAGAAAAGGAGGCTGCTTATTCTGAAAACACCCTGTCTGTGAATGGGGGGAAAGAGGAAATGGGGGGAATGCTGGACAGGTGACAACTGCCAGGTCACAGAAATAGGCACACCCAGGAGTCACATTTAAGGAAAAACAACACACTAAATTGACTTTCCAAAAATGCAGCTGCAGGGTTGTTGTGGATTGGCTACAGCGTCAACTGTCATGAACGACCCCAGTGCATTAAATCCACCATGTAGATTGAGCCCAGGATCCATTCTCTTTCCCTCAGTAATTTGACATATCTGCACCTACTTCCCAAGCAGGTAGTGATGCATGCAAGCCACTGAATATAGGCAATTATTGTTATTGTCTAAGTTGCGCTGAGCAATCGCTCCCCTACATATGATGTTTCTGATTTTGATCACTCCTTGGCTGGTTCATCTCCCAACTTGGGTGTGGAATTGGCGAAGAATTCAATTCACCGAATCAATGCCTTAGTTTAAACAATAGTGAGTCTGCCTGGTCTCTAGGGAGGGAGACTTGGCCACTCCCACCAATCACAGGGAGTGATTAGAGTTAGCACCCAGGTAAGTGTGTATCTACTAATGGGAAAATGCTTTTGAAAGCAAAAAGAAAGAAACGATAGAAAAGCAAACAATGCAAGTGAGAACAGCCTGCTAGAACGGGAAGTTTCAGGTCAGAATAGAATGGAGTTCAGAAGAACCGACTCAGCGCTCCATCACACCAGTGATTTATTGCACACTTGCTAGACCTGTTATGTGGTTTTGCAGCACAGAACTCACATGACATCATCCCTGTCCTGCACTCATTTCTCCTCTTCTCCATTTTTCATTTCATTTTGGAGTGGGCAAAGTCTGTTTTCCCCCCCTTCTATGTAAAATAAATGTGCTCCTCCCTCCCGTGTATTCCTGTCCTTGCGCTCTATCAGACCATCCCATTCTTTTGGGGGGTAGGGGTGTCTAAGGGCAATTTCAGTCTCACTGACAAAAAAAGGAGGGTGAGCAGTTCTCTGCTCAACTGTGAAGGGGGAGGGAGAGAGGTCCCATTTAACTCTATGGCCTTACTCCTGAGTAGGCATGACCAGGGGTACATTTTCACTTTAAAACAAATGCAGAAACCATGGGACAGGGGTGGTGGTTGTTTACAGTGCAATAATACTTCATTGAAACGAGGATAGGTTGACTTTCCTTAACCCCTTAATCCCTTAAATTCACCATTGCACTATTGCATCATTACATTATTTCAGACTACCAGAATTGTATTTCATTTGGCAATATCTGAGGAGCCTGGGTTTGTTTTGTTTTTGTAATTTTTGAAGTGTTGAAGTGGTTTTTAAATGTACAGATTGTGTGTATGTTGTATGTTTTTGCTGTTTTAATTTTTGTATATTGTTTTTAATTGTTTTTAATCCTATGTAAACTGCCCAGAGAGCTTCGGCTATGGGGCGGTATACAAATGTAATAAATAAATAAAATAAATAAATTTGCACAGAAATAAACAAATAAAACATGGGAAAATAAGAATTTGGGTGGGGAAGGAACCTATATGCAAGGGGTTGACTTTCCCTAATCCCGTAATCCCTTAAATACACAAATGCGAACAGGTGGAATATCGCACTGGTGGACTATCAGTGAAATGCTTTAAGAGAAAAGCTTTAAAAAATCCTAAAAATCAAGGGATGAACCGATCTGATTCAAACTTGGCAGAGCTAAAGCCCTCTTTAAGACCTATCACCATGCTACTTTTCATCTCTTTATTTTAAAAAAATTATGCAGATGTAAGCATTTTTGTTAATTGTCATAGGAGCTCCCATGAATGAGGGGGAAAGGCTGCCACGTCCATCACAATGTCCATCAACGACAGGAACCAATGAACTGGAAGGGGAAGGAGAAGGGCACAATAGCAGTAGGAGAGCACAAGAAAGTTCACTGGTATAGCTACAATCGTGAAAGGGAGGAGCGCTTCCAACGCTTCTGAAATGGAGGTAAAAATGCAAAGGCAAACCAGGGGAAACTAATAGGTGTGATGGAGCTCTCAATGAGGATTGCAGGAGGGAAGAGCCCTTTTTCCCCTGGCTTGCCCCACACTCAGCATGAAATGTCTTCCCAGTGAATATGCATCTTTTGTCTGTCCCATCAGCTTCATAGCTCACTGGGGGCCCATAGCGGTTGGAAGCCCCACAAAAACCTGGATACTTCCCTTGCTTTGGGGATCTTGAAGAAAGGAAGTCCATTAAAACACAGTGACCCATCCTTGGCTTTGCCTTGAGGGTTCTCCCTTTTTCTCTGTCTCTGCAGGGTCAGAAAGGTAAAGAGGCTTCTACAGAAACTGTTCTCTCATACTCATACAGTTCACTCTTGTACTCCCAGCATCCTGCTTGGGAATTATGGGGCTTCCATGGCAGCTTTCAGAAATAGTCTGCCTCCTTCTTAATTATTTACCACTTTGGTAAATAAAGGCTGTTTATGAATTTCATCAATCTCAATATGAAAGCAAGACATAAGCTGCAGTTATTTAAAAGAAAATCGACAGAGAGTTGTGGATGCTTTTTGTGAAGATTATTAAATTAAAGTGCTTGCCAGCAATTATACTCTCCTCTTCTGTGAAAAAAGAATGGTGTGGCTGGAGGAAAAGGGGGGCTTTAATGTTGGCTTAAGCCAATGAGTGAATATATTTATTTTATTTATTTTATTACATTTGTATACCGCCCCATAGCCAAAGCTCTCTGGGCGGTTCACATAAGATTAAAACAATTAAAAACAATATACAAAAAATAAAACAGCAAAAACATACAATATACACACACATTTAAAAACACTATAATAACTTTAAAAAGCTATAAGCCTAAAAACAAAACAAACCCAGGCTCATCAGATATTGCTAAATGACTTGAGAGAAGAGGAAAGTCTTAACCTGGCACTGAAAAGATAACAATGTTGGCACCAGGCAGGCCTCATCAGGGAGATCGTTCCACAATTGGGGGGCCACCACAGAGAAGGCCCTCTCTCTTGTTGCCGACCTCTGAGCTTCCCTCAGAGTAGGCACTCGGACGAGGACCTTAGATGTTGATCGTAGTGTATGGGTAGGTTCGTGTCGGGAGAGGTATTGTTGTCCCAAGCCGTGTAAGGCTTTATAGGTTAAAACCAGCATCTTGAATCAGGCTCGGAAACATACAGGCAGCCAATGGAAGCGGGCCAGAGTAGGTCTTATATGCTCCAACCTTCTGGTTCTAGTTATAGGCTGACCATATGAAAAGGAGGACAGGGCTCATGTAACTTTAACAGTTGTAGAGAAAAGGGAATTTCAGCCAGTGTTATTTGTATGCAATTAGTTCCTGGTGAAATTCCCTCTTCATCACAACAGTTAAAGGTGCAGGGGCCCTGCCTTCTTGTATAGTGCCTGCAACTTTAACTGTTGTGATGAAGAGGGAATTGCACCAGGAACTAATTGCATACAAATGACACTGTCTGAAATTCCCTTTTCTCTACAACTGTTAAGTTACATGAGCCCTGTCCTCCTTTTCATATGGTCAGCCTACCCAGTTATCAATCTGGCCGCTGCATTTTGCACAAGCTGCAGCTTCCGAACCATCTTCTGGAGTATCATCATCCTACATTATCAGCCTCTGTCATCTGTGTTCCAAAATGACCATGAGAGACCCTTGCTGAAACCTTGTGCTTACCACCCTCCAGTGAATAGGAATGGATCTTTCCTCTGTTTTGAGGAGACCACCTGAAACTGATGCTAAGTATGTTGATCCTGGAAAGGGATCTTTATTGCATCACCCAGCAGTGTGTTCTCAGACATAGGGGATCTGCTGCCTGTGTATGTGTCCCCTTATGGTGCCTTGTTTTAAAAGGTTCAGTTTTGCCTGGGAAAGTGAGATTGCAGAGACGTAACTAACCAGGATTAATCAAGCTGTAGGTTTCCCACTGCCACTCTCTGTTGTCATGGACATGGGAAGAGTCTCCTGAGACTCTTAATGTCAACCCTTCCTCCATTTCTAATCTAATTGAAAACATATGGTGCTGCCCTTCTGCCACCAAAAGCCCTGAGATTATATGCGTCTTTTCCAAGTTCTACACCAGGAGTAGGCAATGTGGCAACTGTGGGCACTTGGGTTGCAATGGAGAGAAACAAGTTCTCAGGTTGCAAACTAGATTTTATTGACAAGAAGCCTGATGCATTTCAGACTGTCCTATATTTTAAGGCCTTATTCAGGAGGTTGTAACATTAATGATCAAACAGAGTACAATGAAACAACATAGTATTTCTTCTAATAGGTTAATTCAGCTCATTCCTGGGTGCCAAGAAAAACCAGTGATCTCTTTTACAAGAACCAGGAACATTAAAAATTTACTGATTAATAGTGAATTTGAAGAGCATGACAGACGTTTACCCAGTATTTTACCAGGTGCCAACATGATTAAAGGTAACCACACACATGGACACTGTTACTATTGCAGATCTACCTCAAAAGTCATACAATTTAAAAATCCCATTGACCAGCAGACATCTTTTTTGAGTCACTGTGAATCATATAACCATAGAATAGCAGAGTTGAAAGGGGCCTGCAAGGCCATCAAGTCCAACCCACTGCTCAGTGCAGGAATGCACCTTAAAGCATATCTGAAAGACGGTTGTCCAGCTGCCTCTTGAATGCTTCTAATGTGGGAGAGCCCACCACCTCCCTAGGTCATTGGTTCCATTGTCCTACTGCTCGAACAGTCAGGAAGTTTTCCTAATGTCCAGCTGGAATCTGGCTTCCTGTGACTTGAGTCCATTATTCTGTATTCTGGGATGATCGGGAAGAGATCCTGGCCCTCCTATGTGTGATAACCTTTCAAGTATTTGAAGAGTGCTATCATGTCTCCCCTCAATCGTCTCTTCTCCAGGCTAAACATGCCCAGTTCTTTCAGTCTCTCCTCATAGGGCTTTGTTTCCAGACCCCTGATCATCTGTGTTGCCCTCCTTTGAACATGATTCAGTTTGTCTGCATCCTTCTTGAAGTGTGATGCCCAGAACTGGACGCAATACTCAAGATAAGGCCTAATCAGTGCCAAATACAGGAGAACCAGTACCTCATGCGATTTTGAAACCCTATTTCTATTAATGCAGCCCAGAATAGCATTTGTTTTTTGCAGCCACATCACACTGTTGGCTCATATTCAGCTTGTGATCTACAACAATGCCAAGATCTTTCTCGCTTGTCGTATTGCTGAGACAAGTATCCCCCATCTTGTAACTGTGCATTTGGTTTCTCTTTCCAAGGTGTAGAACTTGGCATTTATCCCTATTAAATTTAATTCTGTTGTTTTCAGCCCAGTGCTTCAGCCTATCAAGATCACTTTGAAATTTGTTTCTGTCTTCCAGGTTATTAGCTATCCCACCCAATTTTGTGTCTTCTGCAAATCTGATAAGCATTCCCTGCACCTCCTTGTCCAAATCTCTACCTATAAAGCAGAAAGTATGTGTGTGTCATGTATGTCCGGAAATGTTTACCCACTTTCAGATGAGTTAGAAACTCATCTGAAAGGTCTGGTTGTACAATGTACCAGAAAAACCTAAAAACCACGAATTTTGGGGGTTTAAGTATTTTTAAAGAATATAATAAAAACCTAGGTTTATGCCTACAACTCCCATGTGCCTTGAGCAGAATTCCCAGTATGCCTTGGGCAGGAGGCCAGACTTACTGGCCTTTGGCAGCCATTGTGAGTGGCTGCTGCGTGTCTTTCACAACCCCAAACTCCTATGGTTGGTCTCGAGCAGTCAACCCAATTCCACATAAAAAGAAAGAACCTGCGTGGTATTAAAATGTAACTAGATACAACAGCATGACTTTGAGGGGCCAAAAATGGTCAAAGGCACTCCGTCCTGATAGTGCTGTTTTCTCAGAAACCAGGAGAAGCAAGTGTGTAGCCTTTGCCCTTAAAGAGGGAGGGAGAAAGGGGAGGCACTCTGTACATTGCCAGAAACAGACCCAACAAAGAGGGGGAAGTGCCTGGCCCAGCCCTGGCCCTTCAGTACAAGCTCCTGATGTAGCACTTGTTAGGTGAGAAGCACAGGCCAAGGCAGTCCCAGCAGAATTGGCCAGAGATGGGTGCGTGCACTCCTTGGTGATGTTATTCCTCGACGCTCTATCGAGGAGCAGCATCGGCAACAAGAGGATATCTCAGAGGAAGTGGGTACCTGTGGGCTGCCAAAGGCATGCTGGGAGTTGTAGTTTTTATTTTCTGTGGGGACAAGGGAAATTATGATGACACCTTTAAGGCAGCCCTGGCCATGCATTGAAGGTGGGGGGGGGGGGAGAAACTAATTTAATTTGATTTATACCTCACAGGCCTAGGACTGGCCTACCTTGAAGGGTTGTCATGAGGGTGAGAGATGAAAAAAAGAAATGAATTTAACTTGTTGAAAGGTTAATTCACAAGCCTAGCCAGCCAGCAACTTTAAGATAATTACCTCACACACATATATTTTAGGGGGCCCAAGAAACGCTGGGTAGAAACCTGAAATCTGGCACGTTGGTGTTCTGGCTGCTTTCCTTTTTTCGTAATAATAACTTCAGAGCACATGCATACAACAGTTCCTCATGTCCATTGAGTTCCGCTTCCCTACTGTATGTTATTCAGATATCTGGGCAATGCCGGGTATATTTTGACAACATATTTTTAGGTTTGCATCTTTTTTAGCTGGTAGAAAGTGGCTCAATTCGGACGACATGTTATTCAACTAAGAGGACTTAACCCACTGACGGCGTGTTAAAAAGGCGGTCTCAATTCGGACGACACGCTGCAGCAGGGGATGCAAAGTTAAGTTAACCACCCTGGTGGTTAATAACGTACTCGATTCTGACTGACAGCCCGGCCGCCATTTTCCCCGTTTACTGAACTCTGGCAGTCCTCCAGCAGGTATCCCAGCAAGCAATGCGGCCGAAAACCATGGGCGCCGCTATCCTAGATGATGCAGGACACGCCTCCCAAACCCCATTGGCTGCCTCAGTCAGGGGGCGGAACCCAGCAGCCTCGGGCAAAGAGTCTGCCAGGAACAACGGCAGCACCAATACAACACCCGCACCCCGTGCCCAGCAGAGCAATCCCAACGTTGGCTCCCACGCCCCAGGGAGCCTCCCACCACCCACCCCACATGGGGGACCTGACAGTCGCCAGGACGACCCACGGCCCCCAGCCCCCAACCCCCAACCCCCCCACCTCCCTCCTAGAGCGTCCCTCGCACGCACAGGAAAGAAGGCAAGAGCGGGGTGGTTTGGAAAACTTTATTCAGCAGGGAAGGCAGACATGGGCAAGATAGCACATGGGCACCAGTGTGCCAGGGCTGAGCCCACAGAAAGGATAGGCGCCTCCGGGAAGGGAGGAGGAGGAGGCTGGAAGGCACAGCGGCGAAGAGGGGACGGCCAAGGCCACACCCCCAGGGAGCCAAGCACGGAACGTGCCAAGGGGACGAGGTGGAGAGGGGCGGCATGCCAGGGAGAGATGCCAGTCCACAGATGGGAGTACACAGCCGACGCTCACACGGGGTCAGGGTAGCACAGCCAGATCCAGGCACTGATGCTCTCACGCACCCGGGACGCCTCCGCACGGGCGCGATGCTCCCCAACAGGGTTCTCTGGCCCCGGCAAAGGCTCGATGTCACGCCCATCCACAGGGATGGTGTCGGCGTCCTCGCCCTCCCGAGGGAGGTCGGGGTGCTCGGCCAGTAACACGTCCCCACGGGACTCGCAGATGTTGTGCAGGATGCAGCAGCACACCATCACGTCCGGAATGATGTCGGCCTGCAAGTCCAGCAAGCTAAACCGGGAGCGCCAGCGCTCCTTCAGACACCCAAAGGCACGCTCCACGGGCAGGCGGGCATGGCAATGGTAGTAGTTGTATTTACGCTGCACGGTACGGGGCCATCAGCCACGGCTGCAGGGCGAAGGCCTGGTCGGCTAGGAGGAGCGGACCCACCTCACGGCCACACATGGAAGCGGGGCCAGACTTCAGGAAGCGCCCCGATGTCAGCTTGGCAGCCAAGGGGGAGTTCCAGAAGACAGCTGTGTCGTGGCTCCGCCCAGACACGCCCGCATACACGTCCATGAAGCGGCCCTTGGCATCGACAACCGCCTGCAGGACCATGCTGTAGAAATGCTTGTGGTTGAAGTACTCCTCGCCACGGGTGGGCGGAGCCAGGATGCGCACGTGGGTCGAGTCCATCGCCCCCACCGCCCGTGGGAAGCCCAGGGCATGGAAGCCACGCATGTTCTCCTTCTTGTCCCCCACCCGGATGACGTCGGCCAGGTACAGCTCATTCAGCACGCTCACCGTCTCACAGAAGATCTCGAAGATGGTCGACAGGGGCAAGTAGCCCACGTTGAACGCCAGCTTGTACAGTGTGAGACCGAGGCGACGGGAGACTGGAATACATCTGCACATATTTGTACACTCCCGCTATAGGACAGGGGTCACCTCGGCCACCAACACCTCAAACGTTGCATGAGACATGCGGAAGCTCCCACGGAAGTGCTCATCGTCCCAGTCCTCCAAGTTCTGCATCTCATGCCACACGGCGTCCGTCCGGGGGAGCACCCAGCGGCGCACGCTTTCACGCTCGGCAAGAAGCTCGGCCGACATCGAGAGGGGAGGGGCGCGGTGCAGGGCTCCCTCAACCGCGCCTTCGGCCAACTTCTCCTCCAACAACGTGGAGGCTGCATATAGATGAACCAGTGGCAGGACGGTGGCCCGGAGACAAGGCACAGCCTCTGTCGCTCTGAGCGGCCAGTGGAAGGTCTCCATCCCAAACACTGGCTTCGCAGGCATGGCCCCACCTAGCCAGCGTAGGCGAGCACGGAATAGGTCCTCCACATTGGCATCGCCGTGGTTTTGCATGGCCGCCTGGATCGCTCCTTGCAAGCAGGCCGTTGCGAGCTCCGGGACATTCTCGCAAATAACGGGCGGGCCGGAGAGGGGGCGGGCAGGACGGGAGGAGCGGTGGGCGACACGGAGCAGGAGGACGGAGGGACGTGGGGCTAGAGGTGGAGCATGGGACCGTCAACATCGTCAGCGTGGGAATAGGAGGACAGGAGAAATTGTTTAGGCTAAAGCGCACCTGCAAGGCTGAGGGGAGTGACAGGAAGCGGCCGGAGTGGGGCGCATGATGGGGGAATCGGCAGAGCGGGCCGTTACTACGTTGCGACTAGGGGGGATGGGCGTGAGCCTCCAAGCTGCCAAACAACCCTACGGCTGGCCGTTGTTTGGACGGCGACGGCACCGGACGCTTCCAGACGTCAAATGCGACATATTATTTCTCCCAGGGCCACCTCCAGAGCGTGGAGACGGCGTGCCTTTTGGGCCCTCCGCCTTCTACGGATGGCATGGCGGAGGGAGCACAGTTTCACTGGGAGGGGAGAACAGAAGAGGGGAGAGGAGGGGGAGAGCAATCAGTGACACGGAGGCCACACTAACACCAATGCATATCATCCAACAGCCCAGTTACCAACCTCCGCGCCGATGGGCCCTTCGGCGTCAGACAATACGCCCTGCTTGGTGGCCGTCGGACCTGTAGGGTGTTGCCATCACGCCTGGTTCTGGCTGCAATGAGGGGAGATAGGACCGGGAACGAGAGGCATCCAGCGCGTGCAACATTGTTGCATTGGGATGCTGATGGACATAGCCTTGAGCGTCTAGACCGGGCTGAGGGAAGCGGCGGCCAGAGGGGAGCGTATCTAATGGGGTCCTATCGTGTATAGGGGTGCGGGAGAGTATACAACTGCACGTCCCTATGGTTCTATGGGGGATGGGTCTAGGGGCTCGTAGGACGACCTCGCCTTAGGCCATGTCGTCCTGAGTGGGCCTTTCCACCCCCTCCTCCTCCTCCTCCCCCTCCTCTGCCTCCTCGCCCCCTTCCTCCTCTCCCTCGTCGTCGGTGTCAGGTGGGATGGCGCGACCCCTCTTTGGGTGGCCACCTATGCTCCGGTGCACATGCCCTCCGGCCGCCCCCCTGCCTTCCCTGAAGCACCTGCTGCTGACACCAGTGACCGTGGGGCCCGATACGGTGTGGCCATCAGTGGGGGCATGTACTGCTGTTGCTGTGGCGGCGCCATGTATCCGTATGGCCCCATGTAGGGCGCAGCCTGCGGTGGACCATGGTAGGCTCCACGGAAGGATTGGGTGAGCTCCCTGAGCACCTCGGTTTGGCGGTCAATGGCTGCTGTGCGCTCCTGCATGCCTCGGTCGATGATGGCATCGGTGGTGGCCATGGCTTCGGTCATGCCGGTGACATGGCGCTCCAGACCTATACGCACATCCCTCCCCGCCTCCCGTGTGGCTTGGGCACACTCTTCCACGGCTTGTGCGGCTGTGCACGTGGCCCACATGGTGAGGACGCGCTCCTTGGTGCGCCTGGCCTCCTCCTCGGCCGCCATGCGTGTGAACAGGTCGTGGATGCGCTCTCCAGTTGTCTCCGTGACAGAGACCAACTCCCTCGCCACCTGCAGCCGGTCTGCCCTGCACCTGTTGCGCATCCGGACACACCTCTGCGCGTTGGTCAGGGGACGGGCTTCTTCGGCCTCGATCTCACCATGCTCACCTATGTGCGGTGGCAGCAGCTCCTCCTCTAGGGGGGCCCTCCCTCCATCGGCTCGTCCTCCGGCTGTGGGGACCCCTCAATCTCCCGCTCCAGCATGGCCTCCCCGGCCTCGAGCTCCACTTCCAACGGCGCCTCCGCCTCCATCGCCTCCATCTCCAGGTACGTTTCGTCGGAGGCCTGCATATCAATATGCAGCAGCTCTTCCTGGGACAGCGACAGTTCTGGCTCGAGCACATCGCCCACCTGTTGTTCCATGAGCAGCTCCATTTCATCCTGTTCCTCCTGGGACACAGGCCCCGTCTCCGTTACGACATCCAGGATCCCGTGCGGAATTCCCTGCACCATAGTTGCGTGTTTCGAGGACCCTAGCCGCGTGCGTGGCGCTGGCACTGGCTGTGCCACTCGCCCAATGGCAGCAGCCACGCTTCCCTTCGCGAGAGTGTCCCGTGTACGGGACGGCCCTGGCTCTTCCTCTCCCTGCTGGGTCTCTGGCACCGGGGGGGCAGGTGCGGGGTCCTCTACCTGCATGTCTGCACAGATGAGGTGTAAGAAGGCTGTGGGGCTGCTGCTGCTGGAGGAGGCTGGCGTGGGGGTGATGCTCCTTGAGGCGGTGGCTGTCCTGGGCGGCACGGGTGGTGGCCTCGCAAGCACCGATGGACTTTGGGATGCTGCGGGCTGGCTCATCGGCCTCGCCTTGGCTGGCCATGCTTCAGCTGATTCCCTCACAGCTTTCTTGGCAGGAGGAGCGGGGGATGCTTTCGGGGCTGCCTTGGCAGCAGGAGCGGATGCTGCCCTCGCAACTTTCTTGGCAGGAGGAGCGGGGGATGCTTTCGGGGCGGCCTTGGCAGGAGGAGCGGATGATGGTTTCAGGGCGGCCTTGGCAGAAGGAGTGGATGATGGTTTCGGGGCGGCCTTTGTTTGTTACATGTTTGTTTGTTACATATTTATACTGCCCAATAACAGCCTTGGCGGGGGGTGTTGGCCGTGGGTTGACCGGCCTTGCCGAAGGCTCCTGTTTCTGTGCGGTGGGGCCCTCTTCCCATTGCGCCCCTTTGTCCAGCCGTGCTCGTTGACGCATGCGCGGAGGCTCGTTGGTGGCGACCCCGCTGCCCGCTGTGTGCCCCGGGACGACGTCGTGATGCTCCAACAGCAGGCGTGACAGTTCGTCGTAGAAGGGCCTGGTGCATGGCTGGGCACCGGTTCTTTTAGTGTGAGTGACGACCTCCTTGAACTTCCTCTTGAGTCCATGGAGCTTGTCCTTGCATTGCTTTCCATTGCGGTCGTATCCCCGTTCCTGCATTTTCTCGGCTAGCCATGGGTAGAGCTTATCGTGCCTGGCAGTGGCCATGATCCTCCTGGCTTCCGGGCTCCCCCAGAGCTCTGTGAAGTGGCCAATCTCCTCCTCGGACCAGCGCAGCGCTCTGCGTCTTTCCTGGGGGTCCTGGCTGCTCCCCTCTTCAGGAGATTGTGAGCCGGTGTCCTCGGCCGGATCGTCCCTTGGCCCCTCTCCCTCTGGCTCCATGTTGCCAATGGGTGTCTAGTTCAGTGGTGAGGGTGGTGGGCTGCCTTTCCCAGTCCCGTGTGGATGTGTGTCGGTGGGTGCTGGTGGGCTCTAGTGCCTGCTGCGAAAGTGCCCTGTGCGTAGGCGTTGTTGTCTTTGGTGGCCGGGGCCTCTTCGTGTTAGTAATTGAAAGGAATGCAATCAAGTATGTATTATTTTTTTAAACAAGGAAGATAAGGAGAGAATGAAAGTGGAAATTGAAAGCAGGTGTTCTGAATTAAGGTATAAGACACACCTGAAAGTTAACTCTATTAACTGCATAAAAAAAAGAAAGGAAAAAGCTATGGTGGTGGTGTGTGGGTTCTGGGAAGTAAGCTAACTGGGTGTCTGGGAAGTAAGTTAACTGGATTTTGGGGAAAGCTGTCTGGAGAAGAAAGCTGGAAGAGTAAGCTGTGCTGAGAAATAAGCTGACTGGAAGTAAGCTGAATGAGAAAAACTGACTGGGAAAGCTGCGAGGAACAGGCAAAGCAGTTTGTGCTGTGGAAAGAGCAGAAGAATGCAGAGGAATGCTTGAATATTGTTTTGCTTCATTATTTTGTTAACGACTGCTCAACGGAAGAAAGAGATTGTGTAAAGTATGAAGATAAGTTGATTTCAGTTCATTTTAAATGCTTATCTGAACAAGTAAAATACTCCCTAAATTAAATCCTAGTTGTGAGCAGTGATTTATTTAAGCTGTGGGAGGAAGTGCATCTGCTGGAATATCGGACTAGACTCACAGGAGGAAAACAAACAAAACTCTATCACCAACACTTCGTGTCCTTGGAATTGTTGTGCATGCCTTCGTTGGTTTTCCACAACATCCGCAGGTGGCTGGCTGTTGCCCACGGGCACCAATTGCCTAGGCATTTCTAGCGTCTTGGGGATAGGCTTCGCCTACGCTCACTGTCTAGCCATGTTGGTTGAATGGGGGGGAGCTATCTGGACGCAGCTTCCCCTGCTCTCGTCCTTCTGGGTGATGCGAGGGTGGGGGTGGCTTTGCGGTGGGGGTCACCTCTGGATGGGGTGTCATCCTCCCTGTTGGTGTGGGGGTGCTGCCCCTTGTTCCTGGGCACCTGGGGTTGTTGCTTGCTCCATCTCCCCCCCCCCCTTTGCCTTGGCTCCATTCTGGTGTGCTTCCCTGTCCGTTTGGGTAGCTGACTGGGCACCCTGCGTGAGTGCTTGCAGGAGCCGGCTCCTTTTTGAGCTCCGTGCCGGCTGCCTGGTGGGGGAGGCGGGCGTCCTGGTTGCTATGGCGGCGAAACCAGCGCTCCGTTTCATCCGTGCCTGAGCTCCCGTCCGCTTTCTGCTGCTCTTGCCGCTCTCCTCTATGGTCTATTGAGTTAACGTACTCATCTCAGTTGTTTAACCCACGCACCTCGAGTGGCTGAATTTGGACAACACATTAGTCAATTGACTAACTTTTAATCAACTCACAAGTGAGTTGTTTAACTGCGTTGTTTAAAACCGCGACTTAAACAACTGTGGGTTGGTTAACCGTTGTGTGGCTGAATTCGGACGACACGTTGGGTTAACCCACTGACGGTTGTTTAACTTAGCACCCGTTGTTTAACGTGTCGTCCGAATTGAGCCACTGTGTTGTGTGTCCTGATTGTTTTTGAAGTTTAGACTGCTGCTCCGGCCAAGTCATGATGGGACAGGGTGACCAGATAAAATCCAGGTCAGGGCTCATGTAACTTTAACAGTTGTAGAGAAAAGGGAATTTTAGCCAGTGTCATTTGTATGTAATTAGTTCCTGGTGATATTCCCTCTTCATCACAACTGTTGAACTTGATCACTCTAGTGTAGTGCCTGCAACTTTAACTGTTGTGATGAAGAGGGAATTTCACCAGGAACTAATTGCATACAAATGACACTGGCTGAAATTCCCTTTTCTCTACAACTGTTAAAGTTAAATCAGCCCTGACCTGGATTTTATCTGGTCACCCTATGATGGGAGGGGTAGACTTTTCTCTTCTCCCAGGCATTTAACAGCATATATTGAGGGAGAGGAGTTGTTGTTGTTGTTGTTTAACCCAGAATACTTGTTTTAAATGGATATTGTCTTTTTATTCTGTTTTAATGCTTTTTATGGTTTTTAAATTTTGAATATCAGTTTTTTAATGTTCAATGTTTTAAATTTTTGTAAACCACCCAGACAGCTTCGGCTATGGGGTAGTATATAAATGCAATCAATAATAATAATAATAATAATAATAATAATAATAATAATAGGCATTTGAGGTAAAAAAATGTGGTTTATCATGAAGCTCTAATTTAAAATACAGTTCTTATTAACATAATTTTACATTTATTCTAACAAAACAATTTACAATCTGAAACAAACTATAACAAACAACCTAAAGATGAATAAGTTACAGAGAAATTTATTATTTATCAAATAAATGTCATAAACATTATTCACGGACCCGAGCAATGCTGGGCATATCAGCTAGTCATTAATAAAACTGTTGGAGAGCACTGAGACCAAGACTGAGCCCTGCGGTACCCCACTCGTTACCTCCCCCCAGCTTGAGAAGGTACCATAGATAAGTACTCTGTAGCAAACTGTGGATCCACCTAATAGTTGTTACATCTAGCCAACTTTTAGCTAGTTTGCAAATCAGAATGTCATGGGGCACTTTGTCAAAAGCTTTGCTGAAGTCAAGATATACTATATCCACAGCATACCCACAGTCCACAAGGGAGGCTACCCGATCAAAAAATAAGTTCAGATTAGTCTGACAGGATTTGTTCTTGACAAATTCATGCTAGCTTCTTGTAATCACTGCATTGTTTTCAAGGTGGTTACAGAATGACTTCTTTATAATCTGCTCCAAAACGTTCCCAGGGATGGATGTCAGACTGACTGGTGTGTAGTTCCCAGGTTCTTCCTTTTTGCCCTTTTTTAAGATAGGGACAACATTAGCCCTCCTCTAGTCATCCAGCACTTCACCCATCTTCCATGATTTGCAAAGATAATAGACAGTGGTTCTAAGAGTTCTTCCGCCCTTTCTGTAATTACAAAGGGAAAGTAAAATACACCTGGTGAACAACTGGCTACAAAAGCAGTGCTGGCAAGAGAGATTTGGATTCTGGAACCACAGGCTAAGCTACTTTAAAGATAGACTGTTGGCAAGGGACAGGTTGCACCTCACAAAGGCTGGGAAGAATGTGTTTGGCCACAGCATGAAGAACTTCATCAGGAGGGCTTTAAACCAAATCCTACGGGGGCAGGAAATATAAACTTCAAGGCAACAACGGATGAAGGCTTATGCACCATAACAGAGAGAACAGTTCCAATAGCACCAAAATGTAGTGTTCACAACAATGTAGGGAAGGAACCAGACTGTAAAGCACATGATCTTTGATGTCTATATACTAATGCCCAGAGTATGGGAAACAAACAGAACGAACTTGAACTCTTAATACACGAAGGCAAATAGGACTTGATAGGTATAACTGAAACGTGGTGGGATGTCTCCCATGACTGGACTATAGCAATTGAAGGATATAACTTGTTCAAAAAGAACAGAAGAAATAGAAAGGGATGTGGAGTTGAGCTATATGTTAAACATACTTATCCCTGCACAGAAATACAGGAGGATGAGTCTGGGAGCCCCATCAAGAGCATCTGGACTAAAATAAATGGAAAAAGCAAAAAAGAAAAGAACAGAAACCCCAGACAGACAGTCAAAAAAAGCCAAAGGCAAAGGGGTGGAACCAAGGAAATGTTTAATAAAAATAAATTATAAAAATGAAGGTACCAACGCATTTCGGACACAGTGTTGTCCTTCTTCAGGGTAATTTTGGAGGCTCTTATGAAAGTGTTGTAACTCCAAAAAGTGCAGTACAAGCTGAAGGGCCAGGATTTCAGTTTGAGATTGATAAACAAATGGTCAAGGAACATCTAATTGCTTTGAATGAGTTCAACTCTTGAGGGCGCGATGAACTGCATCCTAGAGTAATAAAGGAGTTGGCAGAAGAACTCTCAGAACCACTGTATATTATCTTTGCAAAATCAGGGAAAACAGGTGAAATGTCGGATGACTGCAGGAGGGCTAATGTTGTCCCTATCTTCAAAACGGGCAAAAAGAAGGTACCTGGGAATTACAAACCAGTTAGTCTGACATCCATCCCTGGGAAAATATTGAAGCAGATTATAAAGAAGTCAAACTGTAACCACCTTGAAAACAATGCAGTGATTACTAGAAGCCAGCATGGATTTATCAAGAACAAATCCTGTCAGACTAATCTGATCTCATTTTTTGATCAGGTAACCTCCCTTGTAGACTGTTGGAATGCTGTGGACATAATATATCTTGACTTCAAAAAAGCTTTTGACAAAGTGTCCCATGACATTTTGCTTGACAAACTAGCTAATAGTGGGCTTGATAGAACTATT
The DNA here is from genome assembly GCA_029215795.1 of Anniella stebbinsi. Taxonomy (NCBI): domain Eukaryota; kingdom Metazoa; phylum Chordata; class Lepidosauria; order Squamata; family Anniellidae; genus Anniella; species Anniella stebbinsi. The sequence continues at coordinate 44,892,413 of JARDYH010000007.1, read as the reverse complement.
AGCTGGATCCACAGTTAGCTTCAGAATCAGACTCAAAGAGTGCTTATCAATGGTCCTCCTCAAAAAGAGAGGAGGTAATGAGCGGGCTCTGTCCTGGGCTCAGTGCTCTTCAACATTTTTATTAATGACTTGGACAAGGAGGTGCAGGGAATGCTTATCAAATTTGCAGATGACACAAAATTGGGTGGGATCGCTAATACCCTGGAAGACAGAAACAAACTTCAAAGTTAACTTGATAAGCTGGAGCGCTGGGCTGAAAACAACAGAATGAAATTTAAATGGGATGAAAGCCAAGTTCTACATCATGGAAAAAGAAACCAAATACACAGTTACAATATGGGGGATACTTGGCTCAGCAATTCTACAAACAAGAAGGATCTTGGAATTGTTGTAGATCACAAGCTGAATAGGAGCCAACAGTGTGATGTGTCTGCAAAAAATACCAAATGTTATTTTGGGCTGCATTAATAGAAGCAGAGCTTCCAAATCGCGTGAGGTACTGGTTCCCCTCTTTTGGAACGGATTAGGCCTCATCTTGAGTATTGCGTCCAGTTCTGGGTACCACATTTCAAGAAGTATGCGGACAAACTGGAGTGTGTTCAGAGGAGGGCAACAAGGATGATCAGTAGTCTGGAAACAAATCCCTAAGAGGAGAGACTGAAAGAACTAGGCATGTTTAGCCTGGAGAAGATTGAGGGGAGACATGATAGCACTCTTCAAATACTTGAAAGGTTATCACACAGAGGAGGGATGGGATCTCTTCTCGGTCATCCCAGAGTGCAGGACACAGAATAATGGGCTCAAGTTACAGGAAGCCAGATTCTGGCTGGACATCAGGAAAAACTTTCTGACTGTTAAAGAAGTACGACAATGGAACCAATGACCTAGGGAAGTTGTGGGCTCTCCCACACTAGAGGCATTCAAGAGGCAGCTGGACAGTCACCTATGCTTTAAGATGGATTCCTGCATTGAGCAGGGAGTTGTACTCATTAGTTTTATTGGCCCCTTCCAACTCTACAATTCTGTTATTCTATGATTCCATCAAGTCATATTTGCCTTCATGTATAAAGGGTTCAAGTTCGTACTGTTTTATTTCCCATACTCTGGGCATTAGTATATAGACATCAAAGAAGAAGTCTGGCTTCTTCCCTATGTTGTTGAACACTATTTTTGGGTGCTATTGGAGCTGTTCTCTGTTATGCTGCATAAGCCATCATCCATTGTTGCCTCGAAGGTTACATCTCCCGTGCCCGTGGGATTCAGTTTAAAGCCCTCCTGATGAAGTTATTCATGCTGTGGCCAAACACATTCTTCCCAGCCCTTGTGACGTGCAACCCGTCCCTTGCCAGCAGTCCATCTTCCAACTGGAGTAGCCCATGGTCCCAGAATCCGAATCCCTCACGTCAGCACCACTTTCGTAGCCAGTTGTTCACCTGGAGTATTTTTCTTTCCCTTTCTAATCCTCTTCCAAGAACCAGGAGGATGGATGAGAAAACTATCTGGGCCCCAAAGTTCTTGAGTTTCCTTCCCAGAGCTTCAAAGTCTGACACGATTTCTTCATAGCTCTGCTTGGCAATATCATTTGTTCCCACATGGATGAGAAGGAAAGGGTATGTGTCAGTGGCCTTTATGAGTTTTAGCAACCCTTCAGTTACATCTCTAATCTGTGCTCCAGGGAGACAGCACACCTGGCGAGTCCATGGGTCTTCACAACATACTTGGGTTTCAATCCCAAGCAGCAGGAAGTCTCCCACAATGACTACTCTTCTCTTCTTCTTGGTCAACTGATATTCTGCTTCTTGTTCACTGTTGCACGAGGTCCCCTGTAATTCTTCCTCTGCAGGCTGTTCTCCAGTCTCATCCTCCAGTAGTTGGAAGCAGTTACATAATGCTAATGGTTCCACTGGTGCAGAGTGTCTTTTAATTCTTCTGCTCCTGTCACACTCTTCCAAGGAGTTTCCTCTCCATTGGCTTTCCTTACTTTAGCATTCTCCACTTCTGCTTCAGCTTGCTGTTGTTCTTCAATCTCTTGCGCTTCTTGTTGCTGTTGCAGTTCCACCATTCTATCTAAGAACTCTTCACCTTCTCTTATTCCTAGGAAGGTGGACACTCGCCGCTCAAGTACTCTCACTTTTTCTCAGGCCGGAACACAAACATTGCACACACTTCACAGGTCACCACCACTAGAGACTCCTTTCTGTCCATAATCTCCATTTCCATTTTGGTTTTGCCTTCGATGGTATTGGGGTGCCTCTACAAGAGCGATTTAAAGCTCTTTCAAGGGACATTACTGATTTTACCTCTACAAGAGCGGAGTGCAAACTGGGGGTTGAGGCGCTTTTTATCTCCGCTTATGCGCATTATTGAATGTGCGTTAAATAGCAGCTTAAAATTTACTGCAAGAGTTAAAGCGCCTTATGACCATGTAAACTTGCGATTCTCCGCATGTAAACAACTAAAGTGTGTTTCATACAGCCCGTAATGCACTTCACCGCCTCTCATGAACAGGCATTAGGAGTAAATGCGCTTATCCGTAAATGCGCATAATCAGGCAACCGGGTGTCAAAGCGAAATCTTGTAGAGGGGGCCTTGGAATTTTGTAAAGGGCCTCTGTGATGTTCTACTGTTTAGGGATGTGAATGTGTTGCAAAAGTTATTATTATTTGGAGTTGCAGGTCTGGGTGAGTTTGGAATGAGTGGTGAGTGCTGATTGTTTAGTTGTTTGGAGTGCCTGGATTGGTGGAGTGTGGGAGAGTGGGAGAAGCTGGGGAGCGATTGAAGCATATATGTATCAGACAGAGAGAGAGCTGATAGACAGGGTTGAGCTGAGACGGGAGGGGTTGATTGTGGGTTGATTTGGGAGAGAGTAGAGAGAGAAAGAGTATCTGATGAGGTGTTTGATTGAATATTGTGAGAAGAAATAGTTTAGCTTTAGGAACAGTTTGAAACATATAAGCATTGTACTTGAAACTGCTACGCAAATGAACTGAGGAAACCAATAAGCTTACTGTGCACGCAATACACTGATGTTAATAAAACTTGTTAATTTCATTCAACTGGTGTGGTCATTGAAGTGTACCTGAGGAAGGTACTGGTTGCAGCGGGAACATAGATGCTTGTCTGAGGCCAGGTTGTTGGGCTGTGGAGCTGTGGGGCCAGATAGTAAAGGCTGGACAGGGGCAGCAGCAGCAGCAAGGGACTAGGATAAGGTCTGGGGCTAGGATAAGGTCTCACAGCCTCCCTGTTGACCTCCCCCTGACACACTCTTCTTTGCTCTCCCTGTTCACTTGCTCTGATTGCTTGCTCTCTGGGAGCTCCCTTCCTTATGTACCTTCTAGACCAGCTGGGGCAGCTTCCTCTGCTCTCCTCTGCTCAGCTCAGCTAGGAGTCAGGAAAAGGATCTCCCCACCTATGCAGTTACTGAGAGCAATCTGGCCACACTCAAGAGCACATGGCGAGCACATGGCCACTTTGAATAGGCAGCTTCCTGGATTTAGTCAAGGTCTCTCTCCTCTTTGCCTTGGTCTCCTCGTCCACTACACTCCCCCCTGAAAAAACTCCTGTGTTGGCTCACTCTGATCACTCACTCTCTGGGAGCTCTCTTCCTTATGTACCTTCTAGACCAGCTGGAGCAGCTTCCTCTTCTCTGTTCAGCTAGGAGTCAGGAAACAGAATTACTTGCAGTAGTGCCTCTGCTATCTATGCTATCACAGTTGCGTAACAAGTCCCTTTGCAGTGGTTTTCCTACCCCTCTCTGCCATGTGGATCCCATATCCAGCCCTTCTGTGCGCATGTGAATAGAGCCATGAGCTACAATTCCCTATTCATATTGAGACAGAAAAGAAGTCCTATAACTCCCAGCATTACTGAGTTGCAACGAGTCCCCAGGGATCATTACACCAGTGGGAATCACTGCATCCTGCACTCCCCTCTTGGTTGCACAGAGTAACAAGACAAACTGGCCGTGAACGGCAGCATCTGACGGTGATGTCATCAGGAGGCACTGGGCATTTACCAGCTTACCTGCAGCTCAGTAGAACCTGCAGTGGCAGCCAATCAAGACAAAGGAACTGAGGAATGTGACTCAGGGCTGACCCCCCTTCTCCCAGAAGGTTTACTTTCCACCAGGCTAGCCAAATCTCTCTATCCAGAGGCTTTTGCACAGGCACTTACAAGGGTGAGGACTTGGTCCAGGTGGTGAAGGTGATCCAAAAACACCTATGTGAAACTCCCCAAAAAGCATGAGAGAGGAGCCTAAGGCTTTCTAGAACCTTTATTAGGGATGGCAGTTTTGATGTGCCCTTCTGAATGATGTCCAGGTCAATGACCCAGTGACAATATGTGCATACTCACTTGAAAGAAAAAAAAACACTGAACTCAGTGGGACCTATTTCTGAACACACACATATTGGGTTGTGCTACAATTTTCTGTGGATCAGGATCCCAAAAGTCCAGTAACCAAGGTGAGGAAAGCAAAAATCATACTTCACCTGGTCTCTAGTGGGTTATGGATTGTTAAATTCATGCCACTGTTTGATGGAGAATACAACCGGAAGAGAATGTACACATCAAATGCCTTGTTCTGCCTGTTTGTCACACTACTCTAGGCTGTGCAAAATATCCTCTCTCTCTTTTTTTTGTATCTGTTCTGCTGAGGTGGGAGAATTATGTGGAGGGTTCAATTCTATTCCCAGCCTTCAAAGAAACAAGGCAGGATACAGGGTCATTTGCTTTCATCTCACAATTCCAGTTCATGCCTCCAACAATACCAAGCCTTTCTTTTCTTCTCCCAGGAAGGACATAAAAATGCAAACCTTGAACATGAATTTCCTGCATTTTAGGCCCTAGCTCTATGCAAAACCATTTCCACACAGTGGAGTTCATTCGCATATAATATTGTGTAAACTCATCATCTCAATAGCTCCTACTGAATTCACATTGGGAAGTCAGGCTGTTGAGCCCTTATATTCTCTCAGGGCCTGATTCGCGTGGTCACGATTTATTTCCCCCCATATGCTGGGGGGATTTGCATAATTACCCACATCAGTGCAGCTTGTTGTGTCATGTGAACTCAACTAGGGTGCCTTGCTGGCACAGTTAAGACACCACCTCAGAATCCTACAACAGCCCATGGATTCTGGGTGGCATGTTAACCACGGCAGCAAGCCACTCCGGCTGGATATGCAGGACACAACAAGCCATGCTGCTAATCCTCTGGCACGCAACTGGCATGCGCAAGGTGCCAGTTAACAAGCCTCTGCAACTTATTAACCAGTCTGTAGTCATGCAAACCAGGTCTCCGCCAAAATCCCCCCCATGGGGGGGAGTGTTTAAAAAAACATTTTAACCACACCCAATGTGGTGGGCTAGGGGTGAATTCAGCATGAAAACAGTAAGGGAAAAAGCTTCAATCCTACCTTCCCAAATCAACATGGTCCAAAATTGGTCCCAGAGGTAAGTCAAGCCTGCAAACATGCATAGCTGTGCAAGGAAGAGGAATGTTGCTCATTCCTGCCTGCAAGGAGCAGCCAAGGAAGGTTTTTTAGTTTTAAAGAAAATATAAGACCCTCAGACATCTCATCGTAAAAAGTCAGATAAGCCGCTAAACCTCCCACCCCCACCCCACCCTCCACTCCAAAAGATATGGTATATTAATGCAGATGTTTCACAAGACAAAAAAGTGGGGGTGGGCAGAATCTCATCACAGCAGGAGTATAGACAAGTGTGTCATAAAGGCACCTGGGATATGTGCTGGGAGTGAGGATGAAGGGGGGACAGCCCATGGCAAGCCAGCAAGTGCCTGGTTGTCTGTTGGCAGCAGCATAGCTTAGCAAGCAATTAACCAACCCACCATGGCTTATTTTCAGTGTGGCTTGTCGTAAGGTTGCTACCCACACCCAACAACAGCCCATGGCTTTTTTGAGGGTTGCTGGCCACTCTAACAAGCCATTCCACCTAGGTTTTCATGATACAGCAACCTGTGCTGGCAAGGGCAATTAAGCAAATTCCACCGGCACACAGGGTGGGGGAAATAAGCCACCATGGCTTCTTTCCCTCACTCTGATTGTGCAAACCCTGTTGCCTTATTTCTCCCACTGAACATGCTGGCGGAATTAGCATAATTACCCTCAGCAACACAGTTTCCTGTGTCTTGTGACCCTGGCCATGGTGGCTTGTTGCCATGGTTAGGAAGCCACTCCAGAAGCCTACAGCATCCCAGGGGTTATGGGTGGCTTGGTTCACATGACATGGGGAGCCACATAGCCAGCACACGCAGGGCATGTACCACGCCACTGTGATTTATTATCCACCCTGCCATCATACAAACCAGTTTCCGTGTGTGTATGTCTCTCTCTCTCTCTCCCTCTCTCTCTCTCTCACACACACACACACACAAACATGCACACACCAAATGAGCCAACCAAATGAGCCTGAAATGTGCTGTATTTATTCAGTATCCCTGTGTTGTAGCCTTTGTGCAATATGTGAGATTATCATTGTGATCTATTTTTTATAAGAGAACTAGGTCTCCTCAGACTTTGATGTTTCACATGCAGGGGAACCATTATAGCTGCCTGACATTGAGATTCATGCTTTGTATCTAATCCCAAACTCTTTGATGCATCCAAAATTTATTAGCGTTATTACTGATGTCACTGCAACATATTTAAGATATGAGTGTGAGGCCAGTGCTAATGAGAAGAGGATTCAGGTAGCTCAAACCAAGTTTCATGCTGGGATTGAAAGACTCCAAGGCAGGTTCTATACTACTGCTTTAAAACAGTTTATAACAGTAGTGACGACTGTTATATCCTGCTTGGTGTAGATCTGCCCCCTGAAAACTCTGTCCTCACACACAGTGACTGGGAACACGTTTTGCCCCAGGGAAGGAAATGAGCTCCTTTGCCCTGAAGCCCTTCAGCCATCCCAACAACTGCTGAAACCAGAGTGTGGCTGGCAGTTTCACTATGTGTTCTCAGGGTGGTGCACCTCTGAACATGTGCTAAGTGTCACTGGGGCAGCTAGACGGCCATAGTAGTTTGACTGAGTGAAGGAGAAAATGGACCACCTGTAGCAACCAAATTGTTTCTGGGTGGGGGAGGGGTCTCCATTCCCCTTTAATTCTACTCTGAGTGACAGATGATAACCAGGTGTAGCCATCAATGTCACACTCATCAACAGTGCCATGTAACACAGACACAACTTGTACATCGATGTCCCTGCCAGCCCCTTCTGTCTTTCCTGTGTTTCTTCCCTCCCTTCACTTTCACCATCATGTCGTCCCTGTCCTGCACCCATTTCGCCTCTTTTCCTCTGTTTTGCATATTATTTTGGTGCAGGGAAAGTCTGGATTATTTTCCCCAAGCGACTTCAATGCGCCCTTAAGCTTCCGTTTAGTGCTGTCCCCTCACTTTTTCCTTTGTTGGGGGCATGTGCTTTGGGTGGGGTCTTGTTGATTTGGGAGGACAGGATTGAAGCTTTTTCCCTTACTGTTTCATGCTGAATTCACCCCTAGCCCGCCACATGGGGAATGGTTAAAACCATCCATGTGATAAAGGCTTAAGAACCACAGAATCATAGAATCATAGAATCTGAACTCCCCTGTAAGAATTCCTCCTGCGAAGCTGTGCATCTCCAGTTCATAAAATAGAGATCTGCTGATTCTCGTACTCCAGAGTAAACCCCATTGATTTCAACTGTATTTACATCCAAGTCATACTAAAATCCAATGCATGCTTACCTTTGAGTAAACCCCATTAAACAGAGAGAAACTTACTTCTGAGTAAAAACGTATAGCTTTTAATAGTGTGCTCACTCAGAAGCTTTTTTAAAAAGCTCTAAAACAGCAAACTGGAAAGAAGTGCTCTGCAACCCTGTGCTTCCTTCTGAGCTCTGACTTCTGTTTATCATCCTCATTGCCCTTTTTCAAAAATGTATGTGGTGCCTCTTCTCCTGTTGTGGCAAGGCTGCGCTCTCTTCAACCTCCACTGATGGCACCACAGTCCCACCAGATCAAGTGATGCTCCTCCTAAGCAGGCTCACAGCATGGGTGGTTAATATCCCTGGTGGACGTGAAGAAGCAGGAGGTGGAGGTGTGGAAGATAACCAAGGGCTTCTCCTCTCTCTTTGCTTCTCCAAAAGTAGTGGTGAAAGCACCTATTCTCATTTTTCTTCCACATTTGTAGCATGGAAATATAAGTTAGAGAAACCAGAGTGGTGAAAGTAAATAGGGCATTTGCCCCAGTCACCTAACCCTGTGAAAGTTGTACAGTACTTAGAAATACTAAGTTCCTTCACCCCTGGAAACCTGGAAGAATTTCAGAGCAAATCTCAGAGAGGAAAAAGGGTGGATGCTCTTGCTTCATCACCTCTAAGATTATGGGGCTGAGAAATCAGTAAATAGAGAACAGGGACCTTTTGTCCCTGCCTCTCTTTCCTCCTTAGAACTGAAGGGGCCATCAGTTTCCTGAAGCAGACCTTTAATTCTTATCCAGCTACAGTGTGCAAGCCTCCACTACCCATTGACAACATCACAGCAGCCATAATATCCCAAGAGAAGGGAGAGGTGGGGTAAAGTACAGGGGCTTAATTCAGCACTTCCAGCATCACTCTGACAAAAGGGTGGTGGCTCTAAAACACTGGACGTTCACAAGATTGGGACAGAAACCTGTGTGCTGACAAAGCCACATGAGCTAAAGCACCATTTCCTTCAAACGAGGATGGAAGATATAACTCCAAAGAAGTTTGCAGGAGTGGGACAAAACTTTATACACAGCATCCCCTGGCAGGGATGCACACAAAGAAAAATGACAACCCTGTGCAGCTGCCGCCACCTGACTGAAACAGCGTTTGACTCTTGGGGTGGTTGCAGAGTGCACCGCTGGGGGAAGAGTTAGAGCAGGGGTGGGGTGCGAGCACAATCAGTTGTTAGTTAAATCACAGACAGAGATCTGCCAGCTGCAGAAGAAGCAGAGGCAGAGGTTTTGACTGCTCTTGACAAGCAACTCTGTAGGCAGCCAACATAACCCATTATGACATCATAACCAATGATGGGTTAAATAACCGATTCTGCAAATGAACCCAAATAAGCCATCGTGGGTTTAAAAAAACCTCCCAACTGATGACATGATAACCCATCATGGTTAATTAAGCCATCATGCTGCTACTTCCAAACTTGCTGCCACTAACACCTTTATTAGTTTTTTGCAATCAACACTTATTTTCATCCTTACAAATTGATAGTTAGGTATGCTGCACCATGCTTGATGTGTTTTTTCATTATTTGAGTAATAATCTGAAGCAACAGCTTCCTCTACCAGTGGACATGGGAAGTAGAGTCTCTGCATCCTCTACAATGTGTAGGGAATATATTTTCGTTAATTACATGTAATTTAATTGGAGAGAAATGACACGCATGCATCAGTTTCAATATGGCAGTATATACGGAAGTAGCAGCATGTCGGAAAATACACCAAGCAGGATATAGCATTATGAAAGTGGAATGAAAGCAGCATATGGAATGTGTCATGGGCCCCAACAGTTGTCAGTACACTTCAATACCGCTATAAAGCAGTAGTGTAGATCCTGCCTGTGTTTGGACATCACAATAAGCCATGATGGGTTAAATAAGCCATGATGGGTTATTGTGTCATCTGTTGGGAGATTTTTTTAACCAACGTTAGCTTATTTGGCCAAAATAACCCACTATGATAACCTAAGGTCTGCAGAGTGGGTTATTTAACCCATTAATGTGTATATGTTCTTAAACAAGGCAGGAATTAATGAGATCCATTCCCACTGGTCATCTGTGAAGGACATTTTATGTCAATTTAAGGGAGGAGGCCATGGCTCAGTGGCAGAGCCCCTGCTTTGCATGCAGTAGGCTCGAAGTTCAATCCCTGGCATCTCAAGGAAGGGCTGGAAAAACTCCTGCCTGAAACCCTGGGAAGCCAAGGCTGCCAGCCAGTGTTGACATGTCCTAGCCCCACATGAGTTTAAGGTGTGTAGATTTAATATACACTTCCTCTACTAGCCATCCAGAAATAAGAGGAGGCATACCTCTGTTGTTATTGTATACAAAGCTCTACAAAAGGGAGAGTCCTTTGCGTTTTTCCCTTCTGCACTGGCCATGCAGTTAACAAAGTTATTTGGGTCTTTTACAACCAGGAGACTTTCACATCCTAGAATGAGTCAAGCAATGTTTCAAGAGGGATTGGGCTTCCCTATGTAAACAAATCCCTCAAATGAGAAATCCCCTTTTCTCTCTACTCTCTGTACTGGAAATACTTGCCAGAATTTTTAAAGTGTGGAACAGAGAAGAGTCATGGGAGGGGGGATAATATTTTAGCCCAAGGCTTAAAAAAAACAGGTGGCTAAATGTGAATATCAGTGCATTCATAGGTGTCATAAACAACCAGCTCTGTCATCTAAATACCGTATTTCACTGAATGTAAGATGCCATCGATTGTAAGACGCACCTAAATTTCAGGGCCACCAACAGGGAAAAAGCTTTGCGTCGATTCTAAGATGCACCTTAATTTCAGCACCCCTTCCCCCTCACCTCCTGTCAGGGGAAATTTTTATTTAAGATGAATAAAAGGACTGAACAGTTGCAAAGTGTCCAGAGAACTGACTAGTGCACCTGAAGTCAATTAGCTAGGAGAATAGTTTTTTTTCTATCTGCTGCTGAAAAGGTCAGGGAGATAGTGGCTTTTTTCTAGAAGTTTTCCTAATTGAATAAGTTCTTAGTCATTGTCCAGTCTACTGTATATGAGCTGTAAATATTTGATGGAGGATGAGGAGAGAGGCTGGTTGTATCAGAATTATGAGGATGGACGGATATGCTATGTAAATCTTCCTGGAACCTGTATTATATTTGGATGGACCAGACTGTTGTATATATCTATTGGAATCACAGTAAAAGGCTTGTATTATACACAACCCGCTGGTGTGTGAGTATTTTTACTGACTGGATCTCTCTGGAAACACACTTACTCTGCTGTAAGTGAACCTGGAGTACTTCTTTCCCGGACACCTCCATCTCCCATCCTCGTTGCTGCCTCCACTGCTGCTCCGCGCCGCTGCCAGCGCTCTCCTCGACCTGGCAAGGCGTCGTTCCCAGTAATGAGGCGCGTGTTGCCAGCGGCGTGGAGCGGCAGCAGCAGCAGCGAGGATGGGCGACGGTGATGGAGGGGAGGAGGGTTAGGGCCCCGCAAGTCCCCCCTCCCCCCTCACAAGTCCCCCCTCCCCACTTACCTTGATCACTGCTGCCTCGGCCTGGGAAGGCTTCAGTATTGGGAAGAAGGCCGGGATCTCACGAGATTTCCTGAGATCGCAGCCTCTTTCCCAGTAAAGCCTTCCCAAGCCGAGGCAGCAGCGATCAAGGTAAGTGGAGAGGGGGGACTTCTGACCGGCCTTGTGGGGTCCCTCGGGACCCACTAGGGTGAATCGCGGGGGGGCATGCAGAGCCCTAGTGCCTTCTGCAAAATACGGGAGAAATCCCATGATTGCAAGGTGCCATCGATTCTAAGTCGCATCCCATTTTTACAGATGTAAACATGGGAGAAAAGTGTGTCTTAGAATCGAAGAAATACGGTAGTGTTGTCTTGGTAAAAAATAATATATATACAATCTGCTGCGAGTGCATGGGCCATACCTCTGTCCAGGATCCTGGTATTTCCAAGTCAGTTGAGTACACCTGTACCGATGTGGGTTTGCCTACAATGTAGATAAGTGAGAGAAGACACACAGTAAGAGTTCCAGTAACAAGCTGCTGGAGCACCATCCCAGACTAATTCCTTTCCACCATCTCCCAAATTTCAGACATGCCATTGTTCCTTGTTACTGATTCACCTAGTACTGGAGGCTGATCAACTACTTCAATGCCTTCTGGCATTAATGCCTCACTAAACCACCCAGAGAGCTTCAGCTATTGGGTGGTATAGAAGTGCAGTAAATAAATAAATATGCTGAAGAGAATAAATATCTAGAGCTTTCATGTCTGCTTCTAGTTAAATCTGTGGGAACAGGCTTGGCATTGCTTCAAATCCCACATGATGCAGTGACATTGGCAGCTCAGCCCCCCCTTTGGTTTGACTGTCAAAATAGCTTATGACTGTGCAACCCAAGCTACATCCAAGAAGGAGTTGTGTTGATCTCTGACCGAAATAAATAGTTTGCTGGATTCACAGAGCCGACCTAACTATGGCTAGAATAGGACTACGTACCTGGGGTAAAATGAAATAACAGGGGAGAGAGTGATAGGAGGATCCTGGATTGAGGGCCCCTTGAGACGGAGTTCTCTCCCTCACCCACATTTTACCCAATGAAGCCAGATGGAAGTCATGTGTTGACTCCCCTAAGACACTCACACCCCTGTCTAGGACATCTGGTTTTCTGCTATGCAGGCAGGTGAGCTCCAGGGAAATCTAACACAGAATAAAAGATCCTTCTAGTACTGTGATCTGTTTCATAAAGAACCTGCCTAGTGCTAGAATAGCCAGCTCCCTTCTACCTTGTCCATTTTGCTAGAGAGAAAAAGCAAAGCATGCAAGCAAATAGGAATGCCATCAGTTGGGCAGCAGCCTCTACATCCATGTCAGACAGCCATAGCCTTGCCAAGGCAGAAAAGCAACAGGGAGGAGGGGGAGAGATTCTTCCCTGGATTAGTAGAAGGAATGGTGAATAACTCTGTTTGCCCAAGCCAGGCACATATTGTGGAGCCAAGAGTTTTAGTATCCTACTCCTTCCATGCTATTTTACATTTCAGTAGTTCTGCTTTGGACATGGCTAGAATAGCAAGCACCATCATTCCCACTGGAAACAGCATCCATTAAGCAATGCTGCCCTCTGCAGGATCTCATATGCTGAAGAGTGATTGTAAACTTCATAGAATACTAGAATAGTAGTGTTGGAAGGGGCCTCTAAGGCCATCGAGTCCACCCTCCCTTAAAGCACACCTGACAGAGGGCTTGCCACATTCATTTAGATTAACCAGGGAAGAGGCTTGAGGGACTCCTGCTGCAGCTGCTGCCATCATCCCATCATTCCTAGCCCAGACTTTGGAAACAATTCAAGGGGCAAATCAGTTCTGCTTCAAGAAATTCCTCCTCTTACATCATTAGAACAATCACAATTATTTTGTGGAGAAATGTGGTGGTGGTGGTTAAATTCTTCTCTACGCGCCCATCACCAAGTGCCTCTGCATAAAGAAGTGGTAGAGGCCTCTTGTGTAAAAGAAGTAAGCTGTTCCAGTGCAGGCAACTGGTTTCTATGAAGCCCAAGTAGGGTGACCACTTGTCAGGAAAAACCAGGACATGTCAGGAATTTTGGTAACAAATCCAGGAAGAGGGGGAATTATGGAATTTGGAGGAAATCCCAGATTTTACTCATCCTCCCCCCACCCAAAGGGCAGCTCTACTTTATAATCAATGAGAATTAACAAAAATGCTTACAGCTCCAACATTTTTAAAGACAAAGAGATGAAATATGGCACCATGATTGCCCTTAGATAGGGCTTTAGCCATGCCAAATTTCAAGCAGATCTATTCATCTATTGGTTTTTAGAGATTTTTTAAATGTTGAGGTTTTAAAAATTATTTTTTTTAAAAAAACAAAACATCATTTTTAAAGATAAGGAGATGAAACTTGGCATCATGATAGCTTTTAAGTAGGACTTTAGCCATGCCAAGGTTCAAGCATATCTGTTCATCCATTGATTTTTATAATTGTTTTTAAAGTTCGAGGTTTTAAAACTATTATTAAAAACAAAACAAAACACTGGAGCCATACCCTTCAAACTCAGGTTGTCAAACCTCCCACTTTGAGGTCTTGCGCCTTGAGCAGTTTCAGTCTTTGGCATCAAGGGTATCTCAAGTTTTAAGCTAAGAAGTGATGGGTGAGCATGGCACTTTTTCTGTTGCAGATTTGGTGGACAGTCGGGCACCTGGAGCTCAGCAGAGGCGAGGCGTCCACAGATCAGGAGAGGTCAGTCAAAGCAGCCCACAGGTCAAAACAGAATGGGCCAGAAGCCTTTTTCTCAGAGTTCCACATCATGGTGATGAAGGGTCATCCTTAGAGTAAAATTGTCATGACCAATAGTGAGGTGCCAGTTGAGAGAGAGGCACTCATCTTTGCGGATGCTCTGTTACTGTGGATGTTGGAACTTGGCATGTTGTTGCTTTGCTTCACTAGAATCTGTCTGCACTGCTGGCATGCAATGCAGAACGTTTGGAGTGAGTGTCAGAGAAAAATAGATAGATTTTGCAGCTTTGGCTGGCTGGCATATCAGAGTTAGACTGAATACACAACTCAGAGATGACTGGAGCTGAGCCCTGAGAGGCTGGCATGCCACACAGAGCCTTTCAAGAGCGTCTCAGAGTCAAGTGTTGGTGCAGACAGAGGCAGCTGGTGGTGGAGGTGGTTTTTAAAGTAAGACTCACCAGATGTGACCAAGCAATAAGCTGGCACCCTTCCCTCCTGGCCACAGGGTACAAGCATGCAGCCCAGCTGGACTGTCAGGAGACTTTGGAAGAGGGAGATTGATATTTTGAGGCTGAAGGCTTTGGTTTGGCTGCCATGACTTAGAGAGAGAGAGAGACAACAAAGGCTTTACAAGCAACCCAGAGACACCTGTTGTAACTTAGCCCCACGGTGCTGGCATGCAATGCAGGGCATTAGAAAGAGGGTCTCAGAGTCACATGTTTGTGCAGGAAGTAGACAGGAGTTCAAAGTCTGGATCTGAAAAGTGGTGCCAACGCAAAAGCCTTGAGAAGCTAATGTATATAAGTGAGAATGTGAATGGGTGAAGTAGCATCTTCTGATTTTCTTCTGGAAGTGCCTAGCAAATTCATTATAGCGGGCCTCAGAAGGTCCTGGGTTTGGAGGTATGTCAACCGGTTCTGGATGGGGTTACACTGCCCCTGAAAGACTGTGCTTGGGGGTGCTCCTGGATCCGTCGCTCCAGATGACAGCACAGATAGATGTAACGGCCAGGAGTGCCTACTATCTGCCCTCAGAGCGGCAATTGAGTCCAGGGAAGTTCCTTTGTTAGCGGCTAAATCCTCTGCTGCCATCTTTACGGCTTGAAGCCTCGCAGGCAACTCCCCTTGTAGTTCTATTCTTGGCTCGAAGTACTCTAATATCGGTTCCATTTTCAAATCTTTTTGACGTGCTGACATTTCTCTACACCCAGGTCTTTTTTGGTGCTTCTTCATTGAGCTAGGATATATTTTAAAATTAGCATCTTCAGGGTGCCCTGGAGATGTTGTTCTATGCGGCCATCTCGTTCCATTGCTAGCCACACCTCAGAACAGCTGCATTCTCCTGAAGATTCAGGTTTCTAGCTTGGGGGTTCTCCTGGAGCAATCACTGCCTCTTGAGGCTCAGGTGGCCTAGTAGCATGGAATGCTTTCTACCAGCTTTGGCTGGTGGTCCGGCTATGCTCCTATCTGGACAGGGATAACCTGGCTTTAGTAATCTATGCTCTGGTAACCTCCAAGTTACATTACAGCAATGCATTCCATGCGAGGCTTCTCTTGAAGACTATTCAGAAACTGCAACTTGTGCAAGATGTGGCAGTCAGATTAATACTGGGACCAAATGGTCTGAGCACATGACATTGATTCTGGCCAGCTTGCTTTGGCTGCTTGCATATTTCCAAGCCTGATTCAATGTGCTGATTTTAACCTATAGAGCCTTAAACAGCTTGGGACCACAATACCTGATAGAGTGCCTCTCCCTAAATGAACCGACCCAGACACTACGATCAACATCTGAGGCCTTCCTCCAAGTGCCACCTCCAAAGGAGGCTCAAAGGGTGGCAACAAGGGAAAGGGCCTTCTCAGTGGTGGCCCCCAGATTGTGGAAACTCTTCCCAGTGACACTGTCATCTTTTCAGAAAAAAGGAAGATGAGATATTCACTCTTTATGGAAGTATACAAAATTATGAAGAATGAGAAGGGACAATGAATTTTCTCCATCTCTCATAATAGTAAAACTCTGCTATGTCTGCTATGTCCCTGCCATGCACGTGTATTATATGTGTATGTGCCTTTGACACATGTGTCAGTTTTTGTGGGGGGACATTTTTTCAGAGAGCTTTGGCTATTGGGGGGTATAGCAATTAAATAAACGAAATGAAAGTATTGACAGTGGGCCAAGAAATGAGGCGTGCCATTGGCTGAATGTGCTTTGTACAATACAGGGATGATAGCTATTAAACACACTAAGGCTTGAATCAAAGAATATAAAGCTTATTACAATTGATACATTGATCAAATGTATCATTTTAATACAGAATGGAGAATTTAGTCAGTTTAACTCAATTAAGCTTGGATCAGGAGTGGAGAATATAATTAGGAAACAAGCAGAGAAGTAGAGCAGCAGGGAAGTTTGAGTGTGTGCTTGGGGTGGGGTGGGGGTTGATTGAGGAAGAGTTCAGTAGGGCTGTGAACTGCCTCGATCCCAAACCCCGAATCTGCATCAGGACTGGATTGGGCCATTTCAGCCAAAAATGGCTAAAGTACTTCAGCTTGATGGTGAGCAGCTGCCTGCCTGCCTGCCTGCCCGGCAGCGGAACTTCCCGGATCTCTCTGCTCACACCAGTGAGCCACCCACCCTCCTGCAGAACGACAGCCCTTTAGAGGCTGTGGGAGTTTCAACAAGCCTCTTTTGGCTCATTGCTGCCTGTTGCAGAACAGCAGGTCGCAAATGTCACAACAGCTAAGAAGAGAGCAGGGTGCTGGAGTAAGGATGTGTCACCCTCATTTGGTTCATTTTCCCTTATGCTAAAGGCACAAAAAATTATTCAGAGGCAGATGTTATTTTCTGCTTTTCTTTGATTGTTCCTGGTCCTGTCTGCCTCTCCTAGCGCCTAGCCAAGCGCCACACATCGTTTTTCATCACACATTCAGCCCCTAACATAGGATGAATTTTTCAGGGAATCCAGATGTGATTTAAAGCTATTTATAATATCTAATTTGACTATTATTTGATTAGGGAGTGTTTTTTGTAAGTCCCTCTCATGATGGAGAAACCATGACTTGTTTATTGTACAGGTCCTGCAAGTGGCCGGGAGCTTCAGGCAAAGACGTTACAGATTAAAGGAGTAATTACAGCACTGAAACAGAGCCTTGAATTAAAGGGAAAGCACAGAAGAGAGAGAGAAAAAGGAAGTGTAAATTAGGAACCACACAATTATCTAGCAGGGCTTATGATCTGAGTGGAATGAGCTCCCTTATTGCTGCTATATTTGAGGACCCCCACGTGTGTGTGTGTGTGTGTGTGTGTGAGAGAGAGAGAGAGAGAGAGAGAGAGAGAGAATCTGACAATCTTTCCAAAACCACTATTAAGCTAGTTGATGCCATATGAGATTTTTGGTTTTCAATCTCATAATTTTTGCTGCCCATAGAAAAGCTGCTTCCAAAAACATTGCAAATAAAATATTTCTGCAATGGTGGACCCTTTTTGCAACGGTTCCCCAGAAAAGAATGAGTTGGTCAGGAAACCAAATACTCTGCGTGGAGGTTCACAACAGTAGTATCCATAGAATCATAGAATAGTAAAGTTGGAAGGGGCCTATAAGGCCATCGAGTCCAACCCCCTGTTCAGTGCAGGAATCTACCCTAAAGCATCCCTGACAGTATTTGAAGAGTGCTATCATGTCTCCCCTCAATCTTCTCTTCTGCAGGCTAAACATGCCAAGTTATTTCAATCTCTCCTCATAGGGCTTTGTTTCCAGACCCCTGATCATCCACGTTGCCCTCCTCTGAACACGCTCCAGATTGTCTGCATCCTTTTTGAAGTGCGGTGTCCAGAACTGGACGCAATACTCAAGATGGGGCCTAATGAGTGCCGAATAGTGGGGAACCAGTACCTCACGCGATTTGGAAGCTATACTTCTATTCATGCAGCCCAAAATAGCCTTTGCTTTTTTTGCAGCCACATCACACTGTTGGCTCATATTCAGCTTGTGATCTTTTTAACAGCTCTGGCCCTATTTGGAGAGGGCAGACCTTGCCTCTGTTATCGATCCACTAGTGGATTTGTGTAATTGGCTGTACATGGGGCTTAGATGATCCCGAAACTTCAAATAGTGTAAATAACAACTGCCCATGTGTTGGGGGGGGGGGTCAAAATGGTCAGATCATTATACAGCATCAGTGCAACTGGTTCTGCATAATGTATTATTTTTATTTTATTTATTATTATTAATTATAATATATAATAATAATATAATTATTTCTTAGCCGCCTCTCCCTTTGGATTGAGGTGGGAAACAACATTAGCATAACAATACAATACATAAAATTAATTAAAAGAGCATACAAACCAATACAATATCAAGATAACAATCAACACATCTTAAAATTCTTGGTTTAAAATTCAACTGGGCAGGCCTGCCAGAATAGGCTAGTTTTTACAGCTGTCTTAAACTTGGAGAGTTAAGTTGACAAATCTCTTCTGGCAGGTCATTCCATCAGTCTGGGGGTGACTGATATTGCATTTATATCCCACCTTATTCTTCCAAGGAACCCAAGGTGGCATACATAATCCTCCTCCTCCTCTCCATTCTATCCTCACAACAACAACCCTGTGAGGTAGGTTGGGCTGAGAGTCTGTGACTGGCCCAAAGTCACCCAGTGGGTTTCCATGGCTGAGTGGGGACTAGAACCCGGATCTCCTGACTCCCAACACTTTAGCCACTACATCACACTGGCTCATAATTGGTGCAGTATAGATTGGGGCATTTCTGAGCCCAATTTTGAGTGCTGATTTTGACTGGATTTTTTTTATTTCTGGTATTTGCTGATTTGATAATTTTCATTTTTATTTTGCTCTTTCATCATGGGATCAGATTTTATCATGTAAGATATTTTGACTTTGCCTTTAAGGCAGCCTAGAAATGTTTTAAATAAATGTATAAAAATAATTTATCAGCATAATTCTAATAAGGCAACACTATTCTGCATGACTGCCCCCCCTCCCCAGGAAATTCAGCATTTGTCTTTGGTAACTTTGTAGCCCTCGTGAATGTTACCTGGGTTTGTTAATCCTCAAAGACCAGTGTGCAGTGGTCAATGGAAAGTATAATCAGTGATCAATAGCATCACATGCAGGTTGCAGCATAAAGTGATCAATGCTGGGTAGGGTAGCCTCTATTAAAATTGTGCTCTTACCCAAAGTCTCACTTTTGTTTACTGCAAAAGGAGCAGACTAGCTGGAGGGGGATGTAAGGAAGACTGGTCTGTCCTTAATTTCAATTTGCACTTGGCTGCATTTCAGATTTGACAACTCACTCCCACTATGCAGGGTTACACTTCTATCCAACAGGTATCTATGGAGGCCCCTCCAGCTGTACCAAGCTATGAAGCGCTCCCACTTATTTATTTATTTATTGCATTTTTATACCGCCCAATAGCCGAAGCTCCCTGGTCCAAAGTTCTGGTGACACACCTGTGTAGGCCCCACCCAGATCAAGCGCTTGTTAAGACTTGCTTGCTGCTACATGACTAGAGGCGGTGGCCCGCTGGAAAATGGAAGACAGCCTCTGAAAGAGATGTTGGCTGGACAGCGCCTGGTCAATTGCATTTTCTGACCTGGTCAACTGCATTCTCTGACCTGTTTCAAAGACAAGGCTGCCTCAACTGGCTGCCACTCAGGAGGCATTTGGCTGCCCAATTTGCTGATGCATCCTCAGCCAGGGGGGCCTTATAGCACCATCTTTTCTAGCCAGTTCCTCTTAATTTTATTTTTGAGGGTTTGCGTTTCTGATGATTTAATGGGAAATCCATTTTTACATAATTGCATCCCTCACAGTAAGAAATACCCATTATTTTCCTATTAAAATATTTAAAGGGATATTAGTATATTAACTATGTTTAATTAAAGTTAACAGGAATTGTATCCATGCAAGCATATCCGCAGAAAAATTGAGAACCAGGCTGGCCCGACCAGAAAGCTGGAAAGCAGAGAAAAGGCTCCAAACTGGTTGTTCCTTTTGGAGAGCACCTGAATGGCTCAGACTGCTGTGGAATATATTTATCTATCTCTTTATTTATCTCTTTATTTATTATCCTGACTTTTGGCCAAAGTCCTTCTACAGAGGTTCTCCCTCAGTACAACGAGCTTCACTTCCTTCATCGAGAGCTGGAACTGGCATTTTCAGGCACAATTTGTCATGGAAAATTCAGTTGTGTATAACAAAGTTACTGAACAGGCCCAAACTAAATGGGCACATTGGAGCATGGGATCCATAGAATCATAAAATAGTAGAGTTGGAAGGGGCCTATAAGGCCATCCAGTCCCCCTGCTCAATGCAGGAATACACCTTAAAGCATCCCTGACAGATGGTTGTCCAGCTGCCTCTTGAAGGCCTCTAGTGTGGGAGAGCCCACAACCTCCCTAGGTCACTGGTTCCATTGTCCTACTGCTCTAACAGTCAAGAAGTTTTTCCTGATCTCCAGCCCGAATCTGGCTTCCTGTAATTTGAGACCATTATTCCGTGTCCTGCACACTGGGATGATTGAGAAGAGATCCTGGCCCTCCTCTGTGTGACAACCTTTCAAGTATTTGAAGATTGCTATCATGTCTCCCCTCAATCTTCTCTTCTCCAGGCTAAACATGCCTTTCAGTCTCTCTTCATAGGGCTTTGTTTCCAGAACCCTGATCATCCTCGTTGCCCTTCTCTGAACCAGCATGGTTAAGGGTGTCATCTGAATGGGGCTATTAGGGTGTTTTTGTATTTTCAAGCTCAGACACCACCTCTGCCTTGTACTTAGGTTCTTGGGGCAAGTTACCAGTTTGCTCCTGGGAAATGAGTGTTTTGTGAGTGGTCACTCCCACTATGGGGCTGTCTAAATGCTTGGAAAGCCCCAGGGTGGGTGTGCTGTGACATGGCATCGATTATACAATGCAGCTGCAATTGCGCACCCACCTCGGGGCTTTCCGCCAAAGCTGTGGAGAAAAAAAGTCAAGGTAAGTCTGGGGGTTTTCTCTGGAGCAAGGTACAGACATGCAAGACGATGTCGAGACAGCCCCTTGCCTCGCTTCGGAGTTGCAGCAGAGGCATGGCTGGGCAGTGCCTGGTGGAAGACAATCTGCGATTGGTCACCTTCTACTGGGAAGATGGCAGTGGTGGCTCCAGTCCCCAGATGGCTAAGAACTCCATGCTCCCTCCTTGTCGTCGGGATTACCCAACGCCACCCCAAAGGAGGGAAGCCAAGGGGTTTCCAAGGGACATGGCACCAACCCCGTGCCATGAAGACACCCCCCCCATGTCAGCCATTTTATGAACAGCCAAGCCTGCTCATGGCAGATGTTTTCTGAGAGTGCTCACAACACTGTAACAAAATGCCAAATGTGCTCACTGACTCAAAATGGTTGCGGACCCCTGCATAGCTGCTAAGTGCCTGCATCTCCCCAGTGGCAATCTCCCTCCCAGAGGGATACCTGGTTTTGGCTTTGCGGTGCCCCCATCCTCTCCCAAAGATGATGTCTTGGCTATTTGCTGATTCAGGCCAACTCATGACAACAGAACAGTAACAAAGCCCCAGTGAATAATTCCCATAGTGATTACTTACATCCATTACAATAAGCTTCAAAATGCTCCTTTCCGATTAAAATTCCTTTTTCACAGGCAGCAGCTGTTTCACAGCCTGAAAGCAACAGTTAAGATACATTAAATAACAGGAGTAATAAAATCCAAGGCTAATTTAATTTGTGGTGCATACAGATGGTGGCAACAGTTTTCAAATACAGTAAAAGACGCCAAAGTCAACACACTGAAGAACTATAGTATTCATTAATGCAGAGGTGATGTTCAGTCACAAAACTGAAAGAAAAGAGATAGCCTTCAATCTTTTGTTAGCAAAACTATTATCACTTTCAACACCAGATTACCACGGAGGGGAGGAGAAGGGACCAATTAAGAGCTTTTTCCAAAGGGGGCAGTGGGAAGCTGAAGAGTTTGAGATGCCAGCAGAGGGCTTAGAGTGGAATTCTCTGGTATGTCTATATTATAAGAACATAAGAAGAGTCCTAAAGCTGAATTAGACCAAGGCTTCACCTAGTCCAGCATTCAGTTCCCACAAGTGTGGGAAGCTCACAATTTTGATATAAGTGCAATAGCACCAACTCACTCATGTTTCCCAGCAACTGAAATACAGAGTAGGGCTGTGCATGGGACCCCCAACCAGCTTTGGAGGCAGATTTGGAGATTCCGAATCAGCTCTGGCCTGCCTTGTGACTCAGTGCAATCCATTTCAGGCTCTGTATCCAAAGCAAGATTCAGACATTTGCATCAGGGAGGGCTGTCCCAGCCGCATGAGGCCCCTGCAACTTCCCTGGACCCATTGGGAGTGCCCACAGTCACAGACATCACCATTGCAATCCCCACCCCACCCCGAAATGAAATGTTGTGCTCATGGCAGCCACGAGTCACACAACATTTCATCTCCAGGCATCATCACCTGGTAGGTCCAGATAAGGAAGCAGAGGGCTCATGCAGTTGGGCAGGCAGCTGTCTGGATTGGGCTGAAGCTTTCTGAAGTGCTTTGGCCTGATCTTGATCTGCTTTGGCCTCCTTCAGCCCAATCCCAACCCACTTCAGGACCCAACTGATTTGGTTCAAATCAGCCCGCTTTTGTTCAGAATTTGGATCTGGAGTCAAAGCAGTGCACAGCCCTAATACAGAGGTATACTGCCACCAAAACTACTAGCTATGATGTCAGAAAGGTGAAAGCCCAGAATGAGCTGAGGCTGGTGAGGGATGCTATAAACAACAAAAAAGGCTACTTTGGATATGTAGGAGTAAGAAGGTCAAGGAAGGTATAGGTCCATTGACTAGGAAATATGGTAAACTCTTAATAGCAGGCCAAGAGAAATCGGAACTACACAACTCCTATTTTGCTTCAGTCTTCTCCCAAAGAGTTGTGTTCAACTTGGGGCAAATAGAGCAAATGATACATGGAGGGATTTGTAAGAACAAATAAGGATAGGATTAGCGAGTACTTAGCTGCTTCAAATTAGTTCAAGTCTCCAAATAAATTACATCCTCAGGTGCTGAAGGAGCTTGAGAACATTATGTCAGAGCCACTGTCGGTAATCTTTGAGAACTTCTTCAGGTGACGTGCCAGAAGACTGGAGATGGGCAAATGTTGTTCTTATCTTCAAGAGGAGGAAAAGATAGATCCAGGAAATTGCAGGACAGTCTGCCTGGCATCCAATACCAGGCAAATCCTCAAACAGATAACTAAGCAGTCAGTCTGTGAGCCTCTAGAAAATGAAGCATTAGTTACTAGAGGTCAACATGGGTTTGTCAGGAAAAAGTCATGCCAGACCAGGCTTATCTCCTGTTTTGATAAATTACTAGTTTGATAGATCATGGGAATGCTGTTGAAATAATATATCTTGATTTCATAAAAACATTTGGAAAAGTTTTCCACAATATCGTTGCTGACAAAAAGTTAAATGTGGGTTGGACAATACTACAGTTAGGTGGATCTACACAATAAGTGCTAATTAATGGCTTGGCATCCTCCTGGAGGAAGGTCTTGAGTGGAGTCCCACAGAGCTCCATGCTATGTCCTGTGCTGTTCAACATTATTATTATTATTATTATTATTATTATTATTATTATTGTTGTTATTTCATCTCTTTCTCGCTCGTGGTGGTTTTTCTAGATGGACATGACGGGCTTTGCCAAATCATTCTGTCTTCTACAGATTCAGGAATTTCCTGACAGTTGTTTTAAATATGACTACTTTCTGGATGTTGGTGTGGATGTATTTTGGTAGGTCCAGTTTCTGAAGGTTTTCTGTATAGTTTTTTTATGTGATGCCGGTGACTGAAGTGACTAACAGAATAATTGTGACCTTTTTCTGATGCCATAGTTCTTTGACTTCCATGGCCAGTGGTGTAGATTTGTCTCTCTTTTCTTCTTCCTTTCAACAACATTTTTGTCATTCAGTATTGCTATGTCGATGAGGTATGTGTGTTTTTCTTTTTTGTCTATGACCTTTATGTCTGGTTGGTTGCAGGGTATTGTCTTGTCGGTATGAATTGTTCTGTCCCAGTATATCTTATGATCTGCATTTTCCAAGATTGTTTCAGGTCAGTATGTATAGTATGGTGTAGATTGTTTGATAAGGTTGAATTTGATGGCCAGTTGTTGGTGAATTATTTTTGCAGCTGTATTGTGTCTATCCGTATAGTCCACTCCTGCCAGAATTTCACACCCTCCTGTTATGTGGTCTATTGTTTCTTGGAACTGATGGCATTTCCTGCATAGGTCTGTTGTTACACTGTTATCTTTTATGATGTATTTTTGGTAGTTCTCGGTGGCTATAACTTGATCCTGTATAGCTATTAGGAATCCTTCAGTTTCTGGAAATATCTCACCCTTCCTGAGCCATTTGTATGATTGTTCTTTGTTTATTCGTGGGTTCTGTATTATGTTGTAGTCCTTCGCAGGGAGTGCTTTTTGTGCATTTTTCTTTTTTCTCTGCACGTGTTCTTTGCACGTGGTCTTTGTTTTGTAGTGATAGGTTAAGTGGGGTGTAATTTTTATCTGCTGTTACTATGGCTTTAAGAATGGGGGTGTTTTTAGTGTAGAAGAATTCTCTGAGTGGTTTTATCTGCTTAGCATGCTTTGTGTTAATGTCTAGCAGACCTCTTACTCCTTCTTTCCTGCTGATTGTTGTTCTTTCAATGCATGAGTCAGGATGGAGCATGCAGTGTTTTGTGAGTTTGGTGCAATTGAATCTGTTTATTTCTTCAAGTTCAGTGTGCAACCAGTGTATGATTCTGAATGAGTATGTGAGAATGGGTATTGCGTAGGTGTTGATGGCTTTGAATTATTATTATTATTATTATTATTATTATTATTATTATTACTAATCTCTCTTTTCTCACTCATGGCAGTTTTTGTAGATGAACATGACGGGCTTTGCCAAGTCAAGCTGTCTTTTATTGATTCAGAAATTTCCTGATTATTGAACATGTTTTAAGTATGACTGCTTTCTGGATGCAGATGTGGATGAATTTTGGTAGGCCTAGTTTCTGAAGGTTTTCTGTAAAAAAAAATGATGTAATACTGGTGACTGATGTGACTAACCAGTCATCTGTCAGGGATGCTGTAGCTGCACTCTGCAGTGCAGAGCCTGCATTGAACGAGGGACTGGACTAGATGATCTCTGAGGTCCCTTCCAACTCTATGATTCTCAGTATGGCTCAGCTCCTTTCAGGAAAACTTTAACTGTTCTAAATATAATGAACTAACATGAAGATAAGGAGTTCTGCTATCAAAGATATGATAGCAACTGGTCTGTTTTTTATGGAAGAAGTTGTATAAGAACACCCAAATTTATGGTGAAAACATAGCTTTGACTGCCCTGTCGTTTTAAGCAATTAAAAACCACATCATACCCCTGGCAATTGAAATGCTGGCTTGAATTATCCAAGGATATACCATAATTGAAGGTAATGCATATTACCATGCCATGAATGAACATATATTGGAGGCAAGCAAGCGGACAGAACAGGGAGCAGCAGGTGATTTCCAGAGTCCCTCTCTGAACATATATTGACATATGATGAAACTCTGGCACACACAATGCCCATTTCAGTAAACTCCAGAATTCATGGCCAGAATATCTGGGCTAATTTTGAGGACTTTTCTGTTCTTCCACCATAGCCTGATGAAGAGTTCTGGAGAACTTGAAAGCTTGCATAATTGTTTGTGCCATTTTTGTTGGTCTTAATTAAAATATTTCTCCACTGCAGATTTGGGGATTTATTCTATTATTATTATTATTATTGCATTTATATACCACCCCACAGCCAAAGCTGTCTGGGCAGTTTACAAAAATTAAAAACATTGAACACTAAAAAACAGATATACAAAATCTAGAAAGCATAAAAGGCATAAAAACAGATTATAAATACAATCTCCATTTAAAACAACTATTCTGGGTCAAACAACAACAACAAAACCCTCAACATATGCTGTTAAATGCCTGGGAGTTATGGGTTTTTTTCCTCATGGATCAATGCAATCTGTTTTTGTGTGTGCTAGTTACATTGGGATCTATCACTTCAACACAGAGGAGGGCCAGGATCTCTTCTCGATCATCCCAGAGTACAGGACATGGAATACCAGGCTCAAGTTATTGGAAGCCAGATTCTGGCTGGACATCAGGAAAAATGTCCTGACTGTTAGAGCAGTAGGACAATGGCATCAATGACCTAGGGAGGTGGTGGGCTCTCCCACACTTGAGGCATTCAAGGTGCAGCTGGACAGCCATCTGTCAGGGATGCTTTAAGATAGATTCCTGCATTGAGTAGGGGGTTGGACTTCCAGCTCAACTATTCTATGATTCTATTATACAGAGGCTGCCATGCAATTCAAGTGAATGGGCCTGAAGAGACCAATGCAAAAGCTCACTGATGACTTGATGTGTAGTTACTGCAGACAATTCATTGCCATGGAATAAAGCTGATCTAACCTACGTGTGTGTGTGTGTGTGTGTGTGTGGTGTCCTCATGACATAGTGCAACAGCAATGAGTTAGTGACTGCTAGTGGCATCAATGAACCAAATGGAGAATGACCAGCTAGGGGAGACTGCGACCATCTTCAGGCAAACTGTGAGGCATGACATAAGATTGAAGAAAAAGGTCCAAGAGGCAGCAATCAGTTGGCTAAAGACAGTGAACAGCTTGAGACATGGGCAGCCAAGTCCCCAAGATGTGTCCTTGTTCCAAGAAAAAGCAAAAGGAGCAGATTGATCTGAGATGGAGTCTCTCCCAGTTGCATCATGCATTGTAAACCAATTTTTAAAATTTTATTTATGTATTAAAACATTTGTATCCCATTGGGATCTCAAGGTAACGTACAGATAAAATCAATTCAAGCAATATAAAATAATGAATAATTTGCACTTCGAAAAACATATTAAACCATTAATAGCTAATATCAGATAAAAAAACAGTTAAAACAACAAAACTATGTACAACTTTAGGCAAATTTAGTTTTCAACAGCTCTAATAAATGCCACGTTTTAATTTGGTGCCGAAACGAAGTCAGCAGTCGGGCCTCCAAGGGGAGGGCATTCCAGGAAGCTGATCCAGGAAGATACCATGATCAATGGTATCCAAAGCTGCTGAGAGATCCAGGAAGAACAGGGTAGCACTCCCTTTCACCCAGAGTAGGTTGTCGGTCAGAGGACCAAGACTATTTCAGTGCCGTGCCCTGGCCTGAAACCAGACTTAAATATGTCTAGATAATCAGTTTCCTCCAAGAACGTCTGAAATTGCCTGGCCACCATACACTCAAGCACCTTCCCAAAAAGAGGATATTAGCGATGGGGCGGTAGTTCTCACGGAACTCTGGGTCCAGGGAGGTCCTCTTGAGGTGTTGGTGCACTGCAGCCTCTTTCAAGGGAGCAGGCACCACCCCTGACAAGTGAGGCATTTACCACCCCCTGGACCCACTCAATCAATCCACCTATGCTAGGTCGTATTAGACAAGATGGGCAAGGAACATGTGGGGGGACGGACTGATGCACATCATCAGGCTGCAACAACTGGAACTGGATATTCCCAGCTCCATGTAATTGTGTACCTCCCAGTTCAAAGCCAGGCAGAATGTGTGACAGCCTTGGAGCAAGACGAGAAGACGTTGAGTCCCATTTCCTGGGCTTTTAGGAAACAGGTGCTTGCTGTCTAGCTGTGTAAGAAATCCTCCACACCAGTACAAGAACACCCCGTCTCCAGCCTACTCATTGCAAAGCACCAGAGGAATAATGTCACCTTATCTTGGTTAATGTTATTCCATCCAGTAATATCAGAAAAATTACAACAATATGTTGTTCTACATGAAAGTACACAACAGAGCTATTTGTACGACCCGGCAGCTGCCACTCTCCGCAGAGCAGATGGCTGTGATAAAAACACAATACAGAGAACAGGTTGAGAAAGACATCTCAGTCATTTCACACTTCTCACTCCATAACGACACACAGCTACAAGAAACACAATTGAAATTCATGATTCTGTCATCTCTAGCAGGATCAACCTGCTTATCAGTAGAAAACCATTCTAGTGCAACAATTAATTTTGTACATATATTATTCATCAGTATCATTCTAGTGCAACTGTCCAGGGGAACTTGGAACAACTGCAGCAACCAAAAGCATACAGCATATCCTAAGTGAAAGGTGCAATCTGCAGCTTTGGGGGAGGATAATAACTTGTCCTCTTTAGACTAGAATTGGGAACAGGTATGTCATGTAGCCACGTGCACCTGATGGTGGAGAGAGAGCCCTTCACAAGGGCACACTGCCCTTTAATTGGGGTGAGAGTGGTGGTGGGGGGAGGATCCTCTTCAGGACTTGCACATTGTTTGAGGGCTGATGCAGATTTACCAGGGCTCTTTTTATTACTCTGGAAAGCACACGTACATGTACATGATGTCAGGTGGCAGCAGACATGGTTCCTTGCACACTCCATTATTATTAATTATTATTATTAATTATTATTATTATCAACATTTCTATACCACCCCATAGCCGAATCTCTCTGGGCAGTTTATAAAAGATTAAAACATTAAAAACTATATACAAAATTTAAAACCATAAAAACTTCGCAATAGTCAGAATACACAAAGACAACATACATCTAAAAATAACTTTGAGCAATCAGCGAAACCTAAAAAACAATTCTTGGATCAATTAACACTCATCTCATGCTGCTAAATGCCTGGGAAAAGTCTAGATCTGGCACCAAAAAGGTAGCAATATTAGCACCACGCAGGCCTCGTTGGGGTATAATTCCACAATTGGGGGGCCACCACTGAGAAGGCCCTCTCCCTTGTCGCCGCCTTCCTAGCCTCCTTCCAAGTAGGCACCACAACAAAGACCTTAGATGTATGGGTAGGCTGGTGTCAGGAGAGTCATTTTGTGTTCATATTTCATTTTATTTATTATTTATTAATATTTATTAATCATATTTTTACCCTGCTCCTCAGCCAAAAAAGGCTCTAGGAGTGGCTTACAATGAATTTTGCTCTAATTTTCAATTCATTATGTTTGTTTAATTATACTTGACATTTTTTATATTAAAAATAAAAGTTTATAGTACATTGCTAAAAGAAAATATGACAAACTCCCAACTTCAAATTATAATGAAAACCATTGTTATTTCTGGAATCTGCATGTCAAGAGCTTTCCAATTAAGTATGTTTCATGAGAATCAGTCAACACGAAGGCAGTCAAAAAGGGAAGACCACCTAACTCAAAATTTCAAATTTTATATATGTAAGATGTTAGAGGGAGTAGAGTTCCTTTCTAATAGAAATTCTGTGTACACTCATCAAAGCTGATTTGGGTTTGCTAGTCAACATTTCTGGTAATATACAAGTCCCTCCCTGGGACTATATTGATAGGGCATCTGTTGCATTTTTATTACCTCTGGCCTTGGCTTCCGCTTTCCTTCACAGATCAAATAACAGCTTCCTCTCCTTGCTAATTCACACAGCTGGTTATTACTCACCAAGCTCCTGATACAATCACCAGGGGAAGAATTATAAATAAGTATATAAGCAAACAGATGCTGTCATTTTAAAAACCAATCCATCTAGTAAAAAGGCCCCACTTAGGACTTGAGTGGTGAATTCCTGAGCATGTATTTGTGCCATTTTCACAAAACTCCAAAACAGTTGCAGAGCCATGGTAATTAATGCAAATAAGTTAGAAAAAGGGAAAGTGGGTTGCAGAGAAATGGTAAAGCCATCAAAGGGCCAGTTGACTGCAACTCCCAGAGAAAGGGGTCCTTTTTCCTGGAATGCCTGTACAGGGGAGAAAAGGTAATGTTGAAGAAATCCCCAAAACACGTCAATTTCCCCCTGACACGCAACTTACACGCATACACGCATTCAGACAGTACACGCATCCTACACGTCTCCACTGACACCCCCCCACACACACACTCACACGCACACACACAAGCACACTTCAGCCCCATCTCAAAAACGCCCCAGAAACAGCTAATACCACTTTTTTCCCCGGCTTGCCTTTCGCCGCTCCAAGGCAGGAAAAACTTATAGGTAAACGGCTCCAGAAGCCAGGGGGCATGCGCAAGGTGGGAGACTCATCCAGGTGTTGGTGTATCTGGATGATGTCACTGACAGTATGCCCATATAAGGAATGCATGACCATATAGGGAAATCAGGTTCGCGCCAAAAATCAAATGAACAACTCTGAATTTCAAATGGTAATGGCGGCTGGCAAACAGCTCCCGGACACAATCCGCCAAAACGTGACCCCTTACCCAGTCTACTCGGGAGTAGCAGTAACCGGAAATGATGTATTTGGGGCTGTAAAACAATGGGATGAGGGCTGATGTCATGTAACATCTGGAGTATAAAAGCATTGTTTGAACCTTGGCGCGGTGTGACTCTGGATAGCAGCGATAGCACCCAGTGGTCATCTATTCTGTGTAGAATAATAAATCAGTTTCCAAAGCTTCAGGAGGTCTTTTGTCAAGTGTTTCATATCTGGACTTTGGTACATTTGGAAATAGCATAATTTATGCAAGAGCTGACGACTGGCGGCAGGACCCTGGTGACCCACGGACTGGAAAGAGGACTGCTAAAGAAAAACAGGCACCTTGGATGGGAATTTCCCCTCCACTCCTCGGAGCTCAGGCCTCTGGCCAGGATCACGGCTATACAGGGTACCAGAAAACCAAAAGACTCAAAGGCTGTGGAATTCAGGCAGGGGTACCGGTGTTCCATCTGCTCCTCACCCATTCCTCTGAGACATGGTACGTTTCCAACCCATCTTTCCTAGGCTGCACTTCTGGGGGACTCCCTTAGTGCTAGTTTAGTTCCCATCGGGGCGGAGGAACAGCATAAAAGCCTGTTCTAATCTGCCAAAGTGTGTGTGTGTATGTTAGGTAGGAAGATGGGGGCTAAGTGCACCACTCAGGAGGACACCCCCATTGACTGTGTATCGCGCAACTACAGGTCATTTCACAGGAGCGGGGGAGTTCTGAAAAAGGGAGACTTGATCAAGTACTGTAATTTTGTCTGGATATCTTTTGTGGGATGTGGGTGGCCAAAAGGGGGAACTTGGGATCCGAAGGTGGTGAGAAATGTACATGACTATGTTATTGAAATGAAGATGTGGGATCAATTGCCTCACATTGATACATGGTTGGGAGTTGTTGAGAGTAAGCCACAGCTATTACTATTATTATTTATTTATTTGTTTTATTTTTAGCCCACCTCTCCATCCAGATCGAGGCGGGGAACAACAATAAATAAAAATATAAAATCATAAAATAGATAAACCATTAAAACAGATAAAAACAAATAAATTATTAAAAACATATTAAAATTCAACTGGATAGGCCTGCCGGAAGAGAGCAGTCCTCACGGCTTTCTTAAATTCCAGAAGACTGCTAATTTGTCGAATCTCCTCCAGCAGGCCATTCCACAGCCTGGGAGTGGCAGAAGAGAAGGTCCTCTGGGTAACACTCGTCAGTCTAGTTCTGGCTGACTGGAGTAAATTCTTCCCAGAGGACCTAAATGTGCGGGGCGGATTATATGGGAGAAGGCGATCCCGCAGGTAACCTGGACCCAAACCATGTAGGGCTTTAAAGGTAATAACCAACACTTTATACTTCGCCCGGAAACTAATTGGCAGCCAGTAGAGTGATTTTAAGATTGGTGTTATGAGGTCACCCCTAGGTGTACCAGTGACCAACCTGGCTGCCATATTTTGAACTAATTGAAGTTTCCGCACTAGGCACAAAGGCAGCCCTATGTACAGCGCATTGCAGAAGTCGAGCCTCGAAGTTACCAGCGCGTGCACTACCATCTTTAGGTCTTCCAATTCTAGGAAGGGGTGCAACTGGCGTATCAGCCGAAGCTGATAGTAGGCACTCATGGCCGTTGCATCTATCTGGGCTGTCATTTGGAGTGAAGGATCCAGGAGTACCCCCAAGCTGCGAACACAGTCTTTCAGGGAGGGTGTAACCCCATCCAGAACTGGTTGACACACCTCCAAACCCAGGTTGGGGCCCTTGACAGCAAGCACCTCCGTTTTGTCTGGATTGAGCTTCAGTTTGTTTTTCCTCATCCAGCCCATTACCACCTCCAAGCATTCATTCAGAGGAGACACACTATCCTTGACTGACAATGTTATCGAAGGCATAGAGAAATATATTTGGGTATCATCAGCGTATTGATAGCACCCCACCCCATGTCTCCAGATGATCTCTCCCAGCAGTTTCATATAAATGTAAAACAGCATTGGGGAAAGGATGTCTCCTTGTGGTACACCACATAGCAGCTCCTTCTTTGAAGAGCAGCTATCCCCAAGCATCACCATCTGGAACCTGCCCGAGAGATAGGACCAGAGCCACCGAAGCACAGTGCCCCCGATTCCCAATCCCCTGAGGCGTTCCAGAAGGATTCACTGGTCGATGGTATCGAAAGCCGCTGAGAGGTCCAAGAGTACCAACAGGGACACACTCCCCCTGTCAATATTCAGGCGTAGATCATCCACTAAGGCGACCATAGCAGTCTCAACTCCGTATCCTGTCCTGAAGCCGGTTTGAAATGGGTCTAGAAAATCTGTATCATCCAAAACTTCTTGGAGTTGGAAGGCAAACGCCCTCTCGATCACCTTGCCCAAAAATGGAAAATTTGATACTGGCCTATAGTTATTAAAGTCCAGAGGGTCCAGGGAGGGCTTTCCTAGAAGTGGCCGTACTACCGCCTCTTATAAACGTGTTGGAAAACCCCTCCCTGAGAGATGCATTAATAATATGTTGTAGATGTGATTTAACTGCATCTCCTCCCTGGACGACCAGCCAAGAAGGACAGGGATCGAGAGGGCAGGTCATCTTCCTCACTTGTCCAAACAGTTTGTCCACGTCCTCAGTACTCACCAACAACTGAAACTGATCCAGTGTAATTCTACTTGTGGAGTTACTGGACACTCCATTGTCAGCTTCTGCTATAATGACGGCGTCTAAGTCGGCTCTTATCCGAGAGATTTTATCTGTGAAATGGTCATTAAAGGCATCACAGCGAACTGCCGAAGGCTCTAAAATTGGATTCAGGGGAGAAGGTGCCTGGGTTAGACCCCTCACCACCCTGAACAGTTCTGCTGGACGTGAGTTCGCAGATGCAATGCGTGAAGAGAAGAAAGCTTTCTTCGCTGCACGTATCGCCACTCCATAGGAACGAAGATGTTCTCTACGTCATGTGTTGTCGGATATAAGTCGAGTTTTCCGCCATCGGTGCTCCAGTTGTCGTCCTTCCCACTTCAACTCCCTGAGGTCTTCTGTGTACTAGGGTGCCCAGTTCGAAGCAGGTCAGAGAGGATGTTTGGGGGCGATCATGTCGATAGCCCTAGTTAGGTCTTGAGTCCATCTATTGACCAGGGCTTCTACAGGATCTTCGACGATACCAGTCATAGGACCCCCTAAGGCTTTCTGGAATCCAATAGGATCCACCAGCCTTCGAGGGTGGACCATCTTAACAGGTCTGCCACCCCTGCAGGGGCGGGTGGTAGCCGCGATACTAACCCTGACCAGAAAATGGTCTGTCCATGACAACGCAGAGGTATTTGTCACCTCCGCCCACAGATTCACCTGTTCGGAGCATTGAGAGTGTGACCTGCTGAATGTGTAGGTCCAGAGACCAATTGGGACAGGCCCATGTTTGTCATGGATGCCATGAACTCCCGAGCTGCACCTGACAAGCCGGTCTCAAATGGAATGTTGAAGTCGCCCAGGACCAAAAGCCTGGGCAAATCCAACACCAGCTCCGAGACCAGTTCCGTGAGCTCAGCCAGGGAGTCTGATAGGCAGCAGGGTGGCCGGTACACTAAGAGAATCCCTAGTCTATCCCTGGTCTTCAGACTCAGGTACACACACTCAATGTGATTCAATTCCCGGACAGGAAGTCTGGTCAGGTTAAGATTATCTTTGTAGACCACAGCTACTCCGCTCCCCCGCCCACTTTCCCTCACCTGCTCACTGACACAGTACCCATCTGGGAGAGCCTGGGCCCATGTCGGGCCACTGTCATCTCCTAGCCAGGTCTCTGTGAAGCATGCCAGGTCGGCTTCCTCTTCTGTAAGGAGGTCATAGATGATATTAGTTTTGTTTTTAACCGATCTGGCATTGCAAAGGAGCAAGGAGAGGTTCTGTGGGTGGCCTGGTTCGTTCCTCAGGATCCCCGGGGTAGCAGAGCAAACGGAAGGTAAAATGGGTGTTAGATATCTATCTCTCCTTCCCCTGTAATGGCACTTTGCCCTGCTATCGCCATATCTCCCTCGCTCTGCCCTGCACAACACATATTGCCACTCCCAGACACATTACAGCTCAGCTGGCTCCTGGCTGCCTCAGACCTCTTCAAAAGAAGAAGAATGGGGGGAGGGGCAATGTTTCCAGCCACTTTCTTTCTCCACTCCCGGTGTTAAAGTCCCGGTCAGCTGGCTCCCGGCTGCCTCAGACCTCTTCAGAAGAAGACGAATGGGGGAGGGGCTACAGGAATGTAAATTACGATCGCGCAAGGCTATGATGGCACGGTCAGATGTGGGATATGAGGCAGGAGAGAGGGCTAGCAATGGGAGGCAGCCATTGATCCTACCAGATTCAGGTTTGGGGGAGGAATGGGATGACCCATTCCTCCCTACAGCCCCACGTTTGCTCAGGTGCCCCCTTCTGCCACAACCATCCATGGCACAAGCCCTGCCCCTCCCCGACCCCGGCAAAGCCCCCTCCACGGGTGCCCAGCCCGGCAGCCCAGGCAACCCTGGGCTTTCCCAAACCCCTTCCAGAGGCCCCATCGACGGGTGGCTCAGGTGGGCCAGGCAGTCGCGAGCCCTGGCCGCACCAGCAACCTCCTCCTCAGCAACCCTCCCTGGCTGAGAGGAATGCTCAGCCCCTACGCAGCTCTGGCGGGTAAAACGTCCCCTCTGGTGGTGGCACCAGCCTTGGCCAGCAAAGGCCAGGTAGCACTGCCGCTTCAAAAAGTCCTGGGTTCAGGACTTCAGACAGTGCACGCATTCAGACAGTGCATGCATCCTACACGTCTTCACTGACACCCGCCCCACACACACTCACACGCACACACACAAGCACACTTCAGCCCTATCTCAAAAATGCCCCAGAAACAGCTAATACCCCTTTTTCCCCCAGCTTGCCTTTCGCCGCTCCAAGGCAGGAAAAACTTATAGGTAAACGGCTCCAGAAGCCAGGGGGCATGCGCAAGGTGGGAGACTCATCCAGGTGTTGGTGTATCTGGATGATGTCACTGACAGTATGCCCATATAAGGAAGGCATGACCATATAGGGAAACCAGGTTCGCGCCAAAAATCAAATGAACAACTCTGAATTTCAAATGGTAATGGCGGCTGGCAAACGGCTCCCAGACACGATCTGCCAAAATGGGTCCCCTTACCCAGTCTACTCGGGAGTAGCGGTAACCGGAAATGATGTATTTGGGGCTGTAAAACAATGGGATGAGGGCTGATGTCATGTAACATCTGGAGTATAAAAGCACTGTTTGAACCTTGGTGCAGTGTGACTCTGGATAGCAGCGATAGCGCCCAGTGGTCACCTATTCTGTGCAGAATAATAAATCAGTTTCCAAAGCTTCAGGAGGTCTTTTGTCAAGTGTTTCATATCTGGACTTTGGTACACTTGGAAATAGCATAATTTATGCAACAGTAGTGCTGCAAAATGAGAGACGCTTTGTTCACACAACACATGCAAGAGCAGCAGGCAGTGGTTTCCCATCAATCAACAACATCACATATCAGCCTTTCTTTGACAAGGCAGTCTCTTGGGCCCTTTCCACACCTGGCTGGTTTCTGTGTGTCGATGGTGTGTATTAGGTACTTCCGGGATCGCCCTCCCTCCCTCCCTCCCTCTACACTCCTATGGTGTAAGAAGGGCCTTGGAGTATAATCGTAATTCAGCTTTCTTTAACTGGCTTCACGTTTTCTTCTCTGCCAAAAATATTAGTAGCCAAGGTCAACTGCCTATGAATAAGAACAAAGACCATCAACTCCCACTGTTCACCCCATTGATACCAGTAACACCCAGATGAAGGTATCCCTGCTAAGTTAAGTTACGTATTGCTTCCAGCACTTGACCGACCCATTCATAGAATCATAGAATAGTAGAGTTGGAAGGGGCCTGTAAGACCGTCGAGTCCAACCCCCCCTGTTCAATGCAGAAATCCACCTTAAATGGCAGCCTCTCTTCATTTCCAAGAATATATTCCATTATTCAGTTATCTCAAAATACATACTAGTCAAACCCTCAAAACGTAATAATTTTTTATCAATTCTACCCACTTCAATGCATATTCCTGCACACCAGGAAGAGAGTGGGAATGAAAAGCTCTCACTGCAGCCAAGCTGAAAACAGCATAATTTTGTTGGAAATTCAGCTTCAACCTTGAAGGCCTCAAGGCTAGAAGAGGCTAGAAAAACCTATGATAACGCAGGCAGGAGGTTTTAATGAGTGCATGCAGGCCACTCCTTATGAAATGAGCCTGTTAGAAGCAGACAAATCCCAAAAGAAAAAGTGGATTCTTGAAATCCTTCCCTTTAAATAGATGAAATTTCTCCAAATTTCAAGTTACAAACAAGAATGGATTATTTTATAGCAGTAAAACAGTAAAAAGGAGAATAGAGTAGACTTAAAACACAGTAAAAATACTTAGATTCTACTAAAATAGCATTAAACCTTCACCCATTCAATTTATTCTAAAACTACACAAAACAGCTAAAAAGATTTTTAGAAAGAAAAAGAAAAGTTCTACCTGTAATAACAGACTTTCCCAAGTGCTGAGCTAGAACAACAAACAATACAAGTTCTTACTTAAGACATGAAGCATAAATAAATCAGCAAAAGTGGCAGCTTCACACCACTCATTAGGAGAAAGGGGAACATGGTAAAGGTCAGAACCATGAAATCAAAAATGGATCCCCATGGTTTTATATGATTTTTAAAGGGGACACACACACTACTTTCAAATCACAGATCACATCTGCCTCCATGGACTGAACAGAAAAATAATGCATCCGCCAGTCATGGGTGCCCTCACAGCATAAAAACATGGATCCAAGGCACAGATCCTCATGATTTTTGCAGGAAAAATGCCCCAAACCAAAATCAAGTCACAGAGCATATTCCTATACAAATCATGAGGATCCCTGCTTCAGATCCACATTTTTGTGCCGTGGCTACACCCACAATTAGCAGATCTGTGATTTTCATGGTTCAGTCCATGGAGGCAGATGCGATCTGAGATTTGATTGTTGTTTGGAAGGTTTCCCCTTTAAAAGTTATGAGGATCTGTTTTTGATTTCATGGATCTCCTCCCTTCCACTCTAAAGGATCTTGTCCCTTTGACTCTTATTTGCCTGCTGCCTCAGTTTGCCTGTGTGTGAAATGGGATTCTTCCTTTCCCACCTCCCTTTGCTTTCAATGAGTAGGCTCTGCCACAAACTGCTTTCTCTGTGTTATTCTGGAGAGGTTTCCGCAAAGGGGGGGGGGTGATCCCCTTGGCTCTGCCCTCCAGCAAAACCACTTTCCGCCCCACCAATCTAACTTCTTTAGATCTTCATACTTCTCGATTCCCTCTCAGTGAGTGACAATCTAATCAGCTGGAGATGGCTATAATTTAGATACACAATAACATGCATCTGGTCTCCTAGGTGTACAGGGCCCAGGGGTCTCAGTTTACCCTTACTTTCCTTACACTAAAAGTCTACCCTCCTGGTTCTG
This sequence comes from Anniella stebbinsi, assembly GCA_029215795.1. Classification (NCBI taxonomy): domain Eukaryota; kingdom Metazoa; phylum Chordata; class Lepidosauria; order Squamata; family Anniellidae; genus Anniella; species Anniella stebbinsi. Next base: position 44,854,597 of record JARDYH010000007.1, on the reverse strand, counting down.
CTTGCACTGGGTGAAAAGCAACTGTTTTCTAAAGAAAGTGTTCTGCCTGTCTAATCTGTAGGTCAAGAAATGCTTGTGTAGCAACTCTACTTTGTTGGAAAGCCTTTTTCTTTGCAGTAATTTGAATTTGGCTAATACATACCATATTTTTAAAAATCCACAACCTAAATTAATCAGTATATGATTTATTTCAGAATATATGGTTAAGATGGCAGTTTTAGCGTGAGATATACCATTATTTTTCTTTCAGAGATCTTAACATGTGGGGCACAGCCCACCCGCATAGAAATATACTCTGCCTCTGTTGTGAATCCCCCCCTGCATTTCTGCCACTGCACAAAAGCCCACTGCACAAAAGCCAAAATTCTGTCCTTTTCCATTGTTTTTTTTTACAACCAACGCTGACTGCCCGCCGAAAAAGAACAGAAACCGTAAATGGAGCCAAGAAGTTTTATCTCCAGGAGGTGATGCTGCCGCTCTACCCTTTTCCTATCTTTATATGAACGAATGGGGCACGCCGGCGCATGCGCGTTTCGGCCGCCAAGAGCCTCTGGCTCCAGAGACGCGCGTTGCCATGGAGACGGGAGCGGCCCGCGGGATGAGCGGCGCGCACGCGGCGGCGGCGGCGGCGGCGAGGGGGGAGCCGTGCCCGTGGGCCGCCGCTCGGCGCCTGCTGCCCGGCTCGCGGGAGGCGTTCGCGCGGGGCTGGCAGGGCGCGGCGGAGCGGGGCGTGTCGTCGCTGCTCGGGCAGGCGGCGGAGCTCCTGTACGGCTCGCCGGAGGAGGAGGAGGAGGAGGGGGGGAGCCCGAGGCGCGGCGGGGAGCCGGGGGCGCGGGCCGGGGGCCGCCTGCTGCCGCTGGGCGAGCGCCTTTGCGACTACGCCTGGGAGAAGCTCAACACGGGCCCGTGGCGCGCGGTGGGCCGCGGCTGGCGCCAGGCCTACGCCTACGGCTGCCTCCTGCGAGCGCTCGGGCTGTGCGCGGGCGGAGGCGAGGCGGCGGCGGCGGCGGTGCGCGCCTGTGACTTGGGTCTGCTGCTGGGCGCGCCCATCCTGGACAACGTCCTGGGCAGGATGGTGGGCGTCCTTGGGGAGCACCTGCCGTGGCCCAGCGGGCCTGCCACGGAAGAGCCCGCGCAGAAGGTATCGGCGGCGTCCCTGCGGCCCTTTCTGCCCCACACGCGCCCTCGGGAGCTGGGAGGACATGCACGCGCGGGGCGCCTCGGCCCACAGCCTCCTGGAGTGGACCAAACCCCTTCCGCGAGTGACTGATCCACAGAGCCTATAGAATCGGGTTACCTATTGCGTCGAAATGCTCCTCCTTGCAGAAAATCCGGAAGGACTCCCCGCTGGTCCCTGCTGTGAGGACGGAAGCGGCGGTACCCCGACTTCTATGCCCATCGCTAGAGCATTTCCGGGACAACTATCTGATCCCTCAAAAGCCGCTGATTTTGGAGGGGGTTGTTGACCACTGGCCGTGCATGCGGAAGTGGAGGTGAGTAAGGCAAGGGTCGGCGGTGGGTGGTTGGGCGGTGCTGGCCCCCAGCAAGGGGCGTCCACCTTCCGGTATGTGTAACCGCTGCAAGAGGCAGTTTCTACAGCCAAGTAGCAAATGCATCTTCTGCCTTCTCACAAGCAATGGAGGTGACCATTGCAGCTACTCCTCATATGCCCTCAAGCCCAGCTTCTCTACCGTGGTTTCTGAAGTAGGATGTTCTCTGTCCTTAACGCCAGAGATGGGAAGAACCTCTTGGTCTCCCAGCACGTTCTCCTTGAACTGCAGCAGTGCTTGGCTTTGCCTGTGCTTCCTTCTGCCTGAAATACCACGGACAGGCCTGGCAGTGAATCTCTCAAGTGGCATATAGAAGGGTGTTTTGTTAACACATAGGAAAGGTTAGGAAGCACTCAGAACAACACCAGTCTGTTCCTCTGGGTGTTCATCATTAAGTTCCCAATTACAGTAAAGGGCAACGCCCCACAGTATAGAAATCGCAGCAGGCTGTGTCAAAAGGTACTGCTCTATGCAAGAATGACTGGAATGCACCCTGAGTGAACACACTCAAAAAACAATTCTCGGTGCAGGGAGAACCTGTTTACCCCCACGCAATGTGTTTGAAAAAGCAGAGCAGAAATCATAGAATAGTAGAATTGGAAGGGGCCTATAAGGCCATTGAGTCCAACTCCCTGCTCAATGCAGGAATCCACCTTAAAGCATACCTGACAGATGACTGTCCAGCTGCCTCTTGAAGGCTTCTAATTTGGGAGAGCCCACGACCTCCCTAGGTTGTTGGTTCCATTGTCCTACTCCTCTGATGGTCAGGACGTTTTTCATGATGTCCAGCTGGAATCTGGCTTTCTGTAACTTGAGCCCATTATTCTGTGTCCTGCACTCTGGGATGATCGAGAAGAGATCCTGTCCCTCCTCCGTGTGACAACCTTTCAAGTATTTGAAGCGTACTATCATATCTCCCCTCAATCTTCCCTTCTCCAGGCTAAACATGCCCAGTTCTTTCAACCTCTCCTCATAGGGCTTTGTTTCCAGACCCCTGATCATCCTCGTTGCCCTCCTCTGAACATGCTCCACTTTGTCTGCATCCTTCCTGAAGTGTGGTGCCCTGACGATGAGGCCTAACTAGTGCTGAATAAAGGGGAACCAGTACCTCGCGCAATTTGGAAGCTATACTTCTATTAATGCAGCCCAAAGTAGGATTTGCTTTTTTTGCAGCCACATCACACTGTTGGCTCATATTCAGCTTGTTATCTACAACAATTCCAAGATCCTTGTAGCTTGTCGCATTGCTTAGCCAAGTATCCCCCATCTTGTAACTCTGCATTTGGTTTCTTTTTCCTAGATGTAAAACTTGGCATTTATCCCTTTTAAATTTCATTCTGTTGTTTTCAGCCCAGCGCTCCAGTCTATCAAGATCACTTTGAAGTTTGTTTCTGCCTTCTAGGGTATTAGCGATCCTACCCAATTTTGTGTCGTCTGCAAATTTGATAAGCATTCCCTGCACCTCTTCGCCCAAATCATTAATAAAAATGTTGAACAGCACTGGGCCCAGAACTGAGCCCTGTGGTACCCCGCTCGCTACCTCCCTCACATGTGAGATGGTACCATTGGTAAGCACTCTTTGAGTCCAATTCTGTAACCAACTGTGGACCCACAACTTCAATTAATCTCCAGATTGTAAAAGGCTCTGCCTGAGGGAGAGCCATAGCCTGGGCTGGAAGGTCTGTCGTCGTCTGCATGAGCTGCCTGCACACTGAGGCCATTGCTCTGCACGGATTGAGGCAGCTCTGTTCTCTTTGCCAACTGTTAGCAGGTTCTCTCGCTGTTGTGAGCAGCATGTCAATGCTCTGGTATGCCTAAACCATGGGAAGCAGCATGTCCCCAGCCCTGAGCTGTTGGCCCATGGCCATGGACTTTTCTTTTGTTTCTTCCTTAAACAGCAGTGAGGTATCACATTCTGCTTGCTGATAATCTGTGAATGTATGCATCAGAAACAAACAAAAAATGGAGGAAATTTTACTGTATGTGCTGGCTGCAGAGCTCTCCCACCACAGGCACTCTTGCAAGCCCCTCTAATAATGGAATTAGATACAGCAGGAAAGATGCCTCTGAATGTTTCCTTTGGAAAAGATCCCTGCTGTGGATGTCTCTTGCTTTGTTGCAGCGTGGATTACCTCCACCAGGTGGCTGGCAGCCGTACTGTCCCTGTGGAGTTGGGCTCTCGCTACACTGATGAGGAATGGACCCAAAGCCTCATGACTGTTGACGATTTCATCAGGCAGTACATCAAGAATGAGGTCTGGCCACAAAACTGGCCGGGAAAAGGGGAACAAATGATTTGTTTTGTTTGTTCTTACTGTGGTTTTGTGTTTTAATCTGGAAGCCACATTGGGGGCCCTTTTAATACAGAAATAAAATAGGGTGAAATTCTTTTGATGTAGGCATATGTAAGCATTCAAGTTGCACAGAATGCTTCAGGGAGAACGGGAAGGCAGGGCAAACCTGGGTGCCGTTGGCAGAGTTCATTAGGGCAGTGGGTGGCTTCAGGCCAGAGTGGTGGGTCTTAGCAGCCGGCTACACAAGGAAGACTGCGGGATGCCCTATCAAATTCTTTGCTGTAGCTCAACTTTTTTTTTGTACAAGAATAAGACTTCCCATTAATTCCTTTTCTTCCTTTCAGTTCCAAAACCAGACTGGGTACCTTGCTCAGCACCAACTTTTTGACCAGGTAAACCTGGAAATGCCTCTTAATTCCTTGATCATCTTTGCTGTTTTAACTTTTGTATATTGTTTTTAATTGTTTTAATCCTACGTAAACCGCCCAGAGAGCTTTGGCTATGGGGCGGTATACAAATGCAATAAATAAATAAATAAACAAACCGCCTAGGGAGCTTTGTAATTGGGCAATATAAAAATGTAAGAAATGAAATGAAAATCCTGTGTTCATTGGAACATTTTGGGATTCCACCGGCCAGAATCAGACACTTGGAAAAGTTCCAGTAAAACATCAACCCCTTCCTGAGAGTCAGGGCCATGGCAGCGCCCCCAGTCTTTCTCTGCTTAGGGACCAAAGATGCGTGGGAACCAAATGGGCTTCAGTGACAAATGCCTTTCCTTCTACCCTGGGTCATAATTGTCCAATCTTAATGAAGAGAAAACTCTTTCCTGACTCTAAATATGGTGACTACCAAAACCCTGAGTCACTTCTAGTGAAGTGTAATCATGAACGGCTTCATGCCACCTAACATCCTGTTACCCAGCTTTCCCCAACGTGCCCTCCAGATGTTTTAGACTTCATCACAATCTTCCCTGACCAATGACCATGCTGTCATGTCAAGTTAGTGCAGGCAGATGCCCCTTGCACTTGGCAGGGAACAGTTACTGGGTACATGGGTGTGGACTCAGCATACATCTGCTCTATTTTGGCTAAACAGAACACTGTCCTGATTTTCATTCTTAACCTACCTGCTTCCAGATCCCAGAACTGAAGGAGGATATTGGAATCCCTGACTATTGCTGCCTGGGCAAAGAAGATGAAGATGACATCACTATTAATGCCTGGTTTGGCCCAGCAGGGACAATCTCACCTCTTCATCAGGACCCACAGCAGAATTTCTTGGTCCAGGTTTGTCCTCCCAATCTTCTTACCAGACTGCAAAAGGTGGCAATGGAGGGGGGACACACACACAATAGTGGTTCTGTGTCATTCAGGGGGGGGGAGCATCATGCTCTGCAGAAAATGCACCTCCTGAAGTCACCAAAGGGGAGATCTCCACATCCAGAGATCCAGCTGGAGGTTCTGATCATAAGAGCATATTGCTGTACTGCTTGGGAGTCATGTGTCTCCCCCCCCCCCCCCCCCCAGTGATATGGATTCCTATCGCTGGCCTACCAGCTTGTGAGGAGGGGTGTTTCTGTCTTGTGTTGTGTAACTAGAACATGCTTATCTGCAAAACAGAGTGGCAAGGCGCTATCCCATCCTACTCCATTTCTGTACTCACTGGCAGAGACCATGTGCTCCACAGCACGTTGGAACATCAGGGGAGGGCATGCTAGCCTGATGATCAGTTAGCAAAGTTGAGCTTTTTGGATGATAGGCAAGGAGATCTTTATCTTTCCTACCTCCAGGTCATGGGACAGAAATACATCCGTTTGTATTCTCCCGAGCAATCGGAAAAGCTGTATCCATATGAAGGCCACATCCTGCATAATACCAGCCAGGTGCGTGACTCATGCTGAATCCTTCCGGATAGCTGCTCAATTATTCAACCATAGCTTTGAAAGTAAAACAAACTTCCCCACGAAGCCTTGGTACAATTCCCTTGTGCCCATTCCCCCATGACCGAGCCTAACAGGACCATCGTATTGTATATTCAGCATGCGCTGGCATTTTCTAAGCTCAATATGCTGCTCCTTTCCTCCCACTTTTTTATTTACCTGCTTTGGATACTGTGTAGCCTCCCGTGCTCTGTCCATGTCTTGCCCATTCCTTCTCCACCACAACCACCCTAATTCAGAAAGAACTGTGTAAGCAGGAAAGGGGGGATTCAAAAGCGGATCTCCCCCAAAGTCGGAGCTCTGTCTCCAACCTCCACTGGAGAGATGGCCAGGGGCCATGGCGTTGCAGGTTTAAGTATGTGTAACTGCAACAGATGCATATTCTTCTCCAATTTACCCATTGCCCTCTGCCTCTTTTTGTTATCTTCTAAATTCTAAGCTTTGGACTAGTACTCTTATTTCTTTGTAAAACTCCAAGTACGTAGATAAATAATAACAACAACAAAGTCCTCTGTTTCCTTTCCAGGTGGATGTGGAAGATCCCGACTTAGTGAAATTTCCCAAGTTTAAAGCAACTGTGTTTCAAGCCTGTGTCTTGAGCCCTGGTCAGGTTCTGTTTATCCCAGCTAGCTACTGGCACTATGTGCGGGCCATGGACACTAGCTTCTCTGTTAGCTTTTGGTGGTCATAGTTTTAACTGGGAGCAAATAAACTCTTCTGCTCACCCATCTCAAGACAAATAAAGGTGCCAACCTATGGCAAGTCAATTGCACAGACCTGTCCCTCTTTGGACTTTATTAAATGGATCTCTTAAAACTTTTATCAGAATAAGAGAACGTATACAGTAATATTTCAGTTGTGTTCTGTACTAGAATCAGAACCTTAGAGTTGGAAGGGACTGCTTAGACCATCAAGTCCACCCCCCTGCTCAGTTCAAAATATCTAGCAAAAAAGTGGGAAAATGGCTATTGAGAAAATGGGTAAAATACATGTATTTCACACTTTAGAATTAAAGAACTGCTCAGTGACTCTTGCCATCGCCAGGGCGGTGTTCCAGCTGCTTCACTCTAGAAAGCTGCTAATCCATGCATGCCATGAAAATGCAGAGGCCTCTAGCGCCGCCTTGTGTCTGTTGAGGGGGCCCTTCTGGTCTCCTTTGGGGTGCTTGATGACAGATGAGGACCTCCTGGGTTGATCTCTGTAGTGTTAATAGAAAATACAACACTGGCTCGACAAGTACTGGATGACCCTACAGTTAAATTTCACAGCTCTATATCCCCATTTGTTTTACAATGCCCAGTCGGCAGACAGTTGGCCATCTCACGCTCTCTCTCTCTCTCTCTCTCTCTCTCTCTCTCTCTCACACACACACACACACACACACACACACTTCCACCAGCCAGGCTGTGGCTGGTTCGTAAATGGCTTTGTGCAAGGACTTTACCTGGAATCCGGTGAGGCCAAAACTGTTTGCAACGAGGGCAACGGGGTTCTGTTTGTGCTCCAAAGTATTTGGCAAGGCAAGGCAAGTGCATTGCAATCCCACAGTCCTCACACACTTGACTCTGAAGTGGAAAAGATTCTCGTGAATGGGAGGCTGCCTGCCCTGTCCTCATGGGACTCCATTCAAAGCCTTAGGGAGATTTCACAGCATGTGCCCTGGGGAATTCGAGGCACTGATAGCCAAAGGGCAGGAAGGCTAGCGACTTGTATTTAAATCCCAGAGAAGAGAGGGCTCTGGCATGAGGGGGTGTCATTTTTACATTGAGGGGAAAACCCTAACTGAGCAGGCACTGACATAAAACTGCTGAGTAAGCGAACACCCGCAAGCCGTGGCACTAAGTCCTTATGCATGGAGCTCCTCCCTCAGCAGCAGAGGTAGGGTGCAGACCTGAATGGAGAGGCTGTGGCAGATGTGGCACTTCCGAGCAGTGTCTTGGTAATGGCAGAGGATGTACTGCTCCAGCTCAAGGATGCAGCGCATGTGCAGTGTGTACTCCCCCTCTTTCTGTAAAAGAAGAACACACACTGTTCTACACCTTTCCTTCACTCTGTGAAGTACCCCCTCCTTGAAGACGAGGAAAGCCCTCGGCTGGCTCCACCTGCTAGTCCCTCAAGACACCAAGAGCCAGGACCTCACAAAGCCACTTGTTCTGCACCAGGTTCTGCAGCAATTGTTCTGCCTCCCTTTTCTTCATCTTCTTTGGTTTCAGCTGGTCAGCCGAGTTGAGAATATCTGTGGAGGATGCAAAGCCACTTCCAGACAATACTATCAGATCCATCTGCAAAAGGTTGGGAGGGGAGTGTTAGCGCCTTCTGGCTAAGAAGCAACATTCTGATGTTTAATTTAAAATAAAGCCGGGATAGGGACCAAGTGGCCCTCCAGAAGATGCTGGACTCTAAATTCCACCAGCCCCAGCTAACATGGCCACTGGGTGGGGATGATGGGAGTTGTAGTCCATCACCTGCCAGGGGAGAGGCTATCTACCCCTGATGTTCAGCACTCTTGCATACAAAGCTTCATAATCTGTATAATCTGTAATGCCTTTGGGCCTCCCAACAATCCAATTATTCTCACTTAATAGACTGGTAGAATCCAGAGCCCACCCAGAGGGGTCCTGGGGCCTGAGCCTCCAAACACAAAAGCCACTCTTTTGAACTCACAGTTTTCAGGTTCCAACACCCAATTCACAGAAGGCAAAGTGATGAGCCTCAAATGCCAAATTTGCCCCCACAACACACAATAAATACAAATTTCACAAAAGGCAAACGTGATGGTAAGAGAGGCACACATGCAAACTGCCCACAGAGCTTTGGCTATTGAGTGGTAGGGAAATGCAACAAATTAAATGATAGGCAAAACCGAACACACAAAACCCCCAGGCAACACACATTCCCTTCTAGACCCCCAGAATGTCCCCTACCTACTTATTTATTGGCAGCTGGGCTGCAAGCAAAGGAGAGCAGGGCTGCAGCCACCTGCCATCTTCATTTTCTAAGAATTCCCCAGGGGCTCCGCAGCATTCTTGGAAAGAGGTGGCCTTGAAGGCTTGTGCTTCGCTTTGCAGCAGAACAGCCGCGTTTAATATATATATTTTTAAAAATCTCTAAAGATGGCAAAGTTGGCGGGGGCTGGCAGGCAGCAACGCAGGTGTGTGTAGGAACAGCGACCAGGACCCCCAGATTGGGTGGAAGAGAGGGGTGCAGCAATGCCTCTCCCTGTTTAACGGTCAGTCACAGAGAAGGAGTGCCTTGCAAGACAGCCACAAGGCAAGCCAGGTCTCTGGTTAGGAAGGCAGGGTGCACAATGATTAATTACTCATCATGTAATAATGGCCACCCATTTGGGCAGCTTTAAAATGGCTACTAGTCCTGATACCTATATGCACCCCCAGTATCAGATGAGGATGCCTTTGTATGACAGTTGATGTGGAACATGGACAGGAGGGGGCTCCTGCACTCCTCTCCTGGTTGTGGGCTTCCCATAGGCAGCTAGTTGGCCCCTTTGAACAGGATGCTCCTAGACAGGCCTTTGCAATATACAAAGGAACCCCCAAAATGCAGGCACTAATAATGGGTTCAGCTCCTCTTTCCTCATACAAAGCCTCCGGAGGGGAGACAGCCAGCAAGGCACCTACTCCAGCTAGACTTCCCCTCTGGCATTGTGGCCCAAAGGCCACCTTTCAAACAGAATACACTGCCTTGGCAGGGGAGGTTTTCTGAGGATGAGGCCCTTACATCCCAAACACAATGAGATCAAACTAACTAAGGAAGGGAGGATGGGGAACTCTCGGGCAAGGAGGCTACAGAACTAGGGTCTATGCCACTTGTCTGTTCTCTTTAAGATTTTTAGGGAACCATAATGCACAGGCAGTCTGCCCCTTCCAGAGCTCTTTGAAGTGCAGGAAAGGCAGTAGTGGGGAAATCTCTCCACAGTTCTTGATATACTGAAGAACTTACAGAAATTAAGCAACAGGCACGATGACAAGACCAGGGGTAGAGGAAAACTCCAGATGAGTCTGACCAAACACATCTCAGAGCTCATTTTACAGTGTCATCTTTTTCTGACTGGTCCCCAGTGTGATCTGAGCAACTCTCAAGAGTCCACTGTAACGTGTTTGCTAAGTACTTTTCAGGACAACATTGTTCACAGCCTTGTTGACCTAGAATAGTTTCAGCAGTTCAGTCACAGAATGTGTCCAGGAAATCATCTGGCCTTTTTGATATCGATGAGTTTCAGTTGTTGCCATCTTGAGGATGTGGACAAGCTTACTGTGGCCTGGTTCGGACGATACGATAATCAACTGGGGAGGGGACAATCGTCAGTTGTGTTGCTTACTGTGTCGTGTGGAGGGCAACACACAACTGATGGTACGCTATTTGGGGCACTTAAACAACGGAGAAAAACAACGGGTTTGAACGTTGTTTATCCCGAATTCCGTCGTTTCAAGTGTCGTGTGGAGGGAACTCCCCCTCTCTCCGTGCACTATTCCATTTGGTCATAGAGTTTGCCAGCTGGAGCAGCCAAAAAATCCCTGGCTGCTCTGATACAGCCAGCAGAACTTGTGGTGCATGCTGGGATACGACAGGACTGAGGGAGGTGGGAGGAGACGCAGCAACCCAGAAGGATGGCAAGACTTTCAGCCACGCGACGGGGGGGAGGGGCAGCGTGTGGCGGGTGCTGCCATGGTGCTGCCAAAATAACGCACGGTCAGTACGCTATTTCCCCCTCCGTGTCATCTGAATTCACCCACATTATCTATTTAGACTGCAAACCTACGGGCAAGAACTGTCTTGCTTAATTGATCATATATACACCTGCTGGCCTTTTTGGCTGAAGTATAAAAATACTTCAAATAAAAGATTTCAGTAGCAGGCTGCCAACTGAGAGCCCAAACCTGAGGAAGGAGACTTCCAGGGTACACAGAATTCACTGCCCCCTGCACTGCTCTGATGTTTGAAGGCTGCCATACTTACTGTCTTTTTGAACAACTCTAGTTCATTTTCAGAATAGTCGCTTGCCATTTTGGTGAATTCAGTTTCTGCCAGGTTCACCTAGGAAAGCAAATAGAGACAGCAAACAGCCTTTGAGGTCATGGCCAAGAGGAAGCTATGAAGCAGTCTTACTGGCTGCCACAGCACAGAAGCCTCCTGAAGAGATGAAAGCTCCCTGATAAATCAGCAGGTTGCAAGCAAGATAAATGCCTCCCCACCACACACAAAACAACCTGACACAATCTCTGAGGAAACTTCACCTGGCTTGCTATTGCTTTCCAATTACAAGGTAAAGCCACATGGTAGCTGCATGTCTCACCTTACCAAAGCATAGTACGTTCTCCCGTTTTCTTCCGACAGGCCTTTCCGTATCTCCATAAACAAAGGCTGTAGCTGAGCATTCACAAAATTGATGAAATCGTCCAGTTTGTCTTGCACATAGTAGACTGGAGGGGACACACAATGGAAAAACCATCACCTTGTCATACAGCCTTTTTGGTATAGACACAGCTGGCATTCAAGAGCATATATACCCAGGAACTGGCTTACAGCAAGCAGAGATATTTGGGAAACACGGATTAGCCCTGTAACCAATGCTGCAGATGCTAAATGCCTCAATACTCATCTACAGCGAGACAAAACTTGGAATACTGTGCAGTATTTCAAGTCACTGCACCTTTGGCACATAAGCAGATCTGTTGCTGAAGGGAGACCGTATTATGAATTGAACTGAACAACACCAACAAGCTGAGAGAACACAGGAGTGCATGGCTGGGGGGAGAATTCTCTATCTCTGACTCTCTCACACACACAAACGCCCGCACACACAGAGGCTGAGTTTGGATGAAACCTTCAGCAATGAAGGGGGGAATAGCCAACTCAATGTGCATTATGTTGCCAGCATTCCCTACACAACATGTTGACCGTCCCCGATGCGCAGCTGAAACTCCCATCGTCCATCCGGTGGACTGTTGCTCCACCCTCCCTCCTCCCAGGGCTATCCCATCAGCCAGTGCAAGTTCTGCTGGCTGTAGAGGAGTGGCTGGGGTGCTTTCAGCTGCTCCTGCCAGAAGGCTCTACGTCCTTCTGGAATAATGCACGCAATGGAGCTGCCACACGACATAATAACCAACGGGTCTCCGGAGCAGCCCGTTGTTTTTCTCCGTTGCTTAATTCCAGAAATTAGCGCACCGTGAGTTGTTTGTTGTGTCCCCACCCCCACGACACAATAAGCAATGCAACGGACGGTTGACTCTTTACACACCCACCCATTGCTTATCGTGTCATCTGAACCCAGCCAGAGAGAGAGAGAGAGAGAGTACATTCCCTGCTCTATTTCGCACAGGGCACACAACATATAGTCACTCCCAGACTATGGAATGGTCTGTCGGAGGAGGTTAGACAAATTGACAGTCTTCATGAATTTAAGAGAGTCATGAAGACTGTCCTCTTCCGACAGGCCTATCCAGATGAATTTTAAGATGTTTTTAATGTTGTATTTTTCTCTTGCTTTTAAAATTTTAACGGTTATGATTTTTGTGTTTTATATTGTTGCTGATCCGAAGGGAGAGGCGGGCTACAAATAATAATAATAATAATAATAATAATAATTATTATTATTATTATATTCACTGCGGCACAATGCACTGCGACAGATTCCCAAGAGGACATCACATGGCTCACTGCATTTTAAACTCTTTTACCTATTCACTCAAGGTGGTTATGCAGAATGCGAGGATTGATGCAACAGCCTTGTTGAGCCTCCTGTTATTATTAATTGATGGGTTGAGCAATCCCACCCCACCCCCTTTTTCTAATGTGGACTAGTTCACCACCACCCAAATATTTGCATTCTTCTCTAAACCTTATTTCCTGGAAAAGTGCCTTAAGCAGGACTGAGTAGAAGGTAGGTCTCCAGATGCTTTGCATTTCATCTCCCGCCATTCCTGACCGCTGGCCATGGTGGCCGGCGCTTCTGGGCACTGGAGTCTAAGACATTTGGGGATTTCCCTTCTGCCCACTCCTGCTATAAGGATATTCACAGTGAAGGATGAGGGAGAGGATTTCATGCCCTCCCCGCCTGTTCAGACTAACCCTTGTGTAGCTCACAGCACTGCTGGTGCAACTTCCGGGCTTCCGATCTTTCCACTATGCCAAGGGCCAGGAGGGCTTGCAGGAAGTGCCGGTGGGCATTGCTCATTGGGACAGCCATCGTTGCTCTGGTCATGGGATGCGCAGATGGTGCCAGCAGCCACACTTAGCTACAAAGGAGAAAGAAAGCCATGAGATGTCAGGGGCAAAGCGACAAGGGCTCCCTGGCTGGGCCTCTGGCAGAGTCACACACCTGGCAAGCTGGGGAAGGGGGGGAATGCTGGGCTGCCAGCTTTGCCCCAGTGCAGCATTCACATGTGTAGAATGCCTGAGGCATTTGGCCCACCAGCTGGCTTATTTCCACAGCCCACCAGCTGCAGAGAAGGCCAGGAAGCCTACCCAAGCACCAGCTGAGGTGGCAACCCCACTGGGTCGTACCCTACACGGCCTGAGTGGGGACCCAGTGGCTAGTGCAGGGACACATACCAGCCCACTCAGGAAGTGCAGAGGAGGCCAACTCTCTGCAGATATAGGCCATTTGCTTTTCCAGGCTCGAAGCGCAGGTGCCCGGAGGAAGTCAGGATGAGACAAAATGCATCTCAGGCCAGCACCATCTTTTGCGTGTCCTGCTGCTCATGTGAAGAAGCCCCACACATGTGTGAGTCATTAGCTCATGGGCCTGGCTGCAGTTTCGCACGTTCTTGTAACATGTGGCGAACCTGAGAAGTGGGTGTTGGCATGTGTGTGGTATCACACGTGCCTCGGACCTGTCGGACTCCTAAATCGCGTGTGGAGACCCGAATCTGAGACACGCAGCGCAACGTGGGAAGCACTGCTGGCGGAGGCAGCCTCTGAGCATAGTCAGAGTGCAGCCGCGGGAGGGCGCTGCTGGCCTGGCCTGCCCCCCCCCCCCCGCAAGCCGCTTCGTACGGCTCACCAGGCAGAAGGAGCGGAACACCTCACCTTCCCCGCGAAAGGTCTAGAAGAGCAGCCACCCGGGCGGGCGGGCTGGCAGGTCCCGGCAAACTCCCGGGATGGGAAGGAGAGCGGCAGGGCCGTGGCAGGCTCAGGGCCGGTCGAAGGCAGGTTCCGCACCCAGCGCAGCCTGGAGCGAGGCCAACCACCCTACACGAGGCCGTGCCGGAAGGCAGCCACCGCCGCTTCCGATGGCTCTGCGTCCCCTCCGCTGCTCGAGGCTGCTGGACGCGGCTTCTCCGGGAGGGCAGGTGTGCCCCTTCACGCCACGGGACAGCCACCCGGTTCCCAACGGCTGTGGGCGCGCCTGTTGGGGCGGAGGCTGGCGCTGGCAGGCGGAGCTTTCGCGGCCAACCGCGTCCCCCAGGAGGCAGTCCAGGAAGGAGGCGGCCTAGGCAGTTGGTGCGCGCAGCTGGCCGAAGGGCGCGGGCGGAATGCGCGGAGGGCCTCCGAGGAGCCACCCGACGCGCGCGCGCCCCACGGCGGACTTCGCCCTGCGCCGCGCTCGATGGGCCTCGCTGGCGCCGGGGGCCTCTGGCGGGCCCGGAGGCTGCCCCTGCTGCCGCCCCTGCTGCCGCCCTGCCTGCTCCTGCTGCTTGGCCACGGTGAGTATCTCGGCGGCGGCCGGAGCCAGGGAGCTGTTTTTCGCGCGCCGGCAGCTGGCAGAGGACAAGGGCCGCGGGCCCCTTCCTGGGCGCCTCCCTTTCCGTGGCGAGGAAGCGGGGCTCGGGGGCCGCCGGAGTGGGCTCCCCCCGCCCGCGGGATGGGATGGGCACCGGGGGGGCGGGGGGGAGTAAAGCCCGTCTCCATCCACACGGGGCGTAGGAGAGAGGCGGCGGCGGCGGCCTATGGAGCGGAACGCCTGGGCAGCCCGCTCGCCCGCCTGCCTCCCCGCGGGTTTCCCGCAGCCCTTCCGTTACCCACGTTTATGTTATCCTCCACACAACACAATAAGCAACACAACTGACGATTGTCTCCCCCCCCCCCCAGTTGCTTAATGTGTTGTCCGAATTCAGCCAGAGAGTCTCCCAAAGCCCTCATGTTCAAGGAAGCTGTTCTGCGGAGTGTGGTTTGCAACAGCCTGCGATTTCTCTTTAGAGAGTGGGGTTGTACAGGTTCCCAGGAATGAGAGGATTCCACTCTTGGTAAGAGTGATAGGGACTGAGAGCGCTTGAAGCTGTGGGAATGTGGGGATTAGAGCACTTAGGTGAATGATATTACTTTTAGGTGAATTTGGTGAAATGTTTTATTTAAGTTATTTCAGGGCTACCTCACCCTTCAATAAAACACCAAGGGCAGCTTACAAAATTTTAAAATTCAATAAAACAGATTAAAAACATATGAAAGGAACAATTCTGTTGTCCCTAGGCATTTTGTCCCACCGATGAGCACAGAAACAACCGTTGGTAATTGTGTTGTCTGAACCCAGCCAAGATGTTCAATTATATGTCAAGGGGGTTGGCTTAACCTCCCTTGAGTCTTCAGGATAAAGTGGGATAAAAATTGAAACAAAGAGGAGGGACCTCAGCAAAATACATGGGAGCGGAATGCTACTGAGTCTCCTCTGTGGTGAATGCCCAGAGGCCCCAGCCCTTCCACCTTGGCTTCATGTGTATTTCTTTGTTTGCATCATTTCTGCTGAAGATGAAAAGAGAAGTTCAGTACCTCTTTTCAGTAAGATTGCCCTGTCATTGGTTACAAAAAAAAGCTTGAGAGAATCTTGTACGTATCGTAGCCAGGGAAAATGAGCTAGAGACTAATGGTACAGAGGGGAGACATTTTGGGTAGGAAGGCAGGTCCCTTTCAGTTAACTCAAGTAAGAAGAGATCCCAGTGAAAATACACAGGGAAGGAAATAAACAGAATGGCAGGGTTGTTGTTTTTTCAGAGGCACAACAGTGGTTTGGATGCAAGAGAAGAAAGCAGGCAATGATAAATTAGCAGTGAGTAAAGCATTGGGCAAGGAGAGCATTTAGGATCTGGTATGCAACCCCAAAATACCTGGAAGAAGAAATGTACAAATTGAGGATCACTCCAGAGAGCAGGAAGGAAGGTCCCATGCAGGACTGCTTTCCAGGCCAGGCAGCGCTAACTTCTTTCCCCATCCCCAAGAACATTGTTAGTATTGCCTCTCTCTTTTTTTAAACAAACAGAACGTGAAAAATGGCTTATGAGTTGTTGTTTTAAAAGATATTACTGGCAACACAAAATATCCTGATATATATATATATTGCACTGCTCTATTCTCCCATGTTTTGAACTTCATTCAAATTGTCTCTCATCCATCTTCCTCTTGGTTCCAAAGGGCTACTGCTTGGGAGATGCCTGAATCTTGCTTGACAGTTACTGGCAATGAGAACTTTCAACTAAACTATGCCAATATTTTTTGGTATCTTGCCTTTGGCCCTGCCCACCACTGGAATGCTGCCGTCTCAAAAATTATACCCATTTTATTGCTTCCTATTGCTCACTATTCGACTGCGCCTTGAATAGCCTCTTTCAGTTGTTGCATCAAGTTTCTGTTCCGTTAGGGACAATTGATAATTTAATTACTGATTTCTTCACAGAGACCTGGCTGGGAGATGACATTGGCTCGATATGGGCTCAGGCTCTCCCAGCTGGGTACTGTGTTAGTGAGCAGGTGAGGGATAGTGGGCAGGGGGGTGGAGTAGCTGTGGTCTACAAAGACAATCTTAACCTGACCAGACTTCCTGTCCGGGAATTGAATAACATCGAATGTGTGTACCTTAGTCTGAAGACCAGGGATAGACTATGGATTCTGTTAGTGTACCGGCCACCCCGCTGCCTATCAGACTCCCTGGCCGAGCTCACGGAACTGGTCTCGGAGATGGTGTTGGAGTCGCCCAGGCTTTGGTCCTGGGCGACTTCAACATTCCATTCGAGGCTGGCTTGACAGGTGCAGCTCGGGAGTTCATGGCATCCATGACAAACATGGGCCTGTCCCAATTGGTCTCTGGACCTACACATTCAGCAGGTCACACCCTTGATGCTGTTTTCAGTTCCAAACAAACGGATCTGTGAGCGGTGGTGACAAATACCTCTGCATTGTCATGGACAGACCATTTTCTGGTCAGGGTTAGTATCACGGCTCCCACCTGTCCCTGCAGGGGTGGTGGACCTATTAGATGGTCTACCCTCGAAAGCTAATGTATCCTCTTGGATTCCAGAAAGCTTTAGAGGGTTCTATGGCTGGTATTGTCGATGATCCTGTAGAAGCCCTGGTCAATAGATGGAATCAAGACCTAACTAGGGCTATCAACACGATCGCTGTCGAGAGAATTAGTCATGGTAAAAGCATTTCAATAACTCAGAGACTAATATTGATTTCATTTATTAATGGATACCTGTAACAGTTCTCCTGTAAGGTAGAACCAGCAATGTACTAGCTAGATGAGAAGAAGCTGCCTTCTTGTATAGTAGTGTTAAGCCTTTGCCATAATGAACTTTACTACTACTAGCAACTATATGTATTCTGGTGTGTTTTAGTTTATCTTGACCTGCATAATTCTTATCTGGCACCTTTCCTTATCTTGACCTAGAGACAAGATACATCATTCCTATGTGATACCTTGTATTATTGTAATATTTCCCTTAGTATAAAAGTTATGACGTACAAGGTTCTGTTTATGCTGATTCTGATGTTTCCAGTTTCCTATATAAAAGTGATACTCTGTATACTAAAGTCAGTCAGAACCTTCTTCTGACTCAGAACACAGCTGTTCATTTTCAATAAAGCCTTATTGAAGAGATTGATTATTGTAAGTATTATTTAATGTGTTGTAGGCCAGCTATTTGGACTCTACCAATTCTGGTTGCTAAGTGGGAAGTTAGACCATATCCAAACTCTAATTCATTGAAGTTAAATCACCTTCTATCAATTATAATTATTAGATCCATACCTAGAATTCCCTAAGAGCCTCCTAAAATAAGGAGTCTTCTGGCTTGAAGTCTCTTTATCGTAAGGGAGATTCTCAAGGTTCCCATAGATATTTGAGGCCCCTTTCTCATAAGAGGGATTCTCAAATTCACATTCGCAAATTCCCGTGACAGTTGCCCCCAAACGTCCTCTCCGACCTGCTACTAATCGGGCACCCTGGTATACTGAACATCTCAGGGTGTGGAAGCGGGAAGGATGATGACTGGAGTGCCGGTGGCAGAAAACTCAACTTATATCTGACAAGACATCACATAGAGAACAAATTCGTTCCTATGGGGTGACAATACATACAGCGAAGAAAGTCTTCTCTGCACGTATTGCGTCTGCGAATTCACATCCAGTAGAACTGATCAGGGTGGTGAAGGGTCTAACTCAAACACCTTCCCCCTTGAACTTGATTTTAGAGCCTTCGACACTTTGCTGTGATGCCTTTAATGATCATTTCACAGATAAAATCTCTCAGGTAAGAGCCGAATTAGATGCCGTCGTTATAGTAGAGGCTGATAGTGGAGTGTCCAGCAACTCCGCGAGTAGAATTACATTGGATCAGTTTCAGTTGGTGAGTACTGAGGACGTGGACAAACTGCTTGGGCGAGTGAGGAGGACAACATGCCCCCTTGATCCCTGTCCCTCTTGGCTGATCTCCCAGGGAGCAGATGTAATTAGATTACAATTACAACATATTATTAATATATCTCTCAGGAAGGGGAGCTTTCCATCCTGTTTAAAATAAGCGGTGGTATGGCCGCTTCTAAAAAAGCCCTCCCTGAACCCCCTGGATCTTAATAACTATAGACCAGTATCAAATCTTCCGTTTTTGAGCAAGGTGATCGATAGGGCGGTTGCCTTTCAACTCCAAGGAGTCTTGGAGGATACAGATTTTCTGGACCCATTTCAAAACGGCTTCAGGGCAGGATATGGAGTTGAGACCGCTATGGTCGCCTTAGTGGATGATCTATGCTTGGGTATTGACAGGGGGAGTGTGTCCCTGCTGGTACTTCTGGACCTCTCAGCGGCTTTTGAGACCATCGACCATGGTATCCTTCTGGAACACCTGAGGGGATTGGGACTCAGGGGCACTGCCCTTCAGTGGTTCCAGTCCTACCTCTCAGGCAGGTTCCAGATGGTAATGCTTGGGGATAGTTGCTCCTCAAAGAAGGAGCTGTTGTGTGGCATACCTCAAGGTACCATCCTATCCCCAATGCTTTTTAATGTCTACATGAAACCACTGGGAGAGATCATCCGGAGGCATGGGGCAGGGTGCTATCAGTATGCAGATGACACCCAAATATATTTCTCTATGCCTTCGACAACAGCGTCAGCTAAGGATAGTGTGTCTCCTCTGAATGAATGCCTGGAGGCTGTAATGGACTGGATGAGGAAAAACAAACTGAAGCTGAATCCAGACAAGACGGAGGTGCTTACTGTCAGAGGCCCCAACCTGGTTTTGGAGGTGTGTCAACCACTTCTAGATGTGGTTACACTCCCCATGAAAGGCTGTGTTCACAGCTTGGGGGTGCTCCTGGATCCGTCCCTCCAAATGACAGCCCAGATAGATGTGACAACCAGGAGTGCCTACTATCAGCTTCAGCTGATATGCCAGCTGCACCCCTTCCTAGAGTTGGAAGACCTAAAAATGGTAGTGCACGCACTGGTAACTTCGAGGCTTGACTTCTGCAATGTGCTGTACATAGGGCTACCTCTGTGCCTAGTCAACTAATTCAAAATATGGCAGCCAGATTGGTCACCAGTACACCTAGGGGTGACCATATTACGCCAGTTTTAAAATCACTCCACTGGCTGCCAATTAGTTTCTGGGCGAAATACAAAGTGTTGGTTATTACCTTTAAAGCCCTACATGGTTTGGGTCCAGGTTACCTGCGGAATGGCCTTCTCCCATACAATCCGCCCCACACGCTTAGGTCCTCTGGGAAGAATTTGCTACAGTCAGCCAAACTAGGCTGACAACTGTTAACCAGAGGACCTTCTCTTCTGCCGCTCCCAGACTGTGGAATGACCTGCCAGGAGAGATCCGCCAACTTACCAGTCTTCTAGAATTCAAGAAAGCTATAAAAACTGATCTCTTCCGGCAGGCCTACCCAGTTGAATTTTAAGACTTTGTTGATTTTAATGATGTATTTTATATGTTTTTAATTAGTTTATATAATATTTTTGCATTGATGTTGTTCCCTGCCTCGATCCGGAGGGAGGGCAGGTAAGAAATAAATATTATTCATCTCTTTTTTTTCATAGCAAAATGTTGCTATATCAGGATAAGAGCAATTGAGAGAGACTATTCAAGGGGCAATAAGTAATCCCCCAGCAGTGATCAGTAGGAAGCAATGAAAGCAAAAGAAACTGCAAGTAAAAGGGGCCTTTCTTGAAGAGGGTTTAATTCTGAGTGCACTTTGGAAGCGCAGCAGCAGTTAGCAGGAACTGAGCCTCTAACAGAATGGTCCCCATCCACGCAGACTTCGGCCACCACTGATGCTGGGAAGAGCCAGCAGACACAGAGGACCTTGCTGCTCAGCAGGAGGAGTTGCAAACTCGTGTGAGGTTGGGGGCGGTCACTGTAAAACCTTTAAAGAACAGCAGATGGCGCACAAGAGCTGCTTATGTATGTTTGAATGATTTTATTGGGTGTTAATTTCTTCTATTGTAGCTTTCATGGAGACCAGAAAGGTAGTATAATAATATAGAAAAATCTTGGCCATGAGGAAGGGAATTGCTGGATAACATAGCACCATATGAAATACTGTGGAAAACTCCATTTTAATCCCACCTCCATAATGCTATTTTGGCAGTCTGCAGATTGCCCATTTTCTCTGATTTACAGTGATTCCAGGTATATGCTTGGATGCCGCATGCCAGGCCTCTCCCATTCGGTGCCACTTGCAGTGAGGACTGGTAGTCCTTCCTCAGTCACGGCCATGTTCCCATGTCAACTGGCCTGAGTACACCCATTTACAGTGGGATCATATCACAGGCAGTGAATGGTGGGACATGGGCTTACACTGAGTAATGTTGCTTCAGGGCAAGTGGGCCTATGGAAGTGTAGACAGCTGAGGTTTTAGCCCTTTGTAAATAGGAGATCAGAGGGCCCATGTGAATGCCTTCCGGAGCATGTGCCAGATTATCTGTCAGGATTAATAAATTGGCATTGGCCTGGCTCTTGACCAAACAACTCTGTGTTTTTCTAGTTGTGTCTTCAAAGGATATCCAACCAAATTGCTACACAGACCTCGCCACAGAGTTGGTTTGTCGCTGGGACGTGGACACTTTCACCAACTGCACCAAGGAGTTCCGGCTCCGTTATAGCACAGGTGGTTTACCGTAAGTGACCAGCAAGGCTGTGTGCCATGCTGGAAGTGTGTTGCTGCATCTTTGTATGCCTCCTTCTGCATTGGGGAACAGGTATAAAGCAGAAAACCTCTTCATCCCCGGGACAGTGGACTAGGGACCTGGGAGACCAGCCTTTCAGTCTGCTAACAGAAGACCGGCAGAATGCTTCTGAGGTTGGCTGTACAGTCTCCGGATTTCCCACACACCCTGGAAAAATGAGTTTTCCTTGGAAGGAATAGTCAGTCCAGACCTTTCCCAGTAAGGAAATGACTTGTCCCTGAGCATCTTGCACTGGTGATGCTCTCCCTGCCTTCTCTCCCCACCCCGAACTTATCGATGGAGAAGGTCAACAATATGGCAACATCAAGGTCAGGGAGCAGAGCTCAAATTTGTCATGCAAATTTCCAGAAATTTGCAATTATAACCTTTGGTGGACTGGTACTCTTGAAGGTTATGTTGAGCTTTCCACACTGACAGTAAGAAATGCAAAATTCAAAATGGGTCTGACTCTTATTTGGACCAATTACGGTGGTCAGGGAGCTTTGAAGGTGCACAGATTTCTTCCTGCTCTGGATCCTCATGATGCTGGCCACCTTCCCAGCATCATGAGGATCCAGAGCAGAGTATACTTAGAACCATTGCAGAGTCCCTTCTCACATGGACAACCTTCACCTGAGCCGAGGCAGTGTAGAGCTGAGCTGAGTGTTGCATTCTACAAAGACACCTTCTAAGTTTTGTCCTTGTTCTAGACTGTCATTGGAGTTTGTTCCTGAGAATGAAAGTGGCCCAGGCACTGCCTCCAGGTGTATTTGCATCATTCCAGGAAAGGTGTTTGATTCCATCACATATAAATTAGTACTGGAAAGGATACAGATCTGGAACAGAACAGAGATCTGGAGCAAAACAGTGGAAGCAGAAGATATTGGTGAGTCATCCTTTGGTCTTCCCAGGAATCTCTAGCCCAACTGTGGGGCACTTCTGAAGAGCAATGAGTTGTCTCCTCAGCTTTGATTTCAGGTGGAATCAAGCCCAGAAACACAGGACTATAAAACAAGGGCCAAACTGTTAAGAATCTGCATTTTCTTCTATATTATGATATGGTGATTCTACTCACATGTTAGGAAAATGAGCTTGATGATGACACTTTGACTGCTCGTTCCCTCAAAACCCTGTGGCATCGCAGCTGTGGGATAAAAATGTTAAATCTCCACAGCAGGAGGGAGCACAAGCTTTCCGGCTGAAAAAGGCACAGCTTTGGCAGCTGTTCAGCTCGTAGAGCCTTCCCCCTGTCGGGCCTTCTTGCACTTCCCACAAGCATTCCTGGGCCTCGATCCATCCCCAGAATGCCCCCAGCCTCAGTTTGAAGGGAGGTCACCACTAACAGACAGAACAAAGATGGTGGTGACCCCGAGGTAAAGGGAAAAGTCATGATAAGGCAGCGACTTTTTAAAAGTGTAGTTTTGGAGGGGAAGCACGTGGTGGCTGCAAGTTGGCTGCTGCATCGTATAAACAATGCAGCGCAACTGCAACCACCACGGGGCATACAGGGCATATAGACAAGCCCTTAGAGTAAACCTGAATGTCTCAGTAAAAGATACATTAGATCAATAATTTTACGAAAGAATTGGAGAAATAACTACTTTTGGAAAATTAAAAATCATTCCCTTAAGGCTTCATTATTTTCAGATATTTTACATCTCTAATCTTTCTATAAAAGTTGTATTACATGTTTTTTAGAAATCATTTGGTGGGGGGTAATGGTTCAGCAGCAATATATAAATACCTTCTCTTGAATATTGTGTTCATCATTGTAAAAGAAAATATTGCATAATCCAAAGTTTTTCAATTCTTCCAATTTTTCAGAAAAAAATCCAGAAACAGGAAAACATTTTCTGACTTTTTTCCCCAGAGGGGTTTCCAGGCCTTCACTTTTTTAGTTTTTAAGATATCACCAGATGTCCAATGGTGATGAGAAGGGTTCTGGGAGGTGGGGCAGGGCAGAGTCTCTGGATTCAACTCTTCCTTCCCCTGCAGGGCTCCCCCTTCCCCATTTCCCATCTCTCCTCATTTCTTGATGCTGTCCCATTGCTTCTTCACAAATGCAGCGAAGCCCAGGCGCCTTGTAAACCTTACTGTGGAGAAAAGGAGAGAAAGACGCTCCTTCGTCCTCACCTGGAAAATGGACTACAAACCAAAGAGCACGCTTCACCATTGGGAGGCCAGCTATCACGTTTCCTATTGGCTCAAAGACCAAAGGAGTGAGGTAGGCTGCCCTCGTATGTCCCCCCTCTCCATTTGTCTGGAGTTGCCCCATGAACTTGGCTACTGGTTATAAGCAGAATCTCCTGGGACTTTCCGCTGTTTGCTCAACAGCTGTAATGAGACAATCTGACTTAGTACAAATCTCCTGTGGAAGCAAAACTGCTCAAATAATGTTGAACCTAGTAGGAAACCCACAAGTACTTCTCAGGGGGAGAGTCATTCAATTCAGCTAAAAAATAAAGTGGAGGATTACTATTATTTATTTATTTATTTATTTATTACATTTATATACCGCCCCATAGCCAAAGTTCTCTGGGCGGTTTACAAAATTTTAAAAGATTGAACATTAGAAAGTGAATCTACAACATTTTAAAACATAAAAACAGTTGGACCTTAGATGTTGAGTGTAGTGTATGGGTAGGTTCATGTCAGGAGAGGCGTTCCGTCAGATATTGTGGTCCATAACCTAATCACATTTTAAGCTCTCTTAGCTAATGTCCATCACCCCAATTATGGTAATGTATTTCACAGCTGAAGTATAATTTGTGTGAAAAAGGCTTTTCTTTTGTGTATCCTGAACTTGTTGCTGATCAACTTTGCCATTTTGTTGCCTGTTTGCCCAATTAGGAGAGATCCTTTTTAAGGATGTTGTTAAAGATAATCCCTTCAAAATGCTTTTTTTGCATTTCTTATTGTCTGCTTGCATTACCTTTGTGCTAACTTGTGCTCCCTTTTATTTTCCTCACATGGGCAAGACTTCCATTTTCTGAAGGAAGCCCTCTTTTCTATAATAGCTTCCTTGGCCCTGCTTGTTAACCATGCCAGTGACCTCTTCAGTAGACCTCTCCATTCCATAACCTCTCTCCTCTTTCCCCTTCCTACCCTTCCTCATTCAGCATAGCCAGGGACAGGGAGAAACGCATTCCCAGAGGGAATGAGCTCAACATCCACCTCGTTCATCCAGACCTCGGAGGACCAGGGACTCCCCGCAGTAGTCGCTGTGCTAGGAGAAGTGATGCAGCAGCTCCGTAGCAGTTGTGAACAAGCAGCAGCCTTTTCTGGTGCGGCTCCAGGGCCCAACGCTGCCTACCTCCACCACATGCTTCACTACTCACTCCATGAGGCTGGAAAAGGCCAGCTGCCCCCACACTCAGGTCCAACCCCCTTCCCTTTCAGATAGTGCAGGGGGAGACTGGAGGAAGAAACTCCAAGGTCCCAGCCCAGCCCTTCTTGCCAGTATCGAGAGGGCAGCAGATAATAGCCAGGGAAGCAAAGGCTTTTTGGCCCCAAACAACTCAAGAGTACCAGAGCAAGGTAGGGGTGAGTAACGCAGTAATGCAGTCCCCTAATGCAGAGTTTCCCTGGGCAGAGGTGCAACTTCACCAGTGGGTGACACAAATGATTGCTCTGGAAGTATCCGGTTAGGGGAAAGGCCCCTCCCCCTTAAGTAAACCCATAGCTCAGTGGGAACATGCAAAGCTCAGAGCACCTGCTTTGCATGCAGAAGGTCTCAGGTTCAATCCCTGGCATCGCCCATGTTCTGACTCAGCATAAGGCAGGTTCCTAGGTTCTTCCCCCTGCAGAAGCACGAGGGGAAAAGAAAGAAAAGCCAGCATGGTTCTAGAGACCTTTCTAAGCACATGAATTAAAGAGAGTGCTAGAAGGTTTGGGAATCCTCGTCTGATTCCAAGTCTTCCAGCCTACTGATGTCAGCCTCCTTACCTCCGGGCACATAAATTGCCCAAACACTGCAAGAAACACCACAGAGATCCATTCCTTCTCTTCAGATGAGGATAGGGATGCCTATCCAGCAGTGGGGAGGAAGGTGACCTGTCGGAGGAAGAATTGTGTTCTCCTGACCCCCAAACATGCTTGTTTTCAATGGAATCTTTCTCAGCCCCGTTAGCCAAAGCAAGCAGAATCCTTCCAATTAAAGAGGACACAACTAAACTAGAAGACACATTGTTTGCCCCACTCCTTCTGTTGGGATCAAAATCGTTTTCCCCTACAGGGCCACCCAAACCCTTGATGGTGCCTTTTCTGGATTCTTTCTCAGACATGTGGAATGGGCTACGCTGGGGGAAATTAAACACACCCATAAACTGGCTAATAGCTGTGAAGAAAGGCTACAGTCTGGCTGGAATGGCCAGTGTTGGCCTACCTTGCAGGACTGAGGCCTTGGACTGGGAGGGGGAGAATTCTGAGGAGAAAGGTTATAAGACTTCAAACTGCTGGTTCCCAGCACCCACACCTGGCCCTCTCACTCTTATCTTGGGAGGCCTGAGCTTCAAGGTCAGAGTTAATTGGAAGTGAGCTGCCAGAGCTTCAGCTGTGGGAAACGGCCGTTCGCAGGGAGGGGGCTGGTGGCGTGAGCGGGACGGTCGAGGATTGGTTTTGGCTGGTCACAGTACCAGCTAACCCAAAAAGGGATAAAGGGAATACCCACCGGGGGGGAAGCCATCTTCTCCTGGACCTGTGCATAGAAGGAGGGATCTGGGGAATAGATAGATTTATTGCTTTCAGGTCTGGCACGTTCCAGGGAAAGACTTGTCACCCTTTGGGTGTGATTTAGAGCGGGTTTTATTGTTTTATTGCTACTAACTTCTACCTCAACCCTCATCCTACCCTCCCTGTGACCCCTCCCTTTCTTTCCTGGTTTGCATTTTAACAGCTTATTGGACTGACTGGAGCCTTACGTGGATCTCAATAAATTGCTTCAGTCCTTAACTTGTGTGGTTATTTCTAACGGCTGGCTTGGGGCTATTTGGCCTTGGGATAGGGAGGTGGGCTTGGGGGAACTTGGCTAAAATGTTCCGCGCCTACTTGGAAGGAAAGGGGTCTCTTTCCTTCACAATAGGCTCTTCTCCCTGCCTTCGAAGGTCATGGCCCTTCCAAAAGAGCCAAGCGCAGAGGGGTAGAAAATAAGGCTGTTTAATGTAATGAAAGAAGTTGGACCCTCCCCCAGGTCCTTCCTTAGGGTACTTTGTGAGTGTATATAAATATTATATATTGGACATGTGTGTGTACAAACATTATATATTGCCTTTTTAGAGAAAACCATCCCAGGCAATCAAAGACAAGGGTTCTAGAAAAAGGCGTAAGTAAATCCATATACGGGAACCTTTGTTGGTACCTCCATGCTACATGGATCAAGGTCTGTCAAATCCAGGAGTCAAACCATAGGTTCAAGATTAATTCCAAAGTAACCCCCCCCCCCCCCCCCGCACCCATCCAGATTTTGACAACTAGCTTCCACTTTAGAGTCTCCACGCTACGTGGTCAAATCCAAGAGTCATCATCAGCTCATAATCAGCAGGCACTCTGGGCTGTTGAAGATGCCCAATCCATAGTGAACAAGAATTCAGGGTCTATGAAAAGTATTGCAATACCTTTCATTGCAGGTTCTTAACGATTCCCAGATCGTTAAGAACCTATTAAAACCCTGGTGAGCTCAGACAGAGGGAAGTCCCAAACATGAAGGCGGTGTATGAAAGATGGACCTTAAAGTCAATGTTCCCGGCCAAGGCTATCAGCTTGGGCATTGGCTTAAAAGCAAGGTTGGAGCTGCAAAAACACCTCTCTCCTAACAGTGTACTACTGGACAAGGGAACTTAGCCCATAAGCAAAACCGAAGCCAGGCAGAGGGTTTCTGTTCCAGACGTATCAACCTGTGTGACACCTCTCATGGAGATCACTATAGGCAGACGGCAGCCAAGGCCAACCACTAGCAGCTGGACAGGGGAGTCTCACTCCCCTCTGCTTTCCCCTGAGAAAACTGAAAGAGAGAAGCTCACCTCTATTCTGTCATCCCACAGATTGATTAGGCCTAAACCAGCGCCCCCCTCCGCCTTCCTATTGCCATGTCCTGAGTAACTAGGCATAGCCAAACCCCTTCCCTCCTTTTCAGGCAGGGATGGGGAAACCTTTTCTCCATTGAGGGCCACGTTGCTTTGGGGCTCATCTGTTGGGGGGGCTACATGCTGCTTGTGGAGGGGGCCAGCGCATTCTCTTCCACTCCCTTTCCTCTTTCCTTCCTTCCTGGGAAGGGGCAGATTGCCACAGTCTGAGGTCTGAACCAGCCCCTGTAATGATAAGTGTGTAAATTGTATAAATTAACTTGATTTGAGTGTTACAATGAATTGTATAAAGGGATTCACCTGCTATTGTAAAGGTTATTCTTTATATGCTGGCTGGAGAGTGTTGTGCTTAACTGTAAGGAACATTAAACTACATGGAGTGAGAAGTGGGATTTTGTGCATGTCACTTCTAGTTCATATTGTGCAAGATCAAATGGAATGGCTGAAAGAAATATGCAAACAAATTCTTATTTGATCTTTACCAGGTTTATCCACAATTACTATTGAATTTACCCATTCTGTAGGTTCTTCTACTTTAACAATTACACCCATTTGCTCCATTCTTTTAAGTTCTTTATCCACCTTCTCCCTTAACATAACTGGAATTTTACAAGAAGCATGCAGTACTGGTGTTATCTGTGGATCCATTTTAATTACACATTGACCTGGCAAACATCCTAATCCCTGAAACACATAGAATAATAGAATAGTAGAGTTGGAAGGGGCCTATAAGGCCATGGAGTCCAACCCCCTGCTCAATGCAGGAATCCACCTTAAAGCATCCCTGACAGATGGTTGTCCAACTGCCTCTTAAATGCCTCTAATGTGGGAGAGCCCACCACCTCCCTAGGTAATTGGTTCCATTGTCGTACTGCTCTTAACAGTCAGGAAGTTTTTCCTGATATCCAGATGGAATCTGGCTTCCAGTCACTTGAGCCCATTATTCCGTGTCCTGCACTCTGGGATGATTGAGAAGAGATCCTGGCCCTCCCCTGTGTGACAACCTTTCAAGTATTTGAAGAGTGCTATCATGTCTCCCCTCAATCTTCTCCAAGCTAAACATGCCTAGTTCTTTCAATCTCTCTTCATAGGGCTTTTTTTCCAGACCCCAATCATCCTTGTTGCCCTCCTCTGAGCACACTCCAGCTTGTTTGCATCCTTCTTGAAGTGTGGTGCCCAGAACTCAAGATGGGGCCTAACCAGTGCCGAATAGAAGGGAACCAGTACCTCACGCGATTTGGAAGCTATACTTCTATTCATATTGTTTATATATTTCTTTTCCTTCCTTACATTCTAATGAATTTACTCTTTTCACTAGGCTTAATTCAGTAATTCCTTTTAGACCCAAAATTGATTGTGCTTCAAAATCTTCTTTCCTTTTATATGTAAACTTCATAACACACTTCCCAAACACTTCCAACCTTGTACCTGAATAGGTAACTAATCTTATATTTGGTTTCTTTAAACATTTATTCTGAAGTTTCTTATACATTTTTAAGGATATAACAGCCTGTGCCCCAGTATCAATTTTAAACTTTACATCCATATTCTTTATTTTAAGATCTACAGTCCACATTTCTTCCAACTTATTAGATGTTAAATTTCCAATAAACATATCTTGCAAATCTTCCTCCTCCACCAAATGCATGTACTTGTTAACAAATTTTACATTCTTGGTTTTACACATTTTTTCAAAATGGTTAGATCTTCCACATCTCCTGCAATCTTTTCAAATGCAGGACATTGTCTTATTTTATTATTGTTTCCACATTGAGAACAACTTTAAACTTGAACCAAAACTTGAAATAAGTTTCACGATCATCTCTTCATGCAGCTGAATATTCCTTTTAACACTGTCTTTGTTTGTCAAAATATCTATTTGTTTCTCTGCTAATCCCAGTCCTGGCATTTGGAGTTCAGCCAAGGGCAGTAGATCACATACACACACACCGGCCTCCTTAAGGCATTATTTCAAAAGCTTTGAAATGGTTGCCACGTTTGGCCTGCTTTACTTAGAATATTCATGATTCTGGGGAGGATTCTGGGCAAGATCTAAAAAGTTGGAAAAGAGATAGATTTAGATCATCAGAGAGGGACCTCTGCTGCTTGTGTGTGCATGGTTGTAGAAGCGGCAATATAATTTAAATGACCTGTCTCTTTCTTCTAAGAACAAGACATTTTCAGTGCCACGATCAAGCTATGAAATATTTGCTGACCGCCTCATACCAGGAGCCAATTATGTTGCAAGTGTGCAGTATCGATTGAGATACTGGGAGCCAGCCTGGAGCGAGTGGAGTGCCCCATGTGAATGGCATAATGGTGAGTGTTTTGGATAAGGGTGACATTTTATTTGCATCTCTTTATCCCAGTAGTGAGAGCTGCAAGTTCTAGTTTTCAGATGGCAGGCTTGGCTTTTTTCTGGTTTTTTTTTAATTTTTAAAAAGCTGAATTTGTGCATCCACCTATCCCTTTTGTTCAGCATGCCCCCAAAATGGAGGAGGGATACTGGTTACTTCCTCACAAAGGCCTTTTCGCATTTCAGGGGTATTACATTTCTGCAATTGGCTGGAAGTGGAATTAAATTGAGGTTCACACAGTACTATGTATGGCATTACATTATCTAGCAATGCCCTTTTCCATGGCCAATTTTTTTTTGTATAATGTATACTCAGAAATAATTCCTGTTCAACAGAGATCCCTTCCAATGGCCTTGTTCAGAAGACACCTTTAACCACGGCTTTAACCACAGTGAATAAGGCTTTTTGCCTTATTCACCGTGGTTAAAGCCGTAGTTTAAGGTGTCTTCTGAGCAGGGCCAATGTTAATTAGTAGCTTCCTGCTTGTGTTTCTGCCCCAGTGATTGCTTGCTGATCGACATAGGCTTAGTTTGGATGACACGTTAGGCCACGGAGGGGGGAAGAGGCAACGGACGGTACATTATTTTTGGAGCGCCCTCCACACGACATGTTGCCCCTCCCCCATCGCGTGGCTGAAAGTCGGGGCCCCATAATAAGCAACGGGGCTCCAGAAAACAACAGAGCAGCCTGTTGTTTTTCCCCGTTGCTTAATAACATACCGTCAGTTGTGTGTGCATCATGTGTCGCCCGACACACAACACAATAAGCAACACAACTGACGATTGCCTCTTCCCCCCCTCCGTTGTCTAAAGTGTCGTCCAAACTAAGCCATAGTTGGGTATTTATTGATAAATTAGCCCTTAATTAATTGGATTCAATTCTCTGAGAACTAGTTGGTTATTGGACCCTTTACATTCTTTTCTGTGTTTTTTTACTTTTCCCTCTCTCTTATGGCAGAAAAGCATTTTCATTATAAAAGAGAGAATTTAAAAAGGAAAAGAAATGAGTAATTAAAGCCTAAACAGAAGCTAACTAATTAAGGGGGAATTATTGCCTTAGCCATGCTAAACAGATAGCAATAAAAATAGCAGAAGCCACAAGGAGACAGGTATTAACTGAAGGCAACAGAAGCCCTTTAAAATCCCAGTAGCACTTTATCTGTCTCTGCTGGACAGCTTGACTCTGCAATTGCATTCAGGTCTGAAAATATATGGGAGAAAAACAAACAAGCACTGGAATGTGAATGATTTGGCACCAATGTTGTCTGGAATCTCCATACAAAGTGAAGACAGGATGAGGAAAGGACTGCTGTGGAAACAACCTAATGTCATGAAGTACCCAAGGGAATTTTGAGATGGGAAACTGAGGCAGCTACTGCGCTGCAAGGTTCGTAGTAGTAGCACCTGCAAAGAAAGAAAGGCTTCTTTCCCTGCCAATGAGTGGTGAAAAGTAGCTTGCCAAAAATACTTTGGAAACTCTGATAATGAAAGAGAACCATTATGTTAGGAAGAGAGACCTTATGGAAATGTAATACTCCAAGCAAATCATGAGGTTTGTAATAGTAGGATAAGGTGGTGATATATTGTGCATGAAAATGTAGGAAATAGAGAGGCACTAGACAAGAACATTTGATGACGGAATACATGATGAGGAGTCGGCTGTGCGATAAGAAATCATTCCAGAGCACGGACTGTGTACAGTGACATCGATGGCTTGTTCTGGACAGTCCCTCTGGAAGCAGCCTTGCTACAGTCCCCAGATGCCTTGAAGAACTCAGCAAAGCTGGCATTTGCCCATCTGCTTCTGTGTTCCATTATTTTCTCAGCAATTACAATACTTAATTGTAATCAAATTAAACTGCAGGGCCCATAGGTGTATCTGCACATCTTCCTCTTTCCTTCTGTTGCCTTCTCTATGGAAGCTCTTTGCAGCAGGGACCTGTTTTCTCATACTCTGTATATGGCACTCAGTGCTACATAAATACTAAAATCATACCCAAAACACCCCATGTGAATCCTGGGTTCCCGTTCTGCACTGGATGAGACGATGCATTTAACTGAAATGTTTTCTCCAGTTCAAAAAGAACCCTGCCTAAGGGAAGCCAGCTTGGAGGTGAGGCACTGGCAGGGCACATACAGGGAAGGTCAGGCAGGCAGAGGAGAGGCAACTTATATGTCTGCTGCTGCTCCCACGTTCCTGTTCAGAAACACAAGATGACGACTGAGAAGGCTGTGAGAAGAGCCAGTGGCAGAGTTCAGGGGGCCTTTGAGCACTGTGCTGCCAATGGCCCCCGTGCCCCAGCCTGATGCTAGGGATGCACATGGCGGGGCAGTTGCCCAGGGGCTCAAGAGGCCCATCCCTGACCATGTCAAATGGAACCAAGTGCCAACTGCTCCTATTCAAAAGCACCACAGCCCCCCGGGAACCCTTTCAGGGTGATGAGAGGGGAGAGGCTGTTGCTGCAGCACTTTGGAAGAGGAGCTGAGATGGCGTTTGGCTCCACTTTGTGCCTGTCATGGCTGGGATGGGCCGTTCTGAGCCCATGGGTCCTCAGCAGATGCACCAGCCTGCCGGCCCCTTGGCTATAAGGAGCTGCCTCCTCCTTTCTTGTGATCTAGGTCAAACCAATTGGCAACAACTGCTCAGGGTCTCGGGCAGAATTCTCTCCAGCTGTGCTATTCAAACTCCTTGATTAACTGAAGGTGCTAGAGAGTGAGCCTGATCCTGTGTCCATGTAGAGCCTGCAGAATCCTTTGGTGGGTGGGTGTCAGGCAGTAGCTTCTGCTTCATGCCTTGCTTTAGGCCCATCAGTGTAAGCTTCTCTTTGCCTAACAAAAGTGCTTCCTTTCTAGATTTTGAGCCAGAACCTGGAGATGAACTCTGGAAATCCATTTCCTGGTTGTGTGTGCCAGTCGTGGCCCTAATTTTAGCCTGCTACCTCTGCTGTGTCAGGTGGGTGTCATGTCGTGCAAAGTTTTGCTCATAATGAAGCTCCCTTGCCCTAGGAGGATATAAACCTGATTTCCTGGAATCTGGGTTGCAGAGGCATTTCCCTGCAACTAGGAAAAGAAAGGGTCCTTCCCCTCCTCTCTTCAAGCCATGCACTGTAGTTCCAAACTAATTTGAAACTGGAAGGGGCCTTCACTGTCTGGCTACTAGTAATGCGGGTGGGATAGTGGTTCCCAGATGTCTGCAATGGGCTGCAACTACAGGCAGACATGAGGCTGGAGGCTTCCTGTAGCAATAGTGGTCTTGAAAGCAGTTCCAGGGTCTCCTGGTGTGTCAGTGCCTAGACCATTCCTGTCATTTCTTCTCTGAAGGCTTCGATGTCCGTATGCAGACAAGGGCCACAGGATGGCTCTGTGTCTCTCTTGCTCCACCTTTGCTGCAGTGAGCTCTTGTGCTGGGCTCAACAATGGAGCCCCCACTCAGCAGGGATCCACTGACAAGAGCGCCCCCTGGAGTTGCTCTCATCTTCCCCTTTGCAACCTTCTTGTTTGCTTACCTCTCACACTGGCCCAGACAATGTGGTAGGGAGGAGGAGGAGGAGGAGATGTCATGGGCAACATGCTTCCTTGCTCTTTGCCTGCCAAGCCAGCAAGAGATAAGCAGGAGCAGCTGGTGACACTGAGAGCAAGAAGAGAGTCTCGCTGAGGGAGGGGAGCCATGGAGGGTGCCTTGCCCAATGGCTCTCCAAAACCTGGAGCTGACACAGGCTAGGCCAGAGTACAAATGAATCCAGCCTAGTATTTGTGGTGGCGCTGCTTTCCTTGGGATCTGAAGAGTGAGCCTTTCTTGCTTTACAGAGTGAAGAGGGAATGGTGGGACCAGATCCCAAGCCCAGCCAAGAGCAAGATGGTCAAGATGACTACCACGACAAGAGTGGTAAGAGACCAATGGGGTGGTTCCCTCTTGGGTGGCCCCTGCCCAGGCCCTGACACTTTGAATGCCGCTGCAGCCTAAGACCACTTTATGCCTCTTTCAGTTTTCAGTTGTACAGAAGAACGATGGCAAGGCCGTTTTCCAAGACAGACGCAAACTGTACGTATGTCAAAGAGCAGTTTTCTCATTCACACTGTAAAAATGTCTAGGACTATTTTTTGTTCATATCATGTCCGTGGTGGTTTGCACTGTAATAGAAGCAACCACTCCTGAAGATGGTTCCCTGACCTGAGGAACTTACAGTGTTAAATTAGGCAGACAAGGGGGATTCGAGAGCATACAAAGGATGGATATAATTGGAAGCCACTCCCACTGCTTCGAGCTTTGTTTCATGTCTCTCTTTCACGAATGTGCAAAATAATAACTAGGCTTTTTTCCTCTTTAAAATGGAAACTACAGGGAATCTCAGAGCAAACTTCATGTTGCTCCCTCTAGCCAAACTACGAGGGAAAAGGATCCTGACAACAACTCTGGAGGGAAGCCAGAAGTGTTAATACCTGAGGTTGCTTTGGTTGAAAGCCCTCTGATTATATGCAGCAGTAGATCAGATGTCAAACCTCAGACCTCCGAAGGGGGAGAGGCTGATCCGATCCCTCATGAAGATGCTATGGCAAACCTCTTCGGAGACCTTCTGAGTGGGGACTGGAGCACAGGTGACCCTGGAATCCACGGGCCTCCTGCCAAGGAAGAGGCACCAGAGCACGTCCCGGCTGCTCTTTGCTTCCCTCGAGAAGTGTCTTTGGACAAGCACAACCGTCGAGCAGCTGGCGGGGATCTGGAGACATCTTCTGAATCTGGCTACCAGAGCTCCAGCACAGAGCCTGCTGCTTCTCCCCAGCCAGTGAGTCGTACGCCTGAGCAGCAGCCTGGGGACAGCCGTTCCTCTTCTGAAGCTCAGCCCAGGCTGTTACCTCAGCAGTTAACAAATACCCCAACAGGCACTGTGACTCTTGGCAGCATCCCTCCGTGGGCAGAGGGCCAGGATAGCAGTGGCAGCATGGCCACATCCTGCCCTTCTGGCTACAAGTGTTTCAGCAGCTTAGCATCGGAGGCTGTAACTAGTTTCAGCCCAGTTTGGGAGCCCTGGCCTTTTGCTCCTCAGGTAGATGAAATCCTGCCACATGGCAACAATGAAAGGCCCTGCCTGGACCCTAGGATCAGTGGTCTGCAACCTGATTTCCCAGGAGCCCAAGGCTCAGGAGCAGCAGCAGCAGCAGCTCTGGTTTTACTATCAGAGCAAGAAGCAAGCCCAGAAGAGACCTCTCAGGATGTCCCTGGAAAACCAGTTCACATTTCTTGCCCAACTGCATCTCTCTCATCTGGGTACCAATCCTTCAGCTCTGCTCTTCAAAACAGCACAGCACCCCAAGATCACTGCAATCTAGACCTGGAGTCCCCATATAAGCCTTTACTCAGTGTGTTAAGGAACAGCTCCACAGAAACCCCTGAAGGCATAACTCCCGCTTGGCTCTAGCCTGGGGACGCAGGCAGTAGGGAGTCTGG
Source organism: Anniella stebbinsi (assembly GCA_029215795.1). Taxonomy (NCBI): domain Eukaryota; kingdom Metazoa; phylum Chordata; class Lepidosauria; order Squamata; family Anniellidae; genus Anniella; species Anniella stebbinsi. The sequence continues at coordinate 44,819,530 of JARDYH010000007.1, read as the reverse complement.
CCTGGCGAACGACTGGCACTCAGCCTCAGCAAGGGAGGGGATTCTACTGCTGAACACTTAGGGAAAAAAGAAAGGGCAGATGTGCCAGGGGACCATGGGCTTTTGTGTGCCTGGAGCATTTGAGTAAGCCACCCTCCCTTCCGCAGCCTGCATCAGGCTGCAGACCTGCTACAGCAAGGATACTTGCTGCTGTTTCATGTTCAGTTAGCACAGCAGAGCACTAGGTAACGTACCAAAGAACTTAGGCCCAATCTCTTCCCGGAAAGGTGATGGCACAAGGCTGAAGAGAATGACCTTGGCTCTGGGAGTGGCCAGTACACATATGTACACACCTTGAGGTGATGCATTAAGAGGAGGGCAGATGTTACTGCCTTTATGCAAATCTATGGTGCAATCACACTTGAAATACTCTGTACAATTTTGGTCACTACACCTAGAAAAATATATTGTAGAGATGGAAAAAGTGCAGAAAAAGGTAACTAAAATTATCAAGGGGCTGGAGCATCTCCCCTATGAGGGACAGTTACAACAGCTGAGCTTTTTTAACTTGGAAAAAAGGAGGTGTACAAAATTATGTGTGGTGTGGAGAATGTGAATAGAGAGACATTTTTCTCCCATAATACTAGAAACCAATAGTGGGAGATTCAGGACAATAAAAGGAAGCATTTCTTCACACTGCACATAGTTAAACTATAGAATTCACTACCACAAGATGTAGTGATGGCCACCAATTTGGATGGCTTTGGAAGGGGGTTGGATAAATTCCTGGAGGAGGAGAAAGCTCTCCATGGCTACTAGTTGTGATGACTGTGCTACCTCCAGTGTCAGAGGCAGTAAGCCTGTATATACCAGTTGCTGGGGAACATGGGTGGGAGGGTGCTGTTGCACCATGTCCTGCTTGTGGGTCCGTCGACAACTGATTGGCCACTGTGTGAACAGAATGCTGGACTGACCCGGCATCAGGGCTCTTATGAGGGCAGATGAAGCGGGAACGGAGCGTGGTTGGCTGCCTGTTGCAATTGTGTTTCAGCTGTTCTTGCTGCCAATCCAGTGGACTAGGAGTCTACCTCTGTTTTCTGCCTGGCCAGTGCAGAGGAGCACCTTCTGTTCCTTGCTGCAGGCCAGGCTGGTTCATGCCTCTATATCATCCTCGATGAGGGCCCTATCTAGAGCTGCTCATACAGATGGGGTCAAGGAGGCCTTAACTCACATCCAACTGGAGCAGGATCTGTTTCGTGGTCTTTGTGACTCTCCATTGATGTCCTTGGATCTGCCTTCCTGTGTCGTGCTGGAGGAGGGGATGGAGGCTTGGATGAAGATTCTTTCAGTACCTGTTTTAGGGGACAGGTGCAGGGAAGGCACGTGCCTGGAGGCTCTTGTGGCCAATGTCAGGGATCAGCATTGTGTCACTATGGCCCAGGCCAAGATCAGCACCAGTCTGACAAGCAGGAAGAGCTGCAGCTGCTGCCCCCTGGAGAGGATTGGGTCCTCGCCAGAGCAGCTCCTCCCCATGTGCTGAAGCAGGTGGGCCTGTCAGTCACCTCCACTCGGTATCACCTCCTCCTGGCTGCCACACCCCTCCAGCCTGGTGCTTTGAATGCCAACTCCTAGAATTCCTGACCATTAGCCGTGCTGGCTGGAGCTGATGGAACCTGAAGTCCAACACATTTGGAAGGGACCAGGTTGGGGAAGGCCAGAACATGCTGTCCACTCACTCCTAAGAGTCCTGCAAGCAGCTGATGATCTAAGGAGCTGCAGCCACCACCCAAAACAGGCGAGCCTGGGGGCAGACACTGGGCCAGTGTGCCCCAAGAGCAGCTAGGAACAGCCCCACAGCCAGGAGGGACACATGGTCTGGGAGGGGGGCAGGAAGAGCTGTTGCCACTCACCTGTAAGGCAGCTGGATTGGGGCACCTTGCCAGCTCCTGCCAAGCCTGGAGCTGGCCCTGCTCATGTCTCCCTCTGTGCATTGCTGATTGGTCGAAAAACGTTACCCTTCATTTTAGCATTAAAGATTTTTATCCAAATAATCAGGCTCTATGGCACTTATTCAACTCATAAACAGTAGCATCTGAATGGTGCTTCCGAATGAGAAGGCAAGAGGAGAGGGAACAACCTGTAGCTCACATGTAGAAGTTCTTCTTCGTGGTCTCTGTGCATCACACATATGGGCTCTGCGCCTGCATGGAGCCTGTCTCGGAAACTTCTATAGCTAAGGCAAACGTTTTTGGCGGGAACCCCTCCCCCACTGTCTACTGACTCCATGTTACTCCATGTTACTGACTCCACAGTTACAGGTAAGCAACCTGCATGTCTTGGCTTTCCCTAGTAGGAAGGAACAGAGAGAGAGAGAGAGAGGCTTTGCAGTCACCAGGGCAGGATCTACACTACTGCTTTATAACGGTTTTGACAACTGTTCGGGCGCAGGAAAATATTACATAAACCACTTTCAAAGTGTTATATCTTGCTTGGTGTAGATCTTGCCCAGGAAGGGAAGAGCTGGCAAGACCGGATGGGCTTCTTGTGCAAAGCAGCTTCCTGTCAATCTAGGAATTGTGGGTTGAGGTGGAGGAGGAGAAACAGCTGCCTGATCAGGTTAGTCTCTAGATGCAGAGGGAGCAAACTGTGGACCAAATGGGGCCTCTCTTCCTTGAACCTCACCCCCTCAAACACACAATACTAAGTTTCCAGAAGTTCTTCTTCGTGGTCTCTGTGCATCACACATATGGGCTTGCGCTGGCGTCGAGCCCCCTTTCGGGAAACTTCCATAGCTAGCCTAGCGTTTTTGGCGGGAACCCCTCCCCCCACCATCTCATCGCGCATGCTCCGGGTTCCCGCCTACCTCAGTTCTTCTTCGACCGCTGGTGATATAGCCTCGCGGGAGACTTCCTCAGATCTTGATCGTCGTATATCCTGAAAAAGATAAGAAAATAGTTATTAGTCGATTAGTTAGCTTAGCGTAAGTAGTTCCTGTTAGTTTAAAATAAAAAAAAAATAATAAAAAAAAAAAAGTTATAGCATAGTTAGTGTAGTTTTAAAATCTTGTTAGGCGCCTGCTGCTATTATGGCGCAGGCAGCCCTTTTCAAACACTGCCTAAAGTGCAAGGCAAAGTTGACCCTTACAGACGGGCACTCCCTTTGCTTGTTATGTTTGGGCGAAGGCCACGTTGTGGAGACCTGCTCCCATTGTATGGCGTTTTCCCGCCAAACTCGCCGGATTCGAGCGGACAGGCTACGAAGTCTGCTTTGGAGCAGCGCTCTTTCTGCCGTCGATAGACAGAAGGAGTTGCCCAGGTCATCTCATGACACGTCGTCAGACACTTTATCTGGGGAGCGCAGGCGGCCGCCACTAAGTCGCTCGGACCCAGCTTCGCCCGGCTCCGCTTCTCTGTCTGCAGCGGTTCAGGGGCTTCGGGGTCTGGAACCGCTAGCGGTAACCCAACCCCTACAAAAAGGCTCAAAATCTCATCTTCCGAAGACGAGCAAACATAAGGGAAAATCATCAAAGTCTTCGGCATCGAAACCGTCGACGACTGCGCCATCGACGTCGAAGAGGCCGGCTTCGGGGTCACCCTCGACATCGAAGCCGAAGAAAAGAAAACCTTCGACATCGGCGTCGGAGCAGCAACCGCGTCCCTCGACGCCGAGAGACATTCGACCGGCACCGATGCCGTCCCCACAACTATTGAGGCTTTCGACGCCGCAACCTGCTCGACCGGCATCGACCCCGGTACCGCCGTCTTCGACGCCGACACCGACAGACACTCGGCGTGCCTCGACACCGAGAGATAGGGCAACTTCCTTGCCCCCTCGACAGCGTCGTTCGCCCTCGACACCAATAGATGTCGTTTCACAGTTAGACATCTCTGACATCGTAACGCTGGATCAGATCGACTCCGGGGATCAACCTGGCTTCGACACCGAGCACCTCGATACCGAGCGGCCTATTTCGTTGGACTCTGACAATGACCGCGATCTTCCACCCTCGCCTCGATCTCGTACATCGAGAGCCGATGTCGATCGGTCCCACTCGCCATCGCGCTCTAAGTCACAGGATTGGGATGCATATTCCGACTATGCTCGCTCTGCACCCAATCGGCGTACAAAAAAGCAGTACCGCTTTGACCCGTATACGGGAAAACGACTTGCCACCGTCGCAACGAGGGAGCAGATATCCTCTCGTGCATCGCAGCCCTCGTTACCGACACGGAGGGAACCTTCTCCGACATCGATAGAGGACTACGCATCGGATACATCCTCGGCTCCATCACCTCCACCTTCGGCACCATCACCTGCAGACGAGGTAGTACGTTCGGACAGAGTGTCCCCTTCCTTGGAACTAGGGGCATTCTCCGACCAGATGCAACGTATGGCTCAATCACTTGGCCTTGACTTGCAACAACCGAAGGAGCCACTGAAGGATAAAATATATGACGTCATGTATCTGGACCCGACTCCTCAGCCTACACTCCCGGTAGTCCCGACTCTTCTCCAGACCTTACAGGAATCCTGGCCGAATCCAGCTACAGCTGGCCCTACGTCAAAGCGGCTGGATGCACTATACAAAATCCAGGAGGCAGACGCTCCATTTTTATTTACGCATCCCAAGCCAAATTCTATTGTAGTAGAATCATCAGTAGGTCGGACGGGGAAGTCGCATGCTGCACCCACAGACAAAGAGGGCAGGAAGCTGGACTCGGTGGGCAGAAAAGTTTACTCTTCTGCGGCGCTGGGATTCAAGGTAGCTAATTACCAGGCCACCATGGCCCGGTATCAGCTTTTCCTGTGGGACAAGATCTCCACACTCACGGACTATCTGCCAGATGACCAACGCGATCTGGCCAGGGTTTTCCAGGCAGAAGCTGCACGTTTATCTAGGCAGCAACTAGCTACTGCCAATCACCAAACTGATTGCACGGCAAAGGCTATGATGGCTGCTGTTGCCTTACGTCGACATGCGTGGCTTCGGTCATCACATCTACCAGCGGAGACAAAGTCCAGAATCGAAGACCTCCCCTTTGATGGGGAAGGTCTTTTTCACGCTACGACTGACTCTACGATGGATGTCATCCATAAAGCGAAAATAACCGCCAAAAGGATGAGTGTGCCATCACAACAACAACATCAACAGGCTCCGCGACAGCGTCGCTGGTATCGTCCACTCCCGTACCAGCCTCGCCAACAGCAGGAGCGCTCCCAGCGCTACCAACCGCAACAACCACAATCCTCATACCAATCGCGGAAGCCGTCCTCTCGTTTTGCCAAGCAACGTAAGCAGGACTACGGCGCAAAACGACGTCTTTGACTCGGCGACACCGACTGCGAAACTCGACGACCCCTACAACAGGCTACTACCCTTCCTGCCGGCATGGAAACGTATTACTACAGATCGCTGGATCCTGTCAACCATAACCGAAGGGTATCGCATCGAGTTTACAGCTCATCCCCCTCTGGGTATGGTGCGACACACCCAGCCGTCTGTAGCTCTTCTCCAAGAAATTTCCACCCTCTTGGAAAAAGGAGCGATTACTGTAGTCCCCAAAAAAAATGAAAAAAGCGGGTTTTTACTCGCGTTATTTCACGGTTCCAAAAAAAGACGGAGGCCTCCGGCCAATTATGGACCTCAGACGCCTAAACAAATTTATACAACAAAAGAAGTTTCGCATGATCACCCTGGCGCAAATACTACCCCTGATAAAACGGAACAGGTGGTTCACATCCGTAGACCTCAAAGACGCCTACTTTCACATACCGATACATCGGGAGCATCGAAAGTTCCTACGCTTCAGCGTGGGAGGTCGGGCTTTTCAATTCACGGTTCTCCCTTTTGGACTACGAACGGCGCCACGTGTATTTACAAAGTGTATGGCGGCAGTATGCGCCTATCTCAGATCGCGAAATATCGAAATATACCCTTACCTCGACGATTGGCTGATCGTGTCGACTTCCCACTCTCAGGCTCTCGACGACGTTCGCAGTGTCACGTCCTGCCTAGCCGATCTCGGCCTACAAGTAAATACAAGAAAGTCAATTTTTCAACCAACAAGACAGATTCAATTTATAGGAGTGTCGCTAGACTCCGTGTTGGGTCGAGCTTTTCTCCCTGTAGAACGCAGACAAAAAATTCAAGCACTTGCAACCCGTCTCCGCCACAAGCGAAAAACGTCAGCGTTTGCAGTACTCAGGTTACTGGGACTAATGGCTTCCTCAGTATTTGTCGTCAGGTGGGCACGATTACACATGCGCCCTCTTCAACAAGTGCTCCTCCGTTCCTACTACCCAGAGCTAAACCCTCACAGCACAATACTTACTCTTCCGCCGAATGTCATTCCGTCTCTCGAATGGTGGTCCGTCATGGCGCATCTCTCGCAGGGTCTCCCCTTCCATCAACGGGAGCCCACTCGCATTCTCACAACAGATGCCTCCCTAGAAGGATGGGGAGCTCACGTCGAAGATCTAAAAATGCAAGGAAAATGGTCTCGAGCGCAGAAGACCCTTCACATCAATATTCTCGAACTCCTAGCAGTAAGACGAGCCCTCCATGCGTTCCTACCTCGGCTACGGGGGCATCACGTTCAGGTACTGTCCGACAATACCACTGTCGTTTGGTATATAAACAAGGAGGGAGGGACACGCTCCTCCCGCCTCCTAAACCTAACGCTACGCATCTTCCATTGGGCAATGCGCAACCACATCTGTCTCTCCGCACTCCACATTGCCGGGACCGACAATGGAGTAGCAGATACCCTGAGTCGGGAATTCTCCGACACCCACGAATGGGAGTTAGACAGAGATGTTCTCGCGATCCTCTTCGAGAAGTGGGGCATTCCCAACGTGGACCTGTTTGCGACCTTTGCAAATGCAGCCTGCCGAAATTACTGCTCTCGGGCAGGAATTGGACCTGCATCGCTCGGAGATGCATTCCAGTGGGACTGGTCCAGAGACTTCCTATATATTTTTCCGCCATTCCCACTGATAGCCCGGACAATAGCCAGAGCCAGCAGGTTCATGGTGAATGCCATTCTAGTAACGCCATGGTGGCCACGACAGCCGTGGTTCACCCCGCTATGCCGCATGGCGCAACACCAGTTCTGGCACCTCCCGAAGCCACAGAACTTGCTGTCCAAAAACAACGGCATGATCCTGCACCCCGACCTACAGTCTCTGAAGCTCACGGCGTGGAGAATTCGACCAACTGGCAATCACTCACGCTACCACCAGAATTGAAGGCCATATTTGAGGCTTCTATAAAACCGTCCACTCGGCAATCGTATGCGAGAAAATGGAACCGGTATCAGGCCTTTGCTGAGCAGAAGGGCTTTAGCCCTTCCACGGGACCCATTTCTGGGGTCATTGATTTCATGTACTCTTTACATTCAACGGGACTAAAGTCGTCGTCGCTCAGGGTGTATCTGGCAGCTATCTCCAGATTCCATGATAAGATTGATGGTTTTTCTATTTTTACGCACCCCATCACCAGGACATTCTTGAAAGGCCTTAAGAATTTGTTCCCTCCGCTACGTTCCATTACACCTCAATGGAGCTTGTCCTTGGTCTTAACTGCTCTCACAGGAAAACCCTTTGAACCTATGGCCACGGTTAACCTCCGTTTACTAACTCTAAAGACCGTGTTCCTCGTTGCTATCACGTCGGCTAGACGTGCGTCGGAGCTAGCCGCCTTAATGGCTCACCCGCCTTACACTCAATTTTTTCCAGATAAGGTAGTTCTACGGCCGGGACCTTCATTTGTTCCCAAAGTTTGCTCCCTGTTCCACGTTAACCAGGATATTGTTCTACCTACTTTCTTTAAGACACCTGCAGACCCTCTCTGTTCTACGTTACACACCCTAGATGTTAGAAGGGCGTTAGCTTTTTATAAGGACAGATCACAATAGTTCCGTAAGACCGATAAACTGTTTGTTTGTTACGGAGGCAGAACAAAAGGACTAGCGGTTTCAGCACAACGTCTTTCCCATTGGATTGTGGACACTATCGTTCTCGCCTACCAGGTGCTACGAAAGGTTCCACCAACCGCATTCACAGCGCATTCCACAAGGGGACAGGCCACCTCTGCTGCTCTTTCGCACGGGTCCTCGATTCCGGACATCTGTAGAGCGGCGACATGGTCAAATGCTTCTACGTTCGTGAGGCATTACAGACTGGATACGAGGGCGGTCAAGGACGCTTCCTTCGGGAGGGCTGTCCTCTCGTCCATCTGCCATTGACTTCCAGCGTGCACACCCTCCTCCGGTAAGTACTGCTGATTACTCGCCCATATGTGTGATGCACAGAGACCACGAAGAAGAAATGCAGGTTGCTTACCTGTAACTGTAGTTCTTCGAGTGGTCATCTGTGCAGTCACACAACCCACCCACCATCCCCTCTCTGCAACGCTGTTGTCTGCAGAAGGTTCTCGGGTCGCTATGCTCCAGTAGATATACACTACCTGAGTTGCGAGGCCATTGCGGTCTCAGGGAACTGAGGTAGGCGGGAACCCGGAGCATGCGCGATGAGATGGTGGGGGGAGGGGTTCCCGCCAAAAACGCTAGGCTAGCTATGGAAGTTTCCCGAAAGGGGGCTCGACGCCAGCGCAAGCCCATATGTGTGACTGCACAGATGACCACTCGAAGAACTACAGTTACAGGTAAGCAACCTGCATTTTTTTTCATTTTTTTCCAGCATGGAGGTGCTGCGGTTGGAAAGCAAAGGGTTAATATGTCACTGGTTATTTTGAAGATATTCATGAAGCCAAGTTACTGTGCAGATGGGGAATATCTTTGTGGGGAGTGACCCTACCCACTTCAAACCTGCTGTCCCCAGTAGGCGGGAATATGACTCTCAGACTAAAAAATGTCCCCTCTCCTGCTGTAGATTGTGGGCTACTGGGGGGGAAAGCAGGCTATTCCTCATAAGAGCTCTTAGCTGCTGAACCAAGAAAGTTGAGTGGTTTATGGTTTGCAAAGTTTCGACTACACAATGCCTCTGATTAGAATGTACAGGCAGGGCAGCCCTCGCCTCTGCCCCCCCATATCTACTCCCCAGTGTAATCTGTTTTAGCTGCCAGAGTAAACAGGTGGCCCTTCTTTTCTGCAGTTCAAGGAGTGGGCATTCTCTGGGCATGTGTGGCAGGGAAGGGAGGGCACAGTTCCAACAGGTGCCAAGAAGGCATGGTGCCACTACTGAAGGGCAAGGCCTGGCCATTTCAGAGGAGGGGGCAGCTCTTGCTGAGCTTGACTGTCTATGTGGGAGGCGGGGGCGGGCTGTGTTTCTGAACTGGGTGCAGAGACTCTGAATCCTTATGTGCCGTGTGGCTCACATGATTCGCTTCTGCTCTCACCACTCAACAGTTTGCTTATGTGTTCTGGCAAGTTTTACTCACCCATTGCTGGGAAATCCCCAGGGCTGGATGATTCTGAGTCCCTGCTTCACTCTTGAGTGGAGGCAACGGAGCTAAAGGGCAGAGGCCTCCAGAATTATGTGAACTCGTGGCCTGACTTCCTCTGTGCTGAGTTCTCATGTTCTTAAACTTGGATGAACCCCAGAATGCTAAGGGGTCCTCATTCCCCTACATTTCAACCTTGTCTACATTAAGCCCAAAACCTGCATCTCTACCAGGGCTTTCTGCTCTCTGTTCCTTTGCTGGATTACGATGGGCTTCTTTACATGGTGACACATGGTTTGAATCGAGGGATGGAGGGAGCCCCTCTCTGCCCCCTGCACCCCAAATGTAGATGAGCAAGCTAGAAGCTCTGTCCAAGCCATTGCATAACTCTCTCAGATATTGGCGTGGGGAGGCAAAAGCAGCTGACCCGGCAGGTAGGCAACTGATTGATTGCTCTCACTTGTCGTGGATGCACTGACTCTGCGTGGCTTGGGCTTGTTCCAGGGTGGGCCGAGCTGTCAGAGCTGCTATAAAGTCCCCACACCTGCAATCAAGAAATATGCTCAAGCATTTACATGGGGGACATGTCCTTCCTCAGCAAGTTCATAGTGCATTATAGTGTTATGCTAGCATTATGCACTGCCAATATGGCACCATTAATTTTTATTACTTTATCGTGGGATAAAGTAATAAAAGTGGGATAAAGGGAGGAAAGTATGGGTGACGTCCTGGAGGTTGATGACAATGTGTAATGGACCCACAAACTTCTGCAGGTGACCAATCACAAACATGCAATAATTGCTGATGTAGAGAAGCCCTTCGCCTTGGTGCCCCTTTGGACATGATTGGAAGGGGGTTGGTACCCTCTTGAGTGTGATCTTCAGTCTAAAAAAAGTGCAAGTGGCCAAGTATGGAGGGTATGCCTTCTTCATGCTTGGCTCAGCCAGGATACCTGAAAGAAGATCTTAGTCTCTTAATTGGCTTGGGTAACTGGGCTGTGCATGGTTGAGGACATTGCATACCTCAGCATTTGTGGAAACCCCTGAGCTGCTTCCGAGAAGAGAACTTTACCACAGGAAGCTTGTTTTGTGCGAAGCTGGAAGGTGACAAATGAAGCCTCCTTGCAGCCATCTGTGGGCTGGCTGCAATATGGGCATTCAGCATCAGAAAACTCTTTCATACTCCCTTTTCAGCAGCATCCTTACTGCTCCGGATCCTCTGGGTAGGTCAGCTGTGGTGCCTCTCCTTCCCTCCTCAGTTGCACAACAGAGGGGGATGAGAAGGGTAGAACCATCCTACCCATGCAGGAAGCTCTTCTCTTGGGCCTGGGGATGCTTTGCAGTAGCATTTCAGTTCTGTTGACTTTCTCGCCATCCCAATTTGAGGATGAATAATAACACAAGCATGTAGTTCAAAAACAAAAAGAAACAACTTAATTGGAAGACCATTCTTGCATTTCTAAGAGAGGCACAGCAATTCTGGGGAGAGGAGCTGACCCAAATCCAGTATTGGTTAGGATAACAACACTTCTGATGGAAGGGACTTTGGTTACGGGTAAAATAGCTATAAATGGCACAGAAGATATTACCACCTTCAGTTTCCTGCACTGGCTACTGGCGCTGTAGCCACCATTTTACCTGCAGCTTGCAGAATAAATCCATAGCAGGGTTTGTATCAGATGCAAGACAGCATATAGTAGCTCAACGGAGGGCAGCCAATCTCGATGTGAGCGAGTCCCACAGGTAGGGTGACCAGATAAAATCCAGGTCAGGGCTCCTGTAACTTTAACAGTTGTAGAGAAAAGGGAATTTCAGCCAGTGTCATTTGTATGCAATTAGTTCCTGGTGAAATTCCCTCTTCATCACAACAGTTAAAGGTGCAGGCACTATACTGAAGTGACCATATACAAAAGAAGGCAGGGCCCCTGCAACTTTAACTGGTGTGATGAAGAGGGAATTTCACCAGGAACTAATTGCATACAAATGACACTGGCTGAAATTCCCTTTTCTCTACAACTGTTAAAGTTACATGAGCCCTGACCTGGATTTTATCTGGTCACCCTACCCACAGGTCCGACCTGTGTGTGGTGGTTTTTCTAAAGCCATAGACCCAGGAGCTACTGAGCATGGAGGGGAGAGGAGCTTGCTTTGGATTCGTTGCCCCCTCCTGTCCTTGCCACATCCTTCTGCCTGTGCAGAAACTGACGTCAGGCCTGTGTGTTGCCTGCACTCGAGCAGAGAGCGGAGTCTGGTTATGACTCATTGAGGGCTTCATTATCTTCAGGAAGTGCAGTCACAGAAGCTGAGCAAGAACCTGCTGGATGCAATGGTCATCTGAGAGGACAAAGATACTGGTAATGCCGTCGGGGAGGAGGGTGGATGGGTGGGCAGGGGCCCTCCTGTGTCCATGGCCTCTCCTTGGACACAGTATATTCTGGGGAGAGATACCAAGCATGCAGCTGAAAGGCTGACCATACCCTGCCTTGGTTCTTCTGAAGGGAAGAGCTGTGGGCACAAGGCATCTTGATGTCCCCTGGCCACGCTTGTTGGCAGTGGGGGTGCTATTAGGTAGGGTGACCATATGAAAAGGAGGACAGGGCTCCTGTATCTTTAACAGTTGCAAAGGACAGGGAATTTCAGCAGGTGTGGTTTGTATGCATACATAACCTGGTGAAATTCCCTCTTCATCACAACAGTTAAAGCTGCAGGAGCCCTGTCTCTTGACCATGTACAAAAGAGGGCAGGGCTTCTGCAGCTTTAACTTTGTGATGAAGAGGGAATTTCCCCAGGTTCTGCATATATACAAATGACACCTGCTGAAATTCCCTTTTCTATGAAACTGTTAAAGATACAGGAGCCCTGTCCTCCTTTTCATATGGTCAGCCTATATTAGGACCTGGTCTGGATTGGGCCAGCTCTACAGACAGGCATCATTAGAAGCGGCTCCCATGTTGAGCTGGTGGCTTGACTTTCTTTAGTGTGTGTGCGTGTGTGTGTGTGAACAGAAAAGTTTAGAATATTACTGTTTTAGCCAATGAACCAAACAAAACATGATGTGTGAAAGTTCTGTGAATAGGGTCTTCTGCAGATTTTAAAGAATCTAATAGCAGATGGGAGAGATTCGGGTCACTGAGGGAGTTGAGGTTTAATTCTTCCTCCCATTGTGTTTCTGATGCCCCATATAGTCTTCTCTCTTACCTTTATTTTATTTTATTTTATTGCCAGTATTAACTTTTCCTATATCTAGCAATAAACTCACCCAGCCACTGCTACTGAATTTAGTACTCGGTATCCAGAAATGACTCAGGCAACGTTTCTAAGAAAGGCAGAGGACTGTTGTAAATCCTATTGAGATAAATGGGTCTTACTTCTTAGTAAGTATGTTTGGGGTCGCAGCTTTAAAAATGTATTACTTGGGGATAATGGTAAAACGTGGTGGGTGGTATCTTGGCAACTTGCTATTAAAAAATGACTCAGGCAAAGTTTCTATGAAAGGCAAAGTTGTCAAGGTACCACCCACCAGATTTTACCATTATCCCCAAGCAATACATTTTTAAAGCTGTGATCCTAAACATACTTACTAGGAAGTAAGCCCCCATTTATCTTAATGTGAATTACTTTTGAATAAAATATGTTTAGGATTCCCTGCAACATATGAAATAGGAGAGGTATCTGACATCCCACAGTTTCAGGGTGAGTCTATAAAAACACCAGTTTTTCTAGACAAATTATTTATATTTTAATAACAAAATAATTTAAATTTTGTAATATCCACATGGTGTCAAATCTAAATCTTCAGATAATTTAGCCCTGTAGCCTGTTCCTACTTGGCCAAATCTGGCACACCAAAGTCTCCTTCCAGCACTAGAGACAACATCATATTCCTTGGTTTTGTGAGGTTTAAATTATTATATTTGGATGCAAAGTTCCAATGCCAGTTTCTGCCCTGTATGCAAATATTTGTAAATTTAGAAATCTTGTGAAAGTCTTCATTTTTATCCTAAGTAGCCTTTTAAAGTAATAAAACCACAACAACCTACTACCAAAAAAGGCAGAGATTATGTAAAATGGACAGCTATACCACTCCGCTTCATAGATCTGGCCCCAAAAAGAACACCACCTCCATGGGGAGGACATTCCATAATTGGAAGGCTTTCTCCCTTGTTGCCACACAGTGTACCCAGGTACTTGAAATAGAACAGGCTCCCCTGAAGATCTTAAGGCACTTGCAGGCTAATCTAGGGGTGGGACTTCTTCAGATATTTGTGGACCCAAGTCTTTTAAGCTTTACAAGTAAGCATCAGCACCTTGAATTTGACTCGGAAGCGAATAAGCAGCTAAAGAAAATCTTTTAGAAGTGGTGTAATAGGACTTCATCTCTCCGCACTGGTAACTGTCCTAGACACCACATTCTGAAGCTTCTGAGTCCTATTCAAGGGCAGCCCACATACAACACATTGCAGTAATACAATTGAGGCTAGGCAATCTCTGTATGGGATAGATGAGTGTGAGAGCTAGTGTAGTGTAGTGTTGGACTTTGACTCAAGAGACCTGGGTTCAAGTCACTGAGTGACTTTGTCTGGTCCCTGACTTTCAGCCTAATCTACCTCACAATGTTGATGGGAAGATAAAATGGAGAGGAGGATCATTTGCATCAGCTTGAACTCTTTGGAGGAAAAGACGGGATATAAATGTAAAGAACAAACAAACATACAAATAAATAAAGCTTGTAGCTGGTGAACCAGACAAAGCTGAAAAAAGGCACTCCTGACTAGGGGTGTGCACGGACCCCCCGGATCGGATCGGGACCCGGATCGGGACCTCCAATTTTGTCCCGGACCGGTTCGGACAAAATCGGAGGCCCCCCGGACCGGATCGAGTCCGATCCCGACCCAAAAATCGTACATTTTTGGATCGGCCGCCATTTTTTTCCCCATAGACTTGCATTGCAATGCAAGTCTATGAGGAAAAAATGGCGGCGGGTGGGTAAGGGGGGGCCTAACTCCCTCCCCCCCCCCGGGGCCGTCCGCTGTGGACGGCCCCGGCAGGTAAACCCCCTCCCCCGCGCTCCCTACCCCCCCTGGGGCCGCCCGCTTCCATCCGCTGGCGCCCGCGGGCGCCAGCGGATAGAAGCGGACGGCTCCGGGGGGGGGGTAAGCCCCCTTCCCCGCCACTGCTTACCTTCTCGGCCCGTCCGGCGCCGGCGGCTACTACCAGCGGGCTCCGCGGCCTACTCTCGAGTAGCGCGCCGGGTGATGACATCACCCGGCGCGCCATCCTAGAGCAGGCCGCGGAGCCTGCTGGGAGTAGTAGGCGCCGGCGCCGGACGGGAGCCGCCGGGCCGGGCAGGTAAGGGCCCCCCTCCCCCCTCCCCCCTCCGCGCGCCCCCTCCTCCCCTCCACGCACCCCCTCCTTACCTTTCCGGCCCGGCGGCTCCCGTCCGGCGCCGGCGCCTACTACTTCCAGCAGGCTCCGCGGCCTGCTCTCGAGTAGCGCGCCGGGTGATGACATCACCCGGCGCGCCATCCTAGAGCAGGCCGCGGAGCCTGCTGGGAGTAGTAGGCGCCGGCGCCGGACGGGAGCCGCCGGGCCGGAAAGGTAAGGGCCCCCCTCCCCCCTCCGCGCGCCCCCTCCTCCCCTCCACGCACCCCCTCCTTACCTTTCCGGCCCGGCAGCTCCCGTCCGGCGCCGGCGCCTACTACTTCCAGCAGGCTCCGCGGCCTGCTCTCGAGTAGCGCGCCGGGTGATGACATCACCCGGCGCGCCATCCTAGAGCAGGCCGCGGAGCCTGCTGGGAGTAGTAGGCGCCGGCGCCGGACGGGAGCCGCCGGGCCGGAAAGGTAAGGGCCCCCCTCCCCCCTCCCCCCTCCGCGCGCCCCCTCCTCCCCTCCACGCACCCCCTCCTTACCTTTCCGGCCCGGCGGCTCCCGTCCGGCGCCGGCGCCTACTACTTCCAGCAGGCTCCGCGGCCTGCTCTAGAGTAGCGCGCCGGGTGATGACATCACCCGGCGCGCCATCCTAGAGCAGGCCGCGGAGCCTGCTGGGAGTAGTAGGCGCCGGCGCCGGACGGGAGCCGCCGGGCCGGAAAGGTAAGGGCCCCCCTCCCCCCTCCGCGCGCCCCCTCCTCCCCTCCACGCACCCCCTCCTTACCTTTCCGGCCCGGCGGCTCCCGTCCGGCGCCGGCGCCTACTACTTCCAGCAGGCTCCGCGGCCTGCTCTAGAGTAGCGCGCCGGGTGATGACATCACCCGGCGCGCCACCCTAGAGCAGGCCGCGGAGCCTGCTAGTAGTAGTAGGCGCCGGCGCCGGACGGGAGCCACCGGGCCGAGAAGGTAAGTGCCCCCCTCCTCCCCCCCCCCGCTGTCCACTTTCATCGGCGGGCGCCCGCTGGCGCCCGCCAATGGAAGCGGCGGTGGGCGCCAGTGGGCGCCCGCCGATCCGCCGAACCGGTTCGGAGCTTTTTCGGACCGGTTCGGATTGGATCGGCCGATCCAGCTGCGGGATCGGAAATCGGATAATTTATCCGATTTCCCACTGGACCGGACTCGGATCGTGGATCGGGTCCGATCCAGTGCACATCCCTACTCCTGACCACTGAGGCCACCTGGATCTCAAGTGACAAGCTGGGATCAAGGAGTGCCCTTAAGCAATGCACTCTTTCAGGGGGAATACCAGTTACAATCTTGGCCTCAGAACTAGTGGACAGTTCTGAGTCATCTTCAAGGGCAGCCCACATATAACAGATTGCAGTAATCCATTTGGAGAATATTCTTCATAACATCTGATATCCTAAGAACAATATGTGAAAAACCACCTTCATTCTCATGGCTACTGTGGAGAACTAAAATATGGAGCAGATCGTATGATGTACTTAATTCTGACCAGTGGTGCTTCCCAGGTCTCAGGGAGTTACTTCTTTTATTTCAAAGAGAAAAGGAACATAGATTATGCATACAAACACGCACTAATTATGGAAATCCTGTATCATAAAAGAAAGATTACATCCACCAACATACAACAGTATACGCGTTCATACAACAGTATTAAAATACAAGAGTATTATAACACAACTAGAGCTGTGAACAGATCCGGATCCAGATCCCGAATCTGGAGCAGATTGGGCCGATCTGCACTTCCCGGATCCGGTTCCGAACCAGGTTGGGGGAGGTCCAGATTGTTCCGGAGAGGATCGGGCCCATTCCTAGAGATGTGAAGGCCCGGGAAAAAACCAGAAAAATCAGGGGAAATGTTTTTTTCCTTTTTTTTTTTAATTTATGTGTTTTTTTCCCGAAAAAAACCAGGAAAAAAATCAGAAATTTTCAGGGAAAAAAGGAAAAAACAGGGGGGGGGGGGGTTCTGGTTTTTTTCTAGGCCTTCACATCTCTACCCATTCCAGATCGATTTGGATCGATCTGGAGATCCGGGCCCATTGGCCTTCCAGATCCCTGGGTGCCGGCTGCATAGCTGGCACCCAGGGACCTGCAAGATCGGCAGTGAGTCCATTGGACTTACTGCCCTTCCCTTACTCTTCTCCCCACTCATCCGCCACCATCCACTGCTGTCTGCTGTACTGAGAACCAGGCCTCGCGGCCTGGTTTCTCAGTAGAGCAAAGTCGCACCGGGAGAGTGGGGGGAGGGCGGTGAGTTCTTTTCCCCATAGACTTGCAAGTCTATGGGGAAAAGGAGGGTCTCTGGATTGAGATCCGGAGACCCAGATCCGGTTCTGGATCTGGTTCCAAAGGGGATCAGGGGAGGTCCAATCCAGTTCAGATTGGCCCGATCTGGATCGCCCGGATCCAGATCCGGATCAGGGGGCTGCACAGCCTTAAACAGAACAGTATTAATAGGCACAGAGAAATTATAATATATAATATTCCAATTTTCGTAAGAAGAATTGGAAAAGGGAAAAACAAACAACAAAGAATAGGGGGAAAGAATATATTCACTTCAGTGTAATTAAACATGGAAAATCACAATAAACAAAAGAACATGGATGTATATCATCCCTACCCTTGTTCCAAAATGTAATAAATAAGCTTCACCTCTTCACAAACTTGTCTTCATACATCTGATTTTCTATGGCACATTTGTAATAGATCAATGTCATCATTATTGTTGCATTCCGAATCTTATATATAGATATATATAATTCAGTCAGGAGTTCTCAGGGTGGCATGTACATGGTTAACAAAACAAGCTAAGGAAACTGTGCTGGGTTTGGACATCATGACAAGCCACCCTGAAACAGACAAGGGTGACAACCCTTATGCAACCTTGTCCATGGTGTGCAAACCAAGTCAGAGTGGTGGAAGGCTTCAGGTTGTGCTCTGCTATGCTAGAGGTCCCCTACACAAAACCCAAAGAATAGTAAGGGAGACATTGGGCAGCCCAGCCTTGTTCCTCCAGGGAACACACACACACACACACACATTTTAGAGCTAATCTCTTTTAAGCCCCCGAAATAGATTCTGGGGTCCCATGCTGGAATACCCTGTCACAGATGTGCCACCAATAATCTCTTCCACTTCCTGGACGCATCCAGGAGCAAGCCCAGTTCCCCTTTGTGTTGCAGGAAGGTGAGAGAGCCGGGAGCAGCAAGAGGAAGAGGATGCGGTGCCAGGCTCTGCTGCTGCTGCTTTCTCTTCAGCACTGTAAGTCCAGGAACGTCTCTGCGTGGGTCTCTCTGGGCTTTCCTAGGTAGGGCACAGTCTTATTTCCCAGGCACTTCGTGAATCTGTTCCCACAATTCTGGCAGCTCCTGCAGGTCCCAGAGCCAGTGTCCCCAACGAGACCATAATCACATTTGGCTTCACCTACTCTGCCTTTGGCCCTGCCAACATCAGTTCTCCTCAGCACCACATGGCCCTTCAATCTCATGGTAGATGCAGAAGACAGGAGAGGAAACAGCTATAAGTGATGGGCAGCACCAAGTGCAGCTGCCTCATCTTGACAGCCCTAGTGTGGATCCACAGTGGCACTAGGTCATTTCTATGACACAGTGGCCATTGCAGAGCCATCCCAGGGCTTTCCCCTGAAGCTCCGATTTTAACAAGTTGTCAACTTACCCTGATATTTTTCACTTGGAGAGAGGCAACAACGGCATCTGCCATCTGTCGCCTTGCTCCGGAGCTGCAGCAGAAGCGTGCCCCATCTCATGGCGACCCCTGAGTGGTTGCCATCGGCTGGACAGGGGAAGGGGTGGGCCAGAGAGCATCACAGTCAAAGAAAAATGTGTGTGTGTGTGTGTGTGTGTGTGTGTGTGTGTGTGTATATATATATATATATATATATATATATATATACTGTAGCAAGGCGCTGGCACACTGGGACAGGGGGAAGGGGTGAGGCGCGGACTCCCCCCTCTGTGAGTGCTTTCTCTTCGGCAGTGGGGAGGAGGAGGAGGAGGAGGAGGAGGAGGAAAACAACCGAGGGGGAGGAACAGGTCACTAGGGGTGGCAGCAGCCCCTCCTCCTCCAGTAAGGTTTTGAACCCCGCATTTGTGCTCCTTGGGACTACCCAGCAGGAACACAAGTGCAGGATGTGGGGTCTCAAGGCGCCAATGCGACCTTGTATAGACACGGCCCTGGTCGCAGAGGCTTCAGCATCTGGCCAAAGTGTTTTTAAGAGGGGCTCTCAGGCTTCCTTCCCATCCCAGCCCAGTAGAGAAGGCTGAAGATTACTGAAGCTCACCGCTAAAATGGCTGCACCCAAGGTGCAGAGCCAGCTGCAAAATGGTGGCACAGGCAAGGCAGGTCACGGAATGGTTTTCCCCTGGCCATCTGCAACCCTCTCGATTAGGCTGATCTCACCGCCAGCCCCAGCGGATCCTCACACGCCTCCCCCGAAAGCACCTCAAGGAGCCAAACAAACATACCGTGGTAGGGGGAGACCAGATCAGGGGGTCCTTCCACCTTTTAAATAGCTGGGGGGGAGGTTCCAATGACTGTTGGAGCAGAGGAACTGTGGAAGGGGGCTGATCTTTGACCGCAGCGCTAGTTTCCCAATCAGAATTGCCCCCTCCACTTCTGTTATGTTGCTGAGAGGAAACCATAAGTCCAAAAATAAGCCCTCCCTGGACCCTCTGGACCTTTATAACTATAGGCTGGAATCAAATCTTCCATTTTTGGGCAAGGTGATCGAGCAGTTTTGGATGATACAGATTTTCTAGACCCATTTCAAACTGGCTTGAGAACGGGATACAGAGTTGAGACTGCTATGGTCGCCTTAGTGAATGATCTATGCCTGAATATTGACAGGGAGAGTGTGTCCCTGCTGGTACTTCTGGACCTCTCAGCGGCTTTCGATACCATCGACCATGGTATCCTTCTGGAACGCCTGAGGGGATTGGGAATCGGGGGCACTGTGCTTCAGTGGTTCCAGTCCTACCTCTCGGGCAGGTTCCAGATGGTGATGCTTGGGGATAGCTGCTTTTCAAAGAAGGAGCTGCTATGTGGTGTACCACAAGGTGCCATCCTTTCCCCTATGCTGTTTAACATTTATATGAAACCGCTGAGAGAGATCCGGCTATAGGGCGGTATAAAAATGCAATAAATAAATAAATAAATAAATAAATCCAGAGGCATGGGGCGGAGTGCTATCAGTATGCTGATGACACTCAAATATATTTCTCTATGCCTTCGACAACATCGTCAGCTACGGATAGTGTGTCTCCTTTGAATGAATGCTTGGAGGCAGTAATGGGCTGGATTAGGAAAAACAAACTGATGCTGAATCCAGACAAGACGGAGGTGCTCGCTGTCAAAGGCCCCAACCTAGGTTTGGAGGTGGGTCAACCAGTTCTGGATGGGGTTACACCCCCCCTGAAAGACTGTGTTCGCAGCTTGGGGGTGCTCCTAGATCTGTCGCTCCAGATGACAGCACAAATAGACGCGACGGCCAGGAGTGCCTACTATCAACTTCAGCTGATACGCCAGTTGCACCCCTTCCTAGAATTGGAAGACCTAAAGATGGTAGTGCACGCGCTGGTAACTTCGAGGCTCGACTTCTGCAATGCGCTGTACATAGGGCTGCCTTTGTGCCTAGTCCGGAAACTTCAATTAGTTCAAAATATGGCAGCCAGGTTGGTCACTGGTACACCTAGGGGTGACCTCATAACACCAATCTTAAAATCACTCTACTGGCTGCCAATTAGTTTCCGGGCGAAGTATAAAGTGTTGGTTATTACCTTTAAAGCCCTACATGGTTTGGGTCCAGGTTACCTGCGGGATCGCCTTCTCCCATATAATCCGCCCCGCACACTCAGGTCCTCTGGGAAGAATTTACTCCAGTCAGCCAGAATTAGGCTGATGAGTGTTACCCAGAGGAACTTCTCTTCTGCCGCTCCTGGACTGTAGAATGGCCTGCCAGAGGAGATTCGACAAATTAGCAGTCTTCTGGAATTTAAGAGAGCCGTGAAGACTGCTCTCTTCCAGCAGGCCTACACAGTTGAATTTTAAGATGTTTTTAATAATGTATTTGTTTTTATCTGTTTTAATGGTTTATCTATTTTATGATTTTTATATTTATATTTATATTTATTATTGTTCCCCGCCTTGATCTGGATGTAGAGGTGGGTTGGAAATAAAATAAATAAATAAATACAGCTCACTTCAACCAGGGGGAAAGGAAGGGTCGCGCCCACCTGCTTCCCCAACGCCATTCCTCAGCTTGATGTCTGTAGTGTTTGCAGTGGGCCCATTCCTTGGACCAGACCAGGATTTCTGAATGCCCTGGATTAGACACAGATAATCCAGCCCAGAACTGACAAGGGCCAGTCTGCAGCCTGTGGCTGTCTGCAAAGAAGGCACAATAAAATAAACTGCTCTTCTCCTACATTTTGTGTAGAATCAGATTCTTACTTCCAAGGGTCACAGGACCCTGGATATAACAAAATTGACCCACCAGCCCCACCCTGCTTTAAATAAAATTATTATTATTATTTATATCCCTCTGGATTGAGGTGGGGAACAACATTAAATACACATAATATAAAATACATGAAACTGATTAAAACATGTAAACTAATACATTATTAAAATAACAATAAAACTCTTAAAATTCAACTAGGTAGGCCTGCCAGAAGAGATCAGTCTTAATGGCTTTCTTAAAGTCAGTTTAGGTCTAGGTTACCTGCGGGATCGCTTTCTCCCATATAATCCACCCCGCACTCTCAGGTCCTCTGGGAAGAATTTACTCCAGTCAGCCAGAACTAGGCTGACGAGTGTTACCCAGAGGACCTTCTCTTCTGCCGCTCCCAGACTGTGGAATGGCCTGCTGGAGGAGACTTGTCAACTTAACAGTCCCCTGGAATTTAAGAAAGCCGAAAAGACAGATCTCTTCCGGCAGGCCTACCCAGTTGAATTTTAAGATGTCTTTTAATAATGCGTTCATTTTATATGCATATATATATATATATATATATATAGTGGTGTTTTGTATTTGTTGTTGTACCCCGCCTCGATCCAGAGGGAGAGGCAGGTAAAAAATATTATTATTATTATTTATTTATTTATTTATTACCATTCCTTGGGGCCAGCATGTAATAGCCCCCTGACAACTCTGAAAAGCTCTGCTGGGCAGCAGATTGATGATTTGATAGTGGCAGCGAGGTATTGTTTTTTTGCTGCCCTCACTGCCCCAGAATATACCCTACTATCGACACTTACCGGTGTATGATTGTATCCACCAGGAGTTCGTCTCCATCTGCCCTCAAGCCATCTCCTATTTTGTTTCATCGCTCTCAGCTTTGGGGTATACCATGGAGCCATACGAGCTCTACACAGGAGAGGGCGCTTGGGAGCACAGATAATTCCACAGATCAACCAGGGTTTCGACAGCAGCACCAGCCCTATCAGCTGGAAAATTCCCCAGAGCCCTTTGGTAACCATCCAGATCCATTAGTCTTCGGGGGCAGACCATCTTAATAGGTCCCCCACCCTTGCAGAGGGGAAAAACTGCAGTGATCTGACCATGACAAAGGGACTGATGTGAAGTCCCCCACTTTCAGATCACCATCTCCCTGTCCAGTTGAAAAAAAACAGGTCTAGAGTATGTCCTGCTACATGCATTGGGCTGACGGTATGTTGGGACAGTCCCATTGTTGTCACGGAGACCATGAAATCCTGAGCTTCCCCAGATAAGATGCCCTCGGCGTGAATGTTGACTTCCCCCAGATCCAAGAGTCTGGGGGTTCTCAACAGTACCCCCGAGACCACCTCTGTCAGCTCAGCTAGGGAGTCGGTTGAGCAGCGGGGTGGGTGGTACACCAACAGAATCCCTAATCTGTCCCGCTGACCCAACACAAGGTGCAAACATTCCAGACCAGTAGTCATATGGACAGGAAGCTCGCAGAGGGAGATGGATAGACTACAGCAACCCCCCTCCCCAACCCTCAGGTCTACCTTGATGCTGAACCAAGTACCCCGGTGGGCATAGCTGGGAGACACTGAGTCCTCCCTGCTCTCCCACCCAGGTCTCGGTTATACATGCCAAATTGGCTACCTCATCCACAATTAAGTCGTGGATGAGGGAGGTCTTATTTTGCACTGACCTGGCATTTAAAAGCAGCATCTGGAGGCCCGAAGGCTGGCTGATAGGGCAACCAACAAACCTGCGGCTGCAGGGAGGACTAGAACACGGCATAGCCGTTAACTTTCTGGGCCTTGTTCCCCTTACCTGGCAAGTCCTCCTCACAACACCATATCTCCCTCTACCCGTCACTACACTGATTGGGGGCCCCTCCTATCCCCCACTTGGCTCTGTATCCTAGGCTGACCATATGAAAAGGAGGACAGGGCTCATGTTACTTTAACAGTTGTAGAGAAAAGGGAATTTCAGCTAGTGTCATTTGTATGCAATTCATACCTGGTGAAATTCCCTCTTCATTACAACAGTTAAAGCTGCAGGGGCCCTGCCCTCTGTTGTATATGGTCACTCTAGTATAGTGCATTGCTTTAATTGCTTTGATGAAGAGGTGATTTCACCAAATACTAATTGCATACAAATGATGCTTGCTGAAATTCCCTTTTCTCTGCAACTGTTAAAGTTACATGTGCCCTGTCCTCCTTTTCATATATGGTCAGCCTATGTATCCCCTCTCCCAGGCACATAGCTCAAGACTCCATAAAAAACCAGGCCGGGGGGGGGGGGGGGGGAGAAAAAGAAAGAAAGAAAGAAAGAAAGAAAAGCAGAAGCCCAACAGGGAGAGGGCAGGGGTGGTAACAGACCAGCAACAGCAGCAACAGCAGCAAGCAAGCAGGCAGGCAGGCAGGCAGCAGCAGCAGGTGGCTCTCCTTCTTCCCTGTGGGGGGGCAGGTACTCCCCTTCTCCTGCAGGCACTGGCTGACCAGGCAGGCAGGCAGTAGGACCAAGAAGTGGCGCACCCTTTGGAGGGGGAGAGTGGCTCAATTCACCCCTTTTCTCATATTCTGCCACCAGCTGCACCTACACCAGGCTGCTTCAGAGTATGGGCAGCCCTGACGAGGAGACCTGATTACAGACCATATTGTACAAATCTCTCAGGCTGTCATTTGAAGCACCTCAGCCTGCTCTTCCTTTGCTTTCTCTTTTGGTTCCCATCCATTCAGCCTCAGCTTGTGAGCATCTTACCTGTTTTGCTGACTACATCCAGACGTTGATGTGCGTGTGGCGCAACATTTCTGGTGGGGCTTTGTATAATCTCACGGCAAGTTGGTAAGTAACAGGAGACGCACAGCTGACACAAGTCCCCATGCCTCTGGGCGAGCACTACAGGCAGAATATCCTTCTTCCACTATGGTTCAAGTAGAGTCAGCAGCTCTCAACATCAAAGTCTTGGTGTTCCTTGCAAGTCAGTGGTATGTCTTATGAAATGTTGCCCTTCTCCAGAGGGAAGGTCCATGGAAATGTGCTCATGCATGGTTTGACTGCTATTGGTCTGCCTGTATGTGAATCTGCTGTGTGTGTGTGTGCAGGGCCACTAAACTCACCTCCCTGCTGCGTTCAGCACATGTGCTATAACACCCTTCAGGGGGTTGGGGGAGAGTCTCATGCCCATTCCCAGGCTGGGAGATGCCAAGTAGCTGAACCACAGGACTGCCCTCCAACACCAACTCCCACTGCCAGCTGCACCCTCCTTCACCAAGGACTTTCCTTCAACCCTCCCCCTTCTGTGGAATAAACAGGCCAGGGCATTCTTTCCCGAGGTGAGAGGGGAAGGCTGTCAAGGCCAAGGCTGGTTCCCACATGCAGGTTCAGTCAGTGGATTCTTATCCATGTGGCAAAGAGTAATGGGTTCACCTCATCACTTGTCCATTGAATGGGTGAAAAGAATTAACTCAGAAGGTGTCCACAGTCAGAAATCAGTTGGTCTAGCCAACTGAGGTCAGTGAGGGGAGGGGCCATAGCTCAGTGCTGGAGCCCCAGCTTTGCATGCAGAGGATCCCAGGTTCAATCTCCAGCACATCCAGGTAGGTCTGGAAAAACTCCTGCCTGAAACCCTGGAGAGTCACTGCTGCCAGTCAGTGTCAACACTACTGGGCTAGATGAACCAAGTTTCTGATGTCCCCATGACCCATGTACACCACATGGCCTGCTGCTTTCCTGGGTACTTTCCCAATGTTTCCATCTTGCATGCTGCCTTGTGTCTCTGCTGACCAATGATGATTCCGCACTAAGAGATGTGTTTGGCTTTTGAAGGAACTGTGGGAATGGAGGCACCTGCTACTTCCTCCCTCGCTCCAGGAATGCTACCCAGACACAATATACCTGCTTCTCGGAGCAGAAGCTGTGCTTTAGCAACAACAACTTTGATGTGAAGGTAACAAAGTTTGTGGATGCGCCACTCAACTCTTTCAGTGGATGTAGCAAGATCTTTGTGTTCCAAGAAAATAGTAAGTATGTGGAGGGGCCCGACAGCGAAGCAACAAGGGCTGTGAGCCTCTGTGCTCATCCGGCTATACAAAGTGATTGAAATCAAGGGCAGTGATAAGGGCAAATGGAAAAGTAGTTGAGTCAAAATGTAAAAATCTCCTCATCCTTTGGGGTGGCCAGAGAAGTAGTTGCGGTGGGCCTTGCTTGCTCCATAGCTGCACAAGTTTTGCCAGAAACTTGTTTGATTTTTTTAATGTGAACTTTTTGTTGCTTGCTCCCCACTTTCCCAAGTGGTTAGAAGAGCTTGCCTGGGTTTAGTTTTCTCCAGAAGGAGAGATCACTGTTAACTTGTGTTTTTGCAATGTTTGGATTAATTTTCAAATATACAAGTTGAGCATAGGTGAAGGCAAAGGAGGGAATGACCAGGTACTATACTAAACACAATCAATAAGAAAACAATATATCCAAATCATCAAGTTACAAAAACAGCCAGAGGGTAGAAGCACATTTTAAATTTGGATATTTTCTCTAAAATCTGGACCTCAGCGGCTTTCGATACCATCAACCATGTTATCCTTCTGGAACACCTGAGGGGATTGGGAATCGGGGGCACTGTACTTCAGTGGTTCCGGTCCTACCTCTCAGACAGGTTCCAGATGGTGATGCTTGGGGATAGCTGCTCCGTAAAGAAGGAGCTGCTGTGTGGTGTACCACAAGGTGCCATGCTTTCCCCAATTTACATGAAATTGCTGGGGGAGATCATCTGGAGGTATGGGGCAGGGTGCTATCAGTATGCTGATGACACCCAAATATATTTCTCTATACCTTCAATAACAGCATCAGCTAAGGATAGTATATCTCCTCTGAATGAATGCTTGGAGGCGGTAATGGGCTGGATGAGGAAAAACAAACTGAAGCTGAATCCAGACAAGATGGAGGTGCTTGCTGTCAAAGGCCACAACCTGGGTTTGGAGGTGTGTCAACCAGTTCTGGATGGGTTTACACTCCCCCTAAAAGACTGTGTTTGCAGCTTGGGGGTGCTTCTGGATCTGTCGCTCCAAATGACAGCCCAGATAGATGCGAGTGCCAGGAGTGCCTACTATCAGCTTCAGCTGATATGCCAGCTGCACCCCTTCCTAGAGTCGGAAGACCTAAAAACGGTAGTGTACACGTTGGTAACTTCGAGGCTCGATTTCTGCAATGCGCTGTACATAGGGCTATCTCTGTGCCTAGTCCGGAAACTTCAACTAGTTCAAAATATGGCAGCCAGGTTGGTCACCGGTACACCTAGGGGTGACCATATTTCACCAACTTTAAAATCGCTCCACTGGCTGCCAATTAGTTTCCTGGTGAAGTACAAAGTGTTGGCCATTACCTTTAAAGCATAGTTTGGGTCTAGGTTACCTGCGGGATCACCTTCTCCCATACAATCCACCCCACATGCTCAGGTCCTCTGGGAAGAACTTGCTACAGTCAGCCAAGACTAGTCTGACATCCATTTCCCAGAGGTCCTTCTTCTCTTCTGCCGTCCCAGACTGCGGAATGGCCTGCCGGAGGAGACTCATCAACTTAACAGTCTTTTAGAATTTAAGAAAGCTATTAAGACTAATCTCTTCCAGCAGGCATATCCAGTGGAATTTTTGGATGTTTTTAGGATGTATTATTGCTATTTTAATAATGTGTACCAAGTTTTTAATCAGTTTTATGTAATTTATAATATTTTATATTTACTGCTGTTCCCCGCCTCGATCCAAACAGAGAGGCGGGTAAGAAATAAATTTATATTATTATTATTGTTGTTGTCGTTGTCGTTGTTGTCGTTGTTGAAAATATAACAGGTTTTCGGTAACCACCCATTTTGCATGAAGCCAAGCTTCCTCAGATAACCACTTATGTTGTAGCTGAAAATTAATAAACAAATACATTTTAACATTTGTATTTTTAACTTTACCCCAATAGGAGGTTGCACATTCAGTCTTATATAGTTTTATAAAATGTCCAATTGTAAACAACTTAGTGAACTCACCACCTACTATGAGGCTATTGCTGTGGAAATAAGGAGTCATCCTTCATGATAATTGAAGAGATTATTCTGTGGAAACGTATACATGTTTTTGTAAAAACTGTACGATAGACTGTTAACTTCAAATAAAAAGAATGGCAAAAAGTCAAACTTTGCAGTCATGGCATAACAAAGCCTCTGAAGTGATGAGCAGAATGCAGCTGTTTGCTGATTAGCCAGTAACGATAGCTTTTATCAGTGAGGCCGATTACTTAGGTGAAAACAGCCATGGACTATCTCAAATATGGTGTGTATTCAATATTAACATTTAGGCTTTATTAACCCATTTGGTCAAGCAGTTTGAAAAATGCCGTAAAGTGAATACTCGATTGTCAATAGGATGTTGAAATTCCTATTGACAATCGTTTGAATTGTTAAAGCATAGACCGAGCATCCACCGAGCATCCACCACATCTGAAGTGTCCTCTAATTTCCTCCTGTGGTTAAATGGTGGGTCAATATCAGAATGTATCAATTTATCATGTAAATTCTTGCTTCCTACTGGCTTCCTACTTGTGGTGTGCTGGTGCATCCAGGGAGATGACTCACCACATGCCAGTGTCTACGCAGTGATCTTCTAATAGCATTGGAGAATTGTGAGTGTTCAAAAGAACATGTAATTTTTTTTGTTTGGAGTTCTAGCGTGGACTGATTACAATTTGGATCTTGGGGTGAAGTCTGCCCACCTCTCAGCTTCTCTGATAACAGGGAGTGGATAACCTCTGTCCATTAATTGTTGGCGAAATCTATTTTTGTGATAAAGAATATGTATTGGTTCCGAGGAATTCCTTTTGATACGTAGAAATTGACCAACTGGTAGGTTTTTACATAAATTAAGAGGATGAAAAGAGAAATAATGGAGGAGAGAATTTATATCAGTGGGTTTAATAAATGTTTTCAATGCTAATTGATTGAAATGACGATAGACTGTTGTGTCAAGAAAAGAAACTTCATTCTTATAAAAATTGAAAGAAAAATTTATACTAGAATACACCGTATTAATCCAGTCGAAAAACTCAGTAAGTCTGCACGGGTTGGAAAAAATCAGAAAAATATCATCAATGAATCTTTTGTAAGATTCATTATAAAATAGATTGTTCTGTGGATGACAAATGATTGATTCTTCCAAGGATGCCATAAACAAATTTGCCATTCTTTTCATTTGAAGTTAACAGTCTATCATACAACTTTTACAAAAACATGTATACGTTTCCACAGAATAATCTCTTCAATTATCATGAAGGATGACTCCTTATTTCCACGGCAATAGCCTCATAGTAGGTGGTGAGTTCACTAAGTTTTTTACAATTGGACATTTTATAAAACTATATAAGACTGAATGTGCAACCTCCTATTGGGGTAAAATTAAAATACAAATGTTAAAATGTATTTATTTATTAATTTTCAGCTACAACATAAGTGGTTATCTGAGGAAGCTTGGCTTCATGCAAAATGGGTGGATACCGAAAACCTGTTATATTTTCTGTATTCCTTGTGTTAATTATAGCAAAAAACAGTTTGTTTTTGTGAACCATATCTCTCTATTGCAAGTAATTGAAATTATAAAATACAACAGTATAAAACAGTACAGTTTATTTTGAAAAACTTCTTTTGTATATTTCCTAATTCTTGTGTCAATAGTAGCAAAAAAAACCTGTTTTTGTGAACTATATCTCTCAATTGCAAGTAATAGCAATTATATAAAAAAGTATTTACCTCAATTTTTGGAAAATATTTTTATTCTTTTCGCAGCTGTGTGCCTTGTTTTAGTAAACTACAGCTGTGTAGCTTCAGCGTGTAATTGGTGCAAGGCAAAGCTATAGAAAGAAATAGACTGGTTTCGGACGACACGATAATCAACGGAGGGGGAGAACAATCATCAGTTGTGTTGCTTATTGTGTCGTGTGGAGGGCAACACACAACGCACACAAAACTGACAGTACGCTATTTGGGACACTTAAACAACGGAGAAAAACAACGGGCTTGCACGTTGTTTATCCCAAACTCCGTTGTTTAAAGTGTCGTGTGGAGGGACCCCCCCCCCCCCTCTGTGTAATATTCTATTTGGGCATAGAGTTCTGCCGGCCGGAGCAACAAAAAATCCCCGGCTGCTCTGATACAGCCGGCAGAACTTGCAGTGCATGCTGGGATATGGCTGGAGGATTAAGGGAGGTGGGAGGGAGGAGACGCTGCTGCCAAGATGGACACCGGGACTTTCAGCCACTCAACGGACAGAGTAGCAACATGTCGTGTGGGGAGTACCCCCTGCTTAGTGTACTGTGAGTACGTTATCTTCCCCTCCCTTGCCTAAAGTGTAATCCGAAACCAGCCATACACTCACACTGGTACTTTTAGTTAAGAGATAGCGTTGTTAAGAGTCGATGCTCTGGTAACCTCCAAGTTAGATTACTGCAATGTGCTCTTTGTGGGGCTGCCTTTGAAGATGATTCAGAAGCTGCAGCTTGTGTAAAATGTGGCAGCCAGATTAACAACATATAATGCAGATTCTGGCCCACTTACACTGGCTGCCTGTATGTTTACGAGCCCAATTCAAGGTCCTGGTTTTAACCTATAAAGCAATGTCATTGATGTAAGCTGCCATGGAAGGGCTTTTTTATTTTATTTATTATTGCATTTATATCCCACCTTTTTTCCTCCGGAACCCGAGGTGGCATACATAATCGTCCTTCTCTCCATTTTATCTTCACAACAACAACCCTGTGAGGTGGGCTGGGCTGAGAGTCTGTGACTGCCTCAAAGTCACCCAGTGGGTAACCATGGACAAGTGGGGACTAGAACCCAGATCTCCTGACTCCCAGTCCAACACTTTAGCCACTACCCCACACTGGCTCTCTGGAAGATAAATAAAGGAATAAAACCTGATGGAGCACCTCTCCCAGCATCATCTAAAGCCTTCCTCCAGATGCCTCCTCTGAGGGAAGCTCACAGGGCAGCAACAAGGGAGAGGCCCTTCTCAATGGTGGCCCCCAATCATGGAATGTTCTATCTGACAAGGCCCACCTAGCACCAACATTGTTATCTTTTTGGCGCCAGGTTAAAACCTTTTTCTCTCAGGCAGTTGGCAGCATATGGTGAGATTTTATCACATCCTGGATTTTTCTTACTGTTGATTGTTCAAAAATTGTTTTAGATATTTGTGTGTCCCTGTGTGTGTTCTCTGTTTATATGTTTGTATGTAACTGGTTTTTATAATGTATTTTTAAGATTTTAAAAATTGTAAACTGCCCGGAGAGCTTTGGCTATAAGGCGGTATGGAAATGTAATAAATGAAATGAAATGCTATAAAAGAATAAAAACATTCTTTAAAACAACAACAACATTTTTCAAAAGAAGTAAAGATACAAAGATAAAGGCAAAAGGAAGGAACAACATAAATTGCATTAAAATGTACAATTATCAGCATCTTTGAGGACACATTTTCTTTTTGCTCTCTGTTTATCCCCCTCTCAGTTAAGCCTCATCCACCTTTCAACTTGACAATGGCTGCATCTTCCACTGGCTACAACATTTCCTGGAAGACCAGATACCAGCACCATCCATATAACTACCTGAATGACAAGCTGCAGTACCAGTTGCGCTATAGGGAAAGGGGCCACCCCTGGAAGGTAAGTTGGCAGCCCGAGGGGAGCTTTGGGGCCCAAAGGGCCACATGCTGCTGCCCAGGGGGCAGAGATAGAGTTTGCCACAAATACCAGAGACAGAAATAGTCTTAATTATTAATTAGGTTCTGTTTAGCTTCAGAACCTACACCAGTTGGGTTCTAGACACCTTGATGTGTAACCAAATGTAGGGCTCCATCATAAGTACTTTCTTTTCCACGATTTTTACCTCTGTTTCATTAGCGCAGCAAGCACTCCTTCCTTTCACTATTGTTGCTATATTCTCTTTTCACTTGTTTGTTCTCCTGCTGCTATTGTGCCTCTTTCCCCCTCCAGTTCATTGGTTCTTGGCATTGATGGACATTGTGATGGAGGTGGCAGCCTTCCCCCTCCCTCATTGGAGCTCTAATGGGAATTAACCAAAATGCTTACAGCTCCCTCATTTTTAAAGATAAAGAGGTGAAACCTGGGACCTTGAGAGCTCTTAAGTAGGGCTTTAGGTAGGTGGCCAAGTTTGAATCAGATTGATTCATCCCTTGATTTTTAGGATTAAAAAATAATCCCCTTAAACCATTGTCTTGATAGTCCACCAATGTGAAATTCCAGCTGTTTGCATTTGTGGAGGATCGGTTTTCTTTTATTTTCATAAGGGGCAGCTGTGCATCTCCAGTTCATAAAATAGAGATCTGAGGACCCAGCAGATAATCCCCACATCCACTATTATCACAGATGTTTCAAGAACAAAATTTATACAAGCAACGATTTACAACCGAAAAAAGCCACTAGAGAATATGTGTACATCATATGTCTCAATGAGACATTGGGCTCCATCACACCTATTTTTCCCCCTGGTTTGCCTTCACATTTTTTACCTCCATTTCAGAAGCACTGCAGTCGCTCCTCCTATTCATGATCTTAGCTAGACCAGTGAATTTCTTTTTGCTCTCGTGCTGCTATTGTGCCTGCCCCACCCCTTCTTCTTACCCCTCCAGTTCATTGGTTCTTGTCATTGATGGACATTGTGATGGACATGGCAGCCTTCCCCCCATACTCATTGGAGCTCCTATTAGAATGCACAAAATGTGTAATGTTTAAAGATAAAGAGATGAAACTTGGATCTTGAGAGCTCTTAAATAGAGCTTTTGGCATGCCAAGTTTGAATCAGATAGGTCCATGCCTTGATTTTTAGGAGTTTTAAAAATGCAAATTAACCAAAATGCTTATTCCACATACCAAGTTTGAATCAGATCGGTTCATCCTTTAATTTTTTAAGGATTTTTAAATTCCCCCTCTTTAAAACCTTTTCCTGATAGTTCACAAGTGTGATTTTCCACCTCTTTGCATTTGTGAAGGATAAATTTTCCTTTACTTTGATCATGAGAAGCTGTGCATTTCCAGTTCATAAAATAGAGATCTGCTGGTTTCCTTACTCCAGAGTAAATCCCATTGATTTCAACTGCATTTACATTCAAGTCATACTAAAATCCGATGCATAGTTACCTTTGAGTAAACCCCATTGAACAGAGAGAGACTTACTTCTGAGTAAACAGAAGTAAGACCTCAGAAGTAAGCCTAGGGTTGCAGAGTGCTTCTTTCCAGGACCCCCTCTAGATGGATTCTGTTTGACGCCTGGTTAGCCGATTATGCGCATAATCGCTGAAGCGCTTTATCGTAAATGCTTGTACGCAAGAGGTAATTGAGCGCACAACTGGTGGCCTTACCGGTTGTTTGAAATGCGCTTTACAAGTAGTTAATGCGGAGAATCGCTTGTTCACATAGGCAAAATGCACTTTAACGGCTGGAGCAAAATAGAACTCGCTATTTAACACGCGTTCAATAATGCGCATAATCGGAAAGATAAATTGCCTCAACTCCCGATTTACGCTCCGCTCTTGTAGAGGTAAAAATTTTAATGAGACTTCAAAGAACTTTAAACGTCTCGTGTAGAGGCAGCCCAGTTTGCTGTTTTAGACTTTTAAAAAAGCTTCTGAGTGACCATACTATTAAAAGTCAGTTCAGTTACTCAGAAGTTCTTGCTTTTTTATGTGTATGACCACTCCTTTAGACCTCTTAGAATTACCACTAGCATAAACTTATCCTACCCAATCATTGCAAAGTCTGCCTCCATCAAAAGATGAGCTCACTGTAAGAGAGGAACATCTGTTTTGAACTTCTTAAGTTTGGAAAGCATTTGTTTTCATTTATTTGGGATACCTAGGCTCCTAACAGTAATAATATTTAGACACAGTTAGAGGTATTAACATTTCATCACATTAGTTAGCATAGAATCACAATTTCAGGGTCTTCTTGCCCATGGGTGAGGGGGTCTGCAATATAAGTATGGGGTCTTCTTAAATATGAATCTGGGATCTTTGGGGGGGGGGGGTCTTCTTGTAGCTCTCCACAAAAAAACCATTTAGTCCACCCAACCATTCCAGATCAAGTCAGACATCTGCAGTGCAAAGTAGCCTCTTCAGTTATTTGTTAGCAAAGTTATTTAACCCTTTCAGTGCCAGATTAACATTCATGGGAGAAGGGCTCACCAGACCCCTGGAAGAGAGGAGGCAGCCAACCTTGGGCTTGCTTTTAACCAGGTGATAGGCAGCTTGTACAACTAGGGAAAGGTACAGTATGATGTTGTTCTTCAGAGGGTTGGTTACCCAAGTAAAACATTTGAATAGGGTCCAGCAGGGTGAGGGGTTTTAGATGACAGCACTGAGCACAAGAACAGCCAGGGGAAGCAAGAAGCACTGATGGGGGTTTCTTGAGATCCCTTAGGACATCAGAAGCAGGGTTAGATCACAAGTCTATCCAACCCAGGATTCTCGACATTGATTGGCAGCAGTGGCTCGCCAGGGCTTCAGGCAGAATTCCTTCCTAGCCCTGCCTGGAGAAGGTGCTCCCAGGGATCGAACCTGGGACCTTCTGCATGCCAAGCACAGGCTCTGCCACTGAGCTACAACCCTTCTAAAGGGCTGTAATCAGTATACCTTGAGGGGGGGCTTCCTTCCCAGAAGGCTGCAGCAGCAGAAGCCAATCTGCCAAAGACATGGCACCAGCTTGGAAGCCAGAGTTACAAACGTCCTCTAAGGCATTGCTTTCCCAGTCCCCCATTTAGAACCGTGGAGAGACCATGGGTGCACGCGCTTCCTTGGCCCATTAGATGAGCCCCTTCCTTGATGTGCCAATGAAGCTCAGAGCACACCTTGGCTAGGATGGGAAGTAGGGAACCCTTCCGTTTGGCTCCCTGGATGGTGGCAATTGGCAGGAGGCAGAGCAGGGCAGGGCTGGAGTCTAACTAAAGAGGGGCAGAGCCAGAGAGGGAGGTTCCTGGACAGAGGTGGGCAGAGCCTGGGCTGGGCTGGCTTTTCAGACCCCTGCCCTGGCTCCCAGGTAAAACACCATTTTGCCAGGCCAGGCCATGCTAAAGGGTTCCCCCAGGATCAATCTCCACTTTTTGGCTTTTTCCTTCTTGCAGGGATGGAGCCAGAAACACCTATTGCAGGACACACGGGACTTGTGGCTCTTGCCCCAGGAGTTGGAGGGGAACACAGAGTATGAGTTCCAGGTGCGGGCGAGGCCAGCAGACCACTCTTCTTACCTGGGAACCTGGAGCGACTGGAGCCTGCCGGCAATGCTGGTGACGCTGCCCAGAGGTCAGTCAGTCACCAGCCTTCAGACCAGGGCTGGAGAACCTCTTTCAGCCAAGGCCAAATTCAGTTTCAGACAAACCCTCAGAGGCCACGTTCCAGGGGCAGCCTGCTTTAGCTGAAAGTGCTTCCTGCCAGTAACTGAGCTGTAGGAAAGGCATCTCAATCTTTTAGAAGGGGGGGTGCACAAAAGGCAAAGCTGGGAGGTCACCAAACGATGGGGAGTTGGGGGTAGAGGGCCAGAGGCCATGAACTTCTGGGGATCCCCAGAAGGCCAGATCAGTAGCCAAGGTGGGCTGGATTTGGCCTGGGGCTCTGCACCCTGCTCCAGAGCATGCCTTGGCCTTCCTGAGATGATGGCAGAAAGAGCCCCATGGTAGCTGCACTCCTCCGCCTTGCCCTCATCGACATTTCATGGTTGCAATGCTCCACCCACCCCGGCCAGTCCTGGTGGGCCTTGTGCATGCTGAACACTGAACTGTCCCATCAACAGATGATTTGAGCCAAGGGAGCCACAGCAGGCAGAGGCAGCCTTTTATTTCCTGGGAGGGAGCAGCAGCTGCTACTCAGGGGTGACAGGTAGGCAGCACCCCAGGCAGCTTCTCCATCCACCTGATGGCTGATGCCTGGTTGCCACCTGAGGAGAGCCTGCTACTTGTGGCCTGCGAGAAATCCATCCTGGATCAAGCCCAGCCCTCTGGTGCCGGATGGGTGGAACAGCCAAGGGCCTGACCATCTTCCTTTGCTTCCTCAGCCCCAGAGAGCAGAGAGACCAGGTGGCTGGTGCTGCTTTTGCTGCCGCTCAGCCTGTTTGCGGCCCTCATGTCCCTCCTGGGCTGGCGCCAGAGGTGAGTAAGTTTGCAGGGGACGAACACAGCTGCAGTAGCAGCAGAGGTGGAGGCTGCCAACAGGGCCATGATCCTCTTGGCTCTAGTGGCAGGAGGCGGGGGAGGGCAGAGGAATGACTTCACGAGAGTCGTGCTCAGCCGGCAGGCAGGCAAGGGGATACTGGTTCCGGCTTGAGCCTCCTCCCAAGGATGCTGCGCAGCTCTTCCAGGAGGCCTCTGGAGCACCCAATTGTGGAAAGGGGTTGTTGGATCAAGGCTTCTTCTGGGAAGGGAACCTTATAAAAGGGAGTCACCTCAGGAGCAGCCCTTTCAAGGTCCCCCTCTCAGGCTAGTGGACGACTGGGCAAAAGGCCTCTTTCCCTCTTGCAGGTTGTGGAAGAAGCTGAACCTGTTCATCCCCAGCCCGGCTCCCTTCTTCCAGCCCCTCTACCTGAGCCACAACGGAGACTTCAAGGTACAAACTGGATGGGCAGAATTGGCAAAGGGAGGGGGAGGCATTTGACTTGCAGGGAAAGACCCCAAATAAGCACAGGAGATAGATGCTGCCTGTGGCAGGCAGTCCACAGAGGCTCAGCTGCAGGTAGGCCATCCCAATGGTGGCTTTTGTACAATAAACTTTTCTACAGCATCCAAAGTTCTGGAGCACTGAGGTTGTTTTCTAAGGGGGGGGGGTTGAAGGAGGAAAGTTTTAACCAACACATTCTGGTGAGAGAGAGCCGTTTGGGCTTGTCGGGCAGGGGGCTTCTTGACAATAGGTCAAGAGCAAGGTTTCCTTGAAACCCATCCTGCCTGTGCCCTTCTTGCCCAAATGGTGAAATGGCACCTTAATATAGGATCCTATCTGAAAAATAAAGCCCAGAAAGTCTCCAGAATTATTCATTTAAAGTTGAGTTAAAACCAGATGCATTGCAGAAGGCTGTTCTCTTCAGATGGACAAATTCCAAAAGGGACATGCAGCTGACAAAGTGGACCTTTAAGTGTGCAAAAATTCAGGCTGCAATAAATGTTAAAGGTGCCTTTGTGGGGTGTTTTGTGGTATTAGCAAGATGGGACTACCAGAGTTTCTCTTCTGGGATTGACAACAGCGTCAGCTAAGGACAGTGGGTCTCCTCTGAATGAATACCTGAAGACGGTAATGGGCTGGATGAGGAAAAACAAACTGAAGCTGAATCCAGACAAGATGGAGGTGCTTACTGTCATAGGCCCAAACTTAGGGTTAGAGGTGTGTCAACCAGTTCTGGATGGGGTTACACCCCCCCTGAAAGACTGTGTCCGCAGCTTGGGGGTGCTCCTGGATCCGTTGCTCCAAATGACAGCCCAGATAGATGCGATGGCCAGGAGTGCCTACTATCAGCTTCGGCTGATACGCCAACTGCCCCCCTTCCTAGAGTTGGAAGACCTAAAAATGGTAGTGCACGAGCTGGTAACTTCGAGGCTTGACTTCTGCAATGTGCTGTACATAGGACTACCTCTGTACCTAGTCTGGAAACTTCAAAATATGGCAGCTGGGTTGGTCACCGGTACATCTAGGGGTGACCATAACACACCAGTTTTAAAATCACTCCACTGGCTGCCAATTAGTTTCCGGGCGAAGTACAAAGTGTTCGTTAACCTTTAAAGCCCTACATGGTTTGGGTCCAGCTTATCTGTGGGATCGCCTTCTCCTGTACAATCCACCCCGCATGCTCAGGTCCTCTGGGAAGAATTTACTACATTCGGCCAAGACTAGGTTGACAACCGTTACCCAGAGGACCATCTCTTCTGCCGCTCCCAGACTGTGGAATGGCCTGCCGGGAGAGATCTGCCAACTTACCAGTCTTCTAGAATTCAAGAGAGCTATAAAGACTTATCTCTTCCGGCAGGCCTACCCAGTCGAATTTTAAGACTTGGTTGATTTTAATGATGTATTAATTTTTATATGCTTTTAATTAGTTTTATGTATTTTATAGTGTCTGTATGATGTTGTTCTCCGCCTCGATCCGGAAGGGAGAGGCGAGTAAGAAATAAATAAATATTATTATTATTATTATTATTATTATTATTATTATTATCCCTCTGAGCAACCATAAATCCTCACATCCTCCCCAGCCCCATGTTTTCCCCGGCTAGCCACCTGCTATTCCTCTAGCCACAGCAATTGCACTGACCTCTCTTCCCCTCTGTACAGATGTGGGCGGGCACTTCCCACTCTGGAGCAACACTGGATGTCTTTGAGTGGGGGGCAGTCATGCCTGAAGTGTTTGGGATTGGCCACAAGCCCCTTCTGCCAAGCCCCACCAAGGAGAAGTGGAGAGACAGCCCCTCTGTCTCCCCCACTGCAGCTTCCCACCCACACCTCCAGGCCTCTGCTGATGGCCCTGATGGCATACAGGAGCAGGCCTATGGCCATCTGTCCATTGACACAGTCACAGTGGCTGGTGAATATGCAACCTGCTGCCCACACTGTGATCAGGCCAGTCCATGCCGTGCTCCAGAACAACTGCAGGAGAAGGAAGAACAGAAAGGTGAGGGAGATGCTGCCTACCGCAGCATACCTTTTGATGTCAGCAGCAGCAGCAGCAGCAGCGGCAGCAGCACCTGCGGCAGCCTCCCCATGCACGAAAGGCCACAGAGGCCCTCCTTCCCCACTGGCTCACAGTCACGGACAAGTGATACTCTACCTGCTTTCTTCCCAGGAGGCAGCTCCCTGGGCAGAAAATTTGGGCACGATGTGCAATTCTTTGGCCTCCTTCTGGAGCCCTGGGGCTTGGGAAGTCCTGTTAGCATCTCATCTCCAGAGGAGGAAACACATTTCTACAGCAACCTGCTCTCTCCTGGTTTTGACGCTGATGGTGACCCCACAAGTAGCCTGGATCTCGATACCATAGACAGTGGCTTTGTAGACTGTGATTGTGGGAGCTCTGTGGACTGTGAGTCTGAATGGAGACGGGCCAGTTGTGGTTCCAAAGCCAACACTATTGAAGGTGAAGAGGAAAGTGAGGCCTTCCTGCCATGTTATGTCAAGCAATGGGTCTCGTGCCACAATGGGACTCTGTCAAGTTAAAGAGCAGATCAGGGCACTGCTCAAAACCTGAATGTTAAATCTCCTCCCTGGCCATTTTTCTTTCTGCTTGAGAAAGGTCACATTTTAATAACGAAATCTTAGAATGAATCCCTCTCAAAAGTTGGGAGCATCAGCCCCAGCAGAACTCAAGTGTTAGTTGTCAGGGCCTGTGGGGACTTGGCAGGAATGGTTCATTGACCCTGGGCAGATTGTAAGCCTCAGATGGGCTCTGCTTGCTTTTGTATTTTTTGCATAGACGTTTGTTTGGGGAGCTTAATAAAGAAGATACAATAAATCCTTTATCAATGCTTTTATCTCTCTAGCTTTTTCATGAACATCTTCTGTCATCTTGGCACCATTTCCTTCCTGTCTTAATTGCCTTGTCTTGCCACATTGTATCTTGCTGCTGCCATCAGGACTGTAAGTCACAATATCCAAGAAATCCTTCCTGCTGAAATTTGGCTCTTGAGTAGCAAAGCCAGCCGTGGTGGTGATGTTGCTGCTGCTCAGAACGAACAGAGCCTGGTCCCACTGCTGGACCAAATTTGCGGGGGGGGGGGGGTGCCCACAGCACACACACTCTGTGTCCTGCAGCCATCCCCGGGGAAAGGACTGAGACAGGCTTTCTTCTACTATAAATACCAGGCACAGACAAAACATGCATCCGGGCTTGGCCTCTCTGGCATCAGTCTAGCCACCCCTACAGTCTTACCTGCCACATGCATGAGGAAAGAGGCACCATTCAACATGGGACTGTGCAAAGTTCTCATGTGTATAAGTGGCAAACTGACAAATGTCTCAGGTTAGGCCAGAATTAGGGTGACCATATTTTAGAAACCAAAAAGGAGGACAACATGGCCGCTGTAAGGGGGCGTGCCCACCAACATGCCCAGCCCCAAGGGGGCGTACCCACCTGAACATGGCCTTGGTCACATGTCTGATTTCACAGCACACAATTAAGACAAACTGTTCTACGTAACATCTTAATGTTAAAATCACTGAAATAAAAAACAAGTGAGACATTCAATGTATCTGAAATTAACTTCACTCCTATTTTTGTAGCTTTTGCTGTACTTTGAAGCTTTTGCTATACGCTGTGTGGTACAGTCTCCTCTTCCCTCAAATATCTTTTCTGACTGCAAATCCTTCACTGGATTACCATAGTCTCACCTTTCCTAACATTTAACACTCCCCATCACCTTTCTCATATCCATACTCACAGATTCAGCATACTGCTACCACTGAACAAATGAAGCAGTTGAGAAGTACAGAAAAATCTAGTACAACAAACTAGCATTCACAAATAATATAAAATACTATTACCCTGCAAACATCAGCCATGGAACAAAAGGGACTAAAACTCTTGTTGCAGTCGCTAGCACCTCTTAGCTTATTTCAACTTCTGGTTTAGCAATGAGAAACTAATCTAAAAATGTGTCATTATTTATATCTCTGGTTCATTAGTCATGTAAACAAGACCATGGTCAGTTGCAATACAAAGAAAGGCCAAAACAGATGCCCATTATCACAATGCTAGACAAGGATCTTTCCCTCCTTTCATCCAAATATCTCCTGAATTTACACTGCCTCAGTGTGCAAAGAACAGAAATCCCAATCAGAGTGTAATACTTTACCCAAAGAAAACGGAGTAGCAGATAACTCAGAAACTGTCAGCTCCCAATGTCCTATCATACAATGCTATCCTATGACAACTGAGAAATAAGTCCTCTTGACTTCAATAAACCGTACTCCTACATACATATGGGATTGCAGCTTCTTCACATTTGTTCATCTTAATATAGCAAGTGCAAGCCCCTCCTGTCAAGGCAAACTGTGCACTCACCAGAACCTGGCCTCGTGGATCATGCAAGCAGCAGATGCTCTCAGAAAGATGCTTTCAGAGCCTAGGAGATCCAGACACACTCAAACAAGACAAGACAAGCCACACTATGCACTCATATATTATCTTTCTGGGACAGAACAATTCTGGGACAAGGCAACACTTTGCAATCGACCAGACGTAACAGTCATAAACAAAAATGAAAAACACACTACTTCATTGACATAGGACTACCTAATGACAAAAACGTTGCATTAAAGGAAGAGGAAAAGAGAAAACTATACACCACTGGCTATGTAAGTTACAGAACTAGGGTAACAGGAAAAAGTTACAATTATTCCATTAGTTAGGGTGGCCATATGGAAAGGAGGACAGGGCTCCTGTATCTTTAACAGTTGTATAGAAAAGGGGATTTCAGTAAGTGTCATTTGTATGCATGCAGCACCTGGTGATATTCCCTCTTCATTAAAACAGTTAAAGCTGCAGGAGCCCTGTCTAGCATGATCAGATACAAAAGAGGCAGACATACACACCCCAGGTAAAATCAGCAGCAGCAGCAGCCACACACACCTCATGCTCACCAAAAGCAATAAAAATTAAAATCTACATGCCCCTGCACACTCACCCAAAGTGGGGGGAAACTTCACACCCTCCCGAAGGCAATTAAAATAACAACAACCTACACACACACACTTAACTGGACAGAGGGATAAAAATCCACCCCACACTCAACAAAGGCAAAATAATAATGACAATAATAATAAGCCACCCACACAATGCAAAATAACACAAAAACATGCACACACCCATTGCAATAAAATATTAAAATACAACACTCACCCACATATTCACCAAAGGAAAAATAATAAAAATCCAGACACACACCAAGGCAAAAACCAACCAGCCAACCGAACAACCACACACACTCAACCAAGACTGAAAATAAAATAAATATCCACACATACCAGCATACTCACCCATGGCAAAGCTAATAAAAGTTTTAAAACACACCAACATACACCACCCCAATTAATTCATCAAAATAAATGGAAAATATTAAAGAAAAGTTCACTAAACAGTAGCAGCACCCAACAATAAATAAATAAATATATATCCAGGCAGCCCCAGCCCTCATGCAAGGTTGGGCTAAGATGCCCACACGCCAGACTGGGCCAGGCCACAACACTCACCATGATGCCCCAGCATGTCAGGAATGCCCCAGGACACCGGGCGAGTATGCCCCCCATGACGCACCGCTTCATGTGTCGCACTGGGTTAGGCCACGCTGGGCGCCGGGCGCCAGACCAAGCCACATCAGTCTACGTGCTGTGCCAGGCCACACCAGCCCACAATCCGTGCCAGGCCGCACCATCCTGTGCCACCCTGCATGTTGCGCCAGGCCGCACCACCCCGCAATGCCCTGTGCGCCACACCAGGTCGCACCACCCCGTGAGCTGTGCTGCGCCAGACTGCTCTGCCCCGTGTGCCATGCTAGGCAGCACCAGACTCCGCCACCCTGGGCCGTGTGCCGGGCTGCCCTCCCACCTGGCCGCACCGCCTCGCAGGCCAGGCCATCCTGCCCCACTCCAGGCC
This sequence comes from Anniella stebbinsi, assembly GCA_029215795.1. NCBI lineage: Eukaryota > Metazoa > Chordata > Lepidosauria > Squamata > Anniellidae > Anniella > Anniella stebbinsi. The sequence goes on along the minus strand of JARDYH010000007.1, from coordinate 44,777,645 downwards.
AGCTTGACCTCGTGCCGCGCTGGGCTGCGCCTCACCCCAGGCCGTGCTAGGCTGCACTGGCCCACCACCCCATGCGTTGCGCCACAATGCTCCATGACCCGCGGCCCCGTGCGCCAGGCCAGTCCACCCCAGACCAGTCCACCCCACCCCACGCACAACGATGCCCCATGCCAGGCTGGGCCATGAAACCCCACGCTGCTGCCTCACCTTGACAATGAAGACGATGATGCTGTTGCTGGCTGCTCCTGCCTGCGGGCTGCTGGCTGCTCCTGCCTGGGGGCTGCTGGCTGCCCTTCCTCGACAATCTGGGCATTCGCATGGGGACGTACTAAAACAAAGGACAGTACTTGCCCATAGAGAAACCATACCTGCCCATAGAGAAACCATACTTGCCCATAGGGATTCATTGCATTGCACTTTCCCATTGAGAAAGCATACCTGCCCATAGGGATTCATTGGACAGTACTTGCCCATAGGGATTCATTGAATTGCACCTTCCCATTGAGAAAGCATACTTGCCCATATGGATTCATTGGACAGTAGTTGCCCATAGGGATTCATTGCATAGCACTTTCCCATAGAGAAACCATACTTGCCCATAGGGATTCCTTGCATAGCACTTGCCCATTGAGAAACCATACTTGCCCATAGGGATTCATTGGACAGTACTTGCCCATAGGGATTCATTGCATAGCACTTGCCCATAGGGATTCATTGCATAGCACTTGCCCATAGAGAAACCATACTTGCCCATAGGGATTCATTGGACAGTACTTGCCCATAGGGATTCATTGCATTGCACTTTCCCATTGAGAAAGCATACTTGCCCATAGGGATTCATTGCACAGTACTTGCCCATAGGGATTCATTGCATTGCACTTGCCCATTGAGAAAGCATACTTGCCCATAGGGATTCATTGGACAGTACTTGCCCATAGGGATTCATTGCATAGCACTTTCCCATTGAAAAACCATACTTGCCCATAGGGATTCATTGCATAGCACTTTCCCATAGAGAAACCATACTTGCCCATAGGGATTTATTGCACAGTACTTGCCCATAGGGATTCATTGCATAGCACTTGCCCATTGAAAAACCATACTTGCCCATAGGGATTCATTGCATAGCACTTTCCCAGAGAGACAGCATACTTGCCCATAGGGATTCATTGGACAGTACTTGCCCATAGGGATTCATTGCATAGCACTTACCCATTGAGAAAGCATACTTGCCCATAGGGATTCATTGCATAGCACTTGCCCATAGGGATTCATTGCATTGCACTTTCCCATAGAGAAACCATACTTGCCCATAGGGATTCATTGCATAGCACTTTCCCATAGGGATTCATTGCATAGCGCCCATAGAGAAACCATACTTGCCCATAGGGATCCATTGCATAGCACTTGCCCATAGGGATTCATTGCATAGCACTTGCCCATAGGGATTCATTGGACAGTACTTGCCCATAGGGATTCATTGCATAGCACTTTCCCATAGAGAAACCATACTTGCCCATAGGGATTCCTTGCATAGCACTTGCCCATTGAGAAACCATACTTGCCCATAGGGATTCATTGGACAGTACTTGCCCATAGGGATTCATTGCATAGCACTTGCCCATAGGGATTCATTGCATAGCACTTGCCCATAGAGAAACCATACTTGCCCATAGGGATTCATTGCATAGCACTTGCCCATAGAGAAACCATACTTGCCCATAGGGATTCATTGGACAGTACTTGCCCATAGGGATTCATTGCATTGCACTTTCCCATTGAGAAAGCATACTTGCCCATAGGGATTCATTGGACAGTACTTGCCCATAGGGATTCATTGCATTGCACTTGCCCATTGAGAAAGCATACTTGCCCATAGGGATTCATTGGACAGTACTTGCCCATAGGGATTCATTGCATAGCACTTACCCATTGAAAAACCATACTTGCCCATAGGGATTCATTGCATAGCACTTTCCCATAGGGATTCATTGCATAGCACTTGCCCATAGGGATTCATTGCATAGCACTTTCCCATAGAGAAACCATACTTGCCCATAGGGATTCATTGCATAGCACTTTCCCATAGGGATTCATTGCATAGCGCCCATAGAGAAACCATACTTGCCTATAGGGATCCATTGCATAGCACTTGCCCATAGGGATTCATTGCATAGCACTTGCCCATAGGGATTCATTGGACAGTACTTGCCCATAGGGATTCATTGCATTGCACTTTCCCGTTGACAAAGCATACTTGCCCATAGGGATTCATTGGACAGAACTTGCCCATAGAGATTCATTGCATAGCACTTTCCCATTGAGAAACCATACTTGCCCATAGGGATTGATTGGACAGTACTTGCCCATAGGGATTCATTGCATTGCACTTAACCATAGAGAAACCATACTTGCCCATAGGGATTCATTGCATAGCACTTGCCCATTGAGAAAGCATACTTGCCCATAGGGATTCATTGCATAGCACTTGCCCATAGGGATTCATTGCATAGCACTTGCCCATTGAGAAAGCATACTTGCCCATAGGGATTCATTGCATAGCACTTGCCCATTGAGAAAAAATACTTGCCCAAAGGGATTCATTGCATAGCACTTTCCCATAGAGAAACCATACTTGCCCATAGGGATTCATTGCATAGCACTTGCCCATTGAGAAAGCATACTTGCCCATAGGGATTCATTGCATTGCACTTTCCCATAGAGAAACCATACTTGCCCATAGGGATTAATTGCATAGCACTTTCCCATTGAGAAAGCATACTTGCCCATAGGGATTCATTGCATAGCACTTGCCCATAGGGATTCATTGCATAGCACTTGCCCATAGGGATTCATTGCATAGCACTTGCCCATAGGGATTCATTGCATAGCAGTTGCCCATAGGGATTCATTGCATTGCACTTTCCCATAGAGAAACCATACTTGCCCATAGGGATTCATTGCATAGCACTTACCCATTGAGAAAGCATACTTGCCCATAGGGATTCATTGCATAGCACTTGCCCATAGGGATTCATTGCATAGCACTTGCCCATAGGGATTCATTGCATTGCACTTGCCCATAGAGAAACCATACTTGCCCATAGGGATTCATTGCATAGCACTTTCCCATAGGGATTCATTGCATAGCGCCCATAGAGAAACCATACTTGCCCATAGGGATCCATTGCATAGCACTTGCCCATAGGGATTCATTGCATAGCACTTGCCCATAGGGATTCATTGGACAGTACTTGCCCATAGGGATTCATTGCATTGCACTTTCCCGTTGAGAAAGCATACTTGCCCATAGGGATTCATTGGACAGAACTTGCCCATAGAGATTCATTGCATAGCACTTTCCCATTGAGAAACCATACTTGCCCATAGGGATTGATTGGACAGTACTTGCCCATAGGGATTCATTGCATTGCACTTAACCATAGAGAAACCATACTTGCCCATAGGGATTCATTGCATAGCACTTGCCCATTGAGAAAGCATACTTGCCCATAGGGATTCATTGCATAGCACTTGCCCATTGAGAAAGCATACTTGCCCATAGGGATTCATTGGACAGAACTTGCCCATAGGGATTCATTGCATAGCACTTTCCCATTGAGAAACCATACTTGCCCATAGGGATTCATTGCATAGCACTTGCCCATAGGGATTCATTGCATAGCACTTGCCCATTGAGAAAGCATACTTGCCCATAGGGATTCATTGCATAGCACTTGCCCATTGAGAAAAAATACTTGCCCAAAGGGATTCATTGCATAGCACTTTCCCATAGAGAAACCATACTTGCCCATAGGGATTCATTGCATAGCACTTGCCCATTGAGAAAGCATACTTGCCCATAGGGATTCATTGCATAGCAGTTGCCCATAGGGATTTATTGCATTGCACTTTCCCATAGGGATTCATTGCATAGCGCCCATAGAGAAACCATACTTGCCCAAAGGGATTCATTGCATAGCACTTTTCCATAGAGAAACGGCGAATGGTGTAAAAGCCGGAATGGAACGGAACGGGCCGGAACGACCCTTAATATTAAAAAAACCACACCAAAAACTGTGGCATGTGTTAGAAACACTTGAAAACAATATTTTAGGACTGAAACCATTGCAATATTATATTATTATTAACCTCATAACTCCCAGAACAACATCTGGAACAGAATGGATGGCCCGGAACGGCCGCTTCTGAATGACTGAAACCAACCAAACTCAACTGTCACACATTACTAGGTGGGACAGATACAATACACTACAAAACAGCCACAAAAATCATGTTTCAGTGCCCGTATCGGGCCATAGTCCATATTGCACAAAACAGGCCGGAACGGCAGCTTCCAAGTGAGGTAAGTCAAACGAATTCAACAGTCACATGTTACTCGGTTGGACAGAAAATAATAGTAATAATAATTTTATTTCTTACCTGCCTCTCCATCTGGATTGAGGCAGGAAATAACAGTAAATATAAAATATGATAAAATACATAAAACTGATTGAAAACATGGCATTTAATATTACTATTAAAATAGTAATAAAACATCATTAAAAAATTCCTAAAATCATTCTAAAATTCCACTGGATATGCCTGCCAGAAGAGACCAGTCTTCATAGCTTTCATAAGTTCTAAAAGACGGTTAAGTTGACAAGTCTCCTCCAGCAGGTCATTCCTCAGTCTGGGAGCGGCAGAAGAAAAGGTCCCCTGGGTAACGTCTGTCAACCTAGTGTTGCATAAATTATGCTGTTCCCAAGTGTGCCAAAGCCCAGATATGAAACACTTGACGAAAGACCTCCTGAAGCTTTGGAAACTAATTTATTATTCTGCGCAGAATAGGTGACCTCCGGACGCTAACGCTGCTTTCCAGAGTCACACCACACCAAGGTTCAAACAATGCTCTTATACTCCAAAAGTTACACGGCATCAGCCCTCATCTCATTGGTTTATAGCCCTAGTGACATCATTTGGCCAACTCTATTTTACTCTCGAGTAGTCCCAAGTAGTGGCCAGATGTGGCGTTGCATTGCCATGTGCTATTTTACTTGTACCCAGAGATGCTTTGCAACGTCCCTCTACTTCTATCATTCTCTTATATGGTCGTTTTGTCCCGCTCCAGGTGTGCCACGGTCACCTCTGGATGAGTCACACCCCTGGTTCTTCTAAGTCAAGTAGCCTATGTGCGTCTCTGACTGTGTACAATGGAGTCTGACCTGGAGAAGAAGGAGCAATGGCAATATTGACAAGCTCCTAGTTCTTGCACCGCTAAATCTCTTGCAAGCAGCTTGACTTTTGCAGAAATGGATACAGTGGACAGGCAGTGGGGAATGGGGATTTGGGGTGCTGTGTGTGGACGGTTTGGGTGAGCGTGTCAGCAAACACATGTAGGATGCATGTAAGATGTGTGTAAGATGCGTGTCAGGGGAAATGGATGTGTTTTGGGATGGAAATCATAGATCTGTTCAGATCTTTATAACACTAGTGTTGGCCGACTGTAGTAAGTTCTTCCCAGAGGACCTGAGCATGCAGGGCGGATTGTATGGGAGAAGGTGATCCCGCAGGTAACCTGGACCCAAACCATGTAGGGCTTGAAAGGTAATAACCAACACTTTGTACTTCACTCGGAAACCAATTGGCAGCCAGTGGAACGATTTTAAAGCTGGTGTAATATGGTCACCCCTAGGTGTATCGGTGACCAACCTGGCTGCCATATTTTGAACTAGTTGAAGTTTCCAGACTAGGCATAAAGGCAGCCCTATATACAGAATAATGGTATTTAACAATTTTGTGACAACCTTGTGGGATGGGTTAGGCTGAGAGAGGTGATGGCCACAGGTCATTGGAAGCTTCATGATGGAATGGGTCCTACCCATTCTAGTCTGATATTTTGAGTGCTACACCACACCACACCACAACAATGGGCTTCGGTATGAAACTGTCTTTGCAGATCTTCGTTCTGGATTCTGTGAAAGTTTGTTAGCTCTTCCATTTAGAACACTGAAAGTGGTTTGTTCGATTGCCTTCACTCACACAGAACTTGCCATCCTGGGCTATTTCTCAAATGAGTTTCTACCTCATTTTGTTCACCCATGATCTGCTTTTCCAGGTTATTTTGCACAATATGAACCACGGCCCAGAACGAGCATTGGAACGTGGTTTTCGTGGCTGTTTCCTGGCTTATTCTATCTGTCCCACCTAGTAATGTATGAGTGGTGAGTTTGGTTGAGTTGGCTCACTTGGAAGCTGCCTTTCTGGCCTGTTTTGTGCAATATGGACTATGGCCCGATACGGGCACTGAAACATGATTTTTGTGGCTGTTTTGTAGTGTATTGTATCTGTCCCACCTAGTAATGTGTGACAGTTGAGTTTGGTTGGTTTCAGTCATTCAGAAGCGGCCGTTCCGGGCCATCCATTCTGTTCCGGATGTTGTTCTGGGAGTTATGAGGTTAATAATAATATAATATTGCAATGGTTTCAGTCCTAAAATATTGTTTTCAAGTGTTTCTAACACATGCCACAGTTTTTGATGTGGTTTTTTTAATATTAAGGGTCGTTCCGGCCCGTTCCGTTCCATTCCAGCTTTTACACCATTCGCCGTTTCTCTATGGAAAAGTGCTATGCAATGAATCCCTATGGGCAAGTATGGTTTCTCTATGGGAAAGTGCTATGCAAGGAATCCCTATGGGCAAGTACTGTCCAATGAATCCCTATGGGCAAGTATGGTTTCTCTATGGGAAAGTGCAATGCAATGAATCCCTATGGGCAAGTATGCTTTCTCAATGGGAAAGTGCAATGCAATGAATCCCTATGGGCAAGTACTGTCCAATGAATCCCTATGGGCAAGTATGGTTTCACTATGGGAAAGTGCTATGCAATGAATCCCTATGGGCAAGTATGGTTTCTCAATGGGAAAGTGCTATGCAATGAATCCCTATGGGCAAGTATGGTTTCTCAATGGGAAAGTGCCATGCAATGAATCTCTATGGGCAAGTATGGTTTCTCTATGGGAAAGTGCTATGCAGTGAATCCCTATGGGCAAGTATGGTTTCTCAATGGGAAAGTGCTATGCAATGAATCCCTATGGGCAAGTATGGTTTCTCTATGGGAAAGTACTATGCAAGGAATCCCTATGGGCAAGTATGCTTTCTCAATGGGAAAGTGCAATGCAATGAATCCCTATGGGCAAGTGCTATGCAATGAATCCCTATGGGCAAGTACTGTCCAATGAATCCCTATGGGCAAGTATGGTTTCTCTATGGGAAAGTGGAATGCAATGAATCCCTATGGGCAAGTATGGTTTCTCTATGGGAAAGTGCTATGCAATGAATCCCTATGGGCAAGTATGGTTTCTCTATGGGCAAGTGCTATGCAATGAATCCCTATGGGCAAGTGCTATGCAATGAATCCCTATGGGCAAGTACTGTCCAATGAATCCCTATGGGCAAGTGCTATGCAATGGATCCCTATGGGCAGGTATGGTTTCTCTATGGGCAAGTACTGTCCTTTGTTTTAGTACGTCCCATTCGCATGAGTCTCTTACCACTATACTTCTACAGGCCAAGGACAAAATGGTCACAAATCAAGTTGCCAAATTCTTATATCTTACTGCCTTGTATAGAGTGCAACTGGTGGGTTCTTAATTTATTAATTGTCTAACAGCTGTTGATGTGAATTTTAAATCTGTATGCTTTTTATGGTCTATAGACTACAATAAAGAATTCTTCTTCTGGGCCTTTATTTTGGACGTCATCACTGCGACGTCCAAAATGCAGGGCTGGATCGCCAAGAGGGAGAGGTGGGGAGCGCTCTTTCGTCCCCACCCCTTCCTCTCAGCAATCTGGGCCTTTACTTTGGCAAAAGAAAGGCCTGGATCTCTGAGAGGAAGGGGTGGGGAGCGAAAGAGCGCTCCCTACCCCTTCCTCTCAGCAATCCGGGCCTTTAGTTTGGAGGTCGTAGTGATGACGTCCAAACTAAAGGCCAGGATTGCCGAGAGGAAGGGGTGGGGGGATGAAAGAGCGCTCCTCACCCCTCCCTCTTGGCAATCCGGGCCTTTAGTTTGGATGTCATCACTGCGGCGACCACAATAAAGGCCCAGACAGGCCTCCCAGGCTTCCGGGAGACTTGGAGATGCTCCGTTTTCCTGGACTTTTAAATAAATTTGAATAAATCAAGCCGGACTGCCCAAATGGACATGATTTCTGGACTTGCCCTGGCATTTCCGGTCCGATGGTCACCCTAGCCAGAATTTCAGATCATTCAGCCAAAGGCTCAGCTCAGCATCACCCTCACTCTGTGGAATCATCAGTCTAATAGCAAACAGGCCAGTCCTTGTGCCACATATGCCTAGGGTGTCCAGATGGCCCGGGGTTTCCCGGTCCTAACCTGGAAACCTAGGCCGAACTGGGGCAACCAGGGGACAGCGGGGGAAAACCGGGGTGGCGGGGGGTCACACGGCGGTGGCGGGAAGGCGGGCAGCGCGAGGCACTTACCTGCTGAGGCGTCCACTTCCCTACGGTGCTCGGAATCTACTGAGAAACAGGTTTCGCGGCCTGTCCCTCAGTAGCGCGCCGGGTGATGACGTCATCACCCGGCGCGCTACTGAGAGACAGGCCAGGAAGCCTGTTTCTCAGTAGATTCTGAGCACCGGAGGGAAGCAGACGCCCAGGTAAGGAGCACGGGGCAGCGCGGGGCGGCGCAGGGGGGGGGCGGCGTGGGCACGCAGCGGGGGGGGGGGGGCAGGATTTTGATTGTCATAATCTGCTCACCCTACATATGCCTCATGCCCTATCCTGAGTCTTGCTTCATTTGCACATAACGTGGGAGAAGTGACTGTTGTTTATACTATGGGGAGTCTTAAAAGGGCCTGGCGGAGCTTGGGGTATGCTCTCCATATGAAGTCATTCAGATGAGGGGCCTGCAATAGAGGTTCTCGATACTGGGTCTCTGCTCTAGAAGAGAGTTAGCAAAGCAGGAGAAATCTTTGTGGGTCATTGGTCAAAAAATCTCAACAGGCTTTCAGGCTGTCGGTTCCTGCTTGCATAGCCACCATGTTAACTCCTTACTTCATCTGTGTGGGGCCCCTTAGATCAGTCAGACAATTTCCGTAACGTACCAAAACTATCACTAAAATCAGCCAGAATAATATATGTTAGCTCAGCATTATTAGAAGAGACCTCCTTCTGCCTGGTGAAGAAAGTGCATTTTCTAACGAGTCAAAGGACTGAGAGGGTACGGAGTTACATTGGAGCAGCTACAGAAGATCAACACGGTAAGAAAACGCCTCCAACTCTTGTTCCATGGGCATTGAGGAGCGAGGCTGCTTTCCTGCACCTCATAAAATCCACCCGCAGAGAGAGCCCAACAGCAAATTGCTTTGGGTAAGATTCATTAAGGGGCAGATCATAACAAGCATCTTCATCAAGGCCCAGGAGAGGCAGCAACGGTTTGGTTTATATATTTATTGTTTCAGGGTAGCAAAACAGTTCCCCGGTGCAAACATGTCAGCAGGAGCGGCTGGATGTTAGCAATACCAAAATAGTGCAAAATAGGATAAATCAGATATGGCATAAATGAATGTAACACCTCATGTTCATTTGTATGGAGAGGTTTCATGAGGATGTTATTGTGCAATTGCCTGCCTCGTTCATGGAATTTTACAAGGAGCTCCAGATGATGTCTTCAGTTTGTAACCCTCACATATTTTCCCACAGCTTCATCTACCTGTTTTCTTACAGAAAAAAAACCATTAAGGAGGAAAATACAGAGCCTTTTGTTTGGTAGCACTAGGAGCCCTCCCTCTGTCTAGAAGCATCTGGGGGTCTGACATCTTGTTGTAGAAACTTTCCCCCCTTGGTTATCCTATTGTTCCAATTTAATATGAAGGGACTAGAAGAATTTCCTCCAAGCCAATCAACATTACTACTTTACTGTAACATCTGGTTCATGTGCGTAGCACACAATGCACACCATCACCCATTGTCCTGTTCCTGTTCCTCGGTTTTCTGGTTTTTCCCAAACTACTTTTGTGGAGTTGCTTCAAAATGGAAGAACCTGTTTGCAACACTTCCCCCTCCTCCTCACCCTCCACGTCTCCCCCAACACACACTTCCTCCTCCTCCTCCTCCTCCTCCTCCTCCTCTTTCCTGGCTCTGCCCTTGCATTGATTTTGATTGGATTTGTGGGCAGGAACAGTGGTGCTACCATGGCTGGACACAGATCCATGGCTTCAAATGACACTGGCAATGTCTTCTTTCTACTTCTGCCTTTTAAAAATAACTTTTTCCAAAACCGGCATGCCGCTGCTGCAGAAATCTTCTTTCCTTAATCCCAGAGAATTATTGAGCTTCACTCCGTAGCAGCATGCCCACCCGGGAGTTCATTTTTTATTTTAAAAATACAGAAGAAAATGCTGCTGCTGCTGCAGTAGCCACCCTTGCCAGTGTCCCGGTAAGTGAGGTGGGTGGATTGACAGGTGTGCTGGCTTTACACTGACTTGTAAAAAGTTTAAAAGGTGGGAAGGGACCCTCAATCCTGCCATTCAGTAAGGAACAGGTAGAGAACAACCAGGTCCCCTTTTCTTTCTTTTATGATGCCTGCCTTCCCCCTCCCCACTTACTATATGATGGAAAAAGAAGAGACCAAGGGGAATTGGGGTGGGGGCTCCCAAAGGGCATCATCTTGCCAAAAGCCCCCCCCCCCCAGACCTGGTAGTGCTGCTGGGCAGGAAATCCATGGGGGGGACTTAGCCAGTTTTTTTTCCACTGTGCACTTACACAGCTGCACAGCTGTGAATAACCACAGTTATAACCTGAAATAGCAGCTTGACCTCTCCCCACATCTTTCTCCTCTTCCTCATTTGGAATTTGTGAGCAGGAAATTCCTGGGTTTTTAAGGCTATTTTTCATAGCACACGTACAAAGCTATGGAGCTGTGAATAACAACAGCATGAGCCCCTTTTTATAGCTGTGGAAGGGCACATGCAGTTGCCAGAGATAAAAAAAAAAGAAACCCAAAACCGTGGAATGACAGCATGACGTCACACAATTGCAGCACTAAACTGTTGCCGAACTGAGTAATATCCCTTCAAGCAACAACTATGTTTTTTTGGGGGGGGGGGGGGAAACCTGTGAGTGGGTTTACTCACAGGTAAATGTGCATATGATTGCAGCCTAAGACATTTGAGCCATCCCTAAATGGGAGGGGATAAGAGAGCCCCCCCCCCCCAAATAAAATGATTGAGGTTTCTTTTGGGGATGCATTATTGGACAGATACAGCCATTCATAGAAGCCTATGCCAGCAACTGAGATGGTAGCGGCAGCTGTTTTACAAGTTGGGAGGGTGTCTGAGTATGAGGGCTGTGCATAGCCCCCCCGACTCACCTCAGAGGCCATTTTGGAGCCTCCAAAACAGCCCTGATTTGGCTTGGGGTGTTTCAGGGCTTGGCCAGCTCACTTTGGGACTGAAGCCAAAGTGACATTCAGCCCCACTAAAGCCTTTGTAGGTTCCTGGGTGCCTGCTGCATGGCCAGCACCCAGGAAAACCAGGCATAAGGCTCACCAAAAGTCCATTGGACTCCCCGCTCGCCCCCCTTGCTTCCCAAACTCAAAGCAGCTGGGACCTACCTGGGTGTGCATCCTCTTCCCTTAGAGCCATGATTTAAAGGTAAGATCATAGGGGTTCTCTCTTTTTAAGAGATCTATGGTTACGAACTAGGGGAACTGGCCCTTTACAGCCACCATAATTTCCAGCCATAGATCTATTAAAAAGAGAGATCCCCCATGATCTTACCTTTAAATCGCAAGGGAGGAGAACACATGGCAAGGTAAATCGAGGCGGTTACCAGGGAGGGAGATGGCGGAGGAGGTAAGTCCAGTGAGTCCAGTGAACTCATGGTCGGCATTATGGCAGATTTCCCACACAGGCAGGTGGGAGGAGTGATCCACTACCTCTCAGATTGACCCAAGGCACCCCAGTGGTTTTGGTACTGACCTGCTTTGCCTTGGGCTGCCTCAGGGCCAACCTGGCACCATCTTGTATTTAGGTGACTCGGATTTGGGGCTGCAGCCCGAGGCGGTGCACAGCCCTACTGTGTACCCTCACTTTCATCCCAAATCTTTACAGGTATCAATTATCACACAGCAGACAGCTAGGTAGTGGCACCTCATGAGATTGTCACAGCAAGCATGAGTGGGAAGAAGCCAGATGAACCATCTTGTCTCCATCCTAGGAGCTTGGCATGCCATATGCTAGGGTGACCAGATAAAATCCAGGTCAGGGCTCATGTAACTTTAACAGTTGTAGAGAAAAGGAGATTTCAGCCAGTGTCATTTGTATGCAATTAGTTCCTGGTGAAATTCCCTCTTCATCACCACAGTTAAAGTTGCAGGGGCCCTGCCTTCTTTTGTATATGGTCACTCTAGTATAGTGCCTGCAACTTCTATTGTTGTGATGAAGAGGGAATTTCACCAGGAACTAATTGCATACAAATGACACTGGCTGAAATTCCTTTTTCTCTACAACCAGATAAAATCCCTGACCAGGATTTTATCTGGTTAGCCTACCATATGCAAAGAATAATCCTGGTCATGTATCATAGAATCTTAAGCAACGTGCCATTGGACGGCCTGGGAACCCTGGCTCAGTCTAGAGCAGAGTGGCCCAAAACAGTGCAGTGTGATGACAATGACACCACTTCTGTCTGCCCTTTGTGTTGTAGGCCACAATGGGAAAGAGCTGCAGGGCAGCCTGCCTGATACAGATTCTCTTCTTGCCTCTCTTCATGGCTGAGGAAAGACAGCAAACAGGTATGGGGAGAAAGCAAAAGCTGCACAACCCCTCTTGCGTTCTGCACATGTGTATGCAGGGTCGTGCACAAAAGAAAAGGAGCAGTGATTCTCAAACTAGTTCATTTAAGTAGCGGAAGGAGTAGAAGGGCTCCCTGCTGCAGAGTTGTGGCAAGGAGGGGGAAGGAATTGTACTTCCAAAATGTGTTGGACAGAATGATTCCGTCAGGCACTTTGAGCAGCACTTCTCTCTTGTTTTTGTGAGGCATCCAATATTTTCTCCTTTAACTGATTGCATGCAGAGTTGTAGTTAAGACACATGATGTGGGCAATGCCACTTTGGACGGGGGAGACACATACCAATGTCTGGACTTCTTCCCCTTTGCAAACGAGAGTCTGCACTGGAGGCTTCTGTTGTCTGCACTATCATTTCTGCATTTGCAAATGCTTCTAGCGAGCAGGCAGCAGGAGGGCTCAACAGTGAGTCCAAATTCACAACAACTTCAGCCCACTGCAATCCCCAAACCAGCTCTGTCTGGAACCCTTGCGAGCAATTCAAGGAGCCAGCTGCAAGCTGCCCTTTCCATTCCCCTGTTAGAACAGAGCAATTGCTGAATCTTCCCATCTTGCCAGCGGCCTTATTTTATTATTTTATTTGTGGTATTTATGTACCACTAAATACAATAACATCCATAAGTGGGTTACATAAAAATATGAATAAAAGCCAAAATAATGTGGATGCAGAGGGGGAGGGGGGAGGGGGAGGACATGTCACACCTGGCTTCTGACAGAAGAAAGCCCCTCACTCTAGACCCCTTTGCCCCCTTCCCCCTTCATCTCTCTCCTAGCAGAGACCTCCAATAACGTGCAATGCCTGAACAATTACGGATCTCAGGGCCGCCAAGTGGACTGCACATGGCACCATAATCGGACCCTGGCAGAGGCACCATTCTACCTCAATTTCTCAGAGTAAGGCAATGTACGCTGGCACCAAGCACCAGCCTCTCAGCATATTTGTGACCTGGGTGGTGGTTAATAAGGGAACGAAAGCAGCCGCGCACACATTCTAGCTGTTGTCGAGCATGAGTTTTGGAGAGTGCGCCGGGTTCTGTAATCAGACCACCTGTGCTGACATGTTGCATCTTGTGTTAGCTTGCCCCAAGAGGACCATAGCCAGAGAGCCCAAGGCTGCTTGCCAGGCACACACCATGTTCAGCAGAAACATACATCCAGTTAACTACCCACGTATACACCCGTTCCCTTCCAATCCCAGTGGGTGTGGGTCCTCTGCCACCCATGACTGTGTCTGAGCACTGCAAAACTCAACTATCCCACGGAAGGAAGAGCCACACATGGACATAGACCAGCAGTGGAGCACATGCTTTGCTTACGCAAGCCACTGCGTTCAGTTTCCTGCATTCAGGAATGCTAAGCAATATGGGCTAGATGGATCAGTAGTCTGGCCTTGTTTATACTACGCTTCATAGGCTATTATGATAAAAGCATCATCTTTTCCACGCAATAATAACATTCTCCAAGTAGCTTCAGATTGTCTGGAAAACATCCACAAACACACCTCTAGCCTATTAGTCCTCCTGTGTGGGTGGTGGTGGTGATTACTGTCTGTATGTTTAGAGACACTCTCTTCCTCATAATTACTTGTCGTATCCCAGGCTTGAGCCTGGCACAAGCAAAGCCCAGGCAGCAGTTTTGGGAAAAGATCCTCCTTTCCATTTTTGTAGCCCCGTCAATGACTACAGTGATCTCATCTGCAATCTGTCTGCCTCCCCCGAGGCACAGGATCATTTCAGCTGTTCTGTGTATAGCGAAGAGGGCGAGTTCACAGAGAATGATGAATATGTCGTCTCCCTGCATGCTGCCTCCTTGGGGAAGGACCTCATCTACCCGGTCTTCATGATGTATAAGCCCAGGCTACACAGTGAGTCTTTTGTCATGGTATGTTGTGGGGTGGGCTTGATTTAAGGTTTGGCAGTCCTTGCTGGGGATGGGGGGGTATACTCGTGTCCACCACCTGCTGGGCATATCTATATGCAGCATTTCCATGGGTACCTTCCCTCTACCTCTACATTTCTGGGTTGCATCTCGTAATGATGTCCTGAGCACTATTTTATTCTCCTTGAGTAGTAGCAGGAACACTTACAAAAGGACGATGGCCCAGCTGCTTGGAGGTCCCAGAATCAAACTGGTGTGTGTGAGTCCTCTTGGACCACAGCAGCACCTCTTCTCAACTATTCCTCTCTTTCCAGTTGAATGTGATCCCCCCTTTGGCCTGCAGAGCACAGTGAGCACCAGCAAGTGTCGGATCCAGTGGAAGAAGCCAGAGGCATTTGAAGACATTGTCCTCGAGGACTGGCAGTGGGAGCTGGCATTCAAGGCCACTAACGAACCCTGGGAGGTAAATAGGACAGGTGGAATTGAAGGGGGAATAGGGAGCCAGCTTCAGGGGAGGGGAGGGGGCTGCAGCCTGAGATGGATGTGTTGGCCCTCCTGCAAGGCATTGAGGTTGTCAGAGCATCACCTTCTCTTTCTCCTCCAGGATCACAGCAGCACCCACCCTCTGGAATGCTCATTAGGCAGCATTCCCCCCCCCCCCCCGGTGGCATTAAGACCATTAACTTCTGCGACACTAACACCACCCTCTTCTTTTTTAAGAGGGAACTTGAAAACCTCTTTGAGTGTGTATCATCAACCTTTGTCTTACTTCCTTCATGGTTTCATTTACCCTTTTTTATCAACAAAATAAGAGAGAAAGGTATGGTTCAATATAACAAAACAAATTTTAAGACTTTATTTATTAGGAAAATATATTTTCATTCACCTTATGTTTCATGATGTTGAAATAAATGTGCCTCCCCCCACCTCCCAGGGAAAACCAGCCACGCCCCATTCGCTAAGCCTGCCCCTCTAAAAGCCCATCCTTATCTGCCTCGCAAAGAAAAACCTCATGACAGTTATGCTCTAACTCTCTCGACTGAACATGAAACAGCCAATCAGACGACACCATTCAAACAGCTCAACATTCTAGCTCCCCCCTCCCGCCAACTTACCATTGCTGTACGAGAAAGGATTTGTTAACATAAATCAAGCCCTCAACCAAACAGTCAAACATATCTATAAACAACAAAATACAACATTTTGTCTCTCACATACACACCCCGGTTTTGACATTTAGATGTCTTCTTAAGACCCATCTCATCACACAGGCTTTCCCTGAAGTGTGACCTAGGGTGCCTCTAAATGAGAGGTTTTTGCCTCATTGACTTCACGCTGACAGGGAAGCCTCTAAACAAGTGGTTGATATGACTTCGCACTGGCCTCATCTTCGTTTACATGCTGAAGCCACCAGTGCGAAGGCATATTGACGCAAATGCCTTTGTTCCGACTTTTAAAAAGTCGTCATTTAGTACAATTTTTTTAAAGTCGGAGCAGGCAGCAGGGAAAGGGGGTGGAGCAGCGAGCCGTAAGCTCGCTGCACCGTCTCCGCTGTCCTTCCCCCCAATTCTGTTAAAAATATTTTTTTAAATATTTTTAAAATATTTTTTAAACCACAAGCGACGGTGCGGCCAGTGCTAGAAAAAGCCCTCGTCGCACCAAGAGGCGTTGATTTGCTGCAGGAGGCGCCAAGGTGCAGTGCTCCCAACATTGTCAAGAGGGCCCCCTGTTGCAAAAGTTTGCTTTTTCGTTCCCCTGGTGGACTCATCCAATTTTAGTCACACAAGAGAGGAGATCTAGAGACTAAGTTTCGGTCCAAAATATTTCTTTATCGTCCTGCAGAACAGGGAAGTACCAGAGCTCCGTAGAACAAAGGATCAGCTGACCATTTTATATACTATTTCCTTGGCAATTGCTTACGCATGCGTCTGTCTAACAAAAAGTTTCTAACTGAGAACAAGGGAAAAGTACAGTAAAAACCATCGCCCTTTGGCCCACATCCAATTGCGCATCTTTACACTCTTGTTATCTCCACTGCATGTAGACATCTCCAGCCGGACAATTCTTGTGTCTCTTACAAGGCTAAACAGCAGGCAAAACATGGCGTCACTTTGGTTCATTAGCTACTTTGATTCATTAGCTAAGTTAATTTCTTCAACACCCTAGTCAGCTATTGTCTTCAGCACACACTTAGAATTGGTAGTTTTATTGGTGATTAACATTTATGTATTTATGTATTTTATTATTGTTGCTGTATTGTATTGTTTGCATTTTAGGGCCAATAATATTGCATGTTTACTGTTTTGATAACTCTGTGGAACGCAGCATATAAATTTTAGTAAAATATAAATGTTGCCCTGAAGGGTCAGTAGCTGTCCAGAGCTGAACTCTGAGGCGCTCTGTGGCTGCCAAGCCAGCAAGGCGGTGGATAAGTACAGGCACACTGGCAGTCAGCACAAAGGCAGAGCTGGCCCAGGCATCAACCGTCAGCCATTCTGAGTTGGGGGCGCTCATGTGCCATGTGATGTTTTACTGTTTATTGCCAGTTATATATATAATGTAAGTGTCTGTAATGTTTAATCATTATTGCCATTTAAGATGTAAGTACTGTGTGGACTTCGAATACAAGGTTGGTAAATGGATAATGCTGTTGGGAGGGGGGAGAGTGAACAGAATGTGAAGTGAATGCTGATTGGCTGTTGGTTCAAAGGTATGGATTGACAGTTAGAGTGAGAGGGAGGAGTTAAGGGAAGCAATAGAGATTGTATGTGGAGGGAATGAGGCAGTTAGAATCTGGGTTTGTCTGTGGAAGGGTCTAGAAAGAGAGAGTAGGAACGTCTTTTATTCTTTTGGGAACAAAGTGACTGGGGTAGAGTAGGCAGGATTGCAAATGAAACTGTGTTGAACCAAACAAGTATTGAAACTGATGAAAGTGTAAGCCTTGTGAACTGCATAGCTTTACTTATTGTTAATTAAAAGTTATTTCTGTTTCATAAACTGGAGTGGATTCTACAGTGTTCCATGGTGGCAGCAGTGAAGGACAAGGGGAAATAGAGAGTGCTGGGCTGGCTGCTGTGAGGCCAAAATGGGTCAGTGAGTCACAGAGTCAGTGAGCAGCATTCTGATGCCTGTTCCATAGTTGGGATCCTTTGATTTATAGAGAGAAATAAAGGAGGACCAAAGGAGCAGCATCATGTGCCCCAGTTCCAGTCAGCTATTCATTTGCAACACATGACCTGATTTGCAACCATAGTTAGTGGTGGCTGCACCGGAGCAAGTGAGCACACTGTCTCCCTTGTGCTCATCGCTTGCACTTTGCATCTGGCTTTGTAAACAATCCAAGAATGCCTTATGTTCCCAGGTGGTGGTTGTGATGTGCACACTTGGCACTCTGGATTAAGGTTCTTTCTTTCATTCATTTTGTTTATTATATTTCTATAACGCCCCGTTGCTGAAGCTCTCTGTGTGGTTCACAAAGATTAAGGTTAAACAACCCAGAGTTTTAACACAACAATCACCATTGTTTGGGTTGTTTTTCAAAGCTAGATATAAACCAGAAGCAACGAGTATGTGGGAGGCAGTGAACTCACTCACTCCTGCTGTACCTTGGTGAACCAGGTCAATAACTATGATGGTAGTTGTACATGCTTTTGCAGCAGAGTTTCTCTTTCTGTTTCTAGTCACTATATTAGTATAGATTTTCCGGATGGTTCGTGCTGTGTAGGACTGTGAACAGCCCCCCCGATCCGGTCCGGATCCAGATCCAGACGATCCAGACCGGGCCCAATCCAGACGGGATCGGACCTCATCCGGTCTGGATCCGGAGACCCTCCTTTTCCCCATAGACTTGGAAGTCTATGGGGAAAAGGACTCACCATCCTCCCCCCACTCTCCCTGCTTACATGCTGCCTTGCTGCTGCTGCTGCCTGCTGCTGCTGCCCGCTGGCCACCACTGGTCACCGCTGCTTCTGCTCTACTGAGAGGGCCAATGTGCCCTGGATCTCCCGATCAATCTGGATCAGTCCGGAACGATCCAGACCTCCCCCGATCTGGTTCAGATCCAGATCCAGGAGGTCTGGATCACCCCAATCTGATACGGATTTAGGAACCGGATCTGGATCTGTTATCAGCCCTAGTGCTGTGTACTCTGTATCAACTTCTGACTTTTTTTATGATCTTGGGCTCTGCCCAAATACTTTCTGTCTGGTTGATTCATTCCCTGTGCTCCAACCCTTCACAGCAAGCACAAACAAGGATCTTGGTCAACAAAGAAACGTGGATGGAAATAGAAGGTTCTGAATTCAAGTCTGGCACAGATTACATTGCAAGAATTCGCTGCAAAACCCCTGATGTGAATCATCACTATAGAAGCCAGTGGAGCCAGTGGAGTGCCACCACTGAGTGGAATCCGCCCCCAGGTATGCTGCTGAGCTAGAGAATGCCAAGTGGTTCTGCTGGCGCTGTGAAATGCATGGTGCTTTACTCCTCTGGGAGCCATGGGCCTCTTGTGCACAGGCCCACAGAAGCACACACAGCTGCGCATTCTTGCAGCACACCACCCATGTGCATCTAATTTGTATATCTCTTTTCAGTTGTAGAACAAATAAAAAAAGCACTAAAGCCATCCACACAATGTTCTCAACATTGAGACTGACTGCCTCACATTTAAAATAACATCACATCCCTGGGAAAAAGAAAGCCCTTTGCTCTTTTACAGAAGGGCATCAAGAGCACCTCCATTCTGGAGGAGAGAAGAAGCAGCCACAGAAAAGTCAAAGCCTCATCCCCAAAGTTGCAAGACTTATTTATTTATTTTACTTACTATATTTATATAAAGGTACCCAATAACATTGTTCTCTGAATAGCTTACAGCATAACATTATAAGATACAATTTAAAAGCACACCTTCAAAGGTAGTGTAAAATACTTTTAAATAAGTAAGTAAATAATATGATAAACTACTCGCTTTTATGGTGCATAAAATAACTGGTAACAAAATATACCATAAAGGAGGCATTGTATGAGGCTTTCTGGAAAGGACATTGTACAATCAGGGGCCCCTCTCCACTAACCACAAGACTAGGTTTGGAGCTGATTCCCTCAGTCTTCATCACTCATCACCACATAGTTTCAAACTTATCCCCATAGTCTATGCCAAGCTCTGCACAGTTTTGCACAGCTGCAATCACAGAATCCTAGAGATGGAACAGGCCATTGAGGCCATCGAATCCACTCCCCTGCATCCCTGATGGACAGCTGTCCAATCTCTGCTTGAAGACCTCCAGTGATGGAGAGTCTAGCACCTCTCCAGGCAGTTGACTGTTTTGACAATAGGATGTTTCCTGTGAGTCCCCTACCCATCACTGATGGGACATTTTTAAAGTTCATTGCATAGGGAGCTAGAAAAACTGGCACCTGGGCCTACACTCTGTGGCACCCATGCCTACCTGGCTTTTATTGGCACAAAACCTGATGAAGCCCTCCAGCTCCAAATACACCAGAGGCAAAAGTGCAGGCTTCAAGGCTGAGCCTATGGAACCTTAGGATACCTCTAGACAGTCGCTTTTCTCCGCAGTAGCTTCGGAGTGGCAGCAGGTGGATTACATGATGCTGCTGCCAATCCGAAGCTACTGCGGGGAAAAGCCCCAAAGCTCTGCTCTAAAAAAGTTGGGCATTTACCCTGACTTTTTTAGCTTGGAGTGGGCTGGGCAGGGAAGGGATTGGACCAGTGAGCCATAAACTCGCTGCACCACCTCCGCAGTCCTCCCCCCATTTTAAATAATAATAATAATAACCCAGTTACCTTGGAATAGGGAGGCCGATGCTCCCAGCCGCCCCTCCAACTGCTGCTGGGCAGGTGTGGGTGTGGCAGCTGCAGCGGTAGCAGGAAAACCTGCCATGGCGCTCCTTCTGCTGTAGATGGGCAGAAGGAACGTCAATGCGGGGTGCTCCCGCATTGTGAAGAGGAGGGCCTTAATGTGGCTGGTTAGTTTCAGGGCCAGCTTCTTTCCTTGCAAATCTAAGGCAATCCTCTACTGCAGTGGTAGGCAACCTTTTGGGGCCATGGGCACATCTGGCAATTTGAAAACTGTCCTGGGCACCACCACAAAGTGGCTGCCATGGGAGGCATGGCAAAGAACAAGCCATCTACCCAAAAGACTGAGTACAAGACTGGTTTTAAAAAATGGCACTTCTTGTTATTATTTAAGGGGGGGATGGAGCACCTTGGCAGGTGCCAAGAAAAGTATCCAGGGCAAGTTGATGCCTGCAGGTCCCATGTTGCCCACACCTGCTCTTCTGTATTGATGGGCTGATGATTCTATCCACAGGTGATTGGCAGCAGCAGCAGCAGCAGCAGCAGCAGCTTCATTCTCCTCTACCATGGGCTGCGCTCATCTCTCTCCCTCTCTCCCTGGGTCCTCTGCTGTTCCTGCTCCTGGCCCTCAGGCTCTTCTGGAGGTATGTCTCTCTTTCAGGAGGCGCTGGAGGCAACAGTGTTGGCACCTGCTTTACACTTCAGACTACCTCTGCCAGCTTGTTCAGGAAGGTTGCTGGGAAGCAGCGTGGCTGGTAGACCAACAGCATCCCTGATCTATCTCCGTGGCCCCAAATCAGATGCAATCCCTCCACGCCCGCTCCAAGATGGACTGGTTTCATGGTGAGGGAGATGGAAGTTCTGTAAACCACAGTGACTCCCCTCACCCTGGCTATCCAGCCTATGTTGGTGCTGTGCTGAGTAACAAGATGGGCACAGCTGGGTCAGGTCGATCCCACCCAGCTCAAGTCTCAGTAGTACATACAAGGCCAGCCTTCTCATCCACGATTAAACCATGGATGAATGTGGTTTTATTGCAGACAGCGTCACCCCAAGGAGCTCAAGGTGACACACATTGGTCCTGTTCCTATGTCATGACAACACCGTGGGTTAATTTTCCCATGGGGCTTATTGCTGCCTGCCAGCCAGCCAACATTTTTAAAATGTAATGATGGGGGCACGCTGCAACAAGCCACCCACAACCCTAAAGCAGCCAATGGATTGAGCCCCCGGCTTTAAAAATTGTTTAAAAGTGTATTTTTAAAACGTTAGGTGGCTTGTCTGGTGTGTAAATCCTCACAACTATAATCATAGAATCATAAAATAGTAGGGTTGGAAAGGGCCTATAAGGCCATCGAGTCCCCTGCTCAGTGCAGGAATCCACCTTAAAGCATCTCTGACAGATGGTTGTCCAGCTGCCTCTTGAATGCCTCTAGTGTGGGAGAACCCACGACCGCCCTAGGTCATTGGTGCCATTGTCGTATTGCTCTAACAGTCAGGACATTTTTCCAGCCGGAATCTGGCTTCCTGTAACTTGAGCCCATTATTCTGTGTCCTGCACTCTGGGTTGATCGAGAGAGATCCTGGCCTTCCTTTGTGTGACAACCTTTCAAGTATTTAAAGAGTGCTATCATGTCTCCCCTCAATCTTCTCTTTTCCAGGCTTAACATGCCCAGTTCTTTCAGTCTCTCCTCATAGGGCTTTGTTTCCAGACCCCTGATCATCCTCGTTGCCCTCCTCTGAACACACTCCAGATTGTCAGCATCCTTCTTGAAGTGTGGTGCCCAGAACTGGATGCAATACTCAAGATGGGGCCTAACCAGTGCCGAACAGAGGGGAACCAGTACCTCGTGCAATTTGGAAGCTATACTTCTATTAACGCAGACCAAAATAGCATTTGCTTTTTTTGCAGCCACATCACACTGTTGGCTCCTCTTCAGCTTGTGATCTACAACAATGACAAGATCCTTGTCATATTGCTGAGCCAAGTATCCCCCATGTTGTAACTATGCAAATGGTTTATTTTTCCTAGGTGTAGAACTTGGCATTTATCCCTATTACATTTCATTCTGTTGCTTTCAGCCCAGTGCTCCAGCCTATCAAGATCACTTTGAAGTTTGTTTCTGTCTTCCAAGGTATTCGCGATCCCACCCAATTTTGTGTCATCTGCAAATTTAATAAGCATTCCCTGCACCTCCTTGTCCAAATCATTAATAAAAATGTTGAAGAGCACTGGGTCCAGGACTGAGTCCTGCGGTACCCTGCTCGTTACCTCCCCCCAGTGTGAAAAGTTACCATTGATAAGCACTCTTTGAGTCCGATTCTGTAGCCAACTGTGGATCCAACAAATAGTTGTTCCATCTAGCCCACTTTTCACTAGTTTCTTAATCAGAATGTCATGGGGCACTTTGTAGCCTTACTGAAGTCAAGATATACTATATCCACAGCATTCCCACAGTCCACAAGCGAGGTCACCTGATCAAAACATGAGATCAGATTAGTCTAACAGGATTTGTTCTTGACAAATCCATGCTGACTTCTAGTCATCACTGCATTGTTTTCAAGGTGTTTACAGATTGACTTCTTTATAATCCGCTCCATAATTTTCCCAGGGATGGATGTCAGACTGATTGGTCTGAAGTTCCCAGGTTCCTCCTTTTTGAAGATAGGGACTACATTAGCCCTCCTCCAGTCATCTGGCACTTCACCCGTCATCCATGATTTCGCAAAGATAATAGACAATGGTTCTGAGAGTTCTTCTGCCGGCTCCTTTATTACTCTAGGATGCAGTTCATTGGGCCCTGGAGGTTTGAACTTGTTCAAAGAAATTAGGTGTTCCTTGACCATTTGTTTATCAATCTCAAACTGCAATCCTGCCCCTTCAGCTTGAACTTCACTTTTTCCAGGGGGTCAAAGACCCGCTTTTGAGAGAAGACTGAGCCAAAGTAGGAATTGAGCACTTTGGCCTTTTCTTTGTCATCTGTTACCTATTTGCCATCCTCATGAAGCAGTTGAACCACCACTTCTTTCCTCTGTCTTTTACTATTCACGTATCTGAAGAAAGCCTTTTTTTTGCTTTTAGCATGCCTCACTAGCCTCAGCTCCTTCTCAGCTTTAGCCTTCCTGATCCCATTCCGACACCTCTATGCTACTTGTTTGTACTCTTCTTTTGTAGCCTGGCCTTCCTTCCACTTCCGATATGTATCCTTTTTATTTTCAGGTCATCTCTAAGCTTTTTGTGGAGCCACACTGGTTTCTTCTGTTGTCTTCTATCTTTTTTCCTTGTTGGAATTGTTTGTAATTGGGCCTTTAAAATTTCCTTTTTTAGAAACTCTCACCCATCTTGGACTCCTTTTCTCATTAGGGTCACTTACCATGGTACCTTACTTATGATAGTTCTGAGTTTATTAAAATTAGCTTTCCTGAAATCCAGAGTATGAGTATGGCTACACTCAGCTTTTGCTCCTTTCAAAATCAAGAACTTAAGTATGACGTGGTCACTTTCCCCCAGAGTTCCTGTAATTGCCACTTTATCCATTAAGTCCTCCCTATTGGTCAGTTTCAAGTCAAGGACAGCTGCTACTCTAGTTCCTTCCTCTACTTTCTGTAGGAGAAAGTTACACACGTCAGGAATTTCTTGGAGGGGCCACATTTGGCAGAATTTGTCTCCCAACAGAAATCAGGGTAATTGAAATCCCCCATTACTACTACATCAGATTTCCTTGAAACACTGGCAATTTTCTTTTCAAAAGTTTCGCCTTCATCTTCCCCTTGATTGGTTGGTCGGTAGTAGACTCTGACTATCATGCTCCATTTATTCCTTGCTCCATTTATTTTAATCCAGATGTTCTGGATGGGGCTCCCAGGCTCATCCTCTTGTGACTTAGATTAGGCTAGGAGACGATGACTGGCCCAAGATCACAGAGTGAGCTTCATGGTCAATGGGGGATTTGAATTCATCTCCCCGGTCCTAGTCCAACACTCTAAACAGCAAGATGGCATGAGGGTCTTTCCATGAACTGCCTTGCCAATTTGAGGCCACCATGCTGACCAGTGAAGATGCCATTCTCTCTATCCACAGGCTCAACGGTGCCAAGATCCCCTCCCCTGCAGCATTCTTCCAGCCGCTTTATACCTCTCACAATGGGGATTTCAAGGTAACTGCGATGATTAGGGAACATGATCATAATGCATGGGCAATAAGCATGGGATTTGGCTAGAGGGATCTGGTTGCACTGGAAACCTGGGTTTGCAGACCCTCCAAAGTCATTTCCTGTGCAGGTGCAGGAGTGGAGAGCTGGCACAATTCCCATTTGCACTCTCACCCACCTCTGGGTTCTGCTTTCCTTCTTTCTCCCCTTCCTCCTCCTCCTGCATGAGAAATTATTTTGCTGGCCTGTGTCCTTCCTCACTTCCCAGAATGGAAAACATCAAAAAAAAAAAAACAGCAACAGCTTAATTAGCATATGTAAATACAGATTGCCTGATCTCCTATTCCTGCTACTAAATTTATGTACATATTTAAACAATTTTTATCCTGCCTTTCTACACTGAAGTGTACTCAAGGCAGCTTCCAATTTAAAACAATCAATTAATGAAATAAAAAATTATAAATACAAATCAACAATAAAACAATGAAGACTCATGTATGGCATGGTTGTATTTTAGTGGATAATTGTTTTAGCTGTTCTTAACTTTGGATGTTTTAATTTTGTTAGAATTTTGCTTGAGTCATTTTTTTTGTTTTTGTTTTGAGAAAAGCATCTAAGAAACCTAATCAGTAAAGCTAAGGAAGTGATTAATGCCTCTCTGCAAGAGGGAGGGGTCCCAGGCCATCTGAAAGAGGCGGTAGTGAGACCACTTCTGAAGAAATCATCCCCGGACCCGGAAAATCCTAATAACTATAGGCCGGTGGCAAATATTCCATTCTTGGGCAAGGTCCTTGAGCGATTGGTTGCGGGCCAGTTCCAGACACTCTTGGATGAGACTGATTATCTGGATCCATTTCAGTCGGGTTTCAAGCCTGGTTTTGGCATGGAAACAGCTTTGGTCACCTTGTATGATGACCTATGTCAGGAGAAAGACAGGTGGAGTGTGACTCTGTTGACCCTCCTTGATCTTTTAGCGGCTTTCGGAACCATTAATCATGGTATCCTTCTGGAACAACTGGCTGAGTTGGGAGTGGGAGGCACTGCATTGTAGTGGTTCCACTACTATTTGGAGGGTCGGCCCTAGAAGGTGGTGCTTGGGGGACATTGCTCGGCCCCGTGGATTCTCCAGTATGGGGTCCCACAGGGGTCAGTCTTGTCCCCCAAACTGTTCAACATGAAACCATTGGGTGCGGTCATCTGGCTCTATTTCTCCTTTTCATCTTCATCAGGTGAGGCTGTGGATGTGCAGAACCGGTGCCTGGCTGTGACAATGGACTGGATGAGGGCTAACAAACTGAAACTCAATTCAGACAAAACTGAGATGCTGGTAGCGGATGGTTCTGCTGACCAGATGGAGGTGTTCAACCTGTTCCGGATGGGGTTGCACTCCCCCTGAAGGAGCAGGTTCGTTGATTGTGGGTTCTCCTAGAACCATCTCTGTCTCTTGAGGCTCAGGTGGCCTCGGTGGCATGGAGTGCCTTCTACCAAGTTCAGTTGGTGGCCCAGCTACGCCCTTATCTGGACAGGGATAACTTGGCTTCAGTTATCTATGCTCTGGTATCCTCCATGTTAGATCACTGCAATGTGCTCTATGTGGGTCTGCCTTTGAAGATGGTTCGGAAGCTGCAGCTTGTACAAAATGCAGCGGCCAGATTGATATCAGGAACCAGAAGGTTTGAGCACATAAGACTGACACTGGCCTGCTTGCATTGGCTGCCTGTACGTTTCTGAGCTCGATTCAAGGTGCTGGTTTTAACCTATAAAGCCTTACATGGCTTGGGACCACGATACTTGACGGAACGCCTCTCCCAACACAAACTTACCCATACACTACAATAAACATCTAAGGTCCTCCTCCGAGTTCCTACTTCGAGGGAAGCTTGGAGGATGGCAACAAGGGAGAGTGCTTTTTCAGTGGTGGCCCCCCAACTGTTGAATGATCTTCCTGACGAGGCTCTCCTGGCGCCAACACTGTCATCTTTTTGGTGCCAGGAGAAGACTTTTCTCCCAGACGTTTAACAGCATATGTTGAGCTTTTTAACTGAACCCTGGACAGTTTTAAATTATATGTAGTTGTTTTTAGGCTTTTATGGTTTAAATTTTTGTATATTGGTTTTTAAATGTTCAATGTTTTTAATTTTTGTAAACTGCCCAGAGAGCTTTGGCTATAGGCTGGTATATAAATGTAAATAAATAAATAAATAAAATAAATAAATTAATTAATTAAATAACCTTAGGTTGCTTTGCTGCCATGCAAGGCCAATCTGTGCAGAATGCAATGCGATCTCACAGCAGCAGGCTTTACCTTGCCTTTGCCCTTTGCCTTGCCTCCGTTTTCTCCAGAGCTGACAATTGGCTGCAGTCCCTGGGAGAACTGATGTGGAGGTACCCTAGGCATGTGTGACTCCTCTTCAGACACATGAATAGTGCCTGCAAGTAGGGGTGTTCACCACCTGGGTTTTGAACCCCGAATCTGAGTTGGGACTGGATTGGGCCACCTTGGCCCGAAGCAGCTGAAGTGCTTCAGGACACTTTGGCCCGATGGTGAGCCACGGCTCCCTGCCAGCCTGTGGGACTTACCTGACCCATCTGCTCACACTGGCAAGTTGCCTGTCCTTCAGGAGAGCTGCGGTCTTTAAGGAAGATGGCAGCTCTGGCCTGCCACAGATCTACTGTTGCAAACTACAGCGGCCAGAAAAGGTAGGGGGCAGTGACTTGCTGGGTTCAGGGTGCAAATAGGAGGAGGGCAAGCTGCTTCAGATCTGAATCTGAAGTGGGCCAGGGCAGTTCCAAGGTGCCCAAGCTAAATCGAGACCAAGTCAGAAGATCTGAATCAGCCTCTGGTGTGCATTGGGGGTGGGGGCCGTGCATAGCCCTACTTGCAAGTGCCAGATGCCAAAGCACCCTTTCCTTTCATGCCTCACACCAGAAAAAGGAGCATTCCGCTCAGAGACTCCAAGTGACTGTAGGCATGAGGTACAAACCATTTGACAAGTGGAGTGAAATGGTCTAGGAGGGAGGGGAGCTGCAGGGCTGCATCTAGTCTGGCACTCTGTTCACACAGTGGCCAGCCAACTGTCAACCACCAGGGACCCACAAGCAGGACATAGTGCAACAGCACCCTTCCACCCATGTTCCCCAGCAACTACTGTATATGTGTTTACTGCCTCTGATACTGGAGGCTGCACTTAACCATCAAGACTAATAGCCATTGATAGCCTTCTCCTCATGAGCCTGAGGTGGTTTCTGATCTCTTGCAGTGCTGGGTTGGCCACATGGACAAGGGGGCTTGGCTGAGACATGACACTGAGAACTCTGGCAGCGGCGGCAGCAGCAGCAGCGGTGTTGATGAGAATGCAGCCGTGGTCCTCTCCCCAATCTCCTTCCTCGAGGGCTCTCCTGAGGCAGAAGTTGCATTCCAAGAGAGAGTCTATCCCTTGCATGGGGCTCCATGCTGTCAGTATGTAGCAAGCAAACATGTGACCCTAGAAATGGAGCAGAAGATGTGCCAAACCGGTTGCAGACATGAAGGTGAGCCTCCACTTCTCTCTGGGAGCAGTTCTCTCCAGTTCAAAGGCCAGGATGCCAGGGAAAAGGGGAGGCCTCCTTCTTTGCCACACAAGGACTCCTACTTTCCAGTGCAGGACCTCCAGGAAACAGAGATTCTCTTCATCTGCAGCAATGACTATTGCATCTTGAGAGGCAGCGACAGCCAACAAGGCTCCGTCTCCACTGAACTCAGCATGGAGGCCAAGCCAAGTTGCTGCTAAAGGCTAATCCTAGAAGCTCAGAGCACCACAAGCTAACCCTGACCCCACACCAGCCCATCTCCCACAGGGCAAGTTATGGCTCTGCTGCTCCCCAACAGACAAGTGAGATTCTTGCTCTTTTGGCCTGGCCATGTAGGTATTTCAGGGCCAGTGTGACTCATGCTGATGATGGATGGAGATTGCCTCAATAGGAAGTTGGGCTGGACAAAAGACTATGACTTATTTTGTATGACATGGCAGCCCATTGCTTAAACAGCCCATGGGCTGTTGGGGACGAGCAGAGAGAGCCAACTTGCTGCCTGCAGCGCATCAGCTCTGCTGCTTGTGGCCAGCAGCCCATGGGTTGTTTAAGCCATGGGCTGTGATGTCTGAACTGACCCTATAAGTGTTCCTTGATGACTAGGTGGGGAATGTCTCTTCTCTGCCTTTGGAAGCGGACACCCTAAAAGGAAAGGCAGAGAAACAATTTGGGGCCTCCAGGGCCTGTCATACGACTAGGTAGAGTGAAGCAGCTGCCTCAGGAGGCAGATACTGATATGTCTGTGTCTGTGTGTGTGTGTGTGGTGGGGGGAGGCAGAAAGTCACCCAGCCATTCCCCTCTCAGCTCCCTGCTGTCCTCAAGTTTGGTGGAGGACATTGTCCCATTGTGAATGTTGAAATGAGAGTGAACCGCCACTCAATCTTACGTCAACGGGTGGGGTGGAGACACGCAAGACACAATTTCCTCCCTCGTTGGGATTGTTTCTGATTGCACCTTCAGTATTTTTTAGGAACTCCCATCCCTCTTGAACTCCTCTTCCTTTTAGGTTTCCCCTCCATGGAATCTTACCTATCATTGCTCTGAGCTCATTAAAATCATCTTTCCTGATTTGACTATACTCCGCTTACATTTCCCTTAAAATCAGGAATTTGAGCATTACATGGTCACTTTTCCCCAAAGTTCCTACTACTCTCACCTCATCAACTAGCTGTTTCCTATTGGTGAGGATCAAATCAAGGGGGGCTGCACCCCTCATTCCATCCTCAGAAGGAGAAAGTTGTTAGCAAGGCAAGGCAGGAATTTCTTGGAGTAACCGCATTTGGCAGAGTAAACTATGTTAATTTTATGTACAGTAGAAATACATAACGGGAACTCTGGGGGAAAGTGCCCACACCATACTTGAGTTCTTAATTTTAAAGGAAGCAAAAGCTGAATGTAGCCATACACATACTCTGGATTTCAGGAAAGCCGATTTTAATAAACTCAGAACTATGATAAGTAAGGTACCATGGCAAGTGATTCTAATGAGAAAAGGAGTCCAAGATGGGTGAAAGTTTTTTAAAAAAGGAATTTTAAAGGCCCAGTTACAAACTTCTTCAGTTCTGCTTCGGCTTGCTGTTGCTCTTCAATCTCTTGCAAGTGAAGAATGCTGAGATGAGGAAACCCAATGAAGAGGGAACTCCTTGGAAGAGGGTGACATTAGGAGCAGAAGAACTAGAAGACAATCTGCACCAGTGGAACCATTAGAGTTATGCATCCGCTTTCAGCTACTGGAGGAAGAGACTGGAGGACAGCCTGCAGAGGAAGAATTACAGGAGACCCTGTGCAACTGTGAGCAAGAGGCAGAAGGTCAGTCAACCAAGAAGAAGAGAAGAGTAGTCATTGTGGGAGACTCCCTGCTGTGTGGGACTGAAACCCAACTATGTCACGAAGACCCATGGACTCACTAGGCGTGATGTGACTGAAGTGTTGCCAAATGATATTGCCAAACAGAGCTATGAAGAAATCGCATCAGACTTTGAAGCTCTGGGACGGAATCTCAAAAACTTTGGGGCCCAGATAGTTTTCTCATCCGTTCTCCCAGTTCTTGGAAGAGGAACAGACAGGGAAAGAAAAAATACTCCAGGTGAACAACTGGCTACGAAGGTGGTGCCGATGTGAGGGATTCCAATTCTGGGACCACGGCTACGCTACTTGGAAGATGGACTGCTGGCAAGGGATAGGTTGCACCTCACAAGGGCCAGGAAGAATGTGTTTGGCCACAGCATAAAGAACCTCATCAGAAGGGCTTTAAACTGAATCCTACGGGGGCGGGAGAGGTAAACCTTGAGGCAATAACGGATGAAGGCTTATGCACCATAACAGAGAGAACAGCTCCAATAGTTCCCCAAAACAGTGTTCACAATAATGTAGGAAAGAAGCCAGACTGCAAGGCACATGGGCTTCGTTGTCTATATACTAATGCCCAGAGTATAGAAAACGAATAGAATGAACTTGAACTCTTAATACATGAAGGCAAATGTGACTTGATAGGTATAACTGAAATTTGATGGGATGGCTCCCATAACTGGAATATAGCAATTGAACGATACTTGTTCAAACAGAACAGAAGAAATAGAAAGGGAGGCGGAGTCGCACTATATGTTAAAAATACTTATCCCTGCACAGAAATACAAGAGGATGAGCCTGGGAGCCCCATCGAGAGCATCTGGATTAAAATAAATTGGGAAGGAATAAAAGGAGCATGATAGTCAGAGTCTACTACTGACCACCCAATCAAGGAGAAGATGAGGACGAAACTTTTGAAAAGCAAATTGCCAGTGTTTCAAGGAAATCCGACATAATAGTAATGGGGGACTTCAATTACCCCAATATCTGTTGGAATACAAATTCTGCCAAAAGTGGCCCCTCCAAGAAATTCCTCACATGTGTAACTTTCTCCTACAGAAAGTAGAGGAAGGAACTAGAGTAGTGACAGTCCTTGACTTGATACTGACCAATAGGGAGGACTTAGTGTATAAAGTGGCAGTTACAGGAACTCTGGGGGAAAGTGACCACATCATATTTGAGTTTTTGATTTTAAAAGAAGCAAAAGCTGTATGTAGCCATACTCGTACTCTGGATTTCAGGAAAGCTAATTTTAATAAACTCAGAACTATGATAAGTAAGGTCCCATGACAAGTGACCCTAATGAGAAAAGGAGTCCAAGATGGGTGGGAGTTTTTAAAAAAGGAAATTTTAAAGGCCCAATTACAAACAATTCCAACAAGGAAAAAAGATAGAAGACAACAGAAGAAACCAATGTGGCTCCACAAAAAGCTTAGAGATGACCTGAAAATAAAAAAGGATACATATAGGAAGTGGAAGGAAGGCCAGGCTACAAAGGAAGAGTACAAACAAGTAGCATAGAAGTGCCGTAATGGTATCAGTAAGGCTGAAGGAGCTGAGGCTAGCAAAGAATGCTAAAAGCAATACAAAGGCTTTCTTCAGAGACGTGGATAGTAAAAGACAGAGGAAAGAAATGGTGGTTCAACTGCTTCATGAGGATGGCAAATTGGTAACAGATGACAAAGAAAAGGCTGAAGTGCTCAATTCCTCCTTTGGCTCAGTCTTCTCTCAAAAGTGGGTCTTTGACCCCCCTGGAAAAAGTGAAGTACAAGCTGAAGGGGCAGGATTGCAGTTTGAGATTGATAAACAAATGGTCAAGGAACACCTATTTCTTTGAACGAGTTCAAACCTCCAAGGCCTGACGAACTGCATCCTAGAGCAATAAAGGAGCTGGCAGAAGAACTCTCAGAACCACTGTCTATTATCTTTGCAAAATCATGGACGACGGGTGAAGTGCCGGATGACTGGAGGAGGGCTAATGTAGTCCCTGTCTTCAAAAAGGAGGAACCTGGGAACTTCAGACCAATCAGTCTGACATCCATCCCTGGGAAAATTATGGAGCGGATTATAAAGAAGTCAATCTGTAAACACCTTGAAAACAATGCAGTGCTGACTAGAAGTCAGCATGGATTTGTCAAGAACAAATCCTGTCAGACTAATCCGTCAAACTAATCTGTCCTCCAGTCTCTTCCTCCAGTAGCTGAAAGTGGTTGCATAACTCTAATGGTTCCACTGGTTCAGAGTATCTTCTAATTCTTCTGCTCCTAACTGTCACCCTTTTCCAAGGAGTTTCCTCTTTGTTGGCTTTCCTCATCTCAGCATTCTCCACTTCTGCTTCAGCTTCTTGTTGCTGTTGCGCTTCTTGTTGTTGTTGCAGTTCCAACATTCTGTCTAAGAACTCTTCGCCTTCTCTTATTCCTTGTAGGGTGGACACTCGCCACTCAAGTACTCTCACTTTTTCTTCCAATAGTGCAACCAGCTTGCACTTGTTGCAGGTGTTCGCCATGTTGATCTCAGGCAGGAACATGAACATTGCACACACGTTACAGGTCACCACCACTAGAGACTCCTTTCTGTCCATAGTCTCCATTTCTGTTTTGTTTCTACCTTCCGATTGTGTTGGAATTTTGTTAAGGACCTTCCTCTTGACCTCTCCTGCTGAACTTCCCTGACAAACTCCTGTTTGCTCTCCCTGTTCGCTCTCTCTCTGGGAGCTCTCTTCCTTATATTCCTTCTAGTCCAGCTGGGGCAGCTTCCTTTTCTGCTGTGCTCAGCTTGGAGTCAGGAAACAGAATGGCTGAATTCGGATGACACAATAAGCAATGGAGGGGAAGGGAAACAACCGTCAGTAGTGTTGCTTATTGTGTCGTGTGGGGAGTAACACACAATGCACACACAACCCACAATCGGGCAATTTAAACAACGAAGGGAAATAACACGCTTGCACATTGGTTAGACCATAGTAAATTGATTAAAGTGTCGTGTGGAGGGGCGCGTGCGTTACTCCCGTGCGTTGAGCACTTTACAACGGAAGACCAAAGAGGGATGCGGCAAGAGTGGTCAAATGCAGCCAGCCGCCCAGGCACACCAGCAACAGCTCGATGCCTACGTCGCCATAGCAACCAAAGATGCCCGCCCCCCCCCCCCCACAGCAGCAGGCACGGAGCTCAAAAAGGGGCCAGCTCCTGCAAACACGCGCACCGTGCGCCCGTTCAGCACCCAAACAGAAAAGCAACACCGCAAGAAATGAACCAGGGTAAAGGAGGGGGGAGGCCACAGGACACGTGCCTCCCCCAGGTGCCCAGGTACACAGGGCTCTGCCCGCCCACCCACCAGGGAGCACTGCAACCTAGGTGAAAATGCCCACCATGGCCGCGCGTCCTCGCCCGTTGCCTCACCTGGAAGCAGGTGGGCTGGGGAAGCAGTGCTCACCAAGCCCCCCTTCATCCACCCAACATGGCCGAACAGTGCGCACTGGCCATGGCCATCCCCAAGACGCATAGAATGCCATGGCAAAGGGCGCCCAGCTGTGGATGTAGTGGGAAACAGGCGAAGGTATGCACAACATTCCCAAGGTCATGAAGCATCCGCAGCCAGCAACAACAACACCGCCGCCACACAGGGCACATTCCCAGCAAACACGACAGCCCACCAGCCCCAACCATCCCACAAGCACATGGGACAGGGAATACCAGGCGAAGGCAGAGACACCTGGCAGCACTATAAGGCACCCCCACCGGCACCATGGACTCAGAGGGAGAGGATAGCCATTAGCTGTTAGCCCGAGGATGCCGGCTCGCAAACCCTAGGAGAGGGAAGCAGCCAGGACCCCTCAGGAAGACGCAGAGCGCAGCACTGGTCCGAGGCAGAAATCGGGGACTTCATAGAACTGAGGGGCAGCCAGGAAGCATGGAGGATCATGGCCACAGCCAGGCACAACCAGCTCTACCCTTGGCTCTCCAGGCAGATGCGGGAATGGGGACATAACCGCAGCGCCAAGCAATGCAAGGACAAGCTGCATGAACTCAAAAGGAAGGTCAAGGAGACTGTCATGCACAGTAACAGAACTGGGGTCAAGCCATGCACCATGCCCTTCTACAATGAGCTGGCACGCCTGCTGGAGGAGCTCCATGACGTCGTGCCAAGTCATGCAGCCGGCATCAGTGTCACAACCGGCGAGGCATTATGCATGCAACAATGTGCCCGACAGGCCCAAGGGCCATGCTGCAAGGTCACCGCTACCTGGGAACCCCAACTGCCACCATGGAGGGACACCCCACGGCCGCTACCGACCGGCACACCAGCAGCGAGGGCACCATCAGACCCATGGTCAGTCGCACCGAAGCCAAGGAGCGGGCTCGCAGGATCCCAAAGCCCATCACTGCTGCCACAGCCGCCACCTGTGCAGCCCAGGACAGCCCATTCCTCAAGGAGCGCCTCCCCTGTGACAGCCTCCTCCAACACCAACAGCCGTATAGCGTTTTTACAGCTGATCTGTGCAGAGTTGCAGGTAGAGGACAAGCAACCCGTGCCGATAGTGCCAGAGACACAGCAGGAGGACAATCAACCAGGGCCATCGCACCCATGGGTGCCGTACGCGAAGACATGACCAGCCGGCACCACAGGGGTATGGGCAGAGGGCACACCACGTATGCGGGTGGGCACAGCGAGCCGCAGCACCATGGTGGAGGGATTCGCCTGCAGCATCATGGACACCATGACGGAGATGGGGTCAGTGTCACATGAGGAGCAGGATGAAATGGAGCAGCTAGAGCTACAGAACTGTCACCATCTCAGGAAGAGCTGCAGGCCATCGTTACGCAGGCCACCGACGACACCTTCATGGAAGTGGAGGAGATGGAGGAGGACATGCCTCTGGATGCCGAACTCCAAGTTGGCGAGGCCGTGCTTGTGGAGGAGATTGAGGGCCCCCCACAGTTGGAGGTCGTAGAGATGGAGGACGCAGCCCCGCTAGAGGAGGATCTGCCACCCCCACCCACTGGTGAGGACATTATGGCCCCGGCCACTCAAGCCCATCCCCTAACCAACACACAGAGGTGTGCCCATATGCGCAACAGGCGAAGGACGTCGTCACAGGTGGCGAAGGACGTCGTCACAGCCACGGAGGCGACAGGGGGCCGCATCGACAAGCTGTTCACATGCATGGCGGGTGAGGAGGAGTCCAGGCACACCAAGGAGTGGGTTCTTGCCATGTGGGTGACGTGCACGGCCACCCAAGCCATGGACGGATGCTCCCAAGCCATACGGGAGGCGGGGCGGGATGTGCGCCATGATCTGGAGGATCATGTCACTGGGATGACCAAGGCCTTGGCGGCCACCGACACCATCATCGACCGAGGCATGCGCGAGCGCACAGCTGCCATCGACCGCCAAACTGAAGTCCTCAGGGAGGTCGCCCAGGCATTCCGGGGAGCATACCATGGCTCCCCGCAGCCCGCCCCCGACATGTCGCCATACAGATACATGCCACCACAGCAGTACCTGCCTCCGCCAGTGGCCACAGCATACCAGACCCCACAAGCAGCGCCGGCTGCAGCAGGTGCCTCAGGGATGGCAGGGGGGGGGAGACTGGAGGGCAGGAGCAGCGACACTTAGGCAGTCGGGTCAAGCGGGCTCGGGACTTCCCACCCCACACCGACGAAGGAGAGGAGGAGGGGCCTTTCCCGCATGACATGCCCTGAGCCACGGGCATGTAATGGCCCCCCTGGCCCATCCACTGCGGGTCCTTGGCAGTAGACACCCCCTCCCCATTCCGCGATAGGCTCCCTATCGCCTCCTGTTGCTCTGGCAACTGCCTCCCTCAGCCCGTTCTGCCCGCTCAAGGCCAAGTAGATGCTGCAGCCTCCCGTTACAATGTCAATCAATCAATCAATCAAATTTATTAGGCAACCTAAAATAGGTTTTAGCCAAAATCATAAAAAATATACAATACAATACATAGCAGAAAAGTATAAGAATAAGAATAAGAAAGTATAAGAATTCAATCGGAGTAAAATATATTAAATACAGTATAGGTAGTATATCAGATAGTATATTACAATATACTATATTACAATATACTACAATCAGGTAGTATATTACAATGTCACACATTCTGGAGTCCATGCGTTCCCAGCCCCACTGTCCCCCATTGCAGCCCATTCCCAACAAGATGGCAGGACCCTACAGGTCTGTTTGACTCCGCGTAAGCCGCCCTGGCCGATGCAGGAGGCAGGTGCCCCACGCCACCGCTGCAGGGCCCTGCAGTGAGGAGGTTGGTGTGTGGGGTGGTTGGACTGGGTGCAGGGGAACCGCTATGGCCTCCATGTCTGATGGCTGTCCTCCCTCCCCTCCCCTTCTCTTCCTTCCTCCCAGGGAAGCTGCGCTCCCTCTGCTGTGCCATCCGCAGAAAGCGGATGGCCCATATGGCATGGCGCCTCCGAGCTCTGGAGCTGGCCCTGGGAAAAGTCCTGCATCGCATTCGACGTCTGGAGCGGAGCGTCAGGCGTTGTTGCCGTTCGATCCCCATGCAATCCCCCCTCTGTAGTGCCCTCGCATTGGCATGAAGTGGCGCTGCCCCATAGCATCCCTAGCCTCTGGCCACTTCCTTTCACTCCTCTCTCTTGCAGGTGTGCAGCAGACACAACAATGCAGCCTTGTCCTCCTGTTCCCACACTCCCATATTGGCCTGTCTTTTGCTGGCCGTGGTGCTGCCCCTCCCTCTGCCCTCCTGTTCCGGCATGCCCACCGGCCCTCCTGTCGTGCCTGCCTCCCCTCTGGGCATTCCTCTGCTAGTTGCCATGTCCCACCGAGATCTCGCTATGGCCGGCTTGCTGACGGCGATTGAGGTGGCCACGCAGAACCATGGCGACGGCGACGAGGAGGACGTGCTACACGCCCGGCTGTGACGCCTGGGTGGCGCCTTGCCCGAGGGGCCGATGTTCAGGACCGGTGGTGGTTGCTGGCCCCTTGGTGCTGCAGAGGCCTTGCCCTGTTGCCGGGCCACCATCCTGCTGCTGCTGCGCCTCCGTGATGCGGGCACGGTGACTACGGGAGCATTGGCCAGAGGCACGGCCATGGAAGCCCTGCACCACGTTCCCTGCCTGGCGACATCCACCGACCTCCTTGAGCAGTGTGAGACTGTCTGCCAACGGGTGCTCCCCCAGACAGATGCCATGCGGAAGGAGATGCAGAACTTGGAGGACTGGGACAACGAGCGTTTCCAGGAGAGCGTCCACATGTCCCGTGTGACGTTCGATGTGCTAGTGGCTGACGTGATCCCTGTCCTGTAGAGGGAGTGTACCATCATGCACCTGTCCATTCCGGTCTTCCACCGTTTGGCCCTAACTCTGTACACGCTTGCGTTCAACGCTGTTGACTATCTTCGGAGTGGGCATGTCCACCGCCTGTGAGATCTTCCGGGAGACGGTGAGCATGTTGAATGAGCTGTACCTGGCCAATGTCATCCAGGTTGGGGATGAGCAGGAGAACATGCGTGGCTTCCGTGCCCTGGGCTTCCCACGGGCAGTCGGGCTCTGGACTTGACCCACGTGCACATCCTGCCCCCACCCCCGCTCACGGTGAGGAGTACTTCAACCTCAAGCATTTCTACAGCATGGTTCTTCAGGTGGTGGTGGATGCCAAGGGCCGGTTCCTGGATGTCTAAGCGGGTGTGTCCGGGCAGAGCCACAACACAGCCATCTTCTGGAACTCCCCTCTGGCGGCCAAGCTGTCACCGAGCTGCTTCCTCACCTCCGGGCCCGCTTCCGTGTGCGGGTGTGCAATGGGACCGCTGCTCCTGGCCGACTAGGCCTTTGCCCTCCAGCCATGGCTGATGGCCCTGTACCGCTACCCCCGCAATGCCGTGCAATGTAAATACAACTACTACCACTGCCGTGCCCGCCTGCCTGTGGAGCGTGCCTTTGGGCGGCTGAAGGAGTGTTGGCGCTCCCTGTTTAGCTTGCTGGACTTGCAGGTTGACGTCATCCCTGACATCATGGTGTGCTGCTGCATTCTGTACATCTGCGAGTCCCGTGGGGATGTGTTACTGGCCGAGCACCCTGATGTCCCTTGGCCAGGCGAGGACGATGATGCCATTGCTGTGGATGGGTGTGATGTTGCCCGGGCCCGGCCATCCTATTGGGGAGCGCCATGCCCGTGCGGAAGCGGCACGAGTGAGTGAGAGTATTAGTGACTGGATCTGGCTGCACTACCCCCCCCCCCCCGTGTGAGCTCCGGCTGTGGGGTTCCTTCTGTGGACTGCCGTTGCTTCCTGGCTGTGTGCCCCTATCCCCCTTCCCTTCATCCCTTTCCACTGCTTGCTGCTTCGAGGTTCCCTGCTCAGCTGACCCCTCACCACTGTGCTTTCCTGGTCACCTTCTCTGGGCCCGGGGGTGACTTGTCTTTCTGATTACTCTGCCCATGCTTCGCAGTGGCTCTGTGCCCACGTAACCATTTTTATACGCCACTCTGAATAAAGTTTTTTTCACTTCCCCCCTCTCTTAACTTCTTTCCTGTGTTTGCGGGTAGTTGCACTCGGGGGGGTTGTCTTGGTTAGGGGCTCAGGGATGTCGAGTGTCCTCGCGGCTGCCGCGCCTCCCATGTAGGGTGGGTGTTGGCTGCTCCCAGGGATAGCCAGCCTGGCGTCCGGTTTTGGCGCCCGGGTGTGCATTTTGGCTACGGCTTGCCCGTGCATTGGCCATGCTCGGCCTTCCTCAGCTATGGATGGGTCTGTGGGGCATTGTGGGGGATGGATTGGGTGGGTGTGCTTTGTGCCTGTCTGGTGGCTAGCCGGCCAGCCCATGCCCAGTCCCATCGGGGCACAGGGTGTGCCGGGGCGTGGGTGCCTACGGTTGGGGTGCTGTGCCAGGGACATGGGGCGGCTGTTCAGTCGGTGTGGCCGCTCCTCCTGTCTGCTTCTCCGCCCAGAGCTGGTGTGTCCCGCCCAGTGCCTCTATGCATCCAATGGGATTTGAGAGGTGTGTCCTCCTGCAGCTTCAATGGCGGCGCCCATGGTTTCAGAGATACTGTATGCTGAGATACCTCTGGGAGGACTTGCAATGGTTGGAGGGCGGGCAACATGGCGGGCGGGCTGTTAGTCACGGCCACTTATGCTATTAGCAACTGGAGTGTTTGCCGCTGCCGAGCAATGCAGGCTGCAATGTGTTGTGTGGGGAGCACCGCCTGCTTAACTCCAGGTCAGTATGCTATTTACCCCTCCATTGCTTATTGTGTCGTCCGAATTCAGACAATGACTCTCCCTGCCCATTGAGACAATCAGGCACTTGCTGAGACAATCAGGCAATCAGGCCACACCCTTCCAGGCCCAGCAGCAGCTTTTAGCAGCTTTCAGCAGCAGCTTTCAAGACACATCCCTCAAATCAGCACTCAGGAGCACATGTCTCTGAATAGGCAGCCTCCTAGATTTACTTGAGGCTTCTCTCCTTTTTGTGTTGGTCTCCTCTTCCACTACACTACACTCCCCCTGACAAATTCCTGTTTGCTCGCCCTGATTCCTCGCTTCCTTTTCTGCTGTACTCAGCTTGGAGTCAGGAAATAAAATGGTACCTTTTCACACTGGGGGAGGTAATGAGCAGGGTACCGCAGGGCTCAGTCCTGGGCCCAGAGCTCTTCAACAGTTTTATTAATGATTTTGACGAGGAGGTTCAGGGAATGCTTATCAAATTTGCAGATGACACAAAATTGGGTGGGATCGCTAATACTCTGGAAGACAGAAATAAACTCTAAAGTGATCTTGCTAGACTGGAGCGCTGGGCTGAAAACACCAGAATGAAATGTAATAGGGATAAACACTTAGGAAAAAGAAACCAAATGCACAGTTACAAGATGGGGGATACTTGGCTCAGCAATACAAGTGAGAAGGATCTTGGAATTGTAGATCACAACCTGAATAGGAGCCAACAGTGTGATGTGGCTGCAAAAAAAAATGCTATTTTGGGCTGCATTAATAGAAGTATAGCTTCCAAATCACGTGAAGTACTGGTTTCCCTCTTTTTGGCACTGATTAGGCCCCATCTAGAGTATTATGTCCAGTTCTGGGCACCACGCTTCGAGAAGGATGCAGACAATCTGGAGCGTGTTCAGAGGAGGGCAACACGGATGATCAGGGGTCTGGAAACAAAGCCCTATGAGGAGAGATTGAAAGAATTGGGCATGTTTAGCCTGGAGAAGAGAAGATTGAGGGGAGACATGATAGCACTCTTCAAATACTTGAAAGGTTGTCACACAGAGGGGGGCCAGGATCTCTTCTCGATCAACCCAGAATGCAGGACACGGAATAATGGGCTCAAGTTACAGGAAACCAGATTCCGGCTGCAATCAGGAAAAACGTCCTGACTGCTAGAGCAATACGGCAATGGCACCAATGACCCAGGGAGGTTGTGGGCTCTCCCACATTAGAGACATTCAGGAGGCAGCTGGACAACCACCTGTCAGGTATGCTTTAAGGCAGATTCCTGCATTGAGCAGGGGGTTGGACTCAATGGCCTTCCAACTCTACTATTCTATGATTCACCAACAGCCACAAATATTTGAATTGAGATAATCCATCTATTCTAGCAGATGGGCCCTCTGTAACATTGGATACCTGGAAGATGCCATTGCAATACTGGAGGGAGTTGAGCAGTGAGGGGAGGAATCTAGTCAGGAGCACCCTGGTTGACTATCTGGAAAGGAGGAGATGGGAGAGTTGATGGATCTGCTGGAGGAATGTCGACCAGGGGGGAGTGGGAGAAGTGACCCTACCCTTGACCTGCACTGCCGGGCAGTGGGAGCAGTTACAACTGCAACAGGACTTTGAGGCTATGTTCTCCAGCATGCCAGGTCGAACCCCCTTAGCCCAGCATTCCATTCTGATCGGGGACTATCCCTCAATTTATTCCCTCCCTGACAGGGCTATGGAGCAACATGCCTGGGATATTGAGCGAGAGCTACAGACTATGTTGGAGATGGGGGTAATTCAGTTCTTCTGGTATATTATGTGACAAGTCTCCTCTGTTATGACACCCCAATTATGGAATACCCTCCCCATGGAGGTGTGATTAGTGCCAATGTTATAATCTTTTCAGCACCAGTGCAA
The DNA here is from genome assembly GCA_029215795.1 of Anniella stebbinsi. Classification (NCBI taxonomy): domain Eukaryota; kingdom Metazoa; phylum Chordata; class Lepidosauria; order Squamata; family Anniellidae; genus Anniella; species Anniella stebbinsi. Next base: position 44,736,415 of record JARDYH010000007.1, on the reverse strand, counting down.
AACCTATTTAATTATGAAGCTGGGTAGTATAGCTGCCTATTTTATGTATCTTCTGTAATTTTATTAGGATTCGCAGTTTTATTACATTTTGTAAACCACCCTGGTACCATAAGATGTATATACATATCTCTACCTATGAAGCAGAAAGTATGTGTGCATCATGTATGTCTGGAATGTTTACCCCCTTCCAGATGAGTTAGAAACTTGACACGGTCACACAGTGATATGTCTGGCTGTACAATGTACCAGAAAAATGTAAAAACATGAATTTTGGGGGTTTAAGTATTTTTAAAGAATTTAATAAAAACCTAGGTTTACATCTACAACTCCCAGTATACCTTGGGCAGAACCCCCAGCATGCCTTGGGCAGGAGGCCAGACTTACTGGCCTTTGGCGGCCATTGTGAGTGCACAGACGGGTGGCTGCTGAATGTCTTTTACAACCCCGACTCCTAAGGTTGGTCTCGAGCAGGCAACCCAATTCCACACAAAAGGAAACAACCCACATAAATGGGTTGCATCCATTTGTGGTGCCTCCTCCCACCCTCTGTGTGGTTTTAAAATGTAACTAGATACAACTGCATGACTTTGAGGGGCCAAACATGCTCAAAGGCACTCCATCCTGATATTGCTGTTTTCTCAGAATCTGGGGGAAGCAAGTGTGTAACCTTTGCCCTTAAGAGGGAGGAAGGGGAGGCACTCTGCGCATGCCCAGAAAGACCTGACAAAGGGGGGAAGTGCCCAGCCCAACCCTGGCCATTCAGTATAGGCTCCTGATATAGCACTTGGTGGGTGAGAAGCACAGGCCAAGGCAGTCCCAGCAGGATTTATCAGAGCTGGGTGTGTCCACTGATAGCCGCTTATCTCCCCTCATTGGCAATACCACTCCCCGATGCTCTATCGAAGAGCAGCATCGGCAACAAGAGGATGTCTCAGAGGATGCAGGTACCTGAGGGCTGCCAAAGGCATGTTGGGAGATGTAGTACTGGTTGGGCAACACTGGCATGTAGAGTGGCTGATTTAAAATAAAATAAAATAAATAAAATAAATAAAATAAAGTATGGGTGAGCAAACCCAGTTCTCCTACCTGACTTTCTCCAACTGCCACTAACCCTGCCCACCATTCCATTCTAGCCTCAGCTATATCAGTCAATCCTCCATTCACTCTTCTGTCTCAATGGTATAGTCAGGCTGTTGCATAAAAATCATTAACTTTATTCAGAAATCCACAAGCAGGGTGCCACAACTGCTCTCCAGTTGTCTTCCACCACATCTCAGATGGTGTTCAAAGATTAACATGTTATTCAGGGATTTAGGCTTATGCCTGCAACTCCCATCATGCCTTGGGCAGGTGGGAAGACTTATCAGGCTTTGGCAGCCATTATCTGGTAGTGGCTCGCCCTTCTGGGCCTGAAGGGAGAGCGCCTGGGGCCAGCTGCCTCAGTTGCTAGGCCCTATTGGGAGCAGGAGGGGAGGAGGCCACAACACTGGGCCCATTGCCAATGGTAACCAAGTGAACCATTAGTCAGCAAGCCAGCTCCCTCACAGCCTACCTATGGCCACTGATTGCACAGTGTAGTGTGGACTGACTCAGCCAGACTTCACTTCCCATGAGCTTCAGCAGCAGGACCAGATGGAAAGGAGGACAGGGATCATGTATCTTTAACAATTGAATAGAAAAGGGAATTTCAGCAGGTGTCATGTGAATGCATGTAGCACCTGGTAAAATTCCCTCTTCATCACAATAGTTAAAGCTGCAGGAGTATAGCTAGAGTGACCAGATACAAAAGAGGACAGGACTCCTGCAGCTTTAACTGTTGTGATGAAGAGGGAATTTCACCAGGTGCTGCATAAATACAAATGACACCTACTGAAATTCCCTTTTCTATGCAACTGTTAAAGATACAGGAACCCTGTCCTCATTTTCCTATGGTCACCCTACCCATTGGGCAAGTCGGGCACCACAGCAAAAGGCATGCCGGGAGTTGTAGTTTTGGCAACAGCTTCAAAGCAGGCCTGGCCATGCATTGAAGATGAGAAAGAGAGCAGGGGCAGGGAGAAACTAATTTAATTTGTTTTAAAGTTACCTCACAGGCCTATGACTGACCTACTTTGAAGGGTTGTCATGAGGGTGAGAGAGAGAAAAAGAAATAAATTCAATTTGTTTTAAGGTTAAGTCAGGCCTGACACTGGCCTGCTACTTTAAGATGATTACCTCCCAGACATATATTTTAGGGAGCCCAAGCAACGCCGGGTAAAAACTTGAAACCTGGCATGCTGATAGGTCTGGCTGTATAATGTAACAGAAAAATCTAAAAATGTGAAATTTTGGATTTTAAGTATTTTTTATGTCAGATAAAAGGCCCAAGTCACCTGTTTCTTTGACCATCCTGGCTCTCTGCCAAAACCTGTTAAATATAGATATTATATAGTAAATTATGCCAATAAAGTACTGTGTTCTGGCTGCTTTCCTTTTTTCATAATAATAACTTCAGAGCACATGCATACAACAGTTCCTCATGTCCACTGAGATATCTGGGCAATGCTGGGTATATTTTGAAAACATATTTTTAGGTTTGCATCTTTTTTAGCTGGTAGAAAGGGTGTTGTGTGTCCTGATTATTTTTGAAGTTTAGACGGCTGGTCTGGCCAAGGCATGATGGGAGGTGTACGCATTTGAGGTAAAACAAAAAATGTGGTTCATCACGAAGCTCTAATTTAAAATACACTTCTTATTAACACAATTTTCCATTTTTTCTAACAAAACAATTTACAAACTCAACCAAACTAAAAAAAAAACAACCAACCTAAAGATGAATAAGGTGCAGAGAAATGTATTATTTATCAAATAAATGTCATAAACATTATTCACAGACCCAAGCAACACCGGGTATATCAGCTAGTTTAAAATAAATAAATAAATAAATAAATAGGCCTTTTGCCTTTCACTGGGAATCATTATCTGAGTCCAGCATGAGGCCGGCCAACTGCAGAATCAAGATGAGCTGTGTTGCGACTGCTCATCTCTCCCTCATCACAGCAAGCAAGGTTGTCTTATCTGTGTGGGGCAGGGTGCATCTCCTGTAAAAGAGAGCAGCAAAGAGAAGATTGACATCTGCACTAAGAACAGGAAGGAGCTGGGACTTCCTGTGTCAGGCAAACACTGACAGCATCAGCCACCCATCCACGTTTGCAGATGGAGGTGGTGGAGTCTGTCCTTGTCAAGCACACTCAATTTCTCCTCAAGATCTCCTTCATCCTGCTCCATAATTCATCCCAAATTCAGGAAGAGGAGAAGGAGATATATTCAGACTTTTCCAGACTAATGAAGGCCAGTTTTCTTGCTCTTGCCTTTGTCTGGCTCTTTGCATACTCAGTGTCATCCCCTCCACACATGTGATGCAGTCACAGATGTTAATCAGTTGCAATCTTAGCTTTGTTACTGTGATCTGAAGATCAGATCTGTTCTTCTCAGCATTTCCAACCCAGATACGCTCAAATCTCATGAAAAGAAACAAGAGCCCAGGATATCTGACAAGCGCAGACATCCATGACTGGCCTGCAGTCCCTAAACCCATGAAGCCAGCAAAGCAGAGAAGTGCAAGGTGTTCAGTGGCATGGCAGGTTCAGGGTGGAGCAAACAGAGGCCTGCTCTGCAGCACCTAAGTCTCTAGTGCTGAGGATTAAGAACATGAGCCTAATTTGCCACCTCCCAACAGCAATATCTGCAGGCTATGTGCCGCCTCCCTCTATGAAAAAGTGAAAATGAAATTTGAAAGAGTGAAGACTTTAGAAATGTTCAGGGGGAATAATGTGGTGTTTGTGATGTGTTGCATGCTGCATCGAGCATTCATTTGCATAGAAGGGCAGGGCATACATTTTGGAAGGAAGAAACTGCCCATGTTATCAGCCTCGATTGATACGAGTTTGGGGGGAGTGCTCATTCCCTCCGTCTGCCATTTAGGCTATGTGCCCCAGGGCTCTATTCTGTCCCCAGTGCTATTTATCAGAGGTGGAGAACCTTCAGGCTTGTGGGCCAAATTCAGCCCACTAGGGTCCAAATCTGTCCCTCTTCAGTTCCCCAGATGCTTACACCCACTTCCTGTGCCCTCCTTTCCCTGACTGCTGATCATTTGAAGCCTGTCTATGCACCCTATTTACCCTGTGGTGGCTGCCAGCTTGACTGGATCGAGCTTCATTTTATTAGCTGTGTTTTTCATTGTGTTGCGTTGACTTTTCCCCACTGGCTACAGAGTCCCCTGGTAAAAGCAGAAAAAGGAGCGAGTGCCACTCTAGGGGAGCTGCCGGGATTTTTTTTCAGCAGTGGCTGATGGGATAACATTGGGAGGACTGGGGCAGGAGAGGGGGCAGAGGAACTGTCTATCAAACATTGCAATGTATTTTACTCAACTCCATGGTAGCCCACAGTCACACAATGGCCGAGTTAGAACATGTTGTGTGGGGAGTACCCCCTAAAAACTCAACCGTTGAGTGGAGTTTTCACACTGCGTTGACTATAATAATAATAATAATATTTATTTGTAACCCGCCTCTCCCTCCGGATCGAGGCGGCGAACAACAACAATATAAACATAAAAATCACAGCAGTTAAATTTTTTTAAAACAACAGAACAATACAACATTAAAAACATCCTAGTGTGTTGTCTGAACTAAGCCTCTGTTTTCTCCAACTGAGGCTGGTTGAATTGGGACCACATGGATTAGTATGAATCAGTTCAACAGGCTTGTTTGAGCATCTCTGCCTTTACTTAGTTAGGGATTGGTGGCCTGGTGGCCTTCCCTTTTTTGCATGTCTCACATTTATGATCATAAGTAATGTACTCCTTTATATCAATGTTTCTTACCACATCCTTCCTCCAGAATGGCACGCTGTGATGTGCTTGTGCCACAATGAGGAGCAATCCTCTCTTATACATTGTTTCACAGCATTAGCCTTTTCTTCCTGGCAATCTAGTTCATCCTTCTCAAGGTCTCTGGCATATAGCTGACCTCCAAAAGAAACTGTACAGCCTTTCTTGTTAATGTGTACATCAACCTCTTTTCTTGTGAGTGTGGATACATTCAGCAGATTTGTTTTTATTTCAGGAATGAGCTATACTTCTTCTTACATACATTTTCAGTCTTGTATCTTAGGGCTATCTTTCCTTTATCTTTAATGGCAACAGGATTTCCATCATCTAAATGCACACTCCAGTTTAATAATAATAATAATAATAATAATAACGATTTATTTCTTACCCGCCTCTCCATCTAGATCGAGGCGGGGAACAACAGCATGATAAAATACATAAAACTAATTAAAACATGACAAATATTATTAAAACTGCATTAAAACATCCTAAAACATCATTAAAACATCCTAAAACATCCTAAAAACATTCTAAAAATTACACTGGATATGCCTGCCGGAAGAGAACAGTCTTTATAGCTTTCTTAAATTCTAAAAGACTGTTAAGTTGACGAGTCTCCTCCGGCAGGTCATTCCACAGTCTGGGAGCGGCAGAAGAGAAGGTCCTCTGGGTAACAGTTGTCAGCCTAGTCTTGGCCGACCGCAGTAAGTTCTTCCCAGAGGACCTGAGCGTGCGGGGCGGATTGTACGGGAGAAGGCGATCCCGCAGGTAACCTGGACCCAAACCATGTAGGGCTTTAAAGGTAATGACCAACACTTTATACTTCGCCCGGAAACTAATTGGCAGCCAGTGGAGCGATTTTAAAGCTGGCGTAATATGGTCACTCCTAGATGTACCGGTGACCAACCTGGCTGCCATATTTTGAACTAGTTGAAGTTTCCGGACTAGGCACAAAGGTAGCCCTATGTACAGCGCATTGCAGAAGTCAAGCCTCGAAGTTACCAGCGCGTGCACCACCATCTTTAGGTCTTCCAACTCTAGGAAGGGGCGCAGCTGGCGTATCAGCCGAAGCTGATAGTAGGCACTCCTGGCCGTCGCATCTATCTGGGCTGTCATTTGGAGCGACGGATCCAGGAGCACCCCCAAGCTGCGAACACAGTCTTTCAGGGGGAGTGTAACCCCATCCAGAACCGGTTGACACACCTCCAAACCCAGGTTGCGGCCTTTGACAGCAAGCACCTCCGTCTTGTCTGGATTCAGCTTCAGTTTGTTTTTCCTCATCCAGCCCATTACCGCCTCCAAGCATTCATTCAGAGGAGACACACTATCCTTAGCTGACGATGTTGTCGAAGGCATAGAGAAATATATTTGGGTGTCATCAGCATACTGATAGCACCCCGCCCCATGCCTCCGGATGATCTCTCCCAACGGTTTCATATAAATGTTAAACAGCATTGGGGAAAGGATGGCACCTTGCGGTACGCCACACAGCAGCTCCTTCTTTGCAGAGCAGCTATCCCCAAGCATCACCATCTGGAACCTGCCCGAGAGGTAGGACCGGAACCACTGAAGCACAGTGCCCCCGATTCCCAATCCCCTCAGGCGTTCCAGAAGGATACCATGGTCGATGGTATCGAATGCCGCTGAGAGGTCCAAAAGTACCAACAGGGACACACTCCCCCTGTCAATACCCAGGCGTAGATCATCCGCTAAGGCGACCATAGCAGTCTCAACTCCGTATCCCGCCCTGAAGCCAGTTTGAAATGGGTCTAGAAAATCAGTGTCATCCAAGACTACCTGGAGTTGAAAGGCAACCGCCCTCTCGATCACCTTGCCCAAGAATGGAAGGTTTGATACCGGTCTGTAGTTATTAAAGTCCAGGGGATCCAGGGAGGGCTTCTTTAGAAGCGGCCGTACCACCGCTTCTTTTAAACATGATGGAAAACTCCCCTCCCTGAGAGATGCATTAATAATATATTGTAATTGCGATCTAACCGCATCTCCTCCCTGGACGACCAGCCATGAAGGACAGGGATCGAGAGGGCAAGTCGTCCCCCTCACTCGTCCAAGCAGCTTGTCCACGTCCTCGGTACTCACCAACTGAAACCGATCCAGTATAATTCTACTCGCGGAGTCACTGGACACTCCATCGTCAGCCTCTGCTATAACGACGGCATCTAAGTCGGCTCTTATCCGAGAGATTTTATCTGCGAAATGATCATTAAAGGCATCGCAGCGAACCGCCGAAGGCTCTAAAGTCGGATTCAGGGGGGAAGGTGCCCGGGTTAGACCCCTCACCACCCTGAACAGTTCCGCTGGACGCGAATTCGCAGACGCAATGCGCGCAGAGAAGAAAGCTTTCTTCGCTGCACGTATTGCCACCCCATAGGAATGAAGATGTTCTCTATGCCGTGTCTTGTCGGATAGAAGTCGAGTTTTCCGCCATCGGCGCTCCAGTCGTCGTCCTTTCCGCTTCAACTCCCTGAGGTCTTCCGTATACCAGGGCGCCCTGTTAGAAGCGGGTCGGAGAGGACGTTTGGGGGCGATCGTGTCGATAGCCCTAGTTAGGTCTCGATTCCATCTATCAACCAGGGCTTCTACAGGATCGTCGACGATACCAGCCATAGAACCCTCCAAGGCTTTCTGGAATCCAGCAGGATCCATCAGCCTTCGAGGGCGGACCATCTTAATAGGTCCACCACCCCCGCAGGGGCGGGTGGTAGCCGTGATACTAACCTTAACCAGAAAATGGTCTGTCCATGACAACACGGAGGTATTCGTTACCTCCGCCCACAGATCCGTCTGTTCGGAACTGAAAACAGCATCGAGGGTATGACCCGCTGAATGTGTGGGTCCAGAGACCAATTGGGATAGGCCCATGGTTGTCATGGATGCCACGAACTCCCGAGCTCCACCTGACAAACCAGTCTCGAATGGGATGTTGAAATCGCCCAGGACCAAAAGCCTGGGCGAATCCAACACCAGCTCCGAGACCAGTTCCGTGAGCTCAGCCAGGGAGTCTGATAGGCAGCGGGGTGGCCGGTACACCAACAGAATCCCTAGTCTATCCCTGGTCTTCAGACTCAGGTACACACACTCGATGTAATTCAGTTCACGAACAGGAAGTCTGGTCAGATTAAGATTATCCCTGTAGACCACAGCTACTCCGCCCCCCCGCCCACTTTCCCTCACCTGCTCACTAACACAGTACCCAGCTGGGAGGGCCTGCGCCCACGTCGGTCCACTATCATCTCCCAACCAGGTCTCAGTGAAGCATGCCAGGTCAGCCTCCTCATCCGAAAGAAGGTCATGGATGACATGTGTTTTATTTTTAACTGACCTGGCATTACATAGGAGCAAGGAGAGGTTCTGTGGGTGGCCTGGTTCGTTCTCCAAGTTCCCCGGGATAGCAGAGCAATCGGAAGGTAAGATAGGTGTTAGATAACTATCTCTCCTTCCCCTGTAATGGCACATTGCCCTGCCAACGCCATATCTCCCTTTGCCCAGCACAACAGAAATTGCCACTCCCCTACACATTGTGGATAGCTGGAAGGAAGGGTGGGGTGTAGATGTAGGTGGCTCTCCTCTCTTGTGATCTTCATTGATGGCTGCAGGTTTAGTTCCACTGCGTCGCTCCCACGGCTGAGAGCCTCAGGCCGAGAGCCCTTTTGCTCTCGCCCTTCGGCTCGCGCCCACAGGCTCGCGCCTTCAGCAGCCTGAAGGCTGAAACCTCTTTTCTTGTGAGTGTGGATACATTCAGCAGATTTGTTTTTATTTCAGGAATGAGCTATACTTCTTCTTACATACATTTTCAGTCTTGTATCTTAGGGCTATCTTTCCTTTATCTTTAATGGCAACAGGATTTCCATCATCTAAATGCACACTCCAGTTTGCATCTGGCTTTAGTTCATGGCATCAATTAGCATCAGAGGACATGTGCAAAGATGCCCCACCTTCAGCCACGCAACTCTGGTGTTTTTTCCTAAGGGTTGCATTAAAAGTTATGTGACCTTTATTTTTATGCTGATTATAATCCTTTTGGTTCTGTGTCTCCTTGGAGGAGTTAAAATTGCTCCAGCACTCCCCCTGGAGGTGACCCTTTTTGTTGAATGTAAAACTTGTGGGCGGCTGCTTTGTGTCTGCTTGCTTGGCTTTCAAAACGCATGCGTATGCATGTACACAGGGTGTGTGGGTGTGCCCAGGTGTACCCTAAAGTTCCTGGGACCACCTCTGCTTTCCTGCACCCCCCACTGCTCGAATCGGGGCTCTTGAGGATAGGAAAGCGCACTTTCCGGAGCCTCCAGAAAGTGTGTAATTCCCCCGAGCCTGCTAATGGCAGCTGCCATTAGGCGCTCAGGGGAACTATGCGCTTTCCAGAGGCCTCAGAAAGTGCACTTTCCCGCCTCCACTGCTCCTTATCAGGGCCTTAAAGGCGCCAATTGGAACAATGGGGGGGGGGGGGAGAAAGTGCACTTTTCCCTCCTCGACTCCAATTGGGACCTTTAAGGTGCGTGCACTAATGAAATGAGCTGTGCACGCCTATGAATGCCTGCCCTAGGCTTGTTTTTGGTGATATGTAATTTGAGCCAGAGGAAGGTGAGGGGACAAGAATAAGGAACTGATCAAGTTACAGACAAGAGGGATGAATAAATAAATGGCTGTTGATACAATTGAAAATAACTGAATCTGAGAGTTGGAAGAAGCCATTGAGGCTTCTGCTCAGTGCAGGAATTCAGTGTAAATCATCCCTGAAAGGTGGCTGCCCAGTTTCTGCTTGAATACCTCCAGTGACGGAGAGCCCAGCACCTTCCTAGGCAGTTGGTTCCATCGTCTGACTGCTCTGACCATTAGGAATTTTTCATATCCAACTGAAATCTGCCTTCCAGTAACTTAAACCCATCATTTCATGTCCTACAATAGGGCTATACAACCTTCATCCTAACCCAGCCCAATCCAGCCTGTACCACCTCTTGGGGTTCCTCTGGGGCGTTGGGCTTAGGACCCAAGCTCTATGTCCTGGAGGAAACCTGCTGAAGGGTATGCCCATTGCTACCTCTGATCTGAGATAGGAGCAAACAGCATGGATTGCCCCACTGGTATTTATCAGCAGTAGAACACCCACTGTTATCTCTCATCTCAGCTTGAAGATAGCAGTGAAGATGCCCTGTGGTGGGGATTAAGACTCGCCACGCATAGGGAAGAGCAGGCACACTTCCTCCCATGCAGGCAAGTCCACTGTCTCTGACAGGGTTGGGACTTCCCCACATGTGGGGATGAGAGGTGAGGGGCTCACGTGTTGGGGTGAGACTGTGGGGATGAGAGGTGGGGAATTGGGACTTGCCTGCATGTGGGGACCAGCAGGAGCTCTTCTCCATGTACCAATCCCTGCACTAACAAAGAAGAGGGGTGACATCATGGGATAGGGCCACATCCCCAACATCATCTGCTTGCACAGTCGGGTGCAATCCTATCCCCACAAAACAGTTCAGCACCCTTGGTTGGGAGGGAAGAAGTTGCAGCCTTCTTCAGTGTGACAACTCTTTAGGTATTTTGCTAAGTACTATAAGCGTCCCTCAGTTTTTTCTTCTTAAGGCTAAACATACCCAGTTTCTTCCATCTTTCCTCACAGGACATAGAGCTGTTTTGTACAAGGTTTTTATTGTGTGCTTATGATAGCTCACTCACAGTAGTTTATGGGTCCTTTACATGACATTGTCATCCTCCAGGGCCTCTCCTGTGCTTTGCAACCATTATTGCAGTCTTTTTTCTACTGATGAAAGTTTGGTATTATTTAGAAATGTCAATGAGAATCTCATGCAATTGTGCAATTCCCCTATACCTTGGGGCTGTATAATGAACTATATAGAAAGACAAAGCAGACCCCCCCCCCAACCAGGAAAAAGCCAAACTCACCCACCACACTCAGAAAAAGTGCAGAAAAACAACAAAGAATCTGGAAGCAGAAACCTTAGTAAGGACGTGGGAGAAAAGCCTCATGCAGAAATGCCCTTGGTTTATAGGCCTTCTCAGTGGGGGCCTCACATTTTGGAACTCCCTCCTGAGAGAGAAACATATAAGGCTTAATTGTGGCTGGCTCTTTGAAGAATATACATTTATTCCAGACTGCTGCATTTGGTGACTAAAAACTATTAACTGCCTGCGTTTTAATGAGACGTGTACTAAAACAAAGGACAGCACTTGCCCCTAATAGAGAAACCATACTTGCCCATAGGGATCCTATGGATCCCTATGGACAAGCACGACCCTATTTTCCCTATGGGCAAGCGCTGTTCTTTGCTTTAGTATGGTCCCTGTTTTAACTGTAGTTTGCATGTTCATGTTTTCTGTGGTATTGCGAACTGCCTTGGGAGAGCAGTGTGTCCTGAAAGGTGGTGTAAAAACCCTTTTAAACAAAAAGCAAACAAAGCTCTCCAGGAGAAACCAGGCGTTTCAGTCTAGCCCACTGCTAGTCGCGCGGTCCCTTTTGTCGTGCAGCTCACAGCGAGCCGGATGGAACAAAGCCAGGCTGCAGGCAGCGACTTCTGCGGGCTACTTACTGCCAGCCCACCTCAGGCAAGCAGGCCGTGGGGGGGGGGGGGGCAAAACGTGGACCACGCCTGGGCTACCGGGTGGGGCCCTGAACGGCGGCAGGATCCGGGCGTCGCGGGTCTCCGTCGTCCCCAAGGACCGACTGCCAAGGACCGGGCAACGGGCCGCCTCCACCTTTCAGCTGTGAGGGGAGCGTGGGCTGGGGAGGGGAGAAGACAAGGCCACCCCCCCCCCCCCCCACTACCGCCTCGCCCACCCACCGACTTACCTACCTACCGACCCGCCCAGATTTCTATCGCTCACTTCCGCCACAGGGCAAACCACCCGCCGCCAGCCGCCCACAAACAACCCAGGGGCTGCACACTTCGAGGGAGTCTAACTCTATTAGCCTATCAGGAAGCCGCAGCGCCGGAAGTACTGAGCTAAGAGCAGGTAATGGAGCGCGCCACGCATCACGGGAAACGGCTTCTAGCGGAAAGCCCGAGAGGCGCGGGCGTGGCTCCTCCTTTTCCGGAGAGTCGCGGCGCCTGCGCACTGCTCCGGCTCCCCCTCCCCCTCCGGAGAGGGCTGAGGTAGTGCCCCGCCTTCCTTTCTTTTTGCCCCGGCGCACGCGCATGCTAGTCTCGCGAGAAGCAGAGTCAGGGAAAGGAAGCCAGACATGAATTGAGAGGCGGGCTGCCGGGCCAGTGCCCAGGCTTGCCTGGCGGAAGTTCCGCCCGCGCTGAGCGGAACAGGGCATTGTTGTGGCTGACGTCACTCACGGAGGACGCGGGCGTCCCATTGGGTCGCACTCTCTGCTGGGAGCGCGGCGGAGGCGCTCGGAGGGCGGCCAGGCAGGCAGGGCCCATGGCCAGCACCGGCAGCCCCCTGGTAGGCCCAGTGGCGAGGGCGCGGGCGGCGGGGCGGCCCTCGCGGCGTCTTCCGGGGGGCTGGGCTGGGTCGCGAGGCGAGCGGGGCATCCAGCGGAGGGGGCGAGGCGAGGGCGGCCGGAGGGGCAAAGCCTCTTTCCGGCGCCTGGCGCGCTCCCCCGTGCGCTTCCGTGTCGCCCGCGGGGCCGGCTCCAGCTCAGCGAGGTGGGCCAGGAATCGGGGAAGGGAAGCGCTCTTGGAGTGGCGAGGTGGTGGCGGCGGCGGGGGCCTCGCGCGCCGTTGCAGGGGCCCGGTGGAGGGCAGCTCCTCTCCGGAGCGCCCACAGCCGGAGGAGCTGGGGTGAGGTGGGGCTACGTGGCAGCCCAGTTCCCTCCCCGAAGCTGAGAGGCTGTTTGCGGCTTGGTTCATCTTCGCGACAGTGTTTGCGCGGATAGCGTCCTCCCGCTCCGGAAGCGCCTGAAGCACCCCATGAATGAGTTGGCCTGGGCCGACCATACTAGGCTACTTAGCTTTACCGATGGAGCAGCGTCATTTGTGGGCGGCCGCGGCGGTGGCAGCAGCAGCAGCAGCATACTGTTGTGGCTTAAGAACCCATTTCCCACGCTCTCCACAAAGTTTTCGTAGTTTAGCTAAGAAACGCATCTGCCATGGAGGCGTCATACCATGAGATTGAAAAAGAAGCATTTTTTTTGTTTCTGGATAACTTCATTATCAGCAGAATGAGAAATACATTTTCCCTTGGGGCTTGCTGTGGAGAGGGATATGGAAGATGAGGAGAGACAATATATGAAATTGCCTTGCACTAAATCCAGCCCAGAATTATCTAGCCTGTAGTCTCTGAGAGTAGAGCTTTCCCAGCCTTGCTACCTGAGGCCCTTTTAATCTGCAGTGATAGGGTAGGGCATCTTCCATATGCTAACTACAGCTATGGCCTTTTTTTTTATAAAGTCTGAACCAGCATCAAACTGCCTAGCCAGGTGTCTTGGGTGTGTACAAGATCCTTTTTGCTTTAACTTCCTTAACTGAGTATGAGTTCATATGCTATTCTTTGCCTAGTAGTTCTGGTGGATGAGTGCAATATCATCTTTTTTATTATTTTATGTTTCAGGTTTGCAGGCTATACTTTGTTTTTTACTAGAATTCTGAGATCCACTAGGTGCAAAATAGTGACTTCGGTGGGTGGACATATGCTAGCAATTGTGGAACAGTGTGTCTCTGTACACAGGTTCACCCCAAGAATTTGTGATCAGTAAGCAGAACCAAGATTATAAACTGTTTCACACAAAAATCCACACCTGATTTTTCCTGAAGCATTCTTTTTCAGCAACCTAATTGAGGGTGGCTTGTGGGGAAGTTTTTGTTGCTATTGTTAGACAGTTGGGAGCCGGAAACACTTGACAATCTACCTTGTGATCTACCTTCCGCCTACCCCTGTTTAGGCTACCCTGAAATGATCATTATTCCTTGTCTCTTGTGCAGTTTTATTTTCTACTGGTTTCTGTTTGCATCTGTTAGGTGTCATATGATCATATATGCAATGAATGCACACCTGTGTTCGCCAGAGATGTACAGATGGGTCTTCCTTCTATAGCATCTTTTACGATATCCTGGATTGTTAATATCCCATATGGTGGTTATTTTAAGTGCTAGATTCTATCAACTGACTGTTGGGACTTCTGGTTAGGTGATGGAGCCTATTGTACATTGTCAAGACATTAATTATATTACTCTTTCAAGTAATTATTAAGGGGCTGGTTGCACAACCCCTTTCACCCACTGTCCTATAGTGCTAAGAAGCTTGTACTTCATTGGTCACTCCCAGACTTCTCAAAGCTGGCTGTAGTGGCGGTGTTAGCTGCTGAATTGTAAACCATCTCTCTGGCTTCAGAGACCTATACTTGGATGAATCAATCACATGTCCAGACTTCTGAGTAAGCTGGAAAGCTTGCTTCATGCTATATTGATCTTTGTATGTTATTTGTGAGCTGATGCTGGTGTAGAAGCTTTGATATTTCAAACAGAGAGTCATTCCATTGGGTGGTTGTTCCAAAGCTGAGGAGGGCCTGTACATTGCGTACATTGAAACAAGTTTGTCATTTTGTTGCCCGTTCTTCCAGAAATGCTTTTGGAGCACTTCACAATCCCTTTCCATTTTAACCTTAAATAATTTGGTGTCTGCAGCAAATTTGACCACTTCAGTATTCATAAATGATCTGGAGTTGCAGATGAACAAGTTAACAAGCACTGGTCTCAGTAGAGATCTTTTGGGGACATAAATATTTACATTCCTCCATTGTGAGAATTAATCATTCATTCCTACTCTTTGCTTTCTGTTCATTGACAAGTACAAATCCATAAGAGTATTGCTCCTTGTATCCCATGACTGGTAGGTTTCCTCAGGAGTGCTTGGTGAGGGACTTTTTCGTTGAACATGGTTTGTTAGCTCAGCTGGGTTCACACAACGCAACAATCCACGTTTCAACCACCACATACAGTTCAATGTTAGAAGGTTAGTAGTTCCACAATTGAGTTCTTGAAGTCTAGGATGGATAGCATCTGAGCTTGGAGATTTGTTTGTTTTCAGTGTCTCAATAAGGTCTAGAATGAATGAGCAACCTATTTGGATGCATTTGGTTTTTCCAGGGGCGGATTTGCCTTTTCCTCCATGAGCTGCTCTCTTCTCCCCCCCCCCCCCCGATTTTCTCTTCCCTGCGCTCTGTGGATTTTCTGTCTCCCTCACTCCCTCTGGGGCTTTTCTCTTTTCTTCCCATCCTTCCTCCTCCTCCCCCCTCTTGGGATTTCCTTCCCACACCACTTCTCTTTCCTTTTTCTTCTTTCCCCCAGTCACTGTGCTCATCTTCTCTTCTCTTGCCCTGCCCAGTCAATTTCCTTCCCTGATCATTTGTTCCTCCTCTTCCCATTCACGATTTCCTTCCCCACTGCCATGCTCACATCTTCTCCCTTCTCTTCCACCTGCCTGTGATTTCCTTCCCCACTACTGCGCTCACCTCATGCTTCCTCATTAGGCAGCCGGGTGAAGAAAGCGGGGATAAGGGTCTGGAAATTTGCAGATGTCTCCCTCTTGTAGGAGAATCTTCCAAGAATCTGACAATAAAGTTTCTTGATTTGTGCCTTCTATTGCCAAACTACAATACTTTGAGTGTGAGCAGCGGGGCATTAGTCCCAGAGCCAGGGCAGGATTTATTTACACAAAGAGTGCAAAAGCTTAGTGAATATGTTTTGTTTATATATGACATAAGTGTCTCAGAAAAGTGAGTCTTACAAAATTCAGTGGTGGTAGGGTTGCATGATGATGCCATCAATATGGCTGCTGCGCTATTATGTAGTTGCCACATTTAAATATGCATAACTTCTCACCTGTTTATGCTGCAGAGATGAAACTTTTTCTGAAATGTTTGAAATGTAATAACAAATATTTTTTGTACTTACACATTTTTGTTAACTCCATTCATTTTTGAGATAATTTCATTTGAACGTATAAAATCAGTGTTCACATTGGTTATGTGTGACGTTTAATCATGATTTACTCAAAAACTATACGACTTTCGAAAGATACTCAAGAACAAAAAAGCTGCATTTTTAATGATTAAGAAAATGTATAATAGCATGGGGTTTACCCCAACCCTTAGGGAATTATGAGTGATATCTTGTTACACATCCACTTTCTCAGGATTGTATGATTTTACAGTTTATCATACAGGGCTTTCATTTCAAAATATCCATCCTAAATACCTCTCGATCTGATGCACAGATTATTTTGAACATGTCCAACTGTGATTTTTACAGTTGAACATGCTGAAATGTTCTTTACAAAATTTCAAACAGGACGAGTATGATGATATATAAAAAAGACAATCTGTTAGGTTGAATTGTTTTTAACAAATGTTTTTAAAATCTTCAGCAAAAATTTACAATTTGCAGAATAAAAACTATGTTCTGTGAGAAGGGTTAACAAATACATTTCATTGGATGTCCTCTTCACTTTCATTGGAACCCCTATCTTCACTTTCAAAATCACTTTCCTCGTCTTTTCACTGTCCTCTTCTGTGGCCGTTTCAAGATTTTCTGGGAGCGTTGGACCATCGTACCATTTTACGTGGTACCTGCCATTTTCCAAGTACCAGCCGTGTTCAGTAGGATCAAGCCCATCGTCAGGTTTTCTACAATCTGCTCATTTCCACAGTCATGAAACTGAATTGCTTCTTTTAATCTTTTACAGGTTTAGATGGAGGCAGCATTTTTGGGTCAATCCCTTTAACTTTGGAGAATGCATTAGACTGGATCTTAGGTATTGTTTTCTTCATAAATGGACTCACATAGGAGTATCTAGGGTGGCCGTGCATGGCACAGACAAAGTTATCCAACCCAACTATCTTTTCTTCGGTTAAAGTTAATGACTCACCTAGCTGGCAGAGAATTTCTTGGAATTCACTATTCTTTTTCATGATTTCAAATGGTTAAACTTCCCCGTCTTGCAAATACAGCTGTGAAATCATACCCTATAAAAGCGTGGTAGCCAGAGAAAGCCTCTACCAGATCATGTCTGAGCTCCTCCGTGATTCAAGTTACATTGATCGTCCTTCTACTGTTAGAAGACACGCCACAATCAAAGCAAACCCGAGAGTTTAGGAAGTGCTTTTGATGGTAAATTATCAGAACCAACACATCAGTGTTATTTGCTCTAACCAGGATATTCTTTGCTGGATCACTCACCCCTGTTGCCTCAACACTGACATCCTTGCTGGTGTATTTGTAATACAGTGGCTGAATTCGGACGACATATTAAGCAATGGAGGGGTAAATAGTGTACTGACCAGGAGTTAAGCAGGTGGAGCTCCCCACATGACACGCTGCAGCGGGCGCTGCTCGGCACTGGCAAACACACCGGCTGCAAATAACGAACGCGACCATGACAGACAGCCCGCCCGCCATGTTGCCCGCCCTCCAACTATCGCAAGTCCTCCCAGAGGTATCCCAGAACACACCGCAGCCAGAAAGCCATGGGCACCGCCATCAAAGTGGTAGGAGGGCACGCCTCTCAAACACCATTGGACGCACATAGGCAATGGGCGGGACACAACAGCCCCGGCCAGAGAAGCAGGCAGGAGGAGCAGCCACACCGACACAGCGTCCGCCCCACGTCCCCAGCACAGCACCCCAACTGTGGCACCCACGCCCTAACACACCCAAGGCTCTGATGGGAACAGGCACGGGCTGGCTGGCAAGCCAACACGCGCACAAAGCATGCACGCCCCCGATCCATACCCCACAGTGCCCCACACACCCATCCACAGCCGAGGAAGGCCCAGCACGCCAATGCATGGGGAAGCCGTGGCCGGAATGCACACGCGGGTGCCACAACCGCACGCCAGGTAGCCCATCCCAGGGAGCAGCCCACGCCCATCCTACATGGGAGGCGCGGCAGCCACGAGGGCAACCCACGTCCCCGAGCTCCCACCCAACACGACCCCCACCCCGAGTGCACCTACCTGCAAACACAAGAAAGAAGGCAAGAGAGGGGGAAAGTGAAAGAACTTTATTCAGCGGGGAGTATAAAAACGGTTACATGGGTACAAGGCCACTGCGAAGCACGGGCGGAGGAAATGGAAAGGCTGGTCACCCCCGGGACAAGAAAAGGCGACCGGGAAGGCACAGCGGTGAAGAGGGGACAGCTGAGCAGGGCACCTCCAAGCTGCAAGCGGCGGAACGGGATGAAGGGAAGGTGGAGAGGGGTGCCACGCCAGGAAGTGACGCCAGTCCACGGAACCAGCCCCACAGCTCCAGGTCACACGGGGTCGGGATAGTGCAGCCAGATCCAGTCAGCGATGCTCTCGCGCACCCGGGACGCCTCTAAAAGGGCATGCTGCTCCCCAACGGGATTCACGGACGGTGCAATGTCACGCCCGTCCACAGCGATGGCATCCGTGTGCTTGCCCAGCCGGGGCAGGTAAGGGTGCTCGGCCAGTAACACGTCCCCACGGGACTCTCAGATGTTGTGCAGGATGCAGCAGCACACCATCACGTCCGGGATGATGTTGGCCTGCAAGTCCAGCAAGCTGAACAGGGAGCGCCAACATTCTTCAGAGACCGCCAAACATGTGCTCTACGGACAGGCAGGCACGGCAGTGGTAGTAGTTGTATTTACGCTGAACGGCGGTGCGGGGGAGCGATATGGGGCCATCAGCCACGGCTGCAGGGCAAACGCCTGGTCGGCCAGGAGCAGCGGACCCACTGCATGCCCACACATGGAAGCGGGACCGGACATTAGGAAGCGGCCCGACGACAACTTGGCAGCCAGGGGGGAGTTCCAGAAGACGGCCGTGTTGTGGCTTCGACTGGAAGCAGCCACATACACATCCAGGAACCGACCTTTGGCATCCACCACCGCCTGGAGAACCATGTTGTAGAAATGCTTGTGGTTGTAGTACCCCTCGCCACGGGAGGGAGGCCCAGGATGCGCACGTGGGTCGAGTCCAGCGCCCCACTACCTACGGTAAGCCCAGGACACGAAAGCCACGCATGCTCTCATTCTCGTCCCCCACCCGGATGATGTCGGCCAGTTACAGCTCGTTCAGCACGCTCACCATCTCCCGGAAGATCTCGCAGGCAGCGGACATGCCCACCCCGAAGATCGTCGACAGCGGCAGGTACCCCACATTGAACGGCAGTTTGTACAGCGTCAGGCACAGATGGTGAGAGACCGGAATGGATGGGCGCATGACAGAACACTCCCTCCGCAGGACAGGGGTCACCTTGGCCACCAGCACCTCGAACGTCACACGGGACATGCGGAAGCTCCCACGGAAACGCTTGTCATCCCAGTTCTCCAAGTTCTGCATCTTCTTCCACACAGCATCCGTATGGGGGAGCACCCAGCGACGGACTATCTCGCGCTGATCAAGGAGGTCAGGGGGGGTCCACAGTGCAGGGATTCCTTGGCCGTACTGCTGGCCGACGCCTCCGTGGTCACTGCAAACAGGGTAAGGCCTCTGCAGCGCCGAGGGGCCAGTGAACATCGGTCCAGCGGGCAAGATGCCACCCAGGCAGTGCAACCGGGCATGCAGCACGTCTTCCTCGTCCCCGTCGCCGTGGTTCTGCGCAGCCGTCTGGATCGCCGCTTGTAAGCCGGCCATTGCGAGCTCTCAGTGACACATAGCTAACAGTGCTGCAGAGACCAGAGGGGAGGCAGGCACGATGGGAGGGCCGGTGGGCGTGACAGAGCGGGAGGGCAGAGGGAGGAGGGAGGAGCGGCGACACGCCCAGCATGGGACGGCCTACTATGGGAGTGTGGGAATGAGAGGCAAGGCAGCATTGTTATGGCTGAAGCGCACCTGCAAGAGAGGGGAGTGAAAGGAAGTGGCTGGAGGTGGAGTGTGATGGGGCAGCGCTGCTTCAGGATGAGGTGAGGGCACGACAGAGGGGGGATGGGCGCAGCTTGCACATGCTGGTGGAAGGGCCTACACCTGGCCATTGTTGGGACGGCGGCAACGCCTGACGCTTCTCTCCAGACATCGAATGCGACGCAGGTCTTCTCACAGGGCCAGCTCCAGAGTGTGGAGGCGTCGTGCAGTGCGCGCTCTCCAGTTTCCCTGGGGGGGGAGGAACAGAAGGGGAGGTATGACAGCCATTAGTGACACGGAGGTCAGAGCGGTACCCCTGCACCCGGCCCAAATGACCCGCAAACCCACCTCCAAAGCGCACGGCACTGTGGTGTCGGCCAGGACGGCTCGCACGGAGCCCCGAGGACCTGTAGGGTGCTGCTGCCATCTCAACGGGAGTGGGCTGCAATGAGGGGCGCTGGGTCCAGGATAGAATGGCATCCAAGGTTTGCTACAATGTAATGGGGACGCTGGATCAACATGGCCTTGAGCGGGCTGAATGATCCGAGGGATTTGGTTGCCAGAGCGATGGGAGGCGAGAGGGGGCGTATCGCGGCATGGGGAGGGGGTGGGTCGTCTACTGTCTACTGCAAAAGACCCTCGTTGTAGGGGCCTGGGGGACTGTTCCATGCCTGAGGCTCAGGACATGTCATGCTGGGAGGGGCTATCCTCCTCCTCTCCTTCTTCGTTGGAGTCGGGTGGGATGTCCCGATCCCGCTTGGCCCGGCTGCCTAAGCGTCTCCGCTCCTGTCCTCCGGCCTCCCCCACTGCCATCCCTGAGGCACCTGCTGCAGCCGGCGCCGCTTGTGGGGCTCGGTATGCTGCGGCTGCTGGCGGAGGCGGCATGTATCCGTACAGTGGCATGTTGGGGGCGATCTGCTGGGGGCCATGATGCCTGGGGCAGGAGGGCAGGATGCCTGGGCGAGCTTCCTGAGCATCTCGGTTTGGCGATCGATGGCGGTTGTGCATTCGCGCATGCCTCGGTCGATGATGGCGTTGGTGGCTGTCATGGCCTCGGTCATCCCGGTGACATGATCCTCCAGACCGCGTCACACGTCCCGCCCCACCTCCCGTATGACTTGGGCACAATCTTCCATGGCTTGTGTGCCCGTGGCCCAGACGGTGTGGATGTGCTCCTTGGTGCGCCTGGCCTCCTCATTGCCTGCCATGCATGTGAATAGCTTGTGGATGCGTCCCCCTGTCGCCTCCGTGGCCTTGACCAGGTCCCTCGCCACCTGCAGCCGGTCTGCCTTGCGCCTGTTGCGCATACGGGCACATCTCTGTGCGTTGGTCAGGGGACGGGCTTTTGCTGCCGGGGCTGCGACGTCCTCGCCAGCGGGCGGGGGCTTCTCCTCTAGGGGGGCTGCGCCCTCCATCTCCACAACCTCCGGCTGCGGGGGCGCTTTGATCTCCTCCGTGAGCACGGCCTCGCTGACCTGGAGCTCGGTTTCCAGAGGCGCGTCCTCCTCCAGCTCATCCTGGGACGTTGACAGTTCTGGCTCCAGGACGTTGCCCACCTGTAGCTCCACAAGCTGCTCCATTTTGACCTGCTCCTCCTGTGACACCGGCCCCGTCTCAGTCACAGTGTCCATGATGCTGCAGGTGAACCCCTCCACCGTGGTGCTGTGCCTGCCCTGCTCCCCCTGTGGTGGAGGTGGCGACTGCAGCCGGATGTGCCTTCACAGGCGGTGCCCTTGGGTGCGACGGCCCTGGTCTCTCATCCTCCTGCTGTGTTTCTGGCACTAGCGGAATGGGGGTCTCTACCTGCAACTCTGCACAGAATAGCCGTAGGAAGGCCATGGGGCTGTTGGTGCTGGAGGAGACTGTTGCGGGGGAGGCGCTCCTTGAGGAGCGGCCTGTCCTGGGCGGCACGGGTGGCGGCCATGGCAGCAGTGATGGGCTTTGGGATTCCGCAGGGCGGGTCCTCGGCTTCAGCGCGGGTGGCGGGTGTGGGGTGTCCCTCCGTGGCAGCGGCTGGGGTTCCCAGGTAGCGGTGTCCTCCTTGTGGCTTTGCCCATGGTCCTGCCAGGCTTGTCACGTGCGCGGCAGCTCGTCAGTGGCGACCCAGCTGCCTGCGGTGTGTCCCGGCATGATGTCGTGGCGCTCCTCCAGCAGGCGTGCCAGTTCGTCGGAGAAGGGCATGGTGCGTGGCTCGACACCGGTTCTGTTATTGTGGGTCTCCTTGAACTTCCTCTTGAGTCCGTGGAGCTTGTCCTTGCATTGCTTAGTGCTGCGGTTGTGTCCCCGCTGTGGCCATGATCCTCCTGGCTTCTGGGCTGCCCCACAGTTCAGTGAAGTTCCTGATCTCTACCTCGGACCAGTGCTGTGCTCTGCGTCTTCCCGGGAGTTCCTGGCTGCTCCCCTCTCCTGGGGTTTGGGAGTCGGTGTTCTCGGGCTGGCTGCCCTGGCTGTCCTCTCCCTCAGGGTTCATGTTGCAGGTGGGTGTGCATTATGGTGCCACCAGTTGTCCCTGTGGTGGCCTGGTGTTCCCTGTCCCATGTGCTTGTTGGATGGTCGTTGCTGGTGGCCCGTTGTGCTTGGTGGGAATGTGCCCTGTGTGGCGGCGTTGTTGTCGTTGCTGGCCGGGGGCACTTCGTGTCCTTGGGATTGTTGTATATACCTTCTGCTGTTTCCCACAACATCCGCAGCTGGCCGACCTGCGCCCATGGGCGCCCTTTGCCTTGGCGCTCTGTGCATCTTGGGGATGTGCGTGGCCAGTGCTCCCTGCCAGTCGTGTTGGGTGGATTGGGGGGGGGGGGTTGGCAAGCGCCGCTTCCCCGGGGCACCTGCTTCAGCCGTTGGGGCTGATGTTGCCTGGGCGGCTGTGCTCCCCGGTGGGTGAGTGGGCGGGCGGTGCGCCTCTTGTTCCTGGGTGCCTGGGTGCGCCTGGGGGTGTTGGTTGTCGCGTGCCCTGTCCTTTGCCCTGCTTCCCTTCTGGCGACATTGGTTTCCCATTTGGGTGGCTGACTGGGCGCACGGGGCGCGTGCTTGCAGGATCCCGCCCCTTGTTTCGCTCCGTGCGGGCTGCCTGGAGTGGGCGTGCGTGCGTTGTTGGTTGCTATGGCGGCGCAGCCGGCGAGCTGTTGGGGTGTGTGACTGAGCGGCCGGCCGCGTTCTGCCGCTCTTGCCGCTTTCCTCTCTGGTCTTCCATTGTAACGTACTCAACGCAGGGGATTAACGCACACACCCCTACAGATGACATTTTAGTCAATTGAGTTTGGTCTAAACAACGTGCAAGCACGTTGTTCATTTTTCCTGCTTAGCGTACTTTGGGTTGTGTCTGCGTTGTGTGTTACTCTCCACATGACACGATAAGCAACGCAACTGACAGTTGTTTACCTAACTCCCCGTTGCTTAATATGTCGTCCGAATTCAGCCAGTGTCTCTGCTCCGACAAAGAGAATTTTGCCTGCCAGAAGTGAAGCGTACTTCTGATTTTTCAACTCATTGCATAGGAAAGATGTAAGTGATGTTTTAAACTGCTCATTCCGAAGTGCATTTACTTTGATGTCACTAGTTGGTACAGTTGTTCGCCGTTCATGTTCACAATCTCTTATACTTTGAAGAATGTGTTTGGCCACAGCTTGCAGAACCTCATCAGGAGGGCTTTAAACTGAATCCTATGGTGGCAGGAGATGTAAACTTTGAGGCAACAACGGATGATGGTTTATGCACCATAACAGAGAGACCAGCTCCAATAGTGCCCCAAAACAGTGTTCACAACAATGTCAGAAAGAAGCTAGACAACAAAGCACATAGCCTTCGATGTCTATATACTAATGCCCAAAGTATGGGAAACAAACAGAATTACCTTGAACTCTTAATACATGAAGGCAAATACGACCTGATAGTGGGATGACTTATTGGGATGAAACTTGGTGGGATGACTCCCATGACTGGAATATAGTAATTGAAGGATATAACTTGTTCAGAAAGAACAGAAAATATAGAAAGGGAGGCGGAGTCGCACTATATGTTAAAAGTACTTATCCCTGCACAGAAATACAAGAGGTTGAGCCTGGGAGCCCCATTGAGAGCATCTGGATTAAAATAAATTGGGAAGGAATAAAAGGGGCATGATAGTGGATTTCCGGTGGAGAAATGGAAGTTTGAGGCTGTTCAGCCTACGGCTGGAGAGAGCAGTGTGGTCTTTGTGCCGTCTGGGTGATAGCTGGACGGAATTTACGACCCCAGATCAAAGGGGTGATGTCGGGAGCAGGTCGTAAGTAATCTCATTAATCTTCGGAGCTTCAAAAGCTGTCAAAGGAGACTTTGACGGACAAAGAGGCTGGGGGAGGAAGAGATCAGACATTCATCGCTCAGGCACCACACTGTAACAAAGAGCTTCCACTATCCATTCCCCAAAATTGGATTGATTATATAACAACAAAAATTAACGGAAGTCGGGGGAATTTCAGAGAGATTAAATAAAGAATAATTAGCATACCTTTTTATGGTGAGTGAAAACTGACTCTCTGTGTGGAAAGGAGCAGCAGAATAATTTGTGTTCTTATATTGAAAAGAGAATTTATTGTTGCCGTTAAGTTGTTTTTAAGCTGAATGTAAGGAGTGGAAAGTTACAACGCTGAGACCTCGGTCTGGGCAGCTAGCCAACTTTGAAATGGAATGTAAACAAAATGAAACAAAACAAGAAAGAGTTCACTTGAGATATGGCGCCATCTGCTAATGAACTGTGGATTGCTTCTGGAGAGGAATCCATGGAGGTGTTTTTTGGCAAGAAGCTAATGGAAAAAATGAAATATTTTCAGGGAAAATATAAAAAAGAAATGGAGGACACCCAAGTTGATGAAAGGGATTCAGATGAGAAGGAATAAATCTCAGATAAGTAAGATTGATGGAATTAAAGATTGATTTGGATATATAACAAGAATTTAAAAATGGGTTACAAATATTTATCATGGAATATAAATGGCTTAAATTCTCCACAAAAGAGGAAAAAAATATTTTACCATTTAAGAAAATTAAAATTGGATATAGTCTGTTTGCAAGAAACTCATGTTAGAAAAAAGATACAAAATATTTACAAAATAAAGGTTTGGGAGAAGAATTTATTTCCGCAAGCACAAAGAAAAAATCAGGGGTGGTCCTGTATAATAAATCCCACCTAAAACCAGAATTAGTGATAAATGATGAACAAGGACGTTTTGTGGGAGTAAAAATTATTCTCGATGGAGTGGAAATTATGGTTTTGGGAGTGTATGCTCCTAATGAGCAAAAAGCAGAATTTTATGATCGATCGTTACATAGACTGGTGGATATTCTGAGTGACAGTTGGTGTATTTTGGGAGTTTGGAATGGGCTGATATCACCACAAATACATAAACATTCAGAGAAAGATATCAAAAGTCAACAACGAAAGCTTCCAAAAAGTTTTTTTGATCTGGTGAAAAACTGGGATTGGTGGATGTATGGAGACATAGAAATGGAAGCGCTAAGGAATATACATACTTTTCAAATAGACATAAATCCTTTTCAAGAATAGATATGATTTTGGTGTCCAGGACTGTACTTACAAAAGTTAAGAATATAGAGATTTTGCCAAGGACTTTTTCTGATCATAATTCAGTATTGATGGTTCTCAAAAGAAAAAAAAGTACGTTTAGATGGAGATTAAATGAAGCTTTGCTACAAAACAAAGCGGTGGTAGAAGAAGGTCGGAAAAAAATCAAGGATTTTTTTGAGTTGAATTTGAATAAAGGGGTTAATCAAAGTACTGTCTGGGATACAAGTAAAGCTTTTATTAGAGGCTATTTTATTCAGAAGAATAGTCAAATTAAGAGGGAAAGGCAGGAAAAAATGAAAGTAATTATGGACGAAATCAGAAAGAAGGAAGAGGAATTGAAGAGTGCACCAAGAAAGGCGGGGATTAACCACCAGATCAGGATGTTGCAACAACAATTATCCATGCTGACGGTTAGAGAAATGGAATGGAAGTTAAACTGCGTAAAGCAGAGAGAATTTGAAGGGGCAAATAAACCGGGAAAATGGCTAGCATATAAATTGAGGAAAGAAGAAAAAAAGACAATAGTAAAAATTCAAGATGGGGAAAAAGAAATAATGGATGATGAGAAGATTCAAAGAAAATTTTGGCAGTATTATTCGAATTTGTATAAGAAGCACGAGACGTCAATGGAAAAAATAGATATATATTTACAAAAACAAAATCTGCCTAAAATATCTTTGGATCAGAAACAAATGATAAATGGAGAGATCACGATGGAAGAAGTGGATGCAGCCATAAAAAGAATAAAATTGGGGAAAGCACCGGGACCAGATGGTCTTTCAGGTTTATATTATAAAAATTTTGAAGAGGAATTATTATTACCATTGCAAAGTATGATGAAAGCTATTTTGAAAGAGGGGAAGATACCAGAGACGTGGAAAACAGCATATGTAACGTTGATACCTAAAGAAGACCAGGCCCTAACACTGACTAAAAATTATAGGCCAATTTCGTTGTTGAACAACGATTGCAAGTTGTTCACATTGATAATGGCGGAAAGGTTGAAGTTTGTGTTGAGGGAATTTATTCATGGAGATCAATGTGGATTTTTGCCGAAAAGTCAGATAAAGGATAATATTAGAGTAGTATTGAACATTGTAGAATATCTGGACAAACATCCGGAAAAACAAGCGGCCTTGATTTTCTTGGATGCAGAGAAGGCTTTTTTTGACAACCTTAATTGGGATTTTTTGTTTAAAATACTGGAAGTAATGGATTTTGGGAGTAACTTTACAACATGGGTGAAGTCAATTTACACTGAACAGAGTGCACAAATTATTATTAATGGAGATTTGACGAAACCATGTAAGATTGCAAGAGGGACTAGGCAGGGTTGTCCAATGTCACCTTTGTTATTCATCTTGGTGTTGGAAGTATAGAATAGAGCAGTAAGACAAGAAGAAAAAATTGGAGAAATAAAAATTAGAAAAGAATCTTATAAATTGAGAGCTTTTGTAGACGACTTGGTGTTTACATTAGAGGATCCATTGTGTGGAATTGAAATTTTAATGAACAAGTTGAATGAATTTGGTACATTAGCAGGTTTTAAGGTAAATAAACAAAAGACTAAGATACTTACAAAAATATGAATAAACAAGATCAAATAAAGATGGAAGAAAAAACCGGTCTCGAAGTAAAAAATAAAGTGAAATATTTGGGCATAAATTTGACAAATATGAATTGTATGTTGTTTCATAATAATTATATTAAGGTTTGGAATGAAATTAAACAGGATGTGATAAGGTGGGATAAACTTCAAATGTCATTGATGGGGAGGATTGCAATAATCAAGATGAATGTTTTACCAAGAATGTTGTATTAATTCAGACAATCCCTATTGTAATATCAGAGTTACCATTCAAGCAGTGGCAGAGAGAGATTTCTAAATTTATATGGCAATCCAAAAAACCAAGGGTGAAATTTAAAATATTACAAGATTCTAAAGAGAGAGGAGGTTTGGGATTGCCAGATTTGAGGATTTATTTCTCTGCTTGTTGCTTGATGTGGATGAAGGAATGGATTTTGATGAAGAATAATTATTGGAATTAGAGGGACACGATTTAAGATTTGGTTGGCATGGGTATCTGTGATATGATAAAGCTAAAGTGAATGCAGAATTTAATGATCATTATGTGAGACGAACAATTTTGAGAACATGGAATAAACATAAACCAAGATTGTGTCAGATGCTGCTGCTATGGGTTTCCTCACAGGAGGCTTTCTATAAGAGAGAATTGGCAATTATGAAAAAATCGCTGAAGTATGGTGAAATTTTAAAAATAAAAGGAGAGGTTAAAATGAAATCAAGAGAGGAGCTACGGAATGCAGGAATTGTTTGTCAGTGGTTCTCATATGCACAAATGATGGAAAAATTGAAGATAGACAACAAAAAATGGGGTTTTGAATGTACAAGATCTGAATTTGAGAAAGCTTTGTGTACAAATGATAATCATGTTATTTCAAAGATATATAAACTCTTGTTAAAATGTGAGACTGAAGATGAACAAATAAAAGAATGTATGATAAAGTGGTCTCAGAATATTGGACATAATATTACTATGGATCAGTGGGAGAATATGTGGTTGAGAGGTTTGAAGTTTACACTGTGTCAGATTGAAAGAAAACTTTTATAAAATGATGTATAGATGGTATATATCTCCATCAAAATTGGCAAAA
Organism: Anniella stebbinsi; assembly: GCA_029215795.1. NCBI lineage: Eukaryota > Metazoa > Chordata > Lepidosauria > Squamata > Anniellidae > Anniella > Anniella stebbinsi. The sequence continues at coordinate 44,708,527 of JARDYH010000007.1, read as the reverse complement.
ATGTATAAGGGGACATCGGGAAAGTGTTGGAAATGTAAAGAGCTGGAAGGCACATTTTATCATGTATGGTGGACATGTAAAAAAGCAAGATCTTTTTGGACACAAATGCATAGAGTAATGCAAGATGTATTGAAGATAAAAATACAAACGTGTCCAGAATATTTTCTGTTGGGGAATATAGATGAACAGCTATTGCAGGGTTATGGAACTTTATTTTTATATATGACAATGGCAGCAAGAGTACTCCATGCACAGAATTGGAAGACTGAGAAAATACCAACAGAGGAGGATTGGCTGTTGAAAATTACAGAACTGGCGGAGATGGCAAAACTTACTGCAATAATAAAAGACAAAACAATAACCGGGTTCATTGAGGAATGGAAACCTCTGGTGGATTTTCTGAAAGAGAGGGAAGGGAAGGACATTTTTGTAGATGGGTTTAATGATTAACTTGGAAGAGTAACATCTGTTAAAGACAGAGAAATTGGGAAATTCACTCACTAATTTTGGAAATTTTGGCATATTTTGAAAAATTGTTAAGGAAAAAACAGAAATTCAGAAGTCCATTTTAATGTTGTATGTGGTAGTGTCAATGTGATGGGTGTATATAGGGTGTATATGTTTAAAAAATTATGTTTGGAAAATAAAAAAAGTGTTATACAAAAAAAAAGGAGCATGATAGTCAGAGGCTCAGTTGGGACGACGTATTAAGCAATGGAGGGGTAAATAACGTACTGACCGTGCATTAGGCAGGAGGAGCTTCACAGACGACATGCTGCAGCCAGTGCTGCTTGGCACTGGCATACGCCCTGGCTGCTACGAACTTGCGGCGGCCATTTAGGTTGCAGCCTCTCCTCCCTGTGTTCTCCTGCCGTATCCCAGCAGACACCGGGAGTGCTGCCGGCTGCATAGAGTGGCCGGGGTGTTTTGGCTGCTCTAGGCAGCAGAACTCTATCCTGAAACGGAATAGTCCACGGAGCGAGGGGGGGCTGAATCCGGACGGCACTTTAAACAACGGGGCTTCGGGCTAAACAACGTGCAAGCCCGTTGTTTCACTCCGTTGTTTAAAGTGCCTGATTAACGTATTGTCAGTTGTGTGTGCGTTGTGTGTTGCCCTCCAGACGACACAATAAGCAACACAATTGATTGTTCCCCCCCTCCTCCATTGCTTAATATGTCGTCCGAACTGAGCCATAGTCTACTACCGACCACCCAATCAAGGAGAAGATGAGGAGAAAACTTTTGAAAAGCAAATTACCAGTATTTCAAGGAAATCCAATGTAGTAGTAATGGGGGACTTCAGTTACCCCGATATCTGTTGGGAGACAAATTCTGCCAAAAGTGGCCCCTCCAAGAAAGTGGAGGAAGGAACTAGAGGAATGGCTGTCCTTGACCTGATATTGACCAGTAGGGAGGACTTAGTGGTTAAAGTGGCAGTTAGGGGAACTCTGGCGGAAAGTGACCACGTCATACGTGAGTTCTTGATTTTAAAGGAAGCAAAAGCTGAGTGTAGCCATACTTGTACTCTAGATTTCAGGAAAGCCAATTTTAATGAACTCAGAACTATGATAAGTAAGATCCCATGGCAGGTGACCCTAATGAGAAAGGAGTCCAATATGGGTGGGTTTTCAAAAAAGGGAATTTTAAAGGCCCAATTACAAACATTTCCAACAAGGAAAAAAGATAAAAGACAACAGAAGAACCAATGTGGCTCCACAAAAAGCTTAGAGATGACCTGAAAATAAAAAAGGATACATATAGGAAGTGGAAGGAAGGCCAGGCTACAAAAGAAGAGTACAAACAAGTAGCATAGAAGTGCCGGAATGGTATCAGGAAGGCTAAAGCTGAGAAGAAGCTGAGGCTAGCGAGAGATTCTAAAAGCAATAAAAAGGCTTTCTTCAGATACGTGAATAGTAAAAGACAGAGGAAAGAAGTGGTGGTTCAACTGCTTCATGAGGATGACAAATTGGTAACAGATGACAAAGAAAAAGCTGAAGTGCTCAATTCCTACTTTGACTCAGTCTTATCTCAAAAGCGGGTCTATGACCCCCCTGGAAAAAGTGAAGTACAAACTGTCGGGGCAGGATTGCAGTTTGAGATTGATAAACAAATAGTCAAGGAACACCGAATTTCTTTGAATGAGTTCAAATCTCCAGGGCCTAATGAACTGCATCCTAGAGTAATAAAGGAGCTGGCAGAAGAACTCTCAGAACCACTCTCTATTGTCTTTGTGAAATCATGGACGACGGGTGAAGTGCCGGACGACTGGAGAAGGGCTAATGTTGTCCCTATCTTCAGAAAGGGCAAAGAGGAGGAACCTGGGAACTACGGACCAGCTTGTCTGACATCCATCCCTGGGAAAATTTTGGAGCAGATTTTGAAGTTAATTTGTAAGCACCTTGAAAACAATGCAGTGATTACCAAACGCCAACATGGATTTATCAAGAATGATCTGATCCGATCTGACTAATCTGATCTCATTTTTTGATAGGGTAACCTCCCTTGTGGACTGTGGGAATGCTGTGGATATAGGATAACATGACTTCAGCAAAGCTTTTGACAAAGCGCCCCATGACATTTTGATTGACCAACTAGTGAAAAGTGGGCTAGATGGAACAACTATTAGGTGTATCCACAGTTGGCTACAAAATCGGACTCAAAAGAGTGCTTATCAATGGTACCTTTTCACATTGGGGGGAGATAACGAGCGGGGTACTGCAGGGCTCAGTCCTGGGCCCAGTGCGGTTCAACATTTTCATTAATGATTTGGACAAGGAGGTGCAGGGAATGCTTATCAAATTTGCAGATAACACAAAATTGGGTGGGATCGCTAATATCCTGGAAGACAGAAATAAACTTCAAAGACTGGAGCGCTGGGCTGAAAACAACAGAATGAAATTTAATAGGGATTAATGCCAAGTTCGACACCTAGGAAAAAGAAACCAAATGCTCAGTTACAAGATGGGGGATACTTGGCTCAGCAATAGAACAAACGAGAGGGAACTTGGAATTGTTGTAGATCACAAGATGAATATGAGCCAACAATGTGATGTGGCTGCAACAAAAGCAAATGCTATTTTGGGCTGCATTAATAGAAGTACAGCTTCCAAATTGTGCAAGGTACTGGTTCCCCTCTATTCGGCACTGGTTAGGCTCCATCTTGTGTATTGCGTCCAGTTCTGGGCACCACACTTCAAGAAGGATGCAGACAATCTGGCGCGTGTTTAGAGGAGGGCAACAAGGATGATCAGGGGTCTGGAAACAAAGCCCTATGAGGAGAGACTGAAAGAACTGGGTATGTTTAGCCTGGAAAAGAGAAGATTGAGGGGAGACATGATAACACTCTTTTTTTGGGGGGATTAAAGATTTTTATTCTATTTCACTATTAAGAAACATAAAAACAAAACTTACAAGACGTTCAACAATTAAAAGGACCCCCTACCTTTCCCACAGCCATTTTATAATTATTAAAAAGAAAATAGAAAACATCCTCCCCTTTTACTTCAATATTTAGCGCAACTAAATGTTAACATTCTTATTCCCCTAATATTCCATATTATTTTCCACAAAAATAAAAATTACAAAAACAGACAAGTAAAAATAGACCCCTTCTATTCTTCTCTTATAAAATCTTTCATGCAACAAAAGAAAACCCTCTTCTCCTCTCTTGCAAATTGTAAAATTAACCAAACCTTTCTCCCTTTCTCCCTTTTACATCTCCCTTAAAACAACATAAAACTTAACCTTAAACCAATCTTCTAACTCACAGCAATTTTAAGCTTATATCCTCCACACAATTTTCTTTCTTAAGTTTTCAAATATTTCAATCCTTTTATACAAATGCACATTACTTGTTGCTTTATTATTTAACTTGCCAAATTACTATTCCTCTTTCCAATTCCAACCATCTCCTGTTAATTCTTAAACAATTTTTATTCCCATTAGCTCCCAACAGCATTGAATCTGTTCTTATTCATGTTGTAGGTATATTTTAAGATTTCCCCAGCTTTTATCCCTCTAAAAAACAACAACAACAAAAGAAACTCAACAAGAGTCCAGAAAAATTCCACTTGTCTCGCAGGTCGCATCTCCGGTCTTTTGATGTTAATCCGTCTCAAGGAAAACAAATTCCAAGCCTCTTTGCCAGTCTCTTCAAAGTCTCCTGTAAATTCCACCTTTCTCCGTCACAGTTCCAAGCACAACTCTGCATCTAAAAATGGCCACGTTTTTCTTTTCTTGTTTTCTGCTACATCTGCCATATTAATCCTTATTCTCCTTTCCCACACTGCCTTCCATTTTAACATGCAGTCTTTAAAAGCACTTTTTCCTTCTTGCCTGAATTACTCTGTCATGGTAATTCAATTTTCTTCTAAAAATCCTCATTCCATAAATGTTTCTCTCAAACAGCAAACAACCCATACTTATACTTTTCTTTAAAGAAGATAAATTAACTCACCCACTGAATGATGTGTAAAAAAAGCATTTCTTTATTCCTGCAAACTCGATATTATCCAATTAATCACTGCGGCAGTGACATCACCCTTCACTCCCAATTTTTTCTCCGTTGAAGAAATAAAAGTTAATCAATCTTGTGTTTAAATCTGGAGAGACTTTCAGATGCTGGAAACGATAATCTTTCCCTCTTTTGCTATTCTTCCAAGAAAACTGATGCATTTCCCTGCCTCTCTTGCTTTACTCTCTCTTTTTTCCTTTTCGTCTTGTTCTTCCTCTGAATAAAGATAAGTAAAAAAAAATCTTTTTCTTAATTATTTAAAAATGACTCACCCACTATGTACTGGGAGAGGATGTTGATTTAACCTTATCCCTGCCGACCAGATGTAATCCTTTAACTTCGCTGCAACAAAAGCACCCCGTACATACAGAAGTTATCCAACTCGGGGAATGAAGACAGACCGGCCTTTGGGTCTGGAACAGCATCTGAGTGATGTTAGCCACAGCCCCACTCCCGCATGCTGAAAGTCTGACGGAATTTCCATTCCGACTTCTTTACCTCATGGAATGAACTTACGAGGTCCTTTGTGGCATGCTCTTCGCATTCCCCTTACTTCTGGGGAATAAAAGCTCCATCTGGGAACTCCCAGAGAGCTGCAGCCATCCAGTCGCCGCAGAGCTCAAAGCTCGCAGCCTCGGCCGGCCATGTCTTCACCGGAAGTTCCTATGATAGCACTCTTCAAATACTTGAAAGGTTGTCACACAGAGGAGGGCCAGGATCTCTTCTCGATCAACCCAGAGTGCAGGACACAGAATACTGGGCTCAAGTTACAGGAAGCCAGATTCCAGCTGGACATCAGGAAAAACTTCCTGACTGTTAGAGCAATACGACAATGGCACCAATTACCTAGGGAGGTCGTGGGCTCTCCCACATTAGAGGCATTCAAGAGGCAACTGGACAACCATCTGTCAGGGATGCTTTAAGGTAGATTCCTGCATTGAGCAGAGGGTTGGACTCGATGGCCTTCTGGGCCCCTTCGAACTCTTACTATTCTATGGTTCTATGTTAGCCGTAAGTGTCAAATACCAGGTGCACTTCCTGAACTGGTGTACTACTAGTAATATGCTCCAGCAGTTTATGTGCAAGAGCTCCGTATATATCAAAGTATATAAGATTGTGAACATAAATGGTGAACAGCTGTACCAACTAGTGACATCAAAGTAACAGGCGCAGATCAGAAGACCCCAAAAAAGGCAGTTAATGCACTTCGGAATGAGCAGTTTAAAACATCACTTACATCTTTCCTATGGAATGAGTGGAAAAATCAGAAGTATGCTTCACTTCTGGCAGGCAAAATTCTCTTTGTCGGAGCAGAGACTGTGTGTTACAAATACACCAGCAAGACTGCCAGTGTTGAGGCAACAGAGGTGCCTGATTTTGCTTGCCATCATCAAGAGGCAGACACAAGGATTACTTGGCACATCCAATATACATCACATGGTAGTGATCAGGCAAAGAATATGGTTAGTGCAAATGATATGTTGGTTCTGATAATTTACCATCAAAAGAACTTCCTAAAGTTTCGGGGTTGGTTTGATTGTGGCGTGTCTTCTAACAGCAGAAGGACGGTTAACTTGTATCACAGAGGAGGTAGGATATGATCTGGTAGAGGCCTTGTCTGGCTACCACGCTTTTATAGGGTCTGATTTCACAGCTGCATTTGCAAGACAGAGAAGTGAAACCATTTGCAATCATGAAAAAGAATCATGAATTCCAAGAAATTCTCAGCCAGCTAGGTGAGTCATTAACTTTAACCGAAGAAAAGATAGCTGGGTTGGAGAAATTTGTCTGTGCCATGTACGGCCACCATAGATACTCCTCTGTGAGTGAAGTAAGATACAGTCTATTTATGAAGAAAACAACACCTAAGATCCAGTCTAAGGCATTCTCCAAAGTTAAAGGGATTGACCCAACAATGCTTGCCTCCATCTAAACCTGTAAAAGATTAAAAGAAGCAATTCAATGTCATGACTGTGGAAATGAGCAGATTGTAGAAAACCTGATGATGGGCTTGATCCTACTGAACACAGCTGGTACTAGGAAAATGGCAGGTACAAACACTCCCAGAAAATCTTGAAACGGCCACAGAAGAGGACAGTGAAAAAGAAGACGAAAGTGATTTTGAAAGTGAAGATAGGGGTTCCAATGAAAGTGAAGAGGACATCCAATGAAATGTATTTGTTAACCCTTCTCACAGAACATAGTTTTTGTTTTGTAAATTGTAAATTTTTGCTGAAGATTTTAAAACATTTGTTAAAAACAATTCATCCTAATAAATTGTTTTTTTTATATATCATCATACTTGTCCTGTTTGAAATTCTGTAAAGAACATTTCAACATGTTCAACTGTAAAAATTATAGTTGGATATGTTCAAAATGATCTGTGCATCAGATCGAGAGGTATTTAGGGTGGATATTTTGAAATGAAAGCCCTGTATGATAAACTGTAAAATCATACAATCCTGAGAAAGTGGACGTATGACAAGATATCACTCATAATTCCCTAAGGGTTGAAGTAAACCCCATGTTATACATTTTCTTATTAAAAAATGCAACTTTTTTGTTCTTGAGTATCTTTTGAAAGTCAGATAGATTGTGAATAAATCATGGTTAAACATCACACATAACCAATGTGAACACTGATTTTATACGTTCAAATGAAATTATCTCAAAAACGAATGGAGTTAACAAAAATGTGTAAGTACAAAAAGTATTTGTCATTAAATTTCAAACATTTCAGAAAAAGTTTCATCTCTGTAGCATAAACAGGTGAGAAGTTATGCATATTTAAATGTGGCAACTACATAATAGCGCAGCAGCCATATTGATGATGTCATCACGCAGCTCCGCCCCACTGGAATTCTTTAAGACTCACTTTTCTGAGACACTTATGTCATATATAAACAAAACATATTCACTAAGCTTTTGCACACTTCGGGTAAATAAATCCTGCCCTGGCTCTGGGACTACATTGTGTGTGCTCTGCTCTGGTGTGTTGATGGCAGAAATGTGTTTGGGATTTCTATGGCTTATTGCTTGCCTGTGTGAAGTGCTGGAGGGCTTTATGCATCTTGAAACTCAGTGCTCCCCTGGATTCTCCTTGGAAGTGCATTGTCCTGTTGAAATTCAGCAAATAATTTTGAAACCTTGTAGGAAGTACCGGTTTGTAGTGGAACTGCACAAAAGAGATCTTTACAGAAGGAAAACTCCATGTTAGGCATTATTAAAAATGGAATTGAGAATAAAACTGCCAGTATCATGTTGCGTTTATACAAATCTATGGTACAATCATGCTTTGAATTCAGTTCTGGTCACCAGAACTGAAAAAAGATATAGAGCTGGAAAAAGTGCAGAAAAGTGCAACTAAAATGATCAAAGGGCTGTAGCATTTCCCCTATGAGAGAAGGTTGCAGTAGCTGTGATTATTTAGCTTGGAAAAAGGGAGGCTAAGGGGAGACATGATAAAGGTGTACAAAATTATGCATGATGTGGAAAATGTGGTTAGGGATACATTTTTTTCCTTCTCCCATGATACTAGAACCCAATGGGATCATTGGGATTCAGGACAAATAAAAGGAAGTACTTCTTCACACAGTGCTAGAGATGTGAAGGCCTGGGAAAAAATGATTTTTTTGGGGGGGGGGCGTTTTTTTCTAAAGCTTTTTCCCCCCCAAAATTGGAAAAATTGAAAAAAATGAAGACAAATGGATTATGGAATGTTTTATTTTAGCATGATGCATAATATGTTTAAGACAAGGTGTTTATATATTTACTTCTCCAAATGATTTCTAAAAACTATGTACAGTATCAGCGTATTACAATTTCTGTGCACCGAGGCCAAGCAAGTCCTAGGTTGCAAACTGAAACTACAACTCTCAGATACAAGCGCAAGATGCATTTCTGCCTCTAGGGGGCACTGCCATTGAAGCAGAGACTGAAACTAATAGTGATAATGAGAAAATGAGTCTGATTAAATTTCATGCATATTCATTAAATCTTGGTCCCCCTTTTTTCTCAGTTCTTTTTATGGGAATGGGTGCTTTATGTCTGCCTGACACTGGAGGATTAGCGGAGATGTAAATAATTTTCTTTGTTACTAATACTGATGGTTTCTTCTGTTTTCTTTTTAAATTGTTTTTTGCCTGCTCCTCATAAACTGGAAAAACCAAAGAGGTCCCTTACAGTTCAGGTATTCCTTACAGTTCAGGAACTTGTACCTCCATTTGTGTGTGTGTGTTTTTGTTTTTTTTAAAGTACAAATTTTAAAAAGTAAATGCAGTTTGTAATAATTGCTTGAGTACACTATACTTTTAATATACCAAATGTGATAATTTTATGCCAAGCCAACTTGTCCATAACTATATTTTATGTTCCTAAAGTAACAAAGTGACTTTCAATCTGTAAAAAGGGCTAATATTGCATTTTTCATTTTTTCTGAAAATTTCTGTTTTTCCCCCCCCAAAAAACGGAATAAACATTTTTTCCCCATGGTGTCAAAATTTCTGGAAATTTTACATCTCAACACAGCACATAGTTAAATTATGGAATTTGCCACTGCAAGATGTAGTGATGGCCAGCAATTTGGATGGTTTAAAAGGGGGTTGGATAAATTCCTGGAGGAGAAGGTTATCAATGGCTACTAGCCCTGATGACTATGTGCTACCTTCAGTATGCAGTAAGCCTACATGCACCAGTTGCTGGGGAACATGGGTGGGAGGGTGCTGTTGCACTGTGTCCTGCTTTGTGAGTCCCTAGTCGACAGCTGGTTGGCCACTGTGTGAACGGAATGCTGGACTAGATGGACACTTGGTCTGATCTAGCAGGGCTCTTCTTATGTTGTTATGATGTTTTTAAAGAAAGTTTTAATTAGCTTTTTATGTTTGTTTAATAGCCATTTGTTTGCTTTATTGTAAAAGTATATTTCTTTGGGTATTTATGTTTTCACCCCCTAATATGTGCAAGACTCCCACAGTTTAAAAAGGAAGTCTTGCCTCTTGTATGCTCGACTCTTCTCTTTTCTCTCCCCTTATCCATATGTCATGCATTTGCATCTGATTTTTATATGGTTTGTAAGCGCGACTAATCCTAATCCTATCTGTGTGAGTGTTCTCCCTGCCAACTGTTCTGAGTATTTATCCTCTTCTAATTTAACTGGCCTGCTTCCTAGAGGAAGAGCGATCCAAGCCAAACTACTGGATTAGTCATTCAGTTCAGAGTTGTCTTGCAAGTTGTCCACTTTACTTCCTTGTGGCACACTTGACAATCCCATGTGTGTTGACACCCTGTCAACACTTAAATATGAAGTGAGACCAGAGCTGGCAGCTGGGTTTTGATGCTTCCCATTTTCTATTGCTGAATTTGACCCACCAGCCTGAGCTGTATCTGAGCCATACATTTTCTGGCCTTGCAGTGTTCCACTTATATCTTTCCATCTGTTCCAATTGGAGAGAGCGACTCAGTGTCTTGGACACTGTCCTGCATACTCAGGATTTAGTCAACTGCTGAGGATGCTGAAAAGTTCTTGTGGCCATTAATACTGAATGCAAGTGTTGAATGCTGACAGGACTGAAGCCAAAATGGGGCTGCTGAAAAAGAAGTCAAAGGTATAGGGAGAACCCTGAGGTTTGCAGAAGTATATTTGTTTTTGTTTTTGTAAGAAACCAAGTCTTTTCCCCACCCTGCACCCAAAAGCTCAATGCAAACTTAGCATTCTCAGTAACTGCAGAATGTTGAGTGTCTGTTGGAAAAGAAAATCAAAGAAATAAAATGGGGCTGGAGTGCTGAGTGATGCCCTGCTTAGAGGGAATGGCTGGTAAGAGCCTGAACAGAAACAATACTGTGAAAAGGGAGCGTGCATGGCAACATTTAATTTCAGCGGAACCCTGATTCAAGCCCTTGATAGCCGTGTATGAGAAATCCTGTGATCTGCCATTCGTGTGTACGCACATAGTTGATCAGTGGACTGCATAGGCTTCTGCAATGTGGCTTACATGCAAATAGCCTCAGTATGCCTCTGGTGTTCTTGTGAACAGGCTCTGTGGTCCAGCATATTCCCATCTTGTGCAGGGGCAAGTGACAGACTGATTGAAAGCTGCATTACCATGCACATTTCTTTTCCTTGCAGTATGATGCTGTTCCAATCCAGTCCAGCGTGGTTTTATGTTCCTGCCCATCTCCATCCATGGTGAGGAACCAGGCAGATTCCAGTCCTCCACCTGTTGCTGCCACATGTGGCAGCAGGCAGGGGCTGAACATGGAGAGCACCACAGCTGAGTCAAGGGCAAATGCAAACTCTTTGCAGCAACCTCCACAACCTCGAAAGAAACGCCCTGAAGACTTTAAGTTTGGGAAGATTCTGGGTGAAGGATCTTTCTCAACCGTGAGTATCTGCAGCAACTGCCTGATTTCTGAGAATGTTGCATGCCAGGCAAGTGGCCAGTGTGTGTGCTTTCTTTGGGGTTGAGAGGATGTTACCCTCTGAGTAGGATAAAGCTCTTTCTTGGAGCTTAGTAAGGTGTCATGCTCAAAATGTCACCTTTCCCTTGAACAGGTTGTCTTGGCCAGAGAATTGACTACCTCCAGAGAATATGCCAGTGAGTAACACTTTGTTAGGGTGTGGATTTTAGATAGATCTCCTGTTGTCCTTCTGATAGACCCAAAGGAAGTGTCATTTTAGAACTGCTGAGAAGCTGCTGCACATGTCTGAACCTTAGGCAGCTTCTTGGCCAAGCAGGTAGGTTTGCAACTTCTTTGATTAACTTCCATGTATGTTTTAACTTACTTGTCCTTTTAAAAGTTAAAATTCTGGAAAAACGTCACATCATAAAAGAGAACAAAGTTCCCTATGTGACCAGAGAGAGAGACATCATGTCCCGTCTGGATCACCCTTTCTTTGTCAAACTCTACTTCACGTTTCAAGATGATGAAAAGCTCTGTATCCTTTTGGGTGAAAATGTTTCATTCTAACACTTGCTGAAATAAGAAACGTGGGCAAAAACAGAGCTGCTCTTTAATGTGCTAACCGTTATATTTCCATAATCATTGAAATTCTTAATTAGGGCTTGAGTTTGCAAAATGCTAGATCTTGTAAATGCTATTGCGGTCTAAGCTAACTTTTATTTATCCATGGTTAGAAGTAGAGTGCTGTTGCATTTCAACAGCATAACCATCCCTTTAGCATTGCTCCAAATGTATGTTTGTGCTACACCATCTTTGAATAATCCTTAACTGTAGTATTCAGATTTTGGCCTTAGCTATGCCAAAAATGGAGAGCTTCTAAAATACATCCGCAAGATTGGCTCATTTGATGAGACATGCACAAGGTTTTATACTGCTGAAATTGTGGCTGCATTAGAATATTTGCATGGAAAGGGAATTATTCACAGGTAATGTAATGAATTGGAATTAATTTATTTCTGTCAGTTACCGTTTGTTGGTCCCCTAATGGATTTCTTCAGGTGACTCAAAAGGTTCCCCAGTGCTTGGGAAAGATCACCTGAAGCCCTTACATGCAGTTTTGAGATTTTCATTATGGTGAGCTCTGAGATTCGCTAACCTCCTCCTCTGATGCAATGTTGCACCCATCCCTGTTCTTCACTAGAACTTGTGATATGTCAGTTTTGTAATCCACACTTTTGAGGTGGATTTTGTTAAAGTGGGGACCTAACTCTTTGGTCATCTTTTAAAGGACTGTAAATGTGCATTGGCTTCATTACCACCATTTGTTGGTCAAACTTAACCTGAACATTGTCTACACAAGTCAAATTCCCTTTGGCACGAGAGCACTGGCTGCCTTGGAGTACAAATGCAACTAGCAGAGTGGAGCAAAAATAGTGGGCCTGTCTTCTTCACCTTTACTCTTGCTTTCTGCAGGAGGAAGAGTCTCATCCTGTTGGGAGTGACTGCAGAGTGAATTTAGTTCCTCTTCCCCCTCCTGTGTCTTCCCACAGCAGAAGACAAAACAGGAAAAATCCCTAGCAAGATTTGACTTTCATTCTTTTGGCCATTTGTTGGTGTTTTGGAGTGCATGAGTGACAGCTGGGAAAACTGAGTTTGTATAGTATTGGCCTGAACTACACTAGATTATCGTTTGAGATTGCATGTTTAAACACAAAGTTCACAATTTGAGTAAAATGATAGGCCCACTGCATTACATTCTAGCAAAGAAAAAGTGTTCTCAGTCCCCATATTTAAAATATTAACAGTTTTCTCTCTCAGTCCATTCCCTGTGAATACCCTCTTTCTCCGTGTGCCTACCACAGATCCCTCTCAACATCCACTGTTAACTCTCCCATTCTCTTTACCCCACAGGATGCTCTCTGCCTTTTTCTCTCTTTCCATAGAGCACTCTCTGCTGTTACCTTCTTGCTTTTTCCCTCCTCCTATGTTATCTTTTTCTTCCTTCAGTTGTCTTTTGCTAGGTTCCTTTTGTGTGTCCTTCCTATGCATCCTCTCCTGATGGAGTTTGACAGACATAGCAGCACAAAAGGCTTTCAGTCTGCCAGCAATTCCTATAGCAAGGGAGTCTCAGATGTGCAGTGTGGCTGGAATTCTTTGCCTCTGAATCCAAGGAGAGGAGAAGCAATGTGGGTGGAGCAATTCACCCACTCCCATTCCCACTCCTGATGTGAGGCTAGGAGCCCATACTGAAGCTTTCCCCCACCTTAGTGTTGCTCCAGTTTCTGGAAAGACCAAGCCTAGCAGCTCCCCAACGGCAAGTGTGGCATAAGAAAGAGAGAAAGGACTGAGAGGCAGAAGAACCAACAGAAATTTACTTCATACTTGCCAGAAGAGGCAGAGGCAATAGTTTTCAAAGTACATGGGAATTCTTATAAGAACCAATTGAACAGATGTCAACTCGTCAATTTCTAATTCCTTCCTTTTCACTTGTCACAGATTCTAATTGTTTTCACTCACCCTCACTCAATCTAACTCTCTCAACATTCTTTCGCTGCATCTCATTCACTGTCCCTGAAGCTAATGCATTTTAATTGCCTCGAATGCTGCTGTTCTCTCTAAAGCAGGCCCTCCGCCAACCTTCCAAAGGCAAGGGCATTATACTGACAATGTGGAGTTTTTCAGTGGGACACAAAATGGGGGTTGGGGGCGATGCAGCTGTTCCACAGACTTTATGTTGTGCAGGCCTGGTCTATATTAACTGTATCTTTTGCAGGGACCTTAAGCCAGAGAACATCTTACTAAATGGAGAGATGCATGTTCAGATTACAGACTTTGGGACAGCGAAAGTATTGTCTGCAGATACCAAACAAGGTGCGTGAAATTTCACATTTCATTTTGTGAATGATTAGCTTTGTGCAGTGTCAAGTTAAAGTTGGTTACAATATCAGATAAGTCTCAGTTGCATTATTATTATTATTATTAATAATAATAATAATAATAATAATAATAATTTATTGCATTTATATACTGCCCCATAGCCGAAGCACTCTGGGTGGTTTACAGAAATTAAAAGCATTGAACATTAAAAAACCGATATACAAAATTTTAAAGCATAAAGAGCATAAAAACAGGTTATAAATACAATATCCATTTAAAAACAACTATTCTGGGTCAAACAACAACAAAACCCTCAACATATGCTGTTAAATGCCTGGGAGAAGAGGAAAGTCTTGATCTAGTGCCGAAAATATAACAATGTTGGCGCCAGGCGAGCCTTATTGGGGAGATCATTCCATAATTAGGGGGCCACCACTGAAAAGGCCCTCTCCCTTGTTGCCACCCTCCGTGCTTCCCTCGGAGTAGGCAACCGGAGGAGGACTTTAGATGTGGATTGTAGTGTATGGGTAGGTTTGTGTCAGGAGAGACGATCCATCAGGTATTGTCCCAAGCTGTGTAAAGCTTTAGTGGTTAAAACCAGCACCTTGAATCGGGCTCAGAAACGTACAAGCAGGCAATGCATGTGGGCCAGAGTAGGTCTTATATATTCGAACCTTCTGGTTCCTGTTATCAATCTGGCCGCTGCATTTTGCACAAGCTGTAGTTTATGAACCGTCTTCAAAGGCAGCCCCATGTAGAGCGCATTGCAGTAATCCAATTTTGAGATTACCAGAGCATAGACAATTGAAGCCAGGTTAACCCTGTCCAGATAGGGGCGTAGCTGGGCTACCAACCGAAGTTGGTAGAAGGCACTCCTTGCCACTGAGGCCACCTGAGCCTCAAGTGACAGAGATGGTTCTTGGAGAAGCCCCAAGCTACGAACCTGCTCCTTCAAGGGGAGTGCAACCCCATTCAGAACAGGTCGAAGACCCTCCATCCAGTCAGCAGAACCACCCACTACCAGCACCTCAGTCTTGTCTGGATTGAGTTTCAGTTTATTAGCCCTCATCCACAGTTCAGCATATCCACAGCCTCACCTGATGAAGATGAAAAGGAGAAATAGAGTTGTGTGTTTGTCAACTTTCTTTTAAATCCTAAAATGTTATATGTAGCTGCTGGAGATGATATCCAGCACAGTATCATGGAAGACTTCTCTAGACTGTGAGGTTTACTAAAATGGGGCATCCCAAATCAGCCAGGGTGGGTGGAGAGGGGCCTGTAAGGAGTATAGATGGGTCAAAACAGGGGCTGTACTTTGGTTTTAGAGATGACCATTAGCCATCCTGCCAAAAATATTTGGAGGGCACCAAGTTGAGGAAGGCTGTCTTAAAGCAACAAAGTGACATTAAATCTGTACAGAGTGCTTAAAAATAAGTATTGCTTATTTATCAATTTCCCCCAAAATTGCCTTTTTCCTGGTTGGGGAGGGAGAACGGGGAGAAACTGTTTTTTTTCCATGGCTTCAATTTTTTTCTGGAAATTTTATCTCTTATTTCAGTTGGGGAAGGGGTGCTTGCACATCTGATGTCTGCAAAAATGGCTAATAAAAGCTGATGGAATTTGAATTGTACAACAAAAAGCAGTGTGCTCCTTTCAAGCAAACATGACTCTGAGCTAACTGGGGAAGCCCAGGTGGCTGCAGTGTCTAAGAGTGCATTCTATGAGCTTAGGCTGGTACGCCAGCTGTGGCCCTGTCTGGAGAGGACGGACCTTGCCTCAGTTATCACGCACTAGTCACATCCAGGAATGCGCTATACGTGGGGCTGCCTTTGAAGACGGTTCGGAAACTTCAGCTGGTGCAGAATGCAGCCATCCGAGTATTGGTAGAGGTGAGGCGATTTGACCATATAACGCCTATACTGCACCAGCTGCACTGGCTACCTGTGTGCTTCCGAGCCCAATGTAAAGTGCCGTTTTTGACCTTTAAAGCCCTAAATGGTTTGGAACCAAGTTGCTTGAAGGACCACCCACCACCTTCACTTTAAGATCAAAAAGAGGGGCCCTTCTCACCTGCCCCCCAGTGAGAGTAATTAGGTGGGTCTCCACATGGGAGAAGGTCTTCTCAGTAGTGGCCCCACACCTGTGGAACAAACTCCCACCCACAATCCGATCCGCCATGCACCATCCTTACAGGCTTTTACGAAGGCCTTAAAACATTTTATTTTACTATGGCCTTCTCTTAAATACTGTTTTGCTGCTGTTACCTTTACTGTTTTATTACTTGTTTTTAATGTTAGCTTTTATTGTTTTAATTGATATTTTACTTCTATATTTTTTATTGCTTTTAATTTGTATACTGTTTTTATATATGGTTGTTTTTCTACATAGCTGTAAGCCGCCTTGGGAGAGCTTTTGCTCTGAAATGTTGCTAAGAAATGTTTTAAATAAATAAACTTTGAAACCATATTTTTAATGACCCCAAAGGCTTAGTTACCTCTTATTTTTTTCCCTTTCAGCACGGGCGAACTCCTTTGTTGGAACAGCACAGTATGTATCTCCAGAGCTGTTAACAGAGAAGTCTGCCTGCAAAAGGTGAGATATGTATGTTGCTTTGCAGAGAATTACACAGCTCTTTAAGTCAGATGGATAGGAGCTCTGTAAAGAACTTCCATTCTGCATGATCTCCACTGAAATGCTTTAACTACTGTTTGTCCCGCATGTGCAAAGTGCTTGGGATTTGTTCAGACGACATGCTAAGCCATGGTTAAGCCACTAATCCCTTTGCAGCAAATGGTTAATTAGTGTGGTTAGGCATGGTTCACATGACATGCTAAGCCATCATGTATAGCTCAAAATGCTTAACCACTGTGGCTTAGCGTGTCATCTGAACAGGGTCATTGAGAACCTATTAGCATTGGGC
The DNA here is from genome assembly GCA_029215795.1 of Anniella stebbinsi. Taxonomy (NCBI): domain Eukaryota; kingdom Metazoa; phylum Chordata; class Lepidosauria; order Squamata; family Anniellidae; genus Anniella; species Anniella stebbinsi. Next base: position 44,691,818 of record JARDYH010000007.1, on the reverse strand, counting down.
TTTACTTGTTAAATACCAGCAGTACCTAAGTTGTGCCCAGGCAAGAGACTATAAGCATTGGCATATATTTTTTTCCTGAAGGTTGGTGCTCTTTATTATTTTTTTAATTTAATTTTATATGTTGCCTTTAAGGGTAAAATGCTCTCCCAGTGGCTTCCAATAATCAATAAAGTATCAATAATGTAAAAGTTCAAAACACAAAGTAAATAACCAGATAATTGGAGTCTGACACTCTTTGAAAGTTTGCAGCTCTGCTGAAATGCAGCATTCTCTGTGTGTGGCTTTTGTTGCTGGTGCCTGAACTAGCCGATATACCAACAGGGACCTATACCATGCTAACTCTTGTACTTTGTCTCCTCCTTTTACCTGCTTGATGACAAAGTTCTGATCTGTGGGCTCTTGGCTGCATCATATATCAGCTCGTAGCAGGGTTACCACCATTCAGAGCCGGGTAAGACTTTGCAGTAAACAAGATTTCTAGATATTTACTATTGTGAACAGTTAGTAGGCCAGTGGATTGAAGAATGTGCTTGGCCGTCTACAGTCTCTGACCTACTGGCAGCCTCCTTACATGATATACAGTGGGGTGGGGGAAACCTCGAGGCCTCCAGTCTCCTGAGGCTACCTGATGACACTCCATGGTTGGCTTCCCTTTGTCTCATTCCCCTGAGAGAGACAGTAATGCCGAGGAGGGATGCTGAGCAGGAAGCAGGCAAATGTGCAAAGCCAACCATAGAGAGTGGCACCTCCAGCATCTAAAGATGCTGTGGCTGCTGTTCTCTATGGTCATGTTTGCACCTACCTGCCTCTCAATTGCCATTCCCTTGAGAGAGACAGAGTGTACATGTGTGCATACTCTGGCCCTACACACTGCTGGTATGCAAACCCTGTCTGCTTTCCCTTGAAGAAATGCCAACCTGGGCATGCGGGGGGTGGGGGGTGGGGAGTGGGTGGTTCCCAACTCAATGTAAAGCATGGTGAAGAGGGTACTATTATGTTTCTTTGGTGCTTTATGCGTATATAGCTTTTAACTGGCAGAGAACCTCTAGTGGGGCCACATTTTGATGACTTTCTACTAATGCTCATAATATGGGAAATGAACACGATGAGTTTGAACTCTTGATTCAAGTAGGTAAACATGACTTAATAGGTATAATTGAGGCTTGGTGGGATGGCTCCCATGAGTGGAACGTGGCAATGGAAGGTTACAACTTGTTCAAAAAGAAAAGCCACAGAAAGTGCGGAGGAGTCCAACAATATGTTAGAAATCTACACACATGCGCAAGCATTAAAAAGAATGAATATGGTGGCCCTGTCGAAACCATATGGGTTAAAATAAATGGATGAAGAAATGAAGATTATGCTGTTGTTGGAGTCTACTATCGACCACCCAACCAAGGAGTAGATGTGAATGATGCTTTCCGAAAGCGTATTGCAGATACATCAGGGAAATAAGAAGTAGTAGCAATGGGAGGACTTAAATTACCCTTATATATGGTGGGGGGCAAACTCTGCCAAACATGATCTCTCCAGAAAATTCTTGCCTTGCCTTTCTCCTTCAGAGGATGGAGGAAGGAATGAGGGGATCTAATATTGGCCTATAGGGATGAGTTAGTTAATGAGGTGGATGTCACCGTAACTTTGGGGGAAAGTGGTCATGTAATGTCTCTTCAACATTTTTATTAATGACTTTGATGGGAGGTGCAGGGAATGCTTATCAAATTTGCAGATGATGCAAAATTGGATGGGATAGCTAATACCGTGGAAGACAGAAACAAACTCCAAAGTGATCTTGATAGACTGGTGCGCTGGGCTGAAAACAACAGAATGAAATTTAATAGGGATAAATGCCAAGTTCTACACCTAGGAAAAAGAAACCAATTGCACACTTACAAGATGGGGGAAACTTGGCTAATCAATATGACAAGTGAGAAGGATCTTGGCATTGTTGTAAATCACAAGCTGAATATGAATCAACAGTGTGATGTGGCTGCAACAAAAGCAACTGCTATTTTGGGCTGCATCAATAGAAGTAGAGCTTCCAAATTGCCCGAGGTACTGGTTCCTCTCTGTTCGGCACTGGTTAGACCTCATCTTGAGTACTGCATCCAGTTCTGGGCACCACACTTCAAGAAGGATGCAGACAAGACAAGCTGGAGGGGGTTCAGAGGAGGGCAACGAGGATGATCAGGGGTCTGGAAACAAAGCCCTATGAGGAGAGACTGAAAGAACTGGGCATGTTTAGCCTTGAGAAGAGAAGAGTGAGAGGAGACATGATAGCACTCTCCAAGTACTTAAAAGGTTGTCGCACTGAGGAGGGCCAGGATCTTTTCTCGATCATCCCAGAGTGCAGGACATGGACTACTGGGCTCAAATTACAGGAAGCCTGATTCCGGCTGGATATTAGGGAAAACTTCCTGCCTGTTAGAGCAGTATGACAATGGCAGCTGGACAGCCATCTGTCAGGGATGCTTTAAGGTGGATTCTTGCATTGAGCAGGGGGTTGGACTCGGCCTTATAGGTCTCTTCGAACTCAACTATTCTATGATTTTAATAAAATTAAAGCTGAGTGTAGCCAACCATGTACCATTAACTTCAGGAAAGTGGGTTTTAATTAATTCAGAACAATTAAATCCTACTTAATGGGGAGAAGAGTTCAAGAGGCTTCAACAAAAGCTGACCAAATATCCAAATAAGTATCCATTTGAAAGTATATGCTGCCCATTCAAATATTGAAAGCATTGTAAGGTCCTCAATCCACTGCGTTATAGGAGGTGAGTGTTTATCATTCTAATGTTGTAATATCAGTCTTGTAGCTGTTAAAGGGGCACTGAAAATCCTTTTTCACTGACCATTTCTTAATTTCCATAAAGCAGGTAAATAATTTAAAAGAACACGTGCATCATTGAATATTAGCCATCATTGACCATTCTTTGAAAAATAGAAACTTTGGAGAGTTGCTAGGCTGTTACAAGCCAACAAGAGTGCAGGAGATCTTTGAAGACTCCATTTTAAAGTGTGATGAAAATAAATACCATGATACTTATAATGATATACTTGTTCTATTGGGTTTCATTGTGAGCCCAACTATATACTTTCCCACGGTTTGAAAAGAGTTTGGTGTAATATATACCCAAATGATTAATGTCACAAAAATGGGCAAACACCGTTAACAATCGATATAGTCCCCATCCTTGATTGTGACAATAAGCCAATCAGCATACAGCAACAATGGTATCTGTGTGGCAGCTAGTTTGGGGGTATGAGGATCAATTGATTTTAATAAAGGAGCCATGTCACTCAGAAATAGATTAAATGAAGTGAGTAATATTACACAACCTTGTCTCACACCTAAAGTAGAGGAAATAGCCATAGTTAATACCTCATTTGGGCCACATCTAACCTGTAGAGATGTTGCTGAATGTAGTTGGTTAATCAGAAAAAGTAGTTTTTTTAACTCCTTTCTTAACAAGTTTCTATGGATGAGATCAAAAGCTGCTTTAAGATCTATAAAGGCAACAAAAAGTTCTTCGTCGTGGTCTCTGTGCATCACACATATATGGGCTCTGCGCGTGCGCAGGACCTCGATGTGGGAAACTTCTAGTGCTGTGAGACATTAAGGCAGGAACCCTGCCCCCACCGCCCAGTGCGCATGTCCAGTTCTCTTTCGACCGTGCTACCAGTCGCCTCATCGGGAACTTCTCGCTCGGTGTCTTCCTCTTCGAAGCACTTTATCTTTCGTTTTAGCTGTGAGACACCTTCTTATTCTTTCTTATTCTTATTTCTTTCCATTTTATCTGTTCCTTCTTTAAAAAAAAACACTTTTATTATATATTTCCTACTTACTTTTACTTTCAATTCTTATTACTGAGCACTCCTATGGCCCTAAAAACACCCTTCCGAAAATGTGTAAAATGTGGCAATAAGTTGCCACCAACGGATGGACATTCACTTTGCCTTTTCTGCTTGGGCGAAGCCCACGTCATTGAAGCCTGTGCTCACTGCCAAAGTTTTTCCAAACAAACGCGATGCCATCGATCTGACTGCTTGAAAGCAATCCTTTGGAAAAGGGCGCTGGAGGCAGTACCTCCACCACGGCCTGGACACAGGGATCAGGCGAATAGACCTCGTTCTATGCCTGTGCATCCCTCGGCTTCATCGTCGCCACACCAGTCAACCTCAAGTCGAATGGCTTCAGCGACTGCACCTAAAAAGGCTTCTAAGTGTGCCCTCGATGCCCCCGCTCACAGGCACAACAAAAAGAAAAAGCATCAAAAATCTGCAACGACCAAGTCAACATCGACTAAAACGCCTACATCGACAAAACCTCCAAAGTTGGTTGTCCAGATGGTGCCGACACCGACGGACTCGCCACCCCAGGATCATGCTCTATTGATACCTGGGTCGACCCCACAGTCTACCTCCTTGATATTGAGACAGTCCATTCCGGAAGCTCTACCTCCCATACCAAGGTCTACCCCGAGAAGATTTACATTGCTCTTGGAGGGTGAGATACGTGATTCTTCGCCACATCACGTTCTTCGGTCACTTGATCGGCCACTACCCCCACCGCAGCCTCGGCGCCAACGCTCGCCAAGCCTGGTTCTTTCCGTGGCGTCGTCTGCTCATCGTCATCGACGCATCAGATCTCCTACGCTGATGCAGGACTGGGATACGGCCTCAGGTTGGTCCCTGCAACGTAGTCAACATCAACAAGCTTATGAACTTCAGGTCTACTCTGATGACGAATGACACGTCCAGATCGCACCGCCGATGCGCCGACCACCGGCCCCGTCACCAACCGACCTCATACGGCCAAGTAACTTAAACGGTCCACCTTATTCTCAACCACATTCCCCAACGATCAGCACCCACTCTGTCGCCTCCGTTTCACCTACTACGAGTCCACCGGACCGAGCTGTACCTATTCCACAGCCTCCGCGTTCTCCCTCACCGAGTGATGATGACTATCAATCCAAATCCTCGTCATACTCCTCCATGCCTCCTCCTACCACTTCACCTGATGAGGTAGTTGTTCCTTCTGAACGTACATCACCATCTGAAGACATGGCGCAATTTACCAATCAGATCCTTCTATTAACTCACGCCCTTGGCATTCCAACTCAACAGCCTACAGGAAGGCTTCAAGATCCTGTCTTTGACGCAGTTTATACAGAAGCTACTGCTCCTGTGTCTGTACCATACCTGCCTACTCTATTGCAAACCGTCCCAACAGTCATGGACCGCACCGGCGGTGCCGGTGCGGTCCATGACTGTTGGGACGGTTTGCAATAGAGTAGGCAGGTATGGTACAGACACAGGAGCAGTAGCTTCTGTATAAACTGCGTCATGCATCATGCATCCAGGCGCCTAGAATCACTCTACAGAGTCCAAAAACAAGGCACCGAATTTCTTTTTATTCATCCTAAACCAAATTCGATTATAGTGGAATCCTCACAGTCTAAATCTCAGAAGATACACACTGCTCCCGTGGACAAGGAAGGTCACCGCTTAGATGGACTCGGTAGGAGAATTTACTCTTCTTCCTCTCTCAGTTTATGTGTAGCTAACTTCCAGGCGTTAATGGCTAGGTATCAGTTATTTTTATGGGACAAGATGTCTTCCCTCCTGGCCTGCCTTCCTGATGAACAGCGAGACCTAACCCTTCCCTTTCAAGCTGAGGCGCTTAAACTTTCTCGCCAGCAGATTAACACTGCATGCCACCAAACGGATTGCACAGCATATTCCATGACGGCTGGTATAGCTCTCAGATGCCATGCCTGGCTTCGATCCGCTGGCCTCACACCCGAAGCCTGCTCCCATATCGCAGACCTCCCCTTTGATGGAGGGGGCTCTTTAATTCTAAAACTGATGAGGCTATGGATAACATTCAGAAAGCCAAAACTACAGCTAAGAAGATGGGCATAGGCCAACCAAAGCAGCCTTTCCACACCAACTACTGGCATCGATGCTTCTACCGACAGCCTACCACTTTCCTGTCTCGACAACGACAGGATCGTACTTTTCGATACCAACAGACAACTTTTCGCAAGAAGGCAGATACTGCCACTTCCTTTCGCTCCAATCGTACGTCCGCTACCGCTCCCAACTCCAAACATCACTTATGACTCAGCCACATCCTCTCCCATCTTCGGTCACCTGGCTCCACACTACAACGCTTGGACACAAATCACCTCTTGGGTCCTAAGTATCGTCGACCGAGGATACTTCATCGAATTCAACACTCTTCCACCTTTAGGTCTTGTGAAAGTCACTCCAACCTCAACTGTCCTTCGCAGGGAGACATCTTCTCTCTTGCAAAAAGGAGCGATTCAAAAAGACGACCCATCTCACCACCACACGGGTTTTTACTCCCGCTACTTTACTGTTCCAAAGCGGGGAGGTGGCTCAAAAATCTCAACCAGTACATCACCCTCGCAAATTTCGCATGGTCACACTATCCAACCTCATTCCGTTACTTCAAACAGGAGCCTGGTTCACCACCATCGACCTCAAGGACGCGTACTTTCACATCTCCATACATCCGACTCACTACAAATACCTCCGCTTTGTTATCAGTGTCGATCACTTCGAATTCAAAGTACTCCCGTTCGGCCTTGCTACAGCACTGCGAGTATTTACAAAGTGCATGGCCGCTGTGTGCGCCCACCTCCGCACACTAGGTATCGAGGTATATCCTTACCTAGACGACTGACTTATTACAACCCCTCTTGGACAGCCGCAATGACTGCCACTACAACGGCGTGCTCCTTACTCCAGTCTCTAGGCCTCCTCATCAACTTCGAAAAATCTCATCTCGCTCACATTCAGGTCATCCCATTCATCGGCATAGAACTCAATGCCCTCCATGGCCGAGCCTCTCTGCCTCTCTGCTGCGCTTCCGCTTTCACAAAGGCAGCCAGACAAGTCTCACGCATGCATCGCACCTCAGCTGTCACAATCCAACATCTCGGCCTTATGGCAGCAACAGTGCATGTAGTTCCATGAGCCCGCCTGAAGATGCATACCCTTCAGAACTGGTTCATCAGAGTTTTCTCCATAAAACAAGACGCCCGCAGGACAACACTATCCCTCCTTTCGTGGCTCATTCACATCTTTGGTGGACGTGCCGGCACCATCTCTCACGCGGTTTTCCTTTCGGAACCGATGATCCATCGGTCACCCTTATGTCCGATGCCTCCCTCGACAGTTGGGGAGCACACTCGGGCCATCTCACTATTCAAGGCACTTGGTCTCCCACCGAGTCGACCCATTACATCAATTTTCTCGAGCTTCTGGCAATTCAGAAGGCTCTACATTCATTCCAGAACATACTTCGAGGCCAGCATGTCCTCATCCTCACTGACAATACTGCAGCACTCTGTCACATCAACAAGCAAGGAGGAACTCATTCTCTAGATCTCGTCTCCTTGACAATTCAAATCTCCGAATGGGCAATACACCGTCGCATTACGCTTATAGCAACACACATAGCAGGACAAGACAACATCCTCGCCGACACTTTCAGTCGCCACTTTTAGGACACTCACGAATGGCGTCTTCATCGAGAAGCCCTTCAAATGATCTTCGATCACTGGGGCTCACCGACAATAGACCTGTTCGCCTCCACCGACACAACCGTTCTCCACCGCTTCTGTGTCCGCTCCGGCGCAGGCGCGGCATCACTGGGCGATGCCTTCCTTCATTCCTGGAACAAAGAGTTTACCTACCTTTTTCCTCCGTTTCCGCTGATCACCAGGGTCATCGCGAAGCTCCAATCTGACCACTCCAATGTGATCCTCATCACTCCCTAGTGGCCTCGACAGCCATGGTTTGTGTCGCTACTCAGGTTAGCCCGTGGCGTTTTTCTCCACATTCTGCTCCGACACAATCTCCTCTCCAAGGACAACGGGCAGACTCTCCATCCAGATGTTCCCAGGCTTCGCCTCACGGTGTGGAGAATCCATCCCGCTCCTCTCTAGTTGATCTCCCTGTTCAAGTCAAGACAGTTTTGACAGCGTCACGACGTCCATCTACTCAGAAATCTTACGCTAAAAAGTGGCAACGTTTCACCGACTTTGCCACCCAACATAATCTCCACCCTGCCAATACTTCAATTCCACTAGTACTCCAGTTTCTACACTCCCTCTATGAGGATGGTCTCAAATTTTCTTCTATATAATTTACCTGGCTGCGATCTCAGCTTCACACCCTTCTATTCACAGTTTTACAATTTTCACGCATCCACTCGTTCGGCAATTTATGAGAGGCCTTAAGAACCTCTTACCTCCTGTCAGAAATTTCTCTCCACCTTGGAGTCTGTCTGTCTTACTGACAGCTCTAGCCTCCAAATCCTTTGAACTGCTTGCCACTATTGACCTCCGTCTACTTTCCTTTAAAGTAGCCTTCCTCATCGCCATCACTATGGATCGACGAGCCTCTGTGCACTCTGCATAGACCCGCCTTACCTCATTTTCCATGACGACAAAGCAGTTCTCTGACAAAGCAATCCTCTCCTCCTTTCATCTCAATCAGGATGTGGTGTTACCAGCCTTTTCCAGAATCCCTCTTCAACTCTTGAAGCTTCGCTACACACCCTGGATGTCCATAGAGCTCTTCTTTTCTACAGATCCAGAACACAAGCGTTCCGTAAATCTCACCGTCTCTTCTTGTCCTATGCTGGACCATCCAAAGGTCAACCAATCTCATCACAACAACTCTCTAAATTGATTGTGGAAACAATCTGGCACACCTCGTCCTGCCTAATGTTATTAAAGCTCACTCTATCTGAGCCATTTCTACATCGGCAGCTTTCGGCAGTGGAATTCCACTCCAAGACCTTTGTAAGGCAGCCACCTGGGCATCGCAGTTGATGTTTGCATCACATTATTGACTGGACCTCCACTCCCAAGCAGACTGCTCCTTCAGTAGAGCCGTCCTTTCGTCGATCCTCCACTGACTCTGTCTCCACCGCCCTCCTCCGATAAGTCAGCTTTTCAATCGCCCATATATATGTGATGCACAGAGACCACGACGAAGAAAGACAGATTGCTTACCTGTAACTGTAGTTCTTCGAGTGGTCATTTGTGCATTCACCCCCCCCCCCCACTGCCCCCTCTCGGTGTCGACATTGTCCATACCGAGTTTACTTTGGTCCTTCACTCATGGGCCAATCGGTCTCAAGAGAACTGAGGGACCAGGCAGGAACCTGCTGGACATACGCACTGGGCGGTGGGGCAGGGTTCCCGCCTTAATGTCTCACAGCTCTAGAAGTTTCCCGCATCGAGGTCCTGCGCATGCGCAGAGCCCATATATGTGTAAATACACAGATGACCACTCGAAGAACTACAGTTACAGGTAAGCAACCTGTCTTTTTTGACCAGGCTGAGAGTACCTTACAACTAGGTGTGATAACATCATACAGTGGTCAAGAACAAACCGACCAGATCTAAAAACAGCCTGTTCTATGCCCAGTATAATAAATTCAGCCAACTAGGTTTTGTTTTTGTTTTAAAAATACACATATATAGGCTGAATAGATATTTCGAACAACTGATAATAAATTAATTAGGTGATAATTAGATGGCCCTCTTCCATAAGTCTGCAATAGCCCCAGTTCTGTTAATTGAGGAAATGTCCTCAATAAGAACTTGAGATTTAAGTCTGCTCTCACGTCCTGGCAATTTGGAAAAAAGGAAACAGTGAAAGATGATCACCAATACCAAAATAGTAAGTAGAAGAATGTTTCAGACACTCATGAGATAAATGTAAATTCACCCAATTTATCTGTAGGTACACTGACATTTAAGACCCTCAGTCCTATTCATCTAGAAAGATGCATCAAGTGAGCTCCGAGGAATTTATGCCACTGTCCTTAGTGTATTTAATAAAAGCAGATTCAGAGGAGGACTTCATAAAAGCAGATTCAGAGAGGACAAAAGTAATGGTAGGTTAGCTGCTCAATGAAGAAGGCAACATGCTTACAGGTGATGACAAAAAGGTCAAGCCCTACTTTGGTTCAGTTTTCTCCCAGAAGCATCTGTGTCCCATCAGGCCTATGTGACAAACAGGGTGAAGGGGTAGGTCTACAGCTTCAGATTGCCAGAGAATATCTAAACACCTTTAGTGAATTCAAGTCCCCATGTCCAAATGATTTGCATCCTAGAGTGTTGAAGGAGCTAGCGGATGGACTCTTGGAACCTCTTTGAGAACAGGTGAAGTAACTGAGAAGGGCAAATGTTATCCCTATCTTCAAAAAGGGCAAAAAGCAAGATTGGGGGGATTATAGACCAGTCTCTCTGACATCAATATCTGGAAAGATACTATAGCAGATTATAAAGTGCTTGGTCTGTAGGCACTTTGACAGTAATGCAGTGATTACTAATAACCAGCATGGATTTGTCAAGAACAAGTCCTGCCAGTCTAATCTTAGTTCATTTTTTGATTGGGTAACTTCCTTTGTTGATTATGGAAATGCTGCAGGCATAATGTATCTTCAGGAAGACATTTGGCAAAGTACTCCATAATATTCCAATTAATAAGCTAGTTAAGTTGGGCTGGATGGCATTACTAGGTGGATCCACAGTTGGCTGGAGTACCGTACTCAAGAGTGCTCATCAGTGGTTCCTCAAACTGGAGAGGGAGGTATTGAGTGGGGTGCCACAAGGCTCAGTCCTGGGCCTCATACTCTTCAACATTTTTGTTAATGACTAGGAGGAAGAGATGGGGGGAATGCTTATAAAATTTGCAGATGACACAAAATTGGGTGAGATATCTTAGAAGACAGAAACAAAATTCAAAATAATCATGATAGGTTAGGAAACTGGGCAGAAAATTACAGAATGACATTTAATAGAGACAAGTGCAAAGTTCTTTGTTTAGAAAAAAAAAATCAAATGCACAGGTATAAGATGGGGGAATACCTGGTTTGACAGTAGTATGTGTGAAAAGGATCTTGGAGTTGTAGTTAGCAGTGTAGTGTGGCTGCAAAACAGGCAAATGCAATTTTAGGATGCATCAATAGAAATATAGTTTCAAAATCATGGGAAGTAATAGTACTACTCTACTTTGCACTGGTCAGACCTCACCTTGAATACTTTGTTCAATTCTGGACACCACATTTTTAGAAGGATTCGGATAAATTGGAATGACTTCAGAGAAGGGGAACAAAGATTATTAGGGGACTGTGAGGAAAGTTTGGAGGTTCTGGGTATGCTTAGCTTTAAGAAGAGAAGACTAAGTGGGGATACGATAGTGCTTTCCAAGTACCTAAACAATTGGCATACAGAAGAAGAGGTCCACAATTTGTCCAAGACTGTAGGACAAGGAAGGCTTAAGTTTCAAGAAGGCAAATTGTCCATTGCTGGAGGTATTCAAGAAGAGACTGGACAGCCATCTGTCAGTGATGCTTTAAACTGGATTCCTGCACTGAGCGGGGGTGGGGGTGGAATCAGTGACCTAAGTGCCCCCTTGTAATGTTATAATTCTATGATTCTAACCGCAGAATACATTTATGGATGTTTGCATAGATGCAACTTTTTTTCTTTTCTTTTTTTGCAGAAATGAGTATCTTATATTTCAAAAGATAATCAAATTGGAATACGAATTCCCAGAGAAGTTCTTTCCTAAGGCAAAAGATCTTGTAGAAAAGCTTTTGGTAAATGTTTTTTTTAATTATTGTCAAATATCTTAAATGATTACTAGAAGCTTCCACTTTGATAACTTGCACTGTGCATACTCTGGATTTCAGGAAAGCCGATTTTGATAAACTCAGAACTATGATAAGTAAGGTCCCTTGGCAAGTGACCCTAATGAGAAAATGAGTCCAAGATGGGTGGGAGTTTTTAAAAATGGAAATTTTAAAGGCCCAATTACAAACAATTCCAACAAGGAAAAAAGAAACCATTTGCACAGTTACAAGATGGGGGATACTTGGCTCAGCAATACGACAAGCGAGAAGGATCTTGGAATTGTTGTAGATCACAAGCTGAATATGAGTCAACAGTGTGATGTGGCTGCAAAAAAAGCAACTGCTATTTTGGGCTGCATTAATAGAAGTATACCTTTCAAATCGCATGAGGTACTGGTTCCCCTCTATTCGGCACTTGTTAGGCCCCATCTTGTGTATTGCATCCAGTTCTGGGCACCACACTTCAAGAAGGATGCAGATAATCTGGAGTGTGTCCAGAGGAGAGCAACGAGGATGAATAAGGGGTCTAGAAACAAAGCCCTATGAGGAGAGATTGTAAGAACTAGGCATGTTTAGCCTGGAGAAGAGAAAATTGAGGGGAGACAGGATAGCACTCTTCAAATACTTGAAAGATTGTCACACAGCGGAGTGCCAAGATCTCTTCTTGATCAACCCAGAATGCAGAACACAGAATAATGGGTTCAAGTTACAGGAAAACAGATTCCGTCTGGACATCAGGAAAAACTTCCTGACTGTTAGAGCAGTACGACAATGGAACCGATGACCTAGGGAGGTGGTGGGCTCTCCCACATTAGAGGCATTCAAGAGGCAGCTGGATAACCATCTGTCAGGGATGCTTTAAGGTAGATTCCTGCATTGAGCAGGGGGTTGGACTCGATGGCCTTTTAGGACTTTCCAACTCTACTATTCTATGATTCTATGTGCCGCAGCTTTCCTCAGTCTTGGCTTTGAGCTTGGTTTAGTGGTCCCTCTCCAACTGGCTCCTTCTTGCTGCAGTTCTCTATTCACTTTCCCACAATCCTTCAGGTCCCTGATTCTCAGTCCATTGTTACCTTCCTTCAGCCACCTTCCAGCTAAGCCTCGGTCTTTTCACTTCCCTCCTCCTTTTCAGCCTGTCCCACAAAGATACTCCTGCCTGTAGCCTGTGTTGAGATATTAATTTCCAGCCAAGCTGGTAACTTTTTTCTTGCCTCATAGAACATTTTAATTACTTTGTTACCAAAACAGTTGGAAAGTTTGTCAGCCAGTCGGTATCAAATCCTTCACCACTGCAAACAGAATAGTAGAGGCTTTGAGCCAGCATGTTAGTGGTAAATTCCATTGAACTCAACTCTTCCCTCTTGCCCATCTTTCTTTGTTAATGGAGGAGGAGTTGGGTTACTCCCCCTCTTGCTCCAGGAGGCGGCAGGCCGGGCTAAGCAGACTGACCCTACCCAGTGCAATCTTGTGAAAAGAGGACTCCTATTCCATTGTTCCATACCAGGCAGGATTGGAGCTTCTGCCCATCTGGGATCCAAGGCTGAACCTTTCTTCTCCCTCTCTCCCTCTCTCCTGGAGTAGCTTGGGCAGGGAATGAAGTCAGGCTGCTACATTTTATTCTGGTGACACCAGCTGTTACCCAGCTATGCCTGTTTATCAGGCATGTCACACACACGCACACACACCAGCAATGCTTTGGATGGGGAAACTGAGTGGGCCAAGATCAGAGGAAGAATGTATCCACGCAGAAAGTCACAGGTTCAATTCCCATCATCTCCAATTCGGGCAAGGAAAGAATCCTACCTAGAACCCTGGAGAGCTGCTGCCAGTAACTGTTGACAATATTGGGCTAGATGAACCAATGATCTGACGTGGTATAAGGCAGTTTCCTATGTTCCTATGATGAGTTTTGGGCAGCAGGATTAAGATCTGTGCTGGGCAGCCATCCTAGGTCTGCACACTACCAATGGCAGCTGGGGGCGGGGGAATGGAGGAAGCAGCAACACTTGGGGTGAGCCATACTCATGGGGATAGGCAGACTTTTCCACTGGAGGGTTTTCCATCTATTGTCAATGGACAATGACAGTTGGGGTGTATTATGTTGACATGGATCCAAAAACGCCTATGAAAAAGCACATGCAGCAGCACCACAATCGGGCATCTTCCTCCACCCCTCACCTTGACCCCAAATGGGAGCAAAGTCCCTTTTGTGAAGTGAAGGGGGGATGTCCAGGAGCACACACACCATTTTGAAGGAGGGTGTGCTGTTCCTTTAGCTGTTCTGACCACCAACCCGCTGAGCCATACACAGCTGTTCTGTGCAGAAGACAGAAGGGAGCACCCAGCACTGCAGAAAATCTCATCTGCCGGCCAACTGGCCCCTCCCAGGGACATTCCCCATCTGGCCCATATCTTGGGGTGGGAGAGAGTCCATAAGCAAAGGGGCACCTAAAAAACGTTCTTTTGGGTTTGGCACCAGAATCTATTTTTCCATTAATCATTTTCGATTGTGAAGATGGTGGAACACTTGCTTCTCTACCAGAGTCCTTGGACTGGCCAAGCAACGCTTAGACCCTCTTTGAGGGTCCTGTCCTGCCCTGCTCAGAAGTCTCATGTCTCTGGCATCTGCCAGTGGCATCATCTGCATATACCTTGTGCCCTAGAAGCCTCCAAGCAGAATGCATTCTGCACAGATTGGGCTCCTCCTGCTCCCCCTGTGCAGGCACAGTGGGCTGGGGGAAGGGAGGGCCGGGGGGGGGGGGAGAGGACCTGAGCACCCCTCTGAAGACTGCTCTGATGCCTGCATGCCATAGCAGTGGCATTCTGTATGTCCTGAAGCCGAGTCCAGATTGTAAGAAAACAGTGTCTTGGTTGATTTTCCAGATGTGAGCCACCTGGAAAACAACTTATGAACTGAAGCTGGCAGATGGATGCCATCCCTAGTTTAAATGTTGCCTTGAAATGGTTCCTCAGGGTTGTGGGAGGAAATGTAACTGTGTCTAACTTAATCAGGTTCTAGATGCTACCAAACGGTTAGGCTGCGAAGAAATGGGAGCGTATCCACCCCTGAAGGCCCACCCCTTTTTTGATTCCATTACCTGGGCGAATCTGCATCATCAAACACCACCCAAGCTCACGGCATATTTGCCAGCCATGTCAGAAGATGATGAGGATTGCTATGGAAATGTAAGTGCCAATGTTGATATAGATGTTAATCCTTTACTTCAGAAGAGATCAAAGGCTCCTGAAGGATGTTCCTGGGTTGTTAAATGAAAGCAGAAATGGCTGGCAGGTGGGAGACAGCATGCATGCTTCGACGTGCCCTGTTAATTCCTGGGTTAAGCAACCCAGGAATTGGCTATGACGTGGGAACCGGGTGTTCTCATCTGCCCCAAAGTCTCAACCAAGGAGGTGGCTTCTTTGCAATAGGAGTGCTTACCTTGGTCCATCACCCTGCAGAAGAGGGCTCTGCATGTCCTTGCATCCCTCAAGAGGGAAATAGGACTAGCTCCACTCCAGTTTAGAGGGTTCCACAGATGAGAGGTTGCCTTTTGCCTGTGCAGGTAATGTGGTGGACTGGCTGGGGTGTTTAGCTTGACCCACATTTTTCCAATTGTCCCTGTAAGTTGCATCTCTCTCAGACGCACTCTATATAAGCAGAGGGCTAAAAGGCAAGATGCTAAATGGTTTTCTGTGTAAATGAAATAAGGACTGTGTGTTTTGTAGTATGACAATCTCCTGAGTCAGTTTGGCTGCATGCAAGTTTCCGGCTCGGCGTCTTCTCAGTCGCTGTCTTCCCCAGAGACATGTCCCCTGCAGACCACAGGCAACAACATAGAGCAATACATCCATGACCTTGACAATAATTCCTTTGAGCTGGATCTGCAATTCTCTGAAGAGGAGAAAAGGTTACTGTTGGCAAAACAGGCTAGTGGAAACCCTTGGTAAGCCATTTGGTTCGTAGTTTTCCATACTACAATTTAAACAGTTGTTCTCCCTTGCTTAGAAGAGGCTGCAGAAGAAAAAGTGGGCACTGTTGGCAAGAGTCACAAAGGAGGTGTTCTCTCACAACCAAATGGCATTGGCACTAGGTTCAAACCAAAGGAAGGAGGGCTTCATCATGCAGCACATAACTAACTTACAGGGATCCATTGCCAAAGTTTGATGTAATGCCCACATCATAGAAGGCTTTGACCATTTAGTACAGAACTAGTCTCTCAAGAGCTGTGATGGAACATTCCACCGTCAAACAGGTTGTTCATCTTTAATTACCTGGTCCTGGAAATATACAGGTGCTGGCTATATCCAGTGTGCCCAGCTTGTGAGATGGGCTCTGGAGATGGTGCTAGATCTAAGAGTACTCCCAAACTACGAACCTAATCTTTCAGAGGGAGGGCAACTCCATCCAGAACAGGCAGTGAGCCTATGTCCCAGATTCAGGAACCATTCACCCACGGGACATCTGTCTTGCTAGGATTCTAATTAAACCTAACTTGATGGCAGTCAGTATAGATTTTTTTTTACCACAAGCTTAATATGTGTGCAGTAAAGCACTCCGATGAGTAACCTCACCACTGCAACCAGCCTTAAGGGCAATCTTACATAGAGTGCATTACAGTAATCCAATCTTGAGGTTACCAGTGCATGCATCACATTGGTCATATGATCCCTGCCTAGGATAGGTGCAGTTGGCATGCCAGCCTTTGGTCCCCTCTACAAGGATTCGCTTTTGCGCCTGGTTAGGCGATTATGCGCATAATCGCAGAAGCGCATTTACGCCTAATCCTTCTGCACGAGAGGCGGCGAGAGGCGGCGAAGCGCATTAACAGATGTCCAAAATGCGCTTTACAAGTAGTTAATGCGCATAAGTGCTTATTCACACAGTGGAAATGCGCTTTAACGGACGGAGCAAAATAAAACTCGCGATTTAACACGTATTCGATAATGCGCATAATCGGGGAGATAACGCGCCTCTACGCCCGATTTGCACTCCGTTTTTGTAGAGGTAATTTTTTTAATGCGCCTTGAAAGAGCTTTAAATGCCTCTTGTAGAGGCACCCTATGCTGGTGGTTGATGTTCTTAACCACAGAGGGCATCCCACAGCAGACTGCCAGGGGGTGACATACAGTCTCCTAACAGTATTCTTTGGAACTGTCCTGTTGATAGGAGCAGAACCACTGAAAAACAGTGCCCCCATCCCCTAATCCACAGAGGCAGTCCAGGAGGATGCCATGGTCAACGGCATCAAAAGCTGCTGTGAAATCGAATAATAGTAATAGAGTTGCATTCCCCATGTCCCTCTCCTGATAAAGGTTGTCCATCAGGGCAACCAAGACTGATTCCGCTCCATAACTAGGCTAGAATCCAGAGTGAAATGGGACTTGACAATCAGTATCTTCCAAGAATGCCTGTAATTGAATCACTCTCTCAAGCATCTTGCCCGAAAAGGGGACATTTGCTACTGGCTGGTCATTATGAACTTTTGGATCCAAGGAGGGTTTTTCCCCAAGAATGGTCATACTGTTTGGGTGCTGGCAGGGATGTGTTTTCTGGGTTCAACGGAACTCTTGGCTGTTTTGTTTGGTAAAGCTGACACTGAGTAGAAGACACGGGGCCGCCTCTTCCCGCAGCCATTAGCCCCTCTCTGGCTGCTGGCAGTTGTTCCAAATGCCGCTGCCGCTTCTCTTAATGACTGTCCTCTGCTTGATTGGGAAGCCCACCACCATTCTGCAGGTTGACCCCTGACTTGGCATGGCAGCGATTATGGCTTGATGGAAATAACATGAGATGATGTTTTCTTCTCAGGCACCAGTTTGTAGAAAATAACTTAATACTGAAAATGGGGCCAGTAGACAAGAGGAAGGTAAGTTGCTGTTGTCTGTAAATGTTCTTATTTGTTTGATTCAAGGGAGGTTGTCCTGTTTCTTGCTATTTCTATAGCATTCATACAACTTGGTGCTTGGATACATGAAATAATAAAAACAAATATTTTAAAGCCTTTTTTTAAGAGAAAGGGGAATAAATACCTCAAGAGAACCTTAGTGGGAAATGTTTAAAAGTAGGGAATCCACATTTGTTTCTGTTAGGGCACAATTCTATGGTATCCACCCTTGATACTTGTAAGCCTCCAAACTCCTCTAGGTGAGGCGTCATGGAGAGGGAGGGAAGGAGGCTGGAGAGGCCTGTGGCGCCATAAGACAGTCCCCTCCCCACACATATGAATGCCCCCTTAACCTTTCCTGCAGCCTCAGAGGGGCAGCTGGTGTGGTTCTCTTAAGTGCCAACTGCAAAGGGGAGAGAGCTCAGATTCTTGGATCTGCAGTGTCACTGAACTCAGATCCAGGAACCCAAAATATGCTATAGTCTCCCAGACTTTGTCTAGGGACCATAAGATTGCTCCCTCCAGTGAGTTCCACAGTACCCATTAGTTGGCGAGGCTAAGAGACATTTAGACTGTGCATCACCTTGATACAAACAGGAGTCTCAAATTCTATTTGTCCCTGGTCAGGTGTTTTGTGTACTGGTGATGCTGCCTCATTGCAAGTGGCAGCCAGTCCTAGAATTCATTTGTGTTTTTCATTGGCGTAAAGCACGCCAAGTGCTGCCCCTTGCACTCCTGGGTTGTTTCACCTCCCTTTGCATTCTCTTAGATTTTTGTCTCTCTCTACCATATTTCTTCGATCGTAAGACGCCATCGATTGTAAGACGCACCTTAATTTCAGTACCACCAACAGAAAAAAAGCTTTGATTGTGTGGAAAAATCGCCATTGATTCTAAGACACACCCTGTTTTTCGAGACATTTATATGGGAAAAAGTGTGTCTTAGAATCGAAGAAATAGGGCATTTGGGGTGCATGCACCCCCAGTGACCCCTTCATGCACGTGAGTTGAGGTGTGCTTTGGCTATTAAAGCTCAAGTTACAACACATTTATTAGTCTCTTTAGGGTCTCATAAGTGTTTGCTACCACAGATGATTGTGCTGAAATCTTAAATTTTACTTCTTTACTCTACATGTAGCAAATCCAGTGGCCCCACAGGGTTAGGCATTTTGGGTGGGACTGTGGGCTGCATAGAGGAAGATACAAACTAGTGAAGCTAAAATTAATATTCTGAAACATCTGAGGAAACCTTCAGTGGGGAACAAGTGATCTCTAAAGATCTTCCACCTTCCTTTAGTCATCTGTAGAAGTATTGGTTTGAGAAACCATTCCTAGGCAAAACCCCCTCCCCAAAGTGTTGGTTCACCCACTTGTTCTTATAAAAACATCAGAAGACCCTGATGCTGGATCAGATCGAGGGTCCATCTAGTCCAGCACTCTGTTCTCACAGTGGCCAACAAGCTGTCGACCAGGGACCCACAAAGCAGAACATGGTGCAACAGTACCCTCCCACCCATGTTCCCAAACAACTGGTGTATATATTCTCCTTCCCTAATAAAGAAAGCAGTGAGATCACTTCCCTCATGTATAGTGGGTGTGGTAAAGGTATCAAAATCAGATTTTGTGATCCCTTTGTGTTCTGAGCTAGAGTGTTGAACCCCCAAGTAATATTGTGGGATATTGCTAGAAAACGGCTCTGAATCTGGCTTGCTTCTTCACAGGGGCTATTTGCTCGCCGGCGCCAGTTGTTGCTCACTGAAGGGCCACACCTGTACTATGTGGATCCTGTCAACAAGGTTCTGAAAGGGGAGATTCCGTGGTCACTGGAACTTCGGCCAGAAGCCAAGAACTTCAAGACTTTTTTTGTTCACACGGTAAGTGATCGTCAAGCCAGCTTACCTAAACTTCTGACTTGATTGCTAGGCCAGCACAGTGGTGCTCTTGAAGATGTATTTATTAATGGGGCCCATGCTGGCTGCTAATGCTTGCTAAGAGGAACAAGAGCAGAGAGAAATCTGAATGCTTTACATTGGCCATGGGTCCAAATGGCAACAAAAAGCCTCATAGCAGTAGCTCTGCGGTGGCCCTGCTGGAGGCTGAAGCTAGACTGTTGTGCCTTCTCTGGCAAGAGCTAGGTTATGCAGCTACATCTGCAGGTCATTATCTACAGAGCGAATAGCACTGTTAGAATTTACCTTGGGACACTTTTCATGTACAAGATGCTGTATAATCTTCATCCTTAGGGGAGGGAGGTTCCTAATTGCTGATGAACTGAGACTTTTTTAGGCTCTGCCAGGCTGAAGTCTAGCATTGTTTGCCAGCTCCAATTGATGTAGTTGTGTTCTTGCTAGCAGTGTATTTACTGGCTGCTGGAATGAATGGGCACTAAAATGTTCTTTACTTATAGCCTAACAGGACATACTACCTGATGGACCCGAGTGGGAATGCTCATAAATGGTGCAAAAAGATACAGGAGGTTTGGCGACACAGATACCACCAGAATGCTGCGAAATGAGGCTGCCCCTAAATCACCCCATCTCACTCCTTGCTGCTAGAGCGCCACATGCTCCCAGCCAGAGGACTCTTCCTAGCCCAGCTTAAACATCCATCTCCAGGGCCAAAACTAGTTCCTTTTCTAAGGAAATGCCCAACCAATGGAATTCAGGGTCGCTTTGCTTGCTTTTGTGCTTCTGTTGAGGCTTCCACACACACATGCACATATTCTCTGCTGCCGTGACTACCTTGGCTTCTGCTGCAAAGTAGTGGACATTGCATTGCTGGCTTTGCTGTAGATCAGTTAAGCAAAGCCAGTCCAATCCACTTGCACAGCCCAGATCATGTGGGGGCTGGATTATTACTGTGACTTTCCAAATTATCATGCAACTGTTTTGTCAGGGAGCTCTGAAAGGTTTCCATGTGAGGTCGCCATTGTTGCTGCTGCTGCTGCCGCCACCACTTTCCTTCCTTCTAGTTGGTTTGTTGGTATCCAGCACTTGTAATTGCTGTGGGCATATGCCCTTGCAAAACTCTCCAGGTCATGTCCAGTTGCAGGATTCTCATGGATGGTACTTTCTTTTAATCGCATGTCTTGCAGATACACTCCGGCACAGTGGTAAGAGAGGGTAATATTGAATACAGAACTTGAAATCCTGGCCATTCTAGTTTCATAAAATTTTAAACATGAAATTTTAATTTGACACATTTACATGTTTAGTTAAGAGGCATTAAAGTTACCAGCATGCTTTTAACTAAGACTAAGAGGTTAACTAGTTAGTACAAAACTGTATTGATGTAATAAATAGACCCTTCATCTTTTCAGAAGAGGGGAGCGAATGGATTTCTTTCCAAGGTATGGTGTGGGCAGAGCATTGCAAGGGGATGGCCTGTTTGTGGGGAGAGAAGGCCCAAGTGAGGAAAATGCTGTTGTACAACTGATGACTTGAGTTGTTGTCTCTTTGTATAATGAGGTGTACAAATATTCCTGTATTGTTCTTTGGCCAAGCGTCATACCTTTTAGCAACTTTGAAAATATTTTTCATGATTTAATTATATTTAAGACCCTCCACTAATCAGACTAATTGTTGTGTTCATGTAAAAATGTTGATACAAAGGAGGGGGAAAATGTATGGTACTTGAGTCATATCTATCAAATGTTTCATATCGTTCTTTTGTCTTTTTCCAATTAAACTGTCATGGTCAAACATTTGTAATATAGCAAAAATATTACTGTCTTAGTGTAAGTACCCCTTCTCCATTGTATGTACTGATTTCTGAGTAACAAGTCTTTTGAGGGGAAGGTTTTTTTCTGGGTATTAGTTTGTCCCTCCCCCGCAAAAAAAAAATGGTACTACTCCAATTCGCTTCTCATTTGTACCATAACAGCAAACAATCTTATATTCTGTTCATCAGCCCAGAATATTCTTCACGCAATAGGTATGGGGTTTTCAGTGCCCTCAAGGAAACTAGAGGTAGACTTGCAAGAACAATGTCTGATGGGAAGACATGATCTCAGCTAGTAAAGAGCTGTATATTAGTATATTAACGGCAAGGCTAATAGTGTGTCTCCTCCAGCTGATCATGCTAATATCTCTGGTTCAGCGATACAAAAAAATGCAGCCTCAGGTGGACATCCCCACCTTCCTGCATCTGCTGTCAGTGAAAATATCAGTGACAGCGCTTAGAAAATAGAGAACACACTCTAGGAATGGGGCCTATGGGTCCAGGTCCTGCTATAGAAGTCTTAGGTCCCCTCTACAAGATTTCGGTTTGATGCCTGATTGTCCAATTATGTAAATCGCTTTTACGCCTAATCGCATTAAGGGCTGTATGAAAGGCGCTTTAAAGTTGTTGACATGCTAATGTGATTTGTTTCACCCTTTATTCTCCCTGCCCATCAGAATCTCCCACCTTTGGTTTCCTAGGTTACCTGCCGGGAATGATGTGGTTAACCTGTTTGGCTACCTCTCTTCCCTCCAATTTCGCCGCCAGCTGAAGTTTGTCCCCCTTCCCAAAACTACTCAGGAGTAAATTGGAACGTGCCTCAGAAGTTTCCCCCTCCAGCAGCTTTTAAAAAGTATTTTCGGCTGCCCCTCTCTGCCCCTCACCATTTGCCGGAGAGAGAGAAAGAAAGCAAGAGACCAATGAGAAGGAGCGAGAGAGAGAGAGTAGAGATCTGCACAAACGCACGCCCAAACAGACAGAGAAAGCTGCTGTGTTCCTTCCTCCCCCTCCTTATTTTCCCAGCGAGATCAATTGTTCTTCTTTGTGGTCTCTGTGCATCACACATATGGGCTTGCGCCGGCGCCGAGCCCAATTCTGGAAACTTCTATAGCTAGCTTAGATTTTGGGTGATGTAAAACATTCAGACATGCACATACACACCCAGCAAGCAAGCGAGGGGAGCGAGAGACGAGAGAAGAAGTGAGCGAGTGTGTGTGTGTGTATATCTATGGACGGAGGCAGGCATGCAGGCAAGCATGAAAACACCCTCCCCCTGTCCGCCTCCCCTTTCCCTGCTTCCCGTCTCACTAATAAGTTATCTTTTTACACACACACACACACACACACACACACACAGCTCATCTCAGGAACCCAGCAAGAAGCAAGGGGACGAGTTGACTAAGCGGATCACTAATTATCCAAACATACGCATGACAACAAGACCATCTGATCGTTAATGCGCCTCCTTACAAAATTGTTTGTTTATTTATTTATTTATTTATTACATTTGTATACCGCCCCATAGCCGAAGCTCTCTGGGCGGTTTACATAGGATTAAAAACAATTAAAAACAATATACAAAAATTAAAACAGCAAAAACATACAACATACACACAATCTGTACATTTAAAAACCACTTCAACACTTCAAAAAGCTACAAAAACCAAACCAAAACAAACCCAGGCTCCTCAGATATTGCCAAATGCCTGAGAGAAGAGGAAAGTCTTGACCTGGCGCCGAAAAGATAACAATGTTGGCGCCAGGCAGGCCTCATCGGGGAGATCGTTCCACAATTGGGGAGCCACCACAGAGAAGGCCCTCTCTCTTGTTGCCGACCTCCGAGCTTCCCTCGGAGGAGGCACTCGGAGGAGGGCCTTAGATGTTGAACGTAGTGTTCGGGTAGGTTCATGTCGGGAAAGGCGTTCCATCAGGTATTGTGGTCCCAAGCCGTGTAAGGCTTTATAGGTTAAAACCAGCACCTTGAACCAGGCTCGGAAACATACAGGCAGCCAATGCAAGCGGGCCAGAGTAGGTCTTATATGTTTGAACCTACTGGTTCCAGTTATCAATCTGGCCGCTGCATTTTGCACAAGCTGCAGCTTCCGAACCACCTTCAAAGGCAGCCCCACGTAGAGTGCATTGCAGTAATCTAAGTTGGAGGTTACCAGAGCATGGACAACTGAAGCCAGGTTATCCCTGTCCAGATAGGGACGTAGCTGGGCCACCAAATGAAGTTGGTAGAAGGCACTCCGTGCCACTGAGGCCACCTGCGCCTCAAGTGACAGAGATGGTTCTAGGAGAACCCCCAAGCTACGAACCCGCTCTTTCAAGGGGAGTGCAACCCCATCCAGAACAGGTTGAACACCCTCCATCCGGTCAGCGGAGGCGCTCTTACTCCCGCGGTAAATTAAAACTCACTATTTAACGCGCATTCGAAAACGCATTCGAAAATGCAAATAATCGGAGATTTAAAGCGCCTGGACCCGATTTGCGCTCCGCTCTTGTAGAGGTAAATTTGGTAATGCGCCTTGAAAGAGCTTTAAATCGCTCTTGTGGAGGCACTCTTATTCTTAGAGCATCCTGAGTTTCCTAGTAAGCATTATTTGAAGACTTCTACCCAAGTCCTAGGATGGTCTAGCAATGGCATTTTTATGGCAGGAACCATTGAGCCTATTCCCAGAGCGTTTTTTTCCTGCCAAAAACATTGTGGAAATGATTGGTAAGGCAGTGCTTAGCTTGGGGTGAAGAACATGCTGCAGCCTCCTCCCTCCCCCAACAACTGGTGGGGGTGCACATGTGGTCCCCTCCACCCAGAGCCGAAATGTTTTGGTAGCCATCCCTGCTCAAGTTCAATCTACTAGCAGAACCATTTCACCTGTAGAGCTTGCTTGTGTGTTTGCATGCATGTACTTTCACCCTGCTCAAAGCCTCCATGGCATGTAACTGTTGACATGGGTATCATGGGTAGGAGGGCATCAGGCACTGGGCTTGGCAACTTTTTATGAACTGTAGGATGGATGCTGCTGCTATATCTCTTAAGACTCCTCAAAAGTGCTTTTGACAGTGTGAGAAACACCTTCATTGCAGCTGTCCCTGATGCTGGTTAAGATCCTTTTGGGTGGCATGTTAGGGAGCTCTCCTCTGGGAAATGACAAGTTCAAACTCAACCTTCCTAATGGATGGGGATCATTCTGCACAAATTCATCTCTCCAGTGATTGAAGTATTCAAATCCCCAGTCAGCCATGAATATTTCTGGGCGATCTTGGGTCAGTCATATTCTCACAGCCTAACCTACCTCCTAGGGCTATTGTGAGGATTTAAATGTTGGGCAGAACAATGTATGCCACTTATTACATTTATAAATGTAATAAATTCACTTCACGTTCTCCCATTTTCTGCCTCAAGCGAAAGAATGTTTGAAAATATGCTCGGAGGATGGCAACAAGGGGGAGGGCCTTCTCTGTGGTGGCCCCCCAATTATGGAAGGATCTCCCCAATGAGGCCTGCCTGGTGCCAACACTGTTATCTTTTCGGCGCCAGGTCAAAACTTTTCTTTTCTCCCAGGCATTTTAACAGCTTAAGTTGAGGTTTTAACTGACTTTGTGGCCAGGCTTAACAGTTTAAAATGTTTTAAATGTCAGCTGTTTTATGTTTATGGTTTTAAATTTTGTATATTGTCTTTTTAGTGTTCAATCTTTTAATTTTTGTAAACCACCCAGAGAGCTTCGGCTATGGGACAGTATATAAATGTAATAATAAAGAAGAAGAAGAAGAACATAATTAAGGAGCAAACATGGAAGAAGCTTATTTCAGTTAATACAAACTTCTGAAACCCATGAAGCCCAAAGTGAAAATTCAGTATTGGAAACTATGGATTTTTCAGATGCTAATTCTGGTTGGAGAAGTAAGTATTTGCAGGGAGGAATTATTCCTGGGATAGAATGAGAGTGCTAATTCTTCACATTTGTAATAAGTATGGTATTCAGAAGCAAATCCCACTTAGTCTAGGGTGACCAGATAAAATCCAGGTCAGGGCTCCTGTAACTTTAACAGTTGTAGAGAAAAGGGAATTTCAGCCAGTGTCATTTGTATGCAATTAGTTCCTGGTGAAATTCCCTCTTCATCACAACAGTTGAAGTTGCAGGGGCCCTGCCTTCTTTTGTATATGGTCACTCTAGTATAGTGCATGCACCGTTAACTGTTGTGATGAAGAGGGAATATCACCAGGAACTAATTGCATACAAATGACATTGGCTGAAATTCCCTTTTTTCTACAACTGTTAAAGTTACATGAGCCCTGACCTGGATTTTATCTGGTCAGCCTAATTTAGTCCAGTATTTTTTTTATTTATTGTATTGTTAACCAGCCCAATAAGCAACATTCATGGGGTAAGTACAAAATTCAAGACAATAAAGATCATGAAAAATACATGCAAACTTTAATATCCCTGGAAAAGAATTTTGTTTTGAGAGAACAATCACAATTGCACAAGTGATAGCATATTAAAAGTTACAATATCCAGATATATGCAAAACAGGGGTTTTCATCCTATTAAAGGGTGCACTACCTTTTTGGTCTTGAGGGCCACATATATGTGTGTGTGTGCGCGCACACACACACACACACACACACACACCATAACTAGAAGGATGTATAGTTTTTCTGCTGCAATGAGTGGCGTGGAAAACGTTTTCTCAAAAATAAGCAGGACTGAAACTGGATGGGAGATAACGAACTTTTTAAACTTAATTTTGTTGCGTAAATCGCTTTGTGGGTCTTTCTTTTGGCTGGTCTGCCACTGTCCAGAACCAGAATAGAAGCAGGCAAATCAGTGGGAAAACAGATTTATTACAAAATGTTGTACAACAGGTTAGCCCAGTAGGCTAACGCCACGAAGCAAGGCTAACAAAGAGAAAATGGCTACTCGATGCCTTTTATACTCCTTTCTCAAACTATGAGCTAATTCTCATGGAATTCAACTCCTCTCTCTGCAGCCTGTGTAGCTGATAAGGCAGAAGCTGTGATTTCAAGGAGACAAAAGAGCAAAGAGAGGCAGTTTTGCCAGATATACAGGGTGCAAAGTTAGTCTAAAATGGTGTTGCATTGGTTCAGGTTATTATGCTGCTACAAAGTCCATTCTACTACAAAGCCCATTTTTCCATCAAGCTCCCCCCTTAAAGCAATTATAGACCTTATTCATTACAAAGCATACATACATACAATGGTGGATTACATTTATCAAATTTTGGTATCACATGCAATTCTTTTTTTATTATTTTATTTTTCAACATAACATAATACAACATAAACCTAAACAACATAAAATACAATACATACCGCATACCCCTGTGCTCCCCTCCCCCCAGGAGACCTTCAATTATACATTATTCTTCTTTCCAAAAATGTAAAGACTCTTTTGAAGGCATTTGCCCCTTCCCTGTTCTTAATACATATTCCAAAAATAAACAGCATATATCTCCAAAATCATTCTTACTGGACATTCCCCTCTTTATTTTCATTTTACACGTTAGCTTATCATTAAGTGCCATGTCCCATATTTCTTTATACCATTCTTCTATGGTATATATCCCTTGCCCTTTCCAGTTTTTAGCAATCATTATTCTGGCGGGAGCCAGGAGGTTGTTTATTAATTCTCTCTTATTTATATTCTCAATACCTTTTTCCCATATTGCTAGTAGAGCCAGCCTTTGGGCTTAATTCCAAATTACTTCCAATTATATGACTTATTTCTTTAAACACCCTTTCCCAAAATTTTTGTACATGTTTACAGCTCCACCACATATGGAAATAAGTTCCAACCTCCTGACGTCCTCTCCAACAATTCTTGGACACTTTTTTATCTATTTGATGAAATCTTACCGGTGTTAAATACCATCTCCATACTATTTTATAATAATTCTCCTTAATTCTAATCGACAAAAGCTTTAACATTCTTGCATCCCATATCCTCCCCCAGTCATGTTCATTAATTTGTTCTTTTAAGTCATCTTCCCAAATCATTTTAAGCGAATCTCTATATTCAGCTTCCTCTGTCAGGATTTTATATATTTCGCTAGTTAGACCTTTCCTAGCTTTAATTACTTCCTTCTTTCCTCTTGATTCAATTAAATCTTCAAATCTTGTATTATTTCTACACTTCTTATTCATCTTTTTCCATTCCTGTGTCCATTTTTCCAATTGTAAGCATTTGAACCAAGCTATCTTTTGTCCTTTTACCAACTCTCTAATTCGCTCCTTATCTGTCATTCTTTCCATCCAATTCCTTAACTTAATAATTTCCTGACCCTTCAAACTTCCTTCCAATTCTACTTTTAAATTCCTTGGGAAATTTTTCACAACTACCACTGGGGCGAGTGGAGAGTCTCCTGGTATTAAACTCCCTTTAACTTTCTCCCAGATCTCTAGAATGTTTTTCAGCAACGGGTTGTCCAGTCCCCTCAAATCTTTCTTTTGGATTTTATTATTAAAAAAAATATTTTGCAATTTGAAATCTGGTTCCCCTGTTTGCGTTTCTAACCATTGTAAATCTTCCTCCCCTAATATACTATTTATAACATATCTTAACTGATTAGCACTATAATAATTCTTTATGTTTGGAAGTCCCAAACCTCCTTTCTTTTGTGTCTTATACCATAGCCCTTTATTAATCCTAGCTCTCTTATCTCCATTGCAATAAGCATTAATCATATTTTGCCAGCTCTTTAACTCTACATCTGATATTTTAATCGGTAGCATTCTAAACAAAAAAATTAATCTTGGGTAATATCTTCATTTTTATAACCGCTATTCTACCAAACCAAGAATGTTTTAATTTTCTATATGCCTCTAACTTTTCCCCTACCTGTTTTTCAAACTTACAAAATTAATTTCCTCTAACCTGTCTAAATCTTTTGCAATATTAACTCCTAAATAACATACTATATTTTAAGCCTAAAACCTAACTTAACTTTACCTTCCTCCATCTCCTCTTTGTTATAATTGAATAACATCATTTCTGACTTCCCCCAATTAACTTGTAGACCTGTAACCTCCCCAAATTCTCTCAAATGTTTCTTAATCAGCTCCCCCTCCTTCAGGGGGTCTTCTAATGTCAGTAATGTGTCATCCGCAAACATATTTATTTTAATCTTCTCCTTCCCTCCTATCCCCTTCAATCTTAAATCCTCCCTTATAACATTTGCCAAAATTTCTATCACTATCGCAAATAAGATCGGTGAAAGTAGGCAACCTTGTCTTGTTCCTCGAGCTAGTGTAATCTGTTGCGTTAACCCATCATTAACCATTATTTCTGCTTTATTATTTTTATACAGTTGATCCATCACTCCCATAAATTTCACTCCAAGCCCAAATGTTTTCAAAATTATTTTAAGTGCTGGCCATTCCACGCAATCAAAGGCTTTGAATATATCCAATGCTCATAATCCCGCTTTTAAATTCCTTTTTAAAATAATATTAATTATATTTAAAACTCTTCCAATTAAATTAGGCATTTGCCTTCCTGGGATAAATCCACATTGATCCTTTCTAATATACTTATGTATAAACGTACTCATCCTTTTTGCCATTATTGCTGTAAAAATTTTTGAATCTTGATTTATTAAAGATATTGGTCTATAAGATGCTGGGTCAGTCAGATCCTTTCCTGGTTTCAGGATTAATATGATCAAGGAATGATCCCATGATGGGGGGGTCTTTCCCCCTTCTATTATGCTATTAAATATTTTTTTTAATCTTGGTAGTAAAATTCCTTTAAAAACTTTATAGTATTCCGGCCCCAAACCATCCAATCCCGGAGATTTCCCTCCTTTTAATTTAGCTATAATTCCTTCTATTTCTTTCTCAGTAACTAAACCTTCCATATAATCCCTGTCTTGCCCCTGTAATCTTATTTTCCAATTCCTCGCTACATATTCCAATACTTTAACCTGTGATCCCATATCTGATGTATATAATTCTCTATAAAATTCCTGAAATATATTTAATTTATCCTTCATTAAATTACAATTTTTCCCTGTCTTGTCTCTAATTGTCCCTATCATACTCTTAACCTTTTTAGACTGAGTGGACCTAGCCAGCATCTTCGAATTTTTATTACTATATTCAAAAAATTCCCTCTTTAAATATAGCAAATGCCTCTGGACTTGTTCTAACTCTTCTCTCTCTAATTCTTTTTTCTTAGCTTGGATTTGGGCAAATACACGTTTATCTTTTGTCTCTCTTAGCTTGTCCTCTAGGTCCCTTACCTCCTTTTCAGTCTTTTCTTTTGAGCCTTTTGTTGTTTTCTTAGGGTACACATTTCCCTGATACATATCCCTCTTACTACAGCCTTCATAGTGTCCCATATTAAACCCTGCGAGGTTTAACCCCTTTTTTGTAAAATAACTTTTCAAATACTTAAAACATCCAAACCTTTAATAGGACCATTTGTGCTTATTAACATCAAATAAATAACTAAATATATATACAAAATTAGAGCCATCAGCCACCACTGTGTGTATATATATATATATATATATATGAAGGACCGTTAGCCATATCTACCATGGTATATATGGCTAACGGTCATATATATATATATATATATATACACACACAGTGGTGGCTGATGGCTCTGATTTTGGTGGGGTTGCATATGAAGGACCGTTAGCCATGGTGGTCATATATACACATACCCAGAATGGATTCACAACCCCACCAAAATCAGAGCCATCAGCCACCACTGTGTATATATATATATATATATATATATATACACACACACACACACACACACACACACAGAGAGAGAGAGTGGTGGCTGATGGCTCTGATTTTGGTGGGGTTGTGAATCCATTCTGGGTTTAGGAATAATAATAATAATAATAATAATAATAATAGTAATAATAATAATAATAATAATAATATTTCCTACCCGCCTCTCTCTCCGGATCGAGGCAGGGAACAACATCAATGCAAAAAATATAAAATACACAAGCTAATTAAAAACATTTAAAATTAATACATCATTAAAATCAACAAAGTCTTAAAATCTGACCAGGTATGCCTGCCGGATGAGATTAGTCTTTATAGGAAGAGGCCTTATACTGAGTCAAACTGTTGGTTCGTGAAGCCCAGTCTTGCCTGCACTGACTGGCAGCTGCTCTCCAGGGTTGCAGGCAGTTTTTCCAGCCCTACCTGGATTGAACCTGGGACCTTCTGCATGCAAAGCAGATGCTCTACCGCTGAGCCGTGGCCCCCCTCCCAGTCAGAACGAGCCAGAACTCTAAAGGTGCTAATCCAAAGTGCTGAATCCTAATTGCAAAATAGGTTCAGCACCTTGGATAGCTCCAGCAGAGACCCACTGAGAAGAGCTGCTCTTTGCCTTAACCATTGCAACCTGCTTGTCCCCCCCTGCCTCTGGCCCAGATGGTGGTGGTGAGAAGGAGAAACAGCAGATACCACTGTTTACTTGCTCAGTGGCTCCTTGCCTGTCCAGTAGCAGTGATGAGAAAAGAGGATGAGGGGCAAAAGAAGCTTGTGACTGGGGTCCCCTCTACAAGATTTCGGTTTGATGTCCGGTTGTCCGATTATGCGCATCTTCTCCCAATCGCTTTTACGCCTAATCCCTATACATGGGAGGCGGTGAAGCACAATACCTGTTAAATGAAATGCGCGTTAAAGTTGTTTCATGCGCAGCATCGCTTGTTTACATGGTCATAAGGCACTTTAACTCCCGCGGTAAATTAAAACTCGCTATTTAACTCGTGTTCGATAATGCACATCATCGGACAGAAAAAGCGCCTCAACCCCCGATTTGCACTCCGTTCATGTAGAGGTAAAATCGGTAATGCGCTTTGAAAGAGCTTTAAATCGCTCTTGTAGAGGCACCCAATGGCAGTGAGAATGTAGACTCATCGAGGAGGGAGGGAGCCCACTGGGGATGTCTTGTCCAAGGCTGCTCAAAAGCCTGGAAGAGGCACTGTTTAAACAGCCCTCATCTCTCCAGTTCCCTAATTATCCCTAGCTGCCAAAAGCAACTTGCATAAAAACATCTCTTTCAAAACTCTTTCAAATCCATACAGCGAGAAAGATAATGGAATGCCTGTGAAGTTAAGAGTCTTACTGGTTTATATTATTAGTGTTATTATTATTATTATTATTATTATTATTATTATCCCGCCTTTTCTCCAATACTGGGACTCAAGGAGGCTTTACAAATTAAAACATGTACAGTTAAAACAGATAGTGATATACAAAAAATTTAAAAATAATTAAACATGCTACAATATTAAAACATTTAAAAACTTTCAAAATGTGATTTATTTATTTTTTAAAAAATCCAATACTCCCCAAAGGCCAGCTGGAACAAAAAAGTTTTAGCCTGTCTCTGGAAACACACCAGGGAGGGAGCCAGTCTAGCCTCCCTGGGAAGGGAATTCCAGGGCTCTGGGGCAGCCACCAAGAAGGCCCTCTCCATGTTCCCACCAGGCATGCCTGTGATGGTGGTGGGACCGAAAGAAGCGCCTCTGCTGAAGATGTATTGGTTTTATGTGGTATTTATAATATTTTATGGTATTTTAATGATGTATTGGTTTTTTGGTAAAATATGGTATTTTAATGTATTGGTTTTATGTGCTTTTAATCACATAATTACCCACCTCGATCCGGAGGGAGAGGCGGGTAATAAATAAAATTATTATTATTATTATCTTCTCAGAGGACAGGCAGGCTCATAAGGGAGAATACGGTCTTTCAAATAACCTGGACCTGAGCCATATAGGGCTTTATAGCTCATAACCAGCACTTTGGATTGTGCCTGGACACAGACTGGAAGCCAGTGGAGCTGTTTTAACAGGGGAGTTGTATGCTCCCTGTAGCCAGCCCCGGTCAACACTTTGGCTGCATCTCTTTGAACCAGCTGAAGTTTCCAAACACTCTTTAAAGGCAGCCCCACGTAGAGTGTGGTACAGTAATCCAATCAGGATGTAATTTAGGCATGTGTCACCATGGCCAGGTCCGACATCTTTAGGAATGGGCACAGCTGGCACACTAGCCTTAACTATGCAAATGCATTCCTGGCCACCGCTGAAACCTGGGCATCCAGGCTCAGGGCTGAATCCAGGAGTACACCCAAACTATGAACCTCTGTCTTCACGGAGAGTGTAACTCCATCCAGCACAAGTTGAATCCCTATTCCCTGATCTGCCTTTCGACTGACCAGGAACACCTCTGACTTGTCTGGATTAAGCTTCAATTTGTTTGCCTTTATCCAGTCCATACTGCCAACAGACACTGGTTCAGCACTGAAACAGCTTCCTTGGAATCGGGTGGAAAGGAGAAGTAGAATTGGGTGTCATCAGTGTACTGGTGGCACCACACCCCAAAACTCCAGACAACCTCTCCCTACGGTTTCATGTATAGGTTAAATAGCATGGGGAGCAAAATGGAACCCTGAGGGACTCCACAGGCCAATGGCCAAGGAGTGAAACAGAAGTCCCTCTGCACCATCTTCTGGGTCCATCCCTCCAGGAAGGAATGGAGCCACTGCAAAACAGTGCCTCCAAGTCCCATCCCAGCAAGATGGCCCAGAAGGACACCATGGTTGATGGCATCAAACGCTGCTGGGAGGTCCAGCAGTACCAACAGGCACACACTCCCCTGTCCAGTTCTCCATACAGGTAATCTACCAAGGCGACCAAAACTGTTTTGGTCCCATAACCAGGTCTGAAACTAGATTGACATGGATCTAGGTAATCCATCTCATCCAGGAATCTCTGGAGTTGGGAGGCCACTAGGCGCTCCAATACCTTGCTCAGAAATGGAATATTGGAGACTGGCTGGTAAATGTCTAATACATTGGGGTTCAAGGAGGGCTTTTTCAACATAGGTCATAGGCATTAACCACTCCACTCACCCACTCAGCTAGTCCCCTCTGGCTGCTTTTATAAGCCAGGAAGGGCAAGGATCTAATACACACGTGGTGGCTCTCACCTCTCCAAGAATCCTGCCCACATCCTCAGGCTATGCAAATTGAAAAGTATCCAATAACACTGGACAAGCAGGTGCCAAAGTTACATCCACCGGATCTGTATCAACTATAGTGTCTAAGTCAGAGCAGATCGGAGCAATTTTGTCTGCAAAGTGCTGGAAAAATTGTTCATAGAGGGCTGCTCACAGGTCTGAATTCTCCTCTTGTGGGCCAGGATAGAAGGCCCCTGACGACCCGAAACAGCTCTGCTGGACGGCTTTTTGCAGATGCAATAGAGGCAGAGAAAAATAGTTTTTCTGCTGCCCATATTGCCACAGAGTAGGCCTTCAAATAGGCTCTAGCCTGTGTTCGATCAGATTCACTCCGAGTTTTCCACCAACATTGCTCTAGTCACCATCTCACTTGTTTCATCGCTGCCAGCTCCCTAGAAAACCAGGGGGCTGGTGTGGCTCCAGTTTGTGAGAGGGGACGCTGAGGAGCGATTGTGTCCACCGCCCTGGTCAATTCTCCATTCCAAAGATCGACCAGGGCTTCGACAGAATTGCCTGCTGAGGCAACAGGAAAATCCCCAAGAGCTGTTAGGAAACCATTCAGATCCATCAGCCTCCTGGGGCGGGCCATCGTAATTGGTCCTCCACCCTTGCAGAGTACTAGCAAGTCTAGACCATAACAGGTAGTCATCTGTCCATGACAACGGAACTATACAAATTTCCTCCACTCTCAGATCACTATAATCCTATCCAACACAGCAAACAAGGCCCAGAGTGTGCCGAGCAACATGGGTAGGGCCAGATACCATTTGGGACAGACCCATGGTTGTCCTGAGCTGCTCCTGACAGGGCGGCCTCTGCATAGATGTTTAAATTCCCCAGCACAACAAGTCGCAGGGACTCCAACACCAGCCCCAGGACTACCCCGGCTAGCTCAGGAAGGGAGACTGTTGAGCAGCGAGATGGACGGTACACCAGCAGAATCCCTATTCTGTCCTGGCACCCACCTTCAGATACACACACTCGAACACCTATTCATTTATAGAGCACCTAGATTTTTCTAAGGGAAGCAAAACAAAAGGAAAAAGGGATGGAGAGTGCAGAGGAAAGCAAGCAAATCTAGGCAGCAGTTCTTAAAGTTACCTGATTGATTTTATAATGACCAACCAGAATGGCCACTGAGGCAGTTCTGGGAGAGGAGAAGTCAAAATGCCAGTCGGTCCCAGCTGTCCTGATAGAGTAAACATTTGTGGCTGGGCTCTCCCTCAGATATAACCAGGTTGAAAGGGATGCAATATTATCCCTAAATTCCCAGTTGTGACCATTGCACAAATTCATCCTTTCCTCTGGTCTCTCCTTCTCCTTCTTCTGCTGTTTACTTCATTGCCTATTTTAGAATGTAAGCTCCTCAGGAGTAGGAATTTGCCCATTTTGCCTACATGCATCTCTTTAGGGCATGCATGAGCATCATTGGCACGATATAAAATAATCACTCCTGCTCATAACGAACTCAGGTGGTGAGTGCCAAGCGAATTGTAGCCAAAATGGGGTCTATCAGAAACAAGAGTGAATCTGAGGGGATGGCTGACTGGAACCCTGAACAGCAATGCTCCTTGTAGAAGGGACAATACACTACTGCAGGGGTGGGCAGAAAACAGATCTCCACATGTTCTGGACTTCAACTCCCAACATTCCTAACCATTGGTCCTGCTGGCAGGGGCTTCTGGGAATTGAAGTCTAAAACATCTGGAGATATACCTTGTGCACAGCCTTGCACTATAGCATTTTGTTGCAGGTTCCACTTGTAAAGAATAGGGGGGAAAACCATACTGAAGTTTATGTAGGATGCAGTATTAACTGGTAGTAAAAGTTTCCATGCATGCGTAAGGGTGACATGGGATTTCTGGTGAATTCACTGATTCTGATTGTTCATAATGGACTCAAATGATACTAACTCATGTCTCATACAAAAAGGCACAGTCATTTATTCTTCTTCCTTTAGTTTTCTCCTAGGGTTACTTATCATCCTTTTTATTGGTAGGGCTCTTAGGCCTTTATCAGTTGTTTAACATGCAGAAATCTTCCCACCGCTTCATCTCCATGCTAGCAAAAGGCACACTGTTTAAATTTCTGCCTGCCTTTCTCTATGATTAGCCTGACCATATGAAAAGGAGGACAGGGCTCCTGTAACTTTAACAGTTGTAGAGAAAAGGGAATTTCAGCCAGTGTCATTTGTATGCCATTAGTTCCTGGTGAAATTCCCTCTTCATCACAACAGTTAAAGTTGCAGGCACTATACTAGAGTGACCAGATGCAAAGGAAGGCAGGGCCCCTGCAACTTTAACAGTTGTGATGAAGAGGGAATTTCACCACGAACTAATTGCATACAAATGACCCTGGCTGAAATTCCCTTTTCTCTACAACTGTTAAAGTTACAGGAGCCCTGTCCTCCTTTTCATATGGTCAGCCTAATAGTCTATGATCCATGAATCCTCTTGTTGATTTCCCAGCACATTCCCTACGCAAAATTTCTAAGCTAGCACAATGACAAAAATGGCATCTCAGTCTAAAGTGCTATGTGGAATTTCACAGTATAGTCCTATATAAGTTCAGGTGAGTTCAATATAACTTACTCCCAGGTAACTGTGCCTGGGATTTTAGTAGCCTCAGTGATTCTAGCTGGCAGACAAAACAGTAAACCCTGGGAATGTAGGACCCCTTGTGGAGACAAGAAGGAACTATTTGCTTAAAAACTGCTAGTGCCTAGAAACAGAGCTGGTTATACATAATAGCGAATAAAATGGCATTAGCCTAGAAGCAGAAAAAGCCCATCCATGTGCCACAATGGAGGGGGTTCTAAGAGTATGGGAGCTGGTATACATGATCAGAGTGATCAATATCGTTTGAGAAGGAAGACCAAGTTGGGCCGTTTTCTGGAATGAAAAAGTACAGGATGTTCTATCAAATTTGCTATGTTGAGTTGATATGCTTATATTAAAATGAAAAAAGAAGGAATTGCTGGGTGGGTTATGGTGCAAACTGATTTCACAGCATGCATCCAGGGTTGTCAGGCCTGGACCCCGAGAAGGTTTTACTATCTTTAAGAGTTGCGTAGGCAGAAGTTCTCTGGGTCTCAGGCGGAGAGACGTTTTTCCCACCACTTGCTACCCGATACTTTTAACTGGAGATGCAAAAGATGGAACTTGTACATTAGGCATACAACACTCTATTGATGACCTAAATCCCCTCTTTCAGTGAATCCCAAAAAATTCCAATCTCAGTAAACCCTTCCTGCACCCCAAAAACCCACTTATCCTATTTCTATGCTCTGGCAATGTCACCTCCAACTATTTTATTTATTTATTTATTGCATTTTTATACCACCCTATAGCCGAAGCTCTCTGGGCGGTTCACAAAAATTAAAACCATGAAATCATTTTAAAAAATATAAAACAAACCACAATCTAAAAACACAGAATAACATACAATATAAAAACATAACCAGAATAAAACCAAGCAGCAGGAATTAATACAGATTAAAATACAAATGTAAAACAGCAAGGATTAAAATTGAGTTAATTTAACTGTTAAAATTCTGGGAGAATGAAAAGATCTTCACCTGGCAACGAAAAGAGTGCAAAGTAGGCGCCAGGGAACCTCTCTGGGGAGCTCATTCCACAGCTGGGGCGCCACAGCAGAGAAAGCCCTCCTCCTAGTGGCCACCTGCCTCACTTCCTTTGGCAGGGGCTCACGGAGAAGGACCCCTGTAGATGATCTTAGGGTCTGGGCAGGTACATATGGGAGGAGGCGTTTCTTTAGATAACCTGGCCCCAAGCCGTTTAGGGCTTTAAATGTTAGTACTAGCACTTTGAATTGGGCCTGGACCTGGACTGGCAGCCAGTGAAGTTGGAAGGACTGGCGTAATGTGGTCTCGTTGGCCAGTCCCTGTTAACAGTCTGGCTGCCCTGTTTTGTACCAGCTGAAGTTTCCGGACCGTTTTCAAAGGCAGCCCCATATATAACGCATTACAGTAATCCAAATGAGAGGTTGTGAGAGCATGGATAACTGTAGCTAGGCTATCTCTGTCCAGATAGCCTTGTGAAGATAAACAAAAATATGTTAGAGAGAAAGAGAAATAATATGCTTTGATAGAATTTTCTCTGTAATGCAGTTCCTGAAGGTGCAATTAGATCATCTTTGGGAGCCCCTGAGGCAGGTGGCTACCAAGAACAGGGCCTTTTCTGCTGTGGTGCTGGCTCCCTCCAAAACCCTGCAGTTTTCCTCTCCCAGGGTGGTGTTGGGTAATTCTGACACTGAGGAGGGAGCATGGGGTTTCTGGCAGCCATCCAGGTACCAGAGCTCCCCACCCAACCTCTTCCTGGTGAAAGGAGACTGACTGTCGGTCGCCTTCCACCAGGGACTGCCTCCAGATTGGCCCTGGAGCAATGTCAGACAGCAGGAGAGTTGTACTGATGGTGCTCCCATCGAAAAAGTCGGGATAAGTCCCCAACTTTTTCAATATGCAGCTTCACGGGAAAGCCCCCCGGCGGCTGTGAAACTGTGGCTGTGTCATATAACTGACGCAGCGCAGATCCGCAGCCACTGCGGGGCTTTCCCTGCATTTAGACAGCCCCCTGGTTTTAAGCTGTTTAGGGCCATAAAGGTCATAATGAAGACTTGGAGGGGCTATGTCAGCGTATGTGTTGCTTTTGGGCTTCTTTTAAATTTTTACTGTCGTCCTGCTGTGAGATTTGACTTGTCGTGACCCACGGTTATAAAAAATAAATAAAAGAACTATAACTACCGTTGGTGTTTTGGTCCAACCCGACGCAGCACCTGCAATTAGTGCTTGCAAACGTGTGAAGCAAATGAGGGCTCTGCAAATGCTCTGACCCGGAGGCTTCGGGCTCCTCCCGTGTGATCACACCTGTGGCGTGCGAGTGAATTGCCACTTTGTGCCAGAGCTCACCCCTCCTCTGCATGCTCCATGTTTTCATTAATGTGCGTTCTTGGGTTTAGAACTCTTTGTGCTTTCAGCTGAGTAAACATTTTCCATCGCACATAAAACCCACCTTGGTGCTAATAAGCCTTTGCCCCCCTCCCCCCCCCCCCCGCTGCCACCTCTGTGCTTCTGGCGGGACGAAAAGAAGAAGAAAAAAGCGGCCTTATTACCTAGTTTACGGTTGGCACGGGACTGCAATTTATAGAGTATGTTTGGGAAAGTTCCATAGCAAAACACACACACACATGTATAGCCTACTTAAAGCCCTGCAGGGCATTTGGAAGGAGGAGAAAGGGTTTCAGAGGCGAAAGCAGTTCTTGCGAAAGGTCGCAGATGCTTTGGACTCCATCATGGTGTATAATAATAATAATAATAATAATAATAATAATAATATTTATTTGTAGCCCGCCTCTCCCTCCGGATCGAGGCGGGGAACAACAACAATATAAAACATAAAAATCACAACAGTTAAAATTTTTTTAAAAAACAAGAGAAAAAACACAACATTAAAAACATCTTAAAATTCATCTGGATAGGCCTGTCAGAAGAGGACAGTCTTCATGACTCTCTTAAATTCATAAAGACTGTCAATTTGTCTAACCTCCTCCGACAGACCATTCCATAGTCTGGGAGCGATGGAAGAGAAGGTCCTCTGGGTAACACTCATCAGCCTAGTTCTGGCTGGCTTGAGTAAGTTCTTCCCAGAGGACCTAAGTGTGCAGGGCGGATTGTACGGGAGAAGGCGATCCCGCAGGTACCCTGGACCCAAACCATGTAGGGCTTTAAAGGTAATAACCAACACTTTATACTTCGCCCGGAAACTGATTGGCAGCCAGTGAAGCGATTTTAAAACTGGTGTAATGTGATCACCCCTAGGTGTACCAGTGACCAACCTGGCTGCCATATTTTGAACAAGTTGAAGTTTCCGGACTAGGCACAAAGGTAGCCCTATGTACAGCGCATTGCAGAAGTCGAGCCTCGAAGTTACCAGCGTGTGCACTACCGTCTTTAGGTCTTCCAACTCTAGGAAGGGGCGCAGCTGGCGTATCAGCCGAAGCTGATAGTAGGCACTCCTGGCCGTCACATCAATCTGAGCTGTCATCTGGAGCGACGGATCCAGGAGTACCCCCAAGCTGCGAACACAATCTTTCAGGGGGGGTGTAACCCCATCCAGAACTGGTTGACACACCTCCAGACCCAGGTTGGGGCCTTTGACAGCAAGCACCTCCGTCTTGTCTGGATTCAGCTTCAGTTTGTTTTTCCTCATCCAGCCCATTACCGCCTCCAAGCATTCATTCAGAGGAGACACACTATCCTTAGCTGATGATGTTGTCAAAGGCATAGAGAAATATATTTGGGTGTCATCAGCGTATTGATAGCACCCCGCCCCATGCCTCCGGATGATCTCTCCCAGCGGTTTCATGTAAATGTTAAACAGCATTGGGGAAAGGATGGCACCTTGTGGTACACCACATAGCAGCTCCTTTTTTGAAGAGCAGCTATCCCCAAGCATCACCACCTGGAGCCTGCCCGAGAGATAGGATCGGAACCACTGAAGCACAGTGCCCCCGATTCCCAATTCCCCCAGGCGCTCCAGAAGGATACCATAGTCGATGGTATCGAAAGCCGCTGAGAGGTCCAAGAGTACCAGCAGGGACACACTCCCCCTGTCGATACTAAGGTGTAGATCATCCACTAAGGCGACCAAAGCGGTCTCAACTCTGTATCCTGCTCTGAAGCCAGTTTGAAATGGGTCTAGAAAATCAGTGTCATCCAAGACTGCCTGGAGTTGAAAAGCAACTGCTCTCTCGATCACCTTGCCCAAAAATGGAAGATTTGATACTGGCCTGTAGTTATTAAGGTCCAGGGGATCCAGGGAGGGCTTTTTTAGAAGCGGCCTTACCACCGCCTCTTTTAAACATGATGGGAAGCTCCCCTCCCTGAGAGATGCATTAATGATATGCTGTAGATGTGATCTAACTGCATCTCCTCCCTGGACGACCAGCCAGGAAGGACAGGGATGGAGAGGGCAAGTCGTCTTCCTCACACATCCAAGTACCTTGTCCACATCCTCGGTACTCACTAACTGAAACTGATCAAGTGTAATCCTACTCATGTCCTCTCTCCCCGATATTATTTGCAATTGTGATTGAAATGTTAGCAAATTGTATTAGGGAAGATGAGAAATTAAAAGGGATAGGAGAACAGGATAAAATAAAAATTAATATGTTTGCGGATGACACTTTATTGACACTAGAAAATCCGGGGGGGAATATAGAAGGACTCCAAAAACATTTGAGGGAATTTGGAGAGGTTACGGGGTTGCAGATAAATTGGGGGAAATCTAATATGATGCTTTTTAACTATGATAAGGTAGAAGAGGATGAGTTAAGTTTAAGGTTAGGTTTGAAGGTTAAAAATATATTGAGTTACTTAGGAGTTTTTATTTCTAAAGAGTTAGAAAAGTTAGAAGAAATAAATTTTAGTAGATTGAAAATTAAAATATTACAGAAGTTAGAGGCTTATAGGAAGGTTAAGCTGTCGTGGTTTGGTAGAATAGCGGTAATTAAAATGAAGATACTACCAATGATTAACTTTTTGTTTAGGATGTTACCAATTCAGATATCGGAAGTAGAAATTAAGAGCTGGCAGTCTATGATAAATAATTATTGTAATGGGGATAAGAAGCCAAGAATAAATAAAATAAATTGGTATAAGAATCAAAGGGAAGGAGGCTTAGGTTTACCTAATATAAAGATGTATTATATTGCTAACCAATTAAGGTATGTTATAAGTAGTATAGTAGGGTATGAGGATTTAGAATGGCTAGAACCGCAGACAAAGAAACTAGAGTTTAAGTTACAGAATGTTTTCTTTAGTAATATAAAAAAGATTCAGCTGAAAGAAATAATTAATCCCATCTTAAGAAATATTAGAGATATTTGGGGAAAATATAAGAAGAAATTAATGCCGGGAATTTCTCCTCTGTCCCCAGTGGTTATAATGGATAACTTCCCAGGTAATTTGAGAGGAGAATTGGAGGGGTTATTAAGGGGGAAAAAAATAATTAAATTGAAAGATTGGGTAATGAAAATGACCAATAAAAAACAAATAGA
This sequence comes from Anniella stebbinsi, assembly GCA_029215795.1. Lineage (NCBI taxonomy): Eukaryota > Metazoa > Chordata > Lepidosauria > Squamata > Anniellidae > Anniella > Anniella stebbinsi. Next base: position 44,650,429 of record JARDYH010000007.1, on the reverse strand, counting down.
AGAAATATTAATGGGTCAGGAAAATTTATGGTTTAAGAGTATGCAATTGGAACAGTGGACAGTTAAATGGAAGAAGCAAAATAAGGAGTGTAGAAAGGAAACAAGCTTTGAAAAGTTAATTGAGGTTAGACAGAAGATGGGAGGAAATAAAATGGATAGTAGAAGTAAAAAAGGTTTAATGAGTGAGATTTATAAGATATTAGTGGATGAGGATAAGGGGTATGAAAGCTTGAAAATGATCTGGGAAGAGGATTTGAAAATTCAGATCAATGGGGACAGCTGGAGAAAGATCTGGGAATCAAGAAATTTAAAGTTATTTTCTATAAGGATAAAAGAAAATCAGTATAAAATTATTTGGAGATGGTATCTCACTCCGGTAAGATTACATCAGATAGATAAGAAGGCGTCAAGTTATTGTTGGAGGGGTTGTCAGGAACTGGGGACATATTACCATATGTGGTGGACTTGTGAACATGTTAAAAAAATTTGGGAGAGAGTTTTTAAGGAGATAAATGAGATAGTGGACAAAAAGGTAGAGGCAAGTCCGAAGATAGCTTTATTGGGTTTATTTGATAAAGAATATGGTAATAATAATATTAAAGAATTAATAAATAATCTCCTGACTCAGGCAAGACTTATGATAGCCAAAAATTGGAAAACACAAGGGGATTATTGTATGGAAGAGTGGTATAAAGGAGTGTGGGATATTGCTATTAATGACAGATTAACTTGTGCAATGAAAGTAAAGATGGGATTAACTAAAAAGAATGATTTTGGAAGGATTTGGGCTATGTTTCTAGAATATGTTTTAGGAAAGGGGAGAGGATATACACCATCTAAAGAATCAATGCAGTTTTGGGGAATTTATAAGCAATAGGGTTAGAAGGTCTCGGGGGGTAGGGAGCACGGGGGGCTGTTGAGGCTTTTGTATTGTGTATTGTTATGTTATATGTAGAAATCAATAAAATTATTTTAAAAAAAAAAAAAAAGTGTAATCCTACTCGCGGAGTCACTGGACACTCCACTGTCAACCTCTGCTATAACAATGGCATCTAAGTCGGCTCTTATCCGAGAGATTTTATCTGAGAAATGATTGTTAAAGGCATCACAGCGAACTGCCGAAGGCTATAAAATTGGATTCAGGGGAGAAGGAGCCTGAGTTAGACCCCTCATTACCCTGAACAGTTCTGCTGGATGTGAATTCGCAGACGCAATGCGTGCAGAGAAGAAAGCTTTCTTCACTGCACGTATTGCCACTCCATAGAAACGAAGATGTTCTCTATGTCGTGTCTTGTCAGATTTAAGTCGAGTTTTCAGCCATTGGCGCTCCAGTCGTCGTCCTTTCCGCTTCAACTCCCTGAGGTCTTCTGTATACCAGGGTGCCCTATTAGAAGCGGGCCGGAGAGGACGTTTGAAAATGGTTCCAAGGTGCCTGATGGCGCTCCATTGCTGAAGCTGATCAGAGTCGGGATGGGAAACTGCCAGGTATCATGAAAAATGTACAGATAAAAATGCAACAAGCTTTTCATAGCATGGGTCATATAATAGGGGAAAGTAGAAATGCAATTGTTTCTTCCATGAGGTGCTATTTGAAGCTGATACAAATATAAAGAAATATCACACACCGTAAACTTTCCCCAGCTTGTTTCACTCAGATTGCATGTTGGGGCTGAATGCAATAAATGTATTCAATGTGCAATGAAACCTCTGCATTTGGAAAACTAGCGTGTCAGATTTTTGGGCTATCACCACAAAAATTATTAATTCTGGGGTTTAGTATCTGGGGGTTACTTGAAGGAATGCCTCCTCCCATATGTACCTGCCTGGACCCTAAGATCATCTTCAGGGTTCCTTCTCCATGAGCCACTGCCAAAGGAAGTGAGGCTGGTGACTACCAGGAGGAGGGCCTTCTCTGTCGTGGCACCCCGGCTGTGGAATGAACTCCCTAAAGAGGTTTGCCTAGCATCTACGTTGTACTCTTTTTGATGCCAGGTGAAGACCATTTTATTTTCCCAGTATTTTAACAGTTTATCATCTTAGTCTTTTAAATTTGCTGGTTTAAATCTGTATTTTAAATCTATATAAATCTCTGCATTGCTGCTCAGTTTTATCCTGGTTGTGCTGTTATACTGTACTTTTATAGTGTGCTTTGATTTATACTGCAAATTGTATTTGATGATTTTAATTTTTGTGAACCACCCAGAGAGCTTCGGCCATTGGGCGGTATAGAAACTCAATAAATAAATAAATAAATAAATAAACAAATAAGCAAACGATCTAATCAGATAAGCACCTCTTATTTTGCACATAGAATTTACAGTCATGTACAAAACAGTGTGTTTAAAAATAATCTAAGAATGGCTGTGAAAGTGTATATTTTGGGCTCGAGGATTGTCAAAAACAGATGCAGTTATGGGTGTCTTTGGATAGATGCAGCAATAGCACACTGTTCCATGCCCTCTATTTCTCTGTGCAGTAGGAAGTTCCAGGGATTGTTACCTTGTGAAGAGGAGTATACTGGAGACTTCAATGGTGCTTTTGTAATTTCTGGTTATTTGCGTATGTAGATGTTAAGCATGAGGGAATAGGCAAACACCCTGACATACAGACATACTGTCGAAAACAGTATCCGTTTTCCTAAAAGCCAAAAGCATACTTTTGGAGCTCTGTAAGGCTTCTTTTTGCCACTCAGCTGCAAGACTCAGACACCTTCTTCTTCCCTGGCTACATTCAAAACTGCTTGCTAGATTAGACAAAAAGTCCATCTAATCCGCATCCTGTTTTCCAGAATGATTAACAGTTGCCCACAAGCAAGACATCAAGGCAACAGCCATCTCCTATGGTTGCTGTCCAGCAGCTGATATTCAGTGGCAGACCTGGAGGTTGCATGCAGCCATCAATGGCTACAAGTCCTGATAGTTACGCGCTACCTCCAGTAGCAGAGGCGGTAAGCCTATCTACACCAGTTGCTGGGGAACATAGGTGGGAAGGTGCTGCTGCACTCATGTCCTGCTTGTGGGTTCCTGGTTGACAGCTGGTTGGCCACCATGTGAACAGAATGCTGGACTAGATGGGCCCTTGGTCTGATCCAGCAGGGCTCTTCTTATATTCTTATCACTAGTAGCCATTGGTAGATGGCGAGAGCAATACTATGCCCCCTAGGCAGAGTCTGTCGGAGGCATAGGATAGTTTGGATTCCTGGATCTGAGATCAGAGACAGCCCTCCGTCCTTGGACGCAGGATTTCGAGCTCACCTCCCCCTCGCAGCCAGCTTAGAAAGAATTTGGATGGCTTCAAAAGGAAGTTAGACAAATTCTTGGAGGAAAAAGCTATCCATGGGTACTTGTCCTGATGGCTATGTACTACTTCCAGAATCAGAGGCAGTAAATACTCTGTTCACACCATTTGCTGGGGAACATGGTTGGGAGGGTGCTGTTGCACCCGTGTCCTGCTTGTGGGTTCCTGGCCGACAGCTGGTTGGCCACTGTGTGAACAGAGTGCTGATGGAACCTTGGTCGATCCAGCAGGGCTCTTCTGATGTCCATATGTTCTTAACCATGCCAGCTGCCTCTCTCAGGTCACAAAGATGACCTTAGAGAGGAGGGAAAGGGGGCACGCTGGAGGCAGGGAGGGGAGACACTGCAGAGGCCAGCATATCCCATATCCCCAGGTCTCCCCAGCCTCTTTCCCTCCTGTTCTGCAGAGCTGCAGCTAAATGCATGAAGAAAACCATCTCACCAAAATGAAAAGTGTTCATCCACAAAACCACAAAATCTAGAATGAACATCGCAAAAGCAACCCACCAAAACTGGGGCAGAATTAATTGACAAATGCCTGGGAAAATAAGCATATCTTTGTCAGACCCCGAAAAGATGACAGTGTCAGCTCTGTGGGGAAAGAGTTTCATAAACATGGGCTGTCATAGAAAAGGCACGTGCTTGAACTGGCAGCCCTCAAGATATGTGCAGTGGTTAGTAGCCACCAGCTATCAAAAGCAATTGATGCTCATTTAAACATGAATTAAAGGAACAACTTTGGTGATTAGTTACACAACAGCCTAAAGCCAAGGTCAATATTAAGTCTTGTGGCCTTTGTTATCATACTTTGCACATGTTTCCGGTATGAATCTCTGAGCACCAAAGGCAACGTGACAGTCAGCCCTTGCATGCTCATGAGCCATGCGGTTGGGGGTATGCATGCCTTGGGCTTTGTGAGGGAATCGGAAAGTGAATCTCTGTAACCTTGCAACAAAACTGCTTGACTTTGGCAAAGAGAAACTTCATGCATGGAAGGAAAATGTATATATTGGCAAACCCTTTGCCAAGGATTCGAAATTACCAAAGATTAGCATTAAAATGGCTTTTCCAAGGCTCAAAAACTTTGCTGGACATAAACAGGAATTTCCTGTTTCCAGGCAAGGGGGTTGGAAATACTTGGGATTTTTTTTTAAAAGGAAAAACCAGCTGCTCCTTGCTCTTCATGCCTATCCTTAACATTCATTTCCCCCCAATAGCTGAAAAGTCCTGATATCTCATATTGCTTAGTGAAGATCTTGACCTGTAGTAATATGTTGACCTGGGAGTTCTGGAGCTTTATGACGTACACCCCCTAAGTCAAAGGTAAAACCATTTTAATAGGACTGACGCCTGGTTAAAGACCGTTGATTAATTGTAGGAGTTTTAGTTGATTAATTGATTGATGTAGCAACCTCTCCCTTTTGCACCCCCATTCACAAGCCACAAATGTAGGGGGGCATTTTGGAGGAGGATGAGTTTGAAAGTAGGTTGTGTGCAAGGCTCACCAGCATATCTCCCAGCAACTCCATGCCATCGGCTGCCATCTTTAAATCCCCATAATGCCCAGGAATGTCATTACAGCATAATGTTGTTGTTTGTTTTGAGGGGAGAAAGGGTACCTCTCACTGCTGGCCTCCATTAGAAAACAGAGGAAGGGGAACCATCCCTTCCTGAATTGCAAGCTACCTTGATCAATTGGGCAAGTTGACAAAATCAGATCAAATCAAATCAAACGCTTCTCTAGTCAAGGGAGCGCAGGCATTAGCAAGGAAGAGAAGACAACATTAGTTGCCTTCAGTTCATACCAATAGTTCAAGATAGTCATACGTCTTTAATGAGAGGCATGCTTTTGACCAAGGAAATTAGACAGAAGGTCACAAAAAGCGATAGATACCAGAATGCACCATGGACTGGACCCTCTCCTTTCATAAAACATCAGATCTGGGTGTTGGCCTGTAGCATCTTTCCGCCTGAGACAGGGCAGGCCTTAGGATGAATAGCATCCTAGCGAGGAGTGCCTTTGGTGCTCCCTCTTTGGGGTCACCTTTGCAGGACTACTCAGAAGGTTTATGGAGACTGATGCAGATGTGATGTTGGCACCCCCCTATGTGTAGCTCAGCACCCCAGGTGACCACCCATCTTGCCCACCCAAAGCCCTATGAGGAGAGACTGAAAGAACTGGGCATGATTAGCCTTGAGAAGAGAAGACTGAGGGGAGATATGATAGCACTCTTGAAATACTTGAAAGGTTGTCACACAGAGGAGGGCCAGGATCTCTTCTCGATCATCCCAGAGTGCAGGACATGGAATAATGGGCTCAAGTTACAGGAAGCCAGATTCCGGCTGGACATCAGGAAAAACTTCCTGACTGTTAGAGCAGTATGGCAATGGAATCAATGACCTAGGGAGGTCGTGAGCTCTCCCACACAAGAGGCAGCTGGACAGCCATCTGTCAGGTATGCTTTAATGTAGATTCCTGCATTGAGTAGGGGGTTGGACTTGATGGCCTTATAGGCTCCTTCCAACTCTATGATTCTATGATTCTAAGGCCAGCCCTGACCTGAGACAAACTTCTCAGCTCATTTGGAGGCAATCGATCAATCTTTATTTACAATCGACAGACCATATTAAAATACACAATATTAATACAGATTAATGAAATAGAAAGATACAAAAACATTAAAGAACTGGAGAGTAGGGATGTGCACTGGATCGGACCCGATCCACGATCCGAGTCCGGTCCAGTGGGAAATCGGATAAATTATCCGATTTCCGATCCCGCAGCTGGATCGGCCGATCCAATCCGAACCGGTCCGAAAAAGCTCCGAACCGGTTCGGCGGATTGGCGGATCGGCGGGCGCCCACTGGCGCCCACCGCCGCTTCCATTGGCGGGCGCCAGCGGGCGCCCGCCGATGAAAGTGGACAGCGGGGGGGGGGAGGAGGGGGGCACTTACCTTCTCGGCCCGGTGGCTCCCGTCCGGCGCCGGCGCCTACTACTACTAGCAGGCTCCGCGGCCTGCTCTAGGGTGGCGCGCCGGGTGATGTCATCACCCGGCGCGCTACTCTAGAGCAGGCCGCGGAGCCTGCTGGAAGTAGTAGGCGCCGGCGCCGGATGGGAGCCGCCGGGCCGGAAAGGTAAGGAGGGGGTGCGTGGAGGGGAGGAGGGGGCGCGCGGAGGGGGGAGGGGGGCCCTTACCTTTCCGGCCCGGCGGCTCCCGTCCGGCGCCGGCGCCTACTACTCCCAGCAGGCTCCGCGGCCTGCTCTAGGATGGCGCGCCGGGTGATGTCATCACCCGGCGCGCTACTCTAGAGCAGGCCGCGGAGCCCGCTGGAAGTAGTAGGCGCCGGCGCCGGACAGGAGCCGCCGGGCCGGAAAGGTAAGGAGGGGGTGCGTGGAGGGGAGGAGGGGGCGCGCGGAGGGGGGAGGGGGGCCCTTACCTTTCCGGCCCGGCGGCTCCCGTCCGGCGCCGGCGCCTACTACTCCCAGCAGGCTCCGCGGCCTGCTCTAGGATGGCGCGCCGGGTGATGTCATCACCCGGCGCGCTACTCTAGAGCAGGCCGCGGAGCCTGCTGGAAGTAGTAGGCGCCGGCGCCGGACGGGAGCCGCCGGGCCGGAAAGGTAAGGAGGGGGTGTGTGGAGGGGAGGAGGGGGCGCGCGGAGGGGGGAAGGGGGAGGGGGGGCCTTACCTTTCCGGCACGGCGGCTCCCGTCCAGCGCCGGCGCCTACTACTCCCAGCAGGCTCCGCGGCCTGCTCTAGGATGGCGCGCCGGGTGATGTCATCACCCGGCGCGCTACTCTAGAGCAGGCCGCGGAGCCTGCTGGAAGTAGTAGGCGCCGGCGCCGGACGGGAGCCGCCGGGCCGGAAAGGTAAGGAGGGGGTGCGTGGAGGGGAGGAGGGGGCGCGCGGAGGGGGGAGGGGGGAGGGGGGCCCTTACCTGCCCGGCCCGGCGGCTCCCGTCCGGCGCCGGCGCCTACTACTCCCAGCAGGCTCCGCGGCCTGCTCTAGGATGGCGCGCCGGGTGATGTCATCACCCGGCGCGCTACTCTAGAGCAGGCCGCGGAGCCTGCTGGAAGTAGTAGGCGCCGGCGCCGGACGGGAGCCGCCGGGCCGGAAAGGTAAGGAGGGGGTGCGTGGAGGGGAGGAGGGGGCGCGCGGAGGGGGGAGGGGGGAGGGGGGCCCTTACCTGCCCGGCCCGGCGGCTCCCGTCCGGCGCCGGCGCCTACTACTACCAGCAGGCTCCGCGGCCTGCTCCAGGGTGGCGCGCCGGGTGATGTCATCACCCGGCGCGCTACTCGAGAGTAGGCCGCGGAGCCCGCTGGTAGTAGCCGCCGGCGCCGGACGGGCCGAGAAGGTAAGTGGCGGGGAAGGGGGCTTACCCCCCCCCCGGAGCCGTCCGCTTCTATCCGCTGGCGCCCGCGGGCGCCAGCGGATGGAAGCAGGCGGCCCCAGGGGAGGTAGGGAGCGCGGGGGAGGGGGTTTACCTGCCGGGGCCGTCCACAGCGGACGGCCCCGGGGGGGGGGAGGGAGTTAGGCCCCCCCTTACCCACCCGCCGCCATTTTTTCCTCATAGACTTGCATTGCAATGCAAGTCTATGGGGAAAAAAATGGCGGCCGATCCAAAAATGTACGATTTTTGGGTCGGGATCGGACTCGATCCGGTCCGGGGGGCCTCCGATTTTGTCCGAACCGGTCCGGGACAAAATTGGAGGTCCCGATCCGGGTCCCGATCCGATCCGGGGGGTCCGTGCACACCCCTACTGGAGAGTAAATTTGTCCCCACAGGTAGTATGATCAACCAGGCACAAGGATAACCAGCTTCAGGAATTAGTGAGGATAACCAGGTTCAGAAATATGGCCACTTGCTCGGTTATGAACTTGTTGGTACCCTGGAGTAAAATAATCAGATGGGACTCAAAAGAATGTCCAGGAAAAAACTGTGTAAGGGGCTCTATTAGGTCTTTTCAGGCCTCTTGATAGTAGCTACAAGGAAATAGAATGTGCAAGATGGATTTGGAGGCAGGAAAAAGAAGTCTCCGCTGGACCATGTGACCTGAACCAACAGGTTGTTATTGTTTCGCTGGCTCTGAGCAGATTGTGCCAGAAATTGCTGAGGTGGACACAACCTGATGGAGCTTTGCAGATGTAGACATAACCTGAGTCTATATCATGGCCTTTGCATAACTGAGAGTGCACGAAGAGAAGAGAACATGATCTGTGGGTTGGAGAAATCTGAACTGCTAGAATACCGTTCAGTGCAGGTGAAGCCAGGAATGCTTTTAGAATAACAAATGTTAAGAAGTCAATTCCAAAAATCTCCAACCAAGTAAGTGTGCGGCACCGCATTCTCTGCCCAAGACAGAGCCCTCCCTTACCTTGGGTCACCTGCCAACTGTGCAATGTGGGCCATGAAGCACCCAGGTCAGGTTGGTAGATCTCAAAATTCTGCAGTGACCTCAATCCATAAAGAATCCAGATTTGCTTTCTAAATCGCAAGGGACTTCTTACTTTAGAGCAAACTGTTCAAAACATGTGCGTAAAAAGAGCCTTGATTTAGGAGAGGTCGCTGTTCGTACACCTGATAAAAATCAAAACACAGGATTGACTTTCCTCCAGTTTGCTCGGCTTTTGGCACACGCCACTCTCAGCTGGCAGAGCGGGTGAAAATGCATTCTCCCTTGGGTCGTTAAACAAGCCCATTTCCCCTCGAAAGGAAAGGAGGGGAGAGCTGAGCAAGCCTCCAGGCCCACTGGACCTGCAGAGGCTCCCTCCCTCTCCCCACCTTGCTATCCCCACCGCTTTCTGGGGTATTAGGCACATGGAGCAGAGGCCTGGATTAGTATGAAAGCAAACACACATCTGGAAGTCCCTTCGGTTAATTGGGCAATTATTTATACCACACTTGCTGGAAGCAGCCTTGTAGAAGGTTGGCCAAAACCAACAATGGACGATGAATTTTGCCCCTCCCCCTTACCAATTGTATAGCAAGAGCTGGAGGGAAGGGGTCAGGATGTTGAAGAAAACAGCGTGTTTTTTTATTCTGCAGAAAACAACGCCAGCCTTTCATTCCGGCCTTTAACAAAATGCCTAAACAACAGCAACAACAATCATAACATGACTTCAGCTGTAATCTTATACACACTTACCTGGGAGTAAATGCCATATACAATTACATTAAAATTTCTTGAAAAGCCCATATGATTTAAAAAGGGGGGGGGGGAAGAGAGAAGATGTTCAATCAAAATGTCATTTTTTGTTTTGAGCAACCGGCATTTCGTTTCAAAATTATGTATCATTAACTTTGATTATGTTTGACAAATTGTTACTGAAAAAAGTATATTTTCTTCTAATACTTTTTGACAACATGCTGTGTGGGGAGTTGATTAGAAAACATCTTCTGGTTCAACAAATGCACTTGTTTTACCTGCATCAACTTAGGCCCTTTCTACACCAGAGGGGTGTAGAGGGAGGGAGGGAGGGCAATCCTGGAAGTACCTAATACACACCATCGGCGCACAGGGACCAGCCAGGGGCCATCCCAGTGCAGAAACGGCCTTAGCTAGCTTACGGCTTCAGACTCTTACGTTGCTGTGTGAGAAGGAGGTTGAAAGCTCCTGCTTTCACTTTTGAACTAGCCACAGTTCCCTGTTACATCTGAACTCAGGGAACTGTGGTTTGTTCTAACTGTGGTTAGTTCAAACAAACCGGCATCAAACTGTGATTTGCTCTATTCAGTGTCATAAAGGCTACTGACAACTTTTTAGCATACAGCTGAACTTGAGGTAAAATTCTCCTTATCATTTGGTAGAGAGCCCGTGCAAATTACTATAGGGTGAACTATCTGAAGGTGAAATGTATGATCTAATCCTGGCATAGTTTAACTGTCTGTGACCATGCAGATCACCAAATTATCCTGAATTAACCTCTCTCAGCTCAGGATACTTTAGCTGTCTGTATCTCCTCCCAAGTAGTTAGTAGAATGTTATCACTAGGGACAGGCAAATTTGTGAGTTTCTTTCCCCCCATTTTTTGAATGTTAAGTTCTTTCTCTCCTAAATATGACAAACATTGTGAATTCTGATTCATTCTTATAATAAAAAAGAACTGAAATTAAATTCTCACTCATCTGCACCAGCCAAATTTAATATGTTACGCTATTCCCAACATTGAGAGGTTAAACTTGCCTGCTATATAGCTGCGCAGCCAGTCCAAAAACTATTTTGGACAGGTTGCACAGACTATTTTGAGCTAGTCTGAGGCAAATCGAAAGAAGCGCCTTTTAGCACAGAAAGGCAAAGATTCCCCCAGACCTTAGAAATTGTTTCAGATCTTATCATTTACCACAAGATGACTAAGAGGTAAAGGCAGATCTCCACCATATATTTTGCAACTGCCGTTGCGTATCAAATCACCAGAAATAAATTCAAACAATGATCAGTAGTTATGTAATTCCTTTCGATTCCGGAAGTCTAATTATGTTGTTTGGAGCAGGTTGTTCGCAACAGTGATCTTATATTAATAGCAAATACATGCAAAAATGTGTTTTGTAGCAGAATCTGTGCAGATGTGGAGCAGTATGTAAATGCTGTAAATGAAGAAAATAAAATAAATATTGCTTCTGACAGGGCATAAAAAAATCATAGGCACTGAGATTGGTTTAAAATGAACTGGCAAATTAGATGCCAGTCAAAGATGGCTTATTTTTTGGAGAAACGGTGCAGGGCAAGGAGCAAACAACTTTATTGAGAAATTGCTACTTTTTGTAATGCATTTGAACAGCCTTCCCCATCCTGCCACCCTCCAGATGTGTTGGACTACAACTTCCATCATCCAAGACAGCAGGTCCATGCTAGCTAAGGATGATGGGAGTTAGAATACCAGGTTAGGGGAAATTACAAATCCAATCCCCCCCAGCTGTCCTTATGCTGTAACATTTTTTCATTTTATTTTTTTAAAGAAAAAATCAACAATCTTTTTTTAAAGTTTAGCAATTCAGGTTTTGCAAAGGAAGCTTTTCTATATAATTCTGTTCCTCTTCCCCCTGTGTGGCTTCACTCGATGGAGGCTTTGACCTCTGTACAAAAACCACCTTTCTCAATAAACAGCAGAGGGCGCACTTTCTCTTCCAAAAACCCATGACACTTGGCAGCCTAATCCAGTGATATTGACTAGCTGTAAATTAACTAGGCACAGAAATGACCTGCGTTTTTTGCACATGAATTTTCACTTTTAAAGCAGGATCCAAATCTTCCCCACTGTAACTTTATGGAATATAGAAGTGAATAAGGGTTGCCAAATGACCAGAATAAACTGACAAGGCCTTTAGCCTCAGTTTGATATGCAGAAATCACCAGGTGAAGATTTTCATAGCATATTTAAAGGCAGAATTACAGTGCCCAGTTGGAAAGTTGGCAACTTTAATTTATATGGAAAACCTGAATTAACACCTCTCTCACTTCTTGGCTATTCAAGCCCATGTGTTTAAAAGACCTTTGCATAACTTTCCTGCTGTTTATCTTCCCACTTAATAAGATGTAAAAGTTGATTATTATTATATATGTGTTTGGCTGCCAACTGTTTTTCCTGGTGGGGCAGTTGCGCCATTAATACCTGCACAATGAAATAAACCAGCAGCTGAAACTCTCCTCATTGCAACTGAATGAAATAGCTCACCACCGACAACAACAACCCGCTCCCCCCAACTTTGTTGTAAATGTGTTATTTGGACTGGGGAGGTGGGTGCGGTAGGGAGAGAGAACTTAACGATTCGTCCTGCCAATTGGATCACCAGCCTTGTTCTGGGTTAGCATGCAAAGCCACTGGCCAAAGGAGACATTCACCCTGGTTATTGTCACCTGGCTATACCGGTGCCCTCGCCCTATAATGTAGGGTAGGGTGACCAGATAAAATCCCTGTCAGGGCTCATGTAACTTTAACAGTTGTAGAGAAAAGGGAATTTCAGCCAGTGTCATTTGTATGCAATTAGTTCCTGGTGAAATTCCCTCTTCATCACAACTGTTAAAGTTGCAGGGGCCCTGCCTTCTTTTGTATATGGTCACTCTAGTATAGTGCCTGCACCTTTAACTGTTGTGATGAAGAGGGAATATCACCAGGAACTAATTGCATACAAACGACACTGGCTGAAATTCCCTTTTCTCTATAACTGTTAAAGTTACATGAGCCCTGACTGGGATTTTATCTGGTCACTCTACTATAATCAGAGCAGGTGGAGCAACGGAATTCCACGTCCCTGGTTGACCCAATAATGTTCACAGAATCATCGACTCATAGAACGGTAGATTTGGGAGGGGACTATCAGGCCATCGAGTCCAACCCCCTGCTCAATGCAGGCATCCACCTTAAAACATCCCTGACAGATAGCTGCCCAGCTGCCTCTTGAAGGCCTCTTGAACGTTGCCAACCTTTTAAATCAGTCCTTGTTATGACCTTAACAGCAGCAGGACTTGCAGGTCCCAACAGGGGCTACTGCTTACCCCCATGCCAAGAAATGATCCAACTACGGATCTCTGCACAATAAACTGCCATTAAAAACACAGGAGCACATTTTCCCCTGATCAGGTGTTAAACCTTTGCCCCCCCCCCCCACAGACCCATGATCAGGTTGGGGCTATCATTCTCCCCACATTTCCGCCTCAATCATGGCCTCTTTCCCCTTCTTCCATAGATGTGAATGGAATACAGCCACCTTAGGAACATAGGAATATAGGAAGCGGCCTTATCCTGAGTCAGACCGTTGGTCCATCTAGCCCAGCATGGTTGACACTGACTGGCAGCAATGGATCCCCAGGGTTTCAGGCAGGCTCCTTTCCTTGCCCTACCTGGAGACCCTGGGGATCGAACCTGGGACCTTTTGCATGCCAAGCAGGCGCTCTATCACCATGACCTATGCCTTCCTCAACCTGGTGCTCTCCAGATGTGTTGGATACAGGGCCGGCATCAAAGGTAGGCATGATCGGGAACCTGCCAAGGGCCCAGGAAGAACCCTATGGAGTTGCTCCTCCTCTTCCCCACTGAAACCTGCTTGTCCACTTGCCTCTCGCTCTGGCCCAGTTCAACGGTGGCGGTGAGAAGGAGGAGGAGGAGGAGGAGGAGGAGGAGATGCCACCGCCTACTTGCTGGCTGTCTCTCCGCCTGCCAAGCCAGCAAGTGGGGAACAATGATGAAAAAGAAGGTGAGGGCGTGCAAGGTGAGAAGATAGACTCACTGAGGGAGGAGGCCCACAGAGGGCATCTGGCCCATGGCCCCCCAAACCTGGAGCTGACACTGTGTCGGACTACAACTCCTATCCATCCTTGCAGGCCGGCCAGTTCTTTCCGTAGCTCTGCTGTCTTCTTCTCCCACCTTGCCCTGCCTTGCTTTGGCTTTCTGGGTCTTGTAGCCCCTCCGGCAGCCATTGTTAGATTTCCAAGCCAAAATGAAAAACAAAAACACCCTAGCAAAGCCGGGCCTGTTTCTTGTTTGCTTGTTGTTTCACATCATTTTGCCAGTGGTAGCGGTTGGCAGCCGGAGCGAGAGCTCCAGAGCAACCACAGGCATGAACCTCTACCACTCTGGCCCGGTTCTGTGTGAGAGGCTGGAGTGGGTGGGAGGAGGTGACAGGCATTAAAAAAAAATAAGGGAAGGGGGTGTTCTTGTTTACCCTGGGTGACACCACACTTGCGGTGGAGTCGGAGCACGGATGGGAGCCAAGCGGCTGCATCTTGCCGGCTGGGAAACGGCTGGGGCAGGGAAAACACACCGAGTGGATATGGGCGGCTTTTGTACAGGAAGGCAGGTGGGGCAGGCGCCTGGCATTGACGGATTCCCTGGTTCCATGGGGATTGCAGAGAGAGAGAGAGATTTCTGTTTGGGTCTCCAAACGGCTCGCGAAAGGCAGAGAGTGTAGGGCAGTGTTGGCGTGGGGACGCTCTATCAGCCCGAGGGCTGAATTCGATTTCAGAGAAGCTCTCGGAGGTCACATTCTAGGAGTGGGCGGAGCTAAAGGCAAAGGGGTGGGGCCAGAAATGCAAAAAATGCCAAAAAAAATGCTAGACGTACGTAGACAGCAAGTTACAGAAAGGGGGCAGTGTTGCAGTTAGTTAATTGATGGGAAGTTTGACCACAGCTACCCTCAGGATCTCTGTAGCCTACAGTGTGGTTTCCTGTGATTTCTTCCTTTCGCTCCTCCCCTTCCTTCCCCACCCTCTCTCTGACGTCTTCCACTGCTGGGAGCATGTGTGTTTGCTGTCTCTCTCCTGGCTGTAGAATGGAACACAAAATGGACTGAACAAACTTTTGGGCACCGTATGCTGTGCCTACATTTGATATGCAAGAACGTTTGGGAGTAAAACCATTTGACCTTTCCTTCACCAAAGAAGGATGTGGTCTCCTTTTGTTTTTTTCTAAATTTGCATGCTTGTGGTACTGGTAAATGCTTGTTCTGCGTTGCCTTCTGTTTCTCTCTCTCTCTCTCTGCTACTTACCTTTCTAACAGGAGGTATCATTATTAAATAACCCCCCCCCCCCCCAAAAAATACTAGCCTCATGCTGTCACTGCTAATTACTAAGCCTTGGCAGAGGCATTTCAACCCTTTTGAAGAGAGAAAAAAACTACACAACTCCTGGACCACAGTGTGGAGGAATGGGGATGGGTGAGAAATTCGTTCTGACTGGATTTGGATGCGAATTTACCAAATTCGCAACTGCCATACCCACACGCGAACCAGAACAGAGTAAAAGGGATGACATTGCTACGCTAGTTATGACCTACAAAGTCCTATACATCTTGGGACTAGGTTTTCTGAAAGACCACCTTTTCCCTTATGAGCTTAGCTCCTCAGGGACCGCCACTATCAGAGGTGCGTTGGGTGGGATCTTGAAAGAGGGCCTTTTTGGTGGCTGCTCCTAAATTCTGGAACTCCCTGCTGAGGGAGGCTAGCTTGCCCCATGTCTCTTGCACTTCTGCTAGCTAGGGAATACATTTTTATTCATGCAGGCCTTTGACCTATTAGCTGGTCTCTTGTTAAAGTTTTTTTTACTTGGTCGGTATCATTTTTGTTCTGTTTTTCATTTCTTTATTTCTATCCTCTCTTTTAGTTGAGATTTTGTTAATCCAGGTTTTCTTGTTAGCCTCTCTGAGATGGGATACAAATTAAACAATCAAATAAATAGCCAAGCTGTTAAGCTTTTTTTTGTTTTTGTAGTGGGCCTATCCTCTTGCGTACAGCGATGGCGTAACACTTCTTCAGGCCCTGAGCCCAAAGAACAATGTGATTGTTTTGTTGGATGAGACAAGGAACTACCTGGCCCAGTTTCCCAACAGTGGCCGGGCCCAAGGACATTTCCAAACAGGTCATGGTGGAGCCAGCCATTCTTTGTCATTTGCCCTCTGCTTTTGTTCTTCAAAAGTGAAAGATGAAACTCAGAAAAAAATGCAACGGCGTTTGTTCCTTTTCTTCTTTTTTTCCTGGTGTGGTTGTGGTTTGCAAGTCCAAACCCAACTCCTGGAAGCTCTCTGCCTCTGCCTTAAATTGTGGAAATTGTACAGATCGTGCGAAAGAGGGTGCAATCCAACCCCTTATAGAAGGTGGTGGCAAAGATCCCAGCACATCTTCTACCAGGAGATGGTGTCTTCAGTGACTCTGCTTAGCCAGAAGTTTGCATGGAATCAGATATCTCGCAGGGCAGAATTTAGAAGCGCGTTTCTAGTCATCATGGATGTGAGACATCCTGCAGTTGTCAGGTAAGCCTATGGAGCCGGCCCACCATGGGGCACTTTGATGAAGTTCTCCTCAAAGTTACAGCTCTGCTGGGGACTCACATGATTGACTATTTCCCCATAACAAAGCAGGCAAATGAACAAATCCATGCACACAGAGAAAGAGAACTAGCATACCTGGGAGAAGGTGAGACCTGACCTTTTCTTTCCCTGATATCTAGTTTAAAACGGAGGGATTTCTATGCCAGGGCCCTTCTTTGCAAAGTTCAGAGCTGAGTACCAGGTCTTGCGTGGCCAAAATGGAGGAAACACAGAAAATTAAGCGGCGCTGGTGCTGGGTGGAATGGAATGGACCAGGGCTGGCACCAAGGGTGGGCATGGATGGGGACCTGCCGAAGGCCCACAGCCCAGCAGGGGCTGACTGGCAAAAGCCCTCTGGAGCTGCTCTTCCTCGTCATCATCGCAACCTGCTTGCTCACCTGCCTCTCGCTCAGGCCCAGACAAGGGAGGTGGTGAGAAGGAGGAGCAGGAGATGCCACGTCCTCCTTGCTCACTGACTGGCTGAATTCGGATGACATATGAGGCAACAGAGGGGTAGTGTACTGACCATGCGTTAGGCAGGCGGAGTTCCCCAAACGACATGCTGCAGCCAGCACTGCTCAGCACCGGCAAACGCCCCATTTGCTAATAACAGACTGCAGCCATTTTGGTTGCAGCGTCTGCTCCCTCCCCCTCCCCCTCCCCCTCCCTCAGTCCTCCAGCCGTATCCCAGCATGCACTGTGAGTTCTGCCGGCTGTATAGAGCGGCTGGGGGTTTACGGCTGCTCTGGCCGGCAGAACTCTATTCCCAAACGGAATAGTCCACTGAGAGGGGAGGGGGTACCAATTCGGACACATGTTAAACAACGGGGCTTCGGGCTAAACAACGTGCAAGCCCGTTGTTTCCCTCTGTTGTTTAATTCTCCCGATTAGCATACTGTCAGTTGTGTGTGTGTTGTGTGTTACTCCCCACATGACACAATAAGCAATACAACTGATGATTGTTCCCCCCTCCTCTGTTGCCTAATATGTCGTCCGAATTCAGCCACTCTCTGCTCATCAAGCAAGCGATAGCCTTGGCAAGAAAGAGGAAAATAACAACTGGCAATGGTGGTGAGAAGGTGGATTCACTGAGGGAGGGGGCCCATTGGGGGTGTCTTGCCCAAAGGCCCTCCAAAACCTGGAACTGGAATGGAGTATCCTGGAAGAGGGCACAGCTGAGTCACTGGAACCCTTAACATGAGCACGCCGCACTGCCACATTTTATAGAGAACCCCACCTGCCTGTCCATCTATGTGTCCGTCTGTCCGTCCGTCTGACACAGAGATGAGAACCCACTGACAGCCAGTGGCTCCAACGTCAATAGGGTAGTGAATCCACTCCAGGTTTCAGTCAGAACCAGTCAGTACTCTAAAGGAGCTCTCTGAACTTGGAGAACGACTTTAGAGTTCTGACTGAAACCCTGAGCGAATTCACCGCCCCACTGAGACCGGAGCCACCAGCCTCCACTGAGGGAACCTGCTGCCCTGCCAATCTGGATGGACTCCCATCAGCCCCAGCCAGCATGGTTTATGGCCAGGGATGATGGGAGTATTAGAGGGCTGCAGGTTCCCCATGCCAGAATCGAGTATGTAGGGAGCTTTCAGTCACATGAGTTCTGTCACCTCAATGAGAACTAGGCACTTGTCTGGCTCCCTACTGCTATGTATATGCCCCCTACTGGTCACCATAGCCTGAGGCTTAGAAGCAGGGAAGGTAGCCAGAGGCTGGATCCTTTGCCCTGGCTCCTCCAAGACCTGCAGCTGGGCCAGGCTTTTTTGGGGGGAGGTAAAAATCTCCCCTTTCTCGTAACACCTTCTTCCTGGCTGGCTGCCACAGTCTGCGGAGGCCAAGGCAGGTCACGACAAAATTTAATTATCATTGATGAATTTTTTGAATAGCAGCTCCAACAGGGCTCCGAGCGGATCAGTGCAGGCGGGAGCCATGAATCGCTGCATTGTCCTCTCTTCGCCGCCACTGCCAGGGCATGCCCACCGATGCGCCTGCCCTTGCTTGCTCTCTTCCTGGGCCATGGCAGGGATTGGACCCATTTGGAACAAAGTTTCCCCTCTCCCCAAGTAGGCCAGCCAACCACAGCTGTTCCTGGGCACCCCTGGGAGGGAAGGAGTAGCTAGCAGGGAATCGGATGCATGGAGGACAGGAATCTGGGTTCCAAGCAGAGGGTCAGGGTGTTTCAGAAGATGGGAAGTAGGGCTGTGCATGAATCCGGATCCCGAATCCAAAGCGGATCGGGGTGATCCGGAGCTCCCATATCTGGATCCGAACCAGATCGGGGGAGGTCCAGATTGTTCTGGACCGGACCGGATCATTCCGGATTGATCTGGGTCAATCCAGAGATCCAGGGCCCATTGCCCTTCCAGATCCCTGGATGCCAGCTGCCAGGCTGGCTATGAGTCCATTGGACTCATCACCTTCCCCCCACTCTCCCTGTTTACCTGCTGTCTCCTCATTGCCGCCGCCATCCACAACCGCCGCCGTCCGCCTCTGCTGCTGCTTCCTCTCTCCAGGCCTTGGCCTGGTTCTCAGTAGAGTGACATTGCACCAGGTGACGTCATCACCCATCTCGACATCACTCTACTGAGAATCAGGCTGCGAGGTCTGATTGTCAGTAGAGTGGAAGCAGTGGCAGCAGCAGGTAAGCAGGGAGAGTGGGGGGAGAGCAGTGAGTCCTTTTCCCCATAGATTTGCAAGTCTATGGAGAAAAGGAGGGTCTCCGGATCTCGACCGGATCTGGACCGGATTGGGGGGGGGTCTGTGCACAGCCCTAGTGGGAAAGCAGTTGTCTGTTCATAGGAGAGGAAAATGTCAAACTACAGAGCGGGAAAGAAGAACCCGAGCACAGCTTTCAATAGAATGGAGGTCCAAGCGGGCACCCTCCATATGTGTTGAATGACAGTTCCCATTGCCCTGCTTGAGGATGATGGGAGCAGTAGTACAACACACTGGCAATGTGTCTTGTTGGGGAGGTTTGACACTTTCTTTCTTTTGAGCATTTTACCCCGCTCTCCAGCCACAATAAATGTTCCCAGAGTGGCTTACAACAGATGAATAACAAAACAGTCTCTGTGCTCAGGATTTTAGTCTGAAAGACCTGACACAAAAGGAAATGGGACTGGGAGGGAGGAGGAAAAAGAAGCAGCAAAGGTCTGAACCCACTTTGGAGATGTGATGCAGCACCTTGGACAGCTCCTTTAGAGTTCTGGCTAGTTCTGGCTGAAATCCAGAGTAGATTCACAGCCCCACCAACACCAGAGACATCAGCCTCCACTGCTGTACTGCAGCCTTCCCCAACCTGGGTCCATCCTGATATTTTGGACTACAACTCCCAGCATTCCTGACCATTGGCCATGCTGGCTGGGGCTAATGGGAGTTGAAGCCTGAAACATCTGGAGGGCACCTGGTCAAGGAAGGCTGATATAGGGATTCGATAAATTCATGGAGGAGAGTTCTATCAATGGCTCTTGGTCATGATAGCTGAGGATGGGACCTGCATGCTCAGAGACAGTAGATCTTTGATTATCAGATCCAGGGGATAATTCATCATGATTCTCAGGGTTATCTTGCTGACCACTACTGGAGGCAGAGAGCTGGGTTAGATGGACCTTTGTTCCTGGAAGAAAATTCTTACTTTCTTAATTTGGTAAAGCACTCATGACCAGGGTTGAATATGTTGCACGTGTCTTTAAATTGTTTTTGAAGTTGAAATCTTGAGTATTTTCTTTTTACTTTCTATAAATATTTGTGTGTTTTAAAACAAAAGATTACCCCTTTCATCATCATCATCATCATCATCATCATGAAACCATGATACAATTGAAAACACTAAAAAGATAACACCCTTCTGCAGATGTTCAGAGGCACTTTGTCCACTTTAGAAGCTGCTTCTGAATAGAGAAGAAGGCACTTTGCACTTGCCTAGAGGCAGGGAAGTGTCTGAATTTCTGAACCCAGTGGTTGGCCAAGATGGCCTTTATCCCTGCTTGCTCTTCTCCAGAACACAGCCATATGTAGGTGTGGAGCTCTGAAAAGGCTGTGAAAAGTGATTAAAACATGGCTGCCTTTAAGCATGTGCAGAGTGCCTTTCTGTTACTGCTGAATCAGCCCACACTCAGTCGGCACTTTTTGAGGAGCGTGAGCCAAAGATTCATAAGGCAAGAGGCAGAAGCAAGCCAGATCACCGGCGCCAAGGCTACACACCCACGTGAGGCAAGGTGTCCCATTCAGCCAACAGGCAGAAGATTGTGCTCCCAGATCCACACGTCTTCACGTCCCATCAGCCAAGCACCTTTTGGTCTCTTGCTACGCACACGTCTGGAAAAGCCTGGGAGGAAGTTCTCTGCTTTCAGCCCCACATGTCAACTGATCCTGTCGCCAAATTCCTGCAGAGTTTCCATCTTGATTCTCTGCCCACCCTCACCCCACCCCTGGAATAATCTGCTTTCCATTTGGAAGGGATTAAACTATCTCCCTCTCTGCTCTCTTGGTCAACTTTTAACCAATGGGCGGGGATTGCCAGATTCAATCAGACATGTTTGTCCAAGGCCTTTTGGAAATCGCTGGATTCGGACCAACTTTTTCATTTCTTACATGCGTTCCTTGTAGTCTGATATTTATAGTTTACTTAAAATAAACGGGCCCTTATGCGCCTGCCTTCCGTTTCCCAAGGGGGGGGGGATATGACAGTCAGGCCCCGCTCGACGTCTGGGTTGCCATCTTCTTCTTTTTCTTCCCAAAGCTCTTTGATTTTCACATGCCCACCCACTCCCTCCCATGTTCCGTAAACATTTTTGACGGAAACCTACATTGTCCAGATGCAGCTGAGCTTTGAAAGACTGCTCTAATTTCCAAGGAGGATGTTTTACATTTTTAGCCATTCTGTCAATAAAGATGCAAAGGCAAGATTGCGACAGATGGAAACAGCACCCCCCAATAGCACCCCCCGGCTGCATCCCAAATTCTTTGCAGATTCCAATAATCGCCAGCCGGGGGAAGAGGCCAAACGAGTCCTTGGCAAGGCTTTCGGCTTACCTACCTCTCGATGGCAGGCCTCATGCTTAGCACCACAAGGTCCCAGGTCCAGTCCCTGGTATCTCCAGATAGAGATAGGGGAAAACTCCTGTCTGAAACCTTGGAGAACCACAGCAGGGACAGTACTGAGCTGGATGGGCCAACTGGCTATATGGCAGTTCATTATGTTTTTAAATCCTGCATTTTTGATTGCGGGATCTGTCACTCTGCGGCTGAGTGTATGGTTTGCATGCAGAAGTTCCTGTCTTCCATCTAACGTAGGGATGTACAAGGATTTCATTTTTGTTGGCAAAACACGCACGTGTGCCCTGCTGAAAGCTCCGAACGCAAGCATGTGTCTGCCGAAAATATTCGTCAATGGCCAAACATTTGCTCACATTCCTCTTGTTCCTGATTGATTCCCAGTTCGATTTGTGCCCATTTCCTAATTTGTGCCCATTTCCTCCATGGACTGAATCAGCCCGGCTTTCGCCTACAGAAGGAAGTTGCACAGATTAGGAAATGTGCGCAAATTTGGGGGAAACCTGCGCAAATCTCCCATTCGATCACTGCCCGATTTCTGCAAGTTTCCCATTCGCACAGAGCAAACAGCAAACGGGACTCAGTCATGACGTTGTTTGGAAAATCTTGGCGGTCTCAAATATCGCTCATTCGCCCATCCCTAATCTTGGGTGCATCACCAAAAGAAGAAGAAAGCGATTTGCAAAAATGTTGCATATGCGAATTTATAGGTAGAGATGCAAATTTAGAAATAATTATTAGAATTTAAATAGAAATAGTGTACATCTCATCATACTGTGGAAGGCGATTACCGGTACGCCTTTCTGCTTAATCTGCTTGCCAGGTGCTGACTGCTTAAAGGGCAACGGTTTGTATTGGTTCTTTATTAATATATTGGAATTGGACAGGACAGCCCTTCAAACAGAGGACAATCCTTTGTAAAAGGGGGCACATGTCCATCATATAAAAAATCCAGATCAGTGGTGCAGGGTGCCACAACACAATGGCCTCCTAAAATGCCGCTAGACAATGGCAGGTGACGGCGAAACAGGCCTGACATCCGCACCTGGCCCAGCATGGGCATGCGAGGCTAGAGATGCATGAGAAATAATAATAATAATAATAATAATAATAATAATAATATAATATTTATTTCTTACCTGCCTCTCCCTCTGGATCAAGGCAGGGAACAACATTAAATACAAATCATATAAAAGTGATTATAAAACATATAAAACTAATACATTATTAAAATAACAATAAAACTCTTAAAACTGAACGAGATAGGCCTGCTGGAGGAGATCAGTCTTTATGGCTTTCTTAAAGTCAGAGAGACTGTTAAGTTGATGAATCTCTCCTGGCAGGCCATTCCACAGTCTGGGAGTGGCAGAAGAGAAGGTCCTCTGGGTAACGGTTGTCAGCCAAATTTTGGCTGACTGAAGTAAATTCTTAGCAGAGGACCTGAGTGTGCGGGGCGGATTGTACGGGGGAAGATGATCCCACAGGTAACCTGGACCCCAACCATGTAGGGCTTTAAAGGTAATGACCAACACTTTGTGCTTTGCCCAGAAACTAATTGGCAGCCAATGAAGTGATTTTAAAGCAGGTGTAACATGGTTATTGCAGTTGGTTTTTGATTAGGATTTACCCAGTTTGCATCTTCTGGATCAAACCTGGATGCAATCTGTGGTTGATTTCTGTACATTTCTGAGCTGGCAGTGTCATTCATGGGCACCTCCCCCAAATGCATTTAACAGCGTGCAACCGCTTGAAAATTGCACAAGAAGAAATGCATACTTTTGAAAAACGTGCGCAAATATGCTTTAATCGATGGGAGAAGAATGTATATGTGCATTTGGGGAAATGGGCAGGAAAATACGGGTGGATTTTCACACGAAAGGAAGGGGAGGAGGGTTACAACCGATGCAGACTCAAGTCGGAATGAGCTGGAACGAATTCAGAGACTTTCGGTGAGCTTGGGATTCGCTGATCTGCACATCCCTGGTTTAGAAAGGCATTCTTGGGCTGACACTGTGCAGCATCCTGTCTTCCCTCTTATTTTTTAAAAAGCATTTTATAGTCAGGTTGCAGCCGGCCGGACAAGTATATGGTTACAAGTGACCCTTTTCTTATTTTTACTTTGAAAACGTACGATCCTTTTCTACGGCAAATGGTGCGTATTCCCCAATCTACGTGTTTAGCATTAGGGCGGCTGTAGCCAACTCCCTTTTCTTCCTGTAGCCATGACAGTGCTGGGGATTTGAGTGAGTTTAAATGTGAAATTGCACACGCCGAAACTATTTCCTTTTTCTCTTGTGGTTGGCAAGCAGCTTTTGTTTTGCTTTCGCGGTCTTTGCTCGAACATATCGGGAATGTAGGAGCAGTTGTGAGGCACGGGACAGAAGAAAAATATGGGTTTTGCGCTTCACAACTGAATGGAGACAAAAAAGGCAGTTGCACCAGAATTTTATGGATCCCGACACGTTTCGGGAATCTCCCTTCATCATGGGCAAGTCTTATTACATTCACAACTTTCAAATAATGCTTAGAACTCATAGCTTCTATCTTAGGCCCTTTCCACACCATGCTTCCCGCCCTGGGGGTCATCCCTGTGCATCTAAATGATGCACAGGGGATCCCGGGGGCAACCGGGGACGACCTAGGGACAACCTTGGGAAAACCCCAGGGTAGCGGAAACTGGGGATATCCAGTGCAGGGGATTGTTACCTTCTCCTGGCTCCTCTGGCCCCTTTCTGTCTCTTTTTTAAAAAATGGCAGGCATGACATCCCGTTCCTGCCAAGACATCACGCTTCCTGTTTAGAAGGTGGGGGACGATCCTGGAAGCAGGTAAGTCCGGGATCACCTGCCCTCCCTCCCTCTACACCCTTAGGTGTAGAAAGGGCCTTAGTCATTGAGGGATTCCAATGGAACAACTTTCTTCTACCCCACCCCATCCTGCCCCATATCTTTGGTTTCTTTGAGCTCTTTCTTTAGGATCAAGTGTTCACTGTTACAAGTCTTTTGTAACAGCCTATTAAGCCCCAGGTGTTAGGAGACTGTTCTATCTATCTATCTATCTATCTGTCTATCTATCTATCCATCATAGAATCATAGAATAGTAGAGTTGGAAGGGGCCTATAAGGCCATCAAGTCCAACCCCCTGCTCAATGCAGGAATCTACCTTAAAGCATCCCTGACAGATGGTTGTCCAGCTTCCTCTTGAATGCCTCTAAGTGTGGGAGAGCCCACAACCTCCCTAGGTCATTGGTTCCATTGTCATATTGCTCTAACTGTCAGGAAGTTTTTCCTGATTTCCAGCCAGAATCTGGATTCCTATAACTTGACAATTAATTTCAAAGAAGTTAAGGAAATGAACAGTGAATAACATTTAATACAAAAACATTTAATTGCATCCATGCCTTTAGCGAGCAACTGGGCAAAATACCACTTGCATGTTCCCCCTTATGTCTCCGCACATAAAAAGGACTAGAGATCAAGGCCCTTTCTACACCATAGGGGTGTAATGGGTGAAGAGTGGGCAATCCCAGAAGTAGCTGCTTCCGGGATCATCGTCTTCAATACACACAATTTGTGAGATGACCCAGGCTCCTCCTGGGCCGTCGCGCCGTCGCAGGCTCCCTTTTTTTATTTTAGAAGATCCAAGAAGAGAGCTCCAGCGCTCCACCAAAATGTAATCGGCCCACCCACCCCCGCCTTCCTAGGGAGGGAGGGCTTCCTTTCTCCCCTCCCCTGATGGGCACGGAGCTGTGCGGTGTGGCTCCTTGCCCATTTTGCTGCCGTGTTTACTCACAAGTAAGCGCAGCAGCACCGGGACGGGCAGCCACATCTTCTGTGGACCCGGGAAGTTCCCGGGACCGTGGAAGATTCGGGATTTTCCAGGGTTGCCTTATCCCTGGAAAATCCTGCCCCATGCGTCACTTGGACTCACAGGGACCAGCTGGGGGCCATCCAGGCGAAACGCCTGGTGTGGAAAGGGCCTTAGTGTTTTTTGGGTTTTTTTAAACTAAGGCTGAACATTCAAAGAGAGGGCTGAAATATCCATAATGGGGCAAGCCATCAGCCAACAACCCATCAATTGCTGCAACTCTTTAAATGTTGTTTTCTAATTGGGCATTCATATTTTGGTCACACCTTGTATTCCATTTTCTAATGCCACTGCAGGTTTGAAGGATGTCAAACCAAGCCCTTGATCCCATAGAGGGATTAGAAGCAAGACTCTGCTTAGCAATCAGATCCATATGCTGAACTGAAACATTTGGATTTGTGCTTTTTTGTTTTCCCATTTCCCTCGCTCCCCCGCCGAACCTCAGGAGGAACTCCAAGGCTCTCTGCCACTTTCATGGTTCCTCCTTCCCCGTTCCTTCCCAACACTCTACTAGAAGCCCTGAGCTGCATGTCAGGGAACTATGGCAGATGTGTGTGTCTGTGTAACAGAACTGTATTGCAAAATTGCTATTCAAGGTGAAAGTATTCCTAAAATCCTGGCCCAAAAAAAGTCTGCTTTACTAGTGAATGAGTTCGACAGATAGGAAATGATGTTGAATCGATATACCGTGGGTTCAAACTCTGAGTTGTTCATCCCCCAACAACCCAGAGTTCCGGGTTTGGACGTTGCAATAAACAACCCAGGCGTGTGGCGTCCCCAGGTCGTTTGTCACAATGGGAGTAGGCAGGCGTATGAGAACCAGCATGCATGTATGCATGCTTACTCCCGCTACATTTTAAACAACCCACAGTTAACAAATTGTGGGGTGTTGATGATGTGCGAACCAGGCATTTCAGTTTAAAACATGTTGAAACTTGATCAGGCCAGCCTGCTGTTGATGTGAGTGTTGAGTTGGCATACCGTAATGTCATAACCATTTTGTCTCAACTCCTCAGAAGTTCCAGGCAACATAGTAATGCACTACATGTCCGTATGAGAAATACATATTCGCCTTTCTCTATCCCTCCACCAAGAGTCAGTGAAAGGTTGATCCCTAGGGTATATTTGTCACATCTAATTTTCACTTCTCCTAGTAAGGCATTTCTCTCCCTGCCCATGAGAGATTCTTCGTCCGTTTTGGGAGGAATCATTCCTCACCCTCAAATGCATTATTACATTGGAGTTGTAGACCGAACCCCCAAAAGGGCTTATTGCAGAGGCCAACCCCCCCCCCGACTTTCTAGTGCCTCAAATATTAGTCTTAAAACGACCTGTCAAACCTTTTCTTCGGCCTTTCTAGTGCTATGAACCCATTTCATATGTGACTGTTTTAGGGCTATCCGACTAGTCGCGATGGAGTTTGCCTCCCCTCCCAGAAGAAAGAAAGAGGCGGCAAATATTTGCCTATATGAAATGATTCTGTTTATGTATGGAATTGATTTAAACATATGTGTGCAGTTATGGCTGCGACGGAGCTTATAAAAATCCTAATTGGATGATGCTCCCGGCCGCAGGTTGTCTGATTGAAAAAAACGATCGGATGATGGCAGTCTTAAACTTTGATGGAAACAAGGGCGTTTGGTGATCGTTTTGCCCTTGCAAAGTACCATGTGAATACTGCAGTTGGAAAATGCCTTAGAGCGAATGCAAGAATGCAGGGAAAGAATGCACACATGTATTGCTTCAGAATGCAGCTGGGTGGAGACTTCATGTTTAAATGCTGCATATTCCAAAAATCTCCTTGTGCACAGGATCATGCCGACCCATGTCAGGAAAAAGGGGAGGCTAAAACCTGTCTCTTTGACATGCTAGCTTTTCATATCCCACGGGTTTTGTTTTTTTAAACATCCAATTCCCGATCTGCAGCCAGGATAGTCCAATCCTGGGAGGACTATACCATTCAGAAATAAAGCACATGGTGCCGTTCTCTCAAGAAAAGCTTCTAGGCTTTCTCCTGATAGCAGTACTCCTTGCTTGATTTAGCACTCACTGAAAAGCTGTAGTAGGCTGACCATCTGAAAAGGTGGACAGGGCTCATATAACTTTAACAGTTGTAGAGAAAAGGGAATTTCAACCAGTGTCATTTGTATGCAATTAGTTCCTGGTGAAATTCCCTCTTCATCACAACAGTTAAAGTTGAGAATTAAAGGGACTGGACAACCCTTTGTTGGTAAATATAGTGGAGATCTGGGAGAAATTTAGAGGGAAGTTGATACCAGGAGATTCACCACTTGCCCCAGTGGTAGTAGTGGAGAATTTCCCAAGAGTGTTAAAAGTGGAGATTGAAGCGAGATTGAAAGATAAGGAAATAATTAAGTTAAGGAAGTGGATGGAAAATTTGAAGGATAATGAGCAAATTAAAGAGCTACTGATAGGTCAAAAATCAGCATGGTTTAAATGTATACAATTAGGGAAATGGACTCAGGAATGGAAACTGAAAAATAACAAGTGTAGAAATAATACAAGATTTGAAGATTTAATAGAGTTAAAAGGTAGGAAAGAAGAAAAGAAAATTAAGAAAGGGTTGACTAGTGAGATATATAAATTATTGATAGAGGAGGAGTTTCAAAATTCACTTAAAGCAATAAAAAAGGTTTGGGAAGAGGATGTGAATGGAGAAATTAAGGAATACAACTGGGAGAGGTTGTGGAATGCAAGAATGTTAAAATTGTTATCGATCAGAATTAAGGAGAATTTTTATAAGGTATTGTGGAGATGGTATCTAACACCGGTTAGATTTCACCAGATAGATAAAAAAATATCTAAAAATTGTTGGAGGGGATGCCAGGAGGTTGGAACTTATTACCATATGTGGTGGAGCTGTGAATATGTACAAAAATTTTGGAAAAGGGTATTTAAAGAAATAAGTGAAATAATTGGAAGTAAAGTGGAATTAAACCCGAAGCTTGCTCTACTAGCAATATGGGATAGAGGGGAAGAGGACAAAAATAAGAGAGAATTGATAAACAACCTCCTGACACCTGTTAGACTAATGATTGCAAAAAATTGGAAAGGACAAGGAAGCTATACAATAGAAGAATGGTATAAAGAAATATGGGATATGGCTTTGAATGATATGCTGACTTGTAAAATGAAATTAAAGAGGGGAATGTCCGGTAAAAATGATTTTGGGGAAATATGGAGTCCCCTATTGGAATATGTATTAAGATTGGGGAAGGGACAAACACCTTCAAAAGAGTCGATAAATTTCTGGATAGAATAAAAGATTAAGAGAAGGTCTCATGGTGTGGGGGTGCACGGGGGGGATTGTCGTGGATTATGTATGTATTTTATGTTACTATTATGTTGAAATTAATAAAATTATTTTAAAAAAAAAAAAACAGTTAAAGTTGCAGGCCCTATACTAGAGTGACCATATACAAAAGAAGGCAGGGCCCCTGCAACTTTAACTGTTGTGATGAAGAGGGAATTTCACCAGGAACTAATTGCAAACAAATGACACTTGCTGAAATTCCCTTTTCTCTACAACTGTTAAAGTTATATGAGCCCTGTCCTCCTTTTCATAGGGTCAGCCTAAGCTGTAGTACATGGTACATTGTATTTGATGGAGGAGGAAAAAGCTGCTTGCTCCCAAAATGAACTGGGTTTCCATGAACATTCTGCTTAAATGCTCAAAACCATAAGTCTTTCAGTGCATTTGAAAGAGTGCTCCAAGGGTCCAGATTCTCTCTGCTGCCTGCAACTCTTTCCCCCAGCCCCACTCTCACCTTGGAGACCAGGATGGAGGAGCAAGTCACAGAAGGGACTCTCTAAGGCCCTTTCTACACCTAAGGGAGTAGAGGGAGGGCCTGGGGACGATCCTGGACTTACCAGTTTTCAGGATCGTCCTCCTTCCAAACGGAAGTGTGACGTCCTGGCTTCCTCCCAGGATGTTGTGCCCACCATTTTTTTCTTAAAAGGTTCCGAAGGGTGCACTTGCACTCCATCGAAAAGGTAAGTTTTAAAAACAACAACAACCTGAAATTGCCCGCCCCCCCCCTGCCATCCTGGGGATAGCTGACTTGGTTTCCCCCCTCTCCCTGATGGGCATGGAGCCACCATACCCATTTCTGGTGCCCGGTTACTCATCCCCCCCTGCCCCCATCATTTGGATGCACAGGGACCACCCAGGGGCAACCCTATGACAAAAGGCTGGTGTAGAAACAGCCTAAGACAAGAGAAACCTGCTAGGACTCTTTTCCTTCCCCAGGCTTTTAAAAAGTGACAATGGTAGTGGTGACGTGATGGCCGGCAACATCTTTGCTGTAATTCAACCCCCTATGATCCATGATCTTCAACCATTGTTATCAGCTTCTCTTGCTTCTCATCCTCTTTCTCATCACTGGTACCAGAGCCAGTGAGCAAGTAGGCGGTGGCATCTACTGTTCCTCTACTACTGTTTTTCACCACCTCTGTTGAGTGGGCAGGACCAAGAGGCAGGTTAAAAAGCTTGCTGCAATGTTGAAGAAGAGGAGCAACTCCGGCAGGCTCTTGTCAGTGGGCCCCTGCTGGTCTAGTGCCTACTATCAGCTTCGGCTGATACGCCAGCTGCTCCCCTTCCTAGAGTTGGAAGACCTAAAGACGGTAGTGCACTCGCTGGTAACTTTGAGGCTCGACTTCTGCAATGCACTGTACATAGGGCTACCTCTGTGCCTAGTCCGGAAACTTCAACTAGTTCAAAATATGGCAGCCAGGTTGGTGACCAGTACACCTAGGGGTGACCACATTTTGCCAGCTTTAAAATCGCTCCATTGGCTGCCAATTAGTTTCCGGGCGATGTACAAAGTGTTGGTCATTACCTGTAAAGCCCTACATGGTTTGGGTCCAGGTTACCTGCGGGATTGCCTTCTCCCATACAATCCGCCCCGCACGCTCAGGTCCTCTGGGAAGAATTTACTCCAGTCAGCCAAAACTAGGCTGACAACCGTTACCCAGAAGACCTTTTCTTCTGCCGCTCCCAGACTGTGGAATGACCCGCTGGAGGAGACTCGTCAACTGAACGGTCTTTTAGAAGTTAAGAAAGCTATAAAGACTGGTCTCTTCTGGCAAGCCTACCCAGTGGAATTTTAGAATGTTGTTAGGATGTGTTTTATGGTGTTTTATTGTTATTTTAATAATGTGCACCATGGTTTTAATCAGTTTTATGTATTTTATTATATTTTATATTTACTGTTGTTCCCCGCCTCGATCCAAACGGAGAGGCGGGTAAGACATAATAATAATAATAATAATAATAATAATAATAATAATAATAGGCCCTCAGCAATTGCTCAGCCATGCTGAGCATTGACCCTGGGGACCTGATCTTTCCGCTTGGGGATGTGGCAGTGGGCGGTAAAGATCAGAGGCTAGGGCAAACAAGGTGGGCGCCTGCTTAGGATGGGCCATGTCTGCCTCAGTTCTGGTCTTTTCCATTTGAGCAGGGTTGCTGCCTTTTGAGTATGTCCATTCCTGGCTCCATTCCTAATGAAATTTCCTCTAGAGAGCCTTGCAAAATCAAAACAACCAAGCGATGCCAATAAGTATAAAGCGTTTGGATTTCGAATGAAAGGCAACACATTAGAACCACCAAAGTTGAATGTCGCTTTCAAATGGTTCATTCAAAAAGCCAAGCGCTGGAATTGGGGAAAACGCAGCAAATTGTGAATACGTGTGAGTATGTCGTTTTGGCTCTAAAACCTATGGTGGGAATGTACTGATCAGCCACATTGCAAGGAAAGGGCCATTTCATGCAACACAACACCTTTCCCCTGATCAGATGCCTTCCAGATGCTTTGGACAATAACTTTCATCAGCCCCAGCCAGCATAGCTAATGATCGAGGCATGATGGGAATTGTAGTCCAAAACATCCGGAGGACACTAAGTTGGGGAAGGTGCTATACAAGTTTCTGGATCTACACATTGGATGCATACAGATGAAGTAAATGTTCTCTCGTTTTGCTTTATTCCTGTGCTGGGAAGCGTTTGGCATGGATATCCCTGGAGCACCTTCCCAAGAGAGAGCTGTTCCAAGACAATAAACGGGAAAGGAAAAAAAAAAGAAAAGAAAGAAATTTGGAAAAGATGTTTATTAGAGAGACTCACGCAATGCTTAGTCAGGTCAGGATCCATTGACTATACATCTTTGTTACGGCACTCCTTTCTTTAAGTTTAACGGGCCGTCCTCATTTTAGCATGGTGTCTTGAAGTTATGTTTGGAGACCCAAATATTATAATGTTTCCAGTTTCATCAGGGCTGACATAGATGTGTCAGGTCCAGGGACAGTCGTAGCTAGGCAGGAGGGGGAAACCTCAAGGATCTTCCAGATCTTCCCTTGAATATTCATCTGTCACTCAAATTGTAATCATAATAATGTCACTAGTTCTTTTTACAGGGATATAAGGGAAATGATGCAAGCAGTATTTTGCTAGGAGGCGGTCTTCATGTTTTTTCCTGTGGCTTGGATGCATTGTGAGGTCCTTTGTGGCACATGATGTTGTGGCCAGCGTGCACTCAACCAGTCACTTCCATGTTGAAAAGTCGCAGTATCGTAGAGTCATTTTACTGCGCTTTTTAGTTGAAGCTGCTCCCGTGTGCTTGCTCTGCATTCCTCTGTATTAAATCCTGGGCATGCCTGTGACCTGGCTATGATGTGGTCAAGGAGTGGGGCTGCCCCTTCCTCCCCCCAATCACTCCTTTTCCTACCCCGTACTACCGAGAGCAATAATTAGGTGCTTCCTATTACTGCCTTACTTTGTTTCTCTGAAGTTGTGTTGTTTAGCTTCTCTGATGTTTGGAGTAAATAGGGCAGGATGCTATAATTCAGTGACAGTTTGCTGGAATGGGGCAAAATTCAGGTGGTGGGGTACTCACAAAGTATGGGGCTGTTCCTTCCTCCCAATAACTCCTTTCCCTATCCATTCCATTGGGAGTCGTAATTAGGGGCATCCTCATTGCTGCCTTAGGCCCTTTCTACACCATGGGGGTGAAGAGGGAGGGAGGGAGGGTGATCCCAGAAGTACCTAATACACACCATCGGTGCACAGGGACCAGCCGGGGGCCATCCCAGGCAAACAGGCCTGGTGTAAAAACGGCCTTACTCACTTCTCTGATGCTATGTTATTTAGCTTCTCTAACGTTGTCTTAATTAGCTTCTCTGATGCTGCATTAGTTCAACCCTAGTTCATTTTTTTCTTTTGGAACATTACCAGCGTATCTGAAACTGCGCATTTCTGGAGGGAGCTTTTATTTTTTACTTCATTATTGCACAGCTGCGCATTTCCAGTTTATAGAAATAGAGATCTGCAGCATTCCCATTCATGCAATATAGCAGGGGGAACCTGGAGCGGGATGGGTTAAAAGCCTCTCTCATTGATGATGTTGGTTCTACCCCACCCCCCCAGAAGTATGGTTTTCCATGGTAAGAAAAAAATGGTGGAAAAACATGGGAGGGTTAAATAGACGACCATGACATCTGGACACACCCTGCCCGCTGTAAACTCCCATCAATAGGCATGTTAAAAGCCTTATTTAGAAGCACCCACACACTTAGAATTGGGTAAAGGGTGCCTTTGAGCATATGGTTAGCTCAGGAATTCATTATGAGAACTAAGCTCTTAACCTTCTCTCTCACTGGGTATGTCTAGACAGGCGCTTCCCCCCCCCCCCCCACTGTGGCTTCGGAGTGGTGCAGGTGATCTACATGACACTGCCACCACTCCGAAGCCATCTAGGGGCAAAGCCCCAAAACTCCGCCCTAAAAAGGTCGGGCATTTACCCCGACATTTTTAGCTTGGAGCGAGGCGACAACGACATTTACCGTCTGCCGTTCTTGCTCCGGAGCTTCTGGGAGACGCTATAGACTGTGGCACCCCTCTCTCCTCCAACCCCAGCGAAACAGAGACGGAAATCTCTCCCTCCACAACTCTCTCTCTTTCTCTCCGATTGCTGCCCTTCCCCCTCTCCACCCACAGATCTCTACCGCTTTCCTCCTCTTCCTCCTCTCCTCCAAGACACCCCCAGTGAGCTGCTGCCGGCTTCTGTACGCTGCCTGTGGCTTTGCATAGAGGAAGGAGGAGCGGCTGTTTCTCTTTTCTTGTCTCTCCCCCTCCATTTCTTGTCTCTCCTTTCCTCCCTCACCTGGCTTATGTGATCAGGAGTCAAAGGTTCTGGGGATTGTTATTCCAGGTTTCTATTTCATCTCGATGATAACAGGCAAGCCATCCAGACGTTTTTCAGGGTTTCCCCTTTGTCTGAACTAAGATGGTAGAATCTTTCTCACACGCAGCGTCCAGTCAGTGAAGTTTATTGCTTTTGGCCAATGGCCCTTGCATAAAACAAACAATAACAGTACAATCACCAAAAAATAAAAATAAATAATAATAATAATGATAATATTAAAAACAACACACACAGGTTATTCATAATGTATTATGTATATAGACATAATGCATATAGTACATAAAATACAAATTTTAAAAATATAGACTCAGTGTCCAACTTTCTCGCTCTTACAAGAGGAGCAACAGTGGGCATTAAAAAATAAAAACAAAACCAGCAAGCCTTATTAAAAGTTGGTCAAGGCACGGGGGGGCAGATAAAATTACTTTGCAAGCCGCATTCAGCCTGCAGGCGCTTAGTTGGCCACCCCTGAAGTAAACAAGATGAGGGTTGTTGTTGCCTCTCCTGGGTGGAATTCCCAGTTGCCTGGAGCAGCACGGCAACTGATTAGTTCATTCATAAATTACGGCGCTGCTTTAGGGAAGTGGCGATTTCACCCCATTGAGACAACAATCCCAGCATTGTTTCAATTTAAGGAGTGGCCCCCTGATGGCCTACAAGCTCGCCACCGCTACAGCTTTCAGAGCAATTTGATTTGGCCCTGGGTGACTCAAACAGATTTGAATAAGGTGGGGTTGAAAGTGTGGAATGGAGAGAAATTTGTTCTCAAACATTCTGTGTGCATGTGTGTGTGCGTGTGTGTGTGTGTGTGTGTGTGTGTGAGAGAGAGAGAGAGAGAGCACTTTAGCAGGGATGGGCAACCTGCGGCCCTTGGGCTCTTGGCCTAATTTTGAGAGCTTTGCTCAGCCTGCTGTCCAGATGCTGCTGCGGGGCAACTTCAAGGACCATTTTGATGGTCCTTTATCTTTAAACCAGACTTGGGCTGGACAGCCCTTCAAAGAGAAGAGATGTTCAAAATCGAGCACCATCGTCTGATCGTTCTTTAAATAGAGGACTAGCCTCTGTAAAAGAAATCACATGGCTTCCTTCCTCCCTCCCTTCTTCCTTCCGCATAGGTTTTTTGTATGTGTGTGATATTAGACCCAATTTGTGCAACAAATTAACTCATCATGCATGTTCTGAGAAAAGTTTCCATTTTTCTGTGAAAACACGTTAATTAATACCACCGGTGATGTTGCGATTTTGGCCCATCTGCAGAAACGTGGGGCTTGACAGCTGCTAACAGAAACCAGCTGGCCGCGCCTGTCTCCTGATCCAAGCCATTTCCCTTTTCCTTCTGCCTGTACCCCCATCAGGTTTTCAACCTCTTTACTCTCCCTGCCCACCCCCCCTGGTCCTCTCATAATGCAACAGCTTTGGCTGTTACAACAGCGTCTCCTCCAACTATCCTTTCACATTGACTACAGCGCAGATTCACTTTGGGCTCCATTTGTGTCTGCCTTGTTGTTGTTGTTGTTTTGCTTTGCGTTAAGTTACATCCAGCAGAACGTCCTAAGGAGTAAGCTGTATCGGCTACAGTCGTTTCCTCCTCCTGTTCATCTGCGAAGCCTTGTGCAGATTGAAGCTGGCAAATTCTGGGAAAGGTTTTCAGTGAAGGGCCACACATCCAGGATCGGTGGTCAAGAAGGGGGTTATGCTCCACCTCTTCCTTGGGTTTGCCGTGTCAAAGGACTAATGGATGCTTTGTGTCCTCAGACTGGGACGAAGAAGCGATTTCTTGGCCTAGATAAGGCAGTGGAAGGAACCACCTCTTCCCTTCCCAGGGGTAGTTTGCTGCAGAATGTTTGCGGCCACTGTAGTTACCTTAAGCCTCAAGAATCCCTAAAAACCTCTGCTATCTCTTTGTATTCCTTCTCATTCACACTAAGGCTTCCAAGATACATCTTGATATTCAAAGAACCCACACACCTCTTGTGAGTTAGGCCTCATTTGGGCC
This sequence comes from Anniella stebbinsi, assembly GCA_029215795.1. Classification (NCBI taxonomy): domain Eukaryota; kingdom Metazoa; phylum Chordata; class Lepidosauria; order Squamata; family Anniellidae; genus Anniella; species Anniella stebbinsi. The sequence goes on along the minus strand of JARDYH010000007.1, from coordinate 44,615,183 downwards.
TGCCTGACAGTTGCATGTAGCGGATAGTTGGAACTGTTACCAATTCTTGGTCAAGATATTTTGCTTCCTGAGGAGAAGGACAAGATGGTGCAACTCTCTGCCACCCGCACACAACTGGACTGGAAATTTAATCTTACTTCAACAATGACAGTGATGATCAATGGCTACTAGTCCTGATGGCTATTTGCTTCTTCCAGTATCAGAGGCAGTATGCCTATGTATCCCAGTTGCTGGGGAACATGGTCGAGAGGGTGCTATTCCTCTCATGTCTTTCGTGTGGGTTTCCTAGGGGCAACTGGTTGGTTGCTGCGTGAACAGAATGCTGGACTAGATGGACCCAGCAGGGGTCTTCTGGTGTTCTTATGTTCTTGTTGAGATGACAACAGGATGGGGGGGGGCTTCCATTGCAACCCAAGAACAACAGGCTAGTGTGGGATGATACAGGTAAACTAGGTGCGTGGAATGTTGGCAAGGGGAGAGTCATGAAAGTGGGGAGGAGAGCTGTTCAAGGAGACAGTGGGAGCTGATCTACACACGCAGGATACAACACTTTGAAAACGTTTTGAAAACTGTATATGGAGTGTGTCCTGGGCCCCAACAGTTCTCAAAACTGTTATAAACCGTTTTAAGCCATAGTGTAGATAGGCTGTTGGAAACAGGGAGAAGAGGAAGGAGAGGGAGATGTATTTGGGGGGAAGAGACGGTATTGAACAAGAGTGTGACCAGGGAGCCAAGAGAAGGAGCTGACTTGATCATCTGTGGACAGAATGACTGTGACGAGCGGGCAAGAGCTGGAGGCCAGCTACATGGAAGACGTCTGAGCCGTTAAGAATTGGAGAAAGAAGAGCAAAGACACAGCAATGAGATTTGAGGAACCGCAAGAAAGGACAAAGGGGGTGATTCCATTGTGAAGTGAGGGAGGGAGGGGGAAAGTCACTGTTATTTATTGCTACTCAGTTGAAATCGAAAGGAACTTTGTAAACATACCCAGGTGGTTTTTTTAAAAAAACCTTTCATCCCTCACTCAGATCTTTGTTCTAACAAAGCCAGGGGCTCAGCTGCCACACTAGTTTAGGAGTCACAGGACTGGTTGCGTAGCATCTATCATGGTTGGGTTTCTCTCAGTTTCTCAATTGTGAGTTTGGTTTATCTCAAAAGATGAGGATTTCCCCAATCTTAAATTTGGTTTGTCTGGAATGTAAGCAAATTTTTTTTTTAAGTTCATTTGAACATTTGTACACAGTTTTGTGTGCATCACTCTGAGTACATGCATTTCTGGACAGATGTTCTCCTAGTAGGCACATGTTTTTGCAAGCAACTTTTATTGCCATCATGCATTTTTAACTGTTATTTTCATCAGCATAACATTTTTGTGTGCACTTTATTTATTTATTTATTTGATTTATTTATTGATTAGATTGCTATCTTGGCTGGTAGACAAAACTCTCTGAGAGGTTCACAAAAATTTAAACTCAAACTTCAACATGATTATATATATATATATATATATATATATATATATATAATATAAAGCAATTTCAAATAGCTAAAAACATCAACAAAATACCAGGACCTGATAAAATAGCTGACGTTGAAGGCCCTAACATAGAAATCACATGTTCAGAGAGGAATCCACTCAAGAACAGGGAGCACAGCAAGGTCTAGAATAGGGGAGGGGAACCTCTGGACCACAGGCCTAATCTGGCCTGCGGAGGTTTGTGGGCCTGACCATTCCTCTCCTTAAGCCCTTCCCCTCTGTAAGCTTCGCCCCAACCTGGAGGTTAAAGGACTCACGTATGATAACAACACTCTTGCAGAAAAGTTTGCAGAACAGTTCTAATACCTGTTTGCCTTCCACTTGCTGCCCTTTGGAGCTGATTCACCAAATTCCCTTATTTGTTATGGTCCGTGCAGATTGACATTGACATAAATCGTCCTTGTGTTGTTCTGTTGTTGGTGTTGTCCTTATTTATTGTTGTGCATAGGTTTGAACCCAGCATCCTTTCTGTGACCTGTTAAGCACAATGTGGCATGGAGGGAAGCGTACCAAAAATAATATTCAGTGGCAAGGGCTGGGGGAAGAGGCAGAAGGCAGAGGAGATAGGGTTACTTGGAACAGTATGAGTAAAAGTAGAAAACTGTGTATGACCCAAGATCAGATCAGGAAGGAATAAAGTTAAGCAAATAGCTTTAAGAGCAAATTGTTTACCGGGAACACAGCTAGGGAAAAGAAGTGACCACCCCCCAAGGGAAAACACATGTTGGACAGGATTAATACCCAGGCTGGGTATTTGGCAGAAGGTACTCTTGTCTAAGAGTTCTTTGCTGTTGCTCACTTGCGTCTCTCTCTCTCTTTGCCAGGCCCTTTGGCAAGCAGAGCCAGGCAAAGAAAGAAAAACATCCTTGATTGCTCATTCATCATCTCAGATATTTTGTCCTGTTGAAAACAAACACACAGGCACACACACACACACACAGAGCCATAGTTCTACGAGCCATAATGAACCCAATTACGTCTGAGATTCTGGGCATGCCTCCTTGGCTAGGTGTACCCTTGATGAGGCCACGAGCCAGCAGGACTGGTGTGTTGCGGGAAAGGCCACCGGAGGCCCAACTGCACGCATCGTCCAGGCTAATGGTTGTTCCTCGATCCCGTTGACCAAATCAGAGGGGGGGGAAAAGGAAGGGAAAAAAGGGGTGGGCGATACAGCAGACATTCCTTGGGCCAGCTCAACCGCCCAGGGCACATGGAGAGGTAGCCGGAAAGGATGAGAGCCAAAGGAAATACTTGTGGGAAAGGGTAGTTCATTTGTCAATAGGATCAGGTTAGCTCCAGCCCTCCCAGTGTGTGGATAACAAGGCGCAGAATTGGTTTCTTCGATTTCTCTCCTGTGGAGGCATGTCCAGACAGCCTGTTTTTCCCACACGCTGCTGGCAATTGCATGAGGAAGTGTTGGAACCCATGATTACTCACATGATTGGTCACCCTGTTTCTCTCGTTCAAAGGGCACAAACATTTTCGTTGCCATTCAGAAACAGCGAGACAGATAGAGAGACAGACAGAGGGACTGACTGACTTGTAGCACCTTACAGACCAGCAGATGGGGAGAGCAATCCTGTGCCACCAGACAGTGTTTGGGGTGGGGCATAGAATTGATTGGTTTCCTGGCTTCGAGCTCAGGGCTCTGAGTTTGGAGCCTGGAAATCATGCTCTTCCCCCTCCCCCTCATAGCTGGTGTACAGAGAACCATGCCAGCTACCTCTCCATACTTGGAAAATGGAGCACGGAGATGGGTAAAAGAGAGCGTTCCTGGGGACGGGAAGAGGAGGAGACTTGGATGGCTGTGTTATGCCATTTCCTATGGCCACCCTAGCCTCCTTCCCTTCCCCTCTGAGGCTCTGCTGCTAGACAGGTGAAATCACCCATCTAGCACAAATGCAGGACAGCTTGAGCTCAGAGATGCCACTCTCCCCCTGCCCTGTATTGGATAGATGGCAGTCTCCAGGTTCAGAGGCTGCCAACTATCCACATAGGATTGTGCCATAGGGGTGTACTGTAAGTAGGGTGATCATATCTTCTATGTTACACAGGACAATCCACTATTTGAAAGGCTGCCAGAGGACAGATCTCTATTTGGAGGCATCCTCTGTTTGAAGGATGAAAGAGGACATCTACTTGCATAAAATTGGTCTATGCTAACTTATCTGCATAGATGCAAATTTGGAAATATTTTTTATACTTTAAATACTTTATCATAATCTACTTCATCATAATCTGGAAGACTGGGACCAGGTGACCTACATGCCATGCTCAGTTTGTGGACCAAGAGCTCACCGTTGATGGACAACTTCAAGGCTTTTCAACTCTTCCATCTGATGGTTCTTTATCTTTAAACTGGACTTGGACTGGACAGCCCCTCAAATAGAGGATTGTCTCTTGACAGTCCTTCAAATAGTCCTCCGTAAAAGAGAATCCATGGCCAACTGAACTGCGGGTGGGGCACTGTGTGTGATGAAGGAACCCATGGCCATGATGGCTGATAGAAGTGCAGCATTCATTGCGGGACCACACCGGGGGAAGAGGCCTCCTGTTGCAGCTGGAGTGGTCCAGGCAGTGCAGTACCATTGCTATGACAACAGCGTGAACCTAGCCTTGGGATTCCAGGATCTCACATGGGACATCCCCAGGAGACACAGAACATGAACACCTTGCTCCATTCCGTTTAGGGGAAGTGTCCACAGTTCAAGATAGAGTCACCCAAGAATTTGATCCTGGGAAGGCGGGGGAGGAGCGCGCAACATGCTCGGATTTCCTTCCCTTACTCGGGTGAGGGTGTCTGGAGTCTCATCTGACACGGCCGATTGGGGCAGCCCACACATGGCAAAAGTGATGGGGTGCCACAGACAGGAAGTCCCGCCATATGTCTGCAATGGAGTTGGTAGTTTTCAGGGAAGCAGAGATGACTGCAGTTACGTTTCCCTCATGACGGAGACATGACTGTCCTTCAGAGGTGAGCTGGATGGGCCCTTGGAGAGTCCATATGGTTTACTCCACTTCTTTTGACAGGGGGAGGGAGGCAGCGGGGAAGCAGTTCTTTCCTTCCGTTCTGCAGCAAGGAACCAGAATGAAGTTGAAGAATGAGTCGAGGGTGCTATCAACCGCCCACCCCTCCACATCTGGCGAAAGGAGCTGAGATGCCACCTCTGGCGCCATCTGCTGGCCAGCCCTTGAAACCCGAGTGGCCATTTCCTTCTGGGCAGATACCAGTGCATAACTGAAACCAAGGCTGCCTCTACAAGAGGCATTTAAAGCTCTTTCAAGGTGCATTAAAAAATTTACCTCTACAAGAACGGAGCGCAAATCGGGCGTAGAGGCGCACTATCCCTCCGATTATGCGCATTATCGAATGCATGTTAAACAGCGAGTTTTATTTAGCTCCGGCCGTTAAAGCGCATTTTGACTATGTGAACAAGCGCTTATGCGCATTAACTACTTGTAAAGCGCATTTTGGTCATCCGTTAATGCGCTTCACCGCCTCTCGCCGCCTCTCGTGCAGAGGTATTAGGCGTAAATGCGCTTCAGCGATTATGCGCATAATCACCTAACCAGGCGCAAAAGCGAATCCTTGTAGAGGGGACCCAACATGCACATCTGGCTATCAGTGTGTTTCCCAATGTGACAAAATATTTCCTCGAAGGCGCTATCAGAACACAGTCCAGGCAAGCTGTTCCAGTATCTGCTTGGCAGAAATGGTCGTTGTTCCTTGGGTGACCCACTAGAATTCACCATTCATTTAGGTTTACTATACGTTGGGCAAGGCAAAGTGTATGCCTCGTTTGCCCATTCGGGCAACCTTGAGCCACACCATTGCATGAATCTAAAGTGCCCCCTCTGGTGCAAATGTCTAAGGATGGAGATCTCTGTGTGTGTGGGGGGGTGGGCGTGTGGGTGGGTGTGGGGGTGTGTGTGTGGGTGGCAAGGTCTCTTTACCCTGTGATCTCCCACTTCTTCTAAACCCATCTCCACATTTCACACAACTGGCTTTGAACCCCCCCCCCCAAGTATGCCTTTCATTAAGATTTAATCAAGCAGCTGTGTGTTTGGAGCGCAAAGCGATTATCAGAGCCTTTATTGAGGATTAATAGCAATGTAATCGGTGCGTATCTGGATCCGAAAAGCATCCAATGCAGAGCTTCAAAACCTCCACCGAGTGATGTTTCTAATTGGCTGTTGCTTTATTAAACATGCTGTTGCTTTATTAAGCCCTAATTAAATGCACATTGAGTCAACGCAATTCAAAGTGGTTACTATAAGCTACTTGTCATTAATATGCAGCTTAATGTGTTTTTCAGCTTGGCCACTCCGTTAATTTATTATTGGTTTATGGCCATTGCCTGGCCTTTGTTGTCTTTGCAATTTGGGTTGGTGTATATTGTTTACTTCATGGTACAAGTGGTGCTTTGAAGAGAGGGAAGAGACACCCCCCCCCCCCGCAACCCATTGGTGGTAGGTGAGCCAAAATGTAACTGGGGATTTTTCTGAGAAGGCACAGGATGTTTCCTGCAACAGGAGCTCTTGGGAGTTATATAATTGTGTTGTTTTAAACTGTGTTATGATATTTATTGGATGTACATCTGCATTACAACTTCACTTATTCGTTCTGTTTATGTGTCATCCTATAGCTGAAGCTCTCGGGGTAACACCTGTAATAAAAGCAAATACAATTAAACTACACGTTAGAAAAATTTGAAAGGAACAACAATGATTTAAAGTAGTTTAAAAAAGACCTGAATTTAAGGAGAAAGCCACCCCCCCCCCACGAAAGTTCCCAGATTTCCAGAAAAAGCCCCCGGTTCAGGGAAAATCCAGCAAGCTCAAAAAGGGCCAGATTCCCCCGAGGTGGTCTGCCCTACCTCAGAGTAGCACCAGCATGATTCGAACTGCAAACTTTGACGCCTTTAAAAGCACCCTGCTACTTATCAGAGTGGTGAATACTTAACACAGATCTTTTTCAAAGGGATGCAGGGACTGGGTTGCGCTGTGGGGAGATTCAGGAAATTACAGATGTCAGCCTAAATTCTGCCCTCCTGGGTAAATTGATCGAACGCATGATTACTGCCTCAATTGTGTAATATATAGAACAACAAGTCTTCCCGAGGAAGCAGCAGCGTGGCATTGATGAAGATAAGTCTTGGCTCATTAAACTTTCAAGATGCGCCGCTCCAGACTGGCAGATGTAATGAAATGAAATCTGCTACTAATATTCCTACACGGGGAGCAATCCTCTGAGGATGGAGATGGAACTTCTACCTGGGAAGAGAGATGCAACTGTGGGTCTCCCCCTGTCCAAGGCCTACACAGCCACCATGGAAAACTCACTCCAGTGAGTGAGCGCTGGGGAATCATTGCTGGAAACGTGCCCCTGAGGAAGGATTTTCCGAAACGTACAAATAAATTTCCCTTGTTTTTTACAGGGTTGAATCCTCTGTTTGAAGGTCTGCCAGAGGACTGATCCTATATTTGGAAGGCATCCTCTGTTTGAAAGGCTCTTCAGTCCAAGCCTGGTTTAAAGATAAGAACCACCCAAAGGAAGCACTGGCCTTGAAGTGGCCCATCAACAACATCTGGCAGCAGACTGACCAAGGCACAAGCTTACCTGGTCACAGACTCCCAGGCTATGGTGAAATGAACAGGATTGTCATGACTAGGCCTGTTCCCCTTAGGCTGGGGAAAGGAGTTTCTGGTGATCAATCAGAATCAGATTCTGAAGTAGAAGAGGCAACACGAAGTGGGGAAGGTGATTCTCACGGGGTCTTCACCAGACTTCCAATGCAGTTCAGCCCAGATGAGAGAAGGATCTGGATGTTTAGGCATTGGGGGAATCAGTGTTGTTCATTAAGGTTCTTCTTATTCATAGTTTGTTTTCTTTAAAAATTATTATTATTATTATTATTATTATTATTATTGTACTTATATCCCGCCTTTTCCCCTCTTGCAAGGAACCCAAGGTGATTTACATGGTCTTCCTCTTCCCCATTTTATCCTCACAACAACCCTGTGAGGTAGGTTAGATTTAGAGTCAATGTAAAAGTTGAAAACGGCAATCTAAAAATAAAAATAATAACTAAATAGAAGCCAGCATCAGTGCAAACATTTAAAATACAATACCAGATATAAAACAAACTGAAAAACTGAAACACTTGGGAGAATAAAAAAGTCTCCATGAGCACAATGTAGGCACCAGGCAAACCTCTCTGGGAAGCTCATTCCACAACTGGGGTGCCACAACAGAAAAGGCCCTCTTCTTAGTAGCCATCCACTTTCACTTCCTTTGGCAGGGATTCCCAGAGAAGGACCGCTGAAGCTGATCTTAGGGTATAGGCAGGTTTATATAGGAGGAGACGATCCGTCAAGGAGCCTGGCGCCAAGCCATTGAAGGCTTTGAATGTTAGTACCAGAACTTTGAATCCGGCCCGTACACAGTCTGGCATAGGCTGACCAGATAAAATCCAGAACAGGGCTCATGTAACTTTAACAGTTGTAGAGAAAAGGGAATTTCAGCCAGTGTCATTTGTATGCAATTAATTCCTAGTGCTATTCCCTCTTCATCACAACAGTTAAAGTTGCAGGCACTATACTAGAGTGACCATATACAAAAGAAGGCAGGGCCCTTGCAACTTTAACAGATGTGATGAAGAGGGAATTTCACCAGAAACTAATTGCATACAAATGACACTGGCTGAAATTCCCTTTTCTCTACAACTGTTAGTTACATGAGCCCTGATCTGGATTTTATCTGGTCAGCCTAAGTTCCCTAGATGGGGTGCCATCAGAAGAAGGCCCTTTTTCTTGTTGCAGTTTGGTGGGGGCAGCTGAGGCAGGGACTTTGAAGCAGATCACAGCATATGGACAGGTTGGTATGGAGGAAGATGGTCCCTCAGGTACTTCAATCCCGTATCATGTACAGCTTTCAAGGTAAGCGCCAGTACTCTGCAAGCAAAGCTTCTAACTTCCAGATGGAGTAATGAAGTTGCAAAGATAAAAATGGGCCATCAAAGAAAAAAAAAGTTTCAAAATGTTGGAGAACAGCTATAGGGGAAAAAAAAACTTTTCAGAAAAGTCACAGGCAAGAAGAACCCCCCATTTCTAAAGAAAACCTGGTCAATGTATGAAGGATATTGCAAGATTTCTCGGTTCAATTAAAGTGAAGCTAATACACAGAGCCGCTCAGGTGCCATCAAAACCTTGACACACAGGAAATTACGTCTCGGTGCAATCACACAACTGCCCTTCAATTGACGGTCCCTGGATTATTAACACCCGCATGTGTCTGTTCATCAACTCTTGCGGGTGGGCTAATTTTCACAGGGGGGAAGGCAGGTGTGGGAGAGGGTACGTAGGCTATGGATTGTTCTGACCTGAACTATGATCTCATCTCCTGACATGCTCTTTATGGCTACGAAGCAAAATAGATGACAGCGGAGCTGTTCCGCTTTTCCTCATCGGTGAAAAAGTACAGGCCAGTTTATATTTTTTTCTCTTCCCCTGCCCACCCCCTAGATCCCGATTATTTTCATTACCCGGGTCTGGCCAATTCGCTTATCAATCCAGGCATGCAAAACATGAGACCAGCCAGCACTAAGTGGGTTAGAGTTCCACCTAGGAATTGCCCAAAAAAGAGGAAATGCATCACCAAAACAGGGGAGAGAGAGAGAGAGGCTCTTTTCGGACGACATATTAAGCAACGGAGGGGTAAATAACGTACTGACCATGCGTTAGGCAGGAGGAGCTCCACAGACGACAGGCTGTAGCCAGCGCTGCTCGGAACCGGCAAACGCCCCGGCTGCTAGGAAGTTGCAGTGGCCATTTTGGTTGCAGCCTCTCCTCCTTGTGTCCCCCAGCTGTATCCCAGCATGCACCGTGAGTTCTGCCGGCTGCATAGAGTGGCCGGGCTTTTTTGGCTGCTCTAGGCAGCAGAACTCTATTCCGAAATGGAATAGTTCACAGAGAGAGGGGGGCAAAATTCAGACGACACTTTAAACAACGGGGCTTCGGGCTATACAACGTGCAAGCCCGTTGTTTCGCTCCGTTGTTTAAAGTGCCTGATTAATGTACTGTCAGTTGTGTGTGCGTTGTGTGCTGCCCTCCAGACGACACAATAAGCAACACAACTGATGATTGTTCCCCCCTCCTCCGTTGCTTAATGTGTCGTCCGAACTGAGCCAGAGAGAGAGAAAGAGAGAACCTCCCCCCCGATTTGCATAAAATGTGTATAAAAATACAGTACGGCCCTTTCGACACCGGAGGGGTGTAGAGGGCTCAGGGTGGGCGATCCTGGAAGTAGCTGCTTCTGGGATTGGTGCGCCTAATACACATCAGAAGTGCGATGGCTCAGGTTCGTCCCGGGCTGTCTCACATCACACCCGCCATTATTTTTCTTTTTTGATCTGAGGAGAGTGCACGCACATGGTCCCCCCCTCCCTGCCCTCCCAGGGGTGGAGAAACTGGTGCCACCCCCTCCCCTGCTGGGCATGGAGCTGCGCAGTGCCCAGTTTGCAGCTGCACTTACTTGTGAGTAAGCGCGGCTGTGCCCGGGATGGGTGGGCACATTCTTCCGTGGTCCCAGGAACTTCTCGGCACTGCAGAAGAATTGGGATTTTTGAGGTTTCTGCAAATCTGGAAAAATCCCGTGCCCGCCCCCCGCCCCTGGGACTCCCTGTGCGTTATTTGGACTCACAGGGAGCAGCCAGGGGCTAACCTAGGAAAAAGCCTGGTGTGGAAAGGGCCTCTATCTCCAAAGCTCTTCAGCTCTTCCTTTTGATGGATCTTTATCTTTAAACTGGACTTGGACTGGACAGCCCTTCAAATAGAGGATGCTTTCAAAAAAGAGAACAGTCCTCTGGTAGGTCTTCAAATAGAGGACTGTCCTTTGTAAAAGGAGACACATGACGACCCTAAACTGGGTTGACAGTTGCACATAGTTGATTGCCCAGTTCTACTTTCCTCTGTGTGCCAGAGGCAAGTCAGGCTGGCTCACAAGACAGGGCCTTTTTGGTTGCAACTCCCACACTTTGGAATACCCTTTCTCAGCAGGCCCATTGGTCTCCCCCTCTGCTCACCTTTTGGCAGGCTGCAAAGAGTTTGCTGTTTCAGTGAGCTTTCAGGCTTAATTCTGGCTGATTTTCCTGGTATTTATTTATTTTGGCTGCTGAACTGTTGGCCATTCTATGTGCTTCTCTGTTTTGCTTTGTTTTTTGCATTTGTGGTTTTAACTTTTTTCAGTTTTATGATTGGTTTTATTTTCGGTATTGTAGTATTAGATGCCTTGGAGGCCTACCTGTCTGAAAGGAAGGCTATAGAGCTATATCTATATCTACACATGCATCTCTCTCCATGTGGATTGCTGCTCCTGTTCTAGATTCCATCCACCCTTCTCTAGAATACTCCATTCCATGTCCATGGTTTTCCACTCTCCACCCCAACAGAGAGCATTCTGTGGACACTCCTCATTGAGCTATTCTGGGGTCTTGCCCCTTTGAGTGTTTTCCCCTCTAAAGAAGTTTTGTATTTCTACAAACCCCTTGGGATTCCAAGCGTGGTACCACTTTGGCTACACAAAGACCCACATTCCAAGAGAGAGCTCACTGTTAGTATATAAGACTTATTATCTAGTCCTGGAGTTAGGAGATATGAAGTCAGAGCCGGCCCTGCCATGAGGTAGAGTGAAGCAGTTGACTCAGGCGGCAGATGCTGGATGGTGTGGAGATGGCAGCAACAGCAGCCCCCTGGCCATTCCTTTCTGGAGGATGAAAGAGCTCTGTGTTTCAGGCTGTATGTTCTGCACCCCCTTAAGCCAGCCTGCTGCCCTGCGGTGCAGTGGAGGACGATGTCCCATCACCAGTGTCAAAAAAAGATCTAACTGTTGCTCTGCTCAGCTTCTCTAGGTGGTATGGACAGGCACCACCTTGTCCTGGAATTCAGGCAGCCAAATCTTTTCCTGCACAGGACCAATACCACCGACCTGGAGAAACTTCACAGCTCCCCCACCCCTGCAGTCTTGCAAAGTGAGGACAAAGGCTGGGTTCACACAACACTCTAACCCACCATGGGTTAATGTGTTGTCTGAATGCAATGCGTTTCCCACAGGGTGGGTTATCATGTTGTCTGGATGCAATGTGTTTTCGACAGGGTAGCTTGGTAACCATGCAGTGTGGCTTATTTTTCCTCAAACAAGTCACCCTGTTTGAGAAGCCATGGCTTGTTGTTGGTTTGTTCAGGGTAGTTAGCAAGCCACTCTGCAGCACTCTGCAAGCACTCTGTTGTCCTGAGTTCAGACAACATGACAACCCACAGTTCAACACAACCTACACTGGGTGGGTTAGCATGTTGTGTGAACCCAGCCAAAGTCATGCAATCCTTCAGTTGCTGGGCTGTTGGCTCCAGTTGATGTTCTCACAGCGCATTGTTCCTGTGGGGCTCCCCAGGCAACTTCATAAAGTGCGAGTCATCCCACGGGGCTGAGATTTATTTATTTATTTAAAATATTTCTTAGCTGCCTTTCAGGGCAGAAGCTCTCTCAACCATATATAAAAACAGTACACACATTAAAAACAATAAAAACATAAAAGTAAAGTATCAATTAAAACAATAAAAGCTAACATTAAAAACTAGTAATAAAATAGCAAGGGTAACAGCAGCAAAACAGTATTTAAGAGAAGGCCATAGTAAAATAAAATATTTTTAAGGCCTTCTTAAAAGCCTGTAAGGATGGTGCATGGCAGACCGTCAGTGGGAATTTGTTCCACAGGTGTGGGGCCACTGCTGAGAAGGCCCTCTCCTGTGTGGAGACCCACCTAATTTCTTTCACTGGTGGACAGGTGAGAAGGGCCTCTCTTTTTAATCTTAAAGTGCGGGCAGGCTGATATGGGTGAAGGCAGTCCTTTAAGTAACTTGGTCCCAAACCGTTTAGGGCTTTAAAGGTCAAAAGCAGCACTTTGAATTGGGCTCGGAAACACACAGGTAGTCAGTGCAGCTGGCGCAGTATAGGCATTATATGGTCAAATCGCCTCGCCCCCACCGATACTCGGGTGGCCGCAGTCTGCACCAGCTGAAATTTCTGAACTTTTTCATTGGGCATCACTATCCAGTCAGCTATGAAAAAGAAAACTGGCTTCTTTAAAATAAACCACAACTTTGATGAAAAACCGATACTGCTCCTTCCTTCGTTTTTCCTTTTTTTTTTTTGCAGCAATTATAGAGGAGGAGGGAGTGGTTTAAATATAAGGAGATTTGTTGCGTACTGATGCCTCCAAATCATATAAAGTTTATCGCAATCCCCCAGCCTTACTCAAGCCTTGTGCTGTCAGCAAGTCTTTCTTTACTCTGTCCAGACATTTGCTCGCAGCTGTGGAGTCCCTGAAGATGTGCCTGTTTCCTCTATATCCCATCCTCACCGGGGCTAGGAATATCTATATTTTCCTGGCTGCCTTGCTTTCCAGCTCTGTAACAGATCTGCTGCCTGCTGCTCAGCATGTGGTCAGCGTGATGAGGAATTGGACATATTTTCCTCCGAAAGCCACGAACAAGCAGCATTCTCTCTTAAGATACCTGGGCCCATTGAATTCAATGAAATGCACTCATCATAAAAGTACATAAGAGCCCTGCTAGATCAGACCAAAGGTCCAGCTAGTCCTGCATTCTGTTCACATAGTCGCTGACCAGCTAGTGACCAGGAGGAATCCCCAAGAAGGACACGAGTGCAACAGCACCCTCCCACCCATCTCTGATATTGGAGGTAGCACATAGCTATCAGGACTAGTCACCATGGATAGCCTTCTCCGGAAATTTGTCTAACCCCCTTTTAAAGCCATTCAAATTGGTGTCCATCACTATGTCTCGTGGTAGCAAATTCTATAGTTTAAGTATGCACTGTGTGAAGAGGTCCTTCCTTTTATCTGTCCTGATGACCCCATTGGGCTCTAGCATGATGAGAGAGGGAGTGAACTTCTCTCTACCAATTTCCCCCCAATCCAGGCATAATTGTCTCCCTACCCATTCACCACACCATGCATACGTTTATACGTCTCTAGTGAGAGGTGAGTAAATGTGAAAAAATAGCCACCTGCTGACTGTAGGGGCAATCCACCCTTTTCTTGAATTAGCTTTTGGGACAGATACCTTCCCTCAAATCATCTTAATTCCAAAATGTGTGCTTTTAAAAAAAGCGCAAATAAGATTAAACACAAAACCAAACCAAACCGAACTGGTGACATTAGCTTGCTTGCTGCCCTCGCTGTTCCCAAGAAAGGGATTCTCCTCTTTCCACCCCTAGAATTCCATAACACAGAAGTGTCCGAAATATGGTGCGGGGAACATTCCCACTATTTGCACATCTGTAGTTAATTTTGGAGATGCGCTGAATCGCCTTTTAAAGGAAGAATAAACATTGGCATCGAAAGTGTAAATAAAGTTACCAGATAGGGCTTACGTTCAAAGGAACTTGGCTCTGCGTTACTAGCTGGGTAGGTTTTAATAGGCTGCTTGGATGAATGGCTGACGATAAAGGGAGATCTTTGCTGATTAACTTGGTGTCATTTCTCTCCTCTCCTCTGCTTTGCTAACTCTTACTTTCTGTGTGATCTCTGGACGTAAAGAGGCACAATCCAGCCCCACGGAGCAGTATTACGAATGGTTTCTCTTCTACAACATACAACACTTCATCCCTCAGCAATCCAACCCCTGGCCATTGAAGCAGCCTATGTGTAACCTGGCTTCGGGCCTAGGATCGTTGAGTGCCAAGCTGGGTGCAGTGGTCTCCTCTGGTCAAAGCAAGGCTGTGGGGCAAGGCATACAGCCATGTAGAAACAAACGGGGGTAACAGGTGGTGTAGGCTGAAGCTAGAGATACACTCTTGAGCCAGGCAGGGGGTGTTCTATACCAGGGGTGTTGAACCTTGTTCAGCCTGAGGATTGAGCTCCATTTCAGAGAAGCTCTCAGGGGCTACATTCCGGTAGTGGGTGGGGCAAAGGCAAAGGGGGCGGAGTAAAAACATGCCAGCATATTTTAGTTTAAAGCTCCTCCTGCCACTAAGTAAGCCTTACGAGACGTGATTCAACCTTTTAGAGTAGGGGAAAAATACGGCACAAAATGATTAGTGGTTGGGGGAAAGGGGTGGGGCCAAGGGAAGGAGGCGTGGCCTCCTGGGGACATTTAGAGGTCCATATTGGGACCAATACTTAGAGGGATCAGAAAAACAGCTGTAAAGCTGGGGACCAAAAACAAACAAGAGACAGCTGTACTGGTGGTTCCGAACGTGTTTCAGTGTGAGTCTTTATCAAGGGAACTGGAGAATATAAAATCCAATTCCCTTGATACTCACATTGAAACATGTTGAGAACAACCAGTACAGATCTCTCCACTTTGCCCCCCCCCCCCGAAAGTTGGATTCGGTGCCTGAAGTTCTGTACTGCTGTTTTATATACACAGCAAGAGAAAAGGCCTGATGTCAGCCACATACAGGTTTTGCATAAAGATGGGGAAATCTGTCAATTTTGATTTCTCTCAGTTACTCATTTTTCCAGATTATTGTTTTGTTTTGAGTTTTGCAGGAAAAGCTGTGTGCATTTTGATGCAATTTTTCTTGTTGCCTAGATTTTGGGTACAGCATGTTTTATGTTGTGCTTCAGTTTGAGGGATTAAACAGAAAGGAGGAACAGCTGAGCTTGGGAGTGTTTGGGGAGTGGCCTTCACAGGAACAGGCAGAAGCCAGCTGCAGGCCAACGCAGCTGACAGCAATTCCTAATCACCACCATCCTGATAAAAGACATGCCAGCAGCGATCGGCAGTGCTGGAAGCAACTATTGTCCTTGGTGCTTCGTCTTCGTCGCTTGCATACCAGCTCCTTGATCTTGCCTGGACATAACCTGACCTTGGACCAGACACTGACTACACTTTGGCGCATTCCTGAACCCAGTGTTGTTTGACCCGGTTTCTGACGGATACTTTGGCTCTTGACCACAGACTGTTTATTGACATTTCTCTCCTGCTTATCTAGTTAATGCCGGTGAATTACGACAGCGCCTAATATTCACAGTTTTTGCAAACAATTTTTGTAACATAATGCATTTTTAAACATTGTTTTCACCAATATGCACATCTTTGTGTGCACTCACTCCTAATGTGTGCATTTTTGTACACATTTTCTGACGGGGGAACTCCATGGCAAAAGTAGGCAAAGTGAGACTTTCAAAGGACCGCTGAGTTATGTATTTGAGTTCAAAAGTGCAAAATTAGGGAACTCTACAAGAAAAGCTCCCGGGCAAACAATTTGTTCTGAAAACCTTCAGAGCAGCAGAAGGCAGTAGTTGAACATTGCGAAGATAGCACTTGATGCAAGACATGTTGGGCGCTCCATGGAAGTCCAGCAAGCCCAAAAAGGCAATGGGCAACTCTAATGGATAGCAATCAAAAATGGAAGCAAGGTGACCAAAACTTTAAGGCAGAGTCTGGAGAATCTTGAATCTTGCTGATCCTCCCATCCTGTCTAAGAAGACTGCACGAATCATGCCTCCTAAATTCGCTTACATTGCGTGTCTGCATAGTTGAGGGCTCCTCCCCTGTCTGTTGAAGGTAGTTCCAGCGTTGCCTCCCAGAAACTGGGTGATATAATTAAGAAGGTCATGTGGAAGTTGCCCTAGCAACCCTGCACATTAGGAAGTGCTGGACTGGGTACTACTTGGGTAAACTATTATGAGAAAGGCCAGAGGTTAAATGCAGCGCATGTGTGGCATTAATTAATAGGATTTCAAGGTCTCCCAGGGAGTGTCTCTCCGAACCTTTTTACGGCAGGGGCTGTATTTTAACCCCTTGGATCCTGTTTGTTTAGCAGGCCATGGAGGTGTTGCCATTTGATCCCCGAATGATTAGCAAGCTTGGTTCAGGACGTGCAGATGGCAGGAGGTCAAACGGAGTGCCAAAGTTTTCCCCCTGGGGAGCACGGCCAGCAGCTTTAATGAACTGGAGCCCAGCGAGAACCATAGGCTGCGTTAGCTACCATCCGGACTGAGCTACTCTTGTCCCCTCCCCTCCAATGTTCCCTAGGTGAAAACAGCAACATTCCTGTGAACCTGTAATGTCTGCATTTTCATACCATAGATCACCGCTGGAGGTCTGATTTGCCCAAACCTCTGAAGCAGGTGGGTAAGAGCCCAAACAATACGTTACGTGAGTTACAATGATTTTGTATTTTTTAAGTGTGCTTAAACTGCCCACTTTTATTTAGAAAAGAAAAAAAAAGCGCAGATGTGGGAGTGTCTCTGATCTGGGACATGATCCTAATCTGGATCATTACACCTTGTCAGTTTCCTGTTGGACAGCTCCTTTAGAGTTCTGACTCCTTTAGAGTTCTGACTAAAACCTGGAGCGGATTCATTGTCCTACTGACATCGGAGCCACCAGCCTCCACTGGCAGCTTCCTATATCCCTAGCAATGTTTATTATCTGTATAGGTAGTTACGGATAGGTAGGGTGGAAATGGAGCACAACACTGGGATTTTGTGCTCCAGACCCAGAGGCCCAGTGATGTAGTGTGGGGGAGAACGTGGGGGAGTGCAATTCTGGGACATTTTTTTAGGGCAGGAACAGTAACGTCAGAGTTTCAGGGAAACTGATGGTACCCCTTGCCCTGGCAAGCGAATGTGGTGATAACAAGGCTTTCGAATTTTACAACTGTTTATGATAGAGTAGCATATAGATGAAATGAGGGGATGAGGAAAATGATTCAGCAGAAGCCAGATTCCCAACCCCCAACGCCCCCCCCCCCGGGTCCATTTTGGCTGGTCTTTAGCAGTTAAAATGATAACACGTCTTTGCTAGATTGTTTGTGTTTCTAATTAAAAGCTAAATTTGCATTTTTGGCTGGCTGATGACATTCGTTAAAGCTTGTGCACATCAGACATTTTCCGCCACACCACCGCTCGTAGGAGATTACTCTAGAATGATAATTCCTGATGAGGAATGACGGGACTTAAAACAACAACAGGACTTTAAGGAGTGATGTAGTTTACACAGTCTTATTGCTACGATTCCTGCCTTTGAATCGCAAACTGTTTTTGCTCTTTGCTTCTGCTTATGCCGTGAATGAGAGGTTATCTAATGACTCCCTCACATAAACCCAGAAGCCCTGTTGTCATGGAAACTCTCTGGCCCACAAGAACTCCCGAGCCATGGCCCAGGAGAACTTCACAGAGCTGTGACCCGAATGGCAACCGCCATTTGGCGATTTTGCTTTTGTATTCTCCTTTGTTATGCTGACTTTGGGAATTGTTCACCTCTTCTGTATCTCACCCGACAATGTTAATAAAAGTGCTCCGGGGCTGAATTTGAATAGTCCGTCCAAACTGAGCTGCTTATTAGAGAGCCTCTTCCTCACTTGGCCAGACTCAGCAGCTTGAAGGTGGAAAATGTGCTAGCTGAGTCAGGCCATTGGGAGCTGGGTGTCAGGCCAGAAGGCCAGAGTAAGGGAGACGAAACTTCAGCTTTGCTTGCAACTAAAATGGATGCTTCATATGTAAGACCTGGGGATGGGTGGATCTGCCGGGTCCATTTCAACTGATTTCTCTCCTTTCCACTTCCCAATCCACGTTTGTTTGTGTTTTAAGTGGGAATAAAGTCTTATGGATTTCTTGCATTTTTAAAAAGCACATTTTTGTGCACATGTTTCAGATAGTATGCATTTTTGGTACACATCCACCTATTGACTAAAGTGTGTTGGTGAGCATTCTTTAAATGCATGCTTTGTTCTTTGCACACTTTTCAAATTTCAATGCTTTTTCTGGTCCATGGAACTCATCACAAGTCTGAATTTCTGAACAGATTTTTGAATGCAAGATGCATCTGGTCCACATCTGTTTCCAGATAAAATCCGTAAAAAATAAAACTCCGAAGGAATGGATTCCTCCCATATCCCTAATAAGACCTTTCCCTTGTATTCCACAATAATCTCAAATAACCACATCCCTAGTTCTACACAACTCACTAAGTTGTTAGTACCTGTCCTCCGTTACAATGAATGTAAACATGCTTTTAAGTATGTGTAATCTACTGACATGGGATGATCAGGATCTTGTAGTTTTAGATCTTTACTCTGATGTTGGCCTTTACTCTGTTTCTTTCTTTGGTTTTATTCTGTTTTACACCTTTGAAGCAGCGTTGGGTGACTTGGGGCATTCCAGATGTTTTGGCCTACAACCCCCATAAGCCCTCACCATTGGCTATGCTTAGGGTGACCAGATAAAATCAAGGTCAGGGCTCATGTAACTTTAACGGTTGTAGAGAAAAGGGAATTTCAGCCAGAGTCATTTGTATGTAATTAGTTCCTGGTGAAATTCCCTCTTCATCACAACAGTTAAAGATGCAGGCACTATACTAGAGTGACCATATACAAAAGAAGGCAGGGCCCCTGCAACTTTAACTGTTGTGATGAAGAGGGAATTTCACCAGGAACTAATTGCATACAAATGACACTGGCTGAAATTCCCTTTTCTCTACAACCGTTAAAGTTACATGAGCCCTGACCTGGATTTTATCTGGTCACCCTAGCTATGCTGGCTACGGCTGGTGGGAGTTGTACGCCAAAACATCTGGAAGGGCTTCTGATAGGCGTGATAGTCACTTGCCGCTTATGAATCACTGAAAAAGAGGAAAACATGTCACAGAAAAGAAGGCCAAGAGAGGACACACAATTTGCATACAATTTGTGTGTGTGTGTTTGTGTGTGTGTGTGTATATATATATATATATATATATAGTCAACCACCAGAAATAATGGTTGTAAATAAAATAGAAATGCAGTAAATCCCACCCCAGTGTAGAAGTTTGTGACTGGGTGACGGATAAGTTGTAGGCTGCTGAGCAACACAAAGGTTTATTCTTCTGCACGGGCCGATTACGTTCCAGGCACAGAGAATTGAGCAAGTCGTTGGACCGGCCGGTTGAAATATGGAATGCAGGTTCCAAAATCTCTCTGTGTTCGCTGGTTGGCCATTTCGGTGGACCTGCTCTGTTCAGGGCTCACGCCGGCCTTCACGCGTTGCATCAAAACAGTCATAATGCCTCTGCCTTGTATAATCCACCTTCTACTCCCAACTGTGAACCCAGTTTTTCAGTTCTTTGGGGGCTACCTCACTGCCCCCCCAGCAGCTGAATGTAAAGCAAGACTCCTCTTGGGGGTTGACCCCAATCATGTGAACCCTCACCCTGCTTTGTTTTGGTTATATATTCATTTCCTCTCTGTCTCTCTGTCTCTCTGTCTCTCTGTCTCTCTCTGTCTCTCTCTCTCTCTCGGGTTTGTATCTGACATGACTTTTACCTCTGTATTTCAGCTCAGATTTTTCCCCAGTGGCGTTCCTTTCCCCTTTCCCTCACTGTCTGTCCCTTTTGCCCTCTCCTGCCAGTTATCCTAGCTCTGATAGGGTGACCATGTGGAAAGGAGAGCAGGGCTCCTGTATCTTTAACAGTTGCATAGGTAAGGGAATTTCAGCAGGTGCTATTTGTATGCATGCAGCACCTGGTGAAATTCCCTCTTCATCACAACAGTTGAAGCTGCAGGAGCCCTGCCCTCTTTTGTATCTGGTCAAGAGGGCAGGGCCCCTTTGGCTTTAACTGTTGTGATGAAGAGGGCATTTCCCCAGGTGCTGCATGTATACAAATGACACCTGCTAAATTTCCTTTTCTATGCAACTGTTAAAGTTACAGTAGCCCTGCCCTCCTTTTCATATGCTCTCTCTAAGCTCTGACCCAGTGGAGACTGGCAGCTCCAGTTTTGATGGGGCTGTGAATCCATTCTGGGTTTCAGCCAGAACCAGCCAGAACTCTAAAGGTGCTCTCCAAGCAGTGGAGGCTGGTGTCTCCGATGACCCTGGGATGGTGAACCTACTCCATGCTTCAGTCCAAACCAGTCAGAATTCTAAACGAGCTTTCCAAGGAGTGAAGTTCCAACTAATGAAGAAGATGTCAGCCTTTAAATAGTGGTGTCGCAGAACCAGGATGCATGGGGAGGCAGCACTAGCCCTTTTTTTTTTACTAGCAAGGATGCTAATCTGTCACCTCCCCCTCAAATTTCCTGTTCCCTCAGAGCTTAGCTGCAAGCCTCACAGTTGCTGGGTGTGTGTGTGAAAAGGAATCTTCTCAGCAACAATATATAATTCCCTGCTGTAATGCAAAGCATTTTGGGTTGGCTTGGGCTTGAATGCAAAAGACCTGTTCCCGCGGAGATGAAAACTGCTAGAACTGGTTTGTTGATATGGATCAACTCAGCTGCCTGCTATATTGGACTTCCCTTGGGGGCGTGGCAAGGGCGACTGCCATGATGAGTTCCTGCACTTGAAAATTCTCCACTACATCACTGCCTCCAGAGAGAGAGAGAGAGAGAGAGAGAGAGAGAGAGAGAGTGTCACTGCTGGGAACCATTCTGTGGGTGACAGCAGATAATTCTCTGCAGCAGACCTGTTTCCAGAAGGACACGTACGTTCTGAGGTGTGAGGATCGGCTAGCCACACCAAGATGAAGGAGTGCACGTGGGGAAGCAAGGGAAATGCCACACGCTAAGGGATTGCAGAGGTTGGCAGAGCTGTGGGTGCGTCGGCCGTCACAACAGTTCATAGCGCGCTGAGTGGCGGAAAACCCCCCACAAGGGAAACCTGCCTATTTAAAGAGCCATCAGAACATCAGCGCTGGTTCACGGAGGAGGCGAAGAACAGGAGCCAGCCCTGACTTATTTGCAGAATTAAGATCCTCTGCCTTTTTCATTTTTTTTAAAAAAATCCAAACTGGAACAGTCCAATTGTAGTGGTGGTGGTGGTGGGAGGAGGCTGTGAGGTTTTGGGGGGCCCTTGGGCAAAATGCTCTCAGTGGCGCCCCTCTAGGGCAGCCACTTACACATCATCAGAAAAAGAGGAAGTGCATCATCCCCCCTCAAAGAAAGACAAAAAGGGACGCCAATTGCTCTAACATTTGCATACGTAAATTTACAGGTGCACATTCAGAAATAATAACTATGATTTAGACAGAAGCACAAGTCATATCAGCCTGGGAAGGGGTCAGAGAAGACTGGGACCACCGGACCTGTGTGCTTGCTGCTTCATCTACAGTCCAGGTGCTAACTTTGGATGGGCAATTATTTATTTATTTATTTCATTTATTTGGTTGCATTCATATCCCCCTTTTGTTCCTCCAAGGAAACCAAGGTGGCGTACATAATCCTCTCCCTCTCCATTTTATCCTCACAACAACAACCCTGTGAGGTAAGTTGGGCTGAGAGTCTGTGACTAGCCCAAAGTCACCCAGTAGGTTTCCTTGGCCAAGTGGGGACTAGAACCCAGATCTCCCGATTCCCAGTCCAACGCTCTAAACCACTACACCACAAGGCCTCCGGTCTCTCCCTTCTCAGGCTTCCTTATCTTTAAACAGGCTTTGGATTGGACAGCCCTTCAAACTGAGGACACCTTCAAATAGAGGAGTGTTCGCTGCCAGCTCTCTAAGATAGAGGACTGTCCTCTGTAAAGTTGGCCACCCCGTGAGCCCACCTTCTCCTTGCTGCCGTCGGTACAATCAGACCACCTCCTCCTTGCCATTGCTGCCGGTTTGCTTGCCAGGGAGAGGGGGCTGATGAGTGACCTGGAGGCCCACGCTCCTTCTCCTGTTTTGTGCACTGAGTTTGGGCTGGAGGGAAACGGCTGGCGACTGAGCCAGCGGGACAGCTATGGAGGAGCCACATCAGCCTGAGGCAGGGGTCTCCTGGCAGGTGCCCAACCACGCCAAGCTCTCATGCTGGCCCTGGCCGTGGGTTTGACATACATCCAAATGAGGTGGAATATTAGGAGCAAGCTTTAAAAAAAGGGAGAAAACCTCCACTCCCTCTTGCCCAGAAACCTTTCATTGTATTGTTTCAGAAAAGCGTTGCGATGTTGGATAGGTCTCCTGGTGCCCTCCAGCTGTTTTGGACCTCAGTCCCAGCCAGCATGGCCAGGAATGCTGGGAGCTATCATCCAAACATCTGGAGGGCTCCAGGTTGGGGAAGGCTGTCTTTTCCTAAGCAGATCTCAGCAGCAGGCTCTGCACCTCGGTTAGCTCCTTTAGAGTTCTGGCTCTAAACCTGGATTCATTATCCCACTGATATCGGAGTCACCAACTTCCACCTATCAGCCGTTTGCACAATGGGAACGCGCAAGAGGTGCCCTGTGCCAGGCCTGCGCCTGCAGCGTCCGTAACCTAATCCTGCTGCCCAAGTCTCTGCTTTTTCGTCAGCTTCGGTGGCCATAGACTTAATCCAGGATCTCCTCTGTGTCTAACCTCGATTGGATTATCCCGGCTACCCACCCACAAGCCACTGTTCGGAGGAGCATTGCATTTTTCGTGGTGTATCTGTAGACTGCAAAATTCAAAACACCCTTGCATGGAGACGTTTGACATCATGTGTACACAAACTGAGGTTGTGATGGCAGAGGGGTGGGTGGGAAAGAAAGATGCCCCCCCTCCCGCATTCTCAACTGGAGGAAAGAGGCGAGCCCTTTCTCTGTGGAGGCCCTTTCCCGGTGTTGAACAGCAGGAAGGGTTGTGGCAAGAGGGCTGGAGAGGCTGCGGCTCTCCGGAGCTGTTCCCCAGCCCACATAACGGCATCAGTTCTCACCACATGCCGCCATCTGTGCGCCCAGCCATAAACACACCCATGTAAATGCCTGCCTGCAAGCTGCATTAGAGACCACAAAAGCCCACGCTTCAACTGGATCCGTTCAGGCCTGAGGCTGGGCTAAACATTCGGAGTGAAAGTAAGAGCCGGTGGGTCGTTCTGCAGCAGCCTCTCTTTTTGGTTCTAGCGAGGATGATAAGGATGAGCTCACTGTTAGAGATCTTCAAGAAATTCGTTTCAGTTCTGTTTTGATTAGGATTTACCCTGTTCGCCTCTTCCGGACCGAACCTGGGCTTGGACACAATCTGCAGTCAAAGCCTGTGCATATTTATTTATTATATTTATAGGCATCCCTCCTTTTCCCCAATACTAGGACTCAAGGTGGCTTTACAAAATTAAAAACAAATACATAGAAGTATACAAAAGTTTTTTAAAAATTAAACCAACTGTGATATTAAACCATTAAAAAAAATTAAAAGGCAAAAGACAATACAAAATCCAGCACATTGACAGAGGTCCAGACTGTTCCCAAAGGCCTGCCAGAACAAAAATGATTTTGCCTGCCTCTGGAAACATAACAAGGAGGGAGCCTGACTAGCTTCCCTGGGAAGGGAGTTCCAGAGCCTTGGAGCAGCCACTGAGTTTGCCATGTGACTCATGGACCAAAAAGATCGTGTAGCACAGCATGTGGACATATGAAAAATATGCACAAAATAATGTGTACTTTTGAGAAATGCCCACAAATACACTTTAATCGATGGGAGAAGAATGCGCACACTTCAGAAATATGCGCAACTGATGCATACAGTTGGAGAAATGTGCGCAAAAACCCACAAAGATTTTCATGCAAAAAGAAAAACAAAAAACAAAAACCCACAACGCTCCTCATCTAATGTGAACTTGAGTTGAAAAGAGGTTTGGTATGGAATTGAGAGAATTTCGGCAAGCTCAGGGCTTTGCTGATTTGTATATCCCTAGATGTCACTGCCCTGGCCTCAGCCCATTGTAGCTTTTTATCCGTGCTGAGAGAGGTTCCTAGTATCCCCCACCCCCTACATCTGATCTCAGATCAGAGATAACAGATCAGAGATTCCGCAGTGGGGTGGGGCTAAGAGGACAAGCACCACCTCCAGAGGAACCCACTGTCATGACCAGACCTGTTCCCCTTGGTGTGGGGGAAGGAGTTTTAGCCTATCAATCAGAATCAGTTTCTGAAGCTGAAGAAACAGGATTAGAAACGTCCCACCTTATACAGGAAGTGGAGGAGGCGATTCTCCCAGGCCCTTCACCCGCCAGGGATGACTCTTCAGAGGACCTTGTCTGTGAGAACATGAACAACACGCAGTCTGTGGGAACTCAGGAATCCTCTGAGGGGGAGGGGACTTCAGAGCTGACCGATCCCAGAGTACGCCGTAGATTCAAATGGGTGGAGCTAAAGGTAGGCAAGAGGCGGACAACTCGGCTAGCCTCTTGCCAAGGGCTTCTTCAAAGAAATTATCCTTAAAAGGAAAGGGACTCAGGGAAAAGGCCACCGCCTTTGTTGAAAGAACAATTGACTTGCTTAGTTTAGCCAAGTGTTAGCCTAGAGGAAGGTTCCTAAATTCAAACTCTCTTGAGCTGCAAAGAGATGTTTATGTACTGAATAAAGCGTCGAGGATTACTTGGCAGACCTCTTTATTGTCTCGCATTCCAGTGGGAGGGCTTGGAACCACAACTCCCATGGCTCCATGGGCCAGCTTGGAGAGTCCAGTAGGCCAGATTAGGTTCATGGACTGGCCGTTCTGCACCTGTGCTTTAGGTTATTTGGTCTCAAGTCATTACTGGCTCTTCTAGTTTCTCCCCTTCAGTGCCCCCAGCCCTCCACATAGATGAACTGGTGCTGGGTGTTGCCTCTTACAAGGAAATCAGTGCAGATTGGGAGCCAGACTGCCACTAGCCTCTGTTGCCAGCTGTGAATAGCTGCTGAAATGTGGCCATGCTAAACATGCCAAAGCAAGTTTGCTGCACCATCAAAAACCAACCCTGCTCCAATCCCTGTGCTAACTTTGATGGCAAGGGCTCTGGTTGCCATCAAAGTTAGCATATTCAACAAATATTTGACATCCATGACCATCATTGTTTGCAGTCTAACGATTGCGCAATGGATCATCTGCCGACATTGGGCAGTATCCAGCAGGTGCCTTGAAAGAATATTGAGTAGGGTGGCCACTTATGAATCGCCCCCCCTCCTAAAAAAAAGGAGACGCACTACCACAAAAAGCACAAATGATTTACATACAATTTGCACACACTAATTTATATGTTTAGATGCAAATTTAGAAATAATTATTCAGATCTATATAGAAATACAGTACATCTCATCATAGTGTTGAAGACTCCGGCCAGGGGAGCTGTAAATCTGACTGTTCAGTCTGCTTTCAGATGCTAACAGTTGATGGGCAACAGTTAGGATGGTTCTTTATCTTTAAAGGCACAATCTTACACGTTTAGACAGAGGAAAGTCATACAACTCCCAGCATGCTCCAGTCAGCCATGCTTACTATTGATGGGCAACTCCCAGCATTCCCTGCAACTCCCAGCCTTCCCTGCAACTCCCAGCATTCCCCACCCAGTCAATTAACTGTTGATGGACAACAGTTCTGATGGTCCTTTATCTTTAATCATGCAATCCAACTCATGTTTAGACTGACGAAAGTCCTACAACTCCCAGCATGCCACAGCCAGCAATGCTTAATCTGGAATTAGACAGGACAGCCCTTCAAATGGAGGGAGCCTTTAGATAAAGGATGGTCCCCTGGCAACCCATCAAAAGAGATCATGTGGCCACCCTAGTGCTGAGTAAACTCCAGACTGATTTCATTCATTTGTTGAACCAGGCAGGAAAATCCCTTTTTAAAAGGGGCAAAAGCAAATCCATCAAACAGGTATCTTTCTGCCCATGTGATTAGGTGGAATGTGTGCGCGTGTGTACAATCCACACAGGCTGGCCATGCCTGTGGATGACCAAGCACATGCCTGAGGCCCAAAATCAAAACTCTCCATGGGTTAGTGGCATTTCTAATTAGTAAATAGCTCACAACTTATATAAACGATGGAAAGAACAGCGTCTTTTTGCCACAGCCTTTTGAAAGGAAGGCCTTCGAGGGATCCCTTTTGTCGCTGCATGAGAAGTCAGAGCACAGCTTCAGGGAGGCTGGACAAATGATCCCAGGACTTCTCGGAGAAAAAGGGCAGGCCGTGGGGGCCTGCCGGCCTCTGTGCAGTGGGTCTCATTTTGCAAGAGACAAACCGGGCCAGTGCTCTGGCGGCTGTAAATTGTTCACAGTTTCTTTGGCTTCAAATGGTCTTGTTGTGAACATTCCTGACATGTGGTACCCCATGTTTTGACAGACTCTGGGGAGAATCATTTTGTGTATATGAGAGAGAGAGAGAGAGAGAGAGAGAGGAAAGAGAGAGAATATGATCATCTTTTAATTTGCACCAAATTATGCGATTTCCCCCACCCACTTCCCAAAGACACATTTTAAAGAGTGTCCAGTATTGCATGCAGTCTTGCTAGTGATCCTAGGCCAAAATGTCAAAAAATAAAATAACAATGCATAAACAAAAGAACGATACAGAATTTATGATGCCAGGTCTAAACATTTCAAGAGAACATGAATGTTCTGAAGTCAGAACTACCCATTAGATTCTAGGAAGCTTTGAAGTTCTGGAATATAGGACAGGCCTTTAAAATAAGGGACATCTGGCAACCCTAAGTCATGTCAGCATGTTGTTTTTCAAGAGCCTTCCATCTTCTCTGCCATTTTGAATTTCACAGTTCCCAAACCCAGATGTTCAAGATTAGTCAGGCACCATAAATCCTTGAGGGTTTTTTTTGGGGGAGGGGGAGCAGGGGTTCATTTTAGGGGACAGAGAAGAATTTCAGGGTGATCCAAAATGTCCCCACCCCCAGTAGGACATGGCTAAGAGTAAAAAAAGTTAAATCTCCAAAACGTCTATAAGGCCTGCACGTGTATGTGTAGTTAGCACAACATAGAACTGTGGTTATCAATTCAATGGAGCTGTAGTAGCCCCACTTATCACCTCTTGCACTAGAGATGTGCACTAACAACAAAATTCAGTTCAAATCCTGATCCGGTGATTTGGAAATCAGCCTGAGACTGATTCTGAGGCTTCCCCAGTTCAACTGCAGCATGAATCCAAATTTTAATTCAGAACTCTGAAGCTTTTTTGCCTTCTGTTGCTGATCATTGGATGTCGACACGTAGCTATCACTTTTTTTTTTGGATTGACAGGATTGGGTGATATTTGTAGGAATAGTAGCCCCGATAACCTTTTCATTTCTTGGCAGAATTGGAAGAAATTTGCTGGCATAGTTGCCCCTCCTGAAGAGATCTAGAATGCCAAATTTCTGATGATTAGGTGCAAGGGATGTGGTCACCCTAGCCACTGGCCTTTATGGGTACCTTTGCACCTCCCAAGCCATTATATTCTGGGAACCCTTACTACTCTATGCCTTGAAGTGCCATTAAAACACTCCCGATTTATTCTGGAAGCATATCTGTGGCCATCACTACTGCCTTACCATTAATGGCGTATCTGGTCATAGATACTTGGGGCTCAAACTTTAAACTTCCTGTTTATATTGCCCATCTACTGACTGCATCTTGGGTCATTTCCCCCTGGGTGTGTTTCTGCAGCGTGCTGAGAGATGGCAGCAAAGCCTCTGGGAAAGAAGAAGCAGATAAGAGGTGTGTGTGTGTGTGTGTGTGTGTGTGTGTGTGTGAGAGAGAGAGAGAGAGAGAGAGAGAGAGAAACAGGTTGTGAGAGTCTAGCATGCAAATTGTCCAAGCATCTCTGGAAAGGCCTATGTCAGGCTATTTTAAATGTACTTCCATCCCCTGATGGCAGTACTCAAATTGGAACCAAGCACATGGCCAAGAAAAGAGATCCTGGCTTTGTCTGGATTTCCAAACGCCAACCCAATAATAATAATAAAAAAGCTTCAGAAAATACTCTGACCCTGAGCTCATGGAGGATTAGTCTACTGATGGTTGCTAGTCATGATGGCTAAATATTACCTCCGGTGCAAATTAATTGAAGAGTTTATTTCATTTGAGATTCTTTGGAAAAGAATTAACTGGCTGTCTTTGCCTCCTGTGGAATTCAAATAAACCCCAGTTATTATGTCTACATTTGCATATATAGATATACGTTAGCATCTTCAGAGTTTATGGAGATTAGACCTGGGCCTTGAATCTAAGCAACATCGCAGCCCAGCCTGGGAAAAGCAAAGCAAAGCTTAAACAGGAGATTCACAGAAGAAAGGGGGGGGGGGGGAAAGAAAGAAAAGAAAGAAAGAAAAGAAAGACCCTTCTGCTTATTAGAGATTTAATTTATCCATATTTTCTGGGAATTGTGTGTCCAAACAAACATCATAGCAGTAGAGGCTGGTGACTCCAATGTCAGTGAATCTACACTGGCTCTCAGTCAGAACCAGGCAGAATTCTCCTGGTTCACACCTTGGATAGCTCCTTTGGAGTCCTGACTGTTTCTGACTGAAACTACCCCACTGGCATCGGAACTACCAGCCTTAACTGCATCATAACACATTTTTTAAGAAATGAACTTCCAAAGTATGAATTGTGCATTATGAATAGGTGGTGGAAGGGGCCCAGCATTGTATACAAGCAGGGGGCTCCCCTCATGGGCTTAACTGACGACGGCAGAAGCAGCAGCAGGTCTCCATAGCACACTACTGGAGCCACCATTCCAGCTTCCCACAATGCCCTGGAGTGACGCTATGTTCAGGGCATTGTGGGAAATTAAAATGGCGCCCCTCGGCTGCCAGACACTCACTGAAGTGTCAGAAAAGTAATAGTTTAACAGGAGGGCAGGGCACGGATACTACGTGGCAAAGAGCCGATAGATTCCCCTGTCTCTGCTGTGCATTCAGCAACAATGAAAGAAAGCCAGTTGCCTGTCAGTGGGAAAGAATTTGCCTCAAATGCAGTGTTTCTGTCCCACCCAGGCCTCCTGTCAGTGAGTCACTTCAGGTGCTTGGAAAGTTCTCTTTCCACACGCTGACCAAGGAAGATTGGGTCAGATGATAACAGGGACCAGCTGGAGAGGTCACTCCTGCAGGCGCTGGGAGTCCTGCGCTTGGAATGCCTCTCTGCTACCTGAGGAGATTGTGCATCTAGCCACAGGTAGAGATGCAGGTGTTTTCAGAGTCCTTGGTGGTGAAAGGACATCCAAGGGCTATCTTTTTCACGCACGCTCACATGGTACCTTTGCCGGACTCGTCTTCTAACTCTTAGGGATGTATGAGAAATGGGGGAGGGGGGCTCAATGAGCTTCTTGTAGTTCACTGCCCTGAACCTTGACCCATTTCCCATGAACTGGCCTGACTCAATCTGCATTGAGTTGGGCCCCACTGGCAAATTTTCTGTGTCCCCCCTTTAATTTGCACAAACAGAGATTTGCGCAACTTGGTGTGGCAAGTTGTACAAATCTCTGTTTCCACAAAGAGATAAAATACACGTGCAAAAAGTGCCCGGATTTTGGGAAAAACTTGCGCCTCAGTTGGCAAGTAGGAGCTGAGCTGAGTGGGCAACAGAAGTCCACGGAGCCCTAAAAGGGTGGGATCTGAGCTTGCTGTTATCTCCACTCCCTCTAAGGAGCTGTCTATCATATCTGTGAGTTCCATGGTTGTATCTTGTATTTTTATGAATTGTTGTAAACTACCTAGATAGCTTCAGCTATGGGGTGGTATAGAAATAATAATAATAATAATAATAATAATAATAATAATAATAATAATAGATGAGAATTTCATTACTTTGCATTTGGGAGAGAAAGAATTTGGCAATTTTAAAAAAGCAAACAAATGTGAATGCGGGAGAAAGTGAAAAATTGAAAGATCCATCCTATTGTGGTGATAATACTATCTTCCTAGCTTTGCTAATGTCATACTTGCAGTGGGACGAAATTCGACAGCTTGGGTTCCCATGGAGTCCTAAACAAATATAGCAAAATTCATATCGCTGTGGACAGGTGACTAGATTCTGACATGGATGTAAGGATGCAACCTCTTCTTCCTCAATAATAACCTTTTGAAAGCTGAGGAAGACCGTACTTTTTAGGAAGGCATTAATGTTGATTTTTTAAACCTTTTGTTTTAATGTGTCTCTAGTTTTTAATTTTTGAAAGTTTAGGCTGCGATCCCATACACCCTCCAGGTGTTTTGGCCTTCAATTCCCATCATTCCGAGCCGCTAGGACTGATGGGAGTTGTAGGCCATGTCAAAACACCTGGAGGGCCATATGTGGCCCACACCTGCTATCCATGTTTACCTGGGAGTAGGTCCCCTTGAATGCCATGGGGCTTACTTCCAAGGAGACATGCATAGGATGGACTACTGTTCTGATTTTATCTTCTGCTACTGCTTTTTGTGTTTGAACATTTAGTGGCTTTCATTTTAAATCATAAGGGTCTTGTAAATTCTTAAATGCATGAGTTTTTGTTGTTCTTAGCTGGCTTGAATTCCCAGGAGAAAAGGCAGGGTATAAATCCCCCCTGTCTGTTTTAATGCATTACAAGTGTCCTGCAAAGGATCTTTCTTCCTTAGGTTATTCCAGCTTCATAGCTACAGAGATGTTTCTGCAATGCATTTTTTTTAAAAAAGTAAACTTGCATCTGACAGCATAAGGATTGGAATGGGTTCCATTGAGGCATTCTCTTAACTGAACCCTAACTCAATGAGAATGGAGGCCACCCGAAAGCAGAGATTGGCGCTGGGGGGGGGACCCTTCCTCTTTGGCGATGGAGATACATGGGATTGTCAGAGACCAACAAGCTTCAGTGCTTATTAATGAAGCGTGATCACTTCCTGCTCTGACACCTTTGTGGATTTCCTCCCTGAGGGCAGCCCACACGGAACACTGTCGAGCAGCTCTGCGGGGTTTGATTTAGAATGAAACTCATCTCTGATTCCAGGGTTGCTCTGTCCATGACTGGGCAGGTTTCATTTAGTCCCTGCTGTACTGCTCTTCCCTCTCTGTATTCTTTCTCTTTGTTTTCACACGGATGAGCGGGAAACGTTTTTTTTAAAAAAAACGTTGGCCGCTTTCCTCGACACTTCCCCCTCCCCTCCCCTCCCCGTAAATGCCAGTTTTGATTTTGATCAAAGTTTTCAGGTGGGAAGACCACATTCTGCCTTGCAGCTTTTTGGGTGGGACATGAACAGCGTGGTTTTTAAAATATATATATATATAAAGAAGTATAACCACAGCTCTTTGAAAGAAAACAGATGGACCAATGACTCCCCCCATCTACAAGCTAAGAGAACATCCAAGGACAGTGAAGTCGCACACATTAAGAGCGGAAAATTATCATGACTCTGGGAGAAAGGATGGTTTTGTGCGGTTAATGCCAATGTAGTGTTCATTTGGGGTTGGGCAAAGGTTTAGCTTCTGCCCCTCTCAGAAATGTGGCTTCGCTTGAGATAGGAAGCTTTTGAGATTCCTTCTGCAGGAAGACTGCTTGGAGGTGATGAACGCCTATCCCACTGAAAAAAAAACAGAATGTTGTATTCCTCATTGGATGTCAGTTCTTGCCAGGTTTCAAAGGGTCAAACCACATGTTATGTTACAGATGAAGCATTCAGCTCCCCATGTGTTTTGTCTTTACTCAGAAGTAAGTGTGAGGGTATCTAGATTGGGCCTGCAACACATGAGGACAGGAGGTTTAATCCTTTCTTCACCAGCTGTGATTCTCCCCAAATCACAGTAGACTCTCCCCATATATCCCCCATGCAGTAACCAGAGATAGTAAACAACCCCCCCAACCAATGGGAGGCTTTTTACCATCTCTAACTGCCATGCTGGTAGACGTGACTCAGGAGGGTTGGTGGTTTTGTTGCTCCCAAAGTATCTGCTTGGAAAGCTTGTGAGATTGAGCGGTCATACCACATGTAGCACATCAGGTGGGGAGGAAACCAGAGCCATGTCCAATGTGTTGCCTGCCCAACACAATATATGAGGTTGGTGCAAGTCATGATCATGGTTGTGACTTCCCTTTCTGGTTCAGAGGAAGACTTTGAGGAGGCATGGTTCAGCAAACCATCATCTGTTATATGGGACACTCCAGGCTCGAGGAAACGGCTTTATTGGACTCTTCAGACTCAGAGGTTACCCTCCTCTCGATGGAATCATCACCACCCCCATACTAGAGGAGTCAACAGCTGCAGAATCAGGCAATGGCAGACAGACAGCTCCTCAGAAGGTGTGGGGTTAACAGTAGGCTCAGATCAGCCAGCCTTCATAAAGCCTCAGAAGACATCTGCATGTTGCTGAGACGACAGCTCTTCTTGAGCAAGTTCCAGCCAGCATAGATCTGTCCAGGGTCCTGACCTTCCCTTGCCATCCTCCATAAGAAGACTTGACTCTGTTCTGCCCTTCTTGTAAGTGCAACTGCTTCCAGTTGGCTCCCCAGAGAACCTTAAGTCAAGCTAGACAGGACAGATTCCTCATATTTACTCCCCACTCATCCTGATCCAATTGAAATGGAATCTTGAATCTACATGCTTTTGAGGGACAAGCAGGGCTTCAGGAAGCTTCTGGGTCACTTCTACGGAAGATGCATTATCATGGCTGCAATTTATAGAGCTTCTCTCTTTCACCTGCTGCCTGCACCATCTGTTGGCAAGCTGGGCTCCTTTGAGCTGGCTGACGCAATGCCCTAATCTACAAATACATGTTCTTGTCCCGGGTTCCTCTTAAAGCTCCTCTTGCCATCCATAGCTCAGAGGAGTCAGTTCCACAGATGACATATATATATATATATAGTTGCCAGCGTAGGCAGTTGTTAGAGGTGAGATCATGCCAATGGTAGGCTTGAGGGAACCAGGTCCGAGGTTTCCGTCATAACATGCTACAGGCGAAGACTCAAGAGGACCCAGCTGGCAGGATTCCAGAAGGCTGATGCTATGCATGGGCTGTTCAATCCTTGGTTTCCCTAATTATCACCAGCTGGGCCCACTTTCAATTTGTGCCCCGGATCTGCTTGACAGCTCTGCCATTGTGTATGTTGTTGGGTCTTCTACAAAGAGGAGACCATTGCTTCAATGGCTTGGATGCCAGTGAAGGCTGGTGGCTCAGATTGTCAGTGGGGCAGCAAATCTGCTCTGGGTTTCATTGAGTGCCAATCAAAACTCTACAGGAGCTATCCATTGGTTAGCATTGAGGATGGATCCAATACTGAAACTTACCCAACAAACCAAGGAATCTTCGATGCAGTGCATATAAAGCTAACTCCATTCCTCCCCAACCTCACCCCTGGACTACTTTGTTTCTGGAGCCTATTTGTGGTACAGTTACACTTGCAGGCATACCTGCGGTCTCTGGGGAAGACACAGCAATAGTATGGGTAGACCTCTTCTCTGCCAACAGAGAAGTTCCTCCACCCCATTCTAACCCTCTGGATGGATAACCGGGTGGATTAGGAGCACTCTGTTTCAGACCATTCCTATACATGGCTACTCAGAAAAACCTTAATTTCTTAATTATTGTATTTCCCTGCCCCTGGAATCAATTTTTCATTAAAAACAAACAAACCGATTTTTATTGATAATGTAATTTAACACAAAATGGCAAATACAATTCCAAAGGTGGGAAAATCTTCATACAATCAATAATCATGTTGTCTCAGTACAATACATCTTTTGCTTTTCTAATCAAATTTATACTATATGCACTTACAGCTGTTAAAAAACATCTAAGACTTCTTTCCCACTGTTCTAATCATGATTATTTTGTCTCCAATACCGAATACATTTGTCCCCTTGATCTAAAGAGTCCTTGTTTGAAACTTGACCCTCCCATATTTATTTATAGTATGAAATCTTACGCATTAATACTCTGTTCCAAATAGTATTTCCTCATTCCCTTAGAAAAGGTGGTTCTTGTTTCCTCACTGATATTTAGCTATTAGAATCCATCTGCTCATTCTTAGTTGCTACCTGATCCATCTATCTTACCCCAACAATAAATGCATTGGATCCAAAGGCAATTTATATCCTGTAACTTTTCCTATGCTCATAGTCATAATGGCATTGAGGATGTCAGAGGAATCCATTTGGGGAGTAGAGTTTTATGGGTTTTCCTAGCTCAGCCCACCCGGATTTAATTTCAGTTCCTGCTGCTGCACCTGACTCAATCTACAGTGAGTCAGATCAGGTTGCAGATGTTCTTGGAGTTTTGCACATTTTTTGGGAAGTTTTTGCAATTTGCATAAATTTATGAGCATTTTGTGCAAATTACATCCAAATTCATGCATATGGTTGAATCTGTGCAATTTGCGGGACCCCCAAGCCCTGGCACAAAAAAGTTACCGGAGTTCAGGAAATAGCCTGCAGTTTGGCTTGCAGAGGCAAAGTGAG
The DNA here is from genome assembly GCA_029215795.1 of Anniella stebbinsi. Taxonomy (NCBI): domain Eukaryota; kingdom Metazoa; phylum Chordata; class Lepidosauria; order Squamata; family Anniellidae; genus Anniella; species Anniella stebbinsi. The sequence continues at coordinate 44,580,554 of JARDYH010000007.1, read as the reverse complement.
CCCTACTCACCACAGAACTCTGTCGAGCAAAAAAAAAAAAGAACTGGATTTCTCAGTGTCACCTGAAATGATAACAACAACAATAAAGTCGTATATATTTGCAGACCCACATATATGTCTGAAATCTGCAAACTCAATTTTGATGTTGGGTTTGGGAGTTATGCCACTGAATATTCGATACTGGTATGTTAATGCTGATGATTATTGGTTAGTGATATCCAACTATGATCTTTGATTTAAATATTTATATTTGGCAGTATTCGATAGCTGACCTGTAATGATATTAAGTATTTTACAATATTTAACTACTGGCATGCACTGCTACTCAATATTTTACAATGTCTGGTAGCCGCAATGGTATTTTCTGTTTGGCAGTTGACAATGTATTAACTTTTACTTGATGATTGCCAAAGTCAAAAACGATGAAGACGTGCCAAGAAGTCTAAAGCATTTGAAATCTGAGGCCACCCGTTAAAATTAACAACAACACCACATTCTCATTTCATATTTTGAAATATCACATACAAAATCTGAATGATGACATTTTAACTTTTGGCACTATATTTGCAATAAAATTGTCTCGCTGATAATTCATTCTGGTCACATTCCCTAAATATATGAGGAAAACCTATATGGCCGTGTGCTAAGCTTAAATGGCAGATTAATTCCTTGACTGGCCTGCAACTGAATTCTTTGCAAATGTCCAACTGCTTATCTTGAGAAACGTGTAGAAGAGCTGAACTCATGCAAAGGACAGCAGTTCGATCTAGCAACCTAGTTTTTGTGAAGCTGAAATTGTTTTTCTTAACAGCCAGTGACTGGTTTTGCACAACTTGCTAACCCACACTCAGTGGCTGAGTGTGGGCTGTTGTTGAACTGTGGTTTGTTTGTTGAACCAGTCAGATAGCACCTTTAGAGTTCTGACTGGTTCTGAATGAAACCCAGAGCGGATTCACTGCCTCACTGAGATTGGCGCCACCAACCTCCGTAGATCTTTGCTTTAGTTAGAAGAAGCCCAAGTAGCTCCTCTCTCTCACCCTTCAAAGCCTTGGAAGTGGTGAGAATCATGGCCTTCATCCCCTCTGGATTCAGAGAAGTGAAACGGAGCACGAAAACGGACACCAAGGGACCAACTTGTAGCCTTTTAACTGTTAGGAACATAGAAGGATGGAAGAAGGAAAGCGGGAAGGAAGGTAGGTAGGAAGGAAGGAAGGAAGGAAGGAAGAAAGAAAGAAAGAAAGAAAGAAAGAAAGAAAGAAAGAAAATGTCTTCACCAAACCCAACCTGCCCCTTTTCTCCCTGCCCCCACCTCCTTTTGCTCTGGCTTCTTCCACATCTTCATTTATTCCCCCTCAAGGCGATTCATGAAGCTCAACAGATGCCTTCTACAGAGAGGCTACTGTGATCGATAGCTGAAGACAATGAGCCCAGGGTGGAGTGAGCATCAGGCTGTTTGGAGGACACAGTTTCCTCTCTTCACACACACAAAAACAGGCTGATTGTGCATCGGCCGCTTAAAATTCAGCTTCGGTCAGGACCTCACTTTCCGAACCGCCCCCCTTCCAAAAACCGATGAGGTTGCGGCTGGCCTGTTTATGTATTTATTTCCTCTCCCCCCCCCCCCGGCCTGCCACCCTCCTCTCCCACTCGAAATGATAAACCTGTTTCTTTTCACCCCTTCCCCCTCTCCCCACCCCATTCCTGTCCCCCCCACTCCCCCTTCTTCCTTCCTTCCTTTTCCTATCCCCCTCCCTTGTGTCTTTCTCTCCCCGGCTTTTGTGAGTCCGGCCGTGACGAATGGCAGAAAAAGGATGGTGCTGTGAGAAACTGGAGCAAGCTATTGAGAGAGGGTGGGTGGTGAACGGCACTTTCTCCATTTTCTTACGGTTCTTTTTTGGGGGTGGGTGGGGAGGGGGGAGTTTGTGCCTGCAAACGTTTGTCTGGCGGCTCCAAAAGCGGGAACGAGGGGCGGAGAAAAGCACCCAAGACCTGGCTCTCTTCTTTTGGTTTTGTTTGTTGGTGGCAAAAGGGGGTGTGTTTGGGAAGAAAACTGGCACTGGGGGATGTTTTAATACTGGCCCTTTTCTTTCCTTTTTCTTTTCCAAAGCAGGGGGCATTGACTTGTTACAGGGAACAGGGCAGGCCAAGCTGGGAAACGGCGTTTCTTCCCTCTTGTGTGAAGGCCCTTTCCTTGCACAGGAAAATCCCAGTGCCTCCTGACTGCCAAACTATTTCCCGCCCTGTTGGGATGGTGACCATCTTCCCCTCAAGTTCTTTGCAGATGAAACAGAGGGAGTGGCTGTTGGAGATGCTGCTCAAGATGAAGATCCAATGTGGTGAAGCCCAGGTGCTTTATCTGTCTCTTTAGGTAATGCTATTTAGGGATCCCTTCGAATAAAGAAAATTCTCAACCGTGTAAAAAAAGCAAGTCTTCCTACAGAGGACAAGATCACCTTGGCGGGAATGCCTGTTGGGAAAGGTATGCTTTCAGGAGGCACCAAAAACCTGGAAGGATTGGCACCTGCCTAATTTGGAGTGGTAGAGAGTTCTAGAGAGTGCGTGCTATGATACTAAAGATCCTATCCTGAGTCATCATGGATCAGATCTCAGAAATCCTGGGTACCATAAGAACATAAGAAGACCCCTGATGGATCAATCCAAGGGTCCATCTAGTTTAGCATTGTGTTCACACAGTGGCTGGCCACAAGAAACCCAAAAGCAGGATGTGAGTGCAGCAGCACCCTCCCATCCATGTTCCGCAGCAGCTGGTGCATATAGGAATACTGCCTCTGATACTGGAGGTAGCATATAGCCATCAGGACTAGTAGCCATAGATAGCCTTATCCTCCATGAATTTGTCCAATCTCCTTTTAAAGCCATCCAAAGTGGTGGCCATCACTACCTCTTGTGGAAATGAATTCCATAGTTTAACTCTGCGTTTTATGAAGATGACTTTCCTTTTATCTGCCCTGACTCTCTCACCAACCAGCTTCACGGGGTGACCCCACTGGATTCTAGTATTATGAAAGAAGGGGGAAGATGTCTCCTTATCCACATTCTTCACACCGTGCAAAATTTTATACACCTCTGTCATGTCTCCCCTTGCAACCACCAGGAGGTTATTTCTCAATGAGTGCAGCAACTGACCAGGCCAGTAGGGGATCAGACGATCTCTTACGTATCTTGGTCCTGAGTTGTTTAGGTCTTTGTAAAGTAGCACCAAAGCCTTCCACCTGGCCTAGCAGCATGTTGGCTGCCGGTTCAGTTCCTTCAGCATAGGTATAATATGCTGGTGATAAGCCGCTCCCATTACCAGCCTTGCTTAGCAACTGCAGCTTCCAGGCAAACTTTAAGGGTAACCAGTGTATTGCAGAGATTAGAGTGTTAGACTGGGAGCCGGGAGATCCATGTTCTAGTCCCCACTCAGCCATGGATGCTCACTGGGTGACTTGAGACTCTCAGCCCAACCTACTTCACAGGGTCACTGTTGTGAGGATAAATGGAGAGGAGGAAAGTTATGTATGCCACCTTGGGTTCCAGGGGGAGGATATAAATGCAACAAATAAAACCCATATAAAGCATGTTGCAGTTATCCAGTTTGGAGGTTACCAAATGCATGGGCTACTGTGGTTAAGCCATCCCTGCCCAGGAATGTCTTACCTGGTCAAAGGCACTCCCAGCCATTGCAGACACCTTCTATCAGTTTTGGGCGGGGGTGGGGGCGAAATAATAAGAATGCCATGCAAAAGCCCAGAGTTTCTTGAGTCAAAAGAAGACCTAGACATTTCAAAGGTGGGGCAGTGCTGTATTTGGAGAGTGGGAGAGAGGAAAGGGGGATCACTTGTGAACAGCGCAATCTGACCCATGTCTAATCAGAAGAAATCCCCACTGAGTTAAATTTCACTTCCTCCCCAAGTCAATGTGCTGAAGAATTGGTGAATCAAAGCTGAGCAGTGGGGAGCCAATGTTTGTGGGTGAAGCCATTTCGCGAAACCCTTTCTCCTCCCGTTTCTTGGTCAATGCCACACATTTTTGCATCAAATTCCTATTTCTCACCAGCTCTAGTATTTGCTGCCCCTTATATGTCACGCATTGTTTGCTGCCTTTTTCTTCTCCAGCCCTATGAATTGACACTTAACGATGAATAAATGCTGACCATATGCTAAATGCACTTCCAAGCACTGCAGGGTTATATGAGTTCACCTGGGAGCCAAGACCTACCCAGGGCTCAGTGCCAGGGAGGGATACGTGAAACACTGAAAAAAGGGAGAGTGCTTCTGAGCATGTTCAGAGTGCTTTCCCCTTCACCACCGAGCAACCCAGCCAGGCATCACATAAATGGGATCAGAGGGAAGTAGGCTGGGATTTTAATTTTGAACAACCTAGGGAGCCTCAGGAATAGGGCAGTATAAAAATATAATCAATCAATCAATCAATCTTCTATCCCACTAGGGATAGACGGATCTGTTAATTCCATACTTGCTGAGATTGTCAGATTTTCATGCTTCAGTGCATCCCTTCCGCATATGTTTGTGAGATATTGTTGTTAAAAAGCCCTCATGGAAATTTGTATCTTCTTTGTGCAGCAGATATATGCATTTCTGAGTGAATTGTTCAAATGTGTGCATTTCCCCAGGTACCTTTCCATTGACGTAATACAGATGCATGTGCATTTTTCCATTAACATGCACATTTTTGCGCACGTCCCCCCCCCCGACCAACTGCATTGCCAAGCGCGCAATTCTGCCTCGGCTTGCTCATTGGTTCGGGAGGTGCGCATTTGGTAAACGTGTCTAAAACTCTGGAGGGAACCAATTTCTCACCCTTCCCTACTTCCTGTCTCCTTCTGCCCCTTTGTGCTTGCGCCGTATGTTCCTTGGCCATCTCCCTATTGCTGCATGTGCCATACTGCAGCTCCCCGCCGCATGGTTTCAGCGGACGTGACCCTTTTGCATTCCCCCAAAAGTGTCCCCCTGGATCTGCAAGTCAAAAGTCCGGCAATCTCCAGCTGTGGGAAGGCCTGTATATTACAACGTCCGGACAACCTCCCTGACCCCTCCTCCACGCCACCCGCTTCCCTTACCACTCTGTGCCCAGCGGTAGGGGGAAACAGCTCCTGTTTAATCCCGTTTGACAGCTCTTTCATCATCTGCCTCCTTCGCCCTGGCCTCACCGTGGCTCATCCAAGACTCCTTTGTGGTAGTAATCAAAGCCTGGTGAGTGATGGCCTTTGGGGAGGGGGGCAGGAGGGGAAGGGGAGGAGGAGATGTCAGGGCAACACAAGGAAGACCTCCTCGTTCTTCTGGTCTGGGATGAGGACCTGCTTGTGGGGTTGCAACACACACACACACACAGAGCTTGGGATGGAGCCCACAGAGGGGAGGGCGATGCAGCAGGAGGGATGCTGGGCCTCTTTGTTCTTGGCCCCTCCCAGCCATTCCAAACCCCACAGGTGTGCATTGTGGGTGGCAGGCTGATTTGGTAGCCCGATCAGGCCAGCGATTTCCCATTGTTTCAGTGACGAAGAGAGCACCAAATGTCCTTCCCTCCCCGCACTGTTTATGCTCATGGTTTTTCTAGTAAGCAGATGCTCTGTTTCGGCAGGTGGGAACAACAGACACCCATGTCCCTTTCTTTGCTGAAGGCTGTTTCTGTTCAGAGAATCGGACACTTTCTCTTTCTCTCCCTCCTTCTTTTCCATGGCTTTCTTTTGCTTGACCCATCTGGTCATCGGCGTGTTCGTGTGTGTGTGTGTGTGTGTGTGATATTGTATATGCGGCTCTTCGACTTTTCATCGCTCTTCCAATAGATAACGCCACCCAGTGCGGATCCAGAGATAGCAGGACAGGCGGCTGTCTCCGAATTTTAGAAATTGATCTAGATTGGAAGCATCTTTGATGGGGTGGGTGGATGAGAAGCTTTGGCAAACACCTCTGCATTGTTGTTATACCCCCCCCCCCCGCCATCATGCTTGGCAGGAAGGGCCTCCATCATGTTCTCCTATGAGAGAAGCCAATATTTAAAGCATCCCTGGATGTAGAATGGGAAGTTTAAACAAAGGACATTGATGAAAAGGCGGGGCAGTGGGTTTTAGGGAGCCTGTGCCCTCCCGGATGTTGTTGGACTCCAACGCCTACCAGCCCCACCCAGAATGGCCAAGTGGTCAGGGATGATGGGAGCTGGAGTCCAATGACATATGCTAGGGTGCAGGTTCTCCACCCACATTTAGACAGAAATATTAGTGTGAGGCCACGGGATTCCCCACCCCTCTTTCTTTGGGAAATCAAGCACTTGAGCTCCATTTTACGTGATAGTTTGGGCTGAGAGTGAGGGATGCAGTTTGACTGTTTCCTCTGTCGTCTGGCTATGTGGCGAAGCACTAGGTGACCACTGAGTGATGAAGGAGTTCAAAAACAGGAAATAAAGGGTGGCTTTGACATGCTGTCAATGGCAGTAGCAGGAATATAGGAAAAAACAGCATGGGAAAAGCATCTTGAAAGAGATGCTTACAGTTCGGTGAATTTAGAGCAGGGCTGTTGGATCTCGACCTGTGGGTCACATTTAGTCCACATGAAGGAGGAAGGAAGGGGAGGAGCAATCACAGGAAACCACACTGTATAGGGTGACCAACTGTCAGGATTTCCCCGGATTTGTCCTGGTTTTTGTTCTATTCTGGGTGTCAGGGGGGATTTTCTGTAATTTTCTATAATGTCCTGGAAAGACAACCTTTCCCCTTTAAGGCCACATTAGCGTGGTTGGAGGGAATGACGAGCTTTCTGGAGGTGGGTTATTTCCCTCCCACTGCTCCAATCAGGACCTTACAGGGGAAAGTATGTCATTCCTGGACATTATAGAAAAGGACCCGATTGGAGCAGTGGAGGGTGGGAATGACACACTTTCCCCTCCTCCACTCCAATTGGGGCCTTTAAAGCAGTGGGGGTGAATGACATGCTTTCCAGAGGCCCCGGAAAGCCACTTTCCCACCCCCCACCCCACTAAAGGTCCTCTTTTTTGGTTTCCCAAATGTGGTCACCCTAACACTGTAGGCTATAGAGATCCTAAGGCTAGCTATGCCCTCAAATTCCCATGAATTAACTTATTGCAACACTGGAACTTGTAGTCGAGGTCACAATATTCCCAACCTGGGAGGAACTCTTGGGCACTGCCAAAAACATTTGCCATCACCCTGCCACAGCTCTGATTCACACCAACTAGAGTTTAAAATGCTGCAAGCAAGCTTACATGTCATACAGAACTCTTTTGCACACTTACATATTCATAGCAAAGATGAACAACCACAAGACTTCCGTAGAGTTTCTTGACATTGGAGCGGACCAGATCCGAGAATCATGGGTCTCTACCTTGCAGGAAATAATCCTTGTGTCCCATCCATATGCACACATGGCATTGTCCTCCAAGAGAGTAGAATGGCTGGGGGCCTGCCATTGCTCCCCACCCCCAGCATTGGCCATCTGAGGAGGCTGCTTCACTCTGCCTAATGATAGGCCCAGGCCTGCAAGACACGCATCACTAGAAATGCGGTGATTGTTTTTCTCAGCAGAAACAGCAGCTGAGAAGGCCTGGTTGGGACCTCGTGTAAACCAGGATAGTCAGAAGAAAATCCTGAAGCTGCTTCTCGTGTTTCCTGGCCGAGGAGCTCTTTGAGTTGTCAAACATCTCAAAACTCAATGTCTCAACATTCTAAGAACACATGTTAGCTCATAAACCTGGGATTCTCTTATCTCAAAAGGGCATGTCCGGCAATTAGCTTATCTGCTCTACAAGTGAGGAACAGCAGCCCTTATCTAGATGACTTCCTTATGTCGAAAAAATGGGAGAGTTTTGCCATCTCCTGAGAAAATGCGTTGCACACTGGGTCTTCCCACAGATAAAGCAAGGGGACGGGGGGGGGGGGAGCAAGATGGGACATATGCAACGTACCTCTAGAACTGAAACAAGGAGCACATTAAGACTTTTGAAAGAAATATCATGCGCCCACCGTCTCTTTGCCATTGGAATGCAGTGCCAGCTCAAGTGAAGGTTGGTGGCTCCGATTCCAGTAGGGCTGCAAATCGATTCTGGGTTTCAGCTAGAACCAGCCAGAACTCAGATTCATAAAAATCTGAACTCATTTGGATCTGTTGTGGATTCCTCCGACACCCTTGGTAAGTCGCCGCACTACACTTATTAGAAAAGAAGAGCTGCTAACACTGCCGACGGTAGGGAGCCCGATGAAGGAGGCCCATCAACAGCGATGTATGCTGATGAAATGGAGAGGAGGAGGTTCAGGTAAGCCACCTTGAGTTCCTTGCAGGAGGAAATGTGATGAGATATAAATGTAACGACAACAGCAGCAACAGAGGCTGGTGGCACCAATGTCAGTATCCGCTCCAGGTTTCGGTCAGAAGCAGCCAGAACTCTAAAGGAGAGTTATGACTGCTTCAAATTGAAACCCAGAGCAGATTTATCATGAAGCACCTTAGATAGCCCCATTAGAGTTCTGAATGGTTCTGACTGAAACCTGGAGTGGATTTACCATCCCACTGACATCGGAGCCACCAGCCTCCATCATCATCATCATAATCATCATCTACCGTATAATAATAATTCCAGTGAAGCCCATTCCGCAGCCTGCACATCCTGTCCTGGAATGAAGAGGTCATCAAAACGGATTAGTGGGTTGCACTGGGATGCCTCTGAAGATACAATAGGAGAAGCCCAAGGCTGTAAAGAGAGTGAATAAAGATTGATTGCAGCCAGAGCTTTTCAAGGTCCAGTTTTGATGGTTCAGGAGTCCCCATTCTTCAAACATTCCCCCCCACCCTCCTGAAATGGGCATCCCCACCACACCGACCTGCTCTGCCTTTGATCTCTTCCTCTGCCCCATAATTGGAGGTGATTTTGCCAAGTTGTCCAAAGCCATGTTTTGCCTGGATTGCTACAACAGCAAGGGCCTTCCTTTGGCCCAGGCCACATCTGCGCCACAGCTTGTCAGCCCCCAAACCATTCCTGGGGTCAGCGATTTCAAAGGAACCATAAAACCGAACCCAGGCCTCTGACTTACGAGACAGCTGCTCTCCCTGGTCACGCCAGGCTTGCCACAGCTGGGGAGATTTGGCCTCCAGGAAAAACATGCTCCATGGTGGGAATCTTTTTGGGGGGGCTGTGTGTGTGCACATGGAGGGTGGGGAGAGGACAGGGGGAAAGCAAGGAGTGAGGTTTTCAGAAGAGATCCATTACCAACGCTCGTGGTTATGTCAGGGGTGGAAATAGAACACTATACAATACAATACGAATTACAATTTCTTCAATTTAGCTAATACAGTCAACCAGCTTGGCTCTTGTTCGCATGGCGATTAGAAAGAAATTAGACACCTGTTCAGTGACATGTGGGATCTTATCCGAATGTAGACAAGCTGGAGGGGGTTTAGAGGAGAGCAATGAGGATGATCAGGGGTCTGGAAACGAAGCCCTATGAGGAGAGACTGAAAGAACTGGGCATGTTTAGCCTGGAGAAGATTATGGGGAGACATGATGGCATTCTTCAAGTACTTGAAAGGTTGTCACACAGAGGACGGCCAGGATCTCTTCTCCATCATCCCAGAGTGCAGGATACGGAATAATGGGCTCAAATTACAGGAAGCCAGTTTCCGGCTGGACATCAGGAAAAACTTCTTGACTGTTACAGCCGTATGACAATGGAACCAATGACCTAGGGAGGTTGTGGGCTCTCCCACCCTAAAGGCCTTCAAGATACAGCTGGACAACCATCTGTCAGGGATGCTTTAAGGTGGATTCCTGCACTAAGCAGGGGGTTGGACTCAATGGCTTTATAGGTCCCTTCCTTCTCTATTATTCTATGACTCTGTGATTCTACGATTGCCAATCTTTCATTGGGATGCCCTGAGTTGGTCAGAAGAGGATAAATTATACAACATCTCAAATCAGAGTAAAGATTACAATATGAAAGTTCATGTGTCAGAGTTTCAGAGACTCCTGCTTTGCATGGACACAATCTGTTTTGAAGTGGCATTTTCAAAAATGTGCCCCGGAGTACTACTGTTGGAAGAAAATTAAGGTATATGTGTACATCCACAAATGGGCATGTGTACCTGCTGCTCCCCTGGCAGGGCCCACCGTACGCTTTCAGGTTGAAAAGTTTGTCCTGAGTGTGAAATCTTAACAGAATGATTCAGATACAGCCTAACGTCTCCCCCAAATTTAGTTTTCCGTTACCAGGGGCAGGTAACAGAAAACTAAAAACTAAATAGGGATAGCTGGCACATATGTGGATATAAAACCTTGGAACCAAGTTTCCCCAGCTGGAATCCAAAATTCCCTTGGCACAGAACTTTTGAGTGGCATCGTTAGTTGCTCTTTCCATGGGCTCACCAGCCAAATAAAGTTGTTTTCCTGAATACTCGACTCAATCAAATCCATGAATAGGTATTCAAATAAATATCCCCAATAATATTTACTTGGCAGTTCTTGTTCCCTTCTCTGTACCTTGACTTCTTTCCATTTGGTACGCTGGAGTCAGTGGAGGCTGGTGGCTCTGATGTCACGTGGGGATGTGAATCCACTCTACATTTCAGTCAGAACTCTAAAAGACCTAGCCAAGATGCAGAACCCAACCCTCAGAATATGTTCAGTACCTTGCATAGCTCCTTTACAGTTCTGAATGGTTCTGACTGAAACCCAGGGTGGATTCACAGCTCCAGTGAAATCAGAGTCACCAGCCTCCACTGGGTGAAGTCAGGGAACAGGGCTGATGACTTTTGCAGTCATCCAATGGATTGGAACGAAGTTGTTTGGATGGTCCATTGGGGAACCACCTTCCCTGCTCCCATCACAGTATCAATAGCCTGATTCATTGTCATTTCTTTCTTTTGTTTCTGAACCACCCAACAACCAAATATCTCCGGGCAATTCACAACCCCCAATACAGCATAATAAAAGCATACTATAAAATTTTTAACATGCAAAATGTTTAAACAATTTTAAACAGCAAAAAAATAGTTACAATAAGATACCAGAACCTGATAGAAGAGCTGACATCAAAAGCCCCATCCTATGCCACTGAATACCTGGAAGTAGGGGTAAGTCTTAACTAGGCACTGAAAAGATGACAATGTTGGTGCCTGGCAGACCTCAGTGGGGAGAGCTTTCCAGAATTTGGGGGCTACCACTGAGAAGACCGTGTTGTTGTTTATGATTTTTATTAGGGATGTGCATGGATCGGGTCTGATCCACGATCTGGACCTGATCCAGGCAAAATCGGATGAAATGATCCGATCCCGATCCTAATCATCGATCCAAAGGAACCCGATCTGGATCGGAAAAAATCAGAGGATCAGACCTCCTCCCCCTCCCCCCACTCGTGCTCCTTACCTGCTGCCTCCTCGCTGCCATCTGCTGCCGCCCACTGCTTCTGTACTACAGAAGCAGTAGGCGGCCTGTTCCACTTGGCATGCCCTTGCTTTACTGTGGAACAGGCCTCAAGGCTCGTTTCTCAGTACTGAAGCAGCGGGTAGCAGTGGACAGCAGCGAGGAGGCAGCGGGTAAGGAGCATTAGTGGGGGAGGGGGGAGGGAGGTGGAGGCCCCCCGTTACCTGCCGGCGTCCTGCGCTGCCATCCGCTGCTTCTGTACTACTGATAAACAGGCAGCAAGGCCTGCTTATCAGTTGTACGGAAGCAGCTGATGGCAGCGCGGGATGCCGGCAGGTAAGGAGTGCAAGTGGGGGGAGGGGGAGGGAGAGGGAGGCCCCTACTTACCTGCTGGGGCCATCCACTTCTGTCAGCTGCCACCCGCTGGTCCCTTCTACTGAGAAACAGGCTTTGCGGCCTGCCTCTCAGAAGAGCGCCGGGTGACGTCATCACCCAGCACTCTACTGAGAAGCAGGCCGTGAAGCGTGTTTTTCAGTAGAAGGGACCAGCGGGCGGCAGCGGACGGAAGCAGACGGCCCGGGCAGGTAAGGAGTGTAAGTGGGGGGGGGGGAGGGACAGGGAGGGGGGGAGTTAGGTCCCCACTCACCCGCTCCCATGTTTTCCACATAGCCTTGCATTGGGGGAAAGCTTTCTTTCCCCCAATGTAAGCTTATGGTGAAAACACCTAAAATGGCGTCCGATCCGAAAATCGGACATCCGTTTTTTGTATCGGAATTGGATCTGATCCAATCCAAGAGATCTCCGATTTTGTCCGATCCAATCCAGGGCAAAATCTGAGGTCCCGATTCTAATACGATTTTTCCTCCCATGCATACCCCTAGTTTTTATGTTGTGAACTTTACGTTGGCTTCAGAAAGGTGGAATAGGCATACAATAAACAAACAAAAATGATTGAGTAGTACTACAATCCCTCATGCTCCCAATGCCAATTTATATGTGTGAATTGATCTGTGTTTCTCCACTGTTTCTAACCAATGAGAGGACTATGGGTAGGTCTCAGACAAGCAGCAGGATTAACCAGAAAAGTGAAAGCTGCACAGAAGAGCCAAGTGATGCAGGACGTTTGGAAGTGTGTTTGAAGTGGAATCAAAGGTTTCAAGAGAATTTGGGAAACCTCCTTTCCACCATATGTGCAAGATGAAAACACTAGACATTTGGAGAATGTGGACATTAGCCAGTCATTTTTAGGATGCCAGTGGAAAATGTCAGAAAATGCTTTCATTCATCAAGTTAACTTTAGCTGAGTGAATGCCCGTTGATTGGAAGGAAGGAAGGAAGGAAGGAAGGAAGGAAGGAAGGGATATGTGACTGCAATGAAAATATCAGATCCCCCAGCATTCAACTTATAGGGGCTGTTCATACAACATGCTAAGCCACACTTGGTGGTTGAGTGTGGATTGTTGCTGAAATGTGGGTTAGCATGTTGTCTGAACCTAGGACATTTTCCGCATTGTGGCTTGTTCTCAAGCCATGGGTTCTCAAGGAGACATGGTTGAGAAAAATAAGCCACACTCCATGGTTAATAAGCAGCCTTTGTTCGGACAACACACTAACCCACGGTTCAACAACCAACCCATGGTTCAACAAAAATGGCTTAGTGTGTTGGTCAGCAGACTGAGCAAGGTACACAGATCACCTGCTCATGGTCTTCCACACCATGGTGAGATGTACCATATTTCCATTAAAATTATAACTATTTCTAAATTTGCATCTATACATATAAATGACCATATGGAAATTTTATGCCGATTGATCCCCTCTTTTCTCCTTTCCTTTGATGATGTATTTCCTCTTTTTTTTTTTGGCAGTGCATCAGGGGCCGTCCTCACTGAAAGCCCCATCATCCCCAGATGGCATGTCCACCTTGGCTGGGGATGATGGGGGCTGTATTCCGACAGGTCTGGAAGGCACTGGGTTAGGGACAGCTGCTCTAGGCCGAGGGGAAAAGTCAGTCATCCCAGAGCAGGTAATAGAGGTGCCATCTCTCACTGCAGCGAGAACCTTTAACAAATGAAAGTATCATTTTTCTCCAATTGCATTTCTCCCTCACACCACACACACACACACACATTCTCTCTCTTCATGACGTGATTTAATGTTATTGCAATGTATACATTGCACCAGCCTGGTGCACCGACTGGCCCGAAGCCCAAGCGAAAAGCTATAAAGAGAAGACATAAGCATTTTAAATGCACAGCCCAACTGAATAAACAATGGAAAGTAAACGGCTGCTCCAGTTTTCCATCTCTCCCTTTTCTCTGGTGCAGGGCCTGGCCATGAAACAAAAAGGAACTGGAGATACGTGAGGGATCTGGATTTCATCCTGTCCAGCGCTGGTGCTTACAGGCCCGTCCTTTCTACCGGTCCATCCATTTGCCCAGTGAAGGGGACTGCATCATAAATTATGAAGGCAATGTGTGCGGCTCATTCTCCCTTCCCCGCCCAAGAACGAGCTAGAGCTTCCTGGAGTTTGCCTGGGTCGGGCATTTTAGTCAGCATTCACCCATCCTAAGCAGACACCTCTTCCCCATCACCGTCTGACTTTCCACTGATCCACTCTGCCACGCTATGAATGGCCACGTGCTGAAGGTCAGAGCTGACGCACAGGAGGAAAGAGAAAATAACGTGATTGCAGCCGCTCTTGGTGTGGATTGCTCCTTTAGAGTTCTGACTGGTTCTAACTGAAACCCAGAGTGTATTCGATGCCAATTGACATCAGAGCCACCAGCCTCGCCAATAATCTACTAGTTCAGCCTGTCCATCATCACAAGGTTATTACCAGCCACTAGTTCCTTAGTCAGGTCTCAGATTTTCCCAGAGTGGGCGCATAGCTGCTGCCCAAACCAAGATCTGATGGACTCACTGTGGCTAGCTGCACAGGAAGGAGCTATCCAAGGTGCTCTCTCTTTCGCAACTGCTTGCGCAGAGGCTCGCACAACCAGTTACATGAGTCCAATGGAGCGACTCAGCACTATTTGAGCGTGAAGAAGGACGCTGTTAGATCCTGCCCATTGGCGCCCACAAGCACGGTGCCACCCGCCCCTGCCATAGCCCAACAACCAAGGCAGAGTTGAGCAATGGCAGAATTAGCGGGGAAAAGATCACAAATCTTTAATGCAATCCACAACCCTGGACTCTCCTTGTCCCTGTTTCACCCAAGTCACATCCTCCCACTTCCATAGTCGTCTAACCCCAGTAGCTGAGGTGATCAGCAACAAAAGACAGAGGATGGAATCCAGGATCCCAACATACAGTTTGAGCGCATGTGTGCATGCATGCACCCAAGAGTTTTTATTTTTACATGTACCTCTCCAATTTGTGGATGAGATAAACACATGATTGGGGAAAACACATGCATCGTGTCAATAGGCACGTGAAGCCATGAATGGCTTCAGCGTCAAAAGTATATATCTGGTTGCAAACCATGGTTAGTTGCCTCTACCATGTTACTGCCATCTTTGAAGGGTTGGGTAAACACGAGCAATAAGAGGAGGACAGACTGGCTCTGGGCCTCCGTGGTGTGTATGACTCACTGCATTGTTCCAGACGTGGCTGACTTCCAAGCCACGATATAGAGAATGTGTATGAAGCATCCATTGGGAATTCACAATGGCAAGGAACCAAGACAGTGTCAGGCAGGGGTCCCAGCCTCCGACCCAGAACAGCACGGTGGCAGAATTATGTTCCCCTTAATTGTTGCATGTGCATGGCAGGGATGGGGAACCTCTCTCAGCCACATTCAATTTCAGAGGAGCAAAAGGAGTGGGACTAGTGGAGGCTGAAGGGTCCGATTTGGGGGCGGGGGCTGTGAATCCATTCCACATTTCAGTCAGAGCCAGCCCAAACTCAAAATGAGCTATCCGAGGTGCTGAACCCCATCACTAAACTAGGTTCAGCACCTTGGACAGCTCCTTTAGAGTTCTGCCTGGTTCTGACTGAACCCCAGAGTGAATTCACAGCCCCACCAAAATCGGAGCTGCCAGCCTCCACTGGATGTGGGCAAAAAAATTTTACAAAAACATATCAGCATCTTGATAAACAACCTCCTGGCTCCCGTAAGAATAATGATTGCTAAAAACTGGAAAGGGCAAGGGATATATACTATAGAAGAATGGTATAAAGAAATATGGGATATGGCACTTAAGGATAAGCTAACGTGTAAAATGAAAATAAAGAGGGGAATGTCCAGTAAGAATGATTTTGGAGATATATGGAGCCCATTTTTGGAATATGTATTAAGAACGGGGAAGGGGCAAATACCTTCAAAAGAGTCTTTACAATTTTGGAAAGAAGAATAATGTATAATTGAAGGTCTCCTGGGGGGAGGGGAGCACGGGGGGTATGTGGTTATGTATTGTATTTTATGTTGTTTTATGTTGTATTATGTTGAAAAATAAAATAAAATAAAAAAGAATAATAAAAAAAAGCTCTTACCACCAGTCTGGTTCAGTCCGTAGTGTTTCCTGGCAGGGCAGTGAAACCGTGGAGAGAAACTGCTATTCATGGTAGACATTACTCAGCTAGTTGGATGATTGGTCCGATGGAGTCTAAGTCAGCCTCCTGTGAAAACAGGTGTTTGTGTTTGTGTTGGGGGGCAGGGGTTGAAGGTCAGACCTCTTCCATCCAGCCTCTTGCTGACCAGGGAAGTTTGGGAAGGCAAAGCTGCAAAAATATGTTTGGCAGGGAAGCATAGCTGCTCCTCAGAAACCTCAGATGTGTTTTCCTTGGGGATGCTGGCCTGAGGGTCAAGGTGGATGCATTCACTAATCTGCTGTGACTCTCCATGGATGGATGAGGAACCGTCCACTAGTATCGGGAATGTGATTATTATTATAAAGGGGATGTATGTTGACATGACAGGGTTGCTCATGCGGGAGTTCTTCAACCTTTGCATTGCTGGGAGGTCCCCTCCCCCCCCCCACTCTGTCTAGAGAGAAAATTGGGTGGGGGGATATCATATGGATATCTGAATATTTTTCCCTGTGAGGTTTCAAGGAGGAGAGGTGCAATGTCATTGGGAAAACAGCATGGAGGGAAAGGGTTAAAAAGCCATCCGAAAGTTCTCTGGTCCAAATTCAAATCCCCTTCTCCTGGGGGGTGTTGACTAGTGTCATCCCTGCCTTAGTAACCTCAAGGTTAGACTACAATGACCCTGTTCAGATGACACTCCAAGCGACGACGGTTAAGCGTTTTGAGCAAAAGATTATGTCTTAGTATGACATTTGAAGAACAACGACTTAGTGTGTTGGATGAGGCATTCTTAACCATGGTGGCTATGTAACCATGGTTTAAACACGCTCACTAACCATTTGCTGCAAAAGGGTGTTGTCTGAACAGGCCCAGTATGTGTTCTGCATGGGGCTGACCATGAAGACAGTTCAGAAATTGAAATTGGTACAGACTGTCACTGCCTGAACAGTGTTGGGTGTAGGGGTTGGCAAATTTCTGGCATCCCAGGGAAGTTGTGGGGCAGGGACTTATGATGTCATGGCTCAGGGACTTATGATGGCATGTGAATGCTCAGTAAAATATAAATTTTCAGATGGAAGAACAACGGATTTTAAAATTTTAAATTCCCCTCCAAGTTTTCCACTGGAAAATTAGGAAATTTGAGAAAATATCGGGGGGGATGGGGAGAAACACTGTTGTGCAAATCCCCCCATGTGTATTTTCATGCTTCAGCCTATGTACATTTTTGGCTGTGTTTTGTTTTAAAATACATATTTTTCTATGATTAAATTTGCGTAAATAGTGTTTTAAAATAGTACTCATGCTTTGGGCCAGTTTCCTGCTGACTTTTCAAATGGAACACAATCTGGAGCACATACCGACACTTCCATAATTTTGCAAGCTGTGTGCACTAAAGCACAGTGCTCCCATTATGGAGCATGGGGGAGGCATAGGGAACCCACCCCCGTTATCCTTTGTGATCTGCTCCTTAGCAACACCTTTTTAAAAAAAAAGGCAATGGAAGAGGAGGGCATCGTTAAATTTGGAGAAGGTCAGGGAAGGGATGTACAGATTTTGTAAAATCCATTCTTTTTGCATTTTGTGGGTCATCAGGAACCTTTCGTTCTGTCGTCCACTAATTGAAGGAATTATGTTTTTCCGGATCATTTTGAATTTGCACAAATCCACATTTACGAAAATGCACAAAGCCCCGCCGCCAATGTGCAAAATCCCCCCCAATGTGCACTTTCATGCTTTAACCCATGGGGGAAATTGACATTTTTGGCTGCTTTTTTTAATTACTTATTTTTCTATTACTAAATTCGTGTAAAAGGTTAAAAAAACTCATCATCATCATTAACAAAAACAAGCCATCATCGGAAAGTTTGTGGAATCCATGGAACTCTGGGAAAAATGGTCCGCTGGAGAACTCACGGGTTGGAGTCATAGACATTCAAACTCATTTCATTCCACTGGGGATATGGGGACTTGTGGATTTCATTAAGGTTCCCCTAACTTTTCCCCATAATTGGATCACTGCTCAGACACGCACCTGACCTTTCCAATACACTAAAGGCAAGTGTGTTTGGTTGCAGTTCACATTTTAATATGGGATCATGGGACGTAAACATTAGAATGGGGCATCTAATTGAACTTGGGGCATCTATATGATATCCATTGCATTGTGTTGGGATCCCCCGACACACACATGCAGACACACTGCTGAAAAAAAACAAAAACCTGGACACACATGAGTTACTTCTGGGAGTACTTCCTTGCTCTCAGTGATGTATACGCATGTAAGGTCACTGACATGAACCTCGCCTGGTTTTTACTGTAGTTGTTCATAAACTGAAAGATGATTTCCCCCAGTGCAGGATTTTACAAGAGGAAGGGATTTTAAAATGAAAAGGGATGGGACTTGAGAAGCCCCCCCAACCCCCAACCCCCGATTTACCGACACTCAGTGTTCACATCTGGATCCAAATCTTGTAGCTTAAACTGCTCTGTGTTTCATCATGGTCCACATGTTTCAAGCAACCAAATGTCTGAGCTCCTGTGTGCGGATGGAGTTGTCCACCATCTGTAAAATAATTTATGGCTGGTCCATAAAAATAAAAGAAATAGAGGATGAAGCTAGGCTGACCAGATAAAATCCAGGTCAGGGCTCATGTAATTAACAGTTGTAGAGAAAAGGGAATTTCAGCCAGTGTCATTTGTATGCAATTAGTTCCTGGTGACATTCCCTCTTCATCACAACAGTTAAAGGTGCAGGCACTATACTAGAGTGACCATATACAAAAGAAGGCAGGGCCTCTGCACCTTTAACTGTTGTGATGAAGAGGGAATTTCTCCAGGAACTAACTGCATACAAATGACACTGGCTGAAATTCCCTTTGCTCTACAACTGTTAAAGTTACATGAGCCCTGACCTGGATTTTATCTGGTCACCCTAGATGAAGCTGGTCCAAAAGAAAGTCTCTAAAATATATCCTATTCTCTCCCTCCTGAACACACATACACACACACACACACACACACACACACACATTTTTTGGGGGGGAAAAAAATAGATTTCTGATTTTCAACCACAGGCGAATGTTTCACATTCCTGAGCAATGAGGCCATTTTTTATTGCCTTTATTGTTCTCAACGAGCTGGAACTGTGAAAATGAATATCTACCCTGACCCCATTAGTTTAAAACTGAAATGGAAAGAGAGAAGAAAAAAGACAGGCGGGTGGGTGGCTGGGTAGATGGCTGGGTAGAAGGAAAACAAAGTTGTTTGGAGAAATGATTGAATGCAAAAATAACAAAGGCGAAGGCGGAAATAAATCTGCCTGTCTGGAAGAGGGGCAGGGGGGGAAGAATGATTGTAAATGATATTTTAATTCAATCATAATAGCGATGAATAATAACCCGGCACTTTGCCGAAGGGGATTTTCATTCAAACTGCAATCGCTCTTGAAATCAAATCGGTATCCTTTCTCACCACCACCATAGGATGCCTAAGTCAGTAATGTGGCTTGGTTTGGCAGTGAATGGAGTAGAAGCCACATCGGAGGTTGGGGGGGGGAGCAAAAAAAGAAGAAAAAAGGGGAAAAAAAGATCCAAGTTGCAAGTGGAGGCCTGACTCCAATCAAGTTATCTCCAGGCTCAGTAACAACGCAGACCACACAGGCACTTGCTGAAATAACTTTTACTGGTTCCGCAATATAACCTCCAGCGTTGGCAGTCTGGTAACCAGAAGAGAAATTGCAGCCGGCAATTTGTCTAGAGAAGGTTCGGTAAACAGCTCAGCCAGTACGGTGGTGTGTGTATGTGTGTGTGTGTGTGTGTGTGTGTGTGTGGAATGAACTCCTCTATGGTGGAGGTGTATGACAATTTACAAATACAAAGGAATCAAAGTGAAAGCGTGTAAATACGTGCGATGTGCCGATCCATTAGGGCAGAGCGGGGGCAATGCACAGGCCTTGTTCTCCAGTGTGGCTCATACTGCCCATGAAATTCAGTGGCACATTAGTGGCAAAAATGTTAGAAAGGACAACTTTAGCATGAAAATAAATGTGTCCCTTTTAAGCCCCTGTAATGGGGGCTGTCAATATGAGAGGAAAGCCCCTTGATGGCTGCAAAGCTTTCCCACAAAGCTGGGCTTTAAAAAAGTTGGGGATTTACCTTGACTTTTTCATTGGAAGTGAGGTCAGTACAGATCTTCCAATTTACAATTAATTATGTTTGCTCCATTATACTTGACTTTTTGGATAATTTTTTGATATTGTTCTCATTCTTAAAAAAGAAAAGAAAATCTTTATGGACATAAATAAACTCCCAACTCTGAATGATAGTGAAAACCAGTTATCCATCAAGAGCTTTCCAACCAAGTATGTTTCATGAGAATCAGTCAACGGGACGGCAGTCAAAAAGGGATGATCAACTAACTCCCAAGTTTGAATTATAGATATAAGATGAAACAACAACTGCAACAATACCCACGTGCTTTCTCAGCTGTCTATCCCAACCATGCAAACTGCCTTTATGCTGATCAAAATGAGTTCAGAGTGAGTTTGGACTGGCAGAATCAGGGCCATGTGTATGTCCAGGACTTTGAGGTCACTAGTTCACAGGTGATAGGATGCACATGCAATTGTGCCAAGAGCAGGTTGTGTGGGCAGGAGGCCTCCAAGGGGCTCCCCAGCCTTCCCACGGGTGGTTCATCCCTTCCAGGGCTGCAGCTTGACTCAGTTTGTATCTTGCCAGATCCTCTCTGCTAATCATCACTTGGCTTAATTGAAAAGCTCGCGAGCCCCGTCCAAGGGGTTGTCGGTGACGGCAGCGAAGCAAAGGGATGCAGGTGTGCGTGCGTGGGCGCAGGGAGGAGGGGAGGGAAGGGGGAGCCAGCGGCATCCCTTCTGTGGTTTCTTTTCAGCCCAGCCCGGCCCAGCACAAAAGGCTTTTAACTGGCATAAGGTTACAGACAGGCAGCCCAGCGATGCCAAGGATGCGAGGCATCTGAGCCCGACCTCAAAAGGATGCATTCTTTTTATCGTCTAATTAAACAAAACAAAAAAGGAGGAGAAAATAAAGAGGGAGGGGGTACGGGGAGGGGGGGCCTTGTGAATTGCGGCACACCTGTTTAGCTGACATGCCAACCAGAGAGAGAGAGAGAGAGAGAGAGAGGCTGGAAGGAAGCCAACCAGGTGATGGTGACAAAGGGAAGGGAAGGGGGGTGAGGGAAGAAAAGTGAATGAGGGGTGAAGGTCAGAAAGGGCAGCCAGAAAACTTTTTTTGGGGGGGGGGAATGATAAGGCACAGAGGATAGTTCTGAAATAAAAAGAAACCAGATTGACTCCAGCAAGAGAGCATTTGCATGCTAGTATTTTATTGCTCTGTATCATTAATTTCATTTTACACACAGGGGTGGCTGCTGTGGTTTTCCAGGCGCCTGTGGGTGTCCGGGAAAGCTAGGCATGAGGCTAACCGGGAGTCCATTGGACCCACCCCAACTAACCCCCTCTCCCTCCTAGCTGCTCCTTCGCACCCTCCAAGCCACTCACCCCTGCTCTCTCACAGCTGCTGCCCCCCGCTCGCTGACCCGTGGGCCTTACCTAAGGCCTAGGCATACGCCAGTGAGCCACCCGGCCTCCTCTAGACTAAATCTACGTCAGCCCAGAGAGACGGTGTTCATGGAGGCCTTAGGTAAGTCCTGCGGGCGGGCGAGCGGGAGGGGGGCAGCAGCTGGCCACCGGGCCGAATCATCCCGAAGTGGTTCGGCTGTTTCGGGAATGGTATGTTTCAATGCCAGCTGTATCAGCTGCATTTATCGTGTTGCTTAGCAATGTAACACAACATTCTTCTCAAAGCTTAGGACCTCCAGCTGAGCTGTCCCTGGAGTTGAGAGTCCATCCTTTAAAGCAGGCCTGTGGGGGGGGGGGCAGGGGTGAGAGCAGTGAGAAGGGTCAAGACTAAATCAGAGTCAAGAAACACACCAGAACCAAGAGTTTGTTGTTCCTCAGGTGAGCTCCCGGCCCAAAGAGGAAGCCCTTTATAGACCTTCCTGTCCAGGATGGCCCAATGGCAAACTTGGGTAGGCAGAGCCAATCAAGAACCTGAGGGTACATCCTGGTCAGGAAGATGCTCCTAACAAGCTACCGTTCGGATAATGCACCCCTAGTGGCAAGTCTGCACAGAATTGAAGGCTACTAGCCCAAGCCCCCTCAGTTCCTGGCATTTGGCTTGGGTGGAGAGAATCCGGGTGCAAAAGGCAACTTCCTCCTTCCCATGACCCACATTGGCCTCCTCCCCTCAGCTGGAATCTTTTGCTGGAAGGGTGGCAGAATCTCCAAAGCCTGCTGGAGATCTCATTCCACAATGCAGAGAGGTTGACACTGGTCAGGAAACCTACTATTGGGTAACCCACAGAAAGCTGGTTGGCCACACTGTGAATGGAACGTTGGATTAAATGGAACCTTGGTCTGATCCAGGATGGCTCTTCTGAGGGTCTTTCTAGCCCACATCAATTTCACGTGGATTCAATTGTAAGTCAGTTTCACAAGGATTCAATTTTCTACATAATTTTGTGCTTTTTTTAAAAAACAAAAAAAACAAAAACATGATTCACACATATTTTTATATGCAAATTTCCCTAACATTTTACACATCTCTTCTTAATATACACATTTTTTTATGTATTTCTCCCCAATATATGCATTTTCATACACAAATTTTGATCTGAAAATGCCATCACGAATTAGGTAGGTTCACTTAGAAATGTGGACCAAGTGAATCTCTCCAGCATCCAGGGTGCATTTTAAAATACAAAGGTGTCTCCCCTCCCCCAAGGAACACTTCCTATCCTTATCTATTTAGCACTACAGAACCGAGAGCTGGGGGGGGGGGGGAACCCTTCCAGATGCATCCTATACGATTGGTGCTTTCCCTTTCAACACCAGAGTTTCCATCTGCTTTTCTGTTTGGAAAGGAATCAGGTAGGAAATGTGCAGTTGGACCTGCTGAACCTGACACATTGACCTGGTTCACACATAACAGCAATTCCTGGGTTGTTTAGCATGACCACAGGAAAAGGAGGATACAAAAGACCAGATACAAAAGAGGGCAGGGTTCCTGCAGCTTTAACTGTTGAGATGAAGAGGGAATTTCTCCAGGTACTGCATGCATACAAATGAAAGCTGCTCAAATTCCCTTTTCTATGCAACTGTTAAAGATACAGGAGCCCTGTCCTCCTTTCCTTATGGTCAGCCTAGGGTTGTTTAACACCAGGAATTGCCGATATATAGCAGAAACGGGTGAGCATGCTGCCTCACGTATGCTTGTCGCTAGGGTGACCAGATAAAATCCAGGTCAGGGCTCATGTAACTTTAACAGTTGGAGAGAAAAGGGAATTTCAGCCAGTGTCATTTGTATGCAATTAGTTCCTGGCGAAATTCCCTCTTCATCACATATATGCCCTGCCTTCTGTTGTATATGGTCACTCTCGTAATTGCATACAAATGACACTGGCTGAAATTCCCTTTTCTCTAAGCCAGGAATGGCTAACTGGTTGTCCTTGGTCAGCATCAGACAGGCAATATAACGTTGACAAGATACCACAATTCCTTCTTACTGGGTTTTGGCTAGGCTGACCAGATAAAATCCAGGTCAGGGCTCATGCAACTTTAACAGTTGTAGAGAAAAGGGAATTTCAGCCAGTGTCATTTGTATGCAATTAGTTCCTGGTGAAATTCCCTCTTCTTCACAACTGTTAAAGTTACATGAGCCCTGACCTGGATTTTATCTGGTCAGCCTACTTGTCGCTTCTACTTTCAATTAACAACCCAGGAATACCTCGTGGTGGCTTACACGGTCCTCCTTTTCACTATCTTATTCTCATAACAACCTTACGAGGTAAGCCAGGGCAGAGAGTTAGTGATTGGCCCAAAGACACCCAGTGAGCTTCATGGCTGAGTGTGGAGTAGAAGCCGGATCTCCCTGCGATAGAGAGGAGGAGGAAGATGTGGAGGAAGAGACGGCAGTGAGTATCTGTAGCATCTTGTTTGCTGAAAAGTTATAAAAGGGGTGGGAGACATTAAGCCTCTAGAATCTACTTTGGATCGTTGTTTTTACCTGTACCACAAGATCCTGTACCTGGAGGCATAGGCTGACCAGATAAAATCCAGGTCAGGGCTCCTGTAACTTTAACAGTTGTAGAGAAAAGGGAATTTCAGCCAGTGTTGTTTGTATGCAATTAGCTCCTGGTGAAATTCCCTCTTCATCACAACTGTTAAAGTTGCAGGTGCCCTGCCTTCTTTTGTATATGGTTACTCTAGTATAGTGCCTGCAACTTTAACTGTTGTGATGAAGAGGGAATAGCACCAGGAATTAATTGCATACAAATGACACTGGCTGAAATTCCCTTTTCTCTACAACTGTTAAAGTTACAGGAGCCCTGAGAGTTAAAGAAGTCTGAGCTGAGGAATTTGGTTTTGAATGCCATAATGGGATGGAGCTCACAGTCCTTCAGCATGAAAATCCACTCCTGGTTACTCTTA
Organism: Anniella stebbinsi; assembly: GCA_029215795.1. NCBI lineage: Eukaryota > Metazoa > Chordata > Lepidosauria > Squamata > Anniellidae > Anniella > Anniella stebbinsi. The sequence goes on along the minus strand of JARDYH010000007.1, from coordinate 44,556,112 downwards.
ATCTGTCTTCATTTCAGCAACTTAATTTAGAGGGGTGGGATACGTGGAGGGAAGAACGTAATTTGTCACTGCTATTGTTATAACAACTGGAAGTTAGAAATCCTTGCAGATTTATTGCAAACTACCCAAATGTCTAAGAACACAGGAATCTGCCTTGTACTGAATCAGACCATTGGTCTAGTCTAGTATTGTCAACTCTGACTGGCAGCAACTCTCTAGGTTTCAGGTGGGTTTTTTTCTTTGTCTTAGCTGGAGAACCAGGGATTGAACCTGGGGCCTTCTCCTTGCAAGGCATGTGCTCTATCACACTGAGCTATGCCCCCTTTCTAGCAGGGCCATTCTAACAGGAGGCATCAATTCTCCTCACCTGGCCACTGTTGCTGGGGAGGAGGTCAAGCTGAAGCATGTGAGAGAAAGAAGGAAGGCCGGTTTCAAAAACGTTCATTTCCTTGTTCCTGGAGGAGCTTGAGAGGAGCTAGAGAAAAGGTCTCCTCATAGGTTCTCTTCATCCTCCAAACACACACAAACACAATCAGAGCACAGCCTGATGGTGTGTTCAGTAAGTCGACCCCACTGCACACCTGCCTAGGAGCTGGGACATAGTTCGCATTCCTGGCTGCTGGAGCCCACTTCCTGCCTGACTGCCTTTCTTTCTGCTGGAGAGTGCTCCGTTGCTGCCCGGAGTTTGTTTTTTTAGAAGGCGGGCCATGGGCTGAACCATTTCCTGCCTTGAAAGAACATAGTCCTTCCCAGCTTTTGGGGGGCTGGTGGTCTTTTTGATTTGCCTTCTCCATCCCTGCTCACAAGGTACCTTTCTGAGGTGTGCCCTTGGCCCATGTGAAGCTAGGGATGTATGAAAAATTTGTTTCTGTTCATTTTTGAGTGGCATTTGCCCAGTTCATACCTGGGTACTAAATAGGGATCCATCCAAATGCAGCCTGTGTTTGAAGCCCATGCATTTCCGAGGTTGTGGTGGAATTTATGGAAGCAAGAAATGCATTTGAAAAATGCATACTTTTGAAAAATGCTCACAAGCCTGCTTTAATCAATGGAGGAAATGCATAGTTTTCTAAAATGTGGAAAATGGATATATACAGTAGGAAACATAGGCACAAAAATAAGCCAGAGTTTAGCAGTGGCACATAGCCTGAATCTCTGACTTGCATCTCTCAAGTGGCGAGTTCAAAAGCCATTGTAAGTGGGCCTGATCCTGATACAGATTTTTCTTTTGATCTGCTTTAGCATCTCAGCTTCTTCTTGCTTTGTATCATTTTCTACTCCAAATCTGTTGATATTTTTATTGCCATCAGTATCCATGGTGCTTTATAAAGGACTGGCCTGTACCCTTAAGAAATTTACAGGAAAACAATTGAGGAAGGGGAGGGGAGGCAGTGGTAATTAGGAAGTCACTATAAAGTTGTTTCAGTTGCACTTCTTTAGGCTTAGTTAGAAGCAGGGATAGCATCACTTTATGAACTTCTCTACACGAGGCATTTATTGTGTACTTATCATTCCTGATTGTTTACAGTTTCTTTAGACAACAATGCGACCCTCCTGTTTCACTTCACTTTCTTGGGTTTTTTTTTAGAACAGACAAAATGTAGTAGTACTTGGAAAAGCAAAAGAAGACATCTTTCCTTTTGTGTAATTGCAATATTCCATTATAACCACAGTGCCACCTAGAGGTTATGTAGCAGAAAAGCAGGAAAGGAAAAGCTCTTAGTGTATAGCTCAGATCTCAATTCTGCGACAAAACCAAAATTAGATACAGAGGCTTGACAGCTTCATGCAGAAAAGCTTCATTTCTCGTTCATGTCAGTTTTGCATGCATTTATCGAAACCATGTCTGTGACCAGTTACCTTATCAACCAAGTATCCTAAAACACAGCTTTTTATGGGCATTTAATCCTAAAATATAGTTTTATACCCATCTTAACTTATATATGTGTTTTATATTGATTTTAGTACTTTTAAAAAAATTGAGAACTGTATTGCAAAATCTGGAGAAGTGTGAAGCAGAAAGATATTTACATTTCAACCTGCAATAAAGTCAAAGTGCTTACATTTACGTGATTCTCACCTGTAGTGTGAGCCAAAATTAGGGTGACCAGATAAAATCCAGGTCAGGGCTCATGTCACTTTAACAGTTGTAGAGAAAAGGGGATTTCAGCCAGTGTCATTTGTATGCAATTAGTTCCTGGTGCAATTCCCTCTTCATCACAACAGTTAAAGTTGCAGGGGCCCTGCCTTCTTTTGTATCTGGTCACTCTAGTATAATGCCTGCAACTTTAACAGTTGTGAAGAAGAGGGAATTTCACCAGAAACTAATTGCATACAAATGACACTGGCTGAAATTCCCTTTTCTCTACAACTGTTAAAGTTACATGAGCCCTGACCTGGATTTTATCTGGCCTAGCCAAAACCCAGTAAGAAGGAATTGTGGTATCTTGTCAACATTATATTGCCTGTCTGATGCTGACCAAGGACAACCAGTTAGCCATTCCTGGCTTAGAGAAAACTTTAAGGAGAGATATGATGGTGGTTTCAAATGCCAAGGTTTTCAATAAAGAACAGCTCTCTAAATCCTTCTCCCAAGGTCACTGGGACAAGGTCAAGAATCAGTGGGTTCAACTAAAAACAAAGCAGACTTGGGGCCAATGCAGATATTTGTAGAGCAGCTCTATTTGCCCTACAGATGAAGCCATTGAAAAATGTGTTGCTGCACTCATACAAATTGTTGGTAGGAGGATAGATGCAAGGCAAGGCAACCTATTACAATGGCTGAGCCTGATTCCTTCTCAGATTCCTTCCCATTCCATAACTTCTGAATGAAAACAAAAACGATAAACTATGCCAATTGCTGAGAGGAAGAACTCAGGGCGGAAATGCTGGCATGGCATTGCGTAACCATCTACGAACAGATCAATATTAATATAATCTTAAAGGTAGGAAAGATGAGTCGATGTTATTTGGCCCCATCACATAGAACAAGGTTGTTCATAGGACTATGTTTATTCTGCCAATCTGCAATCATGTAACTTTATAAGGCGGTATGCTAGCACACACCATTTCTGTTCTAAAAACAAAACTAAAGATTTTGCTCCCTATGACTAATGAATATAAATATGTGGGCGGTGCATGTCTGCTGAAACCTCAAAAGGCTGAAACCTCAAAAGGTTGAGCGTGGCTTCCAGTGCTTAGACGGAGATGCTTCAAATGCTGCGCAAAGTGCTTTGACTTTCCTGCTAGCAAAAGCAGATCAAATCGGGGAAAATAAGCCAACTTGCCACTTTGACCCACCTGCATCCATAACCGAAGGATTCTCTCCTCCCATATATGCTTCCCCTAAGATCACTTTTTGGTGCCCCCTACCAAATGAGGTGGTGCAGGCGGCTAATAAGGACAGGGCCTTTTTTGGTGATGGCATTCTGTTGCAGAATGCCAACCCCAGAGAAGCTTCACTGGTGCCAATGTTATGGTCATTTGGGGGGCCAGGTGAAGACCTTTTTATTTCGCAGGGCTTTTTAGTCTTTCAGTTTTGTTTTTAAAGGGCTTATTGAGTTTTGAGATCTTTACACTCCTGCTGGCTTTTACTCTGCTTTTACTCTGTTTTAAACATTTAAATGTCTTCATTATGCTTGGTCATGTTGCATTTCAGGGTTGGGGGGGAGCAATCCTATGACCCCCTAGACAGAGAGGTAAAGAGTAGGGGACTGGAGAGGCCATTGTATGTGATATTGTGACTAGGGTTGGATGTGTCCGGCTTTGTTGGATGCTCACTGAGCTGGCGCCTGCCCTTGCTCATGGTGCCACGTGAGATTCTTGATGGCCCGGTGAACTCCCAACAAAGCTGCAGGGCCATCTGTCCTCCTAGCAAGCCCTATTTTGCACAACAGTGGTGGCTTGGGGTGGGTTCTGAGAAGGTTATGTTTCATACATGGTGACTGTAAGGGAGCCATTTACGCAACATAACCTTCCTGGAACCCCCTTAGCTGGCATTATTGCACAACAATGGCAGCTCGCTAGAAGGCCAGGCAGCTGCTGGGCTCTCACAGAGCCATGGGACACTTGATGAGTGGGTTCGTGAGTGTGCTGTGCCGTGCCACGGCTCGGTGAGTGGGGGCCAGGAGGCCAGGTGCGGAGCAGTCTGTTGGACCTCACTCCCTGAGCAGACTCTCATGATAACCCTAATCCTGAGGCCTCTCCAGCCTCCCCTTCCCCGGTGACACCTCAGCTAGATGGGTGAAAAGCCCATCTAACTGAAATGCAGAGCAGGAAGTGCGTCAGAGGTGAGGATCACCTGCGCTATGCCTCCTACCCCTGGACTGGATACGCATATGCCTCAAAGTTCAGAGGCTTACGAGTATCAATGGAGGATCACAAAGTTTTGCTCCCTAAAATAAATTGTGAATTGCCCAGAGAACTTTGGCTCTTGAGCAGTAGAGTAAAGTAATACAGGAAATGAAATAAAATAATATTCCAGCCCAGTGACAAATCTGGAGATTTTACTGAAGCATATATGGAGTCCTGGACATATTTCAACCACCACATCGCTGACACATACCCAAGGGGCTATCCCTTCAGACTTAAACTCAAAAAGTGTACTTCAGCCCTTTGAGTAAGCTACAGTTTGAGGGCTAGGAACTCAGCTCTATGCATTTCAGAGCCCTGTTCAAAATCACCGTTTCAGGGAACCTGAAGTGCACGCAGGGCCCTCTCTCCAAGCATCTCCAAAAATATTCTTCCCAACACCCTTTTCCTTTCCCATAAGAAACCCTTAAAAACGACACGCCTGTCAGGAAACCTCAAATCAGGGCCAAGGCTTTTGAAAGGCTTTTTAAAAAGGAAGAAGAAAAAAAGGAAAAAGAAAATACACATCTGCCAATATAATCCGACTTTTCCAAATAAATAAAACCGGCTCTCTCCAACTTTGATCCGGTGTTCTAGCCCTTTTTTTATTTACCTAATTGTCCCATCCAAGTTCTAAACGGGCTGGCTGCCCACAGCTGCTGAGCTTGCATTCCTGGGGACTTATCATGGGCTGCCTCACCTGTTTATTATTACCCCAGCAGGCTCCGGTAACTCAGAGCTGACTGAACGTTGCGCTCTGGCTGAGCGCTCACCCCAGGGATCCACCTGCCTCAGCTTTTCCCAGCGTGTTCTGCATTTTGTTACCTGGCGACCTCTCTGTGGTGCCAAAGCCCAAGGAAAGAGGGGCAGTGTGGTACTAGAACATAGTGCCTCGATGCATTGTGGCATCCAGCCTGACAGCGGTGGAATACGCACTAGTAGCACACCACTACAGTGGTGTAGTGGAGTCTGGGTTCACAGGGACTCAGCAAAAGCACTTTTTTATTAGCAGGGACTCTGATGTCATCAGCCACCTCCCTCAGACTTCCCTGTTCTCTCTGAGTTTAGCTACAATCCTCACAGTAGCTGGGGGGAAATGGATTTTCTCTGCAGCAATATATTGTTCCTTGTCGTGATGCAAAATATTTTTTAGACTGGGTCTTAATGGGCAATGAAGACCCGTGAGCTGTATGAAGTCCTGCTCCTGGTGGAGAGGAACATTGCTAGAATGGCTTTGTTGATAGGGCTCAACACAGCTGCCTACATTTTTTTGGATTTTCCTTAGGAGCATGGCTATGGGAACCATTGATAATGGGTGCCTACATTTCAAAATTATATCACAGAATCTGCATTGGTACAAATGTGTGCATATGTGTGTATAAAAGAGATCTTGAAACATAGCAAGCTGCCAGCTCAGATTATTCGTCCAGGGTTGGGGAACCTGCATTTCCACCCCCTCATACAAGCTGGCAGCTATGGGGTATGGGGCAATGGGATTGATCTAGTCACAGATCTCTCTCATCGCGTGAGGGTTGATCCAAATGGGGGAACTGAATTTGGGTTCCCCCTACAACTGACTTTTCCTCAGTTATGCATGAGCTAGTGACATCCAGGCTGGACTACTGTAATGTGCCATTCATGGGGCTCCCCTTTAAAATGGCTCAGAAACTTCAGCTGGTCCAGAATGCTGCTGCACACGTATTGTTGGGGGGTGAAGCGATTCAATCATATAACACCTAAACTGCGCCAGCCGCACTGGTTACTGGTGTGTTTCCAAATCCAGTTTAAAGTGCTGTTTTTCACCTTCAAAGCCTTAAATGGTTTGGGACCACATTACTTTTGGCCAACTGCGAGAGCAGATAGGTAGGCAACCACACAAGACAGGGCCTTTTCTGCAGTGGCCCACACCTCTGGAATAAGTCACCAATGGGGTTCGTCAGGCTCCATCACTGCAGGCTTTTAAGAAGACTCTGAAAATGTACTACTTTACCCTGGCCTTCCCCTGATTATCAGACTGCTTTGTAGCTGAAGTTGTCTATTGTAAATTTTATTGCATTGTGGTTTTTTTGTTTTTTGATGTTTTTAGAATAGGGTGTCCAGATGGCCCGGGGTTTCCCGGTCCTAACCGGGAAACCTGGGGCAAACCGGCCCAACCGGGGGGCGGGGGGGCAAACCGGGGCGGCGGGGGATCACGCGGCGGTGGCGGGGGGCAGGGCGAGGCTGGCGGCCGCGCGGGGCAGGCGGCGCGAGGCTTCCTTGCATGTCAGAGGAGAACGGAGTAAAAACAACAAAAAAGGGGGGGTGGAAGGGAAGGGAGAGAGGAAGGAAGGAGAGTCAGGTTCCTGCATTTATTGAAATCGAGGCGGAGATCAATAATAACCGCTCAGAAATAATAAAAAAAAGCTTCCCCGATCCAGGGCGCGCGCACACACACACACACGCAACCAGCAGCCACCAACCCATCCCAGCTGCTGTCGCCTGCCTGCCTGCCCCGCCCCCCTGATCGCTCCCACTATTGTACAATATTTTACCTTCATCGAAGCATTATGCATTCCCGATCAAGAAATCGGGGGAAGGAGGAACGGGCAGCATCGAAAGGCACTTCAACCAAAGCATCTGCACAAGCGCCCTTCGCTGCAACATCCAACAGTTTTGCTGTGCGCTTTTTTTTTAAACATGGTTGGCTTCTGATGAATGAAAAGCCAGCAAACACGGATCACTGAAATGCCAGCGTACGCACAATCTCTATCCTTCCCTCCTCTCAAATGAGGATGCGAGTCACCTATCCGTTCCCCTCCCCTCCCCCCGTAACCCCCAAATGGCTATTGCATCCCCTACACTCATGCCTCGTCTCCTCCTCCTGGCTGATGGTGGCGGTTGCAAAGAAGAAGTGGGGAGAAAGAGAGAAAAGGGGGAAAATGAAAGCAGATGATGTGCTTGTATCTAGCAGTTTAAAGAGCGCCAGCGGCCCCGGTCGGCCCCCCAAGCCCGGCTTAAGCCTACACATTCACCCTTTGCTTGCAGACAGATGACTGTCACTGAATGGGGCTTTGAAGCTCTTGTATATTATTAACTAAAAAAAAAAAAAAAAGATCCTGACACACCCGGGGAGGGAAGGAGGAGGCAGGAGGGAGGGGGGCAAGCGAGCCAGCCTTAACCCCTCCTCCCAGATTTCCATAAAAGCAGGGGCGGTGCCAGGCATTTGGCGCCAAAATCCCATTTTTCCCCCTACCTCCTCTTTATTCTTGGGAAGGAGCGCAAAGCGGCTGTAGCAGAGCTAAGCTTGCAAAAGAAATGCAAAGTCGCTGCTGCTGCGCTCCCGCAGGGTTCGGGCCGCCGCTACTGGCTGATCGTGGGTAGGTCACACATTTTGCAAAGGAGGGGAGTTTCTCTCTCTGCCTCTCCCTCGCTCTGCCTCTCCCTCGCTCTCATTTTGGATGCTCGGCATCGTCCAATCCTAGACCCATGTTTTACTCAGAAGTAAGATCAATGGGGCTTGCGAGGCGCGCGCGCGCACGCGGTGGGGGGGGGTTGTTTTGGGTGGGCGGGGGGGGGACCGGGATTTTGGTGGCGGAAATCTGGTCACCCTATTTTAGAATGTTTGCTGCTATTGCTGCTTTTATTGTATTTTTACTAGTTTTATTGTGTTTCTATTGTTTCTAATACCACACTGGGCTTTATTATGTATTTCATCATTGTATGCCACCTTGGGAGGGCTCCTGCCCTGAAAAATGGCCAGGAAATATTTTAAATAGATAAATAAAATAAGTAAAAAAGGCTCTCTCTAGCCAGTGCATCGCACTGGGTTTTATACAAGTCTTCCTCTGAAATAGAGATTCAGTATGAGAACCCATGTGGAAGAGTGGTTAGAGAGAATCAGACTAGGCCTGAGAAGATCCGGGTTCAAATGGTGACTCAGTGATGAAGCTCTCTGAGTAACCTTGCGTGAGTCACTATCTCACAGCCTAACCTATCCCACCAGGGCCTGACCAAGACATTTTGCTGCCTGAGGCAAAAGACAAAATGGCACCTCCCCTTTTCATGTCCAGCAGGGCTGGCTTTACCATTAGATAGGCTGAAGCAGTCTCCTCAGGCGGCAGATACTGGGAGGTGGCAGCAAGATGTTGAAGAAGAGAGCTGTGTGCCTCATGGCCTGCTCTATGCTCCCCAAGCTAGTCTGCTATCTTCAGGTTCAATGGAGGATGCTGTCCCATCTAGGCTGACCAGATAAAATCCAGGTCAGGGCTCATGTAACTTTAACAGTTGTAGAGAAAAGGGGATTTCAGCCAGTGTCATTTGTATGCAATTAGTTCCTGGTGCAATTCCCTCTTCATCACAACAGTTAAAAGTGCAGGGCCCCTGCCTTCTTTTGTATATGGTCACTCTAGTATAGTGCCTGCACCTTTAACTGTTGTGATGAAGAGGGAATGTCACCAGGAACTAATTGCATACAAATGACATGGCTGAAATTCCCTTTTCTCTACAACTGTTAAAGTTACATGAGCCCTGACCTGGATTTTATCTGGTCACCCTAGTCCCATCACCAGTGTTGAAGAGACAGTCCAGTCAGCCTTTTTACATGAAATGGAAGAGATTGCCATCTTGTTCTTTGCCTTAGGTAGCAAAATGTCTTGGGCCTGCCTTGATGTCCAGACATTGATAGCTGAATCTTATTTTGATGTTACAGACAGGACAATGTCTTTCTGAAGACAGCAGGCTAGCCTAGGGGGTGCATAGTAGGCCTACACAGCTCTACCCTCTGACAGAACACCACCATTCCTGCTCTCTTCCCTACATATGCCCTCTGAGGCAGCCATCTCACTCTGCCTAATGGTAGGGCCGGGCTTGTACCTTAGGGTGGCTCTGAGGCTAGAATGTGTGTGTGTGTGTGTGTGTGTGTGTGTGAGAGAGAGAGAGAGAGAGAGGTTCATTAGAGGAAAGGAAGGATATAAATTTAAATACTGATGTCTAACCTCAGTTTTACAGCCATGCAAAAGCAAAGGTTCACCTCAGGTTTCAGTAATAACAATGCAATCCTGTTGTCAGTTTGACAAAATGGCTCCCGCCCTCCTCAAGGCACCGCACATTTTTAGGGCTAGCAATGTAGTAATTCAGGGCTAGTAATGAGTTGAGGGGACACACACAACATGTAAGACTAATAACTCCTTTCCTGACAGAAGTTTGCTCGGCCTTAAACAGCTGGTTTTCATTTCATCGGGATATTTTATATTCCTGTTTTGTTTTTTTTAACTGATGGCTTTCAGGATGGAGTGAGCTACAGGGTTATGTAAAGAAATAAAATAAAATGACGGGGAAACATTCGACCACTGTAGCTTTTCCCAACATGGTGCTGTCATGAGGAGACAAACAGCACCTGTTGACCTCCTAGCTGTTGTGCTGCTGCCACTGATTTTCAGGCAGGAGTCAACAGCTCCACACCAAATCCAAAGCCTATTTTGCTTCTAATCTAAAAAGACTGGCAGCTACTGAAAATATCCTCTCCCCACCTTGTATCAGCCTTAGAAATACAGGAGATTTGACTGTGTATGTGTGTGTGTTTTATGAGGAACATTGCTGGGCTGTCCAGACAGAATCAGACTTGCTGGCAAAGCTGAAAGGAAAGTAGGAAATGGCCAAGGCGATTGGAGTTGCTGAGGTAGGCAAGCCAGCCAGCAAGGCCGAATTTCGGGTTCCTTGGGGAGCCTTCTTTTTTGGAGGCGGCTCTTGTGTGTTTTGGATTCTCCACATAAGAGATGGCTGCTTCTGTGGTTTTCCTGATTGGGATGCAGCTGACGAAAGACACAGGTGAGGAAAATAAATTAATGGAACAAACTAAATAAATGGGAATCAAATTGGCCAGGGCCTTACCTCAAGTGGCCATGTGTGCTACTTTATGGTGGATAAGCCTCTGTTTGAAGGGCTGAGGGAGGACTGTCCTTGATTTGAGGGTGCCCTCTATTTGAAGGGCTGAAGGAAGACAGTCTTTGATCTGAAGGCACTTTCTAATTGATGGGCTGAGGGAAGACAATCCTCTATTTGAGGATGCCCTCTGCTTGAAATTCTGAGGGAAGACAGTCCTCTATCCAAAGGCATCCTTTATTTGAAGGGCTGAGGGAGGACACTCCTCTATTCAAAGGCATCCTCAATTGGAAGGGCAGAGGGAGGACATCCTCTATTTGAAGGGCTGTCCAGTCCACAACCTTGGTGGTGGTGATTTTTGGGAAGCAAATAGCTTGCGGTGGAAGCTTGAATCCTTCCCTTCAATGTGTAGTGATCCTGATCTGAATTAGGGCTGCCTGCACCTACTCTAGAGTAAAGATAAAGCTCAACTATATGCTATGTAATTAATGTGATGTGTAGTTTGACACTTAGACCATGCTAAGTGTAAAAAAGACCAAAAGCTACTGAGAGAGAGAAAGAATGCATACTTTCCCTTTGAAAATAAAAATCAACTATCTACCCAGGGACATATTTTTCTACACTTTCCCCACCTTCCCAAAAATTATCCTAGGGAACCTCAAATGTAGCTTACTACTTTGTGGCATTTTAGTTAGTCCTACTAGAAACAGTCCTGCAATGCCAGTAAAACCACTGAATGTCTGGGTGGGTGACAAAACCCCACTGCATTCTGGTCAGATTGGGCCCAATTAGGATCACTTCCTCCATGGGTGAACTTACAACTCAGTCACTGGATCCTGGTTATTCCTGGAATTCAGTAGCACATCTCTGCAAGATAGAGCAATGGCTATGCTATTGATGAATCCCAATTTTATCCTGCTTTAGTGCAGCTCCTGTCCACCTGAATTGCCTGGGAGACAGTCTGGTGGATTGTTCCCCCCTTAGGGCTGAGCAAAAAGGGCCTCTCAAAATTTTCTCCATGAGATTTGTGGATGACCAATGGTGGTGCTGGTGGTGGGGACATTTCACTAAATACTACTTGGAGCAAGGAGGAATTCTCCAGATGTTTGTGTCTGGAGGAGGCTCAACCAGGAAAAGTCTATTCCATGAAATTTTGGCCAGTTAGTACTGAATGAAACTATGGCCATGTCTACACCAGCAACTTTTCCCTGGGTCATCCCTGGGTTGTCCCTGTGCATCTAAATGATGCACAGAGGATCCTGGGAGTAACCGGGGATGACCCCGGGAAAGCCCCTGGATAGCGGAAACCATGGATATCCCGTTTTTCCTTCCATCCTGGGATGTTAAATGGGCACAGAGCCATGTGGGGTGGCTCCTTGCCCATGGAGGGGGGAAGCAATTCCAACATCCCCAGGATGGCAGGGGTGGGGTGCGTGTGTGTGTGGGTTTTCCCTTTTCTTCTCTGCCATGTGAGGACTCCTGTTTCTTTAAAAAAACAAAATGGCAGGCACTTCCTGTTTAGAAGGTTGGGGATGATCCTGGAAGCAGGTAAGTCCAGGATCGCCCCCCCCCTTTACACCCTTAGGTGTAGAAAGGGCCTATATCACTCACAATGGTGAAGGAAAGAGAGCAATGGGCCAAGAAAGAATGACTAGGAGGAGCTCATTACTTCCTTCAAAAATAAAAAAGGCTTTCTTCAGATATGTGAATATTAAAAGACAGAGGAAGTAAATGGTGGTTCAACTGCTTTGTGAGGATGGCTAATTGATAACAGAGGACATAGAAAAGGCTGAAGTGCTCAATTCTTACTTTGGCTCAGTCTTCTCCCAAAAGCGGGTCTATGACCCCCTGGAAAAAGTGAAGTACAAGCTGAAGGGGCAGGATTGTAGTTTGAGATTGATAAACAAATCGTCAAGGAACACCTAATTTCTTTGAATGAGGTCAAATCTCTGGGGCCCGATGAACTGCATCCTAGAGCAATACAGGAGCTGTCAGAAGAACTCTCAGAACCACGGTCTATTATCTTTGCAAAATCATGGAAGATGGGTGAAGTGCCAGATGACTGGAGGAGGGCTAATGTTGTCACTATCTTCAAAAAAGGCAAAAATGAACTACAGACCAGTCAGTCTGACATCCATGCCTGGGAAAATTTTGGAGCAGATTACAAAGAAGTAAATCTGGAAACACCTTGAAAACAGTGTAGTGATTACTAGAAGCCAGCATTGAGTTGTCAAGAACAAATCCTGCCAGACTAATTTGATCTCATTTTTTGATCGGGTAACCTCCCTTGTGGATTGTGGCAATGCGGTGGACGTAATATATCTTGACTTCAGCAAAGCTTTTGACAAAGTGCCCCATGACATTCTGATTCACAAACTAGCTAAAAGTGGGCTAGCTGGAACAAAGGTGGATCCACAGTTGGCTACAGAATCGGTCTCAAAGAGTGCTTATCAATGGTACCTTCTCAAACTGGGCGGAGGTAATGAGTGGGGTACCGCAGGGCTCAGTCCTGGGCCCAGTGCTCTTCAACATTTTCATTAATGATTTGGATGAGGAGGTGCAGGAAATGCTTATCAAATTTGCAGATGACACTAACACTCAGCCTAACCTACCTCACAGGGCTGTTGTGGAGAGGAAGAGGATCATGAATGGCACCTTGGGCTTCTTGGACCAGAACTGCACCAAGCAGGATATAACACTTTGAAAATTGTTTGAAAACAGTATATGGAATGTGTTCTGGGCTCCAATAGTTGCTAATATTGATATAAGCCATTATAAAGCAGTAGTGTAGATCCTCCCTTGGAGGAAAAATGGTGAGATGTACATGTAACAAATAAATAAGTTAATAGTAAACAACACTGGACCCTCAACTGTGCCCAAAATTTCTCCCCCTTTTTTACAGATGGCAGAACTGAGGAGGCCATTTTGCTGAACATTCTCCAAAGGAGGACTGAAATTTAGATAAAGATAATTTTCCAAAAACGTATCAGAAAATGCTCTTCTCAGTAATTTTGGCCCTGCTATAGGCCCACTACATCGAACGACATTGATATCCTCACACCATTTGCTCGTTGCCTGACTGCTATGGGGATCTGCCCTTCTGACTTAATGTAAAGCATATGTGCCTGTTTTTATCTGAGAACTGCTGGAGGCCATCCATTTGGTATAGATATTCGCGTGTGTCTATCTCTTTGTAATACCCTACTTCTTTTAAAAAATCTGGGCCTTCTCTCAGAGGAGGCAGCAAGGAATTCATTTCATTCCCCCCACCCCGAAGAATGGGTAGGGAAAGAAAATTCCTTGTGGGGTGAGAAATGGACATGGCTGTGGACATCCTGTTATCATTGTCTCCTTTCCCCCTACAAATTAAAGGCTGCATCCAGACATTGCACTAAACCATAACTTAGTGCTGCAGGAATGGCTCGGGCTTGTACATTCCCCAATCTGTTCACTTCCATTTTCAACTAATCACTGTTAGTCATTTCATCCAAACCAGGAACTGTAGTTGGAGTGTTAACTATGGTTTATGGAAACAAGCCAGGTTCATAAACCATGGTTTGAAGTTGGCTTCTTTTCTTAAATCCAAATCAAGACTAACCACAGTTTGTCTGGGAGGGACATTACAAGAAACTATGGTTAGTTAGAAAAGCAAGCTTCTCAGCTCCTTGTAGGTGTGCTGGAGAAGGGGAGGGGTAGCATGTGAGCCCTGGGTCTCATGCACAAAATGCTAAACCATAGTTTAGTGTTACAGTCTCTGTTTTGTAGTTTTCCTCTTCCTAGGGATGGATGAATCTGTTAGTTTCGCTTTTTACTGCACTCCCATTTTTTAAAGTAAATCCTTACCAAAAATGTACAGGAATGAAATTTTCACCCATCTGCATGGATCAAATTCAGTAACTATTCCTGGCATGAAGAAGACCTTGTTGTACCTGCCTGCACAGTCACTGTTAAAAAATGAGGACCCTGTCAGAAAGAAGAAGTAGCAAGTAATCCAGCACCACAAATATGGCCAATTACACAAGGAATCAAAGTCAGACTGATAAGCGCAAATCACTCAAAACTTTGAGCCTGGATAGATGAATCTGTCTCTTTCGGTTTCTTCCATTTTCATTTTTTTTAAAAAAATCCTCAAGTTCTTTCTGTTCAGTTTGTGAAGAAATTTGCAAATTTCAGTAAGGTCTTATAACAAAACCCAAGCCAAACAAAATTCTCTCCTGTCTTGACCTCTCCCCATCCACAAATTATACTCTGTAGTTTATTTAAACATCCCTTTTGACTTGCACCCCCCACTTTCTCCTTTGTAGTGTCTCGTAATTTATCAGCACAGCACACTTCGATGCGAGGGGTGGGTGGGCGGAGAGGAAGAGCGAGGGAGAAATGCATTTCACTCCCAGGCAGCTCCTGTGATGTTCTGGGTGTGCCTAAGCGAGATGATTGATGGGCGCCATGTTGGGGGCAGATGGAGTGCGCCTGAGGTTGGCCAAGTGCACTGAGCTGTCCAACATGCTGACGGATGAAGCATGTCCAACCCATGAGGGATGACACCTCCAGCGGTCTAGCCTTCTCCCAGTATCCTTCCCTCCCCCTCAACCCTGGTTGCTGTCACGCTGGGGTGGTGAAGGTGATGGAGCATGTCCGCTCAGCAAAGGACGTCATTGCCTGAGCTATGCAGACACTTTTGCTGATGGGCCATCTTTCTTCCACTTCCCAGCATCTTTTCCACTCCCTGGGCCAGATTCACAGTAAACATAAATCATCATCACACACTCCAGTTCAGGCAAGCCGAGCTGCGTCAGTCTTTGGGGACCATGTGGCTCACTCTGGTGATTCTTTCTATTTCGGTCAAAATGTGGATTTGGCTAAGCAGAGCTATTCCGTGAACATCTTGGAGATGTCAGCTGGGTTGGGTGAGTTGGGCTGTAATGCAGGCAGCCTGATCTTGCTGCTGCTGCTAGGGATTATGAGAATTTCATTTTTTGCTCGTAAAACATGTGAACATGCCCTGTTCAAAGTATTTTTCTCCCTCTCTCATAATACTGGAATATACTGTATCCATGAAGCTGATTGGTGGGAGATTCAGGACAGAGAAAAGGAAGTATTTCTTCACACAGCACATAGTTAAATTATGGAAGTCTCTACTACAAGATGTAGTGATGGCCACCAATTTGGATGGCTTTAAAAGAGGGTTGGACAAATTCCTGGAAGAGAAGGCTATCAATGGCTACTAGTCCTGAAGCCTATGTACACCACTTGCTGGAGAACATGGGCAGGAGGGTGATGTTGCACCCGTGTCCTGCTTATGGGTTCCTGGTTGAAAGCTGGTTGGCCATAATGAGAACAGAATGCTGGATTATGTTGTCCTTCAAAAATATTTGCAAATTGTCAAACATGTGTTCATTCCATTCCCGATTCCCAGTTCAATTTGAGGAAATTTCCTCCATGGACTGAAACTGTCCCATCTTAGTCTTTGTGCAAGTTGGAGGAGACATGCGCAAATCTCCCATTCAATTGCTGCTCAGTTTGTGCAAGTTTCCCAGGAATAGGGCACGGGGTGAAACAATGTTTAGAGAATCCTTGAGATCTTGAACATTGCTCGTTCACCCATTCCTTGCTGCTGCAGTTCCATTAAGTGTGTCTTTTAAAGCCAAGGTGAGCAACTTACAGCCCTAAGCCCATTAAAAAAAATGAGAGAGAGAGAGAGAGAGAGAGAGAGAGAGAGAGAGAGAGAGAGAGAGAGAGAAAGGGGTGGCAGAAAGTGAGTGTGTGAGAGAAAAGAGGGTGGCAGAAAGAGAGACATGCTGCCCAGCGGCCTCCCTGACTGGGCTGGCAGAGGTGGTCTCAAAGTGTGAGTGGAGGAACCCAGGACTTTATTTTCCAAGCTGAGGCTGTCTCTGGAGCTATAGCCTACAAGTCAACCATGAGGCTGTCTCAGTTTGTCATCAGCTCAGTACATGAAGCAGGGCTTGATTTGGTTTTTCCTTGGAGCTGTGAGATGAGCAGTCTGAAAATGGGTGTGTAACCCCATTGTCATGGTCGGACCATTTCCTGGTGAGACTTGAACTCATGGCATTATTTCAGTGGGCCACCTCCCTTAGTGAGTCTACCTTGTCATTGCCACCAACAGCTGTTGCTCCTCACCCTCTTTCTTATCATTGCTACCACTTGCTTGCTTGTCAGGCAGAGAGCCAAGGAGGAAGCAGGCCATGGCATCTGCTCCTCCTCCTCACCATCACTGTTGTCTGGGCCAGAGTGAGAGGCAGGTGAACTAGCGGGTTGCAATGGTGAAGAGGAAGAACAACTCCAATCCCCTCTTGTCAGTGAGCCCCTGTTTGGGTGTGGGCTCTCAGCAAGTGCCTGACCATGCCTACTCTTGATGCTCTTCTATCGGGCTTTGAGTGATTGATGCCATTCTTTGATTTTCAAAGGTTTTTACGTTTATTATGATGGATGTATTTCGGTTTGAGGGTGGGTGGGATTGTTGCGTTTTGTTATTTTTATGGTTTTCTTGTAAATCATCCCAGGCACACATTAAGTGAAAGGGTGATTCAAAAACCCTTTCAGCAAAGAAAGAAATAAGGCAGCATTAACAATTACAAATTGCTTTTGAAGTTGTTTTCTGGAAGCAAAGTAAAATGCTAGGAGACTGAACTTTGGACTTGATCCCTGCAAAACATGTGCTCCACCACCAAGCTATGGCAACAAATGAGCCAAGTGAGTTGGCCAAAGCACCTGCTACAAGGGAAGACCAAAACAAGCAGGATCGTTAGTCAACGTGAACTTGGAGGAAATTCCTTCTCTACCCAAATCTGCCACAGAGACTCCCAAGGAACATGTTAACGGGGCAGAAGTCCACATCTCTCAACCTCCTGTCTCTAACTCTGCCACTTCCGTGATGTCTGTGAGGGAAGGGATAAAAAAATCTTGGACCTTCCTGGAGAGGGTGAAACTGGAAAAAAAACACATGGAAAATGCAGGGGGATAGGAAAGGGTTTCAGCTTTACAGACAACCTAAAAAATAATAAAGAAATAAATAAAATAATGACATTATTGTTTATTTATAATGATTTGATTAGGACATCACATAGATGCCCCATAAAAAGGGAGTGAACAAACAGGGCAATTTCAGAGAAAACAGCTGTTTCAGAAGCCTGCCAAGAGAAACTTTGGAAACTGTAGAGCTTCTGAGATATCTTAAATCAACCTTAGCAGAGGCCCCATCTACGCTTTGCTAAACAAATACAAATTCCTTATTAAAATGGGACAAATTCTGTTACCAGAATATATTACCAGTTTGTTTCCAGGTCCAGTTCAAGGTGCTGGTTTGGACTTTTAAAGCAATAGACTGGCTGGGTCCCAATTCTCCAAAGGAGTACATAGAACACTCCCCCTGGCCTTAAGATATAATGAGACCCTGTTCTCAGTTCCATCCTTCGGGAAGGTAAAATGTCCTTTGTCGGGAGCAGGACCTTTGCTGTGGTGGCCCAAGAGTTGTGGAATGCTCTCCCCCAGGAAGTCCATGCATGTTCTTCCCTGCACCTCCTTTCACTGACAGATGGTGATACTTTTATTCAGTTGGTCTTGTGGGGATTAGTGAATTTAATTTTAAGGTTTGTTTTATATTAGTCTAACTGCATTGCTTTGCTTGCGGTGTGGATTGTGTCTTAGTTTTGTATTTTAAAAGGGTTGCTAACCACCTCGTGTTGAAAGACAGTCTACACATGCTGTTAATAAATAAAACAAATTAGGTAAATGGGCTACAGATGTGTACATTTACTTACTTTTGCATATTTTATTTTGTTTCTGTTAGCCCTGAGGAGAGGTAAGAAGTGATGCAGTCACAGTCCGTATATTGACCACCAGAAGTCCTGTTCAGCTTTCCGCTGGCTCCTAAGAATTCACTAGCTACTGCCTCTACTTTTCAAGTTTAATTGCGCAACATGAGGGCTAGGAAATATATATATATATATATATATATATATATATATATATATATTCCCAGGATGCTGAATTTCATACCCATTATCTGTGTCTGCAGAGTGAAGTTTATAGTTGCAAAGTACACCCAGCCTGACCTCACCACTTCACCCTGGTACCTTGGCATATCCAAGATAATATGACTGTCCTCTTCCTAGTCATATAAACTTTGGTTGTTGTTGAATGAATGGAGTAGATTTATAGGGTGAAAGCTACCAGTAGGGGGTGCTCTGGGTGGCATGGCTGGAAGGGGCCAATCAAATGGCCGAGAAGGATCAAGCAAAATGAGGAGAAAAAGTGGTGTGAATGGAATTCTAACTTTTGACATGTTGATGTTTCACAAGTAGAAGCCAGCCTCCCAACATCTGGCCTGGGACATTGCACATTGCCTAAGAGCAACTCCAGATGTTCAAAAGACCTTTTATTCATTATATTTTCTTTCTTTCTTTCTTTTGTACTTTCCACCCCCACTCTGGCTCCCTGGCACTATTGGCTCACTAAATCAAGGGAGACAGGCTTTAAAACAGGCTAGGAAAATAAATAAATAAATGGCTGGATGGCTAGATGAAATGAATTCTCTGGAACCAAATGAGCAGATGTGCAGTTTGGGCGAATGAGGTGAGAGAGAAACAGTGGGGTGCTTTTGAACCCCAAGTGAGCCAAGGGTTGATCAGTTGTATGCTGAAAGGAAGAAGCCAAGATACTAATGCTCATGAAACAGTATGGAAGGAAAGGCATTTGTCATGGCAAGACATATGCTGGAATTAACCAGCCAATTCCTCTCTTATTTTGGCTCTCTGATTTCTTAGTGACTATACTTGGTTCAGATGTGAGGGAGACGTTAAAAGGAGGATGGAATCTTCTTTTGGATAGGACATTTCAAGGGGGAAAGGCATTCCTCAGATGGATGCAAAAAGGCTTTAAGTCCTGAGTCAAAAAACATCAACTCTGTTTTGCATTAACCAAAAAGGTACAAAAGAAGCTAGTTGCTTTCATTGTGGTTGTTGTTATCAAGCAATTGCAATTGTGGAAAAAGCATGCAAGCTCCCAGATTTCACAGAACCCTTCATCAGCTTGTTAACATGCATGCTCACAACAATATCATAATTGCTATAGCAGCTCTTACTAGTGGTCCATCTATCCCAGTATGATCTCCCTCAATTGGAGACAGAGAGATGCTCCAGGAAGGTCTATTCATTTGATTTGTACCCCATTTTTCTACCAAGAAAATGGCATTCCAGGTGGTAACATGAAAATGGCGCTCACGGTTTGCAACAGAACAAACCAAATACAGAAAGGGCAAGTGAGTAACGAAATGCTGAGCAAAAAAGCGCTCCGCAATGCAAAAATCATAGCAGGACACAATATCACACCAAAGGACACAGCAATTTATCCAAAAATATTCCACAAAAATGGGCATTTACATTAGAAACTCGACTCTTTGCTTCCCTTTTTAAAATCTTTACAAGCAGAAAGCAGGAAACATGCATAGAACTTGAAATAGTAAAGCGGACATTAGTTAGGTGTGTGACTGTGTGTGTGTGTCCACAGCATTTTTCGGGAAGAAACAAGCAGAAAATTGTCTTAATAAGTGGAAGCTAGTGTGGCATAGTAAGAGTGTTGGACTGGGAAAATTCTAGTTCAAATCAGCCGGCAGCCAGGCACTATACTAGAGTGACCATATACAAAAGAAGGCAGGGCCCCTGCAACTTTAACTGTTGTGATGAAGAGGGAATTTCACCAGGAACTAATTGCATACAAATTTCACTGGCTGAAATTCCCTTTTCTCTACAACTGTTAAAGTTACATGCGCCCTGTCCTCATTTTCATATGGTCAGCCTAGTTAAAGAGCCATCAGAAGAAAGAGATGGGCCTAGAGGTTGACCATTAACAGCACCTGAACAGCAGACTGAGCAAGGCACACAGCTCACTTCGTCACACCATGATGAGATGTATTGAATTCCTATTTAAATTCTAAGAATTATTTCTAGATTTGCATCTATACATATAAACTAGCAGATGTAAAATCTGTGCAAATCAATGGTCTCTTTTGGGGGATGCACTTCCCCCTCTTTTTGATGATACCGGCCACCCTGAGCTCTAGGCATCTCAGCATGAAGGTTTGAGCCAAACCTCATTTATTCTTTCATTGGTCCTTTGCATCATGCATGCCCCAGAACTGGAAGGCCACATAAATCCCACCTCTGGAGACCACTTGATTCAGATGTAAAAATATAAGCTTGCCTCTGATTGCATTTCACAAGGGGAGCAGGTTCTCCCCCAAATAAAGATGACAAGGTATAAAAAGCATTTTAGTGTTCAGCTGGCCCAGGCTTTCCTTTCCCAAAATATATGGTACACAATCAGATCTTAATTTCAAGCTGCTCCTAAAATTCCAATTACATCACGACCACCTATTTTAAATGCCGTTAAAATTGGCCTGGCTCCCCTTGCGTGTTTTACGCTTTGCCACATCCGTTTGAAAGCAATAGACAATGTATTTTATGGCATGTTGGAACGTATCCTTTTCTGCTCCACCTGCTTTTCCAGATGGGGTCCTTCTCTTCCAGAATATTAATAACGGGACTCTAAGGAAATGTCCAGACCTTGTCGTTGGGATTTATGGGCAGAGAAGCTGCCCAGCAAGAAGCATGAAAGAGGTGAGTGAACAAAAGATCTGCGGTCTTATCTCTGGTAGCTGTTCTGAGTAAAAATAAAAATGGTAATCAGGAGCATGCAAAGCCATTGCCATATGGGTGGGGAGTGGGCAGAAATTTAATTTGTTAATTCTCAGTTTGTTTATTTACTTATTTTACTTAAATCTCATATTTCAGTTTACAGCAAAACTCCTAGAGCAATGAAACAATAAAATACTCAACAGAAATGTGCTAGCTCTTTCCCCAGATTGTCAGCTTTTATTTGAAAAAGCAAGTTCCTAGTCCCTTTACTTATGGAGATACAAGGGAAAATGGGCAAGATGCATTCCACCCAATGGCTGCTCCTCTGCTCTCCCAACCTTCAATTCTTCTGGCCAATGACTGCAAGAGCACTGGTATGATTGATAGGCACTAGGCCTCTTTTTATTAAAATAATCTTGTTTTATTAATATTGAATATACATACCACACTACCTGTTTTTAAGTTCTAGTTCCTCTAAAATGATCCTGCCACCCACCCACCTCAATCCCCGTCTCCCTTACCACAATATTTCTGGCTATAGGCTCACGAATGTGTACCCACTAGGCTAGTTGATTGGTTTGGACAAAAGAAAAAAATATGCATTATATATAGGAGACTAGCAGATATTCCCGGCGTTGCACAGGTCCTTAAATAATGTTAATACACTTCCCTTCATTCGTTGCTGCTGCTGCTCGCCACTCTCTTGAGGATTAGCATCGCTGAGGAGTGGAGGGAAGAGGCTCTCAGTGGGCATGGGCAGTTCTGGGAAAGGCATACTGGGAGGTGTAGGCATTTCAGAGATCTTGGGCAATCACCCACATGGCCATGCACGATCCCCCAAGATCTCTGAATGCCTACACCTCCCAGCATACTTCTGGTGGTCTGCAGGTGGCCCTGTCCTCTGAGAGGCACTTCCTTGACAGTTGCTGAGAGTTCTAGGTGTGCTGTAAGTTGCAGGCATCAGCATAGGATTTGTTTTAAATTGTTTAAAAATAGTTAAATGCAAAAAAATGGGTTTTCAGATTATTTTGGTACATTGTACCGGAAGACTATCAGCACCCCAAATTTCAAGCTTGTAGTAATGGGTAAACATTTCTGGACACACAGACATTCAGCTTTATATGCAAATCTAGAAATGATTATTATAATTTAAATAGAAATACAAGATACCATAGACTGTGACCAAATAATTTGTGTTCCTGCTCAGCCTGCTATCCAGATGCTAACTAACTGTGGATTGACAACTTCGAGGTCCCTTGTTTCTCCTTTCTTGGGTTCTTTGGTGTTAAAACTGACTTGACTGGACAGCCCTTCAAATAGAGGTCTTCTGTACAGTAGGCCACCTTACCAAATGGACTAAATGACTAACGTTTACATTGAACAGAAAGTCTCAGTGAAGCTCAGGTCCATGGTTCCATGAAGGAATCACCAAGTGGATTTGGCCCCGTTCCCTGGAAGAGGTCTACTTTTCAGTAACGAATGCAAGAGGAGCTGGCATCTGGGTTTCTCCAAAAGTTGTGGCATCAAGGCATTCAAAATCATTAGCCATTCCAGGGGGGAAAATTAGGTCATGGAATAACAGCAAACAACACGAGCCACGGCACTAATGGAGGGAATCCAATATACAAAGTACTTCCATTTGTCTTGGACCCCACAATGGATTATTACCATTAACTTTCTCCTCTGTACGTGCTGTGTTCCTGGTAGTCCGAAGCCATTCGCTTCACATTGCGTGGGTTCTTGAAAGGGAAAACACTGGCCAGTGTTTATTTTGACAACAGAAAGCTCTCCTCCTTGGAGTTTCTGGATAATGTGATTTGTCCAAGATGAAGGAATAAATGGTTTATTTTAATCCCTTGTATACAGGGCCCATTGTATAAATACAGCGTGTGCTTTTTACAAAGGCTTTGTAGTTTATTTTACTGTTAGGGGGCAGAGTTTGCCAACTCTAACCAGGGGTCTTCAAGGGAAGATGGAAAATTTCACACATTTCTACCTTGTAGGAAGACGTCAAGCTTGTCCCAAACGTGTCTCCTCCATCCACAGCTTGTCTCTTTCTCCAGCTGTGGGAAGAAAGAAAGTATCCAGGATTAGACTCTGGGACCACATGGCTTCCGACATTGTGCAGATGAAACTAGACTTTTGTCATTGTTAACTAGGGGTGAATGAATCTGTCTCTCTCGCTTTCTATGACATCTATGTTTTACCAAGCAGAAGTTCATTCTGCTCCATTTCTGCATCTGTTTGCATTTTTTTTAAAAAAAATACGCACATACAAAAAGTATTCAGTGTGGTGTAGTGGTTAGAGTGTTGGACTCAGAAGATCTGGGTTCTAGTCCCTACTCAGCCATGAAGCTCACCGGGTGACTTTGGGCCAGTCACTAACTCTCAGCCTCACCTACCTCAAAGGGTTGTCGTGAGGATAGAATGAAGAGGAGGAAGACCATATAAGCTGACTTTGGGTGCCTTGTAAGAGGGGGAGAAGGCAGGATATAAATGTCATGATAATAAAGAAATGAAATAAAATGTAAAACCCCAATGTATTTAATTTTCCTAATACGTTCTATTTCCATTGCTCATGGAGAGGGACAAAGAATGGTGAAGATCACTGAAGAGGGTAGGGTTAGGGTTCCAATATTATGAAAGAGGAAGCAAAATGTCTCCCTATCCACATTCTCCGCACCATGCATAATTTTGTACAGCTCTATCATGTCTCTCCTTAGCTCCTTTTTTCCAAGCTAAACAGTCCCAGCTGTTGTAAACTTCCCTCATAGGAGATTTTCTTCAGCCCCATGGTTATTTTAGTTGCCCTTCTGCTAAAGGCAAATGCTAAATGGGCACAGGAAGCTGCCTTACATTGAGTCACATCATGGATCCATCTAGGTCATTATTGTCTACTCTCCAGCCTTCCCCAATCTGGTGCCCTGCAGATGTTTTGGACTTCAAGTATCATCAGGCCCAGCCAGCATTGCCAATGGTAAGGTATGCTGGCATTAGCCACCCTAGTAGCATTTTATTTAAGAACACGCAAGGCAGTGGAGCTGTACTGAACCTTCCCTGATTTCAGTATGGATTTTGAAAGTGGCACATTCAACAAAATATGCCTCTCCAAACATTTGGGTTGTTTTTACATCCTTTGGCACTCTTTTGTTCCTCTTGTGGTTGCTACAAATAGGCACAATTTTTCTTCTTCCTTGCCTCCATAATCTTTTCCCTGTGCTGCCACCAGGGATGTATGGATTTTGGAAAATCTGTTCCATCTGCATTTCATGGATTCTCAGGTGTTTTTCATTCCATCATCCGCTCATTGACGGAATCAATTTTTTTCTCCAATTTCCCAATTTGTGTAAATTCGCATTTGTGTGAATTCACACTCATGAATCCCCACAAATGCACAAGCCCCCTCCCCAAATGTGCACATTCAAGCTTTAACCTTTGGGGGAAATGCACCTTTCTTGGCTAATTTTTATTTTATGTATTTTTCTATAACTAAATTTGTGTAAAATTCCGGAAAGTTAAAAAGCAAATGGTCCACAAGTTCATGGAATCGATGAATCAGGAAAAGTCAGCCTGTTGTGGTATCTGCAGGTCAGATTCATAGAAATTCAAACTCATTTGAGTCCACTGAGGATTTCACCCACGTCCCTCACTGCCACTGAATCCAATTCGCTTTTCTGACCCACACCGTTGCTTCCGAGCCGTCATCACGACAGATGTAGTGCTGTGAGATGTCTGACAAAATCACATGGGGAGCAACAGCCAATACAGTTCTGCAAACAAGTAGGCGAATGTGGGTAAGGACTACAAGAACAAAGAAGAACGGTGCTCAGAAGACCAGCACTGAAACAATGCAAGCGTGTCTTTCACAAATACCGGGAAAAGGCCAAAATGGCAGGCACCTTTTGACATTTAAACAAAAGGACACAAAATGAGGTAAGTATCATAGAATCATAGTACAGTAGAGTTGGAAGGGGCTTATAAGGCCATTGAATCCAACCCCCTTCTCAATGCAGGAATCTACCTTAAAGCATACCCAACAGATGGTTGTCCAGCTGCATCTTGAAGGCCTCTAGGGTGGGAGAACTCACAATCTCCCTAGGTAATTGGTTCCATGGTCATACTGTCCGAACAATTCGGACGTTTTTCCTGATGTCCAGCCGGAATCTGGCTTCCTGTAACTTGAGCCCACTATTCCATGTCCTGCATTCTGAGTTGATCGAGAAGAGCGTGAAGAGAGTATTTGAAAAGTGCTATCATGTCTCCCTTTAGGCAGTCAAGGACATTTCATATACTTAATCTTAACACTCACAAGTAACTCTTGAGCAGTGCTCAAGCCCAAATTCAGGTTTTTGTTGCTCCGACACACAAGACTGGGAAGAGGAGTTAAGAGGCCAGGGCCTGGAGCTGTAGGCCAGCTCTACAAATTTGGAAGGGTGGGGAAGAAACTGTATTTTCAGTGGATTTTAAAATACCCCACACACCAATGCCTTCTCTCACCGGAAAAATTCCCCCGACCCCAGGAGTTTCTTGTTTCCACCTGTATTGCCTCATCAACATCTTGTGAAACATTGGCAACTCTGTCAGCTCCTCATCTGCATCCCCAAAAGCTCGGTCATGGTATATTCTTACAGATGCAGCTTCTTGTAAGGAATGCTCTTGAGGAAGTAACTAAGAGCAGGGAGTAATAGACAGTAAGTTATGGCATAGAGTGCAAGGCTGGGAAACATAGCTGAGCCACGAGGTGGAGTCAACTGGGACGGTTGAGGGCCTAGAGCATTGGTCCCTTTCACCTCGTCCTCTCCATCACCACAGCCTTGGGAAAACACTTGGAGAAGGAAGCCAACAGGTTTTGCCAGCTGGCTGACCGCACTGACCCCCAACCGTTCCTCCACCTTCAACTCTTCCTTAAGAAAGCAAGGAGCAGGCCAACCAATCAGTTTATGGCTTCCTCTTGTTCAACCATGTTCTGTGGCTGCAAACTTCATGTTGCTTGGCTGGGCTCCTCTATTTTGGCTGGTTGGAGGATAGAGTATTGCGTTTATAGTAGGGTGACCAGATAAAATCCAGGTCAGGGCTCATGTAACTTTAACAGTTGTAGAGAAAAGGGAATTTCAGCCAGTGCCATTTGTATGCAATTAGTTCCTGGTGCAATTCCCTCTTCATCACAATAGTTAAAGTTGCAGGCACTATACTAGAGTGACCATATACAAAAGAAGGCATGGCCCCTGCAACTTTAACTGTTGTGATGAAGAGGGAATTTCACCAGGAACTAATTGCATACAAATGACACTGGCTGAAATTCCCTTTTCTCTACAACTGTTAAAGTTACATGAGCCCTGACCTGGATTTTATCTGGTCAGCCTAGTTTATAGGATCTTATAATACGGCCTGTAGAATGTGGATTATTCTTTCAGATGGTGCAATATATATATATATATATATATATATATATATATATATATCAGGAAGAAGAAGAAAGTACCAAACTCTTTTCCTTGACCCTACAGCTGTGGAGGTAAACACACATGCACGTGCGCGCACACACACACACACAATTATGTGGAAACTTCAACAGATGGCTGATCCGTGAAGGTTAGCAACAAAAACTGTCCTCGATTTCTTCCATAATTTGTAAACATAGAATGAAAAGAACGTTCAGTGATCTTGTATATAATGTTGTCATTCAAAGAATGTTGCAAGACTCTAAAGTGCACAGATTTCTTCATCAGGCATAATTCTTTCACCCTGGCCATATGATGCTGTTTATACTGGAAGGCTGCCAAATCTGTAAAGTGAGAGTTTACAAGAAGCACCTGCCCTGGGGCTAAGAGGAAAGCAAACCAACATGGGACATGAGCTTGTTCCACCTTTCTGCACCCTGAATACTCATCTGGCCTGACAAAGGGTTCTTTGGAGCTCAAAAGCTTCCAACTTCATTTAACGACATCCGAGGGATTAAAATGGGGCAGCAGTGTTTATGGAAGTAATAATTATGGCACATGAAATTATCAAAGGACAGGGAAGAACATTTTCATGCACGGTGCTCAGAAGTGAGCTCTATTGATCTGAATGGGACTGGCAGCCAAGCCAGGAGTCCTGAAGGTCAGGTCCTGAGTCTCTAATTTCATGGGCTACCAGGGCTGCTAGTTGGGCTATGAACACAAGAGACAACTTCTGGAAGACATGCTCAACATGCCCTGCCCTGGATGCCCCCAATCCAAGTTATTTTGAGCATTCACTATTGCAGAAAACACACCACTATCAATGTCCTAAGGGTGGTGCTCAGACAATAATTTTTGTACTCTGGAATGAATACTCAAGCACGAAATGCATGCGTACCTCTGCAGGACGGATGAGAAATTCATTTCGTCTGAGTTTTTATATGAATTTCCCCAATTCGCATGTTGTGTAAGCCAGAACATACATGCACACTAAAAGTCACACTTTTTGCATTGCAATTCACAACTCAAAAAATGCAGAGAGAGGAGAAAGTGCACACACACATTGCACACAGTAGGGGAAAGTATGCACAAAATACCTTATGTCGGGTAAAATCAAAATATCTTATGTCGGATAAAATCACCTATTAGAAGAAAGGTGAGAAAAAATGTGTACATTTTTTTAATGCGGACTCTTCTGATCAGATTCACAAGCCAATGCCAAAACAGGCTGAAATGAATTTATGGTCAGGCAAATGAGAAACGAGTGAAATGGACAGATTCATCCATTCCTAAGTCTTGTCAGTTGTGAAGGCCACAAACATTCATGCTTCAACATGGCATTTTCATTAAATGTTCAACCAAGTCTTGTGCTGGGATAGACAACCTGTGGCCCTCCAGGGCAGGATCTACACGTGGTCCTCGATGCGCCCTCCCTGCGCCACAAGCCGCTTCGGAGCGCTTCACCCCGCCTAGTGTGGCTCAAGCCTCGGAGGCTCTGCCCGCGCTGCTGCGGCCGCTGCCCTTTCATCCAGGCCAGTACCGGGGAGGGAGGAGGGAGGGGGGAGGGTTGTAAACAAAAGCCAGCAATAGGGAGAGGGATTTCCAATTGCTAGCTTTTGTTTGCAACCCTCCCTCCTCCATTCCTGGGACCAGCCGGCATGAAAGGGCAGCGGCGGCAGCGAGAGCGTGAGCAGAGCCTCCGAGGCTTGAGCCACACTAGACGAAATGCAGCGCTCCAAAGTGGCTTGTGGCGCAGGGAGGGCACATCGAGGACCACGTGTAGATCCGGCCCAGGTATTTTGGACTACAACACCCATAATGGCATACTATTGGCCATGCTGGCTGGAGTTGATGGGAGTTGTAGTCACCAGGTTGCCCCAGGGCATCTTATGGCATCTTAAAAATCAAGATATTTCTCATGGCTAGAATGTTTGTGGACTACAGTCCACTTCATCAGATGTATGAAGTGTTACCTGTGTGTGTCTGCTGCCTGTGTGAATCAATTGCACTTACCTTAGGAAAATGATTGCCTTTCATAAAAGCAGAACCACTGGTAAGATCGATTTCATTAGAAAATCATGCAAAACTCTAGCAAGGTAATATATGCTATTAAATGCAAACGCTCTGGATGTCATGCTGCGTACATTGGGGAAACAATGGGCCTTTGTACATGACTTACAAATGAGCGATCTTGACAAAGAAGCTCAAACAATCTGTTTAGAAACATTTTAATTCTGATTGCCACATGCTCTCTGACTTGGAAAAGTGCCCGGGCCACACCACTTTCACATGTGTTCACTGATACGTTATTCCATCCAGTTTCTACTTTAATCCATGACTTTAAAAAAAAAAGTCTGCACAGAAATCAACATTTAAACCATCTTTAAATGTATATTTTTGAACGTAGTTTTTATGAGAATATGCATTTCTAAATGCATTGTGCATTTTAAATGTTTTGATACATTTTTTGAGTCAAGGACTGCATCATGACATTTGGAGAAAAGAAAACTCTGATGGATGGCTACATTTCAGTCAGCACATTAGTCCGGGAAATGAAGATTAGATCAATTTGAATTTGAATTCCCAATGATCCAATTCCTCATGCATCCCTACTTCTTGATCTATAGACTTGACACCACTGAGACCCATGGACATAATGTGGATCATAACTCTTGATTTCTATCTAGCTTTGGGTTTCCCTTTTAAACAACAAAAGTGAAACATCTCTCTCGCAGATGGTACCACACTCCTTAGAATTCTTCCATACTGAGCACATTCTTTAAAAAAAATGCCACCTTTACTTCCAGTGTTCATTTGAAATCCCCTATATTAGCCTTCTCAGTGTGGTGTTCTCCACCTGTTTTGGACTTCAACTCCCATCATCCCCATCTAGCATAGCCAAGGGTCAGGGATGCTGTGAGTTGTAGTCCAATATATCGGAAGGGTTCCAACTGTATTTCTCAGAAAGGTGGAAACTGAAATATTGAACCAAATAATGTTCAACCAATTTCTGTTTGGTCATCTACTGATTCACATATAATTTAACGTTTGGTGCTATCCTTCTAGGTCAACTTGCTTGAAATGCATTTGATGTATCCGATGACATCTGCACTAATCCACAAAACCTTTGCCACAATCAGTTAGTCTTTAAGGTACCCTATGGCCCTTTCCACACCATAAGGGTGGAGAGGGCAGGAAGCAGGCGAACCCGGAAGTAGCCACTTCCGGGTTCGTCACTCCTGTACACGCCACGATGCTATGGCCTGGGCTTCTCCAGGGCTGTTGCAAGTTGCGGCAGACATTTTTTTTAAAGAGGATTCATGGTGATCCAGCTCCCTTCCCCCACCCGCCATCCTGGGGATGGCGAATTTGATGGCCCCCCTCTCTCCTGATGGCCATGGAGCCACGTAGTACTCACACAGGGAGCAGCCGGGGTCCATCCCAGGCAAACTGCCTGGTGAGGGAAGGGCCTATGTCTCTTTCTTCCTCTTCATCCCAGAGTGTAAGATTTACCATGCTGGATCTAACTGCAGTCCATCTAGTCCCAGGTTGCATAAACCTACAGCCCTCAGTGTAATTTCCTGCAGGAGGCCAGGAGTGAGAGGGGGAAGGAAGGAAAATGGGAGGAGGGCAAAATGGATAGAGCAATAGAAGAGTTGAAAGAGAGAGAGAGAGAGAGAGAGAGAGAGAGAGAGAGATGCAATCCCGCCATCTGGCAAACTCCATCCATTTTTGGCTCCACATATGGCTCCACCCACCATTGTTTGCAGCCCCTCCCACTGGCTTTTCCCATGGGTCAGGAGCTCTTCATAGGGAAAGGTTGCCCACCCCTGCTGTAGTCCAATGTTCTATTTGCGACAGAGGCACAGTTCTCTTGGCACTCGAAAGCACAAATGTCTACTGGCACTTAAAAGCAAGCATACAGGTAATGGCTATCCCCAGTTGTTTATGCCTCACTCCTAGACTAAAGCATCAGTGTAGCGGCTGGATCTGTCTGGCAAGCCAGCCAGGCACACAAGAATGTAGCGCGCAAACTTTGCTGAATCGTCAGCCAGATGGCCATTGAATTGGCTGCTAAAAAGGAATAACTGTTGGCCCCACGCCAAAGTACTCATCATCTCATTGTGCACTTGCAATGTCCTACCTTATGAAATCATCCTTCCTCACGCCAAACAGATGGCAGGAAAACCTCACATACGTACAAAGTACAAACCCTTTGCTGTGACGGTTGCCCTTTGGTAACATAAAACAGCAGCCCTGATTAACCTACAGTGCTGGAAATAATTATGACTGGCTTTAGAAATCTAAGCAATAAGGTGTTATCAGAAAAGCAATGATGTAAATGCAATACTAAGACTGTTGGATTTCCAGGTTCACAGACCTCAGTGTGGGGTGCCACTGTTCTCCCCGTCCATCTAAGCAGTTAGCAGTTTGGCCCTAAGCTGGCAAAACCCTCTGTGACATCAGACCAGCTAAGCCAATGGTAGCCAGAGGGCAGCCATGATACCTCAGGCAAAGCCCTCTCTGACATCAGAGCATCTGGGCCATGACATCTCAAGCAAACACTTCTGTTACATCCGAGCCATTTATTTATTCACGACAAATTACTAGGCCTACTACCTCAGGTTCCCTAATGTCACAGCCAAGTTAGCAAGTCTGTCTTGGTGGTGGCCGTACTGGGACTTCACTAGCTCTAGTAAGACATGCCTACTATCCCATCTGAGCAAACTGAGGAACTATCAAGAGAATCGGGCAGACAGTGGGATCCGAGGGTCAAGAAGAAGGAGCTTCAATACTACTCACTACTAGGATGTACAAAGTATATAAAATCCATTCTTCCTGTGTTTTGCAGATTGCCAGGCATCTTTCATTTGGTTATCCATCCACCTATCGAATCAGATTGATTTAGTTTTCGAATTTGCACAAATTTGCACATGTGCAAATGTGCAAATTGTCCCCAAATGGTCATTTTCACACTTTAGCCTAAATGGGAAATGCACATTTTGGGCTGTTTTTTGTTTTTTAATGTTTCCATATTTCTCCATGATGAAATTTGCACAAAATTCCTGAAGATTGGAAATATAGCTGGCAAGTCTGCGGGAATCACCCAACAGGAAGAAAGCCGGTCCACTGTGGAACCCATGAGTCACATTCATAAAAATCCAAACTCATTTGGTTCCATTGTTCTCCGACATCCCTACTCATTACAGGATCCTTCTGAAATTTTGGTGGGAATGGGTAATGTGTGCGAGATGAGAGCACACCTCCACAGTCATGGTTTCATGTGTGCGAGATGAGAGCACACCTCCACAGTCAAGAAGAGCTAAAAGCCAGTTGTTAAATTCAAATGGTAGCTGAGATTGTCAAACGAACACCAAGTAGCTCCTCCACTGAGGAATGTCACCCGGCACTCTACTGAGAGGCAGGCCGCAAAGCCTGTTTCTCAGTAGAAGGGACCAGCAGGCAGCAGCGGACAGAAGTGGACGGCCCTGGCAGGTAAGTGGGGACCTCCCTCTCCCTCTTCCCACTCGCGCTCCTTACCTGCCGGCGTCCCGCACTGCCATCCGCTGCTTCCACACTACTGATAAGAAGGCCTTGCGGCCTGTTTATCAGCAGTATGGAAGTAGTGGACGGCAGCACGGGATGCCGGCAGGTAACGGGGGACCTCCCTCTCCCTCCTCCTTCCCCCCTCCCCCCACTCACGCTCCTTACCTGCTGCCTCCTCGCTGCCGTTCACTGCCGCCCGCTTCTTCAGTACTACTGAGAAACAGGCCTTGCAGCCTGTTCCACAGTAGAGTGAAGGCGCACTGAGTGATGATGTCACCCGTCGCACCGTCGCTCTATTGTGGAACAGGTTGCAAGGCCTGTTTCAAAGTAGTACGGAAGCAGTGGGCGGCAGCGGACGGCAGCGAGGAGGCAGCAGGTAAGGAGCACGAGTGGGAGAGGGGGGAGGACGTCCGATCCTCCGATTTTTCCATTCCGGACTGGGTCCCTTCGGATCGGATCAGATCGGACGGTCCAAATGATCAGGATCGGGATCGGATCATTTCATCTGATTTCACCCGGATTGGGTCCATATCGTGTATCGGACCCGATCCACTGCACATCCCTACTAAATATCAACTCAGGTCACAATGTGAACAATGGCTTGAGATCGCACAACAGCTTGTATTAAGTGTGTCTGACTAGAGATTCCAGTCAGTGGGAGCTTCCCACAGATGCTATGAGTGAGCAAAGTGGGGGAAATGGCATCGGAAGCAGAGAACACACATATGCACATGCACACACAAAGAGAGTCTTGTTGCACCATAAGGCTAACAGATTTATTGTGGCACTACGTGTTCATGGACTGGAGCCCACTGCCTTACATGGCAAATACAGACACACAGAGGTTTTAAAAAAACCCTGTCAACAGTAGAGCCCAAAGGCCCTGAAATACAAGTTACAGTTGGTGACACATAACCTCCACTGTTAACCAATTGTTTTCTCGGAACCTACGAGAGAGCTGAGCCATTGTGTCTTGCTTCTATTTCACTGTCACATTTGCAAGTTGTGAAATTGGGAGAGGGGCATTTCAGCTATTTTGGGAGAGTCGAAAAGGGCACAAAATGGGGCCCTTGCCGGCAGTCTTCTCCTGAGCGACCAGCAACTGCTATATTTCCCCCACACATACCAACACCGACAAAACTTCCCTTAAAACGATGTGGCACTAACCTTATCATAGCGCCTTGGATAGCTCCTTTAGAGTTCTGACTGAAACCCAGAGCGGATTCCACCCCTCCCGCCAATATTGGAACCACCAGCCTCCATCCACTGCATATTAACACTGGTAATTATAACGGGCCTGTGCGTGTGGGCTCCATCTCCAGTGTTCCCTCATGTGCTGTCCCTGCTCGCCTCAGATCCGACCGTGCTGCCTTGAGCATCAAGGCCTGAAGGGGGCATCTACTCATGTTAGCTTGAAGGCCTGTAGAAATCTCCGTGCAATCGAGAACTCTAATATAGCAGGGTTCCCAATTGCAATGCAAGCTCTGGGTTTTGCCTTCAAAGGGCCCCCTGAGTCTTCCTTCTCGCTGCTATTGTCCCCAGCTGCTCTTGCTTCTCATCCTCGTTCTCATCACTGCTACTACTCATTTGCTTGCCAGGCAGAGGGCCAGTGAGCAAGGAGGCTGTGGTATCTGCACCCCCTTCTTCCCACCACCACCACCATTGTCCAGAGCAAGGGGAAGGTGAACACGCAGGTTGCAAGGGTGAAGAGGAGGAGCAAGAGCAGGGGGCTCTTGGGATGCGCCCCCTTGACAGATGCCCAGCCATGCCCACTCTTGACACTGGCCCTGAATGGTCCTAACAAAAACAGTTTCCACCCAGAAGCAGCTATGTGCCCTGGGAGGGCAACCACTATTGGCGCTGTAGGTCCGCATATGAGCAACAGCGCTCATCTTAAAAAGAGGCATTCTCACATCTCTCATGCACAGGATAGAATGCCTCTTCTACGGCAATGCCTGCTATGACAGATGTGGGTATTGCCCCCAAACAAGGAAAGTATTGCTTCTTGCTTTGAAAATGTTTTCACCCCACGATGCTGGCCTTACTCAGTCGTGTGGGGGGTTTATACTTGTTTTCAAGTGTACATGGGTAGAAGCTCCCTTCAAAACTCCTGGCTCTACGGGGGTGGGGGGAGGTTGGGAACTAAGGATGCAGGGATGGGGGTGTTGAGGGTGGAGCCAGCGTATGCTGTCCTGTGCCCCTTACATATGTTGATATATCTTGTTCAGGCAGAAACCCTGAACAGGGCTATATTTTTAAAGGGGAATTTGGAGTGCAGGGTATTGAGAGAAGCATCATTTCTGCAAAACAGATGGGGTGAAATAAGGTGATGTGATGGAAAGGGGGTGAAGTTTGATCTCCAGATGCTCCCCCTACCAAAAAAAAAAAATCAAGCTGAAATTTTTCCACAGAGAATTTTGGGCTTAGCCTTAATGAATGTACATTAGGTTGCAAAACTCAGCTGATCAACAGGTTTGATCAAGAGCAGGCAGCTTGCAGCTCTCCAGATGTTTTGGCCTACAACTCCCAACATACCTCACTATTGTCTAGGCTGGCTGGGGATGCTGGGAGTTGTAGGCCAAAACTTCGGAAGGGTCGCTATTTGCCAACCCCTGGATTAGAATAATCAATTAAGAACATTTCAATCTTCTTAAAAAATGCCCCCAATTAATTAGGCTGTAGATTTATTTATTTTTATTTTTAAATAATTCAGGTACTTTTGAGAACTGCAGATGAAAGATGCCACCTTAAAATGATGGTCCTCCATATGAGAGAACAGGGAATGACTTTTCCAAGAGGGGCTTCACTATGACTCATGGTTGCGAAAATGTTGTCTTTAAAACAATGCAAATGTATGCATATTTCATTGATTGATCAATTAAAACTAAGATTAATTGCCATTCTTTTATCAGTCCTTCTATATTTTCCTTCCCCCCTTCCCTCCTGAAAAAGAAGGCCATTTTACCTAATGTTCTCCACTATTATTTTCCCACAATGCCCTAGAACAGCATACCGTCAGTAGTTTGTGAGCAGTGTGTTACCCTCCACACAACACAGAAGCAACACAACTGATGATTGTTTCCCCTCTCCCTCAATTGCTTAATGTGTTGTCCGAATTCAGCCAATGGCGTCCAGGCTGTTAACCCAAGAGCTTCGTTGTTGCTGCTTCTGCTGCTTGCAGAACAAAGGAAGCTATCCCTCCCTGGGAAACTGTTTGGAGTATTTCCCCTCTAGAGAATATTTCCATCTCTCACTGGCAGTGAAGGCAGAGGAGACCATTCTTGCCTACTGAGGAGAACACTTCCTGCATCAGAGTGCATACCAGAACAATTCTGTTTTCAGGTGCCCCAAAGTTCTCTGTCTCTCTTTCTCTTTCTCTCTGTATGTAGGTGTGTGTGAGAGGGACTGCTGGGAAGACTTCCACCTTGTGGGATCTGCTTTGTGGGGGGGGGGGGTTGTGTGTGTTTTTTTACTGGAACTCTGGGCTCCACCAACCGAAGTCTGATGCAAAAGATAAACACTTGGAATTTAAGAATACTGACCCCAGGAATATGTTCTGAGGAGCAGAACTGAACGAAGCTCACCATCCTGCTTCAGAATAATCCGCTCCTGGTTACCATAAGCTTTCTTCATTTCAGCAGTACAATTTAGGGTGGGATGGAGTCATGTGGTTGCTGCTATCACTGAACAATTGGGAGTCAGAAATCCTGGCCAATCTACTGTATGCCACCCAGGGATCTAGCAGTAAATCCAGATCTACTTTCTGCCCAGCCCTGCTGTAACTTTTAGCTCCTTTAGAGTTCTGACTGGTTCTGACTGAAACCGGAGTGGATTCACTGCCCCACTGACATCGGAGCCACCAGCCTCCATTGCATGGCTACCCTTCTGGAATTTGGCAGAATCAGAGGGACCATATGATATATATACTTTTGAAAAAGGACAAGGTGGGTAATTCATTCCTGCCCAGAAAAGGTTTGAGCTGTCTTCTCCCAAGCTTCTTCAATTAAGTGGCCTCACCAGACCTTTCCTTCACTTTGCTCCTTGTTAAAGGTTTGTCGTTACTGTGTTACTCTTAATAAACATTTTTTTTTAAAAAAGACCCATGCTTTCATGCACACATCCCCCCTCCCTCCCACCCCCACCCCCACGCACACACAGAAAGGAACCTTTTGCCAAAATATACAATATACACAGGTGAGTCCATCCATTCACATGATATATCTATGTACAGAGTCTCTAGGAACAGTCTGCTGATCGGAGTGCACAGGGGATCAACGGGCGAGAGGGGAGGGAGGCATGTATTAACCGACATGAGCCGAAACCAATCACGGTTTCAAGCACTTCCCCTTTTTCTCCCGCCTCTGCAGTTTCCGGAGGCGCCGGGTCCAGGCGTCCCGCCATTGGATCACCAAGCTGTTCTTGTCTGCCATTAGTCCCGGTCGGTCGGTGGGGTTTTCGCTGATGCCCATGACCAGGTACTTCCTGCTGATTTGGATCTTGGGGCATTTGCAGGCCAAGTCTTTCATGTGGATCCACAGGAAGTTGTCACCTCTTTTGACCCGCTCATCCTTGCACTTGTAGACTGAGAGGATGTTGACGGTGAACTTCGCCCAGTTGGCCACGGTCTCCATGTCTAAGACGTTGACTTGGACAACTGAAGGGAGAGTATGCAGGGGGAAAGAGAGAGAGAGTTAAGTCGACAGCAACAAGGAGCAGATTCTGAATATTCTGAGTCAATGCTCAGGTTCATGTCACAGGAACCCCTGTGAATGAGAGGTTCTTGAGCCTGGGAAATAAGCTCATTTCCTGTTCTGGATGGGGTTGCACTCTCTTTGAAAGCTCAAATCCATAGCCTGGAGCTACTTCTAGGGATGGGCATTGCAAGGAAATCCAGCCCCTTTTAGGTTTGCTGGATTTTCCCAGATGAAGAAGAGCAGGCAGCCTTTCCTTTCCTTGGCACCTGGCATTTAGCACACCAGGAGCACTGGGAAGTGTAGCGGTGGAGAAGGACCACTGGGAAAACTACAGTTCCCAATACTCCTGGTAGCTGGTTGGCAGATTCAAGTGCCAGAGGAGAGATGAAAAAATGACCTCGCTTGCTTTCTCCCTCCCTCCCTCCCTCCCACTTAGGAGGAGGGTCGGGGGAGGAAGTCCTTCTTCAGGAGAATTCTGGGATGGTGTATTTGTGTGCTGTATCTGAGGTGAGCATTGCAAGTTGCTGAGTTTGTATTTAAAGCCAAAACATATGGATTTATGGGCAATTTCTCCAGATGGGCCATCCCAAGACAGTTTGCTGACCGAGGCAAAGAACAAAGATGGCGGCCCTCCCATTCTACATACAAGAGCCAACTGAACTAGCAGTTGATTTTTTTCTTCAACTCTGTAATGGAACAGTTGGTAAAAGCCAACATAAGTCCCACTTAGAGTAGACCTATTGAAAAGAATGAGATTTAGTCATGATGGAGTGAAATCCAATTCATTTCAATAGATCTATTCTAAGTAGGACTTATGTTGGATTCTACCCACTGTCTTCTACCATACCTAAAGGCATCAGGCTAGTTTAGGGATTGCAGGGCAGGCCACTTGGGCCAGCCACAGCTTTCTCCACCTTGCTGCCACTTCCCAGCATCTGCCCTTTGAGGAGACTGGCTCACTCTGCCTAAGGGAAGGGCCGGCCCTGTAGATCATTTGTTGTTTCCTCTATGTGTCTAGACAAAAGCCATTTTATTTTTGCTGCATCATGGCTTTGCCGTTTTTTAAATTATGGTTTAATATATTTGTTTTATATTGATGCCTTCTGGAGCCCGACTGATGAACATTTTCTATGGCAGACTGTGAACGTTTTGAAGAAATAAATGAAGGATATCTGATCGCAATTATCTGCAAGGATAATTGTGCCTCTACAAAAGAGATCTTTTTCTTCTCCTTCTCCT
The DNA here is from genome assembly GCA_029215795.1 of Anniella stebbinsi. NCBI lineage: Eukaryota > Metazoa > Chordata > Lepidosauria > Squamata > Anniellidae > Anniella > Anniella stebbinsi. The sequence goes on along the minus strand of JARDYH010000007.1, from coordinate 44,518,330 downwards.
GCTTTCAACTTCACCGCTGCCACCCCGTCTCACAGCCAATCTGACAACGATTTCTACTCCCATTCCTTTCCACCTTGCCAAAAACATCTTTTCTGTCGGAGCCAAAGAGTTCCTGTGGAAGATCAATCACAACCCGCAAGTCTTTTTAGCGATCCTCCCTCCACTCCAGAGTGAATGTGCTTGTGTCAGGGTGATTTACAACTTGCAGTCAGGGATGCCCCGAGCCCAAACTTCACACACATCCCATCCCATTCAAATCCTTTCCCCTTCTCCTCACTACCCCATACACCTTGCAAGACAAGCAGAGAGAGAAAATGCCCTTTTTAACATATTTGGCAGACAGGGAGAGACTGTGGGTGGGGGTGAAAGGGCACAAAATGTTTTTGTAGCTTCTGGGTGAGTGTGTGTGTGTGTGTGTGAATTCTGTGTGTATGTGAAGTTTGAGCTGGGCAAACGAGGAAAGACTGGCAGTCTCTGGAAGTGGGGTGGAGTGGGAAGCTGTTACAAGCATGGGAGACATGGAGGAGATATCCCCTACTTAATTTAGGACAATCCTGGGTCATCTTTGTCTCCCCATATTGCTTTCATGTTCTGCCAGTCCGCGTTTAGTATCCACTTAGGGGGAATCGGTGATAATGCAAAATAAAAATTCACACATGTCTTGTTATTGCTTCACAAAGGGGCCTTAGAGCACATGAAGAGGGGCTCCTTTTGCCTCCGAGGCAACCACAACCAGCCCCTATGCATCTTTGACGAAGGCAGGGGTGAGCTGCTGCCTCCCGCTGCCCCCAAACTTGTAAAAACATTTTCTACATACAAAACAAAATGTCATCTGTAGCGGACGCCTGGAAGCCATTTTGACCCGTTAGATGTTCCATAGCTACTATGGAGCACCCAAAGGGCCAAGATTAGCTTGAAAACAAGTTAATTTTGACCCTTTTGGCACTCCATAGCCACTCCAGATGTTGTTGTTGTTATTCTTTGTAATTAATTTTTTCAGCACCACAGGGAGTTTTGGATCAGCAGCACCATCTCAAGGGCTCGCTTAAGGCCCAGAAGCACATGACAAATGAAGTATATGGCAAACTGGACTCTTCCTGGCCTACCAGAGGTTAAGCTTGGAAGGGAGAAGACCCTGGAGATACATTTCCAGATTGGACTCCTGATCCATTGCATTTGTGGTGGTGGTGAGCGGAGCCACTTCTTACCGTAATCTTTCTTGCAGTACTTTTTCATGTTAATTTTGTAGTTGCCTTTGGCTGGCTTGCAGTAAGAGTCACAGTCTGTAGGGGAAACAGAAGAAACAAAAATTAGGACAATCACGATGAAGCTACTGGAGTGTTAGCAACACCATCACCGTAGACTGTATTGTTCGGAGGACAGAGGAGGGATAAACAAATTGGTTAGTTACACTTTCAGTTTCTCATTTTTCCAATTCCTAGTTAATTCCATCATATCAGCTTGCGACTTTAAAAGAAAAGAAAAAAGCAAGCATGAAAATCCATATACATTTTTGTTCTCATTTTTACATATACACATTTTTATATGTGATTTTGCCTAATGTAAGCATTTTCTGGCAAAGTGCTGTTTTTTGTATGCTTTTTTCACTAATATACACATTTTTCCATGTGCACGTTCCTCTAATTACATTTTTGTATGCACTTTTTGTTTGAGCAGTCACATTGCAAAATTCTAATCTAATCCGATTCCCATATTAGACCAGGAAGTATGAATTCGGTAAGTGCGTATCAACGTGTGAACTGAATTAAATTCTTCCCCTTCCCTAGTATGGAGAGACGCTCATAGCAGGGCCACACCAGATATTCCCAACTGCATGTTTTCCTTGTGATGTTAATGCAGGAGATGGGAAGAGACATTTATAAGGGATGATCAACAGGCAGGTATGGAATCCCTCCCTCGATCATCATGTGTGCCCTGCAAATGCCTTCCATCATTTCCCCCCTCCCCACTTCTGGCCTGATGGGCCAAAAGTGAACCCAATTGGCAGTGGTGGCTGGGAGAGGGTGGAGATGGGAATGGATCTGGAAAGGAGAATTAGCTGGCTCTCTTGGCCCTCAATGCCCCCACACCACATCCTCTATTATCTCAGCAGAATAGGGAATATTTTGACAAGGATGAGGGAGTTATGGACAATGTGGGGTGAGCAAAAGTGGAGATTTTCCAAGTTTATTTCACCACAATGAGGGCTAGAAGCTTGGGGAAGGGTGTTGTTTTGAAAAGCCATGAACACGGGATTCTCATGGAACCAAATGATATGCCGGATTTGGTGGTGTGGTGTCCGAAATGCCATTTCAGGCAAACTGTTAGATCAGCTTAACAAACACTTAAACTGGAGGCCACGAGAAATGTTTTCATGAACAGATCTCCTTGGGCTCCTCAAAAAGGGCATTGTGGTTTCCTGAAACCACGTAGCTGCTCCTGTCCATCCAATGAAATGTGGCAGCTGCTAAAATGGAAGTTTAAAATCGACCAAGAGCGGCATCAGTTCAGCACGACCTGACATTGTTGCCTAATTTAAGGCCAGCAACTTGGCTCCGAAGGATAACATCTCATCATACTTGAGAAGGATTTTTAGCACGCCTTTTAATCCCATATGAAGAAGCTTCACTTTCCTGAGGTTTGAACAAATACTATTTGTAGTTTAGAATTGTAGGAAGTGGCCTCCTAAAAATTCTCCATCCTATTTCCTGGTGACAAAGTTTGGGAAACGGCACGGCTGAATATTCTGAGGCATGTGGGTTGCGTGTGTATTTAGACTTTTCCAACATTTTTTTTTTAAATAAAATCTCTCTGAAAATTCTGTTCTGATAAATTTTGGCACAGGTAAATGCTGAATGGAACTGATGGATGAAGGAATGTGGTAAGAGAGAAGGATTGGAAACACCTGGAGCCAAGCCTTTTGCCTCTTAAAAACAATATTAAAATAATCTTAAAACCATCATTAAAACTGGCTCCATGGCCATGCCACATTATTCGTGGGCAAAGAACTAGGGAAGCATTTCACTAAATGTTCTCCAAGAGGGTCTGAAATTCTCCAACAGCTTTGAGGGAATCCAAAAGAGAAATCTCTGAGAAACTTCAGTCCAGCCTTAGTGCCCTATAGATCTGTTGAACTACAACTCCCATAGTTCCCAGCCAGCATGGCCATTCGTGGGAGTTGCAGTCCAACACACCTGAGGGGCCCCTGGTTGGGGAAGGCTGCAATATGGGATAGTCCTCCTGTTTACTTTTATTGCTCCTTCTACGAAGAAGTAAATAAAAATCTTCATTTTTAATTGGGCTTGGAGCACTTGTGAAATCAACAGAAAATGGAGCTTCTGTTTGCCAATATTAATGGGGTAATACCAGGGAGGGAAGTGTGTGTGTGTGTGTTCAGGAAAATGCAAGAAAAATAACCAAAATAGAAAAAACTGGCTTTATTATCTTTTGCAGTGGTGCAACTACATCAATCTTATATGGATTTCCAGAAGGATAACTTGTCATTTTATGGTGTGTTTTCTTTTATGATTGTATTTTATTGGGACTATAAAGGTTATTATATTCAACTTGGCAGCAGAGCTCTATATTTGTGTGCATGATGCTTTGATTTTGTTAAGACCTACGGTCAAAGCCATAACATCTTGGTTTGACTGCAACCCTGGATACGTTTTAACTCCTGTGACGTTCTGACGATGGGGAGATTGCCAAAGAAATACTAACTCTTCTTTGAAGGGTCATGAGAAAAAGGATTGGAGTATAGCCCACATCACCGCTTTCCAAATAACATTATCCTCTGAAAGAAATAGTGTTGCTCACCTGGAATTGTTTTCTGAATACCTGACGGGCAGCCCCATACCTGTGACATTACAGTCCCAAAGGTGGGTGTGACGATACCCCACATTTCCGTCTCCCTGTGTATGTCTGGTTTAGTATGTCTGGAGAGTGCGGAATGTTGGACTGAGTGGGTGTGGCTGATGATGCTGGGAAAGGGAGGGGGAGGAGTATATATAGGGTGAGGGAGTGTTTCAGTTTATCTTTATGTCTTATTGTCTTGGTTGGGTGGATGGTAGTTGTGCGGAAGATAGCTGTGTGTGATCTAAGTACTGTGTGCGAAGAGATTATTAGGATTTAGGATTATTAGTCAATTATTAGAAGTGTTAAGAATAGGCAGGTGTTAAATTGACTTAAAAGAACTGTTAACAACAATAAACGTTTTCTTTTATTTTTGCTACCATAAACCACGTGTCAGCTTGGCTTTGTAACCTGCTCTATAAGTTTAATAAAGAAATACATATCATTACACCTTCAGCCAACATACTCACAGGAGAACCTTATTCAAAACCCTTAACATCCTTTTCCCCTCTGCTATAAGGGAAAAGAGGTGCGTCTTTTACCCTCCCCTCAGGTATTTAAGTGGTGGTGCTTAGCCTGAGAGGGGTGTGCTCTTCAGAGCAGGAGAGAATCCTGGGATATCCTCTCTGGAGTCTAGGACATACTTCCAACATTTCATGGATAAATATAGGAACGCTCCTTTGGATGAGTAGGTGGAACTGGTGGCAACCTCTGACAATCCGGTGTCATGGCAGGTGGTGGAATCAACGTAAACTAGACTCAAATGTAATGCAAGGAACTAGCACAAGGAAAGCAGGAACTAAATATGCATTCTAAGGGATGGCTCCAGATGACAAATCCACTAAGCCAAGCCACACTATGGATGTATAAGCAGCTGGACAGCCATGAGGTATAGAGGTTTACCTGGTGCATACGCTGCACTCCTTTCGGTGCCAGGTGAAGACCTTATTTTTCCAGTATTTTAGCATTCTCGTCTTTTCCTGCTACTGTTTTAAACCTATATTTTAAATCTTCACATTGCTGCTAGGTTTTATTCTGCTTGTTCTTTCCCATTGTTGTTTTAAGCTTTTTATATTTTGTGGAGTTTTAGGTTGTACCTTGAGGTTTTAGATCTTGTGAACTGCCCAGACAGCTTCGGCTATGGGGCAGTATAGAGAAGAAATAAATGCATGTGTCTCAAAGGCGCTGCCTCATCTGAAGTGCCACTCCTTAGAATGTTCCCCGTTCTTCAATTCCAATGAAAACAATGGGGCTTAATTTCATAGTTAGTGCTTACAGGGCCAAACTAAACACTGAAAACTAAACAGTAGAGCTAAAAGGTAAATAGCAGCTATGGGGTGCAGGAGGGCACAGGGGAAACACCTGAATTGGAACCATGGGGGGGGGGGGTGCAGGCAGGGTGGAGAAGCAATTTAACCCTTTGTCCTTGCCACATCTATAGCCAGTGGTGTAGTGCTAAATTGTGAAATGCAGATGCCCCAAGGAGACTCCATATCAACACAGAATCATAGAATCATAAAATAGTAGAGCTGGAAGGGGCCCATAAGGCCACTGAGTCCAACCCCCTGCTCAATGCAGGAATCCACCTTAAAGAATCCCTGAAAGATGGCTGTCCAGATGCCTCTTGAATGCCTCTAGTGTAGGAGAGCCCACAACCTCCCTAGGTCATTGGTTCCATTGTCATACTGCTCTAACAGTCAGGAAGCTTTCCAGCCGGAATCTGGCTTCCTGTAACTTGAGCCCATTATTCCGTGTCCTGCACTCTGGGATGATCTGTGTGACAACCTTTCAAGTTTTTGAAGAGTGCTATCATGTCTCCCCTCAATCTTCTCTTCTCCAGGCTAAACATGCCCAATTCTTTCAGTTTCTCCTCACAGGGCTTTGTTTCCATACCCCTGATCGTCCTCGTTGCCCTCCTCTGAACACGCTCCAGCTTGTCTGCATCCTTCTTGAAGTGTGGTGCCCAGAACTGGATGCAATACTCAAGATGAGGCTTATCCAGTGCCGAATAGAGGGAAACCAGTACCTCCCGCGATTTGGAAGCTATACTTGTTCCCCACCTCGATCCAAACAGAGAGGCAGGTAAGAAATAAATTTATTATTATTATTATACTTATATTAATGCACCCCAAAATAGCATTTGCTTTTTTTGCAGGCACGTCACACTGTTGGCTCATATTCAGCTTGTGATCTACAACAATTCCAAGATCCTTCTTGCTTGTAGTATTGCTGAGCCAAGTATCCCCCATCTTGTAACTGTGCATTTGATTTCTTTTTCCTAGGTGTACAACTTGACATTTATCACTATTAAATTTCATTCTGTTGTTTTCAGCCCAGCACTCCAGCCTATCAAGACCACTGTGAAGTTCGTTTCAGTCTTCCAGGGTATTATTTATCCCACCCAATTTTGGGTCGTCTACAAATTTGATAAGCATTCCCCAGTTCTAGCAGTTTTCATCTCCCCCAGGAGCAGGTCTTCTGTAAAGCTCATGGAGCTGAATTGCCCACTGGGGACCAAGCCAGTACAAAATACGTGGCATTACAATAGGGAAAAATATACCATTGCTGCGAAAATTCATTTCCCTCCAGCTACTAAATTGGGACTAAGCTCAGAGGGAACAGGAGATTCTGAGGGAGAGGGGATGGCAGATGAGATCAGCAACCCTACTAATCAAGAAGTCCTGGGACTGTATTCCTGCGAGCCCTGCCTCCGCTACACCACTGCCTGACCATATCTTCAACCCACCCCCCCATGGCCATCATTCACATCAGGAGAAAGCTCCCATCTGTGCCAAAGGAAGTTCTCCTCTCCATGGAAATAGCAACTTTAGGGTGGTGGATGATCTGGATTGGAACTGGGGTGGGGGCAAAGAGTTAACCCCCCACAACTGTGATCCTGATCCAGAGGTCCTCCCTCTCCCTCGGCTGCCATGTACTAAGCTGAGAATAATCCCGCAACTGCCAGTTCAGCGATGATCATCACATCTAGCCTGGGAATTGGCTCATTTGATGCCAGTGTGTTCGGCATCCTTCCCTTCCTCCGAACCTCAGTCCACCGCTGATCAGCTGCATAGGGCTAGTGCTTTGTGGCTGAAAATCCATGTGTGTGTGTATGTGCATGGGATGAGGAACACTTCCCCACCTCTCCCCCATTGACAGGACAATGGGAGGCTGGGAAGCCTGGCTGCCGCCACCCACAATGGCCTTGACACAGCCATACTCCTTCACCTGCATGCGGTTGAGACACCTGACTTTAAACAGCCTGTCCGTGTCGGACTCTGGCCTCCCCTCCTTCCTTGGCCAACCCCCAAGTTCCTCTCTCTCCATTCCCCCAGGCACATGATTTTAACAATAAAAGAAAGGAGAGAGGGGGGGAGAGAGAGGCTTTCCCCCCTCTCCTTTTTTCCTGTTCTCTGTCATCTTCCTTTGAACGTCTCAATTTGCCCCTCTCCAAAAGTTCCGTTCTGGCTGTGCTTCCCCCGCAACCCCAATCCCATCGTTCTTCCCTCTTTTCTTCCTCTTTCTTGGGTTCCCTCTATTCAGCTTGGCGATGGCCAGCGCCCTCTCCTCTGGGACGGGGCATGCAGTCAATGAAACTCCCTATTATGTGCAACTTGCCAGAGGCTTTGGAGAAAGATAGCTTGAAAGGGGGGCGGCGGGAATATATACAGCTCCTTCGATGTGCCAACTCCAAGAGGGAAGAATCCCAGAAAGAAACGTGAACCCAGCTGGGATCCGGCTGCTCTTGCCGCTTCCACCCCGCTCCCTTTTTATTCTGGCTTTTGTGTTGTCTGCTCCAAATTTGTCATTGCTCAAAACGACTCAGCGTGGAGCTAATTCTGCCCCAAAGGAGACTGAGTACAGCAACAGAGACTCAGTTGCCCCTTTCCACCTCAGTCAAGGCAGCAATGGCCAGGCCTTTGTTAACTTTGTTGTGTGCTCCCATTCAGTTTTTAAGGTTTAACGTTCTGAGCCAAGCCAAAGCGAGCTATACAAGGGCAAAATCCCTCGCAGCTGTTTTTTCCCCCTCTCCTGCCTCTTTTAAAATGTAGCCGGAGCATCCAAAAAGCTGACATCCTGTTCCCCAGCATGGTTGAGACCTTTGGAAAAGGTGCTCAGAAAGAAAGAAAGAAAGAAAGAAAGAAAGAAAGAAAGAAAGAAAGAAAGAAAGAGAATCAGTGAAGTGATATATATTCTATTAGGCCCACTGGTAGCATAAAGAAGGCACGACATGAGCTCTCAAAGGTCCACAGAACTTGTCGTCGGGCAAAATGTGAGTTCAGGGTACAAACTGTCACCATCTTTTAACTCCTGGCTGTGGTTAAAGGATCAGCTTTTATATCAGCTCAGTGCTTCTGTTTCAGGTTTTGGAGGTTTCTTTGATGTGATCTGGAACCGAACAGCAATTTATGCCTCACCCCCCAAAAAAGAGGGCAAAAGAGGGAGGGTGACCAGATAAAATCCAGGTCAGGGCTCATGTAACTTTAACAGTGGTAGAGAAAAGGGAATTTCAGCCAGTGTCATTTGTAGTTCCTGGTGACATTCCCTCTTCATCACAACAGTTAAAGGTGCAGGCACTATACTAGAGTGACCATATACAAAAGAAGGCAGGGGCCCTGCAACTTTAACTGTGGTGATGAAGAGGGAATTTCACCAGGAACTAGTTGCATACAAATGACACTGGCTGAAATTCCCTTTTCTCTACAACTGTTAAAGTTACATGAGCCCTGACCTGGATTTTCTCTGGTCACCCTAAAAAGAGGCCCCCGCAGTTTACATGAAATATGCATATGTGAATGCATATGTGGAGAGGTATATTTACAAATACTTATTATAAAGAAATGTAGAACATTTCACAATAGTGAGGAAGAGGGAAACTGTGAATAGCTGACCCGTGTGTATCTGCTCAGGTGCTAACTATGGATGGGCAACTTCAAGGCGCCTGGGCTGTCCCTTCTGGTGGTTCTTTAACTTTAAAATGGACTTGGACTGGGCAGCCCTTCAATTAGGGATGGGCGAGCTTATTGCAGCCCGGGCCATGCGCTTCTTGCTGGACCCCCACTGGCAGCCTGACCCTGCTCTCCCCGCATGGCAAGCCATTGGGGGCGGTCCACCAGTTTGCATTAAAATTTGTTTTTTTATTTATTGTTTATTTATTGTATTTATATCCTGTCTCTTTTCCTCCAAGGAACCCAAGGCGGTGGCTTGGCCCTCTTCGTAAAGGGCCATTTGGCAGTTGGAAAGGGGTCATTTACACGTAAATAGTCTAAATACATCATGTACACCTGCGATTTTGCACAAAGAGGCTGAGCCACCTTTTTTATGCAAAATGGAGGATTGGCGAGTGAGCGGGGATTCTCGCACTTGCCTGACTCAGTGTGCACCAAGTTGGGCAAGCATGGGGATCCCTGGACTGGCATCCAAGCCGAGCCAATGAGAAATTGCCAGGCCTTGAGCCCCAGCCGCCAATCATGAAATCCCTACTTCAAATAGAGGAGTGTCTTCTCTATATCAGGACACACATGGTGGCCTGTGTCCCTGCTTAGTTTGCCATGCAGGTGCCAACTGCAGATGGGCAAGTTCAAGAACCCTGCCGCTCCCCCTCCTTATGTGTCTTTGACTTTGAACCAGACTTGGACCGGACACCTTTTCAAATGGAGGAATGCCCTCTGCCAGCTCTCCAAAATAGAGGACTGTTCTCTGTAAAATAGGCCACCCGGTCATCCCATGAATAGACCCAGTTGCTGCTGCTTATCCTGTTGGGAATATTGCGACCTTGTCTGCAAGTGACAGGAAGGGGGCGATGTTGCAGTTAGTTAATTCATGGGAAATTTGACCACAGCTACCCTCGGGATCTCTACGGCCTTCAGTGTGGTTTCCTGTGATTTCTTCCTTTTGCTCCTCCTCTTCCTAACCTCTCTCTGACTTCCACCATTGCTGGGAGTACATGTGCTCACTCTCTCACTCCTATTGGTGTAATGGAACACAACTTGGACTGAACAAACTTATTTTTAAACTCTATGCTACGCCTTCATTATATGTGGAAGAATATTCATGTTTTCCTTTCTTCACTGAAGAAGGGGTGTGGTCTTCTTTTCTTATTCTAATATTAACTGTGTTCATGTAGGACCGGTAAACACTCATTCTATTTTGCCTTTTGTTTTTACTCTGCTAATTGCCTTTCTAACAGGAGGTGCCATTACTAAATAACCCCATCATATCCAGCCAACCTTCTCAGCTTGGTGAGATCCCACCATGTGAGCAGTGGCAGCTAGGGTGGCCCAGTGGGTGCCATGCCTCTCAGCAATCGGTGCTAGCTCTCCTTTCCCCACACCTCAAGGCCCTTTCCGCTTCTACCCACCTCCACTTCCGACATTGCCAAGCTCTGTTGCAGAGATGGAGGCTTGGAGGCCTCCTTCTGCTCAGTGTGAGGGAGGAGACAATGGGGTTGTCTGCCTGCGAAATCCAGCTCCCACAAAGAGGTGACATGGTGGAGCAGAATGGAAAGGTTTATGGGAGAAAGTAAGCCCAGATCTTCATGCCAACAGGCATTTTGCCAGCAATAAATAAGCACGCCGTACCAGGGATTCAGGAGATTGCCGGCGAAACGGCACCGATCCATGCTCATGGAGTCATTGATGAATGAGTTGATACATTTATGGCACTCTCCAGCTCTGGACTGCCCAAGCCCCATCCGGACAATGGAACGTGTGTAGCATAAATAAAGAGAGTAAGAAAGGAGCCATGTGCCCTGCGAAGGCGAGGTTATGTTTTGTTGAGTCTCCATTTGCTATGACTAAAAATTTTTCAGGGAACGGCTGACTATATTTGGAGTTACTGAGCTTGTTGCTTAGTCTAGGTTTGCAGGGAGAGGGAATGAGAGATGGATTCCAAGCCAAAGACATCCAGAGAGAGAGAGAGAGAGAGAGAGAAACCATTACTCGTGGCTTTCTTTTGGACGTCTCCGAAGCTGCAAAAGACGTTGGCGCCATGATACAGCTTTCAGAGACTGGAGGTTTCCCACCAAATGCCATTCCATTACGCTGTCCCATTTTGATGGCATACCCCACTATACCTTCAGGATTCCTTTACCTGCCAGTTGGCTGCACCCAGTACTGGCATTTACCCCCCAGACCACTCAACAGGAAGGATTATAAGTAGTTTTGCATGGACAAGGATCATTTTCATGACTGTGGCTCTTGGCTTCATCTGATTCCTGGCTCGACCCTCTCTTGACTTTGCCCCTGACACCTGGCTCCCATTTGATGGCTGCCTGTTCCTCAGCTCTGATAGAGTGGCAATAGAGGTTCTCATGGCTAAGCTGTAGATAGATATCAGAGCTGAGCCATGAACCAGGAGCCAGGAACCAAAGACCACACAGGAACACATCAGAGCTGGGAAGACCTTGTTGCTCAGGCAAGGTTTCCTTCTATGGCTGGGTGGGCAGTGCTAGTCAGGGCTTGAGAGTACTTCACTGCCAGGAAGATGTTCCCAGCTGCAGTTCTGATAGTTCAGCACCTGGGGAAACGGCGCAGAAAGGCAAAGGTTCCCAGTTCAAGTCCTGGCAGCTGAAATGACTTCCCACAATCCACCACTCCACTCACAGTTCAGTTACATTTGGGGGGGGGGGGTTACACTCCTGGCATAGGTAAGGGGCTTTTTCCTTCCTCCCTCCCCAAGCCTTGTGTCTTTGACTTTTCAAAGCTGCCGGCTTTGCTGGGGTTTTGGTGGTGCAGCAGCGGAGCTGCTACACTGTGGGTGCTGACGCCGTTATTCTTTCACCAGAGGCATTCTGGGAAGGAAGAATGTTGGCGGTGGCAGCAGCCAAAGCTCCGCTGTTGTCCTGCCAGCAAAACCAGTGGCTTTGAGAAGCAGGAACAAGAATGCTGGGAAGAAGGCCGAAAAGAAAAAAAATGGGAGGGAAAGGTAAGAAGCTTCTTCCTCTCTGGATCAAAACTGTGAGCTCCCCGCACCACACAGACGTACAGAATGTATCAGCCCAGTCCCTAAACCGTTCGTCCCTTTGCTTTCATTCTGGTGCAGCGTTTTGGCCAAAACCTCACCCCAAATTTGCCCAAACACCCGAAGCAAAACAAAAGGAGCCCAGCCCTACGAGTGACTGTATGCCAGGTTGCTAGATTAAGCTCTACTGATAGATCACCGGGTGATTTATGGTAGATCACCACGGGTTTCTGACTCTTAATTGCGTTACGACAAAAATGGCTTTCTTCTGCCTTTAAATTAGGCTGTTGAGATGGGGACATGCATGAGGTGTGGGGAGAGGTGGATGGGGTTTTTGTGTGACAAGATTGCGTGTTCAGGTCTCATCCTGAAACCCAATTCCTGTGCTGAGCCTTGTCTCAGAGGCACTCCTGTTCCTCAATTCCAAAGTTCCCTTTGACACCTGGCTCCAGCTGGTGGCGACCAGGGTTCTAGTAAAAAGCAGTCAAACTTGCAAGCCTGATACTTGCGCATCCTCTGACTATTTTAACTGACAGTAGCCCTCCAGGTAGGGTGGCCTCTTGAACATCACCAAGAATGAGGACACACATCACCCTCCCCAACAGAGAACAAAAGAGGACAATGTGTATAAAATTAGCCTATGCAAATGTACCTGTGTATGTGCAAACCTGAACATTATAATAGTAATACAATGTGTCTCAATATAGTGGAGAAGTCTGACGAGGTGATCTGTGTGCCTGTTAAGTCTGCTGTCCAGGTGCTACCTATGGATGCACAACTTCAAGGGCCCTGCTGGTCTCCCTCCTTATGGTTCTTTGACTTTAAACCAGACTTGGACTGGACAACACCAGGCTACAAAAGAAGAGTGCAGACAGGTAGCACAGTAGTGCAGGAATGACATCAGGAAGGCTAAAGCTGAGAATGAGCTGTGGTTAGTGAGGAATGCTAAAAGCAACAAAAAAGCTTTCTTCAGGTATGCGCATAGTAAAAGACAAAGAAATGGTGGTTCAACTACTCAATGAGGATGGCAAATTGATAACGGATAACAAAGAAAAGACCAAAGTGCTCAATTCCTACTTTGGCTCACTCTTCGCCCAAAAGCGGGTCTATGACCCTCCTGGCAAAAATGAAATACAAGCTGAAGGGGCAGGATTGAAGCTTGAGATTGATAAACAAATGGTCAAGGAACACCTAATTTCTTTGAATGAGGTCAAATCTCCAGGTCTCAGTCAACTGCCTCCTAGAGTAATAAAGGAGCTGTCAGAAGAACTCTGAGGACCACTGTCTATTATCTTTGCGAAATCATGGAAGACGAGTGAAGTGCCAGATGACTGGAGGAGGGGTAATGTTGTCCCTATCTTCAAAAAGGAGGAACCTGGGAACTATAGACCAGTTAGTCTGAAATCAATCCCTGGGAAAATTTTGGAGCAGATTATAAAGAAGTCAATCTGTAAACACCTTCAAAACAACGCATCGATTACTAGAAGCAATTTGCCAAGAACAAATCCTGCCAGTCTAATTTGATCTCATTTTTTGATCAGGTAACCTCCCTTGTGGATTGTGGGAATGCTGTGGACATAATATATCTTGACTTCAGCAAAACTTTTGACAAAGTACCCCATGACATTCTGATTAGCAAACTAGCTAAAACTGGGCTAAGTGGAACAGCTATTAGGTGGATCCACAGGTGGCTACAGAATCGGACTCAAAGAGAGCTTATCAATGGTACTTCTCAACTGGGGGGAGGTAACCAAATGCGCAGTTCCAAAATGGGGGATACTTGGCTCAGCAATACTACAAGCGAGAAGGATCTTGGAATTGTTGTAGATCACAAGCTGAACATGAACCAACAGTGTGATGTTGCTGCAAAAAATATATATGCTATTGTGGGGTGCATTAATAGAAGTATAGCTTCCAAATCGCACAAGGTACTGATTCTCCTGTATTCGGAACTGGTTAAGCCTCATCTTAAGTATTGCATCCAGTTCTGGGACCACACTTCAAGAAGGATGCAGACAAGCTGGAGGGGGTTCAGAGGAGGGCAACAAGGATGATCAGGGGTCTGGAAACTAAGCCCTATGATGAGAGACTGAAAGAACTGGGCTTGTTTAGCCTGGAGAAGAGAAGACTGCGGGGAGACATGATAGCGCTCTTCAAATACCTGAAAGGTTGTCATACAGAAGAGGGCCAGGATCTCTTCTCAATCATCCCAGAGTGCAGGAAATGGAATAATCAGCTCAAGTTACAGGAAGCCAGATTCCGGCTGGACATCAGGAAAAATGTCCTGACAGTTAGAGCAGCATGACAATGGAACCAATAACCTAGGGAGGTTGTGGGCCCTCCCACACTAAAGGCATTCAAGATGCATCGGGACAGTCATCTTTCAGGTATGCTTTAAGGTAGATTCTTGCACTGAGCAGGGGGTTGGACTTGATGGCCTTAGATGACCCTTCCAACTCTACTATTCTATTATTCTATGATTTCTTCAAATAGAGAGTACCTTCAAATACAAAACTGTCATTTGTCAGCTCTTCAAAATAGAGCACTGTGCTCTGTAAACTAGGCCACCCAACCACCACAAGCTCTCGGGTGGAAGTATTTCCCATCACCACTTGATCCTTGTCACTGGAGAGTCAGGATGGATGCACTCACCCATGGCTGGCTCTGTTGGATGCCTGCCAAGCTGTTGCCAACACTTGCTACTGTTTGCGTTACCGCACAAGCTTCTTTCTGGCCCAGGAAACTCCCGATGAAGTTGCGAGGCTGCCCACCATTGTCCAGAGCCTCCATTGTTGTGCACAATGGAGGCTCCAGAAATTGCATATTTCCCATGTTACATAAATGGGGTCTTTATGGCCGTCAATAAGCCATTTCCGAAGTCTTCATTGCTGTGTACAGTGGAGGCTCCGGACGAGGGCAGACGGCTGCCGGGTGGTCACTGAGTTGCTGGGCCCTCGAAGAGCAGGCCTGTGAATGCACGCACCACAGCCCAGAGAGCTAGGTCCAGGGGACGACAACACAGGGAAGACCACCAGGCTCCCAGACTCAGTCGGATGCCCATAACATCCCTACTGGAGAGGCCAGGGACTGAAGCTGAGCTAAAGGGAGCAGTGTTCTGATTTGGTCTAAGGGATCTTCTTAAGATCCAAACGTCCCAGCAAACTCTGTCCGAAATCTCCTTCTTTTGCCCTTGTCAAAGTTGTAAAGGATGTACAGGTACCGTCACAACTCCGTGCTGGATAGAAGATGGGTTGCAGATCAGAAAAGAGGGGGGGGGGGGGTTTGAAAGAAAGAAAGACCTGGTTGTTGGAACGGTTCTTTTACAAACGAGAGACGAAGCCAAAATGAATTGCCAGCGATCCAAAGAGAAGAGGCACTGCCAGGTAGCTTTGTGACCATAAATCTTTGTCCCTGTTTTTCTGCAATTATGATATATATATATTTAAAATGTCACAAGATGTAAACTAAGCTTTTCATTTAGAAAAAACATGTTTTGGATTTTTTTTCGCGGAGAGAGAAATTTGGGCCTTCTCTGGTGAAGGGCTTCAGTGGGAGGGGGAAAATAGTTCTTTAAAAGGGCTGGAAATTATTACAAAGATTATTTATAAAAGTTATAAACCCACTAACCCCCACATGAGGGTTAGTCTGCACCACCCCTCCTCTCTCCCAATCCAGTGCTCTGAGCTGAACCACGATTCCTCTATTTCGATCCATTTGTCCTGCAGAAGATGAAATGTCACAGCAGAGAGGGCTCTTGCACATATAGAGGTTGTCACCGCAGGGTTGAGAAAAACAGAATCTGTGGAAATTCTCTTTTCTACACAGCCGCTCAATCAAGGCAAGGCTGAATTCAGGAGACGCTGGTAGCTCTGATGTCAGCGGGGCAGTGAATCCACTTCGGGTTTAGAATTCTGAACCAGTCAGAACTCTGAAGGAGCTATCCAAGGTGCTTTGCCTGGCTGAATTGTGGAATGTGGGATGTCACGCCGACCATGGAATGGGCTGTTGGCCTGCACTTGGCCACAGTATCCTCCCCCCTGCAGGATCAGGCCGCTCAATAGGGCAGTACACCTGTACCCAGCTTAGCCACGTGACTTACAGGTAGTAGCTCCAAGTCTTACGAACGCAGCTTCGTACACCAGCTTAACAACGGAAGAGAAATCCATTAGCACTTCATGAGCCTACTCCATGAAACCAAATTCACCTTCATGAACTGACTGACGAACCTGAAACGCACGTACATGGCAATATTTGCTCTTTTCGCTTTATTTTAGGAGGGAAATTGCTGGCAAAAATGCAGATGTTTGGCAAAATGTGGGCCAAATGTCCCATGTTTCAAGGGGCATACAAAAATTTGCACCCTTTGAGAAATGCACATGAAAATGCATATGGATTTTGTGCAGATTTTAAAATAATTAAAATTTAAACTGAATTGAATGTAATGTCGGGAAAAAAATGAGAAACTGAGCAACGTTTGAGGTTGACTGAATTGTACATCACTAGGCTGGCTGTTTCTGCCCTTGGGAAATAGGGACAGAAAACCAAACTAGACAATATGTCAACTGCATGGATGCATTTAACGTCTCTCTTTTTAATTTTGTTTTGAACAGCAGTCACAAGGGAGAGGTCAACTTTGGGAGTGTGATGTGGGTTGGGAATGGAATTTAAGCCTTTCCTCAATGCCACGGGCCCAATGAAAATCCTCTCCCACCAACAACTTTAGGGAACAATTTTCATCAGGAGTGCAGCACAGTGGGGGGGATACATTAACTCTAATCCCCGCATGCTGCTGTCCCAGTCTTGATACCGCCCCAGTTTTATTTGAAAAATGCCCCCTGCCATGTTAAATGCATTTATGGATTATTATTATTATTATTATTATTATTATTATATTTATATCATGCCTGTTTTTCCTCTTGCAAGGAATCCAAGGCTCCTCCTTTCCATTTTTATCCTCACAACAACCCTGTAAGGTAGGCTAGTCTGACAGTCAGTGACTGGTCCAAAGTCACCCCGTGAGCTTCATGCTGCAAGTGGGGACTAGAACCCAGATCTCCTGGGTCCTGGTCCAACGCTCTAACCACTACACCACAACTGATGCTCAATCATCTACTTTGGCCCTTGGCCATTATGACACATTGCCCCTATGAACTCTAAACTAAACTATGACACAGGGCGTCCGTTAAAACATGTTCGGATTGAAACTAAAGCCAGTCTGGCTTTTCTACTGATGGATCAAGTGCCATTTTCTGCCCCTGGCTTTGCGTGTATGTCACCAGGAGGCTCGTTTGGTTTGTGTGTGATATGTGGACTTCCCACCTCGTGGGGGGGGGGGAAGCAACTCCAGGGCGTGTGTGTGTGTTTGCATGCAGAGAAGGTAAAACACACCAAGAAAGTTCTACTAGGGAGCAAGGGTTAACCCTCCCCTAACGTTTCCCCAGTTCCAGAACTGGCCCCGCCTCTGCTCCCCCAGTCACATTTTCCATTTAAAGAAAACACAACACGGGGATCTCTTGATGTCCTCTTGTGTGGTTTGGCCCTAACGCTTTCCTTTTTAGGAAGGCTTTTATAGTCTGTTTACTGGAGCCGACGGTTGTGGGTTTTTTGGTAGCGCTTCATGCTGTCATTTTATCTTGTCTTTTGGGGTTTGTTTTAGTGTTCTGTTGATGAAGTTTGTATGTAACTTATCTTTTTTTTATTATTGTAATAAGCCTTTGGCTGGGAACGAGGGTATAAATAGAAGTAATGAAATAATGTATAATTTAAAGGCACAGGGACATTATTCTGTATGTCTGTGTGTCTGTGGACATGCATGCTCACGTCTGCACATATGCGCACCCTAAAAGGGCAATCTTCAAAACCTCAATTAGTTATTATTATTATTATTATTATTATTATTATTACTACTATTATTTTGCAAACCATGCTACTCCTGTTCTCATTAGGCAGGAAAGAAAGAAGTCCACTTGCGCTGCCAGTTCATGCCCTGGTTATCTTAACATATGTATTTTTTTCAGATGCACATAGGCAAGTTTACTGGCACAGCTAGATTGAGGGAAGAAACAGCAATGCTCCCATAAATGTGAACATCAGAAACATGTACTTCCACAAAAAGGGAAAAGATACCAATCTGTGTGGGCATATAGAGAGAGAATGTTTGATATGTGAGCCTAGTAAATCTGTACTCGGTAAGGGTATGGATTTTATTTAGAGGCAGCCATATCATTGGCAAAAGTTGCTCCTTAGAAATGAATCAGGGCCGGGGAGCTTTTTTTTAAATCTGTGGGCCAAATAAGCCCCAGGCTCCTCCTGGGGCCAGAAGGTACCGGGGGGCATCCATGATGTCAGGGTGTACTCGCTCCCATGTCATCTAATCCCTGGTCAAGGCACTGGCTGGATTTCCAAAGGAAGAAGAAAGGAAAAAGGGGGAGAGGGAGGAGGTGAGGGCTTTAAGAGGGAAGAAGGAAGGAAGTCATAATGATTTCCACAACTTATTTAATAAAAATATGCCTATGAAAGACAGGAAATGGTTTGTGGAATTAGTAACTTAAGGAACTTTTTTTTAAAAAGGCTCAGTTTTTGTGCAGAATACTCTTCCCAGACTATAAAATTAATTTCCCTCCACATTTCTGTAAAGCATAGAAAGAGAAAACGGAAAAAGAACAACCCAGATTCATCTGTTGTGGCCAGAAAACTAATAGTTTTCAGTACAAGAAGCATCGAAAACATGGAAAGACCCTTTTAGCCGGCTACGTTCACAGGACTCCAAATACTGGATGGAAAACTTTCATCCTCAGCTATCGGAAAAGACTCATCCATACCATACGACCCAAAGATGTGGGGACTGCTAAATGCTCATTTGTTTGCCTTCTGGTTTTTTTCCTTTCTTCTAATTGCCTTTCTAACAGGAGGCATCATTATTAAATCATCCTGTCATAATTAAGCCCTGCAAGCCAGAGGATCCACTCCCATGATGTAAACCAATGACATTTGACTGCCATTCTGGACACTTCTGTTCCTAAGTGACAAGACTCCCCTCTCCCCTAATTAATAAAAAAGAGTCTTATGTCATCTTAAAGTCTAAAAATTGTATGAAGGCCAAGCTTTCATAGATTTGAGTAGATTTCTTCAAGCGCATGATGGGTTATCCTTAGTTGGCAGGCAGGCAGGCAGGTGTGTGTGTGTACATGAACATTCACAAGTGGGAACTGCAACAAAATATTGCAGCGTGGATTGCTCCTGTTCAGGGTTCTAGCCAGCCATGCCCCCTTGCAGGATATTCCATTCCATCCCAATCCTCAGTTTCCCTCCCCGCCCCAGACAAAATAAAAGGAGATCAGGCCTAAGTGTAACAGAGGACAACCTGAATCAGGGAACAGTAAAGGAACAGAAGGTGCAGAGGGGGGAGGGACTTCCTGTCATCTGAATATATACAAACTTGTCTCTATTTACAAGGCGCCTGGCTGCTTTAAGGTATAATGAGGTGGACTCGCTGCTGAATGCCGGTAGCTCCCAGGGCTGCCAACCTATCAAGCAGCCTGCACATTACATTCAGGGTTTGCGCTTTTCATCCTATTAGGCTATTTCGCTTCCCCCCCCCCCCCCAAGCTCTGGGACCAACAGAGGGGCATGAAAGGTGCCCATGCTGTTAGCCACGCAGCCACATGAGGGCAGGGAGGGAATGTTTTCCCGCTGCCTCAAATATACGTGGCAGACAGATACCTGCCTCCGTGGTCAATGAGGCAGAAAGCGTTTCTGCGCATGGCGCGGCAGGGCGTCGACAGCTTGAACGTGAAGGGAAAAAAGAGAGGGGAGCAACAGTAGGGGATGAAATGCAAAACAGAGTCAAGAAAAGTGCTAAAAGGGCAAAGCGGCGGGGTTGCAAAGAGAAGGCACTGATCAAGTGGATTTTCAAATGCAGGGAGCCAAGGCCTGCTCCTGCACTTTAGCATATCCATCATGAAGGGCAGCCCCATAAAAGTGTCAAAAGGGGTTGGACGGGCATCAGAGGAGCAGCTTCCGAAGCAGCTCGATCCCCCGCCAAATCCTGATGGGTTTTTTTTTACTCATTCCCATCCAGGCTTTCTTTAGGCTTCCAGGACGTGGTGCTACACGTACTGTTGGGGACTTGGAGGCAGGATCCGTTGAAGCTCGAAGGGCTCCTGAAATACGGCCAGGCCCAAACAGGTGTCTTCCCCCTTGCCTCCCTCGCAAGCATCGCCCCCTGGTTAGGCTGGCAGCCTCCCAAGAAGACACGACTTAGGAGCGGGGCTATTGAAGATGTCTGGCATGGGGAAGAGGGAAGCTAATGTCGATGTGACACGGGGTACTTGGATTTGAGGGTGGAAGGGCATTGCCGGCTCCAGGTTTCGGAGGGCCTTTGAGTCTACCTTCTCAACCACCATTGGCACCACCTGGCCTTGCTCCTCAACCTCTTACTCATCACTGCCACCCCTTGCTCGCTTGACAGGCACAGAGCCAGGAAGCAAGTAAGCTGTGGCATCTCCTGCTCCTCCTCTTCACCACCATCCCTGTCTGGGCCATGGCTGCAGCCCCAAAATGGCTTTGGATGGGTGCCGGCCCCCAGGTCCCATGGGGCAACAGAGGCCCTTTCCGCACAAGCCATTTTTCGAGGGGCTGCCCGTGCCTGCTCATGGAGAGTCTACATGGCACACAGAGCATCCGCAAGCAGGCAGGGGCCAGCCCTCCATTTTCCTGGGAGTTCAGGGAACACTATTATTCCAGTTCGTTCCCTGCTCCTGGGAGGGAAGTGAGATGGGCGACTGGTATGGCCACCCATCCTGGGCGCAGCTGCACTTACCTGTGAGTAAGCGCAGCTGCACCTATGGCCATGGAGCCACACCGCGTGGCTCTGAGGCCATCAGGAGGGGGGGACAGTGAAATTCCCATCTTCAGGATAGCGGGGGCAGGGGCAGGGGCACGATCACGTGTGAGGTTTTTTAAAAATAAACTAACCTTTTGCGCCCGAGAGCTCGTGCGCACCTCTGTGGATCTGTTCTTTAAAAAAAAAAATGGCCGGCCCGACTTGCGGCAGCCCAGGAGAAGCCCGGGCTGCCGCATTGTGGTGCTGCTTCTTCGTGCCGAACCCGGAAGTGGCTACTTTGGGTTTCCCCACTTCCTGCCCTCTCCGCCCCTATGGAGCGGAAAGGGCCAGAGATGTTGTTGGTGGATTTGCTTCCCACCTCAACCTGCCATTTTTAGGGCTGTAGCTTTTCTCCCTCCCTCCCCCAGACTTCAGCAAAGTAACTCTATTAAAAAAAAAAAAAGGAATGAAATAGAAACTGAAACAAAATACAATTTTAATTCCAAATTAATTCATTTGGATCCATTTTAATTTGTATTCATTAAATACAAATAGGGTTATTTCGCTTTGGGGGGGTTCTTTCTTGCAGACGGTGCGACTTTGCATCCCCCTACGTCTTACTCTGTGATACCCTGTGCTAACCCATTTGCTTTGGGATGCTGGAGACATTGTCCATCTCACGACATCCATAAAGCCATTTCTTGCCATGTTTCACAAAAAAAGTCCTACTCCAACAACAAGAAAACATTTGTATCCTCCATTATATTGCAGCACTCACACTTGATCTTAGCCAAAAGGCCGAGATGCATAACATCTTATGGGTCCTTATGCCAACTCACCATAAATAGTATACCTTTTGGCATCTTAATCTGTCTAGTATTAAGTAGGTGGAAAGCCTCGGACTGTCATTTACTCATTTATTTATTGTAATGTATTTTACTTTTTAAGGGGTGAGCCCTATGTTCAGCTCACTAATGTTTTCTGTTTCAAGTGTTTTAATACTAGTCCTTTATTATGTATTTTTAAATTATGTACTACTGGCCAATAGGCTGTAATAAAAAATATTATTATTATTATTATTATTATTATTATTATTATATTGCAGCACTCCAACAGCACCGAAGACAGAGGCTCAATTCGGACAACACGATAGTCAATGGTGGGTTGACTAACCCTAACCTTAACCCTAGGAGATACTCCCCACACAACATGGTAATAAATAATCAACTGTGGTGTGGATGAGGATCAGCGCTGAGTTGACTATGGCAGCATTCGGACGACACGATAGTCAAAACAACGGATGATTGTTTCCCCCACACCAGTTGTTTATTGTGTCGTCCGAATTGAGCCAATGTGTCATCAGATGCTGTTTTACATCGCTCTAGAGCTTTTTTTCCTGACATTCATGGTGCCCTGCTCATTTTTCCTCGACAAGGAAAAAAAAAGAAAACAGAAAAAACACATCAGGGAGACGGGTGGAACCCTGAAACATTTGCTAAGTCTGGGCCATTCACCTGTATTGCAGAATAAAAGCTTTATTGGAACAGAAGGGGAAAATGAAATTAGAAACAGACATCAATAAAATGGCTCTCCTCCCCCACCCTGCCATACTGTCTTAACTCTTTCATTCCTTTCCTCCACGAACCTTTTGCCAAAGTCGGCCTCTCTCATTCGCCTTTTTCCTTTTCCAAAATCCATACCCTCTACGTTTCTGTCCCTCCCCTCCCCTCCTCACCCTCCATCTTTTTCTTCCACGGCCTCAAAACGTCTTTTTCCACTTAAGTAAGTCTCAGTGGCCCAGCTTGGAACCTTCAACACCACCAAGAATGATCTGAATGTGCCGCGCTCGGGGGGGGGGGGGGAGACCCCATTTAATGGCACATGTCCAGGTGGTCAGTGAAAGGAACTGTGTGAACAAGGAAGAGAGAGGCAGACAGAGCACTGGTGAGTATGCGTTTGAAAAATGGCACACATAAGGCCTCTGTGTGTTTGCAAGCATGCACGCCCATATACAGATCAGTGTCTGAGAAGCGCAGCCCTAGAACCCGCTGTCTTGACAAATGTATATGGTGTCATTAGAATTTTACACTCAGGAAACATTTTCTAAAATTTTCAGCCTCAAATGATGCTTCATTTCTTTCTATCGTTAGGCTGTCTGTGCAACGAGGTTTTGTAGCGTTACATCTAGGGCTGCAAGAGAAATCCGTTCACTTCACATTCTACCTAATTGCACACATTCGAACCAGCATGCGGATTGAAAGTCAGTGATCCCTCCAAGTTTGCACATCTCCAAATTTTGCAGTGGCCTCCTCCATTCAAATATGCATGCAAAACGTTGCTCTCCGACTATGTGTATGTTGCGTCAAATAAATAAATGAATAAACGCATGCATTAGGGGAAATGGGCACAACACGCTTATGAAATTTCGTGTGAACTTAAAAGAAAAAAAAATCCAATGTTCAGGATGAATTGAATTTAATGCTGGAGAAATTCTTGAAGTTCGAGACAAACTGTACTTAAGACAGGAAAAAATGAGAAATTGGGAGAAAACAGAATGAACACATCCATCCACATCTAATTATCTCCCTAGAACTATATGGAAAGCTAAGCTGGATCAGACAAAAGACCATCAGGATTTGTTCCAGCATCCTTTCTCTTTCCTACGATAGCAAGCAAGATGCCTTTGGGATCCTACAAACGTGGTATGATGCCCACCACCTTCATTGCTTCCCGCCCCAGCATATTCAAAGGTGCACTACTCCTGGAAATGGAGGTTCCGTTTAGCTATGATGGCCAATAGCCTTTGATAGATTGATGGAGTGTTGCACCTCCCTTTCAGTCTAAGGGCCGAATCTCTCTGGGCCCACATTCCTTGCCTGGGTGGAGCAAAAGGCAAAATGGGTAGGGCCTAATAATAATAATAATAATAATAATAATAATCTAGCATGTTTGATCTTAAAAGCTTATATTGCCAGTAACTGAGACTTAGGAGAGACATTTCAACCTTTAAGAATCCAGCGGGGGTAAACTGCACAAAAACAGGAACACTGCTCAACAATTGGTGGCCAGTAAAGGGAATGGGGCCAGGGAAGAGGGGATATGGCCAATTGGGTAACCCTGTAGGGCCGGGTGGGGGACCCCAGGCAGGCCAAATTGGCCCCCACAGACCTGAGATTCAACATTTCTGTTTCAAAGCCATGAAGGCAAGTGGTCATCTGTTGAGTCCAGGTTGAGATTCATGCAACTGGGTTGGCAGAAGCAGACTTCCCTGCCTCCTCCCCACGGCAGCCCCTCCAGTCCCTGAAAATGGTACACAGTGGGGCAGCAGGGCTAGAACCCGGGATCATCCCATGAAGGTGATTGGTAGGAGATCCAGGACAGATAAAAGAAAGGACTTCTTCACACACAGCATAGTTAAACTATGGAATTTGCTACCATAAGATGTAGTAAAGGCACCAATTTGGATGGCTTTGAAAGGGGGTTAGACAAATACCTGGAGGAGAAAGTTATCACTGCGTCCATTCAGACAACACGCTAAGCCATGGTTAGACCGCCAACCCTTTTGCAGCAAGTGGTTAGTGAGCATGTTTAAACTGTGGTTATGTAGCCACCAGGGTTAGGAATGGTTCACATGACATGCGAAGACATAATGTTTAGCTCAAAATGCTTAACCACCATGGCTTATTGTGTCATCTGAACAGGGTCAATGGCTACTAGTCCTGATGGCTATATGCTACCTCCAGTATCAGAGGCAGTGCGCTTCAGTATGCCAGTCATTGGGGATCATGGGCGGGAGGATGCTAATGCACTTCTGTCCTGCTTGTGGGTTTCCTGAGAGTTTCTGGATGGCCACTGTGTGAACAGAACACTGGACTAGATAGATCTTTGGCCTGATCCAGCAGGGCTCTTCTTATGTTCTTATGGATCTAACACCACATCTGTTTTAGCCTGCCACCAATTAGTATTAATGGATCAATTTTAAAACAACAACAACAGACTTAAGTTTCTAATAATTTCTAATGCTCAATTTGGGAACACTTTTACAAGATTTCAATAGAAAACCTTTGAAACGTAAGCTCCAGCGCACCGTGCCAAGACTGTCTGAAATTCCCCCCCCCCCCCAGATTCCGGAGCGACCCTTCATTTGTGAATAAGTGTGTGCAAGCCAAAACAATCTGGGAGCTAGTAGCATGCCCGAGTGAGTGTGTGTATAAGGGAAGCAGATTGAAGGCGTGCGAGGCAGGGAGCTGCGGAGTGCATATCAGAGGCACCTGAGTGAGTGTGGACGTGAAAGAGCAAGTGGAGCAAAATTGGCATTGCCGGATCACGGCAGGCCTCCACTTCCCTTACATTTCACAAAATGTTTTCGCCCTTTCGGTTGGGCTTCGGCTCTCTATGTGCGCCGCTCTGTTTGTATAATATGAAAGAGAAAGACGGGGGGGGGGGGGGAGGGTTCGCACATCTGGTTTATTTCTCCTGCCTTTTTCTTTTTCTCTTCCCTCCCTCCTTTTTCTTGTAAAGGAATATTTTGTTTTAAGTGAGATGTAACTTAATTAGGTGTTATGGCTGCAAATCTTTTACTGCTGGATTCCTTCAGAGCCATTGATGACAGAATGGCAGGCATAACAAAGCATCGAGGAAAGGGGGGGTGACAGAGAGACGTACCCCTATCCAAATTTGGCTTGCGCAGATAGCATCCCTTTAACTTCCTGTGTAACTTACTGATCATGCCTGCCCGCCCAGGTGAAAAGCGAACTCTAGACGTCTGCTAAAATGCAATGCCCAGTATATCTGCTGTTTGTATTAGACAAAAACCATTAGGAATGGAGGAACTGGAGGAAGAAAATGAGGACAGAAATGGAATAAAGAGTGTCACATGGAGGTGGAAATAGGATAAATACTTCAGGAAAGACCCAGATAAAGAAGCAGGTTTGGGGGCCAAGGAACCCCAGTTGCATTAAGGGTGTTGGAGAAATCTGCAGCAGATTCAAATGAATCTGGATTTCTATAAATCCGACCTGCAGAGGCTGCAGCAAACCAGCTTTCCCTGAGTAGGGCAAATTCTGCAGACTGGCGGACCTTTCTTTTTTAAAAACTTTGGGGGGAGATTAGCACAAAAGCGTATTTGCAAACAGGAATGATATTCTCAAACATCCCTTACCAAAAAAAAATATATATTCTGTCAATGCGTGGCTAACAAAATGAAAGACACCTGACAAATCTGCAAAATGCTGATGGAATGGATTTAACAAAACCCGCACATCCCTAGTCTCAGTGCAACCTTATTTGCAGCACATCCGCCAGACTGAATGCAGCCATTTCGAGTGGTGACCAATGCCAGGGAAAGATGACTCAAACCAAGGAGATGTGAAAGCGAGATGGTGTCTACAGGGTTTGTTCCCTCTCTCTCTCTCTCTCTCACACACACACACACACACATACACACACACACACACCTGAAGCTTCTGGGTCTAAAACTAGGAATGACTTGATCTCTGCAGGTCTACCCTGTAAGATGTATCACCTAAGCTATAGTTTGGAGCATCCCCTAGGCAGCAAAAGGGTAGTGGGGTTTCTCTACCCATGCAGATTGGCCATTGGCTGTCCTCAAAACAGAGAGCTGTTCTCTGGGACAGCTGGGTTGTAATTTCTTACAACATAATTTTCTGATCAATGTGGTATGAATTAGGGATGTTTCCAAGATTCTCATCTGAACTATTTTCTCTTATTTCTGAGTCTCTCATTGTTCCATTTTTTCCCTTTGAAAATGTTGGCAGGGGCTTCATGCCAGTGGTGCCAAGGCATTGTCATGGTAGGTGGAGCCAGAGCAAAAGTGGGCAGAGCCAACTATTTGCTTTATTTCTTTCTGCCACTGCCCTCCCCCCCCCCCTCTGTATAGCAGGCTACCCGTGCAGGGACAGATAATAGAATCATAGAATCATAGAATAGTAGAGCTGGACGGGGCCTATAAAGCCACCGAGTCCAACCCCCTGCTCAATGCAGGAATCCACCTTAGCATCCCTGACAGATCGCTGTCCAGCTGCCTCTTGAATGCCTCTAGTGTAGGAGAGCCCATAACCTCTCTAGGTCATGGGTTCTATTGTCGTACTGCTCTAACAGTCAGGAAGTTCAGACCTCTTGCAAGAGGTCTGAACTGAACTAATCACTGCAGAAAGCTTTTGAAACTAGACTGTGGCTACAGGGGCCCTAGGTCTGCAGGTTGCCCCCACACCCACTGCAACCTTCGTCTGGATCCAGTGCACTGAGGTTTATTGTAATTTGGTGATTTATTGCTTGTTAGCTGTGATGGGCTTTGGAGATGGTACAGCAGGGTAAAAGTTCTTATACATAATATGCCAAACAGAATCAAAGGATAATTTAAAAAACAAATTGTTCATTGTTATGGTATGTTTTAATTAATACACTTTTTTTTAAAAAAAACTGAATTTTATTGTTAGCCATCATGAGTGCTATTTGTGTATGTCTGTATGCATGTACAAAGGTGAGATATGAAATGACTAAATGCATGAAACAAGACTTTCAATACCCAGCCTTCCCCAGCCAGCTGCAATGCCTGGGGAAAGATGGGACTTGTAGGACATCTTTTCTGTCTAAGCATCCAGAAGGGAAATTCTCTCATTCTTAGAGAGGGCCTTTTCAGTGGTGGCCTCCCAACTTTGGAACTATCTCCCCGATGAGGCTTGCCTGGTGCCAATATTGTTATCTTTTCAGCGCCAGGTCAAGACTTTTCTCTTCTCCCAGGCATTTAACACCATATGTTGAGGGGCTTCTTTGTGTGTGTTTTAACTGACCCCTGGATAGTTGACATGTAGTTTATTTTTATGCTTTTTATGCTTTTAAATTTTGTATATTGTTTTTAAATGTTCAATATTTTTAATCTTTGTAAACCGCCCAGAGAGCTTTGGCTATGGGGCGGTATATAAATGTAAACCATCATTATCATCATCATCATCTCATCTAGACCCATGTGAAAGTCATAATAATTGCCTCCTGTCCAATCATTTCATGTCACTATGAAGTCATGTGATGATTTTTCTACACTGCTTCACTGGCCATCAGGGCTGGATTTATGTACAAGCTAAACAAGTTACAGTTTAGGGCCTCACATTATGAGGGGCCTTGAGTTAAAGAAAGAAAGAAAGAAAGAAAGAAAGAAAGAAAGGGGGGAACATTTACAACATTGCCACCGGGAAACCATAAACATCATACAAAATGAAGACCTCTTCAGAAGGGGGTATAGTGTTATGTGGTTGGGGTCAATCTAAATTATCTCCAGGGGTCCCTTACTCAGTGCCTCTGATCACAAAGAGACTGAGGATTTCCCCCAACCCTGTTACTCTTGAAGTTGCTAGGCCTGTTGAAACTAGATTTTATAACATAAGCAGGAAGCGGGAAGGGCCTCACTCATGTTACAGTTTAGGGCCACAACAGATTTAAATCTGGCCCTGTTGGCCATATTCACTGTCCGCAATTCCATTCTTGGCCTGATGGGTGGCCAGGAATGGACCCCTTCTCTCCAATATGTAACCCTTCCTGTAAAGGCCCATTGAGACGGCAAAGTTTGGTCTGAAATACATGCACATGTGCTCTGTACTTGTTCCTGCAGCCCAAATGGGCAGGGTTTGCTATCACTATTTTGCCCACCCTACATTTCTAGGAACAAGAGAATCAAAAATAATATATCAAAGGCTACCCTTGGGGTGGGGGGAAATGGAACCTTTGACCCAAAGCACATCAGGGACATTTTAAAGGGTGCATTAGTGGAGTTATCAGAAGGAAGACCTGAGCTTTTCCTGTTACTTATCTGCATTACAGCTGTGTTTGTCCAAAATGAGTCATCATCTCACCATTTCCTTGCCAGATGCTCACCCTGGATTATTCAACTTCATCTCCACCATTGAATCGATGGCTGTAAGAGACCTCAGGCGGTCCATCCTTGCCCTGGTGGATCCATCCACTCAGTGGAGGCTGGTGGCTCTGATGTCAATGGGGCGATTAATCCGCTCTGGGTTTCAGTAAGAACCAGTCAGACCTCTAAAGGAGCTATCCAAGGTGCTGAAATCATTTGGGGGCGATGGTTTACACAAAGACATGCTCAATGGAGAGATCAAAATTGCAGGCAGCTGTGTTAATCCATGGATTAACAGAGTTGCCTGCAATTTAGTACTCTCCTTTGGGCAGGGCTATGGAGATTATAATGAGGAGTGCCTGCATTTCAAAACTCCACCACTACACCCTGGAACAACACCTCACCATCCCCATCACGGTGTTTCCCCAGGTCCTTCCAGGGTGAAGCCTTGACTGCTGCTCCTGAAGGAGCAAAGCGCAGAAATGGATTCCTTGAAGTGTGCTCTGGAAAACAGCGAAAGACTTTGTGCTGCACATATTTGAGCTAGAAACAGGGTTCATAAAAAGACAACCACAGATAATTCTATGGACTGCTCCGCAGACTTCCTTTGCTGAAAGTAAAACAAAGCACCGAGGTTTCTCGCCGAGTTTGTTTTATATTTTTCCAAGTCAAATTTTTATAAGAGCCCTCAATGTATTTTCAGCAAAAATAAAATTTGAATCTTTCCATTCTGAATGGATCTTGGAACGAAGATCTACAGAAAACAGTTCTGCTCCTCCACCCAACCCTTTCCTGAAGTGTCCCCCTCTTTGATATTCCTAATTGAGATGCAGAATGGCCAAACAGGAAAAAAGGGAGGGGGGGGGAAGAGAGAAGCTTCAGTTTGGGAACACACTGGGGAGCTGCCATGAATTTATTCCCCACAACTGTTCTTGCCAGGAATTCTCCTCTCCCATCACTGGGAAGGAGACCCTGAGGGCTGCTGACACAGTTGCTGTTCCCACTTGCAGCCGCAGCAGGGGGGACTTTGGGGGGGGGGGAGAAAGAAGCTGCATGAATGCCACTGCTAATAGTGAGACCCCACCACCACCACTTAGAAACCGTTGGAGAATCCCCATCCCCGGGAGAAAGTCAGCAAAACGGCAGCCCCAGATAGGGATGGATGAGTGGTTCACGAATCCAAAGACACGCCACCGCTGCAACACCGACCACGGACGCAAACAGGAGAGTACGTTCTCTGAAGATGCTTGCAAATTCACGGATTCACATTCGCAATCCAAAAATGTGCATCTAGGGGAAGGTGGGGGGAGTGCATGTTTTTAGTACACTCTAGAAAAAAGCACACCTTTCCCCCATTCTAACGAAATGAAAAAAAGGTGGGCAAGCGAACATGGGAAATGAGGTGAGGTGAGCTACAAAGTGGGGTGGGGTTGGAGAGGGAATCCGGGACAGTCGTGAAATTTGCTTTTTCATCCAGCCTGCCCCCCCCACCCCACCCCCACCTTTTTTGCCCATAACCAGGTTGGGAAATTTTAAGAAGTTGTGCTCACACCCAGCTCTGGTTTAGAGAACTTATTGGAAGCGTTTATCCCATGCCATCAAAGAGAAAGATCCAGCGCCTGACAGTATGAGAGGGAAGTGGCCAAGTCCTACATTGCTGTAGTCCCACAGGGGTCAAAACAATTGGGGAGGGAGTCCGGATCACACAAGAACCTCCACATCATCAGCCAAGGAAAGACCGAGGATGCAGGTTCTGGCATGATCCTGCCCTGCCGTAACCCACACACCCCCAAGTCCTCCCTCCAGCCTTTGGCTTCTGGATCGGAATGAGAAGAGCAACCACATTGCTCACGTCATCTAAGAAAACAAGAGCAAAGAATGAGCCACATGGAAATACGTTTCCCTTGGTGCCAGTTGATGGTGGTTGTGGGGGTCATCTATGCCTTCAGGCGCAATCCTATGCATGTTTAGACAGGGAAAAGTCCTACAATTCCCAGCATTTCCCAGCCAGCCATGGCTGGCTGGGGAATGCTGCAAGTTGTAGGACTTTTTGCTCTATCTAAACAGGCATAGGATCATGCCCTTGGAAGCCTGATGGCAGAACGTAAAGGAAAGGACGGTGCAGCAACAATGTAATGCGTTTCGAGGGTAAAGCTGACCTTCCCTACCCTAGTATCAAACTGGCAGAGAGGGAGGGGGAAACAATAGACAGAAAGAGTGCAGGGAGAGTCTTCGTGAGCAATTCAGCCAAGGAGCCACAGGGCAAAGGGAACGAACTTTCCCACACAATCGCTAGCATAAAAGAGCAATTGTGCTAAAGGGCTGGAGAGAAGAGGGGGCTCCTAAGGAGAGGCCGCTAACACAAGTGGCAGTGGCAGCTGGGGACTCCGATGTCGGTGGAGCACTGAGTCTGCTCTGGGTTTCAGCCACCGCCGATCGGAACACTAAAGGAGCTATCCAAGGTGCTGAACCTACGCCGGCGGGTTGGGGGAGGTACATGTTCTCATGTCCAAATGCATCAGTTCCACATTGGAAATAAGGCCAGTTAATTCAGAACTCCAAAATCCAGGGAGAAACACGGACCAGGGGGGATTTTTAGAGCATCCCTACCCTCGATTGGTGGTTACGCATTTGTTACCAACCCAAGTACACATGCACTGCAGTTGATATGTAGTGAGCCAACATCACCACCACATAGAAGCAAGCTATACTGCAGTGGAGGTCCATGCTTAAGAACTTGAGCTAGTGTGCTCCTAATAGAAATGTAGCCATTCTTCAACGTGCCCCTAGAGCCGGTTGGCTTCAGGCAAGGATCCATTGCCCATAAGTCTTGGAGACAGAGAGGAAATTACTTAGGGACACCAAGCTTTCCCCGTCCTAAATATTGACAGCAAACTCAATTCTCCAAGTGTGGGTTTTTATGTTGCCTAAGAGGCACCACCCTTGCAGAAGAACCTTCGGAGCTGGGGGAATCCCCAAGTATGTAGAAGATCCCCTCAAAAAACCAACCCAGAATAGCCCAACGAGTATTCAGTATGCCCAGTCACTGCTGGGTAGGGATGCGCATCGCTGGGAATTAAATTCCATTTAGGCCCGATGGGATTTCACAGTCTTTATGTACCAATAAGTGGCAGGGGGTTGTACCAGATTCTTTTTTTCTGATTCCAGAAATGTTCAAACTTTTTTTTTTGCACAAATTAAATATATGCATCTGTTTTGGCTCCCATGTTTTGCACAAACGGGGTCATATTTCCCTCCCCTGTTTTTTAGGTCTGATGATTTGCGCAAATGGAATCTCCCTCCAACCCCACGTCTTTAAATTTGCACAAATGGGGTTGTGATGCTCTTAATTTATTATTTTAATCAAGGATCTTGCGCAAGACCGCCTATCTACTATGTAGCCCTACAGAGACATAATCCCCTCATGCATATCCTTGTCTCTTTCATCCCTTCCACACACCACTCTGTTTAGCCCAGCAGAGCCATATTCACCCTTTGTCAATGAATGTGTCAATTTCATCTCCCACTTCAGCATTTCCCAAGCAACCCCCAGCATCAGATCACTGAGGGATTTTAAGGTCTGAGTCGGAGAACATGTTAGATGTCAGATATACAGACCGGTATTGGAGATCTGTAACATACCCAATTTGAAAGGATGAAATGGAGGGAGAAACCAATGGGGAGAGCCGAAATCAGCAAGAACTACCTCCCATCCCTTCATTCTTCCCTTCATTTCATTAAATTGTGAGGGGATCAAGTCAATGTCAGTGGTGTGTGTGTGTGTGTGTGTGGGGGGGGGGATGGAACAAAATCTGCCAGGGCTGAACCAATGAAATCCACCAAGATTTCACACCAAACTGGAATTCTCATCCATCCGTACTGTTGGTATGGAGAAATTCAAAATCTGGGAAGAGCAGGAATAGAGTATCTTGGAAAAGGGTGTGGCTGGCTGGAATCTTAAACACTAATGCTCCACAATCTAACATTCTATTGCAGGTCATAGGTAACTAATGTGACAGCCAAGAATTCTGAGGAGTGAGGTCTTGGGTATAGGAAGGAGGGATGGATATTATGAAGTTCTGAGCCCAGAAACTCAGCGTGAGGCAGCAATAGAAAGCATACCCCTTCATGAAACTCTTTTGTTTCTGCCAGGTTTCAGAGCGACCGTTTTGGTGCTGGCCTGTGCAAGGGAAGGCTGCTGGTTGGGTTGTTTCCTTTCTTTCTTTTTTCTTTGCAGAGAATTTTGTTTAAAAACCCCTAAAGAACTCTTGTCGAGTTTCTTTGGTTATTTTCCAAAAATAAATAGGATTTAAAACCTAATTTGCACATTAAAAAATAGTTGAAGGAAACCTGGCTAGTCTCACCCATCAAGCAAAATCTAGTGCTAGATGCTCTTTCAACATTAAAATTCCAGCAGATGACTGAACAGAACGCATGCACAGAGCATTGACTTGGGGTGATGAATGGGGTAGAAGATCGTCTTAAACAACAAGGGTGTAATAAGCACACAAATAGAAGCAATTCTAGCAACACGATGAATGGAGTTGTATATGAACAAATGTGGCCGTGTGGAGGGCTCATGTTCAGGATTCCAACCAGCCAGCCATGACCTTTGCTAAGATACTCCATTCCATTTCCCTGCTATTCTGATTTTAGGTGCCCCACCCATCTACAGACAGTCAGCATTCTGTCATGCTGAGGGTTCTGTCAATGCCTTGTGCTGTAGCCTGGGTTGCAAGGTTCTGTTATGGATCAGACTTGTGTAGGGGCCAGGTTTCTAAGGAAGCAAGATGGGAGAAGTTCAGCACTACGGATAGCTCCAGGTGGTGCTGAGGCTGGAAGCAAGACAGAGTCATCTGCATGTTGTTCCAACAAGGAGCAGAGCAAGACTGAAGCTTAAGTATGGGTTTAGTTAGATTTAGGCTGATGATAGTCTGCAATATAGGTTGGGTTGCTAGGGGACCAAATCTTGAACATGGATTAGGTTGGGTCAGGTTTCTCAGGTATCAAGGCAGAAAGAAATCAGCACCACGGAAAGTTCCAAGTGGTGCTGGGGCTGGAAGCCAGACAGCTTTGTCTGTATGTTGCTCCACCAAAGAGCAAGGCTGAGGTTTAAATAGAAGTGTTGCTGGATTTAGGCTGGTTTGCACCACCTCCATACTGACACTTTGTCTCAAAGGGGCCTGGCCTGTTTTAGTAGTCCCAGGCTGTGACAATGTGGGAGTGGCACATTGTCTGATGACCTGAATTGTCAGAGTCTGAGGATGGTAATGTGACCTCCCATGGATGCAGGGGAGTTGGCTCCTGGGGCCTTTCTGGAGAACTGGGTGCTCGGGAGGTGGAAGCCTCATGATACCTTTCCATGGTTGAGTCACTTCTTCAGAGGGCAAGAAGTTGGGATCCTTTGGGGAATGGGGGGATGACGTCTTGGTCTATGCCAGCTATTGAATATGCTCAGTCTTCACAAAGCTGTTTTAGGGTCTCCCCCCTCCCTAGTTTTTTCCTCTAAAGAGGTTCCCCCCCCCGTGTGTGTGTGTGTGTGTGTGTGTGTGTGTGTGTGTGTAACTCTGAGTACCTTGGAGTTACCTCCCTCTTGTGCATGGATGGTGCACTTCTGGCTACGTATGGAGCAGCATGGGGAGAATGAGTTCATTATTAATATAGGGGACGAAAGGAATTTCCCCATGTTTGAAAAGTGATGGCAGGTGATCACACCAAACAAGGGTGCAATCTAACACTTCATTCGTCTTTAGAGTGTTAAAGCAATTAGGAGGACCAATAACAAGGGTCAGTCAGGATGCAGAGCTAGTTAACAGCTCTGGATGCATCAGAAGGCCTTGGCTGCAAATAGGGGTCACAAAGCGGGGAGACAGAATGCTGCCTAGCAGCCCGGTGGAGCCAAATAAATTTCTTTTTAGTCTGCGGTTTCTGTGTATGAAAATACTAACATGCTTAGTATGTTTTGCAGTAGTCGTGGTTTCATTCTGTTAGGAGCCAGGCCTGATTTGCTCTGCTGCTTAGCCAGGGGACTAACTGTTTATGACTCAGTAAAGTTTGCCAAGCCCTTCATTTTCTGGTTTCGGTCTGCTTTATTCAGCCATTTCTGCCAACAGTCCATTCTGTGTTCCTTTATTGTTTACTCTGCTCTGCATTCCATTCCTCCTGATTTCTAATTCAAATTCCAAACATTACTTCCAGAATTGAACATTCATAGTGTATTTAGTTAATTTGCATATTCCCCTTCCATATGTACCGATGAGCATGTGCGCAGTGGTAGAATCCTATCCAATGAAATCAAGATGTGATCATTTACATGTAAGGCTGAGAACAGCCCCCCTGATCTGGTCTCGGATCTGGATCTCGATGGGGAAAAGGACTCACTGCCCTCCCCCACTCTCTCTGCTTACCTGCTGCCTCCTCGTCACCGCCGCCTTCCGCCGTTGCTGTCTGCTGCTGCCATCTGCCATCTGCCTTGTTCTCAGTAGAGTGGAAACAGCGGTAGCTAGTGGATGGCAGCGGCAGACGGTGGCAGCAACGATGAGGCAGTAGGTAAGTAGGGAGAGTGGGGGGAGGGCAGTGAGACCAATGGACTCACCGCTGGCCTGGCATCCCTGGGTGCCGGCCTGGAAGGCCAATGGGCTCCGGATCTCCGGAACAATCTGGTCTGGAACAATCCGGACCTCCCCGATCCAGTTCGGATCCTGATCCAGGAGGTCCGGATCACTCCGATCCAGTCCGGATTTGGGATCCAGATCCAGATCTGTTCCCAGCCCTATTTACATGACTGCGTTGAATTTATATTTCTGTGGTCTTTTACTGAGGCACACAAACAAATATGTGCCTCAGTAAAACTCAACATGGGAGAAAAATCTGATTGCAACAAATAAATTGAAGGAAGTGAAAGCTGTAGCAAATTGCGCCTGCATGGCTCTCTGTCTAAAAATTGGAAGGAAAAACAATAGGTGGATTCCCAAAGTTCCACTTTGTAAACAAACCCAAGATCTAGGGAGAAAGTCGCATGAAGAGAACTTTGAAAGCACCTCTAAAGTTATGGAGAAATACAGTTAGGATGCTTGGGCAGTAATCGCACCATGGCTTTCCCAATATAGCTATTGCTTACCTGCTGGTTCTTCTGTGCTGGTGACCACAGAGGTTGGGTTGATGGCAGGAATCTCTGGAAAAGAAAGGGTGATGTTTCTTAGTTGCCTTGACCATGCAACCCGCTCTTTCTCCCGGTTCCTCTTCCCACTTCCATATTTCTTCTCTGTTTGCTTGCCAGCACCACCCCTCCATCAGTGCATATAAGTGAACATAGGCCCGTATCAGCTGCACCCCCTTTTTCCCAGGAATAACATCTTGCCAAGAGGGAGACCAACCTGGCCCATCCATCAGCCAAGGAAGAAGCAGTTGCAAAGAGCTTGCTTCCCCCTCCCTGCCAGAAAGAACCTGTCCTGGAGGGAGTTGCACTCCCACTGAAGGAGCAGGTGCATAGCTTGGGAGTATTCCTAGATCCATCCTTGTCACTGGAGGCCCAGGTAGACTTTGTGGCCTGGAATACTTGGAGCCAGCTTCAGCTGATCTGCCAGCAATGGCCTTTCCTGGATAGGGACAACCTAGCCACAATAGGGCATGTGCTGGTAACTTCCCGATTAGACTACTGCAATGCACTCTGCATGGGGCTGCCCTTGAAGACGATTCAGAAGTTGCAGCTAGTGCAAAATGCAGCAAAATACATCCCAAAAAGACCATATAACACCGGACTTAAAGGAATTGCACTGGCTGCTTATACACATCCGGTCGGAATTCAAGGTGTTGGTAATGACATTTAAAGCCCTAAACAGCTTGGGACCTTGATACTTGAGGGAGTGCCTCTCCTTATATATGCTTGCCTGAGACTTGAGGTCTGTTGGAGGAGCCCTCCTCTGTGTCCTACCAACGCGAGATATATGCTATGATGGGACATGGGAGAGGGTTTTCTCTGTTGTGGCAACCCGGCTATGGAATGCCCTCCCCTTGGAGGCCCGACTGGCGCCGGCGCTGACCTCATTTCAGCGCCAAGTGAAGACGTGGATTTTGAATGAAGCTTTTGATGGCTAAATTCACCAAGGCCGCACTTCATTTTAATTGTTTCTATTGCTTTTAAATTCTATATTGGTTTTAGCTTGATTAACAGTTTAATTTGGGTTTAGCTGTGTATATTTATTGTTTTATACTGGTTGTATGATTTGATCTGTACGCCGCCCTGAGATCCTAGCGATACAGGGTGGGATGCAAATGTTTTAATAAATAAATAATAAAGAAAGAACACACAGTTCCAATGCCTGGGACTGCGGAAGGAAGGAGAAAGAGCGATGTGGCCGGCCCAATCCATCGCCCAAAGTTCCAATTGCTATTCCAGCAAGAACACCAGTCAGCAAAGATCCGCAAGCCTGAGGGGCATTTAAATGCCCCTTTATAGCTCCAAACCTTGTCATAGCCTCCAAAAACTCATCTCTGCCCTCGTCCTTTTCCTTCCTCTCCCTTCCCTTGGGTGTCTTCCTGTTGTTTTTGTATTTGTCAGCTGGGAGGCACAGCTTATTTCTTTTTTTAATTGATGTGAACTTCTTTGGGAGACCATATTTGTCTGAAAAGCTGGATTAACAATGCAGTGAATAGCATATATTAGTCCGCATAGACCAGTATTGTTAGGCTGACCAGATAAAATCCAGGTCAGGGCTCATGTAACTTTAACAGTTGTAGAGAAAAGAGAATTTCAGCCAGTGCCATTTGTATGCAATTAGTTCCTAGTGAAATTCCCTCTTCATCACAACAGTTAAAGTTGCAGGCACTATACTAGAGTGACCATATACAAAAGAAGGCAGGGCCTCTGCAACTTTAACTGTTGTGATGAAGAGGAAATTTCTCCAGGAACTAATTGCATACAAATGACACTGGCTGAAATTCCCCTTTCTCTACAACTGTTAAAGTTACATGAGCCCTGACCTGGATTTTATCTGGTCACCCTAAGTATTGTTTACTTTGACTGGCAATGACTCTCCAAGGTTTCTAAATGTGCATTTCCACTTATGAATTAGTATAAGAGGCAGGAAGCCTAGGTACAGCAGTTGCTGGGGAACGTGGGCGGGAAGGTGCTGCTGTACCCATGACTTGCTTGAATAGAGTGCTGTGGGGGAATCTACACTGTAGCTTTGCTACGTTAAGGATTGTTTTCAATGACGCATTGAGCCACATGACACACTTACTGTAAAGTTTTATACCAGTTGTTGTTTGCTCTGATTTTCTAAGATTAAATCCGTTCTTTTCTTTATATAAATCGTTATAGGAAGAATAAAGCATCTTTCTTTACCGGTTCAGAGTCTCTGAAATCAAACCTCTGCTAACCTATCACAGCCATGCAGGCATTACTTTAGTCTAATCTTCATTGAAAGAAGGGAAAGGAAGGGGGGCGACGGAGGAAGTGGGTGTGGAAAGTACGGGGCGACGAAGAAACGTAACAGGGACGAAGAAAAGACTCAGTGTGACCATAATAACCGCTGTGAAGACGGGAGAAAGGATCGACAATAACGTATGTACAACTTAATGTGGCCTGTCAAGTTTTAATACGTTGCAATACACAACGTAACAATCAACATTTTGAATTGTAACAAGCATATGTGTAGATTCCCTCCTGGACTAGGTGGACCCGTGGTCTGACCCAGTCTGGTTCTTCCTATGTTCTTATACTGCCCTACTTTGTTTTGTCCTCTTTTGGGCTGATTTATCACCGGTCACCCTAACTGGACCTCTAAGCTATGCAAATTCCACAGAGGCCTGATTTTTAAAAGGCTTTGGGGAACAGTACAATTCCTGAGAGATCTCCCAAGCCTTGTGGGGACCTATGCAAAGAGCGCATCTGTTGAGGGGAGGAGAGGTTATAGTTCTGGTCCTGCTCTGCTCTCCAGTGGCTCGTTCTCTCAAATGCTTCACCTCAGCAACAGCCTAGGAAAGAGCCACCTTCTAACCTTTCCAATATCCAAACTTCAGAGGGCCACCCTTAATCCCGGAGAAGTTCAGCACAGAACAAGAAATGTAACGGCATTACTCACTGATGCACGGAGCAACTGGCGACCGACTCTGCTGGTAACCTTTGGCACAACGGTTGCAGGTCAAGCCCGTCACGCCATCTTTGCAAGGGCATTGGCCAGTCGTCTGGTTGCAGGTTTTTCCAGCTGCGCCGACAGGGTGGCAGTCGCAGGCTAAGAACAGGGGGCAGGGTGGGAGGAGAGAAAGAGCAGAAAAAGTTAAAAGTTGGAAACGGCAAACGCGCACAAACACACTCACATTTCATAAAATGACATGCGGGGAGACGCAGAGCTATGTGTGAAGAAAATATCAATTTGAAACACATGTGAGCGAAAGCACGGCCAAGTTTTCCAAAACCGGCTCAAAACTGCTGGGGCACTGCAGGGCAGAGTTACATGTTACCTCGATTCAGAGGGAGCGTTTGCACGGGGAGGATTGGTGGACAGAGGTGCGCAACCCTTCCTTCCTACCAGTTGATTGTCTCGCACACCCTCAATCGCAGGGTCTCCTCCCTTAAGGGGGGGGGGGTACTTGGACATAGCCAAAAAAAGAGGAAATGCAGTAACTGGGGAGGGAGGGGCAAGAGGACAAAAGAGCACACAGCACTGCACAAAATTTGCATAAGTTGATTCATATGTGTAGATGCAAATTTAGAAAGAGCATCTATCATTTAAATAGAAATACAATACCTCCCACCGTAGTGGGGAAGTGTGACTAGGTGACCTGTGTGCCTGCTCAGTCTGCTATATTATTATTATTATTATTATTATTATTATTATCATCATCATCATCATCATTATTATTATTAGTGGTGGTTCATAAAAATTACAATCCACAAA
Organism: Anniella stebbinsi; assembly: GCA_029215795.1. Classification (NCBI taxonomy): domain Eukaryota; kingdom Metazoa; phylum Chordata; class Lepidosauria; order Squamata; family Anniellidae; genus Anniella; species Anniella stebbinsi. Next base: position 44,478,921 of record JARDYH010000007.1, on the reverse strand, counting down.
TACAAGGTAATAAAAACATAGGTCACATTTTTAACATTTAAAATTTAAAACAATGGAAACAACCATTCCAATAAGATAGATACAGGACCTGACCAAGGCAGCTGTCATAAATGCCTCACCCTATGCCGTTAAATATCTGGGAGTAGAGGACAGTCTTAACCTGGCACCAAAATGATGACAGTCTTGGGACCTCAGAGGGAAGATTGTTCCACAATTGGGGGCCACCACTGAGAAAGCCCTCTCCCTTGTTGCCATCCAGGTGTTGATGGACAACTTCAAAGCTTCAAGAGCAGACACACTTCAAATGGAGGACTGTCCTTTACAAAGTAAGACACATGGGCACCCTAATGTCTCTGCTAAAGTAAGTTTTCTACTCCAAACTCTTGCAACAGCCAGCCCATTAGGAATCACATGACTTTATGTCCTTTTACTGCTTCAGATCAACACAGCTATTCTTTGGGAATGTCAACCATCCCTTTGTGGATTAAATATCTTCCTGTGCGTGTGTGTGTGTGTGTGTGTGTGCAATTACAAATCAACGTGGATTTTTCTGCCACTTTCAAAAAAAGTGACACAAAATGTCAGATCTTGCAGGAGGATTGCATACGACTGTTTTTCAGTCATGAAATCCACCACATCTGACACTGCCCTCTTTGAAAGCAGAATAATGGATAATGCATGGCAAACAGTAAACCAGTGAATAAGAAATGGGGTGGCCGAAAGGCTCATCCAGTGACTTGGCTGCAAGAGAACACAGCCGCCCACTGAGCTGATGTGCTCGTAGGCGCATAGAAATTTGTTTGCACAAAGTTTTGTCATGGGCTGCATTGGGACTTCATTGGGGGATTCAACAATACGTTTCTTTTGCAATACTAAGGAACAAGCTGCAACTTCATTTATATCACCATTGGCAACACTTAATAGAAAACTGCTGGCAAACTGCTGGTGATTTTACGGGCTGCTGCCGCTGCAGCGGTGTTTACATGGCCCTTTTCAGTTCTCTGTTATTCTGATATACAAATGCCCTGGCATTTGCACATATCAGTTCAGGTTTGGCAAGGTCCATGAATTGGCGAATTTTTAAAACATAATATATCCGTACGTTTAACAGATATTTCAGAACCCATTTAAAAAACTGTACATTTTAAAAAACAAAATTGTTTTTATATTCACAGGCGGAGACACCGATGATCCCTATATGTTGTTTGTAGTTGTAGGAACTTCGACTGTAAAATGTGTATGTAAGTGTTTTGTCTTTTATTCTACTGATATACCTTTTACATCCTAGACCATTTTTATATTCTAGACTACTGATGGAGACTTTTGCTTGGTTTTACTTGGGACTGGTAATTCCTGATATTGTTGGATTTAGTTTTATGCATTTGATTTATATTGTATTGTTGTACTAACGTTGTTCCCTGCCTCGATCCAAAGGGTGAGGCAGGTAAAAAATAAAGATATTATTGTTGTTATTACACAACCTGGTGTCCTCCACATGTTCTGGACTACACCTCCCAGCATTCCTGACCATTGGCCACGATGGCTGGAGCTGATGGGAGTTGGAATCCAACACATCTGGAGGACACCAGCTCAGGGAAGGATGGGCTAATGTATATGCAGGTTTGCATTCTAAATTTATAGCATGGACTAGAGCCAAATGTAGTCATCCTTAGAGTAGACCCATTGAAAGCAGTGAGATTTAAGCTTACGACTAACTTGAGCTAAGCTGATTTGAACGGGTTTACTCTTAGTATGACTAAATCTAGATGCAACCCCAGATTTTCTCCCCTGTACACTTGTAGTCTGTGACTTTCTGGCTGCAGACAGATACTGAGGTTTCCTGACACATTACAAATCGTGAATGACCATATTCCAAGACGATGTGTCCAGATGACCACTATGCTTTTCTTTTTTCCTTTTCCTTTTTTTTTTAAAGAACTTTTTAGAAATCTTTGCATAAAGATTCCCTTTCCAGCCATGAGTGTCTTGGCTTAAGCTCCCAGAAATCCAAGTATTTGAACTGACGCACACAGCTGTCTTCCAGCATTAAGTTCTGGACACCTAGAAATGGCCAATGTTCCTCCTGCCACCCCAGGGCTAATTCATTATCAGAGGTGTGTGTTGGAGTGTGATTGTCTGGCTTGTGCGGAAAATGGTCGAAGTTTCCAAGTAGCCTTCAGCTCCGGGCCACTCATGAGCAAGAGACAGGCCAGAGTGGAAGGGAAAGTGTGTTAAGGCTCATTAAAGGTAACAGATTGCAACCTTGAGAGTGACAGACAGAGAGGGAGGGAGGATGGGAGTAAAGGGGAAAGGAATAAATAATAAAAAAAGAATGATGAAGAGTGGTTTCCATTGGGGAAGTTTTTAACTTCGGAAAAAATGCATAGTAAAAGACGTCTGGTTAATGTCAGGGCGAAAAAGGGGCTAAATTTATTTACAATGCTTGGCTCATTTTTATTGTCAGAGTGAGGGCGGCTCCTCCGGGGTCGATTAAGCATACTTGATGGACCTTGGCCCAAAGGACTCTGGGGGCCTGACTCCCTCCTGCTGGGAGGACCTACGTGTTAAAACACCATTGCCATTAATTATATAACCACATATGAATGCAAGGTATAAATGCCGTTCAAGGACGGCATTTATTACACTGTGGTTAGGGTGAATATTTCTGCTCTAGCTCTCTCAATAGCCCTGTACCGCACAATGCCCAGGTGCTTTCAACAAAACTGGAGGCACAAGAGGACAGTACTGTTGGGTAGGGTGGCCGCTTCGGCATCACCAAAACGGAGGAATTTATATGTACCGATGCACATTGAGAAAGACGTGATGGACTATTCATAGGAATACCATATATTTTATGACGCGGAAGCCTAGAGTGACCATGTGTCTTCTTTTACAGAGGACAGTTCTCTAGTGAACCATCCTCTGTTTGAAGGCACCTCTGCTTGAAGAGCTGTGCTGTCCAATTCTGGTTTAAAGAACTGTAAGAACTGTTGCCGTTAGCATCTGGCCATCAGATTGAACAAGCAGCTACGCTGGTCATCTGGTTACAGCCTTCCACACTATGGTGAGATGTACTGTTTTTCTACTTAAATTATCAATATTACTTGTAAATGTGAATCTATAATTAACATATGTACATTTTCTGCAAATTGCAGTCCTCTTTTTGGATGAAACATTTCCTCTTTTCCGGCAATTCAGAAGTGGCCACCCTAGGGAATACTGTGGCCAGGTGACCTGTGTACCTGGTTTCTTTGCCATTCAGGTGCTAACTATTGATGGGCAACTTTCAGGTGCCTGCACTGTCTTGGCTTATCGTGGTTCTGGGTCTTTAAACCAGGCTTGGACTGGAACCTTCAAACAGGACAACCATCTGTCAGAGATGTTTTAAGGCGGATTCCTGCATTGAGCAGGGGGTTGAACTCTACTGTTCTGTGATTCTATGATTCTAGGATGCCTTCAAATAGAGGACTGCCCAGTGATAGGATTTCAAATAGAGGACTGTCCTCCACAAAGTGGTACACGTGGCTAGGGGTGGATGGACACACCGGGACCCGGCTCTCCCTGGGCCACCTGGCAGCCATCCGTGGCCGCCTGTGGGGCTTTCCTCTTGTCATCCTCCTGCCTCACTGCTCCATGGTGGTAGCTGGTATGGGGGGTAAAGAGGATAGGGGAGGGATGGGATTGGGGGGGGGGAGGAGAGGGTAGATGAAAGGCATCACCAAAAGTGAGGACCAAAATGCTAATTTATATGTATCAATGCCAATTTAGAAATAATTATTGTAACTTGAATAGAAATCAGTGATGTGTCAAAAAAATTCAACCATTCCATTTTTGGCATTCCATGGGGGGGGGGGGGGTGGACAAAAACTCAGGTGAAAGAGGCTGGGAGAGGTGAGGATTTTGGAGAATTTTCTCCTTGTGGAGGTGAACAGGGTTTCCACATACCTTCTTAAATGTCGCCAGTTGTTGGGGGGGTCTTTTTTCTTTCTTTTAATTTTTTTTTAAAAAAAAACACCAGTCATTTTCAGGAGCCCAGGAGTTCTTTCTGAATGCTTATTGGAGAGGGAGAGGTCATATGGTCTCCAATAGGCATTCACTAAGAACTGTTGGGCTCCTCCAAATGCTAGGGGGGAAGGAAGGGTGTTGTTTTTGGAAAACCCAAAAAATAGGAAGAAGGCCCCTCAACCACCGGCTACAGTTTTAAGAGCTATGTGGAAATGCTGTCCCCCTCCCCAAGGAGAAAATTCTCCAAATTCCCCCCCCCCCTCGTGAAAGAGGCAGAAAAAACAATGGTTCTTTTGCAGGGAGGGAGAAAGTTCCTGAAAATAGGGTGCCAGATTCGGCCCAGCACTGATAAAAATACACTCCATCTCACCATAGTGTACAAGACTGTGACCAGGTGAGCCTTGCTCAAGTCTGCTGTCCAAGAGTTGATGATGGCCAACTTGAAGGCCCAACTCTTTCTTCTGATGGCACTTGGTCTTTTAACTGGGCTTGGGCTGAAGAGCCTTTCTCTAGAGAATGTCTTCAAAATAGAGGACTGCCCTCTGCAAACAAGGACACATGGCCACCCCACATTGGAGTTAATAAAACAGCTAACAGATTCACAACCCTGAATACTTTTGGCAATGGCATTGAGTAGATGAAAGGAAGGAGAGAAGACGTTAAGCGTGATGAGTGTCCCATCAACCGGTCTTGGACTGGGGCCTGTTTAAAATATGGGAGGGGAGGGGAATGAAGAGAAATATCATGGTTTCCATCAGTGTAACAGTCAAACATGATTCCAAAGCCAAACAAAAACACACACATGCACTCATCCCCCACCCCAAAAAGAGATGTTATCGTTTCCCTAATTTTCACCAGATGGGATCTTGCCAGAGCACCATGTCCCAGTGCAACGGGCTCTCTCGCTCTAACGCGGCAAGAAGTGAGCTCACAGCGCCTAATGGGGAACAGATGCCATGGGCCTTATCAGATCTTGGCTAGGATTGGAAACGGACGTGTTTCTGATGAGGGCATCTGGGGGGCTCAGCTGTGATAACGCAAGGCAGCGGGTGGCGGAGTCCTCAGGTGATGTTGAGCCGTCCTTCAGCCACAACATGCTTTGATGCCAAGGAGGCTGTGCAGAACACTCCCCCTAGCAAGCAGGGATGCTCTCTTCCTCACAGAAGTATTGGTAGGGTGGCCACAGGCAGGGTGGCCTACTTTACAGAGGACTGTCCTCCACGTCCGGCATGCTGAACCTGAGGCCTACAGATCAAATCTGGACCACCTGCAGGTCAAATGTTGACCACATGGGGGTCCAACCTAGTTCTATAGGGTTTGCCAGATCTCCACACTCCTTTTATTGATCACCATTTGTTGGGTGGTTTCTTCCCTTTTTGTATCCCCCTCATCAAAGCTTAGTTGCTGGCAGTAAGAGCTTTAAGCTAAAATATGCTGGTACTTTAGGTCATCTTGGCTTGCCCTGTTTGCCTCCAGCCCTGTCTGCCACTGGAATGTGGCCCCCGAGAGCTTCTCTGAAACTGAATTTGGCCCTTGGGCCGAAAGAGGTTCAACACCCCTGCTCTGCATGAAGGTGTCCTCTGTTTTTAAACTGGTCCAAGTCTGGATAAAAGGTAAATATGTCATTAGCACCTGGACAACAGGCTGAGCAGCAGGCATACAAGTCGCTTGGTCGCCATCTTAGCCACTATGGTGAGAAGTTGTGCATTTCCAGATCTAGGGCAGCAATTATTTCTAATGTGTACATATACATGCAAATCAGCACACGCAACTGTGATGCAAATGTGTGTCCTCTTTGGCCCTTTCTTTCGGTGAGGCTCTGCAGAAGTGGCCACTGAACACATTGGGAAGTCGAAGCGGGCTTGCAAATATAGATCTCCCTGGACTTGTTGGGTATGGCAACACCAATAAGACTGACAAAGTAGCCATAAACCTTGAATGGGAGAAAAACAGGCAGCAATGTGGCTGCTCTACAGAATTCAAATCATTCTAAAGGCCCTTGCAGGAAGTCTCCAGGAGATATGGATGATTACTGGCTGGCAATGTTGTTGCGTGTATCAAAGGCATCCTGAGTGAGGCAGATGATGGCATTCCAAACTCCAGTGCTGTCTCTCAGTTGTAAAACCGTTATACCTCAGAGAGGAGCATCTTCTCTCTTATGAGCCCATCACCAATGTGTTGAGGTCAGCATAAGAGATCCTGCCCCAAATGAGTTGTCCTTCTGAAACTAGGCCATCGATTACAAGGAGCAGGGCTTTCTTAGTGGTGGCATCCATCTTTTAGGACTCCCTACTAAAAAAGGTGCACCATCCCATTGGGTGTTGCCCTTTAGTAATCTTAGTTAAGACTTATTTTTATTATTATCATCATCATCATCGTCGTCGTTGTGGCTGCTCTTGTTGGTGGTGTTCTTGTTGGATCCAGACTTCATCGTACTTAGAATAGACCATTGAAATTAATGAATTAACTCAATTCCCATTGCTTTCAATGGACCTACTATACATCTAGTTCCAACCCATGATTTCCAAATGTTTTTAGGTTAATTGACATTTTAGACTGGTTTTATTACAGGTGGTGTACCAAGTTTCCTCCCACCCAACCCTATTTAATGCTGAACTTATCTGTATTATCTGATAGTTTTAATTGTTCAAAAACATTGCAGTGTTGGGTTTCTTCGTTGTTTTTATTTAAAAAATACTATACAAAAATGCAAAGAATAAACAAAGATCAGCAATCTAAACGTTAAACTATAAACTAGTATAAACAACGGATGGAAACATGAGAAATATATACTGCATGATTTTAAACGTAATTTCTGAAACATCTAACTTAATCTAGATCTAAATTATATTGGTGTTTATATAAAAGTGGCTAAAGGGAAACTAATCTGATACAAAACCTTTCCCTTTTTTACCTTATTATATTTGTTTTTTTAAAATCACATATATACACATACATATATAATTTCTGCAATTTTCCTTATTTTCTGCATCCATTCTCTAAAAGATGGACACTTAGAAAGCTCTGAGGGTGGGAGGAGTAATCAAATTTTAGTGACTATTTCATTTTGTAAGTTGCCTAAGTATAATCTGCATGGTGGTTTTAAGCAGTTCCTTTAGATTATTAATTTAATAGGGGTGGATCCAGAATTAGTCATACTTGCAGGAAATCAAGTGAAATCAATGGGTCAAGTTAGTAATGAAATGCCACTTTGCTGCATAGAAGGCAGTCACTTGCCTCAAGCCGGGAACCAAAGCCTCTTTATCATGCTGCACCAATTAGCTACTTCCAGCCATGGCAATGTGTTGCTCATTCACTTGCCATGTTTATGCTATCTACAATTTAGTGTTCTACATCTGATCAATGGAGTGGAAGAGGTATACCAATTATTGTGTAAAGTTCCAGAAAGTTTTTTTTTTTTTTTAACCGTCTGCAAATCTACAGAATCTGTGCAACTTGGGAAAAGATGGTGCACGGTGGAATCTGTGGGTTGGAATCATAGAAATCCAAACTCATTCGATTCTGTTGCGCATTTTTCCAACATCCTAGCTGTTGACCCTTCTTCTGGCATTCTCACTTGTTTGTTCACCCAGCCACAGGCTTTTTTTTTGACAGCAATCCTTTCAAATTTCCCATAATGCTCCAGAGCACCTGATATTAGGGATGGATGGACTCACCTCAGTCCACCTCGCATGGAGCTCCCTGGAGCCCTGTCGACTGCTTGCCCCTGTTCACTGCATGCTGCAAGATTCTGGGCAGTCTGAGGGCACCTGGCAAGCAGCACATGGCCAGCGAATCCCCAAGTTGGCCACCGTTTTGCATAAAAATGGCTGATTTATGCCTGTATTCTTGCATAAATGAAGAAAAGGAGCCACCATTTTTATGCAAAATGGCAGCTTGGAGTCCAGTGGGGACTCCTATGCATGCCTGACGGTAGTCTGGGAGGCTGAACAGGGGAGGAAGTGTGCCAGACTCTACCCACATCTTGAGCTCCCACGACATCCCTACCTGATACAGTATCAGTTTGGAGCATTGTGGGCGACGAAAATGGCAAATGCTTCCCATTTCTAGCCATTGCCGGCAGGGAAGTGCACTCACCTGGGATCCACTAGCTGGAATTGGAGAGGGGGGTTGCAACCTGCCAAAGCCTTCTGAAATTTGAAGCCCCCCCCCCCTACTCATGAGATTTAACTGGTATCTCTAGTTATTTTAAGACATTGCGCTGGCATAGCAATGTGTGTACATCAGTTCTCCTGCCTTCACAATGCACAATGTGGTATTTCCCCCATAGACTGAAGCATGAAATGTGCATGGGTGGTGGGGGTTGCACATTTCTGCAAGTGCAAATTTGTGCAAATGCAAATTTGGACAAATTCAGGAAATCGGAAAAAGTTCCAATTCCATGAATGAATGGATGGATGACAGAATGAAAGCACTTGACAATCCATGGGATGTAGACGGAATGGGTTTTACAAAATCCATACATCTGTACTCAACACCCTGCCCATGGCTATAGGAGCTGACCCCAGCATTGGCTATGTGCTATAATGTGCCAAACAACCCTATACAAAGCAGTGATGTGGGTTCTCTGGAAAATTTTGCATTGGACCATTTCCCAGTGCCTTGAATTGATTGGGACCTGATGTCACATGTTTGACATACTTAGTAAACAAAACTTTTTTTAAAAGGAAAAAAGGACACCATGTTAGGTTTATGCACTGTATAAATATCTCAAAACACCCCTCCTCCCCAATAACCAAAAATGGTTAAACTGAAATATTTCCTCAGGAATAAAAGCTCAATAAAGTGCACTTAATGTGATGTAAATGTTATGTTCAAACGAATTCAAAGCCTTACTTGGAAATTATTTTATTGGAATGATTGTAAATAACTTTAAGACATGACAACTCAGAAGCCTGCATATTTTGCAATGAAATGAAAACATCACACACACACACACACACACACCCCTTCTAGGGATGGTTACCTGAAAAAAACACAACTTTAAAACGACTGTATTTGACTAATAAAGGACTAGTATCCATTCATTATGTTCCTAATTAGTTTTATGACGCTGCATTTTTAGACATGGAAAATTTCCCATGGAAAAAACTGGTAGTGGAACATTCTCTAGAAGACCTTTTTTGTTATATTTTTCCAAACCCACGTCAATGTACAAAGCCATGTCAATAAGACAACAACTTCCTACACTCTCTGTTCAGTGCTTTGGTGGTACAGCAGGAAAGTAGGAAAGCAGGTAAAGTACCATTAAACTTAAGGATGCATGAATGTCTCCATTGCTCACCCTGAGCTAAGCTTAGGATATGAGAAGAGGACGGCAGGTTGTGACCAAATCCTGCTTCTCACAGTGACCAACCAGATGAAGAATATTTTTTATTCATTTGTTCATCCATTGTATTTCTATCCCCCCTTTCTTCCATTGTGGAACTGAAGGTGGCTACATGTGGGTCCCAGAAGGTCTCCCTTACAATCACTAACTGGACCCAGTCCTGCTTAGCTTCAACAAGATGCCTTCCTCATGTGCCTTCAGACCATGCCTTGAATAAAACAGCCCTGTCCCACTCTTGTTCACCATCACCTCTGATCCTGGAGGTAGAATAAAACCATCCTGCATACTAGCCATGAATAGCCTTATCCTTCAAGTCCATGCCATCACATCTTATGGGAGGTAATTCCTTAATGGAACTAGAGTGACCATGCATCCCACTTTACAGAGAACAATCCTCTGTTTGAAGGGCTGCAAGAGGATACCTGTCAATTTGGAAGTGTCGTCTATTTGAAGAGCTGCCCGGTCCAAGTCCAGTTTAAAGTCAAAGAACCGTAAGGACGATGAGAAGGAGCCTTGAAGTTGCCCATAAATAGTGAGCATCTGAACAGCATTGAACAAGCCACACAGGTCCCCTTCTCAGTCTTTCCTGCTATGGTGAGATGTACTGTATTTCTATTTACATTATAGTCACTCCTTCAAATTTTGTATCTCTACATAGAAATCAGCATGTGCACATTTCATGCCAGCCTGTGTCCTCTTTTGTCCTCTCTTTTGGTGATGCATTTCCTTTTTTCTGGTGATTCGTAAGTGATCATGACCAGTGAAGCGTAGACTGAACTGGTCCTCCTACCTGCCTCCACCTGTGTCTGTGGAGAAGATGCAGGAGAAGTAGAGGTCCATCTTTGTTGCTTATGGGACATGCACTGGCCCCACCGCCCTTTTCTATCTTTTGACTGAGTAAAGACAAATCTGTCGATTTTGGTTTCTCTCTGTTTCTCCCCCACCCACCCATCCATCCCAGCTTAAATTCAGTTTGCTCTGAGATATCTGAATTTTCCAAATATCAACTTTGGTTCATCCCAAACTTTGAGAATGCTTTCCTTTTTATCTTCACACGGAAATGTGTTCATCTTTTTCTGCACATCTCTTCCAAGGCATGCACTTTTGTATGAAATTTTGCCAAATACACATCTTTTTCGCAAGAGGCTTCCCACGTATAATGCATTTTTTTTTAAAGGTTTCCTTTCACAAATGTCTGGATTTTTATGTGCACCAGATGCCCCTTTCTCCCTGGTTTTTGATCAGAGAGGTCCACTGCAAAATGTGGAGATGTGAGCATTTTGACGGAGAACCATGTTTCAGTTTGCGAACAAATTTCTCTCCCATCCTTCCTCCACCTACTGACCTGCCTTCCTTTGCAAGTGCAGCAGCTCCTTGGACGAGGCTGCACGTTGCCAATGCAGAGCTTAAATATTTGCCAAGGAGCCTGCCTTGCACCTCAAGAGGATAGTTTTTGCTTCTAAGGGCTTAGTTGCTGCTGCCTCACCAGCATTCAGGAGATACTGTGCACATTTTATGGCTTTGCTTAAATTATGGGGATTAATATCAAGACGTGCCTTGAGTCGGCTTTTGCAGTTACAACCATTCAATTAACCTCATCTGAGCATTTGTCCTGTGTTTTCCATATGCCCAGCTTTTCCATATTATCAGGTTCACTTTAGACTTGATCCGTTGGCAGGGGGATCACTGGAGGAATTAGCCTGTCAATTCTAATGCAGGCTTTTCCTCCGAGACATCCTTGGGATGTCACATCAGCATTCAATGGGACTCTGTCGATGCTTCGGGTGTGTGATTATAGAGCAAGCACAGTCTGGAACTATCTTCAGAGTAGATTGGGTTCCTGGCTCTGGCACAGAAAACACATTAGAGCCGTAATTTGAACAAAAAATCCATGAATGGCACTAAAAACTAGGGATGTGCACTGACCCCCCGGATCGGATCGGATAGCGGATCGGAATCGGACCTGGGGGGTCGGATCGGATCAGATCGGAGGCTGGTCGGATCGGATCGGACCAGATGTCCGATCCGGATCGGACGCCATTTTGAATGCTTTTTCTCATAGCCAAGTTTTGTTTTACAAAAACGCCTATAACTTTTTCATTTTTAAAGATAAAAGGATGAAACTTGGGCACATTGTAGACTGGTTAGGGATAGTTATCTGTGAGAAATTTCAGAAAGATTGGTGCATGCGTTTTGTGGCAATTAATTTTTTAATAAATACCCAGGAATGCTTATAACTTTGTCATTTTTAAAGTTACAAACATGAAACTTTGCCACATTGTAGGAGGTACCTTGGGACCTATGTGTGTGAAATTTCAGAAACATAGGTGCTTGGCTTGTGTGGCAATTAATTTTAGAAAAATGGGTAGTAGTGGGGTAAATACAGTTACGCCTCCCATTTTTTTATTTTTAAAGATACAAACAGGAAACCTGGGCACATTACAGGTACCACTTGCCTTGATATGTGAGTGAAATTTCAGAAACATTGGAGCTTGTCTTGTGTGGCAATTAAGTTTTGAAACAATGAGGAAAGAAACACCTATAACTTTGTCATTTGTAAAGTTACACACATGAAACTTTGCCACATTGTAGGTGGTACCTTGGGACCTATGTGTGTGAAATTTCAGAAACATAGGTGCTTGCCTTGTGTGGCAATTAATTTTAGAAAAATGGGTAGTAGTGGGGTAAATACAGTTATGCCTCCCATTTTTTTAGTTTTGAAGATACAAACAGGAAACTTGGGCACATTACAGGGAACACTTCACTTGATATGTGTGTAAAATTTCAGAAACATTGGTGCTTGCCTGGTGTGGCAATTAATTTTTGAAACAATGAGGGATTCATTTGACAGCACTTGCCCATAGGGATTCATTGGAGAGTACTTGTCCATAGGGAATCATTGGAAAGCACTTTCCCATAGGGAATCATTGCATTGCACTTTCCCACTGAGAAATGCAGTTATGCCTCCCACATTTTTATTTTTGAAGATACAAACAGGAAACTTGGGCACATTGTAGACTGGTTAGGGATAGTTATCTGTGAGAAATTTCAGAAAGATTGGTGCATGCATTTTGTGGCAATTAATTTTTTAATAAATACGCAGGAATGCCTATAACTTTGTCATTTTTAAAGTTACACACATGAAACTTTGCCACATTGTAGGTGGTACCTTGGGACCTATGTGTGTGAAATTTCAAAAACGTAGGTGCTTGCCTTGTATGGCAATTAATTTTAGAAAAATGGGTAGTAGTGGGGTAAATACAGTTACGCCTCCCATTTTTTTATTTTTTAAGATACAAACAGGAAACATGGGCACATTACAGGGAACACTTCACTTGATATGTGTGTAAAATTTCAGAAACATTGGAGCTTGCCTTGTGTGGCAATTAATTTTTGAAACAATGAGGAAAGAAACGCCTATAACCTTTTTATTTTAAAAGTTAGAAGTCTGAACATCGCTCACTTTGTAGATGGGTTAGGGGTAGATATGTGTCAGAAATTTCAGAATGATAGGTCCAGGCATTTGATGGCTATGGAATTTTTAGATAAAATGTTTCAAAAAATTTTCCACAGAGGCCCGGTCTTCCCCTCTTCCCCCTCCCGCTTCCCGCGAAGAAAAGGAAACACTCTCTCGTCTCGATCCCTTTGATCCTGTTGCTAGTATCCATTACAGGGCTCGTGTCTGCTTTCACTTTTTACTCAAGCAGAACGGCTGAGCCTAGCTGAGTTTTGCAGCCATGCGTGCAAGGAAGGATCTCTCTTATCTCGATCCCTTTGATCCTGTTGCTAGTATCCATTACAGGGCTCGTGTCTGCTTTCACTTTTTACTCAAGCAGAACGGCTGAACCTAGCTCAGTTTTGCAGCCATGCGTGCAAGGAAGGATCACTCTCTCTCGATCTCTTTGATCCTTTGTTCCTCACCTTCTCCTCCCCCTCGCCGGCGTTGTGTGTGCGCCCCGCCGGTGCCCTCGCGTGCGGGCCGGTTCCTGGGCAGCAGAGGCTCTGCCTGGCTGCTGTGAGGCTCCTGAAGGGCTTGCCTAATGCGGCCTGTTGTGCTCCGCTGGGCCGCGGGGGTAGGTTGATGATGAAGAGGATGATGGGGAGGGCGTTCAATGGCCCCTCCGCTCACCAACTGACAGCGCGTGCTCCGCTCCAGACACCCGGCCTCGGCAGCCAGGAGGATACGCTGCCAAGCCCGCCGCCGCCGCCCGCGCGCGCACACACACCACCCGTCCATTATCATTTGGGCAGCCCTAATTAAGGAGCGCTCAAAAAATGGCAAAACCCCCTCTCCTTTTTTCTTAATTCCTTGCAGCTCCCACGATTTAACCCTTTCCTATCAGCTACAATTAATTAATAGTAGGATGACCAGTACCAGGAGACTGGTGTGTACAAATGTTTTTTTTTTTTAGGCTTGAGATCATAAAGAGGCAAATATTCTACCTACCGTATTGGAAGCAGTATGTATTATTACTTTTTTAAAAAATGTAATTAGTAGGATGACCATATGAAAAGGAATACAGGGCTTTAACAGTGGAATAGAAAAGGGAATTTCAGCAGGTGTCATTTGTATCCAAGCGGCACCTGGTGAAATTCCCTCTTCATCACAAAAGTTAAAATTGCAGGAGCTCTGCTCTCTTTTGTATCTGGTCACTCTAGTATAGCTCCTGCAGCTTTAACTGTCATATGGTCACCCTTGTTTCCCAACATACTGCTTCCAATACTGTAGGTAGAATATTTGCCTCTTTATGATCTCAAGCCTAAAAAAAAAAAACATTTGTACACACCAGTCTCCTGGTACTGGTCATCCTACTATTAATTAATTGTAGCTGATAGGAAAGGGTTAAATCGTGGGAGCTGCAAGGAATTAAGAAAAAAGGAGAGGGGGTTTTGCCATTTTTTGAGCGCTCCTTAATTAGGGCTGCCCAAATGATAATGGACGGGTGGTGTGTGTGCGCGCGCGGGCGGCGGCGGCGGGCTTGGCAGCGTATCCTCCTGGCTGCCGAGGCCGGGTGTCTGGAGCGGAGCACGCGCTGTCAGTTGGTGAGCGGAGGGGCCATTGAACGCCCTCCCCATCATCCTCTTCATCATCAACCTACCCCCGCGGCCCAGCGGAGCACAACAGGCCGCATTAGGCAAGCCCTTCAGGAGCCTCACAGCAGCCAGGCAGAGCCTCTGCTGCCCAGGAACCGGCCCGCACGCGAGGGCACCGGCGGGGCGCACACACAACGCCGGCGAGGGGGAGGAGAAGGTGAGGAACAAAGGATCAAAGAGATCGAGAGAGAGTGATCCTTCCTTGCACGCATGGCTGCAAAACTGAGCTAGGTTCAGCCGTTCTGCTTGAGTAAAAAGTGAAAGCAGACACGAGCCCTGTAATGGATACTAGCAACAGGATCAAAGGGATCGAGATAAGAGAGATCCTTCCTTGCACGCATGGCTGCAAAACTCAGCTAGGCTCAGCCGTTCTGCTTGAGTAAAAAGTGAAAGCAGACACGAGCCCTGTAATGGATACTAGCAACAGGATCAAAGGGATCGAGACGAGAGAGTGTTTCCTTTTCTTCGCGGGAAGCGGGAGGGGGAAGAGGGGAAGACCGGGCCTCTGTGGAAAATTTTTTGAAACATTTTATCTAAAAATTCCATAGCCATCAAATGCCTGGACCTATCATTCTGAAATTTCTGACACATATCTACCCCTAACCCATCTACAAAGTGAGCGATGTTCAGACTTCTAACTTTTAAAATAAAAAGGTTATAGGCGTTTCTTTCCTCATTGTTTCAAAAATTAATTGCCACACAAGGCAAGCTCCAATGTTTCTGAAATTTTACACACATATCAAGTGAAGTGTTCCCTGTAATGTGCCCATGTTTCCTGTTTGTATCTTAAAAAATAAAAAAATGGGAGGCGTAACTGTATTTACCCCACTACTACCCATTTTTCTAAAATTAATTGCCATACAAGGCAAGCACCTACGTTTTTGAAATTTCACACACATAGGTCCCAAGGTACCACCTACAATGTGGCAAAGTTTCATGTGTGTAACTTTAAAAATGACAAAGTTATAGGCATTCCTGCGTATTTATTAAAAAATTAATTGCCACAAAATGCATGCACCAATCTTTCTGAAATTTCTCACAGATAACTATCCCTAACCAGTCTACAATGTGCCCAAGTTTCCTGTTTGTATCTTCAAAAATAAAAATGTGGGAGGCATAACTGCATTTCTCAGTGGGAAAGTGCAATGCAATGATTCCCTATGGGAAAGTGCTTTCCAATGATTCCCTATGGACAAGTACTCTCCAATGAATCCCTATGGGCAAGTGCTGTCCAACGAATCCCTCATTGTTTCAAAAATTAATTGCCACACCAGGCAAGCACCAATGTTTCTGAAATTTTACACACATATCAAGTGAAGTGTTCCCTGTAATGTGCCCAAGTTTCCTGTTTGTATCTTCAAAACTAAAAAAATGGGAGGCATAACTGTATTTACCCCACTACTACCCATTTTTCTAAAATTAATTGCCACACAAGGCAAGCACCTATGTTTCTGAAATTTCACACACATAGGTCCCAAGGTACCACCTACAATGTGGCAAAGTTTCATGTGTGTAACTTTACAAATGACAAAGTTATAGGTGTTTCTTTCCTCATTGTTTCAAAACTTAATTGCCACACAAGACAAGCTCCAATGTTTCTGAAATTTCACTCACATATCAAGGCAAGTGGTACCTGTAATGTGCCCAGGTTTCCTGTTTGTATCTTTAAAAATAAAAAAATGGGAGGCGTAACTGTATTTACCCCACTACTACCCATTTTTCTAAAATTAATTGCCACACAAGCCAAGCACCTATGTTTCTGAAATTTCACACACATAGGTCCCAAGGTACCTCCTACAATGTGGCAAAGTTTCATGCTTGTAACTTTAAAAATGACAAAGTTATAAGCATTCCTGGGTATTTATTAAAAAATTAATTGCCACAAAACGCATGCACCAATCTTTCTGAAATTTCTCACAGATAACTATCCCTAACCAGTCTACAATGTGCCCAAGTTTCATCCTTTTATCTTTAAAAATGAAAACGTTTTAGGCGTTTTTGTAAAACAATACTTGGCTATGGGAAAAAGCATTCAAAATGGCGTCCGATCCGGATCGGACCTCGTCGGATCGGATCGGAGGTTGGTCGGATCGGATCGGATTTTCCCGATTTTGGGTCGGATCGGATTCGGATCGTGGATCGGATCGGATCCGATGCACACCCCTACTAAAAACAAAGCAAACCACAAGACCCAGCGCTTTCCTGCCTATGCAAATCCAGGTACCCCCCATTTCTTTGCATAGTCTGCATACTTGGATTATTTATTTTTATATTTACAAGGTGCCTTGCTGGACCAGGTTCACTCAAGGCAGGGGGGGAGGGAACGAACACACACACACATACACACACACGTAAGAACAGTATAATTTTAAAAACAAATACAAAATGGGATATGTTGACATTTATGCAAATTCAAAACCATCCATCGTCTGACTTTATTTATTTACTTATTTATTGTATATCCTGCCCATCCTCCAAGGACATCCAGGTGATGTATATGGTTCCCCCATCCATAACTGAAGCTGAATCCAGACAAGACGGAGGTGTTTACTGCCAAAGGCCCCAACCTGGGTTTGGAGGTGTGTCAACCAGTTCTAGATGGGGTTACACTCTCCCTGAAAGGCTGTGTTCGCAGCTTGGGGGTGCTCCTGGATCCGTCACTCCAAATGACAGCTCCGATAGATGCAATGGCCAGGAGTGCCTATTATCAGCTTTGGCTGATACGCCAGCTATGCCCCTTCCTAGAGTTGGAAGACTTAAAACGGTAGTGCACGCGCTGGTCACTTCGAGGCTCGACTTCTGAAATGTGCTGTACGTAGGGCTACCTCTGTGCCTAGTCTGGAAACTTCAACTAGTTCAAAATATGGTGGTCAGGTTAGTCACTGGTACACCTAGGGGTGACCATATCACACCAGTTTTAAAATCACTCCACTGGCTGCCAATTAGTTTCCGGGTGAAATACAAAGTGTTGGTTATTACTTTTAAAACCCTACATGGTTTGGGTCCCGGTTACCTGCGGGATCGCCTTCTCCCATACAATCCGCCCCACACGTTCAGGTCCTCTGGGAAGAATCTAGTACAGTCGGCCAAGACTATGCTGAGAACGGTTACCCAGAGGACCTTGAGAGAAAGTGACTGAATCCGTGAGCTTCGTGGGTAAATGAGGATTTGAACCAGGGTCTCCCCTGTGCTAGTCCAACACTCTAACCACTATGCAACAATGGCTCTCAAACTCTGAAGCTGACTTAAGTGGTACTTAACCAAAGTATTATGACCAGAGGAAAAGAAAGACAGGCCTCCTCAACCCTTTATGGTTGTGTCGTAGCAGATGAATTTCAGCTGGTGCCGCTTCTCTAATCCCTATAACCTGAACCTGCAGGAATCTGAACCTGCAGAAGGTAAAACAGAATCACCATCTTTTTATCCCTTTTCCAGGGCTTTTAAGTTTTTGCCTGTTAAACTGTTTGGCTTACTGCTTTTAAGAGCTGGCCTTCTTTGTGTTTTCATTTTATTTGATTTTACAATGATGACTTTACTGTTATTTGCATTTCACTGTAAACCATCCAGGGAGCCAGTTGGCTGAAAGGTCTTATACAAAATTTATAAGACCAAAAAAAAAGAAATGCATCCCCCTTCCACTCCAGGCAAAACAGTGCCTCCAGTGAACAGGGATTGCAGATTTTGTAAAATCTGTTCCATCTGCATTTTGCAGATTGTCAGGTACTTTTCATTCCATTGATGTCCTGAATTTGCACAAATTCACACCTGTGCGAATTCACACTAGCAAAAATGTGCTAATCCCCCCATGTGCATTTTCGTGCTTTAGCATATTGAGGATATATACATTTTCAGCCATTCTTTAAAATATATTTCTAAAACTAAATTTGTGTAAAAGTCGGTGGGGGAGGGGACACTCAGTCCTCAAGTCAGTGGAATCCATGCAACTTGGGAAAGAAATCCAAATGCATTTGATCCTATTACGGATTTCTCCATCCCTAATAGAAATGGCATAGCGGTGGCAGGTTCACCCCTGTGGCAGTAACACATGGCTCCTACTTATCAGGGCTGTGCTGTAGGCAAAATGTTAATTAAACCAGGAGCCAGAAGGTGTGGACAAGCCAGGAGTCAGGATCAATGAATAGGTTAGGACTGAAGGACAACCCAGTATGCAGGATCAAAGAATAAGTCAGGATTGAAGGACAAGCCAGGAGTCAGGTTCAAAGAGTAAGTCAGGACTAAAGGACAAGCCAGGGAGTAGTACTAAGGAACAGATGAGGAAACAGGACCAAAGAATAACCCGGGGGGATGGGGGAGAAACTCATTCAGTTCACATTTTAATGCAAATTTACATAATTTCACACTTCCAAGCCACTATGTAAACCGAAACTCAGTTATCCCTTGAAATCTGTGCTCTTCCAAATTTTGCAATGGCGTTCCCCAATAAAAAATATATATGCATAAATTAGATAAAATACATACAAAAATGCATGCATCTGAGAAATGTGCACAAAAATGCTTCTGACTTTTCGTGCAAAATTGGAAAAAAATAAATCTCAAAATTCAGGATGAACCAAACTGAAGACTGGAGAAATTTGCAATGCTCAAGATGAAATGAACTCAAGATTGGAAAAATGAGAAACTGAGTGAACCCAGAATTCATCCATTCCTAGAATGCAGGAACATATCAAAGCTCAGGAAGACCATGTTCCTTGAGTGAGGTTCAGCTGGCTCAGAAAAATCTTTATTCTCCTTCCTGTCCAGAAGGATCCAATGACCAGCCTTGATGGGCGGAGTCAGTTGAGAACCTGTAGGCACTTCACTGGGAAGGCTGCCATTCAGTGGTCACCACACGGGGCAGCTGTGCACACATCCAGCAGTTCCTACGTGGCAGGCATCCTGACTAGATGTTCAACCAGTAGGATGGGAGGATGTCTGTTGCCTAGTGACAAGATTACCCCACCCCCACCCCATCATCAGCCTTAAGTGTTTCTTCGTTGGCCAGGCTTAAAGGACATGTTCAATCCATCTCTCTTGGGGGTGGGCAGGATCCTCCAGGAAGGCACCTCTGTGTCTCCCAATCCTTCTTCCTGGAACAATGTATCGTTCTGTGCTCTCAGACAAGCAGCGGCACCTGCAAGCTGTGTTTACAGGCTCCAGTCACTTCTTCACTTCCAGGACTCCTGAAACTTCCATTCACTCTGAAAGAGTGAGCAGCATCCAAGAGCTCATGGAGAACCATCTTGGAGCTCCACAGGGATGGGGGAAGAGAGGTTGAAATGCATTTCTTTGGCTCCTTAGGCAGGCGGCAGGCGGTTGCCTGGCTTTTCAGGATCGCCTGTTTTGCCCTAGTAAAGAAATCGCATATGAGCCGAACCACCGCTACCATCCTGCCCCGAGGCATTAAGGTTTGTGGTTTGGCCATCCATCACAGCCACATCACCTCTTAATGGAGATGCTTTGTAACTTCCTAATGCTTTGCAATTATGTGCCGGGAAGATCTCAAAGCAGGGCTTGCCTCAACAGACTTCAAACTGCTGCTTCAGCTCTACAGATTAGAGAGCTGAAGCCAGAATATATTTCAATTGGGGAAGGGAGAGGAAGTGTCTCTCTTGGTACTCCTTTAAAAAAAAAAAGGAACAGAGAAAAGGAAGACTGAAAGGCTGCCAGAGTTGGTCTGGGGGAAGAGGGTGGGTGGGAACATATCCAGCCGCTGCCTCCTTCTTCATCCTCGCTTTGAGTGTTCTTGCACAGACAGACTAAAGTCTTCCTGGGTGAATTAGTGAGACCTCCACCTCCCCACAATCAGCAGCTTGTGTGTGCATGTGTGGCATAGGATAAGTAAGATATCTTCAAGGAAGATGTCTAAATCCGGAGCAAAGAACAAAAGCTAAGTAACAAGAGCTTCTGTTTCCACAGTGCCAGGCTATGCTGATGCCAAGGATGATGGGGGGGGGGGGGGGGGAGGTAAATAAGAGGCTCAGAACATTGCCGAGACCTCAGGTTAGGAAATATCCGGCTAACCGACATCAAGTCTGGATAATCAGTGGAGTCAGGAGGGTGAGGTGTCTAGAGATCACGTTTTACTCATGGCGTTAGGGTGATCCATTGAGGGTGGGAGATTTTGGGCCACAGAAAAGGAAGGATGTCTTCACAGACTGCATGGCTGGGTTGTGGAATGGGCTGTCTGCAAGGTGTGGCGATATAGCCTCCGACTTAAGCCCCTTCGTGTATTAGACACACAAAGGGGTTAATGCATTGAAGGGGCGGGGCAGGCTGTGATGTTGACCCCACCCCTGACTTCACATAGCTTCCCGTGACTCAGTGGGCAGATGTCTGAGCAGGGGAAGTCCACATGTGTGGACCTCTACCTCTGCTGGATTCCATGTAGAATGGCCCCTTACACATAGGGATGCTGGAGAACCCTCTGCAGACTCAAATGAGGCTGGATCCCAAAGAAACCGACCTCCAGAGTCTGCAGCGGCCTGGCTGCACTCACCTCCGGTCTGCAAGAGTTTCCGTGGGGCAGCCCTCCCACTTTCGAGAAGATGCCACAGGCTAACGGCGGCCACCATTTGCCTATCGTGAGAAAATTACAGCCGTAAAGGGCACATGTCACACCATTAGCAGCATAAAACTTTTATGTAAATACCACCGTAAAGGAAGAGACACCATTCATCAGCTTGGGGAAGGCTGTGTAGAACTTTCCTGGAGGAGTGAAACTGACTATCGTCGAAGCGGCCCATAATCCAGTCTTATCAATTACACCATTGGCTTGTAGGAAATTATGAGAAACAGCTGCCGTGAGGAACTAGGAAAACAGAGTGCACAAACTCCCCACCACCACCCCACCACGTTGATCTAGGTATCATATGTACGGAGAAGACCAAACTCAAATCTCCAAGCGCCGATCCTTACGTTGCCAAAACAACAGCATCCATGCAAAAGAGGAAAATTTCAGTAGACTTCGGGGATCCCGAAAGTTTGCAGAAGGACAAAAAAAAAAAAGCCCTTAGAAAGAAATCCGAAGGGGGGGAACTATCCCCAAACAGTCCAAACTGAGCATGTTACGTGGCCACAAAAAGAGGGGATTGGGATGAAACGTATGAATAGAAGAAGCTGCTTTATACCAAGTCAGACCACTGGTCTACCTAACCTAATATTGTCAACACTGACTGGCAGTAGCTCCTCAGGGTTTCAGGTAGTATTCCTTCCTAGCCTCCCACCTGGACATGCCGGGGATTGAACCTGGGACCTTCTGCATGCAAAGCAGGTGCTCTACCATTGAACTACAGCCCCACTCCAAAACACAAGTGCAGGGAACTCTAAGGAAGGGAACTCTCTCTTCATTCAAGCCAGGCACCCAGTGGGGAGAGGAAAGAAATCAGAAATAGCACACGGACAGCCATCCAGCGCCAAGGGATGGGGGGGAACCAGCGATTTCATATGGATGGGGAGGAACCAGCGATTTCCAAGCTTGCCTGAATTTCTCCAAAATCACTTTGAAGTTCATTTCGGCTCACTCCCATTTTCAATCTCCATCCAAATATGTATTTTGGGGGGAACTACGCCTTTCAAAGTTCCCTTTCAAAGTGCACTTTAAAAAAAATACTTTTTTTTTCTGAACGCTATCACAAACTCAGGAATTTGCAAACATTTCACAGGGGGCAATAATGAAGGGGACATGTTTGCAGGATTTGAAAACAGAAATGACATTCTCGTACAGTCCAACCAAAACATTGGTTCATCTTGCCCAGTACTGTCTACCGACCATCGGTTATCTTTTTCAGAACCTCAAGCAGGCTTGGATGAGGTCAAGAGCCCTCCAGATGTTTGGGACAACCTGGTGCCCTCCAGATGTTGGGTACAACAACTCCCATCAGCACCAGATAGTGGGATTTGTAGTCCAAAACACCTAATGATGGCTACACTAGGCTCTGGCCCATATGGACCAGCAGAGAGGTTAGCAGCTTCTGTCTCTGTCTCCCTCCAATGTCTCAAGTTGACTCTTTCTTGACCCTGATACCTGAAATCCTTGAAACTGGAGATTGAACCTGGAATCATTTGCATGCAAAGCATGAAGGGCTGATGTCAAAGGCAGGCATGATTGGGCATCTGCCAAGGGTCCATACCCAAGGGGCCTCTCTGAGACGAGTCCCTTGGACCTCCTCCTCTTCACTGAGGAGCAAGTTAGCTGGATCAAACATACAAGGTATGCTGGCCAAAAGACACCATTCCCTTGGTTTACAAAAAAAGGAGTGGCAAAGGGCATCTCTCCTGTACTAAGAATGTTGCTATATTTATTATGAAATACAAGCATAGAGGCACAACTAGTGTCAAGGATAGGAATAGCCGGGCAACTGCCAAGGGCCCACATCCCAGTAGGGGCCCACTGAAAACAGCCCCCTGGTATTGCTCCTCCTCTTCATCATGGCAACCTGCTTGTTCATCTGCCTCTGGCCCAGACAATGGTGGTGGTGGTAAGAAGGAGGAACAGGAGATACCACGGCCTACTTACACACTGGTTCTCTGCTAGTAACCCTGGTGGTGAGAAGAGGGCCTCCTGAGGGATGGGGCCACTGAGGAGGGCCCTCACCCAAGGGCCCTCCAAACCTGGAGGTGCCATTGAAACAACATCCTCCAGCACTGAGCTGTTGAGCCACACAGGGAAACCAGGCATACAAAGGAAAGAAAGAAAGGACAGAGTAGAAGGGTCGGTTCTGTCAAACTTCAAATCTGCTCAGAATCCGAAAGGTGTGTGTGTGTGTAAGTAAGTACAGGAAGGGGAAAGAGTCAGGGGAAATTTCACAGCAGCAGCAGTGGTTCCAAAAAATCTCTTCCCAGCCCCGCAGAGGAAATGGCTCAGGGCTTTTTTGAGAAACCGCAAGCTAACAAGTTCACTGCATGCCCTGCCACTTTTGTGTTGGGTTGCAATATTTAGGGCCTATTTCCCACTCCCAGCTGCACTCCAGGAAACTATGTGGACTGAAGGGAGTGGGGTTCGTGCAAATGGCCGGACTGCACAACAACTGGTGCCTGCAGCTGGTCGAAAGAAAGTTCCTCGTAGCCACCCGCTGAGCTTAGCCCACAAAGATAAAGGACGTGGAAAGGGATATCTGTAATGAAAAGGGATATCTGTAATGAAAAGGGATATCTGTAATGTAAGGAACCACGTTCCTGCTCCACCATTTCCATACTTTGCACAGATTTCAGCAGCAATTTGCATAAATTGCAGCTGTGCACAAAGTTTATTTCTGCAAATTTAAAGGGATATCTGTAATGGCTATGTCGGTATCACCAAGGGACTCGGAAAGCAGAGGAGTTGGGCTAGGAGGGCAAGATCCCGTATATCTTATCTTACCTAGGGATGTCAGAGAAATCCAGAATGGAATGACATGAGTTGGGATTTATATAATTCTGACCTGTGGATTCTACAGTGGACTGGCTTTTCCCAAGTCACATGGATTCTGTGGCATTACAGACCAGTTTTTTTTTGTTTTTTACTTTCTGGAATTGTATGCAAATTTCGTCATAGAACAATACAGGAAATACATCAAATCAATGCATGAAAAAAGGCATCAGCTGAAAATGCACATTTCCCCCATAGGCTAATGCATAAAAATGTCCATGGGAAGGATTTCAGCAGTATAGGAAGGATGTACACAGGGGGTGGGATTTACACGTTTTCTCAAGTATGAACTTGTGCAAATGTGAATTTGCGCATTTTCAGGAAACTGAGACAAATTTGAGTGAATGACAGACCCAAAGGCACTTGAAACGCAGACCGAATGGATTTTACAAAATCCATAATGCCTAATTTTACCCCAAGGAGGATATTTTTAAGGAGGGGGAGGGGGAACCACGTTCCTGCTCCACCATTTCCATACTTTGCACAGATTTCAGCAGCAATTTGCATAAATTGCAGCTGTGCACAAAGTTTATTTCTGCAAATTTAAAAAAAAATGCGGAAAGAGTTCCCTGATTTTGAGAATAAACCCACAGCTCGGCTCACAAAGGCAAGCCCAGACGGGCGTACCATGTAACTCTGGTTGGATTTCCTGGCGGCCGATAGCCCTATGTCAAAAGACACACAACCTGCTAAAACTGGTTTCGTTGTTCGATACAGTCGCCTGCATATTTGGATTCTATTTGGGGGCGTGGCTATGGGAGACCCTCACGATGAGCACTTGCATTTCAGGAATTACCGCTCCAACACTGGCCACAGCACTTAGAGGGAAGATCCTGGACTCTTCCATCTGCAGGAAGACAGGTTGGTGTGGGGAAGCGAGGCACAGATGAATAGGAGGCCCTGTCAACTCAGCTGCTTGGGTGATTAAAAATGATTAGCTCTCCATTTCCTAATGACCTAGCTGGGAGTCTCACTCGCTTTGGCCTGGGCACAGCCCCCCCCCCCCCGCTACACTCAGCTTTACGAGGAGCTGGTTAAAGCTGTGAAGTTTCTCTTTGCTGCATCATCCACGTTCCATCTAATCCCTTCGGGCAGATCGGGATTTTTCTAGGTAATGCAATCAGGCAGGGGAAAGGGGTTTCCATTGCAGCCGGCACAAGCCACTTCTTCAAAGAGCAGCTCTCGGCTCTTTCTGGCCCGTCGTGTGGCCCAACTGCAGACTGTTGTGATCTGCCAGAGAATTTCTTCCAGGTGCAAAACATTCATAAACTAAAAACAGATTGGATTACTGCAAAAATAAAGCAGCGGCCCCATGCACCCCTGTCCCGCAAAATCCTAGCAATGGTCGATGCTTATGAATTAAAAGCACACAAAAAAGCCCACTCTGCCCTTAGGCTGGTATGATATTCTGTACACATTCGTGCTTGGAGTGTTTATATTTCGCCTCTTGACTTGAAGGACGGTTTTCTGAAAAACACACTCTTCATGATTGAAAATGGAAAATGGAAAATGTGAGCATCGTCAGTCACAGCCCCTCTCCTCTATGATCTTGTAGCAAAACTCTAGCCAATCCCTGAAAAAATGTTTCTTCAATCAACATGCAAATTTTAAAACTTTCATCCATTTTGAAAGTAAGTTTCAGCAGATTTCAAATTTTGGATTCTGACTATGAAACTTCCTCTCCTAGGGACATCCTGTGCTGGGAAATCAGGTTCTTTTTTTACTCGACTGAGTTCTGTGTTGTGTATGGCTTGATTTGCATTTGCAAGCTTAACTGCGGGTTTATCCATGAATTCCAGGAGTGTGTGTGTGTGTGTGTGTACATTTCCCACCA
Organism: Anniella stebbinsi; assembly: GCA_029215795.1. NCBI lineage: Eukaryota > Metazoa > Chordata > Lepidosauria > Squamata > Anniellidae > Anniella > Anniella stebbinsi. The sequence goes on along the minus strand of JARDYH010000007.1, from coordinate 44,453,232 downwards.
CAGGTTCTGCAATTTGTGCAAATTTAGGCCAAATTTGTGCAAATCCGGATGTAATTGCGTAAATTGCTCAGATATCTGTGCAAATTGCAGAACCTGGGATGGGGAATTTGCAAGATGTCCCAACTCTCTGCACGCCAAGTCATCCTCAGCAGCGAGAAGCAGAATGAAGTCTGGGAGGCTGGATTTTTCTGACATCCCTATTTTCTCCAGAACAATTTTAGTTTTAAGAAGGACAGCCTAACTGGGAGACTCCAGCTATCCATCTTGCTCCATATCCTATCTCCAACAATACCACACTGGGGCCAGATCTACACCAAGAAGAACATAACACTTTTAAGACTGTATATGGAATGTGTCACAGGCCCCAACAGTTGTCAATACCATTATAAACCATTACAAAGCAGCAGTGTAGATCCTGCCTAGATATGTTTGAAAAGCTAAGTATTACAGCAGAAGGATGGCCAGGTGTCCTACTTTACCCAACGTGTCCTCTGTTTGAAAGGCTATCCAAGTCCCATTTCAAGATCAAGGACCCCAAGAAGGGAGAGCAGGGAGTGGTCTTAAGTTGCTCATTGACATTTAGCACCTGGACAGCAGACTGAGCAGACACATGGGTCACCTGCTCAAGGTCTTCCTATGGAAAGATCCCTTCTTCATCTCTCTTTTTTTAATTATAGTAATTTACATTATTTAAATTCCTATTTAAATTATAGTCATTATTTCTAAAGTTACGTCCATAAATATATAAACTTGCACATGGAATGTGCTAATTTATGTAGACTAACTTGCATATATAAATTAGTATATGGAATGTATGTGTACCTGTGCCCTCTTTTGTGGATGCATTTCCTCTTTTTTATAATTTGTGAGTGACAACCTTAGATACACCTCTTCAGGGGGTATGTCCCACTGGGATTAAATCTGGGGATAGAGCGGCAGCAGGTCTCAAATTGGGGCACTCCTTTGTATGCTTCCCTCGACTCAACCCTCTGACTTCTCTCATCACACAAGAGAAATCTTGCATTCAATATCTCTCTGCCCCTCTTAGTTAAAAGAAATGACCTCTTGCCTCTGCTTCCCACACTGCGTCAGCCTCTGCCTAGCTCATCGAGCACCCAGCAAGTCCTGCGGGGCCACCCATCCTCTTAGCGAGCTGCCATTTTGCATAAAAATGGCAACTCAGAAGTTAAAGGTTTTCCAGGAAGGTAAATGATGGCCCTAAAGGGGCCATTTACGCAACATTACCTTCCCAGAAAATCCTGAGCTACCATGTTTACTCAAAATGGCAGCTCACTAAGGGGACAGGAAGCCACCAGGCCCTTGTCCCGCAAGTGGTCATGGGTCCTACTTTGCAGGGGACACACCCCTATATAAAGAGCTCCTCTGTTTCAAGGATTGTCCAGTCCAAGTCCAGTTTAAAGATCACAAAGCTTAACAAGAAAGAGTCCATCCATAGTTAGAACCTAGAGAGTAGGCACAGCATCCACACACATCATCCGGTCATAGTTTTCTCCTCCACAGTTCTTTTTAATTGTTTCTAAATTGGCAGCTATGCACACGATGCAGCTCATGTAAATCTGTGTCCACCGTGTCCTCTTCTCTAGGGATATGTAGAAGCGGCACTCCAATCACAATTTGGCAAGGGAAGACTATATGAATTGGCATGTCAATTATGCAGATTCATGTAGGCTGATTTGCATATATAAATTAGCATATGAAATCCGGCCCGTCTTTTGGCGATGCGTTTCCTCAGTTTCAACAATGTGGAAGTGGCGACCTCTTCAAGTGATACGTCCCACTGATACAAATCTGTGTCCACTGTGTCCTTTGCTCTGGGGATATATGGAAATAGCACTCAGATCACAATTTGGCAAGGGAGGAACCTTTGAACAGACCATCCGTAGTTGGATGTATTGCCCGCATGCAGTAGGCCCCAGGCTTAATCCTTGGCATTTGTTGCTCTTCAGGTAACATGCCTCTGTTTTGGACTTCTGAAAGCTGCTGACTATCAGAATGGGAGACAATCCTGGGCTAGATGGACCCATGATCTGACTCAGGATAAGGCAATTATTTATATCTTTGAGTAGACACAGTCTGAAGATAATCCACCTTTCAGGATTAGAACTTCTGTATAGGGTGACCAGATCGCCCTGGATTTCCTGGTCCTAACCGGGAAAACTGGGGCAATCCAGGCCGACAGGGGGGCGGCGGGGGCAAACCGGAGAAAGGATCATCTCTCCTCCCGCCCTAAAATGCCCGCGCTGCTCCCCGGCCTCAGCAAGAAAGAAGTGCTCAGCATTAGGGAGCTTCAACAAATTCCTTGTCTGGTGGCTAACTGCTTTAACCACCAGACAAGGAATTTGTTGATGCTCCCTAAGGCTGAGCACTTCTTTCCTGCCCGCGCTGCTCCCCTGCCTCCACAGGAAACAAGTACTCAGCGTTAGGGAACGTCAACAAATTCCTTGTCTGGTGGCTAACTGCTTTAGCCACCAGACAAGGAATTTGTTGACGCTCCCTAAGGCTGAGCACTTCTTTCCTGCCGAGGCCGGGGAGCAGCGCGGGCATTTGAAAGCAGGCTCTTCCTCCTCCTTTGCCTGCTGCTGCTGTTGCTGTTCCTCAGGTACATCCAAAGAGCCCAGGAGCAGGGCAAGAAGGGTGAGGGGGCTGCAGGGGGTCACGCGGCAGTGGAGGAGATAGGCGGTGGCAGTGGAGGACCCGGTAGGTCTGGGCTGGGTTTTTTTGGGGGGTGGCTTGGTGGTGGTGGGGTTGTTTCGGGTGGGGGGTGGCGGGGGGGGTCTGCTTGTTGTCCACATGGCGGGCGGCCTTTTTAATTTTTTTATTTTATGTTCGGGGGGCTGCTTTGGTGGGGTGGCCATTTTGGACCGGGATTTTGCTTTCTAAAATCTGGTCACCCTACTTCTGTATATTTCACAGTTACACCCAAGGGGGATTTGGGGCAGGTGCCCAGTGTTGCATCTTTTCCTAGAGATGCTTGAAGAATGAGTTCAGCCTTCCACCACCTGATGCCCTCCACGTGTCTTCCATTACAATCCTTCCACCATTGACTATACTGGCTGGAGCTAATGGGAGTTGAAGTCCATAACACCTCAGGCTGGAGAAAGTTGAATTCGATCTTTGCAAATTCTGATAGGAACAAGGCCTGATCGGCATGTCCCAAATTTATGTGCGTATCAGAATTGCCTTTCATGCCACAGCCCATTCACTGGCAGAATCCTCCTTTTCCTCAACATTATCATCTTTGCCGGCAGGCCTACCTAGTTGAATTTTAAGATGTTTCATAGTTATTTTAATAACATATTAGTTTTGTATGTTATTTTAATAATGTATTTGTTTTATATGTTTTTAATCAGTTTGATGTATTTTATACTAATTTGTATTTAATGTTGTTCCCCACCTTGATCCAGAGGAAGAGGCGGGTAATAAATAAATATATTATTATTGTTGTTACTAGCCACACCACGTGAGCCTCTGGACAGCTGAGCAAATGCCTAGCAAGCGCCATGGGGTGTGGTGGGCATCCTCATATGCATGAAATGTCTGCTTTTGGTTTTCCAGGAAGGTAAATGATGGCTGTAAAGGGGGCACTTACACAACATTACAGTGCTTTATGGCTGCCATTTACATAATATTCTTTTCTCAGAAAACCCCGAGCTGCCATTTTTATGCAAAATGGCAGTTCGCAAAGAGGACAGGTGGCCACTGGGTGCTCACAGACCATGCAGCACTTGGCAAGCAGAACCATGAACTCCTCGTAGCTCAGAAAATGGGGTCTGGGGGCCAAGGGGGGGGGAATCTGTCAGAGTCTCCCTCTATCCTCCCCGTGGACTCCCGCAAAATCTCTAGCTTTCATTTTGTAAGGCTGGGGACTAGTTTAACAGTGAACGGTTGGGTTTTTGGATCCTGCACTTTCTTGAAGAGAGCAGAAGAAGGAAGTGCACAGACCCAAGGAGGTCTACTCTCAGCTTCTTCCTGGACAGCAAGCGAGAGAGCTAGTGAGGAAGCAGGCAGGGGCACCTACTGCTCCTCCTCATCAACATGGCTGCTGCTGTCAGAGAAAGAGAGGCAGGTGAATGAGCAGTTCCAGGGGCATTGTGGGAAATTAAAAATGGCGGCTGAGCAGAAAACAGCAAGGAGCTGCAAAAGTTCCCCTGAGCTTTGGACCTCTTGCCTTCAAAACCTCCCCCTTGAAATACAAATGACGGGAGGCAATTCACCCCCCGCCTTTGCCAGGGACAACCCATACACTAAATTCGGCCAAACTTTCATCGCTTTCAGATCAGCTCGAATACATACCAGAAGGGCGGGGCCGTTTACAGTGCCAGAACAGAGGAAATGCATCACCGAGAAAGAGGACAAAGGAGGACAGGGATTCGTGCAAAATTTCCATATGCTTATTCAAATGAATTGATGCAAATTAGGATCGTTTCGCATTTCACCAGTGGTGGCTGGTGGCTCTGATGTCAGTGGGGTGTTGAATCTGCTCTGGGTTTCAGTCAGAACCAGTTAGAACTCCAAAGGAACTGTCCACATTTTAGCTAAACTGTGCTCATAAAGCAAGAAAAAAGCAAGACAATGCAATTCAAAGTATAAAGCATACGTTCCATCAGGCACCAGGAACCCCGTACTCTTATCTGCTAAAGGAAGAGGGCCTTTTCTGCCATGACACCCCAACTGTAGAATGAGCTCCCTGGAGAGGTTTCCTGGTGCTGAAGTTGTACTTTTTCCGGCACCAGGTGAAGACCTTTTTATTTTCCCAGTATTTTAGCATCCTAGTATTTTAGCTCTGCTGTTTTAAACCTGAATTTTAAATCTCTGCCATGCTGCTCAGTTTTATTGTGGTTGTAGTTCTGTCTGGCATTTTTGAGCTTCCATGTTTTACATTGTACCTGATGGTTTTCAGTTTTGTGAAACGTCCAGAGAGCTTCTGGGCAGTATCGAAATGAAATGAATGAATAAAGAAGGAGAGCAGTGACAAACAGCTCCAACTGTCAACTCAGCCCATGGGGAGGTTCTGGGCCTCATACCTCCCTCAAAGACCTCTCCACACTTAGTGGGCTCTTTCTGCCCTGCTCCCATTGAGAGAAACGAACTAGCCTCCATCCTTGGCACGCAGCCAGGCTAGATGGCAGTAGTGAGCTACTGCCAACCTTGGCCTTCTTAGGTTAAAGGTAACCATAGGCGTGCACAACACATTTCATTAGGGTGTGCACCATGGGAATTGGGGCCTTTCCCACCCCCAGGCCCTCAGTTGGAAAGGGGTGGAAAAGCAGCAGGAGTGTTCTCTGCACCTGGGGCTACCTGCATGGGGAATGCTGCCGCCGCCTCCCACTCCAGCACCACAACAGGCCAGGCAGGGAGGAAGGAGGGGAGCTACCGCCGCCACCACCACCTTGCCCCGAGCTCTGGCCTTCTCCTTCCTCACTGCCCTGGCTCCAGGGCGCCACAGCCGCCTCTGCTCCTTCCTCTGCCCACGCCAAGCTGGGCCTCCAGCCGCCGGTGCAACGCGTGGGCCGCCCAGAGTGCTGGCAGCGAGGAGCAGGAGGAGGTGGCTAGGCCTCCCCTCCTTCTCCCTCTGCTGGACAGAGTCCACATCCGCTCCCCGGGGTGTGCTGGTGCACTTGCAGGGTGTGCTGGTGAAAAACCCACCAGCCCAGGGAAATTAGGGTGTGCCTGTGCACACTCGGCACACCCTGTGCACACGCCTATGAAGGTAACATTGACTGTTTCCCAGGCAGATAACTGAACCTAGAAGAGATAGGCTAAGAGGATGCAGTTGATGAGGCAGAACGCAGAATGCCTAGCAGGCCTGGATGAGAAATCCAGGCACAGATGTAAGCTAGTCTCCACTGGGTAGGCTGATGGCTCCAATGTCAGGAGGCTGTGAATCCACTCTGGGTTCCAGTCAGAACCCCAAAGGAGATATCCAAGGTGCTATCCAGAACCCAGGTCCCCAAATTTGGTTCAGCACGTTGGATAGCTCCTTAAGGGCTCTGACTGGAACCCAGAGTGGATTCACAGCCCCGCTAACATTGGAGCCACAAGACCTCAGTGCTACGCTGTCATGTGCATTTGAGGCACGGAAGAGAATTGCAACACCCCACCAGCTCCTTGATATACAATGGTCTTCCGTGTTTCCACCGCAGCCCTCCCGTCTTAGGGTTCATTTTATTTAAACCAGACTTGGACCAGGCAGCCCTGCAAATGGAGGACTGCCTCCCATAAACTAGGACACATGTCCTCCTTACTACCAAGAGCCTGTTCTTAGCTGAGGAACAGAATGAAACTGCCTGCCTGAAATACTCTAGCCTTCAGGCCACATAAAGTCCCTGAGCTAGGAACACCTGCCCCCAAGACCCTTTCCCCATCCAGCTGCCCAGGGCCCTGCCTCTAACAGCGGTGACGTTGGGTGGAAAATTTCTGGAAAATTGTTATTGAAAATACTGCTATGTTTTTCCAGGGGTGGGTGGGAGGATTTGCTCTTTTTGGAGATGCATCGTTTCATGATATTAATTAACGAATGAACATACAATGTGAGCCCAACTGGGCAACTGGAAAATAAATACAGTACCAGTCCAATATAAAATGCAAATTGCAATTAACTTTTTGCAGAGGGTTATCCTTAGGAAGCGCAAATATTTATGTAGCTCTTTAGCCACAATAACTTGAGTATGTTAATAGTTTTCAGTGCCTTCAGTTTTTCTTTTTCTTCTCAACATGAAAATAATGTCAGAGAAACGTATGCTATTGAGTCTTAAAATATTTGCAAGTATTCCAACAAGAATAACAATTTCCAAGTTCAGTGTTGAATTTGTTTGGATATAATATGCAGCTGCAGTCCTAAACATCCTGACTAGGGAAGAAGCCCCATTGAACACAGTGGGGCTTACTTCTGAATAAACACCTATAGGATTGCGCCATTACTGTGATTTACCGATTGCCCACCCCCACCATCAAATAAGTCAATTTAACTGTTTTCAGCTATTGGTAAACTTGTGGGATTTATACATGTAAAATTAACATCTACAGTTCTGGGCACTGCATCTTTTAAAAAAAAGGATGTTGTAGAGTTGGAAACGGTGCAGTAAAGGGTGATATGATAAAGATGTACAAAATTATGCATGGTGTGAGGAAAGGAGATAGAACATGGATCCCATAATATTACAACTCAAGAGTCATTCCATGAAGTTGAAGGGTGGGAGATTTAAGACCGATTAAAAGAAGGATTTCTTCACACAGCACCGAGTTCAACTATGACATTCACAATTTAAGATTTAATAGTGATGGCCACCAACTTGGATGGCTTAAAAAGGTGATTAGACAAATTCATGGAAGGGAAAGCTATCAATGGCTACTGGTCCTGTTGGCTATGTGCTACCTCCAGCATCAGAGGCAGTAGGTCTATGTACACCAGTAGCTGGGGAACATGGACAGGAGGGTACTCTTACACTCATGACCTGCTTGTGGGCTTCCCATGGGCAGCTGATTGGTCACTCTGAAGAAAATGCTGGACTAGATAGACATTTGGTCTGATTCAGCACAGCTATTTTTATATTCTCAACATGGTATAGTTTTGTAGTTTCCCCGCCATTAAATATGTCAAATAAGCATGTTAAATTAGATCTCAATGCATGCAAGGTAGTGAGGACATTACCATACAATCATAGAATCAAAGAATAGTAGACTTGAAAGGGGCCAATACGGCCATCGAGTCCAACCCCCTGCAGGAATCCACCTTAAAGCATACCTGAAAGATGGTTGTCCAGCTGCCTCTTGAATGCCTCTAATGTGGGAGAGCCCACCACCTCCCTAGGTCATGGGTTCCATTGTCGTACTGCTCTAATAGTCAGGAAGTTTTTCCTGATGTCCAGCTGGTATCTGCCTTTCTGTAACTTGAGCCCATTATTCCATGTCCTGCACTCTGGGATGATTGAGAAGAGATCCTGGCCCTCCTCTGTGTGACAGCCTTTCCAGTATTTGAAAAGTGCTATCATATCTCCCCTCAATCTTCTCTTCTCCAAGCTAAACATGCCCAGGTAACCACCACTTTTTGTAAAAAGAAAACTCACATCACTCCCTGATATGGGGGTGGGCACCCCTCAAATTGGGCCACCCCAAGATAATGCCAGGATACCTGTAAGGAAGAGCCAGCAATACAGAAAGCTACCTGTGTGGTTGTAGTGGTTCAGGTGTTGGACTGGAACGGAGGAGACCTGGGTTCTATTCCCTACTTGGCAGGCCTACCTAGTTGAATTTTAAGATGTTTCATTATTATGTTAGTATTAGCTTTATATGTTTTTAATCATTTGTTTGTGTTTTATACTATTTTGTGTTTAATATTGTTCCCCACCTCGATCCAGCAGGAGAGGCGGGTAAGAAATATTATTGTTGCTATTATTATTATTATTATTATTATTATTATTAGTCATAAAGCTCACTGAGTGAGTTTTGGCCAGTCACTGATTCTCAGTCCAACCTACCTCACTGGGTTGCTGTGAAGATCAAAGGGAGAGGAGGAGGATCATGATGCCGTTTTATATAATGAGCCCAAGGCAGCATCATGATTCTCCTCCTCTCCATTAGATCTTCACAGCAACCCAGTGAGGTAGTGTAGGGTGAGAATCAGTGACTGGCCAAAAGTCACTCAGTGAGCTTTATGGCCAATAATAATAATAACAACTAATAAATATATATATATATATATATATATATATGTGTGTGTGTGTGTGTGTGTGTGTGTGTGTGTGTGTATATATATATACACACACACACACACACACACACACACCCTTTTGGATCCACCGTTGAAGAATCATTACTGCATGAATTCCGTGAAGAAATAAATTTTGAAGGGTGATTGAAAGCCTGAATAAAGGTGGGAAATAATTGTGTTGGCTACGCATTAACCCAGGGAGAAGTTATACTGTAAGTAAACCCTGGAGCCTGCTTCTCATTTAAATCCAGACTCCAGATTAATAAAAACAAACCATGACATGGGCACAATTTATTCTGTGCTGACAGAGCGATGGTTTCTTGCCTGAGAACCATGCCAAGCTAGAAAGCGCGCCTTCGTCGCCTTTGGTTATAAACTCACACATCAATTGTGAAGTTAATTAATCTAGAATATACATATACCAAACATTGTCTGGCTCTGTTCACACATTTACTTGTTTACACTGGGGTTACCACTCCCACACGGCTTAGGCTGTGTGGTCAAAGCAGTTGATGCTCATTGTAACAATAATAAAAGTAATTCATTTCTGTAGCACTTTTCAATGTATACGCAAATGGATGAACTCCTTAGGGACTTTAGCCAATTCTTTTCAAGCAATTAGGGTAGCCATGGTATAGTTTGTTTGTTTATTACAGTTTAATCTAGGGTTGTATAGGTTTTGTAAAATCCATTCCATCTACATTTTGTGGATTGTCAGTCGTCTTTCATTTTTATGTTTGCATATATGCGCACTTGCAAAAATTCTCAGATCCCTCCTCCAAATGTGCAAATCCTTGTCCCAATGTACATTTTAATGCTTTAGCCTATGGGAGACACTAACATTTTTTTTTCTTTTATATACACAGCCTTGGGAGGGTTCCATTTTAAAATTTTATTTGCGTAAATGGAAATTTGTGCAAATTTTTGCTGCAAATTTCAGCCAAAATTTGTGCTAATTTTGCCCATCATAGCTAAAACGTGTGCAAATTATACAAATTACATCTGAAATTTGTGCAATATTGGCCAAAATTTGCACAAATCACACACATGTTGGTTGAAATTTGCACCGGTTTCTATTTATGCATTTATTTATTTTAAAAAAAAACAGAAGATCTGCAAACTGGCCAGTCATGATGCAAATCGAGTTGGGGCAGCTCATGGGAAATGAGCTGAAGTTCAGGAGGCCGACTTGATGAACTCCATCCCTGGGAAAGCCTTATAATGCACAGAAGAGCCTACATTGAGTGGGAGGGGGTTGATTGAATGATCTCGAAGATACCTTCCGAGGCAAATGAATGCACGGAGTACAGGAGATGGCAAAAAAACAAATTAGATGTGGCAGTGCCAAAGTATGCCTGCCCCAGGTCTATTTTAACAAGCAGTGGCTTTCCAGGATCTCTTGCAGAAAAGTTTCCATGACCTGCTAGATTATCTTCAGCTCTGGAGATGCCAGGGATTGAATTTGGGATTTTCTGTATGCAAAACATGTGCTCTACTGCTGAGCTATGTCCCAAATGTGCACAAGCGCCTGTATTTCTCAGAACACTGATGGGTGCTTTGGGTTCCACATGGGATCCTTGAATGCATGTAGATCGGAGGCAGGGCCCTTAGGCATGACAATGGTATTTTTTTAAATTTAAATCACATAGATTTATAAGCCATCCTCCCTCACAAAAAGCCCAGGCAGGATAACAACCTGTATAAATTATCACATAAGCAACACTAAAATCAGAAATAAACATTTCAATGCTGTAAACTCATCCAACCAATCGAATGATGAAAAAACAAACAAAACACTTGCTTATACTGCAAAAGCCTGTGCAGATAGGTAGGTCTTTAACTGGCATTTAAATGACAATAGTGTGTGTAGGGGCACACGGGAATAGCTGGATCTCAACCAGAAGACAGATCCATAACAGGGTGCTGCCACCAAATAGGTCCCGCTATGTGTAGTAGTTCCATAAGCCATATTCTTCAAGGGCACCCCAGCTGATCTTAAATCCCAGGACAGTCACTATTGGGGAAGGCAGTCCTTCAAGTTCCTGGGTCCTCATTTCAGGCTTTATACACTAGGACTAACCCTTTGAATTGCACTGGATTTTATTTAAATTTATGTATTTATGTATTTATTTATTACATTTCTAACCTGCCCAATAACCAATGTTCTCTAGGTGGATGACAAACAGTTAAAAAAAACTACAATATTAAAATTGGGCCCAGTAGCTCACTGGCCGCCAGCATAGAGATTTTAAAGCTGCTGGGATATGCTGACATCTCAGTATCCCTGTTAACACATGGGCAGCAGTGTTCCACACCAGCTGCAGCTTCTGGCTCGTCTTCAAAGGACCCACCCCACCCCACCCCACCCATGCAAAGAACATTGCAACAGTCCAATTGGGAAGTTTCACATTGACCCTGTCCAGACGACAACTCTAAGCCATGGTGGTTGAGCATTTTGAGCTCAACATTATGGCTTAGAGTGCAGCATAAACTATGAATTCGCGGGTCGTGCGAACCATTCCTAACCCTGGTGGCTACATAACCACGGTTTAAACACTCTCATGAACCATGTGCTGCAAAAGGGTTAGCAGCCTACCCATGGCTTATTGTGTCATCTGAACAAGGTCAGTCACTGACCGCCTAAAGAGGGCACTCACCAGAAGGCTTAGGAGAGGTTATTGTCTCTTACCTTTGCAGGCCTTGCGGTCATTGATGGATTTGCTCATGTCCCGGTAGAAGCCCTCCTTGCAGTAATGGCAATGCCGCCCAGCAGTATTGTGGCGACAGTTGAGGCAGACGCCACCACTCTTCCGCCCCGAGAGTTTGTAGAGCTCCATGTTGAAACGGCAGCGGCGGGCATGCAGGTTACAGTTGCAGGCTGCAAGGAAGAGATCGGAACAGGTGAAAGAAAGGTTGCAAAAATGTCCACCCTCTCACTGTCCCTCCCTCATCCATTCAGTTGGGGACGGCGTCAAGGGCAGGCATGGTAAAGCACCTGCCGAGAGCCCACAGCCCAGCAGGAGCCCAATGAGGAGAGTCCTCTGGACTTGCTCCTCCTCTTCAGCATTGCAACCGGCTTCTTCACCTGTCTCTTGTTCTGGCCCTCACAATGGCGGCAGTGAAAAGGAGGAGCAAGAGATGCCACGGCCGGCTTGCTCACTGGTTCTCTGCCTGCCAGTGAAGCAGGTGGTGGCCATGAGGAGGAGGAGGAGGAACAAGAGCAGCTGGTGGGGATGGTGGGGAGAAGGTAGATTCACTGAGGGAGGGGGCCATTCCAGTTGTTTTGCCCAAACGCCCCTCAAAAAGCTAGAGTCACCATTTCCCTTGTTGCATAAATGGCGGCCATGAAGCCTCCATTTACGCAAAGAGAAAATCCCGTAATTTCCAGAGCCTCCATTGTCACACACAATGGAGGCGCCAAACGAGGGCGGACAGCTGCCAGGCACTCGCTGGGCTGCGCAGGTGCTCAATCCGCAGGCTCATGAATGCCCGACCCAGCCGGGTGCCTACAACATCCCTACATGTCACCCAGCTACTGGAAAACTCAAGAGTTTTCACAAGTGGTACATGATACTGTCTTTCTTGGTCTCAACCATTTCAGAACCCCCGGGGGATGTTATTTATTTCTATCCCACCTATATACAGAATGGCCCCATGTTGCCTGGGTGGAGGCAGTGGAGGCTGGTTGCTCCAATGTTGGTGGGGTGGTGAACCCACTCCAGGTTTGCACCTTGGAACACTCCGTTAGCGTTCTGACCGGTTCTAACTGAAACCCGGAGCAGATTCACCACCCCACAGATATCAGAGCCACCAGACTCCACAGGGTGTAAGGTGCCGTGTCTCCTCTTTTAGAGCGGACAGTCCTCTATTTGAAGGCATCTTCTATTTGAAGTCCTCTCCAATTCTGCCCATCCACACTAGACACCTGGGCAGCAGAACAGAAGGCACGCTGATCACCTGGCCACAGTCCTCTCCATTCTGCTGAGATGGACTTTATTGCTGTTTCAATGATAACAATTCTTTCTAAATTGGCATCTACACATATAAATTGGCATATACAAACATGATGCAAACCGGCTGCCTCTTTCACCCTCCTTTGGGATGACATATTTCCTCTTTGGGGTCAATTCATAAATGTCCACCCTAGATGGAGGCCATTTAAACATTAAAAAAATGTTAGATGGTGGCATTTAAACATTTTTTTAAAATGACAACACATACTTTACAAAAAAAAACCTTCCTTGAGCCACAAGTTCTATTCTTTTGAGCGGGCTTACCTTGGCAGCTGAAACAAGGTCCCCAAAAGAAATTGGGGGGGGGGGAGAGTTTCCCATTCTGATGGGTTCCTGATTCTTCCCCAGACAGCCTGTTCCATCCAAACCCCCTTCCCAGCGCCCATGCAAAGACCACCCGCCTTGAATTGGGCTGCGGGGTGGGCAGGAACGTTCTTTCTGCTATTCACTGCCAGAGCTATTAAGGAACACGAACACATTACCAGCTGTGGCCAGGTTATGGAGCAGAGTGGGCTGGGGGAGGCCATGGCGGCAGCGGAGAGGAGAGCTGCTAAAGTCATTCTGCTAGTTTCCCCTCCTCCCAAACCCCTGGTCGCTTCCACCACAACCCCCGACTAGCCACAGAAACCAAACCGGGGTTGGGAATGGGATAGAGAACTCTGTGTGCACCAATGCTTTTAACACAGTGTGGGGAAAGCACCGCCAGCTCCTGTTTAACCCTCACAAAAAGATAATGGAAACAAGATTCCTTTCCTGTTCTACCCCCGCCGTCCTCCTTTGCCCTCACCCCACCCAACCTCACCCCTCCCTTTCCTGGTGAGGTCTAGGCTGGAGTGAGAGTTTTTCCAGGCATGCTGTGAAATTCATTAATGTGTCAGCCCAAGATTTAACTGCTGGGCCCTGCTTATCATATCCGTGAAATTTCCTTTCTGCTAACTCACTTTCCAACTCTCTCTCTCTCTCTCTCTCTCTGCTTCTCTTCCTTGTAACAGAAGAAGGCTGGAGAGGTGGAAGGCAGGGGGCAAAACCCTCAAAGATCAAAAGGTGACAGAGTACTTGGGGGAAAACTCTTGGAAGTTCAAATAGTTTTATGCTGGCTAGAGTAACATCCCCTGTACCCTTTTTCTGGGAGCGCTCACTCCATCCTAACCTAAGAGCAAGGTATTTCTGGACAACAACAATTCTATGCCGGTAGTGCACCTATATGCAAACCAAATTACACAGTAAAATACGATACAACTGCCATCATAAAAATAAAAGTCAGAAAGGAGGTAGAATCAGAAGGAGGGTGGCCATGGTTCCCACTTCACAAAGGACTGTTTCATGGTGTTCTGTAGGGTTGACCAGTCCAAGTTTAGTTTAAAGATGAAGAACACGTACACAGAAAAAGTCATTCTGGAGGCACGGAGACACTATAAGGCCCTGCTCCTCTTAGCCTTAACATCTGCTAGCAGAAGAGATGGTGGAACCATGTAAATTACATCTGATCTGGAAACAACCAGAGGGAGCTAGAACTCCATCTATTTCTACGTGCTAACCTGCTAAGCCACTAAACCATATTCTCTCTCTCTCTCTCTCACACACACACACACGACAATGAATGGTAGGGATCAGATAGGGCGGCTACTTACACTTCACCAAAAAGGAGCACAAAGGACAACATATATTTGCATGACATAACCATAGACTATGTATGGATACAAAAATTGAAATACTGACTAGCATTTCAACAGAAATGCTGTATGTCTTAGTATAGTGGGAAAGGCGGCAATCAGGTGAGTTGTGTGCTTGCTCAGTTTGCTGTCCAGGTTCTAGCTATTGAAAGCAACTTCCAGGTCCTTGGACTGACCCTCGTTATGGGTCTTTGTCTTTAAACCAGCAAGCTATCCCATTTACTTTGACACTCTACTCTGTCTGGACAGCTACAAGTGTTTAGAGCTAGCTAAATTTCTCCCCGTCCTGGCTTGTAGTGGCAACTGTCACATGTAACCTGTGCAGGAGATATTTTCCATCTCGGGTGCTACTCTGTCTGGAGGGGAAAGGAACTGTTCCAGAGCATTACCTAAGCTTCAGCAAACAGCCCAATCCTTGCTTTCGGACATGACAGTGGTGTAGGGAGAAAACGTCCCCAAGGATGCAATGAAACAAGACGTCGTTAACTAAAGATGCTGAAGAAAGTGGTCCAATTGTAACACAGAGAGCTGAAGTTCAGAAGGAGTGAAAAAGAGGGAGATTTCCTAGGCCAGATGTGAGGAACCTCTGGCCCACTAGGCAGATATGGCCCACAGCAGCACTGCATCTGGCCCACCAACTCCTTCCTTAGGTGTATATGCAACATCACTTATTATTTATCGGTTATCCATCACATTGAGAAAGTGGACAAAGAGAATATGAAGAGTTGCTCCAGGGCTATAGAGCAGTACAGAACACAGTCTGGCCTCATCCAACAGCCAGGGGAAAGGAGGGTGCCAATAGGAAATTCTGTTCCATATAAGCCCGACAGGATTTCATAGCGTTTCCATTCTGGTAAGTTGGGCAAACTCTAGCAGATCATCATCATCATCATCATCATCTTCATCATCATCTTCATTTCAGAAATGTTTTGCAGGTTACCTGCATTCTGAAATTTATGCAAATGGTAACCTGCACAAATTGGATCTTGTCAACTTATCAATTCCTCCCCGAGCCCTGTCGATTCGGAAGTCCCGAAGTGGAGGATGGAACTGAGAAGTTCTTTGACAAGTAGGGAATCTGGCTCTGCTTGGTTAAAGGAAGTAAGTGGAGAGGATGAAACTGACAAAGATATTAACCAGAGAGGAATACCAGACAGGTGGACTTGCAATCCTGCGCGCTTGCGCAAGTTCATCAACAACTTTTTTAGATGACCCCATTTGCTCAAATATTATTCAAATAATAATTTTTAAAAATTGCACAAATTGCTGCTATTAAACACACACACACAACAGAATCTGTGTATTGGCGTGACTCGCTACAGATTGAGTTAACACCAGCAGGGAGGAATGGAACAAAATTCACCAAGGCTAAACCAGAAAAATCTGTTGGGCTTTCGCCCCCAAAATGGAATTCTCATACATCCTTAGCTCCACTCTCTGCTTCTCAAGAATAACACCAAAGCAAGGGAGAGACCAGTGTAGCCCCATCCACAGGGTGAAATGTGGTTGCGCTGGTATCCTGCTTGTGGGCTTCCCAAAGGCATCTTGTAGGCCATGGTGGGAAACTGATGCTAGTCTATAGGCCGTAGGTCTAATCCAGCACGGATCCTCCGATGTTCTGATGACAACACTTGCAACATGGACTAACAAAATTTTTGATAAGGTATCCCCCAAAGCCCCAAATAGGGACATTGGGTAACATCCAATGGTGTCATCCAATGGTATCATTCTGCAATCTCAAATATCGTTAACAGAGCCCGCTGAACCTTCCTCCTGCGCAAGTGGTTGTGCATTACAGTTGCACAAGCATGATGCACAAGTGAAATGTTCTGCAGGTGCAGTGCATGACTGACTTCTTGTGCAAACCTAACTTTATGTTTGGATTCTTCTCTGTGCATAATTTGGAACATAGAGTTTCTGTTTGCACAACAGCATTTGCACTAGCGGAATGACGGTCTGATACCACTCATTCATTTTCCAGTGACAGAGACCAGAAAATAGGGACTGTTGTATGTTAGAGAGCTGAACTTCGACCCAGATGACCAGGGTTCAAGTCTCTGCTCAGCCACAAAACTTAATGGGTTATCTTGGGCCAATCATGCTTTTTCGGTCCAACCTACTGCACAGGGTTCTTGTGGAGATGAAAGGGGACGCCAAACAACATATCTGAGCCCTTTGTGAAAAGGATGGGGGAAATGTAATTAATAAATAGAAGTGTTCACAGCAAATGCCAACAAAACTAAAATCATAGCTTAACAGTGAAGGCAATGTTAACACAAAGTACTAAAACTAAAATTAATCAGAGAAACTAGCAGAACGTAACCTGAAATGGCTTTTAAAAACAGGTCTTTATCTTTCCGCAAATCACAGACCTTAAGGGTGCCTGGCAAGACTCCTGCTAAACAGTCTGTTTGGCAGTGTTCATGCTGCTACCGAGTAAGGATGGGGGGGGGGGGGTGAAATTAGTTTGGTTCATATTTTGATATAAAGTAACCCAATTTGCACTTACTGAACTGATACACAAAGGGGGACTGAAATGACCCTTAGTGTTTCACACTTCTCCGATCAACAAATGTGCACATATGGGGAAATGACATACAAAAAGACATATATTAGAGGGGAATGGCTTGTAAAATGCACATATTGGGGGGGAATGGCATATAAAAATGCATACAAATTGTTGTGTGGAGTTTTAAGAAATGGAGGTAGAAGGGACTTTAACACACATACACACCCTATTGTGGACCTGATATGGATCAGAACCCTTCACCTGCAATGGGTCACTATGTGGTAATAGATGCTGCAGACAAGGGAGTAAAGCTGCAAACATAAGGGGTGGATATAGATCAATGCAAACTTAGAAATAAATACTGTACTATGAACAGAAATACAAGACATCTCACCATAGTGCAGGAAGCTGTGATATTCGGACCTGAGTGTCAGCTCAGTGTTCACTCTGGGTGGGTAACTTCAAGCCTCCAACCCATCCCATAGTTTCCTTCCTTGTGCTTCTGTCACTTCAGACCAGCCTTGGGCTGAACATCTCTTCAAAGAGAGGACTTTCCTCTGCCTGATGTCCAAAATAGAGGACTGCCCTCTGTAAAGTAGACCACCCAGCCAAAGTGAGATGACAGAAGGCCAGAGAAGGGAAGAGTGCAGTACTCTGCTGAACTACTCTCAGGCTGATGTTTCCTGTTTACCGGCTGGCTTCCCAGCTTGGCCACCTGCCTAGATGGTTATTTGCACCTTCCAGACCACCACACCTGAGAGATAGTGTCCAAGATAAAAGTAAATTGGAAGGTAACTGGAGAAAGGAGCAGGCAATCAGCTGAAGCAGCGGAGTTGGCAGTTCTGCCTCCGATCCCTTCCCCAACATGACTGCGCTTGATCTTTCCTCTACCACGAAGCATGTCGTTTGCATATTCTTTGCTTTCCCTCCCAAGTCGAGGGGAGGAAGAGCAGCTAAAAACTTGTTACTGTAACCACGAGCCAGTTTTTGGAACAGCTCAATCTCTCCCTGTCTCATGTTAATCACTAATTAAAGGCCTGAATGGTCCCTGCTGTTCAAGGGTATTAATAAGAATTTAATTGCATAGTTTGGGGCTAATTATATAGGAACTCGTTTCCTTCCTCACAAAAGTACAGCCAATTTTTCCTCCCCCCTACTTCAAAAATCACATGACCAATTAAACAATCACAGGTTCAATTAATTTGTAAATAATGGGCCAATTATGGAATGCTGCAACTCGGTGCTCCGTTTCCAAAAGGCCATTGAAATTCTCCGTGAAGCTGTAACCTGCCTCCTTTCCGCAAGCAAGTTGAGCACCGAGCGCACAGTCTGGGAATTGGCTGGGAACAATTAGTCAATGGAACAGTCTTCATGAAATTCTAGAGCGGACGTCAATGCCAAACCCACAACAGATTGGAGCTACACCCAGTGCCTTTGCTGGAGAAGGGCCTGGCTTCAGTGCCTGCAGGGCAGGGTTGCAACTTCCGCCATGTAGGAGGGGAATCCAGGTCCTGAAAATGCCGCCGCTCCCCTCAACCGTATTAATAAAATTGTGTTGGAGCACAATGCTGTGTTTATCTTGGCCCGCTATTTGGATCACGCGAGCAACCCAAGTGCTGGCAATTCTTGAAGGGGGCACCATCAAAGTCGGTGGGGGAAGTTTGGGAAAGGCTGAAGGGGGTGGATGAAATTGACAAGTTCTTTGATGAAATTGACAAATATGGCTCTGTTGGGCTGAATGAAGTAAGGTGTGGAGAGGATGAAACCGACAAGGATATTGACAAGAGGGGAATATGCCATAGCAGACAGGTGGACTTGCACAAGATCACCAATAATTATTAGTTTTCTTTTTAAAAAATTACACCATTTGCACAAATTTCAAGATCCCCCTCAAATTGTGCAAATTCCTGACATTAAACAAACAAACAAACAACAACAAAACAGAATCAGTGTACTGGCTTGATTCACTACGGGTTGGGCCGATGCCAGCGGGGGAGGGGGGGATGGAACAAAATCTGCAGGGGTGTGTACCGCCTCGGTCCTGAACACTGAATCAGGACCAGATTGGGCCACCTCAGCCCAAAGCAGCTGAAGGGCTTTGGGCTGATTTGGCCCCATGACCAGACTCTGCCCCCACCTGCCCTGAGACTTGCCTGAAGCCTCCACTTGCACTGGCAAGTAGGGGTGTGCACAGGAGGAAAAATCGTATCAGAATAGGGACCTCAGATTTTGCCCTGAATCGTATCGGACAAAATTGGTGGTCCCGCGTATCGAATCGGACGCCATTTTAGGTGTTTTTGCCATTGGCTTGCATTGGGAGAAAGAAAGCTTTTCCCCAATTCAAGTCTATGGCAAAAACATGGGGGCAGGTGAGTGGGGACCTAACTCCCCCTCCCTCCCCCACTCACGCGCCTTTCCTGCCGGGGCCGTCCGCTTCTGTCCACCGTTTCCTTACTACTGAGGAACAGGCTTTGCGGCCTGCCTCTCAGTAGATCGACGAGCTGGGTGATGACGTATCCGGCGCATCAATCTACTGAGAAACAGGCCGCAAAGCCTGTTTCTCAGTAGGAGCAGCGGGCGGCAGCAGACGGTGGTGGCGGCAAGTAAGGGGGACCTCCTTCTCCCTCCCCACTACTCACGGTCCTTACCTGCCATTGTCCCGCACTGCCGCCCACTGCTTCATACTACTGAGAAACAGGCCACAAAGCCTGTTTCTCAGTAGTATGGAGCAGTGGGCGGCAGTGGGCAACGGCGGCAGGTAAGGAACGTGAGTGGGGGGGAGGAAGAGCCGCTATTTTAGGTGTTTCCCCATAGACTTGCACTGGGGTAAAGCTTTCTTTCCCCCAATGCAAGCCGATGGCGAACACCTAAAATGGAGGTCTGATTTTCCGATTTTTCTGATTAAAATTGGACATCAAAAAAATCAGATTGGATAAAATTGGACCTCCATGGGATTGCATTGGAATTGGGTATCGGATGCCCGATTTCCTCTGATTTTAATCGGAATCGGACATCGGACCCGATGCGATGCACATCCCTACTGGCAAGCCACCATCTTTAAGGAAATGGCGATTTCTAGGAAAAACAACTAAGGTGAATCAGTAGGGGAAGTGTGCACAGCTCTAGTTTTCACCCCAGAAATGGAATTCCAGTGGTAGAAAATTGGCTTCATTTGCAGAAGGTTCCAGGTTAAACCCTCAACACAAGAAATTAAAAAGGGCCTGCATAGCAGGACGGGGGAAATTTTTTGCCTGAGAGCCATGGCTAGTCAGAGCAACCAATGCTGGGCCAAATGGACTAATGATTTTATTTGGAACAAGACAGCTTCCTATGCAAACATTATTCCCCAATAAGCAGACAGGTGGACAACTGAATAAACACACTCCTGACTTCTATTCCTGACATTAACATTTCCACTTTTTAATGGCCCTAGAAAAGCACTGGGACAGTGGGATCCTATGCAAGGATACTCAAAAGTAAGTCTCATTTTAATTCAGTGGTATTTCCTTCCAAGTAAGTATGTATAGCATTGCAATCTAAATATTGTAATATTTGCATTCTGATGGTATTCCTACATGCATGTTAGAACAGGGGTGAGCAGAAGCTAGATTGTGATTTACTGGTAGGTCTCTGGGTGATTTGCAATAGATCGACACAAAGTTGGACTCCCAAGTGTTTAACAATAGCAACAACATAATCCCCCCACTATTTAAATTAGGCTGCTCAAAGGCAGAAAGCTTGGGGCAACCAGGAAGGGCTTTGTGTTTGCTCAGTTTCGGTGCTAAGAACAAATTCCTACGCTCAGAATGTGCTCAGAAGGACCATATTCTTTCAATCTAAGCGTATGCCTTTTTCACCTAGGTCTGGTTGGTGGATTTTGGCATTCTGGTTAAAAAAACACACAAAATAAGCAACAATCCAAAAAACCTGAAGTCTGCCCACCCTCGTATTAGACACTGAACAGGTTTTAACTTGCCCTATATCAATGCTGAATAATAGATTTAACTAAATATTTATGATTTTATGCTGTAACCTTTGAGCTTTGACTTCCCAGCAAGGTTAGCTTGCAAAACAATAGACCTGAGCTATTTATCAGCTCAGATTACTTTAATCATTTGCAAAGTATTTCAGATCTCGTCAAGAGCTCTGCTTTGATTCAGCAGTTCAGGTTCTGCAAACCTTAAAGTTACTAAAGTCCATGAGCTCAGCATGCCAGGTTTGTGCAGATCTATTGCATTGCGTAGGAATGGAGTCACAAGCTGTACTGCTGAGTACAAGCTGATGAGCTTTGAAAGAGCCGAGCAGCTATGTTGCAAAGAGCTGTTTGTGGATCTAGCAAGCTCAGCACTCTGGACAGTTTAATTGTCAATGCAGTTTTTTAGGAATATTAGGGAACATCAGGATGATGCTGGCCAGAATTGAGACAATGTTGAGAGATCAGTTGTCAAAGCCCGAGGCAGATCAGACTTAAATATAGTTGTCTCTGACAAAGGTAAACTATCCCGATTGAATAAAGCCACTCTGAATAAGGTCAGAATTCTAATCTTCTTGGACACCCCAAGTTCAGGTCTGAGATGATGGATAAGATTTCCTTGGTTCCATTATTTATGATATTTAAATTATTTTTGGATTCCTTCTGCCCCGTGTTCCACTTTTCCTGAATTTTGGTTGGAGTCGGATAATGCCTACAATTGAGTTTAGAATTGTATCAGGAAAACTTTGCCTCGGGGATCAGTTCCTTCAGTTTATTTGCATTTTTTTTCTGGGCAGCTTTTTGCTTAAAGCCAGTAAACCTTTCTTGACACAGAATCTCCTCACAGAAATGCCACCAGTAACCCCTGCTCTTCCTTTTTACCACCACTGTTACCTGGGCCAGAGTGAGAGGCAGATGACGCAGTGAGTCCAGGTTTTTTTGTTTGTTTGTTAGTTTTTTTGTCAATGGGCCCCCCTGCTGGCCTATGAGCCCCTAGCAACCGCCCAACCATTCCTACCCTCGATGCCAGGTACCCTGATTGCTGTGTCCCAACATCTGCCAACTGAGACTGTTACCTCACTCTACCTCATAGTAGGGCCAGGCCTGGAATGTTGGGAGGGACCTATTTATAAAGGTTTCTATTTTCATCTGTGATACGTTGGAGGGTATGATAGCTATGTTTGGTTTCTTAATTCCTCATTTTGCAACCCATCCACAAATCCTTGTTCCATCGGAGACGGGAAACATCAAAACACACCGGGAGAGGCTGCATTTTTGATGCATATCTGGCTTGTGCCGTAACTGTGGAGGAGGAAAGCAAGTCCTTGCAAGACTTTCAGGTTTATTATTAGGTGGCAAACAACCCCTGTATTTGGGAAGGTATTTTACAATCCCTGACTTTCTGGTCATTTGTATTGTCTGCAGCCTGTCCCCAGTAAATCATTGTTCTTATTTTGCTTTCTGGGGAAATTCAGGAGGTACTTGTTTATTTTTTAATCTTATCAGTGTATGGTCAATATATACAGCTAGAGCGTTCTTTCAATTCTCCCTCACCACATAACTGCCCCTCTTGATAGTAAATGCACACTCCTGGTGGTTCCACATGGACCTATGGCCTGATTGGAGTCCACCAGGAGAAGACCCTTCAATGTGGTGGCCCCTTTTCTTGGGAACTCCCTGCCCCTGGAGATCAGGCAGGCACCAACACTGTGCAGTTTCTGGTGCCTCCTGAAAACAGTTCTGTTCCAGGAAACATTCCTTAACTGACCAGCCACAGTTTTGATCAGCCTTCTGTTTTTAATAATGTTAATATGGTGTTTTAATCCTTGTATCTTTTTACTATTGTGCCAGTGCTCCAGAATCTGTTAGATATGGAGCAGTATACAAATATTACAAGTAAATAAATAAATAAATCCTGCGGCATATATTTCAGTTGCAGCTGTTTTATCAAGAGTACAACCGAATCCATTGTGAAATTATTCACTCAAGCTGGTGATGCTGCAGACACCCATCATTAGCTGATCTGTACGTTGAATCTAGCATGTTTATAAATTCCAGTTTGACTAGTAGCACTGCTAGCCCTGAGAACTGGAGCGTGTCCACTTCACTACTGTTTAGATGGCGGCATCAAGACACTTTTGCTCTAGTCTTTTACCAACGCATGCATGCAATCCTGCACATTTGTAAAATACAACTCAAAAAGAATAATGATATGGTACAGTCACACACATAATCACATTAAGATTACTTTTTTGCACATTAGTAATCGGGGACAGAAAGAGGGAGGTCTTGGGAAACAGGGGCCTTTTGGTTCCTCCCTCTGGTGCTCTTTCTACTCCAGCTTATAAGCATAATTTTAAGAACCAGTGCCTGACCTTGCTTGTTTTCCTTCTCCCTCCCCACCCCTTTTTCCTTTTGTGTTGTGTCTATCAGCTTGTAAACCTGAAGGCAGAGACACTCTTGTTCTTTATTGATGTGTAAGCTGCTATAAAATCCTTTTTGGCTGAAGAGTGAGGCAAAAAAATGCTTTAAATAAATAAATGATATAAAACACCTCTAAATAAGTGATATAAAACAGCTCAGCTGTTGTCAGGAGCTGCCCTTTTTCAGCATATAACTCCTTTGCTGAGGGAACTGCACTGGCTGCTTATTTGCTACTGGGCCAGGCTCTAGTATTAGTGTAAAAAGCCCTTAACAACTTGGGACCTGGATACCTGAGAAAGCACCATTTCCCTTCCTAACCTGCCTGGTCACTGAGGTTATCTTAGAGCATGTTCCTATGGTTCGATTTGAGTCCACCAGCAGAAGAGCCTTCAGTGTGGTGGCTCCTTTCCTATGGAATTCCCTGCCATTAGAGGACAGGCAGGCACCAACTTTATGCTGCTTCCGGTGCCTCCTAAAAACATCATTATTTCAGAAAGCTTTCCTTGAGTGATCAGCTACGGTTTTACCAGAACCAGTGTTTTACCAGAACTCTCTTCTTTTAAAAATATTAATTTTTAATATGGTGTTTTATTCATTTATTCTTTTGTTGTTCACTGCTCCAAAACCTTTGGATGCAGAGCAATATAGAAAAATTAAACAATACTTCTAGAGTTTTTAAAAATATAAATAAAACAAAACTATTATATAATCATTCCACCTCAAAAACAACCAGAGAAAACTTGGTACCCCTAACTTGGCATAGACCTATGAAAGGCAAAGGCAGACATGGTCAAACAAGCAAAGTGCAGAAGCACAAGGTAGGTAGTCCATTACATACACAATCCAGTGGCAGAGGCAAGTAGAAGTCCAAGGTTTGCAGCAGAGAGGTTCAAGCACAAAACAGACAACAAGGCAGAAAAAAGTGAGACATCATTTCCAACAATTCCCAAGCTCTGACTGAAGGCTTTTAACCACAAAATCTGCTGCTAAGCTCCACCCAGCCTCAGCTGCTGCCCATTAGACCTTTCTGGCCAGAGCCCTACTCAGGAGGAGTCACTTTCTCCTAAGGAGGCCTTTTTTGTAAGCAGTGTCCCTTCTTACTGGCTTGTTGCATGGGCAGCTATGCTCCAGGGGGGTTGCTCAGCATCTGCTTCAGACTCAGAGTGCCCTCCCCCTGACAGGGAAAGACCAGTGGCGGATCTACACTGCTGCTTTAAAGTGCTTTATAACAGTAGTGACAACTGTTTTGGAGTGTGTCCTGGGTAGGCTGACCAGATAAAATCCAGGTCAGGGCTCCTGTAACTTAAACAGTTGTAGAGAAAAGGGAATTTCAGGCAGTGTCATTTGTATGCAATTAGTTCCTGGTGAAATTCCCTCTTCATCACCACAGTTAAAGGTGGAGGCACTATAGTAGAGTAGGCTGACCAGATAAAATCCAGGTCAGGGCTCCTGTAACTTTAACAGTTGTAGAGAAAAGGGAATTTCAGCCAGTGTCATTTGTATGCAATTAGTTCCTGGTGATATTCCCTCTTCATCACAACAGTTAAAGATGCAGGGGCCCTGCCTTCTTTTGTATATGGTCACTCTAGTATAGTGCCTGCACCTTTAACAGTTGTGATGAAAAGGGAATTTCACCAGGAACTAATTGCATACAAATGACACTGGCTGAAATTCCCTTTTCTCTACAACTGTTAAAGTTACATGAGCCCTGACCTGGATTTTATCTGGTCACCCTAGACTAGAGTGACCATATACAAAAGAAGGCAGGACCCCTGCAACTTTAACTGTTGTGATGAAGAGCAAATTTCACCAGGAACTAATGGCATACAAATGACACTGGCTGAAATTCCCTTTTCTCTACAACTGTTAAAGTTACATGAGCCCTGACCTGGATTTTATCTGGGCAGAGCTGCCTTTCTTTGCTGCACATTCCCATCTGAGTTTGACACCCTTGGCCAATATAAGTGAAAAAATATCTTCCCTTATAACAATTGGAGCCAGCTGAAAAATTTGGGGGGGAAATCCATTTGCTTCGGGGGGGGGGGGAGAAAAGAAAAGAAAGATCAGCACCATATTCAGGTGGAATATTTGGATGGGAGGAATGGAGAGTTTTATTTTTAAAAAAGATTCTGTTAAAATAATTCAGCCTACCTGACTTGAAGGTATGCTAAGGATCATCTAGTCCATCCCTAGGACTGGCAAGTTTCCTTAGCCCTAAACATTCCCAGATGAATAACTTACTCAACCAGTCTTTTTCTTTTTCCTCAAAATAATAATAATAAAATAACATTAAGTTGCAGACAACCAAGCAGTTGTGCCAAACACACCATGCCCACAACTTGGAAGCCTGCCCAAACCATAAAATGTCCTGAACCCTGAAAATTTTCATATTCCGAGGTGTGTGTGTGTGTGTGTGTTAAGTAACCACACACATTTTCTTTTTAGGAAAACATACACACAATTTATTCATGCCACCCACCGATCCTTGACTAAATGGGACATTCTCTCTCTCTGAGAGCAAAGTTGGTGAGGCTATTCCAGAAGAAAAGAACGGAGTTGTCCAGATTTCTCTTCCTCCTCAAAGCCCCAGCTAAACACCTTCCTAAAGACCCCCCAATTCTAGAGTGACCATATGGAAAGGAGGACAGGGCTCCTGTATTTTTAACAGTTGTATAGAAAAAGAGAATTTCAGCCAGTGTCATTTGTATGCATGCAGCACCTGGTGAAATCCCCTCTTCATCGCAGCAGTTAAAGCTGCAGGAGCTATACTAGAGTGACCGGATACAAAAGATGGTAGGGCTCCTGCAGCTTTAACTGTTGTGATAAAGAGGGGATTCCACCAGGTGCTGCGTGCATACACGTAACACCTGCTGACAATCCCTTTTCTATACAACTGTTAAAGATACAGGAGCCACGTTCTCCTTTTCATATCGTCACCCTACCCGAATCCTAGGTTGGCCTTCCTCAACCTGATGCTCTCCATACTGAGAGTGGGACTACAATTCCCAGCATGCCCCAGCCAGCCATGGTGGGAGTTAATCCAATACGTTTGAAGGCCACCAGGGCTGCCTGAAGTAACCCGGGGCCATGCCTTCCAAGAAAATCTGATGGCTCAAGTGCCACCTCCTTGCACGAGAAAAGGCGGATAGGGTTGGCTGAAAGGACTCTTGCATCACTGCCCTGTCATGGTGTCCCACTGATGGCAATGCGAAGGAAGGAAGATGTTGCACAGGTCTAGCGACTCCGTATGTTGCAACTGCACTGACACAGCTTACACTAAGTCGAGTGTAGCCAGGGAGGGAGCGTGACAAAAGCAAGATGGAGGAGTGGCAATACTATCCACATTGACAATCCGAACGGCGTTGACGGGATGCCTCAACCTGGGCACCCACCCTTATTAATTGTTAGCATGGTTTCTAAAGCACCTACATTTTGTAAGTGATGCACAAAGATTAAGAAAACAGCGCAGTCTCTGCCCGCAGGCTGACAGTCTCGCTAAATTAGGCTGATCAGTTAAAATCCAGGTCAGGGCTCATGTAACTTTAACAGTTGTAGAGAAAAGGGAATTTCAGCCAGTGTCATTTGTATGCCATTAGTTCCTGGCTGGTGAAATTTGCTCTTCATCACCACAGTTAAAGTTGCAGGATCCCTGCCTTCTTTTGTATATGGTCACTCTAGTATAGTGCCTGCACCTTTAACTGTGGTGATGAAGAGGGAATTTCACCAGGAACTAATTGCATACAAATGACACTGGCTGAAATTCCCTTTTCTCTACAACTGTTAAAGTTACATGAGCCCTGACCTGGATTTTATCTGGTCAGCCTATGTCATGTGCATTGCTTTTGTTCCATGCGTCACATTTACAAGCTCAGAAATATAAGACATTGGCCACAGATTGCGTCCGAGTCTACGTTGGCTCCGAAAGGTGAGAACTGGGTAAATCCTGATCAAACACGATCTGAAATGGATTTCTCATACATCCCTATGCCTAAGTGGCCAGCCTGGTACTGATTGCTTGCAGGGAGCTTTGAAAACTAGGCCAAGGGGAGGCCCTCCCCTGCTTTAAAAGCACAGACACCATCAGGATCTGGAAAGCCTAAATTACTGGCCAATGGCCCACCACAAGTACATGGAGAATGTCTTCAAGGGCACCTAGTTTGATACCGGACAAGGCAGTTACGTCAAGGATGGGTTTGCTCTTTGGCTATAAAGACAGCTGGTGGGTACCTTTTTCCTAGGGAGTGTGGCAGTGGAGGCTAGCGGTTATTCCATTGTCAGTGGGGTGGTGAATCCGCTCCAGGGTTCAGTCAGAGTCAGTCAGAGCTCTAAAGGAGCTCTCTGAGGTGCTTCACGCTGACATCGGAGCCACCAGCCTCCAGTGGGGTGCGGCATCCTACAGAATAAGCCAGCATTCTGCCCTCCTCCATCCCTCCTGGCTTGCTGAGCCTGCCCTTCTGCTCTCAACCTGGGACTCTTCCAGCCAGAAATCCCTGGCAGAGAGGGCTTTCCGACTGCCCTGCGTGGCCATGGCAGAGACTACTACCAGACAAGAAGGCCCTGCCTGGCTTAGCCGTGTGATGGGGCGGGGGGGGGGACTTCCCAGGCGGGCCCTCTCCCTTTAATTGGTACTAATTGCTGCGTCTGTTCCCGCTGGCCGGCGAGATGTCACGGTTGAAAGGCACAGAGGGGAACGCTCGGGGAGCTAATCCGGCTTTCAGCCGCTAAGCCCCCTTGGAGGCGTGTGATGGAGGAGCTCTTTCACAGAAGGCACAAAGCCTGCGAGAGGAAAAGGGGAAATGGGAGACGGAGCCGACAGGGAAAACTTTCACACGGCAGCTCTGCTAAGCCGCCTTTGTGTGGCTGGGCCCATCAGGGACGTCTTAAAGGGACACTGCCTCCCTCCCCCCAAGCCTCAGCCGGGTGCCTTCTCTCTTCCCTTGTTCATCTTTTTGGTCCCATCTGCCAAAGGGCTGAACTTCCAAAGGATCCTGGGATGCGAAAAGGAACACTCCCAGGTCTCTACTGAAGTTCGTCTCCTCTGGTCTTGGGTCACATCACTGCCTGTCTGCATGGGCATGTTTCTGCTGGATCGCTTTTTACCTATTTGACATGAACAGGGTATCATTTGTGAGATCGTGCATGTGCAGGCAATACCTAGACGGTTCAATTCAGCCTTCCCTGGCCTGGTACTTTTCAGTTGTGTTGGACTACAAATCCATTATTCCCAACCAGCATGGTCCATATAGTCCAACACATCTAGAGGGCACTGAGCTGGGAAGGATGGATTCATTTTAATAAAAATTGCTCATGGAGCATAAAATTCAATTCCTCCTTTGTACTCAGCCGCCTTGCCCCAATGAGACTGTGACAACACTCAGTGACATCACAGCATCTAAGCCAATGTTGCCTGGCCCTGCCCAGCATCAGATCAAAGCAGCCAATGACGAGGTGGGGCAGGCAGAGAGGTCAGAAATCAATGAAGAGATAGAGATCAGACCAGAAGAAGGAGTGCAGAAGTACACTCAGTCCTGGAATGTCCTACTTAGGGAGGACGATATTTCCCTCTTCCTCATGGTCCTCCATCATCTTGCAAAAACTTCCTTTTTCAGTAGGTTTTTGCCCTGACGAGCTAAAGTTATTTTGCTCAGCCCTTGAAGAATGACTTTTTGTTTTATCTCTTGTTCTCCTGTCTTTTAACTCAACGTTATTTACTGTTCAGATGTTGTACTTTTTTTTTAGATGCTGTAAGATGCATTTTAATGAAAGGATGTGGCATAAATAATTTTTATCATCATCACCAACAGAAAAAAAGCCTGTCATTCAGAGAAGGTCTGATGTCAGTGATGGACTGCCATTTTGGTTTTCTTGCAATACACCAGACGTTGCTTCGATATGGTGCATTGTGGGAGAAACAGAATAGCAGCCACCAAGAGGCTGCCTCTCAGGAGCTTGGTGACCTTATGGAAAGGAGGATAGGGCTCCTGTATCTTTAACAGTTGTATTGAAAAGGGAATTTCAGCAGGTGTCATTTGTATGTATGCAGCACCTGGTGAAATTCCATCTTCATCACAACAGTTGAAGCTGCAGGAGCCCTGCCTTCTTGATCAGATACAGAAGAGGGCTGCTCATTTCAGACCAAAATGCTTCAAAATACTTTGCATTTCAGCAGGGAACACTATATTGTTGCTGGAAAATCCATTTCTCCCCACCACCACCATGAGGATTACAGCTAAACTCAGAGGGAACAGGGAAGACTGAGGAAGTGGCAGATGCCATCAGTGCCCTGCTCATAAAAAACTCCCGGTGCTTTGACCCTGTGAGCCCTGGCTCCGCTACACCACTAGTGGCCCACCTCCACCTCCTCCGTTCTGTTCCTGCTGCCCATTCACTTGCCCTCTTCCTCTGGGCTTGATGTGTGGCCCCATCCAAAGAGGAGAGCACAGGGCAAGCAGAGGATGCTGCTCTCCTCCTCTCACTCTGGTTAGGTGAACAGGTAGTGACGGCAAGGATGAGGAGCAGGAGGGCCAGGAAGTGCAAGGAATTGGCATTGTGTCCCCTGCAGGGGTGCAAGCCTCGGCAGATGCCCATCCATGCCTACAAGTGGCGCTGGCCCAGGGAGAAGACCAGCACAAATGGGGAGACAGAAAGCTCTCTTACCTAGGCACTCATTGGCCTCCCTGGCCGTGGCCCTCTGCCACGGGCGGTCGTAATGGAAAGGTTTGCAGCGGTCACACTCGGGCCCTTCCGTGTTGTGTTTACAGTCACACACCAGCTTGCCTTCCTTGTCTTTCATGCAGCGCGAAGCATGCCCGTTGCATTTGCAGCGTCCCCCAACCTGAAACTCGCCCACAGCGTAGTGGTATGAGGAAGAGCTCACCCCACCATCCTCGTCCTCCTGGTCCCGGCCCCCTAGTTCTCGGAACAAATGGGGGCGGCTGAAAATGACTCGGATATCAGTGGCTGTCACCCAGTCCTGAAGGACGGGACTGTTGTCAAGGTCTTGGGCGGAAGGGCGCCCATCCAGAGTGCTGAAGGCAATCAGCCCTCCGGACAACGGGTAGAGGTCGGTGTGACCATCTGTGCACAGGGCCTCCTGCTCGTTCTGCTTGGTGATGGTGGCTTTGTTGGGCTTGCCGTAGATCTTCCGGCACTGCGAGGAGTAGTATTGATACGGCACCCAGGTTTTGCCATAATCCATGGACTTGAGCACGGCGGCTGACTCGGGACGGGGCGAGCAGAACAGCAGGCTCACGTAAATCACCTCGAACTTCTTGCTCAGAGAGAGAGTGAGGGTGACGTTCTGGGGCGAATGGTGCAAGGTGTCTGAGCGCCAGCAGGTCAGGTTGGCGGCCGTGTTGAGGTCGGTGAGGTAGGAGGCCGGGTGAGCTTTCCGGGGGTCCGAAGAATCACAGTGACGGGTGGGCGGCTTTCCGCACGTGCTGGAGGCCTGCACTTCCTTTCCAAACGCGGCGTTGACGAACTCCGGGACGCAGCGTCGGGGTGTCCCTTTTTCGTCGTAGCAAGGGTCCGGCGGAAGCTGTTGTACCGCAAAGGGGTTAGCAGCCTGAGACAGGTCGAGCCCGCAGGCAGTCAGGAGCAACCACAATATACACATGGGGTCCATCCTTCTGCCGCAAGGTGTTCTGAGGTCACGGAAACCAGCTTCTCTCTAAATCGAAAGCAAATTTAAATTTACATGGTCGTACGGGGGACAGAAGCTCAGCTACAACATGTCTGGCCGAGAGGAAGGAAACATGGAGAGGCAGGTAGTTTGCAAACATTTTAGAAGATGCTGGAACTTTTTTGGGGTGTGGGGGGGGGAACTTTCTCCTAGTCCCTAATTAAATTGAGTAGTGTGCAGCATCACAGAAATTTCTTCCATAGCCATTTGAGGTGTGGTAAAGAAAGCCAGATATACTCAGATGAATAACAGAATACTGCTTAAGGTAGCAATGCGAAATTCTATAAACCGAGTCCTTGTGGAGTGTTTCAACCTTGTATTTGATACTCAAGAGGGGAAAGACAATTGTATTCAAGAGTGGTGAAGAACTTTAACATAACATTGCACAGCAAACACTAAATTAACTTGAATATAATGTGACATTGATTAAATAAATATGATAGTTATGTAATAAAAGAGGGGGAAGAGGAGGAGGAAGCAGAAGCAGCAGCAACTGTAAAGGTGGAAAAGCAACTAGTCATCTTCTGGACAAGAAACAATAGTTCAAGTTCAAAGTACTGGAATATTTCACCTACGAAACTATGGTGTAACAGTATGGGCGGTTCAGCTATAGAACCAAATGCCTGGGGAGGTTGTACGGAATCCCCTTTTTTTGATTCGTCAATGAGCAGGGCTCTTTCTCAGGGGTGCTGTGCAACTTGTAGCTACGGAACTTCCATTTTGGAGCTTCTCTGCATAAGCTCCGGAGAGAAAAAGAGATCCCTTGCGCTCCTGCTGTGTTTGAGCAATACATGCCCCAGCAGGGGTGGGAGAAATCTTACCCCTTTGTACAGAAACAAAGCTTTGCCATCCATCCTGTGGTTAAGTAGGGCCAGGATTGTCTCTCATTCAGTTATCTCACAGAGCCAATTTGATGTAGTGAAGATTTCCTCAATGTGGTGTCGGCCAGATGTGTTGGACTACAAGTACCATCATTCCCAGCCAGCATGCTGGCTGGGAATGATGGGAGTTACAGTCCAACACATCTGAAAAGTGCTACATTGGGGAAGGCTAGCGCTATAGTTAGAGCACCGGGGCTAGGAGCAGGAAGACCTGGGTTGAAAATCCCTACTCTGCCATGAAGTTCACTGGGTGAGCTTGGACTCTCACAGACTAACATATCTCGCACGGTTGTTGTGATGATCAAAGGGGAACCGGGGAGGGATGGACCTTGTATGATGGCCTGAACGCCTTGGAAGAAGTGCAGAATATAAATGTAATCAATGAAATGATAAAAATGGACTTTGCTCTTGCCAGAAGATGTAGGCTGTGGACAGCCACACAGCAATCGCCCTGTTTACATAACCACGGGCTGAAACTAGATGCAATATGGATTGTGCGGTTACATGTGCATCGGACTGCATTTGATCCTGACGAAGAATCCATGCAAATAGGCTCCTCAGTTCTAAGGTGTAAACTAAAGCATGTGATGGGCAGGCCTATAGCTGGAAATGACAGCCAGTGTGGTGTAGTGCTTAGAGTGTGGGATTGGGACTCAGGATGTCCAGGTTCTGGGTGACTTTGGGCAAGTCACTGGCTCAGTTCGGATGACACATTAGGCAACGGAGGAGGGGGGAACAATCGTCAGTTGTGTTGCTTATTGTGTCGTCTGGAGTAGGCTGACCATATGAAAAGGAGGACAGGGTTCATGAAATTTTACAGTTGTAGAGAAAAGGGAATTTCAGCTGGCGTCATTTGCATGCAATTAGTATCTGGTGAAATTTCCTCATCATTACAACAGTTAAAGCTGCAGGCACCCTGCCCTCTTTTGTATCTGGTCATTTTAGTATAGTGCCTGCAACTTTAACTGTTGTGATGAAGAGGGAATTTCACCAGGGACTAATTGCATACAGATGACACCGGCTGAAATTCCCTTTTCTCTGCAACTGTTAAAGTTACATGAACCCTGTCCTCCTTTTCATATGGTCAGCCTAGTCTGGAGGGCAGCACACAACGCACACACAACTGACAGTACATAATCAGGCACTTTAACAAAGGAGCGAAACAACAGGCTTGCACGTTGCTTAGCCCGAATTCAGCCCCCCCCCTCTCTCCGTGGACTATTCTGTTTCGGAATAGAGTTCTGCTGCCTAGAGCAGCCAAAAAAACCCAGCCACTCTATGCAGCCGGCAGAACTCATGGTGCATGCTGGGATACGGCTGGGGGACCCACGGAGGAGAAGCTGCAACCAAAATGGCCGCCGCAAGTTCCTTGCAGCCGGGGTGTTTGCTGGTTCCGAGCAGCGTCGGCTGCAGTGTGTCGTCTGTGGAGCTCCTCCTGCCTAACGCACGGTCAGTACGTTATTTACCCCTCCATTGCTTAATATGTCGTCCGAACTGAGCCACTGACTCTCCACCTATCCTACCTGAGAGGGTTGTTGTGAAGATCAAAGGGGGAGCAGGGGGAGCAAGAGGAGGAACGTGCATGCTGCCTTGGGTTCCTTGGAGGAAAATATGGCAGGATATAAATGTAATAATAAAAAATGTCGGGGTGAGGGGGTCTAAATGGTACACGGGTGTCTGGGGTAGAGCAGTAATGCAGGACTGCCAGAAACTAAATACAGATAGTTAAATCCGTTTGAAATGATGTGTTTGCAATATTAATATGAAATGTCCAAGTATAATTGTATAAAGTCGAGACATCTGGGCTTAGTGCTTGTCAGTCAAGCGCTTGGTGGACTTAATGGGCAAAGTGCTGGAAAGTGGGAGCAATTTTACTTCTGAGTAAGCAGTGGGATAGAATAGGGTTTACAAACACTTCTGTACAGTTTCACAAATAAAAGCGCTAGAGATTGACTTCCTCCTAAACAACAACAGCAGCAAACACCACTCACCACCCAACGTAATATTAAATACGATCTTTAAATGATTAGGGGGGGAAATAGGAATAAGATAAGAAAGGCCACAGCAAAAATGCAGAATCACACAATATAAAAATTGGAACAGCTGCAACAAGGCAATGCCTGTGGCCATGTGTCCTCTTTTACAGAAGGCATCCTCTATTTAAAGGGCTGCCCTGTCCAATTCCGGTTTAAAGATAAAAGAACCATAAAAACTGTTGCCCTTCAGAAATCCAGCATTCTGTTCACACAGTAGCCAAACAGCTGCCCATGGGAAACCTGCAAGCAAAACATGAGTGCAACAGCACCCTCCCACCCATGTTCCCCGGCAACTGGTGTACATTGGCATGCTGCCTCTGATACTGAAAGTAGCATATGGCCACCAAGTCTAGTAGCCATAGATAGCTTTCTCGTCCAGGAATTTGTCAAAACAACAACACACATTTAAAGCCATCCAAAATAGTGGCTATCACTACATCTTGGGGTAGCAAATGCCATCATTTAACTATGCACTGTGTGAAAGAAATCCTTCCTTTGATCTGTCCTGAATCTCCCAACGATCAGCTTCATGGGATGATCTCATCAGGTTCTAATATTATGAAAGAGGGAGAAAAATGTCTCCCTGTCCACTTTCTCCATACTGTGCATCATTTTGAACACCTCTATCATGTCTCTCCTTGGTGAGATGTACTGCGTTTCCATTTAAATTATAATAATAATTTCTAAATTTGCATCTATCCATATGAATTAGGATAGGCAAATGTTATACAAGTTTGCCTCCTCTTTGGTCCTCTTGTTTGGTAATTCATCAATGGCTAATCTACTGAGGCTGCCTTACCTTGCAGGACTAGCCCTGCGCTGGCCCTCAGAGGAAAACAGAAACCTCAAAGGGCTGTGGAGGAACAGACTGGAGCTCCTGCAATCTTGAACAAGGAGCACGCCATGCCACACTACAACATTTTGTTGCAGGTGGGGTGGTTTGGAGGACTCCCTGGTGACTCCCTGAACCCTCCTTTTTTCCTACTATCAGGTGTCAGGATCCAGTGTGTTTCAGTGCCTGCCCTGTTCTGTTTTTCCCAAGCAGCCTTCCCAGATGCTTGCTCATATCTGGCTCTCTAAAGAGATGAGTTTCCAAAGCCATTAGTGGTTTTGGCATGGAGGACAGAGCAAAACCAGCACTCAGATTGAACGGCTGTTTTCTTTTGCAAACAAAATTGCAGACAGCTTTCGACTGGCTGTCTGCCTTCCTGCCTGTCTAATCCAGGTGGCATGCAGCATGCCACAGGTTGAGTTGGGTTGTGCAATTAATTTCTACTTATTTATCTATCAGATTCCTGTCTCACCCTCTTTCCAAGAAACTCAGGGTGTACACTGGGCTGCCCAATATTTTCCCCTCACAATACGTTGCCAAGGAAGGTTAGGCTACAGAGTTGGCTTGCCGGGACCTGGCAACTGCACCTGGCACCATTGGGCAGTTGCCGATGCCCCAGCTGGGCCCACTGACACTGATGCCTGCCCCTGTCCTCTGTGTGGCTGTGAGCTGCCATCCTCCATTATCCGCAATGCCCTGGAGTGACACTATGCCAGGACATTATGTAAGAAACCCTGGGCATTGTGGGAAATTGAAATGACCTGCTGCAGCCAGGTAAACCCACAGCTGGAGGAATGGAGGCATTCAGGGCACTTCATGGTTGAGGAACCAAGGTTTTCTGGTCTGACGCTATGGCACAAGGGAGGGCTCCAGCAGGGGCCAACTGGCAAGAGCCCCCTGGAGTTGTTCCTCCTCTTCATCATTGCAACCTTCTTGTTCACCTGCCTCTTGCTCGGGCCCAGACAAGGAGGAAGAGCAGATGCCCCTGCCTTCTTGCTCACTGTTTCTTTGCCTATCAAGCAAGTAAGTGGTGGCCACGATGAGAAAGAGGAGGAGGAGGAGGAGGAGGAGGAGGAGGAGGAGGAGGAGCAATAAAGGATGGGAACCATGGTGGTGAGAAGGTAGGCTCATGTTGGAGGGGGCCCTTTGAGGGTGTCTTCCCCATCGGTCCTCCAAAAACCTGGAGGCGGCATTACATGAGGTATTTATTCAACACATTTGTATCTCATATTTCCCAATAAAAAGTCATAGGTATAGCAACTAGCCATTACCTATGCCTTCCACCATTTCGCAGGTGAAAACAGGGACATACTATCTTTTGATATTGGAGGCTGCATATAGCCATCAGGACTAGCAGCCATTGATAGCCTTCTTCTTCACGCACTTGTCCAGTCCCCTTTTAAAGCCATCCAAATTGGTGTCCATCACTACATCTTCACTATGCACAGTGTGAAGATGTCCTTCCTTTTATCTGTCCCAAAATTCCCACCAATCAGCTTCATGGGATGACCCCACTGGGTTCTCGTATTATGAGAGGGGGGGGGAATGTCTCCCTCTCCACTTTTTCCACAGCATGCATAATTGTGTACCCTTCTATCATGTCTCTCCTTGGTGAGATGTACTGTGTTTCTGATTATATTCCATTTCAGTTTCTCCCCTTTTTTTAAAAAAAAAATGTCAAGGCTGCTTTGTCTCAGGTACTAAGCACTTTCCAAATCTTGGCAAATTCCTATCAAAACTTTCAAAATGCCTATCAAAATACGGCAGTTGGGCAAATAGTCTGCTTTGTCATTCCATAATTTTATTTTGTTTTTTGTGACCAAAGCAGGAAGTTTCCGCCTCGTTCCATTTCCAATTTAGGACAAGATATGAGACACGCATCTACGGCCACGAAGGAGCCCCATCCTGCCCCTCCCAGCCACCTCCATGAGTAATTGCTATTGCTCCATCATCTAAAGGA
The DNA here is from genome assembly GCA_029215795.1 of Anniella stebbinsi. NCBI lineage: Eukaryota > Metazoa > Chordata > Lepidosauria > Squamata > Anniellidae > Anniella > Anniella stebbinsi. The sequence goes on along the minus strand of JARDYH010000007.1, from coordinate 44,416,519 downwards.
CAATCAGCTCAATGGGAACCAAAAGCAGGATGGAGGCGGAGGCGGGAGGGAAATTGCCTGATTAACATCCCATTCAAAGAGTAAACTCTTGCCCTGGCTTTGCAGTGGGTGGGAACAAGCGTTGCTCCTTTGAGAGAATGGCTGCCCAGTGGGGTTGGGATCAGCCCCGCTGGGCTCACACCTTCCCCCTCCGCCTTTGATGTGGGATGCAGGGTTTGTGCGCTGGCTGTCTTCCCCACTGCGGGCATTAGGAGCTAATTAAACCTTTGAGTTTTCACCCGGCATGTGGCAGGAACACACTGTCCTCCGGAGAGAAAGACACCTGAAGTTCTGGCTTGATTGGAAAAAGAGAGAGAGAGAGGGCGAGGGCAGGAGAGTAAAAAGGGGAAGAAAAAGAGACTAGCATTGAACTGGACTGAGCCCCATGTGAGCACTGAGCCAGATACAAGTGACAGAATAGGATTCTTGGAGGGTGCATTCAAAGGCACAGGAATGAACTATGTTTGGGGATGCTGTCCAGATTACTCCTCAGGGCAAGCCTTGTTTCCCGCATCGTTCCGTATGATCCACACCACACACACACGAGTGCTGGGGAGAGGCCAGAGTATTATCGAGATCTTATATTCCTCCCCCCAAATTAAAAAAAGGGGGCCAGCCATTGTTGCTTCTTTTGCCTCCAGCAGCTCCCAGTGCATCTCGAATCTGCTGAGCACCTAACATAGGCGAATCTAAAAAGTCTGCACAAGTTGCCCAGCATTTTTCTCTCCTAGCCCCCACCAGGCTGATGAAGAGTTCCAGAGAATTCGAAAGCTTGCTCACTATTTTGATGGGTCCGAATATTGCCTGACCATTGACTTTGGATTCCCCTACCCCTTAATGAACCAACACAGCTACCTTGCCTATGTTTCTTGACGCACACTTTAAGAACAGGAGCATATAAGGCTGATTTCCCCTGGAGGATCATGTGCATGAAGTTATGCAAAAGGCTTTCCCTGAGGTCTCCTCGGCTCTGCTTTTGAAAGATCAAGTAACTATACTTAGGGATGTGCGAGAATCTCGTTTCAGTGCGGTTTTAAAAAGAATTTGCACAATTCGCAGATTTCTTCACATTCAGGATGAAAAGAAGTATATGTTTAAAATAATACATATACTTCATTCTCTCTTTTTTTCCAGGGCTGACCATTGCAATTTCATGTTGGAGGCACTTCTGTTTATGCAAACCTTCCCTGGGTAATTTACCCTACCGCCTTCTGCATATGTAGATACAATATGTATCATTTCAAAAATGTGCACAATTGATGTGTACATTTGGAAAAAATACACATGGAAATATACACAGATTTTCACGCAAAAAGGGGGGGGGGGGGAACCCGGGTCGAAACAAACTTCAAGAATTCAATGGCTGAATTCGGACAACACAATAAGCAACTGGGGGGTGGGAAACAATCGTCAGTTGTATTGACTATCATGTCATCCGAATGCTGCCATAGTCAACTCAGCATTGATCTTAATCCACACCACAGTTTATTATTTATTACCATGTTGTGTGGGGAGTACCCCCTAGGTGAACAACTGTAAAGTTGATTATTACCCCACCATTGACTATCGTGTTGTCCGAATTCAGCCAGTGACTTTAGCTTGCTGATTTGCAGATCCCTACTTCCTACGTTTGTATTGATTCATCTACATATCACACACACACACACAGAGTGGAGTTTAGCAATTTACTCAGCAAATCTATGTGCCACCAGAGCAAAATTTCATAGCACAGAAGGAGATCAGCCACATCTTTGTAAGCTGAGAAGACAACCAGCCAATGATCTAGATGCAACTATAACTCCAGTGCTAATGGGGCGGGGGAAGTGGTAAAAGGCACATTGATCCTTCTTTTTAATAGTTTGAGTTTAGGAGGAATATCTCCTCCTCCCCCCCCCCATCGCAAACCGGCTGGAAGATCCCCACTCTTGGCTCAAGAATACCCTAATTCTGGATGAGGCAGATTGCTTTGCGCAGCCCTGAATCCCTTCCAACATTTCAAAGGGAGACACAGATACATTTCTTACATATTAAGTTGAGCCAGGGGGTCTTTAGTAACTCGGTAGCGAGCAAGTCACGGGAGAGAGCCACGGACAGCTTGCATGCCCAGCTCCGCCAAAATATTTTTGAAATATGAATTTCCAAAATATACGTTTTCCCCCCTGAAGCCAAGGAAGCATGAGGGAATTCTTTCCATCTCGCTGTCACAAATGTGAGCGTTCTTATGGCCATGCAATATCTCACTCCCCAAAGAATAACGATATGGGATTTCAGAAATTGGGACACACATTAGGAAGTTTGGACAGCATCCTGCTTCCCCCAGGCCAGCCTTCCCTAACCTGCTATGGGCTTGCTGGCTGGGGATAATGGGAGTTGTAATTCAACACACCTGGAGGGCGCCAGGTTAGGGAAGGCGGTTGGCATCCTATAGTAGTTTTTGTTTCCGCTGTGATTCCTGTGCTTTCTATTTTGCTGCTGGGAGCACATAGGTTCATGAGCACTTTCCACCAGTGCAGGGCTGGCATTGGGCACAATCCAGCGGGGCGCTTACACCTCCGCCAATTCCCTTCGGCTGGTCCCGCCAATTACATTGTGCAAGCAGGGCCCACCAGTTACATAAAGCAGGTTTGGTGCTTCCTAATAGAGATACTTGTTTCTGGAAGGAGGCAGGTCAGCGGAGTGCCCTTATGTGCGCTCTGCCAACACCCCTCCTTCCAGGTATGAGTTTTTCTTCTCACATCAAGGTGCCCCAAAAGTACTAAATTGCCATTGTGCAATCAGTGGGGCAGAAAAGAATTGGCAGGGGCCTACACGCCCCATTGGATTCTGCCCATTGTGTCTGCCCAGTGTATCGGTACTGCAGAATTAGCCTGTCCGTAAGTCAATAACATTGTATTCTTTTATACCGGCTTTCCTAAACTTGGCAACCTCCAGATGTGTTGAACTACAATTCCCATCACCCGTTGTCATACTGGCTGGGGATGATGGGGTTGGAGTCCAACACATCCTAGAAGGAGGGACACCAGGTTAGGTGTTATACCATGTAGGAAGCACTTTTCTGAGATAATAAAATACAGACCTTTAAAAAAAAAAAATCCTATGCAAACTAATCCAATAATTAAAGAATACTAGCCACCCCCAAAATCAAAAACCAATGTAACTGCTAAAACATAATACAGCTGCAGCGCCAATCCGTTCAAGGCTTGGCAAGAATAGTGAAGTTTTCACCAACTTTTTAATTAATAGTGTTCGTGTGATAGGAGGGAGAACAGGTAAGTTTTCACCAACCTCCTCAGTGTGTGTGTGTGTGTGTGTGTGTGTGTGTGTGTGTCTTCTAAGAAAGGGAGGTTTTGGATGTTGTGAAAGAAAAGGGATTGCAGAAAGTGGCTGGCTGCGTGTGTGTTTTGTAAGGCACAGAGAGTATAGTCTGGCACAGCTTTTATCCAGAGCCTGGCTGACAAGCAAAATCCCCCCCAGGACAGTTCTAGAGGCTAGCCACAGGGAAACATCAGTGGATCACTGTTGGGCAGATCCAGTGGGTCATGAAGTCAAAGTTCTAGAAGACAGTTTGGAGGAAAACTACAGAAGGATGGAAGCCAAGGCAGCTCACACAAGTAGTGATGGGAAAGCTGTGGCATGCTGGCTGTCTATTGCCATTCACACAATTGTCATATTAACCTGACGTCAACACCATCACCATCACCATTTATGCATCGCTTCCCACTGCAAAAAGCAGTCTCAAAGTGACTGACCCAAATACAGAAATCCATATTTAATATGACAGGGAAAAAGAACTCCAAAACCGTCTGAATGAAATGTGAGGTGGGGGTGAGTTTAAACAACTGAGCAGCAGTCTTGCTGAATGCAAGCAGCAAGCACACAACAGACTAGAAAGAATTCACCAATCCCAGCCGTAAGAAGAGTTGGGCAGGTCGTACAGAACAGAGGCAGCAAAGTCAAACTAATCTGCAAGTGCTTTTATGAATTTTCCTTTCCAAAGGTTTTCCAGGAAACAATGGCTGAGATGAGACACACATGTATGTGCGCACACACACACACACAGAGAGAGAGAGAGAGAGAGAGAGAGAGAGAGAGAGAGAGCACGTATGTGCAAGAGAGCTTCAGTCCATGATCAGGCCATTCAAAAACCTGCACTAGAATTTCTTTGCAAGTTTAAGTCAATTCCTTTGGGGTCTAATTGAGACTAGGGCTTCTCCTCCTCCTTCACACCCACCCACTCGAAGTATTAGGATAGCATAGCAAACTAGGAAGGTTGTATTGCCACCAATTGCTAATCATTATGCTTATCTTGGATGTATTTGGATTGTGCATAGTAATTATTATTTATCTGTTTAATAAATAACATTAAAATTTAAACCCCATTTTCCCCTTCAAAAAAGGAGTTGCTCAAAGTGGCTTACAAAATAGCATAAAAGCAATAACCAATTATTAAAACACATCTAAAACAAACTAAGAGCAATAACAAAAGGGGAAAATATGAAGGGCCCAAACTAGCAGAAAATAAATAAAATGCAGAAACACTTCTATTTGCAATCCCCCCCTCTATATCCATGTATGTATGTATGTATGTATGTGGATAGCTCTAATCTTACAGACAAATCAAATAGCATGGGGAAACTTTAACTGCATCTTGTATCTTGAGGATATGCCCTGGGACACTTACAATGCTGAAATCATGGGTTTTGAGAAAGTAAAAATGCTATTCAAAGGGCCAGTTCTGATAGCCTTGCAAATGGCTTAATTAATGCCCCCTCCATTCCAGTTTTCCTTTAACTAGCTTCAAAAGACCAGGTAGTTTGTTGTCTGCTACCCTGTTAAATCACAGCCATTAGATTTTCTGTAAAGAGATTTCAGTTGCTTGCCCATTTCCAGCAATAGAGCTTCAACCTGGATTGTGGCATGCTTGCTGCTATCATTTCAAGTGTCTCCACTTAGGGCTCAGAGAGTGTAGTAAGTGGAGGATAGATAGCAAGTTCTGGGCCTTCTCCTATTCCCTTCAAAGCTGCGCCGGGATGGGAAACCGCCTCCGCTCTTTCCGTCCAGTGTTCGCTGGGAACTGTCCAGCAGAGGAGCACACAAGACCAGTGCTGAATCGTAACCTCAGGACACTGCACGAAACTCAGCCAGCTGTTCTTACCCTCTCACTGGGTGGGAGCTGGTTTAGACCTCCCAGGTCAGAGGGGACCAAATTACAGTTTCATAGGAACCACATCTGGCTCATAGCCAGCTCAAGCGTGCTTCCCTAACAGTTAAGGAAACAGTCTGATTCGCCTATGTCTGCTTGGCATCCGTTCTACCACAAGGACTCACGACACAATGATATCCATGGTTTAAGGTCAGCTTCAGAAGCCCTGTTGATTGGATCACCTTCAACATCCACTGAAGGGGATCTTGAGGGAGATAGGGACTTCTTAGTGGCAGCCCCTACTCTACGGAATTCCCTCTCAAAAGATATGCTATAAGCCCCATCAATCATAGCCTTTAAGAGGGCTCTGAAAACCTATTTGTTTCCTCTGGCTTTAAGTGGAATGGCTGTATTGTATATGATGGTGCTGAGTGTTTCTTGATTTTGCTTAGGTTATCTGCTCTTAGCTATGTTACTGACTATAGCTGGCTTCTTTTACATTGATTGTAAATAGCAATTTCGTGGGGGAAGGGGGGAGGAGGTTTAACCAAAAATATTTTACATGATACTGCTATTTTGCTTTTAGAATTGTAAGTCACTACAAAGATGTATTCTCGAAAGGCGGCTTAGAAAAGATTGAAATAAATAAATATAAGATATTGTGCACCGACATTTAAACTGTTCCACCTTGAAGTCTAACTTGTATCCATATCAGATTGCAAGCCTTACCCTTACGGGTGCATTCAGAAGTACATAATCTTCTCCCTGTGATTAACATATGTTTGTGTACTCTCTCTCTTTTTTTAAAAAAAGTACACATTTTTCGATGCATATTTTTCTAATGGCCGCCATTTTGACTGCATTTTTTACCCTCCACAAATAGTATCACAAGTTTGGGGATGTACCAGCTTTGACCACGGATGGTGCTTGCATTGGGGAGTTGCGAATGGGGTAACTTCTGGTCAGAAATGAACTGAAATGAATTACCATTGCCATGGCCCACACCCCAGCAGGGGGACCCAATGACAAAAGCCCCCTGGACCTGTTCCTACTCTTTGCCATTGCAACCTGCTTGTTCACATGCCTCTTGCTCTGGCCCAAGAAACTGTGTTGATGAGGAGAAAAAGTAAGCCCCCCTGCCTGCTTGCTCACTGGCTCTCTGCCTGGCAAGCAAGAAGGTGATAGCAATGATAAGGAAATGGAGGAGGAGGAGAAGCAGTTGGTGGCATAGACAATAAAAAGGTAGACCCCCAAAGGAAGGGGCCCATTAGGGGTGTCTTGCTCAAGGGCCCCCCAAAACCTGGAGCTGGCACTGCAATTTCTCACACATCCCTGCCCTGAGAAAACACCAGCAATATAATGTTATATGGAAAGTAGCCTTCAATTATGATCAAGGAAGGGATCCACCTTTTCCTAGGAGTATGATTTTCAGATGGTGTGGCAGACATTGTGGTCTTTAGCTTTGGGGTAGAGGAGTAACCCTCAAGGAGGTCAATGTCTCTTCCCTTGCATTCTCTCTCTCTCTCTCTCTCTCTCTCTCTCTCTCTCTCTCGGTTGAGTCATGCTAAATCAATATTTTCTCTGTTAACAAAGCAGCAGCATATTTTGGAATCCCTCCGTAGAAGGATGATGAATCAGCAACAGACGTCAAAGCCTTCAGGCCCAAATAATTCCTGCTGTTTTGATTCCCACTTCTGTTTATATTACCCAGGTCTTGGCCACTGATCCAGCAGATGGGGGCCAACATATCAGCTTTGCCAACATTCAGCATAAGCATAAATCATCTCTGGGTGTATCTTCTTGGGGTGGAGCTTGGAAAGAGGGCCGTGTATGCATCCAAGGGCCTATGTAAACATTGGTGTGCAACAAAATCCCTATGGCCTTCTGGGTGGTGTTCTAAGATGAAAACAGCTTTTGGAAGGGTTGATTAAGAGAGATGAAGTGATGGTATAAGCGCTTTAACCATTTCCCTCTACCAATTCTCCACCGCTTTTACCCCTCAAGGTTATAAGCATATGTTCACCCTCACAGATAGATGGTTAGGTCCTTGCAGGGAGGAAATCAAGGGCAGGGAGTGATTTTGAGCCGAGAAATGTCAAGTAGGAGGGAAGAGTTAAGCACACATATCTCAACTGCTTCTCTGCTCCAAATTGCTCCTCCCAGAGGGCATTTTCTCCATTTAAAAAATGACTTTATTACAGATGCATCCCTGTGGGTGAATGGCATGGCTTATTGTCCTAATATACATCTGCATCTAAGGGAGAGTCAACCAACCAGCCAATCAACCAAGCAAACAATGATTATTACATCATTGTTTGTTTGGCTGATTGGCTGGTTGGTTGATTTTGTGGGTTGGTCAGTCGATTGGTTGGTTGGTTTATTTCGAAGATTGATACTCTAACTTTTAATCAAATGATTCACAAGGCGCTTACAAGAAATAATACAAAAACTAATAATGAAAACACACAAACACAGCTCAGCAGCCATATTCCTCTGGCCAATGGATAGGACCAGAGTATGTTTCCCTTTGGTTCTGGAACCAAATGTTATTTTTGGCTGGGAAGGGAGTAGGGATGTAAGAGAAATGCATCCGTTATTTTTTATCAGGATTTACCCAGTTTACACTTTCCAGACTGAACACCGACTTGAATGCAAACTGCGGTCAAAGTCCATACATTTCAGAATTTGGAAGGTGATTCACGGACCACAAAAATATGTGTTCGACAGCATGGGCATTCAAAAAATGTACATGAGGAAAAATGCATCCTTTTGAAAAATGTGGACAAATATGCCTTAATCAATGGGAGAAGACTGTGTACATTTCAAAGATGTGCCGAATTGAGGTATACATCCGGGAAAAATACGCACGAAAATAAGCCCGGGTTTTCACGCGACAAGAAAAACAAAACTTGCACTCTGATATAGACTCATTTTGGAATGAGCTCCAAGATGGAAATTTCAGAGAGCTCATTTTTTCTGATTTGTACATTCCTAGAAGGGAGGAGCCAGCTCCCTGCAGCTGCTTCTTCTCTGGCCAACGGATGGTGGTAGGTTGCCTGGATGTTCTTCCTCGGAAACAGAATGTGTTTCCCTTCTACTCTCTAGTCCGAGGACAATTGGCAGTTGTAACCAAGCATTCCTTATAATCTCATAAACTAGGGCCAAAATATTCTGGGGATTGGAAAACTGGATGGGATTCTTTGATGCTGTCACCAGTGGGATGACTCTGTTAGGCAGGAGACAGCTCAAGTACCACTTTCCCCCACATCATGATGATGCTTGTATCCTGAGCTCACCTTCAGAGGTTCTTCTCCAGATGCCTTCTAATGCTAGGTGGGTGATCTGAAAAGTAAGTGTCTTTTTACATCTTTTGGGCTCAAGAAGAAGGATTGTTTTTATTGCCCCAGACCTCTGAATAGTCTTCATTCTGGTGGTCCTACTCCTTTATTGTTTCTGCTGGTTTAATAAGTTTCAGTGTAATGCATCACTTTGTTGTTGCTTTTTGGTTTTCCGCTGTTTACTAACCATTGTGAGATGAATAGAAATATATAATTTTGTAAATAAATAAGACAGAATCTCAGCAAGAATACTGAACATCTTGGATTGTTGGTCCTGATGTGGATGAAACCGAGCAAGGAACTGCAGTCATAATAGCCAACAGTCACATTCACAGTTGGGCATTAATGAACGCAAAGGTGGTGGAAGCCATGAGACCAAAGAGACGTTGGACCCTGAAGAAATCTACTGTCTTGACTGGAGGAGCTCAGTCCTGAAATAGAGAAACGGCCACAACAAAGGAAGACCAGCATGGACTGAATGAGCTGGATGCATCATGTGAATTATAACTGAGATTCTTCACTTTTAGTTCTGACTGTTCCACTCAGATGGAAATTGCTCAACAAATGTCTGTCAATGCTAAATTACTGATATCAACAGATGGGGGGAAACTGATGCACCACCTGTAGCTGTCTAAGAGCTAGGCCAACCCAGAGATCAACTATGCAAAGCAGTATGCTTTGAATCCTCTTGAGTCTTCTGTTATGCAATTTTCTTTGCAACATGAATTAATTATGGGAAACATTTACCTCCATAGAAAGCCCTTAAACCTGTATTCTCTTATCCTATCATCATCCCTCTCCTGTTGGTTGTTGATAATGTACTGCTTTGCTTTTCTTTTTTCGATCCCTTATTCAACTATTTTATAGACAAGTGGAGGGTGAAGACTGTTGAGGAGTTGAATTTGAAGGCCACAATGGCCCATTTTCTCCCTTCCTTATCAGTCAGAGTTGAGCGAGGTTGCGTCTTTAATAACGATACACAACATTTCTATAGCAGAGGTTGGAACCCCTCCAGATGTTTGGTACTATGAGTCCAATCAGCCCCAGCCAGCATAGCCCATGTTCAAGGATGATGGGCCTTGTAGTCCAAAATATCTGTGGGGGAACCAGATTACCTACCCTGCCATAGGGCTTTGATGCCCTTCTCATGACTTATCCAGTGGCAAGCCTTACAAAGACCCTGTAAGGCAGTTCAATATTATTCTGCCCTATTTTGTAGACTTACTTAAAGCCACCTATTGAACTCATGATAGAGGCATGATTTGAATGGGGAACATCATGATTTGCATCATCATCTCTTAACCACTATGCTACATAAGCCTTCTTCGTTCCCACAAATGCTCTCCTCGGCGTCAAAGGTAGGCATAACTGGGCACCTGCTGAGGGGCCACACCTCAGCAAGGGAACACTAACAAGAGCTCCTTGGACTTGGCCCTTCTCTTCTCGAACGCAACTTATGCTCTGTCTCAGACATCAGAGGTGGTGAGAAGAAGGAGGTGCCTCCTTGCTCCCTGGCTCTCTGCCTGTCAAGCAAGCCAGTGGGAGCAATGATGAGGAAGAGGATGAGGATCAAGAGCAGCTGGTGACCATGGTGGTGGGAAGACAGACTCACTGCAGGAGAGAGGCCATTAAGGGTGGCTTGCCCAAGAGCCCTCCAAAAACTGGAGCTGGTACTGGCTCTACGGCAAGGGTATTTGAGGAAGGATGCAGGAAAAGAAAGGCACAACCCTCTTCTTGCACTGTGAGCACATTTCCTAATCTGCAGGACATGGGAAGATTGGAGAACTGCTCATCCTGTGGATCCTTGACTACTTGCAAAAGAGCTGGAAGCATAGGAAGGGCAACTAGAACAGCAGTATCAGATTAGACAAGTTGGAACAGAGGGTCATTAATAGATGGCGGAGCTGCTGAACATCAAGCCCAAGGGATTGCCAAATCATGTGCAAACTACATTCGTGTATACAGCTGAAGATCTGCAGTCAGGGATACTGGATGAGTAACACCCGTGATGTGTTTTGATGAAGTACATAAGAACATAAAAAGAGCCATGCTGGATCAGACCAAAGATGTACGTTTTTGTGAGAAATTTCCTAAATGTATGTATCAGTTGTGCACATTTTTCGAATATGTCCATTTCTGCCATGAAGGAAAGCATGTTTGCGTGCATTTTCAAAGAGACTCATTTCTCAAACACATTTCTTTGTGCCACAAGTTGTATCACAAGTTCAGAAATGTATGGACTTCAAATTCAGGTTGCGTTCGAGTCCACGTTTGGTTCCGGTAGGTGCAAACTGTGTAAATTCTGGTCGAAAATGAACTGAGATGAATTTCTCATATAACACTAGAGCTTGTGAACTTTTGGCAATTGCTGAAAAGTAGTGACTAACGTACATTCAGCATCAGAATCATAGAATAGTAGTTGGAAGGGGCCTAGAAGGCCATCGAGACTTGTTCACCCGTTAGGGATGAGTGAACAAGTGCTGTTCGAGAACACCAACATGATCTGAACATTGTCTTGCCACTCATCTCATACCTTATTCCAGTTCGTCTTTGTGATTGCTGTTCGCGCTGCGTGAATCGGAAACTTACGCCGATTGAGTCTACTGAGGAAATTTGCACAAAATTAGGCAATTTGCGTGAAATGAACTGGGAATTGGGAACAATGACAAGCATGTGGTTGACAATTTGTGGATATTTTCTGCGGATACATGCTTGTGCTTATGTTAAGGGCTTTGAACGGGGCATGTTCACAGCTTTTACGAGCAACATCATACATCCCTGTTCAGAATCTTCTTTGAATTTAACACATCAATCAGCTACCTGAGGAGGTTGAGGGAAAGTGCTCAACCTCCTTTAATGCTAAGTGAAATCCACTGATGCCCTTGAGTTTTACAGACCTCAGCCATGTTCGTCTAGTGGTTGATAGACCTGGATTCAAATCCCCATTCCCTGGGGGATCTGATCCTGATCCACCAACCTAAACCCTCCAACAAATATACATTTTCTCACCACATGCACAAGTTGCTGGTGATTTGGAGTGGCCAAGTCTTGCCTGCCATACTTGGGAACTACATCTGACAATTTTCCTAGTATGCACAGATTTGGGGAATTATGAAAATGATAGGATTTGGGGCGGGGATGAGATGTTTGTGAACTTTTGAAACCATGCAAAATGTGCAAATTGGTGACCTCTAAATTTGAAAAATGTGCTTTGTTAGACCATAGAGAGACACGCTTCTTTTTTTCCGGTCAATATTTCAAAACATCTTTGGCAGGGCATGTCACCAGACCTCATGGAAAAGGCATTTGGCTTGCCCGTTTCCATGTTATTCATCCCTTGTTCACTTAATGTGAAACAGGCGCGCCTATTTTCCTCTGGATCTCTACTCGCTGGGCTAAGCCGGACCGACCGCAGGGCTTTATAGCGCCCCTGCTCTAAACAGTCCCCTTTCGACAATCAGGCTAGGGATCCTAGTACACCACAAGTGGTACTAGCCACATCAATCAAGGGTGGGCCATGAATTTGGGCTCTGAGCCCAGAACAGAGGCTTGATTATTATTTTTAATGGGTGGGGATGGAAGAAAAAGAATTATAATTCTGGGTCGAGCAGCAGCCCAACTGAATGGGAATTGGCTTCCCCCCACCCCATTTTCTTACACTCCTATCCATTTGAGCTGATTTTCTAAATGCTAACTACTGCTTTCATTGCATTGTTAAGCAGTGAGAAATTTTATGAGGCTAAGTTCCCCCCTCCCCCAGCCTGGTATTCGCCACGCTTTCCTTGTTGCGATTATGCTTTTATTTATTTTTGCAGGTGCAAAATGACACTTCTTTTAAGCCATTAAAAAACAAAAGCCACACAGAAAACCAGTCGCTTGTAGGGCTGCCCTGAATCCTTTTCTTTTACAGAGACAGTCCTCTGTTTGAACCAATGTCAGATGGCCGTCTTCTCTTTGAAGGCGTCCTCTACTTAGAAAGCTATCCAAGGCCATGTCCAGTTTAAAGATAAAGAGCCCCATATCAAACGTTTGGGAAGTTGCTGAGAATTGTAGGGCTGTTTTCTGCCTAATCATGCCTCAGATTGCAACCCTGCGTCAGTCTTCTCCAATTTGGTGCCCTCCCAGCATTCCTGATCCTTGGTGAGGCTGGCTGGGGCTGATGGGAATTGAAGTCGAAAACTTCTGGCAGGAAAGACTGCGTGAAGGGAGCTAAGGTTTTCCCACATAATCTGAAATGTCATTCATTGCTTTCCTGTTTTGGTAACACATTAACTTCAGAAGTAGACATTTCCTTAAAATCTAGCCTGTTTTCACCAACTGGCATCGGAGTTGTGTACATCTGCCTTGTCACACAGATTCGCAGGTGAGCTGCTAAAAACGTTCCATCTTGAAGCACCGAAGTAAGAGAGATTATACCTAGATACGCTTGGCAAGCAGATTTCAGCACTGGGTATAGATTCTAAAGAGCTCAGCAACCGGCGGCAACCTGAACATGTGGCCGAAAAATAGCTCTTCTTCAAATAGGTACTGCAGTTAGAGGCCAGATGAATTCTCAATCAGGCAGTCCTCTTTAAAAACAAAACACACAGAGACGCAAAAATAACAACCATAAAAGACTTTTTCCTCCCAAGATGTAAAAAGAGTTTGTGGTTGGTTATTAATAAAAGATGACAACCATAACCATAACAGAACTGTAAGTGATACCAGCCTAGAGAGACTCAGAGAGATTCCAGATGGAGGAGGCCATTCAGTGACCTCCATCCATCCCTGTGGACGAGGATTACGTCCTACAAGATAATTTCTAATGCTCCGAGAGTGTGATTGTCAAAAGCCATCCCCTTTCTTCCCTCGGCAGCTGGAGAGGAAAGTTCCGTTTCCTGTGGATTTTCGAATCTACCCTCTTCCAACCCCCATGTCTCTCCTGGGAAAAGTTTTGCCTTATTTGGAATTGATATTGAAGCCAAAAAATAATAATAATCTCGTATCTCCTCCGGCAATGCGCTCTACTACTCATGTCTCTTTCCCTCACCCTTGCTGACACACAAAACACACACACACACGTGTGCAACGGATTCGTTTGCAAGGAGCAATACTGGATAAATACTAAATTGATTTGCATGATGGAAGAATCCAGTTTGTATGCCAGGAGAGGGGAAAGCCGTGGTACTCTGTAGCTGAAGACCAGGCCCTTGTCTACCCATGGGATGTGAACACTGCCAGCAATGCACTTAGCCAGCATTTCCGATGTTCAACAGGGGCAGCAAACATGAGCACTGGATAGCAGCTGGGAAGTGGATGATGAGAGGACCCTGAGGTCTTTAATGGAGCATTAAGTGATGCCTTTGTGTGGAGGCTATCATGGAGTCTGGTGGGCACGGAACTGTATTTATTACTGAATGAATGTCCATGAGACATCCTTGCCTGCAATTAGCTCCAGATTTTGGAGGACCCTTGGGCAAGACACCCTCAATGGCATTTAGGCTGACCCTATGAAAAGGAGGACAGGGCTCATGTAACTTTAACAGTTGTAGAGCAAAGGGAATTTCAGCCAGTGTCATTTGTATGCAATTGGTTCCTGGTGAAATTCCCTCTTCATCACAACAGTTAAAATTGCAGGGGCCCTGCCTTCTTTTGTATATGGTCACTCTAGTATAGTGCCTGCAACTTTAACTGTTGTGATGAAGAGGGAATTTCACCAGGAACTAATTGTATACGAATGACCCTGGCTGAAATTCCCTTTTCTCTACAACTGTTGAAGTTACATGAGCCCTGACCTCCTTTCCATAGGGTCAGCCTACTCAATGGGTCCCTCCCTCAGTGAGCCTACCATATCAGCACCATTGCCAGCAGCTGCTATTGTTCCTCATCCTCTTTCTTACCATTGCCACCACTTGCTTGACAGGTAAGACAGCCAGTGAGCAAGTAGGCAGGGGCATCTCCTGCTCTTCTTTCTCATCACCACCACTGTCTGAGCCTGAGCAAGATGCAGGGGAATATGCAGCTTGTAATGGCGATGTGGAGGAGCAACTCCAGGAGGTTCTTGTCGGTGGGGCTCTGCTGCAGTGTGAGCCCCTGGCAGGTTGCCCAACCATGCCTACCCAGAGCCTGGCCTTGTGCCATAGTGTCAGGCCAGAAAACCTTGGTTCTTCAACTATGAAGCATCCTGGATGGCTTTGGCCCTTCGTCAGTGCCTCCATTCCCCCAGCCCTGGGTTTACCTGGCTGCAGCAATGGGCAGCAACAAGCAGTCACTTTCAAATTCCCACAATGCCCAGGGTTTCTGACATAGTATCACTCAGGGGTATTGCAGATAATGTGGGCCTCTCCTGGGTGGTAGGCCCTTGGCAGGTGCCCAACTATTCCTAACCCTAATGCCTGCCCTAGCTTGAGCATTTGTAGGGAAAGAAGAAGATGGTGTAGCAACTCCAGAGGGCTCTTGTCAGTGAGTATTGAAATGGACCCTTGGCAGATATTCAACCATACCAAACCTTGACACCAACCCTGTAACTCAACGTGCATGGATTTGTGTGATTATAGAGGTTCTATTAAGCAAGGTTTTGAACGGGGTTTGTAAGCACTGTAAGTAGTTGGATTTACATTCTGAAGCAATTTTATTAACTCACATATGCTTGCCAAAGCTCAGACCCCAGGGCATAGTTTGAAGACGCATGATGCAGCAACAACTTTACTGAAGCAAAGAAGGTCTAGGCCAGGTCAATGCCTAGATGGATGGTAGCTGGGGAAGCTTATATTATACCAGGGCTGGGGAAGACGTGGCCCTTCAGATATTGTTGGACTACAATTCCCATCTTCCCTGACCATTGGCTATGCTGGCTGGGGCTGATGGCAGTTGGAGTCCAATCAGATTTGGAGAGCCATGTGTCCCCCATGCCTGTAATATACCATGGCTTCAGCTACATGGAAGAAAGGTGGGATGTACACGAAGCAATAGTCTAATTACAAAAATCATTTTCCTAATGTAATTTTTAACAACACTACTTATTCATTCCATTCATTCCTTCATTGATGGATTGAATATATTTCTTAGCCCCCTTCAAAGCAATGGACTTTCCAAAGTGGCTTGCAACATTACACAGCAACATTCCAGCAAAAGTGCTTCAAATTTATTTTTTTAAAAAAAATAAGCTGGTTAAAATAAAACACAATTCCAAATATCTAACAGTGTTGAACACCATAAACTTTTTCAAGAGAGAACCCAGAGAGAACAAAGGTACCTTGGATAGAGTTCTGACTGAAGCCCCAAGCGGATTCACCACTGGAGCCCCCAGCTTCCACGGGTGCCATCTTGTCTTTCACTACAAGCAGCAAAGTGGCCATGCCAAAGAAGGGAAGCATACTCTGGCTTCTTCCACCAGTGATGGGACCTAGCCAGGGCCCCCCATATCAGCTGCACCCCTTGCCTCCCAGGAATGACATCATGCCAAGGGGGAGACCAACCTGGCCCATCCATCATCCAAAGAAGCAGCTGCTGCAGGGAGCTCGCTTCCCTCTTTCTGCCAGAAAGAACAATCAGCTTCAACTGCCTGGGGTGGCGGAAGGAAGGAGAAAGAACACTGTAGCTGGCCCAATCCATCAACCAAAGGAACAAGAGCCACCCACTGCTATTCCAGTGAGAAGACTAGACAGTGAAGATCAGCCTGCCCTGAAGGGCATTTAAATGCCCACTGATAGCTCACCACCTTGTCATGGTCTTGAAGAACTGATCATAAGAACATCAGAAGAGCCCTGCTGGATCAGACCAAGGGTCCACCTAGTCTAGTACTCTGTTCATACAGTGGCCAGCCAGCTGTCGACCAGGAACCCACAAGCAGGGCACTTCTACCTATTATCTCCATTCCTTTTCCCTTGTGTGTCCTGTCATTTTAGTTTGTACACCTGATGGCAGGGCCTGTCTCCATCTTTTTTAAAAAAAAAAATGATGCGAGTAGCTGGGAAGCAATAGCAGCCTGAAAAGTGGGATAAAAATGCAGCAAAAAAAGTTTTTAAAAAAACAGAAATAAAAGTGGAGTTAAGGACAAAAGAACATTTGAAGAGCCATGCCGGATCAGACCAAGAATCCATCTAGTCCAGTATTCACACAGTGGCCAACTAGCTGTCCATGGGAAGCTCACAAGCAGGATATGAGTGCTCGCTCTCTCTCTCTCTCTCTCCCTCCCTCCCTCTCCAATAGAAGTACCCTGGCCCATTCCAGCACCAGGCACTTTCTTCTTTTCCATGGAAACCCTAGTTCAACTCTGGCTCCTTTTCATGGTAAGCCCAGCACCAGCCACGAAATGTGTTTCTGCCTTCATCCGACAAGCAGAATGTGCCAAGACTAAAATATCAGCTCCGGACACGGATAAATCAATCCATGTGTCACTGGGGTAAAAACACAGACACACACGTGGGGGGGGGGGGGGGATCTCAAAGCAAAGTGGCAGAGAGATCCAGACAGCAAGGAGGAGGAACAGGCCCTGAAGGGGAAGAGCTTTGCCACACAGAAGGTCATGGGTTCGAGCTCTGGCTTCTCTGATGAAATGGATCACAGGTACACTGGGAGGTATCCAGTGGAGGCTGATGGCTCTGATATCAGTGTGGTGGCGAATCCACTCTGGGTTTCAGTCCGAACCAGTCAGAACTCTAAAGAAGCTCTCCAAGGTGCTTTGCACAGGGGATAAACACAGTGCCTGGGGACAGAGCTGGATCCGTGGCCGTACAATGGCACGATCCCTTATGACACCAATCAGCTTCTAATGCTGAAAGGATATAAGATGTACCCAGCAGCCCTTGCTAAGTATGGGCTGTTGCTTCACCTGCAGCCAACCTTCATCAAATTTTCGCTCAAGCGGGCCCTTTCTGAAAAGGAAACCAGTCTATTGTACTGGTGTAACATCAATCAGAGCTTAACCCTATTGACTTAGAACCTGACTTAAATTAACATCAGGCACTCCCTTCCCCCTCCTAAAGCAGAGGGAGAAATTAGCATCTTCTGAAAAAGAGGCCGGGATTTCTTCGGTTATGAAACACAATGGAAAGAAAGCAGAAGGAACACAAAAGCATTAAGAAGAGATGCGTCAGAAAGGAGCAACTTTTTCTTCCTTGAAGCCACAATGCGGCTGCAAGTCCTGTGCATTTCCCCCAACTGAAATGCAACTCACAACCCTGAGCAATCTCTGTTTTTTCACAGCCTTACACAGGCACAAACACGGACACACACAGTGCTCATCCTACGCAAACCACAAAAGCTGTCATGAATCCGGGTTCTACTGACTCAGGTTTTGCTCACCAGCATTGCAGACCAAAAACACCTCCATATATGGTGCCGTGTGATATGATTTATCTTGCTTTTGCAATGCTGACCCACCGCAGCGCCAAAGCGATTCTGCTTTGTCGCCTGGTTTATTGCATTTGCTCCTCCATCCCAACATTTGTTTATTCGATTCATCCAATCCACAACCCAGTTTTGCTGGAATGCTCAGGAATTCTACTGGTTAGTGTCAAGAAAGATTTTTTTAAAAAAAAAAAAAACACCAAACCCAATAACAACCAACAATGCTTGGTTAATTGCCAGGCCAAATGATGTCAAAAGATAGGCTGACCAGATAAAATCCAGGTCAGGGCTCATGTAACTTTAACAGTTGTAGAGAAAAGGGAATTTCAGCCAGTGTCATTTGTATGCAATTAGTTCCTGGTGATATTCCCTCTTCATCACCACAGTTAAAGTTGCAGGCACTATACTAGAGTGACCCTATACAAAAGAAGGCAGGGCCCCTGCAACTTTAACTGTGGTGATGAAGAGGGAATATCACCAGGAACTAATTGCATACAAATGACACTGGCTGAAATTTCCTTTTCTCTACAACTGTTAAAGTTACATGAGCCCTGACCTGGATTTTATCTGGTCACCTTAATATAGGCTTAGTGCCTTTGATACCGGAGGTAGCACATAGCCATCCAGGTTAATAGCCATTGATATCCTTCACCTCCAGGAATTTATCCAACCCCCTTTGAAAGCCATCCAAATTGGTGGCCATCACTACATTATGTGATAATGAATTCCATAGCTTAATTGTGCACTGTGTGAAGAAGTCCTTCCTTTTATCTGTCGTGAATCTCCCACCAATCAGCTTCATGGGATGACCCCATTGGGTTCTAGTATTATGGAAGAAGGAGAAAAATATCTCCCTATCCACATTCTCCACACCAGGCAAAATTTTGTACACCTCTATCAGGTCTCCCCTTAGCCTCCTTTTTTTCAAGCTAAACAATCCCAGCCGTTGTAACCTTCCCTCATAGGGGAGATGCTCCAGACCCTTGATCATTTTCGTTGCCCTTCTCTGCACTTTTTCCAGCTCTATAATATCTTTTTGAGGTGTGGTGACCAGAACAGTACACAGTATTGTAAGTGTGGTTGCACCATAGATTTATATAAAGGCAAGATGATACTGCCAGTTTTAGCAATGCACTTGCACAAGCGTGCAGCAACACAAACGTAAGCAGGAACAAAATTCTTGTAAACCCCTGAAAACATTCCAATTCTGATGATGTGCAGACATAGCAAAAGATGCCTGACAATCCATTGAAACAAAGATGGAATGGATTTAGCAAAATTCATGCATCCCTACCTACAATGGCCTTTCCCAACCCAATGCCCTCCAGATCTTTCAGGCTGCAATTCCCATAAGCCCAGCTACCAGGACCAAAGGTGATGTTGTTTAAAATATCTGAAGGACACTAGGTTGGTGAATTCTGTCCAGCGATATGTATCCTCAACAGAACTTTAAAATGCATTCCTGCAGCTGTAGTGGATAACGGAGAGGCCGTATACTACATAATAACTCAGTGAACTCACATGCGTTCATACATGTTCATGAGAAGCAAGATTCACCCACCCAGTCACCCACTGAGGGATCTAGGCCACAATCCAATATGCGCTTACCTGAGAGTCAATCCCATTGAACTCAATGGGGCTTACTTCTAGGTAGACATGTATAGGACTGGACTACCAACTTCCCCAGGTAGCCAAAGCCCTGAAGAATGACAACGCAAGTGAGTTGCACTAATATTGGCTTAACAAGGTAGACTTCAAAAAAGCAGGGGCGGGGAACTTGTAGACCTCTCTATGTTGTTGGACTACAATTCTCATCATCCCTGACCACTGGCAATACTGGCTGGAGGGCCACAGGTTCCTTCCCCTTTCCAAATAGGTACGTAATTTACCATGGTGAAGGGCCAGAAAATTATTATTATTATTATTATTATTATTATTATTATTATTATTATTATTATTATCCTGCCTTTTGCCCAATGATGGGCCTCAAGGCAGCTTTATTAAATTAAAACAAATACAGTTAAAACCTATAAATAGAAATATACAAAAGTTAAAAATATAATTAAATACACCTCAATATTAAAATATTTAAAACATTTTAAATACTTAACAATTTTAAGAGTCCTTGGCATAGACAGAGGTCCAGACTATTCGCCAAAGGCCTGCCAGAACAAAAATTGTTTTACCTGCCTCCAAAAGCACATCAAGGAGGGATCCAGTCTAGCTTCCCTGAGAAGGGAGTTCCAGAGCCCTGAAGCAGCCACCGAAAAGGCCCTCTCCTGCGTTCCTACCAGATGTCCTTGTGATGGTGGTGGGACCGAGAGAAGGGCTTTCCCTGAAGATCTCAAAGCGCAGGCTTGTACGGGAGAATACTGTCTTTCAGATAACCTGGACCTGAGCCGTATAGGGCTTTATGGGTCATAACCAGCACTTTGAATTGTGCCTGGAAACAGACTGGAAGCCAGTGGAGCTGTTTTAGCAGGGGAGTTGTATGCCCCCTGTAACCAGCCCCAGTCAAAATAGGCTCTGGCCCTGTTAAAAAGGGACATATGGAATACGCAAAATAATAGTTACATTCTGTAAGGCATCAATTTGTTAGGAGAGTCACAAAGAGAGAGTTGGGCTAACTAGAAAAGTTATTGTCTTCTAAGAGACCCCAAATCCAGCCCTCCCAAAATCTTCACAGAGCAGTATGATTGGTTACCCTTAAAACCTCTCATCTTCACAACAAATGCCTACAAGAGACACAGTAGCTAGGGTGACCAACTGTCAGGATTTCCCCGGATTTGTCCTGGTTTTTGTTCTATTCTGGGTGTCAGGGGGGATTTTCTGTAATTTTCTATAATGTCCTGGAAAGACAACCTTTCCCCTTTAAGGCCACATTAGCATGGTTGGAGGGAATGACGAGCTTTCTGGAGGTGGGTTATTTCCCTCCCACTGCTCCAATCAGGACCTTACAGGGGAAAGTATGTCATTCCTGGACATTATAGAAAAGGACCCGATTGGAGCAGTGGAGGGTGGGAATGACACACTTTCCCCTCCTCCACTCCAATTGGGGCCTTTAAAGCAGTGGGGGTGAATGACATGCTTTCCAGAGGCCCCAGAAAGCCACTTTCCCACCCCCCACCCCACTGAAGGTCCTCTTTTTTGGTTTCCCAAATGTGGTCACCCTAACAGTAGCTGTCCTGGCTCCTGGACATTTTTGGCCACCCTGTCATGGTTCTTTTTCACCAAGATGATGATTGCTTGTGTGAAACACGAGACCTGGCATCTAAATTTAGTAGTTTTAGTGGGGGAAGTGTTGGTAACTTCCGGAGTTTGCATTTCATTCTGCACAGCTAATGCTACATTGACGAAAAGCTGGCGATGTGGGACGGAAAATTTTCCAAGAAAAAAAATCCTGAAATAGAACGCTTTCCCCTGCTAGGTGAAATTTTCATTTGTTTTAGAAATGCATTGCTTCACAGCGTTCATCAATTACGCCAAGAATATTTACAGGTAGAGGGGGCAGGTGTTGCCCTCTTTCACAGAGGACACTTCTCTATTTGGAAAGTGTCCACTGTTCGAATAGCTGCCCAATCCAAGTCTGCTTTAAGGTGCAGTCCTATGTATGTTTAGACAGAAAAAAAACTCCGATAATCCCAGCATTCCTTGGCCAGCCATGGTGTCTGGGGAATGCTGGGAATAGTTGGACATTTTCTGTATAAGCATGCATGGGATTGCAGCTTTAAAGATTAAGAGCCATCCAAAGGGAGAGCAGACAGGGGCCTTGAAATTGCCCATCCACGTTGGAACTTGAGCAGGCAGGCATATGGGTCAGCTGGTGACAGACACCAGGAAGGAGGACTGGAATTCCCATCATCCTTCATTATTGGCTATGTTGGCCAGGACCGATGGAAATTGTGGTCTAACAAATCTGAAGAGTCACATGTTCCCTACTCCCAATTTAAGCTATAGTCATTCTTTCCCAATTTATATCTATCCATATCCATCGGCATGTGCAAGCTCCATGCAAATCTGTGCCCTCTTTTGTCCTTTGAGGAGATGATGCATTTCCTTTCTCAGTTGCGACGTGTAAATGGCTACCTCAACTACAAGCCAAATTGAGCAACTGCTATGGAGAGAAGAATGATCAAATCAAAAATTCAAGTTCAGACCAGTGACTGAGAATACTTTACTGCCTGAGAAGGTGCTCTGCTCTGCATTTCAGCTCAGCACAGTAGGATGGCCATGTCTCCTACTTTATGGAGGGCACTCCTCTTTTTAAAGGGCTGTCCAACCTGAGTCTGGTTTAAATTAATGGACCCTAAGAAGCCAATAGAGGCCAGGTGCCTTGAAATCACCCATCCTCAGTTAGTACCTGGACAGTGGACTAAGCAGGCACATGGGTTACCTGGTCACCATCTTCCCCTCTATGATGAGATGTATTCTCTTTCTACGTAAATTACAGCTGTTACTTTTTAAACATGCATCTGTACATAAAAAAATAGCATACACAAACATTATGCAATTCCATGCAACCTTTTTGAGTGGTGGGTTTTCTTGGTTTGGCAATCGGGATGGGGCCAGCTGATAGAGCAACCTTCCTCAATCTGACTGACTATAGAGACTAGAGGGACACAGTACAGGGCTTCTCTCTTAGAACACAGGTGCGTACGGGAGGAGACAATCCTTCAGATATCCAGGCCCCAAACACAGGGGTGGCCTTAGGGGTATACGAACTGGGCGGTCACCAGGGGTGTCGAGCTGATGGGGACACCAAACAGAACTGAGGGGGGCACCAACATCACACCTACACCAGGTACCATAAACCTACTTTGTAGCCCTGCCCCTGGGGGGCACCAAAAACACTAGTTATACTGGTTATTACCAGAGGAGGGTATAATACTAGGGTGACCAGATACAAGAGAGGGCAGTGCTCCTGCAGCTTGAACTGTTGTGATGAAGAGGGAATTTCACCAGGTGCTGCATGCATACAAATAACACCTGCTGAAATTCCCTTTTCTATACAACTGTTAAAGATACAGGAGCCCTGTCTTCCTTTTCATATGGTCACCCTAACTGGGCATAAACAATTGGGACTGGTACCAGTGACAGACGATGTAGCATCCTTTGTTAAGACCCATGAGCAGTAGGGGTGTGGGTTCCGCAATGAAAATGGGGGGGGGGGTCTGATGGACCTTCGAAGGACCTCCGAACTCGTGGTATGGTTAGGGGGCAGTTCAAAAACTGATGGAAACCTGCGGTGCTGTTATTAGATCTTTCAGAGCCCCAAAGAGATCCCTATCCGAAGGTATTTTAGGCGATGTAAGGGCCCGTTTCAATGTTGATTATGGACAACTAACTGAACACTTCCATATTAGGAAGATGCTGAGGAGTGAGGGGTGAGGGAGAGGTAATTTTGAGACTGACATCTGTGGCTAACAAATAGTCACAGTCTCCCCTCTGTCCCCCCTCCAATCACGTTGCTTAAAGGGAAGAACTGCAAATGATAAGAGCCTCTAGCGCTCTTTAACAATGTAGCTGAGATTGACTGAACATCACGGAAATGGGAAAGTTCCATCAGCTTTCCCTACCACTTTCCTATCTGGGGGCATTTTGAAGCCCTTTCTGCCCAGGCCCCACTGGTCCAGCATGGCCTGCCTATTGGTTGGTTGGGGGGCGGTAGATTTGCCCACAGAACTGCTGCTGTTGCTGCTGCCAGCCTGAGACGGACAGCTGGCTTGAAGGGGGTGCACCCTCTTAAGATCTTGTTTACCTGGGTTCCTCCGCCACCAAAGTAAAATGATCCCAGGCTTGCATTTTGGAGGAGAGTGTGCAGGTGGAGCCTCTTCTCCTGCACTTCAGAAGGACTAGCAGCAGCAGAGGAAAGGGTGCGCCTAATTTTTAGTTTTGGGGGGAGAGAATTAGAAGAAACGCCTCTCCCAACACGGCCAGAGCCAGCTTTCTTCGCTGGGTTTTCTTTTCTCTGTCTGTGTCTGTCTGCTTTTATTTGCTTCATCTTGTAGTACCACCCACACTCTCTCGTGTGTGTGTGTGTGTGTGTGTGTGTGTGTGTGTTCTTGTTCCACACATGGACACGGGACTTCAATTTTTGTAGAGGTTTCTAGTTTCTGAAAGTTCTGCAAGCTCTCTTGAGAGAAGATGAAGTGCATCTGAAGTGTGTGGGGAGGAGGGAGGAATAGTTGGAAGGAGCCAGTGTGGTGTCATGGTTAGAATGTCAGACTAGGAGTCAGGAAATCCAGGTTCTAGTCCACATTCAGCCATGGAAAACCACTGGGTGACTTTGGGCCAGTCACAGACTCTCAGCCCAACCTACCTCACAGGGTTGTTGTTGTGAGGATAAAATGGAGAGGAGGGTTATGTACTCCACCTTGAGTTCCTTGGAGGAAAAAAGGCGGGATATAAACGTAAAAATAAATAATAAAATAAGGGGAGATTTTTTAAAACAAAGCCTAAAAATCAAGGGATGAACAGATTCAAACTTGGCGTGTCTAAAGCCCTATTTAAGAACTACCAGGGTACCAAGTTTCTTCTCTTTAGCTCTAAAAATGACGGAGATGTAAGCATTTTTGTTAATTAATCCCCATTGATGCTAATAGAGCAGTTTTCCGAAAATGCAGCGGTTTTACCCGACAGTGTGGGGAGACGGACCCATCCTGAAAACCAGAGCGGAGAATTGCCTCATCAGAGCTGCGCCCTGAATTTCAGGGAGGAGCAGATCCGCTCTACACACCCCTAATGAGCAGTCTAAGATCACTCATTTTTCCCCATCCTAATTCTGAGAAAGAATTAGGCCTACGAAGCAGTCATACAAATATGCCCAAAGACAGCAGGCAAAAGGATAAGCAGGGCGTCGTTCCCTTCTCTTAAGCATTCTTGAGCCTAGATGAGGAATGATTAGATGCCGGATGTGGCCTCTCAAAGAGGACTTTGCTCAAAACACTGCACTTCAACCAGTTTGTGGACAGGGTTGTCTAGCAGGACAGTGCCATCCCTACTGAGACACCCGGTGATGCGGTCCATGGAGAAAACGGCGTCTTGGGATGGAACAGCCTTCCCAGCCATAAGCCCTTTAGTAACATTTAATAGCATCCAACTTGTTGCTTTACAAGACTTTAATCCCAACCCAGCCAACCTAAACCCCTTCTCACATTCCTGCCGCATTGTTTGGCTGCCTCACATGTTCTTAAAGAATAGCACTTGGTATGCAGAGAGCTTTGTTACTACTACTGATCTGATCCCACACAGTGTGGCTGTGTGGCTGTTCTTACAGCAGAACACCGGTTATTGGGGGGGGGGGGGGGGAGGTTGCACTATCCCATCCCTGAAGGAAGCAATCTGCTTTCTAAATGGATCTTGTTGCTGTTTTGCCAACAGCAGGGATGGGCGATGTTTTGAATGTTTTAAACACACACACACACACACACACACACACACACACACCAAAACTGTGTTTGCAAATCACAGCACTGGACAGCATATAAGGAGACAGTGCAGTTCAGTAGTCAACAATGGATTCCATCTGCACGGTAACACTCAGCTTTAAGTTGTGGCTGAAAGGCAGCCAAGATTGTAATACCTAGAATACAGGTTTTGGAGAAATCAGGCATGTTTTAATCATCTTGGGCAAAAAGATTTGTCCAATGCTGTGAAACATCCCTAATCCCTAAATTGTACACAAACCGCTCACACACATCACTGCCAGCTCTAGAATTCGGGTTGGGGAAAGCGTGGGCAGGATGCTGTCCTTGAGAAATATAGGAATTTGCCATGTCCCGAGACAGAACACTGGTTCATCTAGTTCAGTGTTCACTACACTGACTGGCAGCAGCTCTGTAGGTTTTGGGGCAGGAGCGTGATGGAACCATAGTTCAGTGGGTAGAGCTCTTGATTTGCATGCAAAAGGCCTCAGGTTCGATCCCCAGCATCTCCGGGGGGGGGGGTGGAAAAATTCCCATTTGGAACCCTGGAACCCTGCTGCCAGTGTTGACAATACTGGGTAAATTCAGAAAATGGGGGGGGGATCTGATTCCTCCCATGAGCGGAAGAGGGAATGAAAGGCAGATGGGATGTATTTTACAAGACTCTGCACATCCCTAATTCTGCAACTGAGCCATGGCCCTCTGCTGGCTCTCATTCTCTTTGCCTGATCCACTCCCTAGGAGAGGAAAGCAGAAGCCATTCACCTTCATTCCTGTCACTGCTCAGAGGAGAAAGAGCAAGACCAGGGGGACTCAGGGATTGCCGGGAGAACCCCAGCTGAAGCATGGGAATGGGCAAGCGCCCCACAATGTGGACCGACCAAAGCCAGCACTGACATCCTCACACCCCATTCACCACCCTCACTCCCCAGTTAGGGCAGCCGATTGCGCATCACACCAAAAGATGAAATGCATCGCCCAAAGAGAAAACAAAAGAGAACACAGATTTGCATAATGTGTGTATATGTTTGTGTATGTGTGTAGTTGCTGATTTAGAAATAATATGGTTCATTATGTAGAAATTCAAGACATCTCATCATAGTGGTGGGGAGGAGGGTGCGATGATGTGACCGATGGTACATGCTCCTCAATCTGCTGTCCAGGTGCTAACTGTGGAAAGGCAACGTCAAGGCTCCTGCTCTCACCCAAAAGATCAAGGCTGTTTACCTTCAGTCAAGAGTTGGACTGGACTTCCCCTTCAAACAGAGGAAGCCTTCAGACATAGCCATGTCCTCTGACAGCTCTTCAAATAGAGGATTCTCGTCTGCAAAGTTGGACTCATGGCCACCCTATTTCCAACTTCACCTGCTTTTTCCACACCTGACACTACCTCTGGTCTCCGAAAGTAAGAACAAGTTTCAGGCCCCAAGGAGAGATGAGGAATGCCCAGAGCTGCATTTGCAATGGGATGGAGTTGAGTAGAGAGGAAATGCGTCTCCGGAGCAATGTCTCATCCCCACTCCATTATCCCAAATTATGCCTTGCCTCTCCCGATCCCAAAGCCAAATTTTGGGTTGAGGGAGATGCGGCCTAGAAAGCACATCACCGTCTCTCTCCCCCTGCTTCCCTTGTGAACAGAGTTTGAAGGGAGGCAATGCGCCAGAGTCGCATTGCCTCCCTCTAACTTCTGTCAAATTGCTTTCTTGAGTAATGTTTCTTGCTCACGCTCTCCTGTTGACAACGCTTGACTGGAATGTAGCACAACGTCTGAGCTGGCTTTTCAGAGAAAGACAGAGACAGAGACAGAGAGGAATTTTGCTACCACAAGATGTAGTGATTAGGCTGACCATATGAAAAGGAGGACAGGGCTCCTGTATCTTTAACAGTTGTAGAGAAAAGGGAATTTCTGGTCCCCTCTACAAGGATTCGCTTTTGCGCCTGGTTAGGCGATTATGTGCATAATCACTGAAGCGCATTTACGCCTAATCCCTCTGCACGAGAGGCGGCAAGAGGCGGCAAAGCGCATTAACAGATGTCCAAAATGCGCTTTACAAGTAGTTAATGCGCATAAGCGCTTATTCACACAGTCAAAATGCGCTTTAACAGACGGAGCAAAATAAAACTCGCGATTTAACGCGCATTCGATAATGCGCATAATCGGGGAGATAACGCGCCTCTACGCCCGATTTGCGCTCCGTTCTTCTAGAGGTAATTTTTTTAATGCTCCTTGAAAGAGCTTTAAATGCCTCTTGTAGAGGCACCCTCAGTCAGTGTCATTTGTATGCAATTAGTTCCTGGTGAAATTCTCTCTTCATCACAACAGTTAAAGTTGCAGGCACTATACTAGAGTGACCACATACAAAAGAAGGCAGGACCCCTGCAACTTTAACTGTTGTGATGAAGAGGGAATTTCACCAGGAACTAATTGCATACAAATGAAACTGGATGAAATTCCCTTTTCTCTACAACTGTTAAAGTTACATGAGCCCTGTCCTCCTTTTCATATGGTCAGCCTAGTAGTGATGCCAGCCAACTTGGATGGCTTTAAAGGGAGATTAGAGACATTCATGGAGGAGGAGGCTAACAATGGCTACTGGTCATGATGGTTATATATTCCCTCCATTATCAGGGGTAGTATACCTCTCAATACCAGTTGCTGGGGGAACATGAGCAGGAGGGTACTAATGCACTCTTGTCCTGTTTGTGGGCTTCTCCCATAACTATCTGTTTGGCCAACAGTGCGTAAATGGTGGACTGGATAGGCCTTTTGCCTAATCCAGGATGGCGCTTCTTATGTCTAGAAGTTACATTACAGAACGGGCTGCCGTATGCATGCATTTGGCCCCCAATGCACAGGAATGTGGACGCTGGTCTACATTAAGGACTATGGAACTATGGAATTCGCTCCCACAAAAAGTACTGATAGCCACCAGTTTGGATGGCTTTAAAGAGGAGTTAAATAAATTCCTGGAGGAGAAAGCTACCAGTGGCAACTAGTCCTCATGGCTACATACTCCCTCCAGTCCCAGAGGAAGTATGCCAATGTACACCAGTTTCTGGAGAACGTGGGTGGGAAGGTGTTGTTACACTCCTGTCCTGCTTGTGAGTTTCCAGCGGGCAGCTGTTTGGCCGCGGTGTGAATAGAAGGCTGGACTAGATGGATCCCTGGTCTGATCCAGCAGAGTTCTTCTTATGTTCTGAAGGCTTTGTCTACCAAGCTATTTCACATTCTGGTGAGGCTCATTTTCAACTGCTGATAAACACACTCTAGCATGGGACAATTACTATTCTTCTAGCATCACCTTAACCTAAAACCACCTTCTTCTTTTTTAAAACTATACAGGCCAGGCAGAATGATTGTGCATAGGGATGTGGAGTGGATGCAGTGTGTAATACAAAGGGAGACTCAGCCAGCAATAATACTTGGTATGAGAAGAGAGCAGTTTGCTAGAAACATTCCATCGGCGAAAAGTTGGTGGCTATCAGGGCTGGCTCTACCATTAGACAGAATAAAGCAGCCGCCTCTGGCATCAGATTTTGGGTGTCACGGCAAGGCAGCAAATAGTTAGCTATTTAATTTGTTATTTTTGCATTTTTACTGCTAGGGATTGAGGGGAGGGAGGCCCTTGTGGGATTTTCTCCCTCATGTGCCAAAATAACTTGCCGGAGAATTCTGCTTCTTGACTTGAGTGGGTGAGAGGCAGCATTTGCTGCTCTGCCTCTGGCCCACACACAGAAAGGAGGGGCTGGCCCTTGTGTTTATGTGATCCTAGTGCTTTCCGGAATAATATAAGGGAGGGATCAGGTGTGTTTGCGTGTCCCAAACGTTGCAGGAAGCATCTCTCTGTTGAGAATGCTGAATATGGACATACACGTTAAATGAAAATGATGAAAGGAGGAGGACAAGCAGCAGATTGGAAGGACTTCTGAAACTTTCATTGAAACGAAACATTCGAGCTAGGAGCCTGTTCATACATGACAGTTTTCCTACATCACTACCATGTGCAGGGGAGGAAACGCAGACATCTCACAAACACACGCCCATGTCTGATGAACAGACACTCCTCCAACTTGCCGTATGAGGAACCAATTTCCTTTTTCAAGCACATACCCATTGATGTCTCAAACAGCTTGCCACGGGCATAGATGAATGTGGCATTGCTTTATGAAATGCGCAAAGCCTCAAAGCAAATATAGATTTGAGATGGCTAAGCAAAATAGATCGGCATGTGTGTGGAACACCCTTACAACATAATCTTAGGCAGCAATGACCTCCCACTGCAGTGAATGGGATCTACTCCTAATCAACTGTCCATAGGGAATGTCATATACTGAACGGCCTTCTTTTTTTTTTAAGGGGCTTCATATCAGCCACCAACTTTTTAAATACCAAAATGTACATGTGTGTCTCCTATTAAATCACGAGCAGAGGAGGAAGCTCAAAAGAGTTAAACAACAGAGGGGAAGGAAGGAAGGAAGGATACCATTGGTCAAAATATGCTTCCTGAATCCAGGCATAGGCATTAGGATCTGTTGGACACAGTCAGAAAAGAGGAAAGCTCCAGGTTGCACTGCAGTGCACCCAATTGACAAGAAAGGAGCAAATTTCCACAGAGACCTCTGGATAAGGAAATCGACACATCGTGCCTCAAACCAGGCATACAAGAAAGGATGCTATAGAATTGAAATACCCATTCTACTGGGGAAAAATATATACATATTCGATGGCTATTGTTCGGAGCAAAGGGCACAAGAGATCCACCAGAGACGGAATGGATTGTGATTACGCAAAAAATTCACCTGTAATCTCATGCAAGCCCCATTCATCTCAGATAAACATGGACAGGCCACACACACCCCAGTGGAACAATCGCGTCATGTTCCTTTATTCCACAAGTGTGACGTCAGGGACGACCTTCTCATAGACATCTGGCCTCTCTGCTACAAATCCCACACGTGCAGTCCAGAATGGACTGCGTGTGCAGATGCAAGACAGTGTGTGCGTACTTCCATGTACCATCTGCCAAGACCTGTGCTCCGGATCCAGTCTCCAAAGTTCGTATACTTAAAACGATGCCCTGGCCAATCTCAAACCTCAAGCAGCCGTGGAAAGCAGAGCATGGCTCCCACATACACACACACATACCCCATGCCCACTGGAACTATTATTTTAAACACATCCACCTCTTATTGCCGCTTGCTTCCTTCATCTGTCCAGTTTCATTTCAGAAAAAGCCATCCAAGTTCCTGTTAACCATGGTGAAGATTCTGGCTCCCTCTTATTAAAAAAAGTTGCCTGTCAAACCGAGCGGCAGAGCAGTTATTTTAGAAGACAAAGTACTTAAAGGTGCCAAGTTGTTATATAATACTCTGTGTGTGTGTGTCTCTCAAACACACACACACGCACCAGAGGCACTTTAAGAGTTAGTAAGAAGAGGATTTATCAAATGGAAAGTGTTTGAAAAGTTCCGTCCCTTTCTTGAAATTCCAAGGTGAAGCTATGAGAGGATTAAACAGGAAATAAAAAGGAAAGAGGAAAGGGAGAGAGAGAGAGAGAGAGAGAGAGAAGAAAGCCCCAAAAAAACTAACACACACGCACAGCCCTATTAAATACTATTTAACTTGGACAGCGTAGAATTAGCACAGAGGGTGTGTGTAAAGGCAGATTCTTAATCCATGCAGTAAGCTAATATAAAAAGAGAGAGGGAAAGAGATATTACCCCCCCCCCCGCTTCCATATAAACAAGTTTTTAAAAATACTGTCAAGAGTTGGAAAGAAAGTGAGGGGGGGAGTGGCACAAGATTCCTCATCTCCATAAAATAGTGAACATTCACGGGGGTAGGTCGGGGGGGGGGGGGAATGAAACTAGGAAGAGAGGAGGAAAGCAACTTACTGCGACCAGAAGAACAGGTACAAGTTCCACTTCAGAGATCCGGCCAGGAGATGTCAAAGGAGCGTAAATTCCAGACACTCAAATCGCCTTGGCTGAGGACAGGAAAATAAGACTTTGCAACTCTGGATAGACAGACAGACAGAGAGAGAGAGAGAGAGAGAGAGAGAGAGAAGGAGCAATCTGCTGGTGTAGCTGGTTGCAAAATAAATAAATAAAAAATTAAAAAAAGAAAAGGAAGTAAGCAAAACCACCCCTTCCAAAAAATAATTTAAAATATGTTTTTTGCCAAGGGTGGATGCTGCTCTAGCCCCGCGGTGTGGATTGCATTGCTCCACAGGTTTGCCCAAGCTATTCGCGTCTCCTCTCTCTTCCCTGAACTGCCCAATGAAGGGCTGCTGCTCTGGGAGGGACCGAAAGAGAGGGGGGGGGAGAGAGGGGGATGCAACAGTGGAGAAACTGAGCCCCGGCGGGCTGCCTTGAAATGGAGTAAAAAGGTTTCAATAAATCCAAGGCTTGAAAAGAAAGGAGGAGGAGGAGGAGGAGGAGGGGAGAGAGAGAGAGAGAGAGAGAGAGAGAGAGAGAGAGAGAGAGAGAAGGGGGGGGACGTCAACTCCCTGAGGAAATCAGAAGCAGATTTCAAGACATTTAATCACATACAGGGAGGTGTGTGTGTGTGTGCGAGAGAGGGAGAAAACTATGCCTTGCCTCGCTGGGCGATTGGCCTCGCTTGCTTGCTTGCTTGCTTGCTTGCTTGCTTGCTTGCTCGCTCGCTTTTGCGCTCCGCTCCCTTTTCTGCACTCTTGAAAAGGGAGTCCGCTCGCTCCCCCCTTACCCACCCCCGAAAGAGAAGGGAGAAGAAGGGAGGGGGGAAAGAAGGGAGCCCCCCCACACACCCAAGTATTGGGGGGGGACACCCACCCACCCACCGAGGACAGGAAAGAGGAGGCGAGGGTAGAAAAGGGGGTGTCAAATGAAACGATTCTAGCAAGGAGTTCAGAAGGATGGAGGAATCTCGAAATTAAAACAGGAGTTCCCAGGGGAAAGGGAATTCAAGAGCTGGGGGGAGGTTGTCAGGCGCTGCTGCACTTCCAGCTTTCTGGAAAGGCAGAGGAGAGGTGAAGACAGGGAACTTTCTTTTTCTTTCTTTCTTTCTTCCTCCTCCTTCTCGGCTTCACAGGCTGTTGGGTTCTTGGAGGTTCTAGGAAATTGAAAAAGGAGGGGCCAAGGAGAGGGAGTTTCGCCTCCAGCTAACGCCGGGGTCGATAGGTAAGGAGGGGGAAATGCCAGCTCTGTGGAAGAGGAGGAGGAGGAGGAGGAGGAGGAGGAGGAGGAGGAGGAGGGAGAGAGAGAGAGAGAGAGAGAGAGAGAGAGAGATGGGCGGAATTTCCCCAAAGTAGTGAGGTGCAGCAGCTGTGATTCCCTCTGTCAGACGCAAAACGTCACCCCTGGGATACTGGCATCCCAATTGGCACAACAAGAACAACAGCCTATTATTAATCTCTATTTTCTCGCACGTGGCAGTTTTTCTAGACGGACATGACAGGCTTTGCCAAGTCATGCTGTCTTTTACTGATTCAGGAATTTCCTGACTATTGAACATGTTTTCAGTATAGCTGCTTACTGGAGATGATGATGTTTTATAAGAATTCCAGGGCCTGGATACAGTAATCCTCCCCTTTCTCCTCCTCCTCCTCACAACACTATGCAGTTTGGTCATTCATTTCCCCCCTCCCCACTTTACAGATAGGCAAACTGAGGCTGAAAAAATGAATGCGGCCCAAGGCCACCCAGAGAGCCGGGAGGTTGGAAGGCCAGGTCTCCATGGTTAAGAACTCCTGGTCTTTGTTGACCAAACCCACACGGAATTGATTGCTCAGCCCGGGATTCTCCATCGCATTCTCAACGGCGCATCCCTCCAGCCTCACAGCAAGCAGCATCCACATGTGGCAGACAAATCACTCCAGGATGCTCACTCCAACTCCACCATCCCAAGGAATGCACTTAAGTTCGAACATCTGACCCATGTGCAGCAATGGTCAATCGTGGTGACGCAAACACTCAGGAGTTACCCACACAAGCAACGCCAGATGTGAACACGGCGCAAAACTGCACTTTAAAAAAAGAAACAAAGGCAGGAAGAAAAGGGGGTGGAAGAATACACGATTTAAAAGCATAAATAGTCAAGAAACTCTCATGCCCCAATGTTTAGATTCGGTAGCAAACGACCTTCTCCTTATATGCATATCCGTCAATTGGCAAGGCAGCTTCTTGGATTCCTAGTTTAATGCTGTATCAAACCCACGGGTTCACCAAATAGCAGCCCCAGAATCTATTTTAACTAGAGCTGAGCAGAAATTGGTCCAAAGGTGCTTTTCTGCGATTTTTCCTTGTTCTCTTTTTCTGTACAAAAGGGAGCAGAGAATATTTCCTTCAAATATTCTCCGCCAATCTTTGCCGTGGCGGCAGCTCTTTCCCCAACCCCAGGCCTGTGTCTGGGGCATTGCGGAGGGTGCAAGGTGGCGGCATATCGCATCTGCCGCTTGCTGGGGCAGAAAACACTGGGGCAAACACCTTAGGGAAAAGGGAAGAAGATGTCTTACCACCACTGATGACAGTGACCCCACCTGTGCTTCTGAGAAACTAGGGAAATTCTCGTCTCCCTAGAGAATTTGGGTGAAATCATACCCCTGGGTTTCTCTGCCCACAAATAAGGTGGAGACTTTTAAGAGGCTGTTGGTGCACAGCTCGCATTTTAAGGGGAAGAGATCAGCAGCGCCACATATGCAAGAAAACCCACCCTCAGAAAATGTGCACAACGCCTCTAGGTAACCGTTGACCAACTGCACAGAGCCTTTAGACTAATAGGGCTTGTTCAGACAACACGCTAATCAATGGTTAGGCTGCTAACCCTTTTGCAGCAAATGGTTATTGAGCATACTCAAAATGTGGTTATGTAGCCACCATGCTTAGGAATGGTTCACGCAACACACTAAGCTATGACATTTAGCTCAAACCGCTTAACCATCATGGTTTAGCATGTTGTCTGTTAGTGGATAGGCCTTCCAAGGACTGAGAGTAGGCTTTCCAGGCTGGGTTATGTTCCACTTCCAGAAACCTGTGTAGCACACAGCTCAGCATAGGGAAAGTGTCCCCAAAAGATGATGAGGATTGGATCACAACTCCTATCATTTCCAGCCAGCATAGCTGTTCTCCACCTGGCTGTAGTCCAGCCTGTTTTCTGGCTGGAGATGTGTGGCCCTGTGTAGTCAAACGCAGCAGGAGGTCGCCCGGCTGGTGCTCTACTGCTGAAGGTACAGTCCCATAGCTGAGGCCGACATTCGCCCACATGCGCATATCGCTCTGTTCCTGCAGGGCACACTGTCACATTGCCCCGTCAGCTTTCCTCTCTTGAATCACCACTTCTTCGTAAGGTGCCTTCTCCCATCGGAGTTTAACTATCATTGCAGCTATTTTCGTTGTTGACGCCGCTGCTCTAAAAATTGAATAGAAGTACAGCTATGCCATTCCCTCAAGTTCTTTGACCATGGTGTTCATCTTCTTCCCACTGATCTTTTTCCTTCAATTTTCTCTTGCATAAGTTGGAGTATGGTGCAGTTTTCTCTTGGGATAATATGACCAAGGTATTGTAACTTTCATCTTTCGATGGTATTTATTCATTCCGTTTGCTTGCTTACCCTATGCGGTACGCCTTCATTTGTTACTCGGTCGGTCCACGGTATTTTCAACATGTGTTGACATATCCACATTTCAAAAGATTTGTTTTCCCCCCAAATTATTCTTCTTTAGTGTCCAAACCTCCATTCCATAAAATAATATTGAAAACACATAACATCTTAGTGCAAGATTAAGGTTCCAATTACATAGCAATTGTTTCATTCTGATTAACACTGTTCTGGCCATCTCGATTCTTTTAGTGGTATTTATCTAACCACTAAAATGACCAAAAAAATACTACCTTTTTCCCTCATGTGTTTTCTTTCCCCATTGTTACTGCCCGATCCAAAAGCAAAACCTCACTGTCCAAAGGTAATACCTATTTGTGACCAAGAGGAGCATCGGGTGGAGGGATTATGATGTTTTAACATTCTGAAGGTCACATCGTCTTGGGGTTGGTATCACATAACCTCTACAGGTATTCCTCCCTCTCTCCCATTCCCCCCCTCCCAGCTGCCCATGTCACCAGGAATTTCTTAGCTGAAGTGAGCTGGGCTTTTGTAGTGCATTCAAAATTCAAAGATACGGATCTTGTTGTTATATTTGGTTCTTCTATAGCCTTGCTGTCCGCTCAGTGGCAGTTGAAATGTAGGCACTCATCATGATAGTCTCCATAGCC
This sequence comes from Anniella stebbinsi, assembly GCA_029215795.1. NCBI lineage: Eukaryota > Metazoa > Chordata > Lepidosauria > Squamata > Anniellidae > Anniella > Anniella stebbinsi. The sequence continues at coordinate 44,380,997 of JARDYH010000007.1, read as the reverse complement.
AGGCTCACAAAGACAGCCCAAAAATACAGGCAGCGGTATTAATCCATATCAACAGCTTTTCAGCTCCACAAGGAGCAGATGTTTTGTGAAGCTAATGGTCTTAAATGCCCAGCCAAGATCAATCCACCTACCAAAATATTTAGCATTACAATATGGCTAGCTCACAACAATGTGTTGTGCTGGGAAAATCCATTTTTCCTCCCCCACCCCCAGTTACTGTGAGGAGTGCAGCTAAGTTCAGAGGTAAGCCTGAGGGGGAGTATGAGAAATATAATAAAATACATACATACATTTCATTTCTATACTGTCCAATAGCCAAAGCTTTCCAGGCAGTTCATGACAATTCACAAGATGAAATACAGAATACAAATTTTAATATGCAAATTTTAAAAACAATTTAAACAGCTAAATACCATTTCAATAAAATACTAGACCAATTCAAACACCTGGCATAAATGCCCCATCATATGTCATTAAATGCCTGAGAATAGAGGACAGTCTGAAGCTGGCACTGAAAAGATGACAGTGTTGGCACCAGGTGGGCTGCAGTGGGGAGATCATTCCAGAATCATAGGGCCACCACTGAAAAGGCCTGGGAAAGTGCCTCCTTTCATGTTTTCCCCTTGACTATTTCATAGAATGAATGAAATAGAATGACAGGGGTAGAGAACCAGGACTCCAACTCCCATCTGCCCCAGTCAGCATGGGTCAGGGATTGTGGGAACTGTGGTTCAACAACATCTAGATGGCCACATATTCCCCACCCATGTTCTAGGGCTCTAGCTACCATCCTGAGACAGCCAGCTCTTTTTGAAAATGTTAATTTCTAGAGCTGGTTGTTGCAGATATGTTTGGTTTAAGAATAAATATCAAAAGGATTACCAAAACAGACAAGAAATGGAAGAAAGGGGGATACAAGGGACACAAATATAAAGAGTCCCAAATTCACTACTCTATGTTTCATTTTTCCCAGAAGGTTTATGTTATTTGGGGAGGGGGCGTCATCAGAGTATATAAAAACAAAAAACATGGTGTTCACTAACTGTAGCTTAATAGCTGCTATTCACAATAATAATTTGCAAATGTTATTGCAGACTTCCACAACCTGGCGTCTTCCAGATGTTTTAGAATACAACTCCCATCTGCCCCAGCCTTGGTGGGCCTTGGAGGGCTTACTTGTCAACAGTAGTAGCCAGCAGCCGCATTGGATGGCTGAGGAGTTCCAGTTTAACTTCCCATAATGCCCTGGAGCAATGCTACATCAGAGGCCTTGCAGGAAATTTAAATGGTAGCTGAGGGCATCAGTGGTGGGCCCTGCCATAGCATAGTGCCCTTGGCAACTGCCCAAAGATGCCTAGTATTGGTTCCAGCCCTGCTGACAATCTATTGAATTTAAACATAGAAAGCTGCCATATAGAGAAGCATATCATTAATCCATCTACCCCATGCTTAGCAATTCTCCGAGGTCTTTCTCAACCCTGCACTAACTGAGATCCTTTAACTTCAAAATGCCAGGATCTGACCTTCTTAGTGGTGCAGCTAGGTAATTTTAGATCCTGAACTTAATGGTCTTGCGGTGATGGTGGTGGTCCTTTAGATGTATATTGCTTCCGTTGTAAAACACGCAACTAACATTTCTCTTGCTGTGCCCTCCAACCACCGTTCCGTGTTTTAAAACTGTGTCTACATTCTTGATATGTTTAAATAGCAACAAAACTGTTTGCCAACCCTGATCACACTCACACACACACAAATGTTCTGAGCATGTGCATTTTTCCATTTAAGCTCACCTAAATCACAGCGCCATCATGAGTATAGGGATAAAATAGTTTGCTTTAGCTAGGGTGACCAGATAAAATCCAGGTCAGGGCTCATGTAACTTTAACAGTTGTTGAGAAAAGGGAATTTCAGCCAGTGTCATTTGTATACAATTAGTTCCTGGTGAAATTCCCTCTTCATCACCACAGTTAAAGGTGCAGGGGCCCTGCCTTCTTTTGTATATGGTCATTCTAGTATAGTGCCTGCACCTTTAACTGTTGTGATGAAGAGGGAATATCACCAGGGACTAATTGCATACAAATGACACTGGCTGAAATTCCCTTTTCTCTACAACTGTTAAAGTTACATGAGCCCTGACCTGGATTTTATCTGGTCACTCTAGCTTTAGCACCTGCCACTTTGTGGGCGTTCATTTGTGGGTGTGGTGGGGGGGGGTGGATTTTGGCCCCATGTTCCAGCCTTAGCTGTGCCACCAGATCTTCTGCATGCAAAGCGTGTGCTCCACCACTGAGCTAAGTTTAAGACCCAAAGTATGGAAGGAGGCGGGGAAAGAACCTGGCAGATAATGGCTAACATTTTCAGGTTAAGAAATCATATTTATAATCCATGTGCCCCCCGCTAGTGGATCCTGATCCACATTGGCTCTCTTCTCTGTCTGTCTGTCTCTCTCTCTCTCTCTGGCCAGATCCACACCAAGCAGGATATAGTGGTATGAAAGCGTTATATAAAAGGCAGGAGCCACACCAAGCAGGATATAGCGGTATATGGTAAGTGTCAATGGGTCCCAACAGTTGTCAGTGCACTTCAATACTGCTATAAAGCAGTAGTATGGCTCCTGCCTTTTATATACCACTTTCATACCACTATATCCTGCTTGGTGTGGATCTGGCCTCTCTCTCTCTCTCCATTGCCTCTTTCTCCGCCAGCTCTTCTGTGAGTCAGCTGCAAAAACCATCCCTGTTGTCCTTATGCAGTTGAAAGTAACTTAAAACAACAGTTGATGTTAGGAAGGGGACTCAAACCCCCACGTCCTGATCATTCATTTGAGGCGAAGCCCATGTTAGCACAAGACCTTTCTTAGGCCAACTCGAGGTCACAAAATAGTGTGTGCAAGCTTCCAGCTTCTCCAGAACTCTTCATCAGGCCAGATGGTAGACAGTGCATAGTTAAACTATGGAATTCCCTATGCTACCACACAATGTAGTGATGACCACCAATTTGGATGGCTTTAAAAGGGGTTTGGATAAATTCCTGGAGGAGAAGGCCATCAGTGTCTATGAGTCCTGATGTCTATGTCCAACCTCCCGTATCAGAGGCAGTAAGCCTATATGCCCCAGTTGCTGGGGAACTTAGGTGGGAGGGTGCTGTTGCACCCATGTCCTGATTGTGAGTTCCTGGTTGGCAGCTGGTTGACCACTGTGTGAACACAGTGCTCAACTAAATGGAACTTTGTCTGATCCAACATGTCTCTTCATATGTTCTCAGTGTACAATAGCGGAGGTGGGTGGTGGGGGAAATGTGGCTGTTGTTCAAGCCATGGAGTCTGCATTTGATTACAGTCTCAACATGGAATGTGGGACGGGTCTGCAGACATTCAAATTTGGTTCTGCCAGGTGCCAAGATGGTTTCAGGTTGCATCGAAGACCATCCCTAGAGCTGCTGGGAGGAAGAAGCAAGCTGTCAGGGGCCGTTCCAAAGCCAACACCCCCTCCCTTCCAAATCCCACACAAGACACAAACCCCTGCAATCGATGTCACATGAACTGGAAGCTGGAAAGCACAAGAGGTAGGCACCAGAAGTTTGCTGGTACCACCAGCTCCCATGGATTAAGGACACGCGCATAATCTGTTCTAGTAGATGGAGGCCTCCAAGACTCAATTAGCCTCCTCCTTCTATGTACCGTTCTGTTCCCAGCTGACGAAATCTCCCAAATTTCTCCAAAGCAGACTTTCTTGGGATGTCACACACACATAGTGGGGGGGGGGGGGGGAAGAGATTTCTGTCAGCTCATGGAAAGAGGACATGTGGAAAAGGAACACTAGATGTTGCTACACAGAAGGCATGCCTCATCTAAGATGCCTATGGGAACAGAAGGACAGTTTCTGTGTAAAATAATGTTAGGGATTGGAGCTGCTGACTGACTAAGACCAATCTACACCAAGCAGGATACAACACTTTGAAAACGTTTTGAAAACTGTATATGAGTGTGTCCTGGGCCCCAACAGGAATGATATTCCATTCAACAGGTTCATGGAAAGAGCATCAAAATAAGACCACTGCAGCCGCTCAAAGAAGTACTAGTGCACTCCTTTCTTTCTTCTATAATAAAGGAGGTCAGTATATTCCATCGGTACTACAGGTTTTGAGGCAAAAGTTATTGCACAAATGCTGTATGGCTCTGAAATTTGTATGCACAAAAAGTCTGTACAATGGGAGGCTGTTCACACTAAATTCTTAAGAGCAATTTTAGGGGTCCCAAGTTGTGTACCGAACTCAGTCTTAAGGTTAGAGGTAGGTCAGATTTCAATGGAAGCGCGTATATGGATACGTAAGCTAAATCTGTAGCTAAAAATGGTATATATGCCAGTTGGTTTGGCCCCATTAACCTTGAAGGACACCTTCCACTCAAGGTGGAAAATATCATTAAATATGAAGTTACAATCTCTGGGTTTTTCTATGGCTGCTGTCCAAAGTGTAGGATATGAAAAGGCAAAAGTGGATATAGTACAACGAGTACGAGACATTGAGTTCCAAAATGATCTAAGTCAAGTAACTTTATATCCTGGTATCAGGGGCAATAGAGGCCCATTTACAACTGCAAACTACTTAATAAACTTAACTATTCCTAGGCTTAGAAAGGCCTATACATGGGCGAAGCTCAACGTTATGCCATCCGCATTGTTGGAGGGGAAATTCCAGAAAATACCTTATAATGAACGAGTATGCCCATGTGGGACAGGGGCAATAGAGACAATAAGCCATGTGTTGTTACAGTGCCAGTTCTATAAGGAGCTCAGGATCTCCCTGATTACACCGATTATAGATAAATTCCCAGGGAGATCGAATATATTTTACTTAGATTATCTGTTAACGGATCGGGATGCTCAAACTACATCAAAAGTAGCCAGATTTTGTGCAGCAGCTATCACGTGTCGTAGAAAAGTAGTAGGTAAATAATAGCAAGGCAGACAGATTTGATATATGTACCTACTTTTAATTGCATAAAATGAGACACTTATATGGTAAGGAATGATATGAATGTGGTAAAATCTAAAATTGAATGTGCAAATGTTGCTGGTCTATGATTGTAATAAAATACATGGTAGTTGTCGCTACTGTTATAAACCATTTTAAACCATTTTAAAGCAGTAGTGTAGATCCTGCCTAATATGTGATGGGCCTGACTGGTAAAGCCATGTTCTGTCAGGTAGATGCTCTTGGGTCTGAAGAGCCAGCAAGATACAGACTCTGAACAGGCTCCGCCCCTGACTTCATCCTGGTTCCACCCTTCACCTGTCAGATCCACTCGGCCTCCATCCCTGACCCCCCCCCACCTTTTGCCATGCCTTCATCTCTAGGCCCCACCCAAGGGAGCTCCGCTTTTGCATTTGTTTTTAAATCAAAATTTGGCAAGCCTGCTTGGGACTCCCGGAGATCTACATACTCACTGCTTCAGTCATTGAAGGCCAGAACAGGCCCAAATTGGAGGGATGAATAGGCATCAGTGACATTCACATAACCACATAGCCCTTAAAACTGCATGTGGTGGATGTGCGCACGCAGACAACGCAGCAACGGCAGCAAAACATTGTATTTCGGGCCCTGGAAATGCAGCATACGATTTCCAGGACCCCAAGCAGAATGCTTTGCTGCAGTTTCTGTGTTGTGTGCATGCGCATATATGCCATCTCCACTTTTAGGGGCTATGTGGTTTTGTGAATCTCTCTCTCTCTCTCTCTCTCTCTCTCACTCACACACACACACACACACACACACTACCTTCCTTATGAAAAGATGTTGCGAATCCTCCTTGGCAACTCAGTTAAACTCCTGTGCATTTATTGCACAATATAACTACAGCCTGGAATAATATAGAAGCAAACGATGGCCACAAGAGAGAGAAAGGCTAGCAATGTAGGTCACCCCTGTGCTTCCAGAAATCTCCCCTACCCAAAATATCCTGATATGGTCCTCTTAACCTTTGTAAAGTGATGAATTCACGGGTAGTAGGAAGCATGTGAGGAGAGGATAAAAGATCTGACATGACCATCACCCCCCCATGCGTGTTATCCAAACCAGATTGAATGGTCAAACTATTTCCAAATATTCCGTTTGTAAGAGATGTAATAAATCTCTCTCTTCCTCTCTTATAATGTTATTATGCATTTCTAAGAATATATTTTCTATTTATTTGTTTATTTGTTCACTTTATTAAGGTTCTCGTTGGTAAGAGAGAACTGCATGGCAAAAACAGAAGAAGCAGAGGCAGAACATGGAAGGGAGGGGAAGAAATCTAGGACTAAACTGAATTCTTGTGCTCAATATCCAAACCAAAGCTGTAAAGCAAGAGTGGGAAGACTTTTTTGGCCCCATTCCAGAGAAGCTTGGGGGGCTGATTCCAGTAGGGAGTGGGGCCAAAGGAAAAGGAGGCAGGGTTCAAAAATCCAAACCCACCCCTCCATTCCATTGTTACTAATTTATAGGAGGAAGCATGTCTGTTCAGAAATGAGCAGAGCATTGTGACTACTCACAAGGAAGCAGGGCCTCTGCAGGACAAGACTCAGAAGGATGCAGGATTGAAACACTCAGCAGCACTTTCAAATAACATCTCTGCTCAGATGCAAGCACAAGCATCCTGTCTACTCGGAAGCAAGCAGGGCAAGCCTCTGCTCAGCAGGAAGGAGGACTGAATTACTCAGTGGCTTCCTTCTCAGGCCCTGTCGCTTTGCCCTGCAAGGAAAAGCTGTAAGTGCTTTTCCCTGCTCAGCACTGCGAAAGTGAGCCTTTTTCATGCTGTGTAAGGGAAAGCTGCTGCTCAGTGGCAGGGGGTGGGGCAGAAGCTGCCAGGCTGGATGGGTAATTCCCCTGGGCCTGTTCCCCATCCATAGTAGAAAGGCAGACAAGGGGATGAGTGAACAAGGAGCCACCCCTGTCCTTTTAAGGACCAAGTGCCACAGTTCATGAGCAGTGGGGAAATCTGGCTTTTATTATGAGCCACTTGGAGTGCCACTTTGCTAGTGACTAGAGTGTTGGACTGGGACTCAGGAGAACCGGGTTCTAATCCCCATTTGGCTATGGAAATTCAATGGGTGACATTTGGCCAGTCACAGACACTCAGCCCAACCTACCTCACAGGGTTACTGTTGTTGTGAGGATAATGTGGAGAGGAAGAGGATTATGTAGGCCATCTTGGGTTCCTTGAAGGAAAAAAGGAGGACATAAATGCAATAAATAAATAAAACATAAATAAAATATTAATAAAATGGCACATCTACCCCAACCCCAGCTCAGAGAAGGGGGGTGGATATAAGGGAGAGTGGGGGGGAGAGGAAGAGACAACACTATGAGCTGAACGCATCTGGAGATGCAGGTATCTCTCGCTGGGGATGTGATGTGGAGGAACAGAGCTGCCGCTTAACACAGCTTGCCTGCACTTATGCTCTGCTTGTGTATGTGGCCCGCTTGCATTGGCTGCCTGTATGTTTCCGAGCCCAGTTCAAGGTGCTGGTTTTAACTTATAAAGCCTTACACGGCTTGGGACCACAATACCTGATGGAACGCCTTTCCCGACATGAACCTACCCGAACACTACGTTCAATATCTAAGGCCCTCCTCTGAGTGCCTCCTCCGAGGGAAGCTCGGAGGTCGGCAACAAGAGAGAGGGCCTTCTCTGTGGTGGCTCCCCAATTGTGGAACGATCTCCCTGTTATCTTTTCGGCGCCAGGTCAAGACTTTCCTCTTCTCTCAGGCATTTGGCAATATCTGAGGAGCCTGGGTTTGTTTTGTTTTGTTTTTGTAGTTTTTGAAGTGTTGAAGTGGTTTTTAAATGTACAGATTGTGTGTATGTTGTATGTTTTTGCTGTTTTAATTTTTGTATATTGTTTTTAATTGTTTTTAATCCTATGTAAACCGCCCAGAGAGCTTCGGCTATGGGGCGGTATACAAATGTAATAAATAAATAAATAAATAAATAAATAAACCAAAGGGTTTTCAGCCCCCAGAGGTGCGAAAGCTCTCGCTGCTTCAGGGTGTCGTGCGATGCAACCATTATATCAGGAAACGGCTACCAGGAAAAGTGCCTTTTCTGCTGTGGCACCCCGGTTACTGAATGAGCTTCCTAGACAGCTTTGACTGGCTCCAACATTGTGCTCTTTACAGCACCAGGTAAACACTTTTTAAAATGTTGGCAAGCATTTTTAGCATGTTAGCATTCCATTTTTCAGCTCTGCTGTTTTAAATCCCACATCCCACCATAATGCACGTCTCGCGTTGGTGGGATGCAGAGGAGGGTATAGCTTAATAGAAGTATAGCTCCCAAATCACGTGAGGTACCGGCCCCTTCCGACTCTGCTATTCTATGATTCTATTACTCCTGCCAGGTTTTACTCTGAGCCTATCTACACAGTCCCTTGGAACATTTTAAATAGTATTTTAAAACATTCCAAATAGGTGCGTTCTAAAACGTCTTCGGCCACATTAAGGAGTACTCACGTTACAGGAGAAAAATTCTTCAGTCCTTAAAGCGGTGTGTGTAGTCACACTCTTCTGCCCCATCTCTTTCTCTTTTGTTTTTACAATGAGTTTAGGGCAAAGCATTGTGGGCATTGTAGTTCAGTCGCCCACTTCCTCCTTAGTTCCTCTTTCAATCCCTAGCTTTCCATGAGTATAGGGCTAGGGATTGTGGGTGTTATAGTTCACTCGCCCACTTCCTCCTTAGCCCCTCTTTCTTCCCCACCAATCAACTGCTAAGCATTTGGGCATCAGTAAACGAAGCACTGCCCCCATGAATCACAAACAGTAAGGAAGGACACATTCTTTTACTTAAAATTATGCATTAAAAGTAAAACCGTTGTATATAGCTGAAGTGAGTTTTAAAAAACCTCGGCTATACAATGTTCAAGGGAGTGCGTCATGTGGCCCAAAGAGTTTTCATAACCCTCATAAAATGTTAAAAACCTAGCGTGTAGATCGGCTCTTTGACTGCCCTTTTTTATAGGGCAGTTTTAAGCGATGACATTTGTTATTGTATGTTGTGCTATATGTTGTATGTTGTGCTGTATTTTGCGGGTTTGGGCTATTGGGCAGTATAGAAATGTAAGAAATAAATAAATATCAGCAGCACTGGAGTCCTTGAAACAGAACGCAGCCCCTGATTTTGTGGGTCTTGGGCTTCAAACGCAGGCGTTTATTGCTGCAGTACAGAGGCAACTAAAAAACACCACCACGTGAGGGCAGCTTTGTTGGTACGGAGTGCCTTCTCAAGTACATCAGGCAATATCAATCACACCACAAGCACCAAACACAATCTACAAGAGAAAAAGAGAGGTGGGTGGGTCACAGTGAAGTGGCTGAAATCACTCACATTCCATCACAGACTGAACACAACCCAAGTCAGGAGACTGGGGCGATATGGATTTGCACCCCAGTGCTTTCTCCTTTGGGAAGATTCGGAGAAGGGGTTTTGGCCACGCTCAGCTTCTGACTGGAGAATGGTTACCCTGCAGTGGCTGCTATAACTACAAAAAGGAATCCACTTTATCTAGCTCCGTTGTAACCAGCAACATTTCAATGCATGTTCAAGGTATTTCAGTGAGCTTAGCTCTCCCCCTGCTGGTTATCCAGAGATTCTTTGAAGATCTTTGCGCAACCAGTGCTCAGTGCTCAGAGTGCAATATGCAGTAGGGATGTACGAGAAATTAGTTTCAGTTGGTTTTGGGGCCAGAATTTACCCAATTTGTACTTTGTCTGGAAACAAAGCTCTATGAGAAGAGGTTGAAAGAACTGTGCATGTTTAGCCTGGAAAAGAGAAGCTTTAGAGGAGACATGACAGCACTCTTCAAATACTTGAAAGGTTGTCACACAGAGGAGGGCCAGGATCTCTTCTCGGTCATCTCAGAGTGCAGGACACAGAATAATGGGCTCAAGTTACAGGAAGCCAGATTCTGGCTGGACATCAGGAAAAACTCCCTGACTGTTAGAGCAGTACGACAATGGATCCAATAAACTAGGGTGGTTGTGGGCTTTCCCACACTAGAGGCATTCAAGAGGCAGCTGGACAACCGTATGTCAGGGATGCTTTAAGGTGGATTCCTGCATTGAGCAGGGGGTTGGACTCAGTGGCCTTATAGGCCCCTTCCAACTCTACTATTATAGGGTGACTGTATGAAAAGGAGGACTGGGCTCCTGTATCTTTAACAGTTGTATAGAAAAAGGAATTTCAGCAGGTGTCTTTTGTATGAATACAGCACCTAATGAAATTCCCTCTTCATTACAACAGTTAAATGTGAAGGAGCTATACTAGAGTGACTAGATACAAAAGAGGGCAGGGTTCCTGCAGCTTTAACTGTTGTGATGAAGAAGGAATTTCACCAGATGCTGCATGCATACAAATGACACCTGCAGACAATCTCTTTTCTGTTAAAGATACAGGCGCCCCATCCTCCTTTTCATATGGTCAACCTACTATTCTATGTTTCCATGATTCGCCTGTTTCTTGCTCTGGCCCAGACCACTGTGGTGGTGGTGGTAAGAAGGAGATCACTCATCGGCTCTCTGTCTTAAAAGAAGCAAGTGGTAGCCCTCATGAGAAGGAGGAGAAGGAGCGATAGCAGTTGGTCTTGTCAGTGGTCCCCTGTCTGATGTAGGCCCTTGTCAGGTGTCCAACCATGCCTACCCGACACCAGCCCTAGACTAACAATAGACTGAGCCAGGGTACATCTTTTGGAAAAGAGAGACGCTCCTTTTGTTTGGAATGGTTTTTGGCTACTATGGTACAGCATGGTAACCACTGGGGTTTTGCAGTCATTTATGCTTTATCTGTTTTTGTTTGGCTTAAATGTGTCCTGTGCCTTTGGGAACAGATGGCCTATACACCCAAGCCTGCAATCCCATGCACTTACCTGGGAATATGCCCTGCTGTGCACAACTGGACTTACATCTGAGTGAACTTGCATAGGGTTGAGTTGTAAATGAGTGAAGAACAAAACATCAGAGAAAACGTTAGTTAAGCCTTCTCTAGAGTAATGAGATGCAATATAGAGGGGACAGTATTGTTTGGGTGGTAATAAACACTTTGACCACTAGATGGCTCTGCTGCTCTACAGTCGGTGGGATTTGGGCTGACTGAATATTACCCCACCACTTTGAATTCCTGGCATTTTTGTACAAGAGGTTTACACTGACCTTTCCTTGAATCTGGTTGCAACCAAAATTAAAACCCACATGCTGGCTGACACATCAGGGTAATACTTTTATTAGAACCAAGATGTGGAGATTCACAGGATGCTTTTTAAAGCTAGATGTTAAGCAGCAGCAGCAGAAAACGGAGGAGGAAGAAAAAAAAATATTGTTGGGCAGGACAAATTTCAAAATGTAACCCACATCGGCACATGGGCAATGTCCAAAAGTGTGTTTTGGTGTGAGGAGGAAAAATGCTCAAAGAGACCTGTAGCACCTGAAAAGAAGACTTCATTTATTGTAGCAAGAGCCACCCGGTTGAGTTCTTTCAGCTCAGTCCTTTTATTTCCACATTTATGCCTAGCTCCCCACAGATCAACCCATGGCATCCAGATAACCATACACAAGTGGAAAGCGGATAGATTCAGATGACTCAAGCAAGCCAGCCAAAGAGTGTGCAATAGTGAAATTACTCGGATTTCCTTTCCAGCAATGAGTGAAATACATTGTTTTATAGGGGATGATGGGGAAAGGAGGACATAGCTCCTGTATCTTTAACAGTTGTACAGAAAAGGGAATTTCAGCGGGTATCATTTGTTTGCATGCAGCACCTAGTGAAATGCCCTCTTCGTCACAACAGTTAAAACTGCAGGAGTCCTGCTCTCTTGACCAGTGGTGGCACCCCCCTGGATGCTCCCCTCTGTTAGAGGATGGAGTTGGGTGTTCCAGGGTACCTGCCGTGCACCTCCTAAGATAGCCTGATGGCCTCAGGTGTGGTGGAGGATACTGGCCCATGCCACCAGTGTCAAAGTAGGATTCTACTGTCAGTCTAGTGAGCTTGTACAAGTGGAATGGTGGGGTACCATCTTTCCCTTTGGCTGAGGCCTCCAAAAGAGTTGGGCCAGCCCCACCTGCCATCAGACAGAAAACCCAAAGTATTGTTCCCTTAGTAAATTAGGCAAAGGACAATATATAAGAATGTGTATAAGGCCTTCTGTCGTTAGATATTTATCCTGCCCACAAAATGGTTAGATTACAGTCTCACGGATGGACCTCCCCATTAGGGATGGAAAAGTCAGCCCATTGCTGTACTGTTTCAGTTTTGCAAGTTTCAACCTGAAGTCCATTCAATCCAGTTTCGGCATCGATCTGCAATTATTATTATTTTAAAAAAGTTGCATGAGATTTTTCATTTATTTTTGTACACAGCTTTCTCTAATATGCACGTTTATTTTTGCATGGAACTTTCCCAAAATAGGCATTTTTGTTCACAACCTTCAAGCTGAGAACTGCATTGCAAAATTCAGGGAAGTGCTCCAAGGCAGGAAATGGTCATTAGTTGGAGAAGTGCAAATTGAATCAGTTCACTTAAAAATGAGGACCAAATGAAATTCTCCCCCATCCTTTCTCCCTGCATATCCCTCTAAAATCTAAACCAGCCTCCCTGGTGTGTTGGGACTGCAATTCCCATAATTCCAAGCCCAGCATGGCCATTGGCCATGCCGGGCTGGGGATTATGAGAGTTGCAGTCCCAACACATCTAAAGGGCACCAGCTTGGGTAAAGCTAATCTAACTGAAAGTATTGTTCCCTTAGCACATTAGGCAAAGGGCAATATATAAGTTAACGGGGACTGGCCAACCAGACTACATTATGCCAGTCCTTTTTCAGCTTCACTGGCTGCTGGTCCAGGTCCAGGTCTGGGCCCAGGCCCAATTCAAAGTGCTGTATTAACTAGGCTGACCCTATGAAAAGGAGGACAGGGCTCGTGTAACTTTAACAGTTGTAGAGAAAAGGGAATTTCAGCCAGTGTCATTTGTATACAATTAGTTCCTGGTGAAATCCCCTCTTCATCTCAACAGTTAAAATTACAGGCACTATACTCGAGTGACCATATACAAAAGAAGGCAGGGCCCCTGTAACTTTAACTGTTGTGATGAAGAGGGAATTTCACCAGGAACTAATTGCATACAAATGACACCGGCTGAAATTCCCTTTTCTCTACAACTGTTAAAGTTACATGAGCCCTATCCTCCTTTTCATAGGGTCAGCCTAGTATTAACTTTCAGAGCCCTAAACAGCTTGGGGCCTCCTCCCATATGTGCTTGTCCAGACCCTAAGATCATCTTCAGGGGTCCTTTTCCATGAGCTCCTGCCAAAGGAAGTGAGGCAGGTGGCTACCAGGAGGAGGGCCTTCTCTGCTATGGCACCCCGGCTGTGGAATGAGCTCCCTAGAGAGGTTCGTCTGGCACCTACATTATACCCTTTTAGACGCCAGGTGAAGATCTTTTTATTTTCTCAGTATTTTAACAGCTTATCAGCTCAGTTTTTAACTTTTCTGTTTTAAATCTATATTTTAAAACTGCGTAGATTTCTGCATTGCTGCTCAGTTTTACCGTGGTTGTGCTTGTATACTGTATTTTATATTATGTTTTTACACTGTTGTTTGTTTTATATTTTAAATGGTTTTTATGGTTTTAATTTTTGCAAACCACCCAGAGAGCTTCGGCTATTGGATGGTATAGAAATAAATAAATAAATAAATAAATCATGTACAAGATCTTCTGCCTATCTGAAACCACAAAGACTCAGAATGTGGCATAAACCCATCTGCCAATCATCAAGTGATAATTATGCATGAGGAAAAACATCAGTTTAGAACCTGACGGTTCTATCTTTCAAATTATTTAGAGCAGCACTTCCCAAAGAACGTCCATCTTGCTCAACAAAATTCAATAACATGTTTTAATTAGTATGCCTGTGTGTCTGGGTCTGTGTGTCTGGGTGAGGTAATGGACTGGATGAGGGCCAATAAACTGAGACTCAATCCAGGCAAGACGGAGGTACTATTAGTGGGTGGTTCGTCTGCCCAGCTAAGAGATGTTCAACCTGTTCTGGATGGGGTTGCAATCCTCCTAAAAGATCTGTAGTTTGGGGGTGCTCTTGGATCCAGCATTGTCACTGGATGCACAGGTGGTCTCAATGGCATCACTCAGGGTGATGTACCAACTAGGGCCCCATCTGGATAGAGATAGCTTAGCTACAGCTATCTACCCTATAGTAATCTCTTCTTTAGATTATTGCATGTCTTATACATGGGGCTTTCTTTACGTGAGACTGTTAATGGGGACTGGCTGATATGATCACATTATGCCAGTACGTTGTGATCTGTACTGGCTTCCAGTCCATTGGCAGGACCAATTCATAGTGCTGGTATTAACTTTTAAAGTGTTAACTGGCTTGGGGTCAGGTGAGCTGAAGGATCGTTTCCTCCCATATATACCATATAGAAAGGAGGACAGGGCTCCTGCAGCTTTAACTGTTCTACAGCAAAGGGAATTTCACTAGGTGCATACAAATGACACCTGCTAAAATTCCCTTTTCTCTGCAACTGTTAAAGATACAGGAACCCTATCCTCCTTTTCATATATACCTGCCTGGACCTTAATGTCATTTTCAGAGACCCTTTGCCAGGTGCCCCTGTGAAACGAGGTGAAGCAGATGGCCACTCAGGAGAGGGCCTTTTCAGTGGTGGCACCCTGCTTATGGAATGCTCTCCCCAGAGAAGCTCACCTGGTGCCTACATTGTGTTCTTTTCAATATCTGGTTAAGAACCAGGGCATGGTCTGAAGGCACATGAGGCAGCCACTTTGCTGAAGCTGGGTCTGGTCCGTGCTTGGAAGGGAGACCTCCTAGGAACTGCATGTAGCCACCTTCCTTCCATGATGGAAGAAAGGTGGGATATAAATTCAATAATAAAGACATTTTTATTTTTCCCAGGCTTTTTTAGTCTTTTTTTTTAAGTGTTAGTGTCTATTAATGCCAATGGCATTTACTTTGCTTTTATTTTTACTCTACTTTCATTCATTTTAAAACTTTTAAATGTTTTATATTATGATTTCTTATTCTGTTGCTTTTATGGTTTTAAGACTTGTTTCATTTTAAGCTCTGTCTATTGGGTAGGGTGACCATATGAAAAGGAGGACAGGGCTCCTGTATCTTTAACAGTTGCAAAGGACAGGGCATTTCAGCAGGTGTTGTTTGTATGCATACATAACCTGGTGAAATTTCCTCTTCATCGCAACAGTTAAAGCTGCAGGAGCCCTGTCTCTTGACCATATACAAAAGAAGACAGGGCCCCTGAAACTTTAACTGTTATGATGAAGAGGGAATTTCACCAGGAACTAATGGCATACAAATGACACTGGCTGAAATTCCCTTTTCTCTACAACTGTTAAAGTGACATGAGCCCTGTCCTCCTTTTCAGATGGTCAGCCTACTATTGGGCAGTATAGAAATGTCGTAAGTAAAAAAGCGTGTGTGTGTGTGTAAGGTAGATAGACTAACAACCGAGAATTTGAAAGATATATTGTATGTGATGAGGGCAGAAGCCAAAGGTCCCTGGCTACCAGTGTGTTTCCTAGCCCAATTCAAAGTGCTAATTTTAACCTTTAACTCCTTAAACTTGGTTTGGGACCAAGCTACCTGAAGGACCCCTTTCACCCATACCAGCCTGCCTGCACTTTAAGATCAGAAAGAGAGGCTCTTCTCATTGACCCAGCCATGATAACAATTAAGTGAATGATTACATGGGAGAGGGCCTTCTCTATAGAGGTAGGGTGATCATATGGAAAGGAGGACAGGTCTCCTATAACTTTAACAGTTGTACTGAAAAGGGGAATTTCAGCCGTTGTCGTTTGTATGTATGCAGCACCTGCTGAAATTCTCTTTTCTATACAACTGTTAAAGATACAGGAGCCCTGTCCTCCTTTCCATATGGCCACCCTATACAGGGGCCCCACACCTTTGGAACAAACTCCCATCAGAGGATCGCCATGCACCATCCTTGCAGGCTTTTAAGAAGGCCTTGAAAACATATTACTTTAAGGTGACCAGATAAAATCCAGGTCAGGGCTCATGTAACTTTAACAGTTGTAGAGAAAAGGGAATTTCATCCAGTGTCATTTGTATGCAATTAGTTCCTGGTGAAATTCCCTTTTCATCACAACTGCTAAAGTTGCAGGGGCCCTGCCTTCTTTTGTATATGGTCACTCTAGTATACTATTTTATTGAGCCAATGCTTTTATCACGTTAATATTTTAACTCTTTTTATGCATGTTGTTGTTCTAAGCCACCTAATGAGGCTTCTGCCATGAAAAGCGGCCGAGAACTGTTTTAAATGAACTATAAATAAATAAAACTTTATGTTTGTCTATCTACCTTTCTTGTATATATTTAACTTAAGACTGACTGCATTCATAGTGGATCCTTGTTTCTTTGCTCTTGTGCTGCCTCCTTAGCACAGGAGGTGCCAGCGTTTGCTTCAGGCAACTGAAGCTGTATTTCTCCGAGACGCTAATGTAAGAGAACAGAGACAGGTGAAAGTAACAGAGACCTGAGCTGCATTAATTCACACTGCCGTGAAGCATTTATTAGCACCAGCTGTGTGCTGGGCTCCCGCTTGCAGGTACAAGCTGTGATGTCCTATGAATGTGTCTCGCCTCTTTGCCAACGCTGAGACAAGCTGATGAATTCCGATCCCCTAGAATACGAAGTCGGGCTCAGAAGCTGAGACAAGTGCCGCCAGTTCAGAGACACGGCTTTCATAAGACGCGGAGGTCCGTCTCCCCTTGCTGTCACGGCTTGAGTTAGTGCCTTTTTGGCAGAAGCAGCAGGGCGTTAAAGATGTAACATTCACCCTCAACACCAAATGCTGGTTTACAACTTTTTATTTGCAGCAAAGTTACAGAGGGAGAGAGACAATCCCTTTCACTGGACCGACTCAGAATAAAAAAGGTGCAGGGTGCAAGCTTTAGGGTCCCAAAGAACTCCTCCTAGGGCTGGGAAGAGAAAAAGAGATTGAACAATCCCTTTCACTGGACCGACTCAGAATAAAAAAAGATGCAGGGTGAAAGCTTTAGGGTCCCAAAGAACTCCTCCTTGGACTGGGAAGAGAAAAAGAGAGAGAGATCAAGAGATCATGGATGTGCTATTTAGCGCCTGCAGATAGTTTCCACCAAGCTGAATGGAGCGCCGCCCCCAGACGCATAGAGCATTTCCCCCTCTCCCGATCCCCCAGGAAACTCTTGCAGATTTTTCTGCCTTCCGGAAACTGTTAAAAAAAAAAGTTCTATATGCAACACCTTATAAACATCAATAAAGCCCTGTACTTCAGAATAGCTGCCTATTGCTAAACAATTTGTATTTCTTAATTCAGCGTTCCCCAAGCTGGTGTCCACCAGATATTTTGGACCATAACTCCAAGGAGATCCAACAAATCTGGAGGACACCCAGATGTTGGGGAAGGCTATTTTAATTGATCTTGCTGTGAGGTTTCTCGGCTCAGGTGTCTGTATCTTATATCTTATAGCTATGTAAGACATCTTGGGAGGACTACCGCAGGTGGAATTATAATTATAGGCATCTGCAAATAAGTAAACCAGTTTCAATCACTTACGCCAGTTACAACTGGTGAAAATGATTGGATCTGGTATGTGCAGGTGTAAATACATGGTTGCAAATGTATAACTGTTATTGAAATGGGGATACAATACATCTCACCATAGTGGGGAAAACTGTGGCAAGTGGTCCCATCATAGAATTCTTTATTTTTAAATTAGACTTGGACATTTCAAATAGAGGACATCTTCAAAGAGAAGATGGTCTTCTGACAGCTCTCCAAAACAGAGGCCTATCCTCTTTAAATAGGATACCTGGCTTCCCTAGGCTCAATGAATATGGGATGGGTTCCCACATGCCTTTACACAAACATGGTGGGACACATCTGCATATCCCCTCTGAGGGAAGATTACAACCAGTGGGATTGTTCAGCTTGGAAAAAAGGAGGCTAAGGGGAGACAGGATAGAGGTGTACAAAATCATGTATGGTGTGGAGAATGGGGATAGGGAGACATTTTTCTCCCTCTCTCATAATACTAGAACCCTATAGGATTATTCCATGAACCTGATTGGTAGGAGATTCAGGACAACTAAAAGGAAGGGTTTCTTCACACAGCACATAGTTAAACTATGGAATTCACTACCACAAGATGTGGTGATGGACACCAATTTGGATGGCTTTAAAAGGGGGTTGGATAAATTCCTGGAGGAGAAGGCCTTCGATGGCTACTGGCCCTGATGGTTATGTGCTACCTCCAGTACCAGAGGCAGCAAGCCTGTATACACCAATTGCTGGGAACATGGGCGGGAGGGTGCTCTTGCACCCATGACCTGCTTGTGGGTCCCTGGTCGATAGCTGGTTGGCCACTGTGTGAACAGAATGCTGAACTGGAAGGACTCATGGTCTGATCCAACACAGCTCTTCTTATGTTCTTATGTTGCATTGGAATTTAATAAATCTCTTCCATAAGAGTATCAGTTCCCCCAAATGATCCCCATTCAGGTCGATGGTGCCTTCCAAAAGCTCACAGTACTGGCCTTAGACCACATGGTGTCCCAAGGCTGGGGTGTTTTGGGCCCCCTTTGGGTCTTGATCCCATTGGAGGGATCTTTGCCCTCCCTTCATTATTTTTATATGGGCCTTAAATACCTTTTTTATCATTCCAGTCTGCTTTTAATTTGCTGGAATTAGTCTGGAGTTATAAAACTGTTACTGCTTTGCATGTTATCTTTGTTGGTCTGGGTCTGGGTGTTTTTAATGTCCCTTTCTTATGTTTAATGTATTTCATGTGTTTTATATTTCAAATAGTTTTTTTATGATAATTGTTGATGATACCATTTTAAAAATGTATTTTCTTGGTTTTGTGGTGTCGTAAGCTGTTTTGTGGAGGCTACTGTCCTGGAAAAGGTAGGTAGCTAGATAAATAGATTGATCGATCAAGTGATCAACTGAGAGACAGATAGATAAGAATAAATCAATATTGTTCAGCTTTTAAATGCTTTGTTGTTGTTTTTATTGCAGGTGTAGCCCATTTCATAATGTTGATGCAATTTGCATGTATAATATAATCCCTGCCTTTTTTTAAAAAAAATTACTATAATTTTAATTCAAAATCCAGGGCTCGCTGATGGATCTGATCACAATTACTTATGTACATGCACTATTTGTTGAGTGGGCATTAATGTATTTTTCAGCCACTTTAAACAAAAATGTTAATGCAACCCTCAAAATGCTAGTCAGTGTTGCCAGCTTTACCAATGAAGGCAAACAGGTTGCGCTATTTGTTTTGTCGTTTGAGTGGATCGTTGAGCATGTAGCCTGTGACAGGTCCCCAACAAGCTTTGCACTCCAGGAAATTCACTGGATTGTCTGCCCTGAAATCCAGCCCCATCCTGAGGCTCATATAGACCTGAGGTACTAGATAGACTTGCAATATTAAAAACAGACACATACACAACACAGGGATAAAGAGGGACAAACCAAACTAAAACACAACAGCACAGGAGCAACGGGGGACAAACTAAACTAAAAACACAACTACTCCACAGGGACAAAGGAGCACAAACTAAACTAAATGTAAATGTAAAGAAACTATAAGACACTGACCTCCATCGCACCTAATTTCCCCTCCTGCTTTGCCTCCACATTTTTTACCACTGAGGCAGAAGTGCGTCAAGCTTATGATCCCTTGCACCTGAATAGCTGCTCTTTCGTTCATTCGCTCTTCCACTCCACTCCACCCCTCCCCTTCTCTTTCTCCCTCCAGTCAGGTCCTGTCAGATGAGTACTTCAACCAGACCGCCTTTCTGCTGGGCAAAAATGGAACGACCCTTTAGTCTGGCTCTTTCGGGGCATCGAAGGAGTACAATCCTGTCTCTGCAGAGATTCAGGATGTTGTATGATTTTTAAAAAACAGTTTTGAGCCCGGGATGCAAGGTTTGGATTTTATATTGAGGCTTGGAGCCGGCTGCTAGGAGAAATCGCTTTTCCCTGCCAGGACCTGATGCAAACCATCCAAGCCCCCAGTTCCTTTAAAACTACATGGAGAATTAGGGTGCATTAAATGCACTTAGGGAAAATAAATCAGACTTTTAGCATTCTAGGAAAAAACAGAAAAGGCTGGGGAAGAGGCGGGGTGTCAGCAGGACAGGCACGGCGTCATGTGAGTCCTGTGCTGCAAATCTGCACACCAGGCATGGCGAGAGTGCACTAGATCGCTGGTGTGATGGAGCTCACTGACTGGCAGTGGCTTTCCAGGGTTTCAGGCAGAAGTTTTTCCAGCCCTACTTGGAGAAGCCGGGGATCAAACCTGGGACCTTCTGCACGCAAAGTATATATGGCACCACCGAGTTACTCCCCCTCCAAGCACAGAGTGCCAGCAATCTTAGCAGTAACAAAGCTACCCAAACCCCTTCCCACTGGATCCTTTTTCACATCGGCTGTGGCCCAATCTGTACCAAGCAGGATATTGCACTATGAAAGCAGTACGAAAGCTGTATATAAGAGGCAGGAGCCGTACTGCTTCTTTATAACAGTATTGAAGTGCACTGACAACTGTTGGGGCCCATAGACACATGCCACATACTGTTTTCATACCACTTTCATAGTGCTAAATTCTGTTTGGTGTAGATCTGGCTAAAGTCTGCAGTGCGAGGATGAAAAGGAAGGGGGTGAGCTACGCCTCAATTCCCATTGACATCGTCAATCTGAAAATAGGCATGCACCTGGCGTTCAGCTCCTGTTTGCTCTCCATGACCCATATCCCTTAGGCACCCTGATGAGTGCGTATATCTGTGTTGGGCTGATAAAAAATTCTTGGAGGAGCCAAGATGTTCTGAATTTGAGCACACCCACTCTTGTTCTCTCTGTCTCTCTCCATGACCTCTTTGCAAATATGAAATCTGAGAACGGATGGTGCTCAGAACTCGTTACACTTCAAAGCGGTGAGCCCAAGAGTGCATACCCATTTGGGGACACCATGGAACTTGGCTGGATGCTTCTACTGATCCATCTCTGTACTGCTGAAATTACAAAAACCATGGACTAAACCAACTGAAGATGCACGGATACAATTTGATGACCTTGGATGAACATGGGAGGAGCAATCCCAACATGAGGGATGTCAGGCCTTGAACCAAGCTGTGACCTAGAGAACTGTCCTCTTCCTCCCATGTTTTTGTTGGCTGACTGCAGCTAGTCAGAAGTGAGGGAAACACAATCCACATTTACAAAGAAATTTGAGAGTTTTGTTAAGTTCTTATCCAAAACTGAACCGAATGAAATTCTTACCCATCCCTAGCTTTGATAAGCATCCAAGCTATGTCGGAAACGTCTGGACATTATTTTCCCACCATGCACACTTCCCAACACACTGGCTCAATTCGGACGACACACTAAACAACTGGTGTGGGGGAAACAATCGTCAGTTGTTTTGACTATTGTGTCATCTGAATGCTGCCATAGTCAACTCAGCGCTGATCCTCATCCACACCACAGTTGATTATTTATTACCATGTTGTGTGGGGAGTATCCCCTAGGGTTAGGGTTAGGGTTAGTCAACCCACCATTGACTATCGTGTTGTCTGAATTGAGCCACTGTGGGGCATTGTTGGTGGCGTTTTGGGCCCAGAGTTTCTGAAGCCAGGATCCAGTGCTTTTCACCTCCTGCAACTCTGGTACTGTGGTCCAACTGCTTCAAGAGAACCATCAAGGCTGCAGGGCCAGCCGGCCTGATCATTCCATCAGCTGATCCCCTCGAAAGGCCAATCCCTGCCCACCCCTTGTCTGAGAGCTTCCTCCCCAGTCTGTGCAAGGACATAACTAAAGTCATTCTCCACTTTCCTGGATCATGACCTCTGCCAGGTTTTCACTACATGCCTGCCTCTGGCCCCTCAGACCCTTGTTTGCTGATCTGGAATTTTGACTCCTACCTTATTGGACCATGTACCTGCTTCTGGACCAATAACTGTCCCATTCTGTGGTTCCTTGAGCTCACAGGGAAAGATCAAGATAAAAGCAGGAAGAGAGTAGGACCTTGGATAGCTCCGAGTGGGTCGTACGGGCTGAAACTCTCTCCTACTAGTACAATAGGAGGATGTTGTCTCAGCAGGGAGCAAAATCCAACTGAAGCATTATGTAAGCTAACAAGACCTGTAGGGTGGTCAGCTCTACCCCTCCTGGATTGTTAAAGAGCCTTTGCCTGGTTTTGTAGTCTGGAACTTCTGTAAGTCTGGGGGAAATGGAAGTTCTGCTTGGGACTCATCCTCTCAGCCAGAAAACAATGCCAGGGTTGTGTCTTCTGGCCATGATGGCCCTGAATAAGGCCCTGACTGTCTGACCACCAAAGAAGTAGCCTGTGCCTCACCTCATCAGCATCTTCTGCTGCATACTGGGAAGCCCAAAGGCTGGGATCATGACAATAACCACCTACCCTGGGTCATGGAACCTGACTCCATGGAACTAGACCCTGGGAGAGACTTGCTGTGTATAGCACCTATACATGCTATGAGATCAGGCAGGACCTTGAGGTTTGCACACTTCTTCTTCCCAGTACTTTCACCTGTACTCAGAAGGTAACCCCCCTGAACTGGGAGGTTCCATGCTCTTTTCAACATCGGATCTTTCCTAACCCTGGCCATCGCAATCGGTAAAGTAATAATTCCTTAAAACTGTCTGTCAGGGCATGTTGATGTGCTATAAGAGAACTGTCCAGGTGTCATAAGAACTTAAATAAAATATAAAAGGTGCAGCCCACACCACCTCTGCATGGTTTACAGCTCTAGTCATGGCTCCTCCCAACCAGCTGGGTGAGAATTTCATTTTAGTTTCATTTTGACCAAGATTAGCTCCATGCTGGAATAGATGTACCCCTTGAATTTGGCTGGTGTAGACAGGTGAGAAGTTTGTTTCAGTTCGTTTTTAGAAAAATTTGCCGAATTCTGAAAGTTCTTCCTATTTGGGAGAGAATTGAAATATTGAAGAAATTGTATAGAAGGAAAAAGTGAAACTGACAGATTCATCCATCTTTACAACCAGGAAGAGGGTTTTTTTATTATTTAAGTTTTACTGTTTGCATCAGGTGTGCTCGGATCAATCAAACCCAACAAGTCCCATATTGAACATCACTCAGCCCGCAATACGAAGCCATTTTACACAGATTTATGGGGTCTCATTCAATGTAGCCTTTGGCCCCTCCTTCCTAATCACCATTGGGGATTATCTAACTATGGACCTTTGAGCGCAGTGCATACGCATATTAAAACAGTAACATGTGAAAAATGTAACTGAGAAGCCAGAATTTCCCCATGTCGGTGTAATTTAGAATTTAGCCACTAGATGGGAGATTCCTCTCAGGGTTCCTCCACTCTTCATCTCCAATAGTGGGAGATGATAGACAGACAGACAGACAGACAGATGTCAGACAAACACACACACCAGCATCCAGAGACCCATAATATCCTAGTTTAACACCTTAGGATTCCACTCTTAAGAATATAAGAAGAGCCATGCTAGATCAGACCGAGGGTCCATCTAGTCCAGCACTCTGTTCACACACTGGCCGACCCGCTGCCCAAAAGAAACCCATAATCAGGACATCAGTGCAACAGCACCCTCCCACCCATGTTCCCCAGCAGCTGGTGTACTTAGGCATGCTGCCTCTGGTACTGGAGGTAGCATATAGCCATCAGGACTAGTAGCCATAGATAGCCTTATCCACCATGAATTTGTACAATCTCCTTTTGAAGCCATCCAAAGTGGTGGCCATCACTACCTCTTGTGGAAGGGAATTCCATAGTTTAACTCTGCACTCTGTGAAGATGTCGTATTAATCATTGATTTTATTTATTTATTAAAACATTTGTATCCCACTCTATATCACTAAGATCTCAGGACGGCGTACAGATAAAATCAGAACCATGTAAACATAAATATACACAGTTTAAAAAGTATTAAATTGTTAACAAATTAAAACCAGTAGAAAAAAATTATAAACAATTAAAACAATTAGAACAATTAAAACTATGTGTGACCATGGAGAATTTAGCCCTCAAAGGCCTTGATAAAGAGCCATGTCTTAACTTGGTGCTGAAATGAAGCCATTGTAGGCGCCAGTCGGGCCTCTAAGGGGAGGGTATTCCACAACCGGGGTCTTTCCTTTTATCTGTCCTGAATCTCCAACCAACCAGCTTCATGGGATGATCCCATTGGGTTCTAGTATTATGAAATAGGGAAGAAGATATTTCCTTATCCACATGCAGGATTTTGTACACTTCTTTCAGGTGTCCCCTTAGCCTCCTTTTTCCCAAGCTAAATAATCCCAGCTGTTGTAACCTTCCCTCATAGGGGAAATGCTCCAGAACCTTGATCATTTTAGTTGCCCTTCTTGCCCTGCACTGAGCTTGGCCTCCCCCATCTAAGGAGTTCAACAAGTTCCATCTCAAAGTTTGATCCGACTCAAGTCCACATCAAATTGAAAACTTCTTTACTTTTCATATGAAAATCCATAGTTATTTCCATGTGTATTTTTCCACATCAGTTGTACACATCTTTGAAATGTACCCAATTTTTGTCCCACTGATCATCTGTGTGTATTTCCCAAAAGTATGCATTTTTGCATACACATTTTTCAAATGTATGCAAGCTGCCAAATTTGTTTTCTGGGTCCGCAAATCACATTGCAAGCTCAAAAACATACAAGCTTTGACCGCACCTTGTGTCCAAGTCTTTCTTCAGTTCAGAAGGTGCAAACTGGGTAAATCCTGATTAAAAACAACTAATTGATATGAATTTCTCATTCATCCCGAATCTAAACATATTCTGCCTCCTCACCAACCCAGCATCAAATATCTGGACAGCAAACTCTACAGGTATCTTTGCATAGAATATAGCTGAGCTTTAGGTTTTTATTTATTCTAGTGTAAGCACCCATGGCCCTGATTTAGATTGGGGCCACCACATACCAGGAGGAGAACATTGAACCTTCCCCCATGAACATTTCCCCCCAAATCCCCCTTCCCTTAAAGGAGGAGGAGGCCTCCATTGACACCAATGCAGGCATTTTAACCCCTCTTCAGGAGAGGGAATTTCAGGGGGAAAATGTTGGGAAGAGATCTAAACCTCCCCTTGTGGTGCACAATGGTCCCAATCCAGATCTGGGCCATGTGCATTTACACTAAATAAAAAGCTAACCTTAAGCTCCACTCCACGTGATTAGCTCTCACATCAGGCAGCCACAGGGTCAGGCACTTACTCATTGCTAAAAAAATAGAGGAAATGTATCACCAAATCAGAGGACAAAGGAGGGCACAGATTTGCATCAAGTGTGCGTATGCTAACCGATATGTAGCGCTGCACTGTACACTTAGAATGGATTACTCTGCTTTAAAAAGAAATACAATACCTCTCGCCAGGTGTTGTGGGTGCTTGTTCTGTCTGATGTCCAGATGCTGACTGTTGATGGGCAACTCCAAGCCCCCCAAAGATCCCAGTGATATAGGGAGGGATACAAATGTATAATAAATAAATAAATAAGCCCAGAGCCAGTTAACACCAGCCAAGCTGGTAGAGAAATGGAATCAACCAGGATTCATTATATTAATAATGGAGGCCACCATTGATTCCGGCGCTCCTTCAAATGTGAAGGAACCCATTGTCCTGATCTGCCTCCCCTTCCAGTATGGCAAATCCACAATGTCATTGCTTCCAAGAATTCTAATCCTAGTTGATTTTTTCAGTGACTGTTTTAAGTCACTTTTTGACCATTGTTTGCGTTCCTGTAGGAAATGTTATCAGAGAGAAATATACGATGACTTTCCTATCTTAATTTAGGCCTCAAACCCTGATTCAAACAAGGCAGGATGACTTATGTATGGCCCATTGATATAGCAGCGCTTTGTACAGCTGAGCTACTTTTAGGGACTGTGGTTGGTAAATGTCATAGAATTGTGTCCCAGCTCCCAGAAATTCTGGGTTGATTATTTTCCTCCTCCTGAACATTAGTAAGGCAAGATCTACGCCAAGCAGAATATAGCACTATGAAAGTGGCATGAAAGGAGAATATAAAGGCAGGATCTACACCACTGCTTTATAGCGGTATTGAAGTGCACTCTCAACTGTTGGGGCCCATGACACATTCCATATACTGCATTCATGCCACTTTCATAGTGCTATATCCCGCTTGGCGTAGATCTATCATGGGCCCAACAGTTATCAGTGCACTTCAATACCACTATAAAACAGCAGTATAGACCCAGCCTGTGTCTGATGATGCTCCTTAGTACACAAACAGTGAGGCAAACTCTTTAGGAAGGTACAAGATGGCGCTCGGAGCATTAAGATCACATCCTGATGGGTGAGAAAATCGCTCCATTGAGGTTTTCGTTTGTACGTATTTATCCGACTCACAGCTCATGAAACCGGATGCGAAACTGAATGTAATCTTTGGTTAGAAATCCGTTCCTTTCTGGGCTTGCAATGAATTCTATGAAAGAAAGAAAAAAGAGGTATTTAGCAACATGCCCACATTTGAAAAATGCAGACAACCCACTGTGTACATTTCTAAAATGCACACAGACATGCTTTAGTCAATGGAGCATTTGAAAAATGTACAGGAAAAATACAAATATTTAGGAAAATCTGCAAGGAAAATGCATAAATTTGAAAAATGTGCACACTCATCTGTATGTAGTTATGTGCAGGGGGGGGGGGGGAAGGAAGTCATATGGAACCAGGACAGAACAAGCTTGGTGGTGTAAAACCAAGAACCTACTAAGCCTTTTAAAATAGAATAGCGTTGGGGAAACGATGTTATCTTTCTTGTCTTGATTTACTGTGCTGTAAGCATCAGTGGAGTAAGCCCATATTCTTCACTGTCCCTTTCCTTCTCTGTGGCAACAAAGTGATCATAGAGTTATAACTGAAATTCATTATGACCTGCTTCAGTATATGATTTCTTGTTGTTTTTAAATGGCTGGCTGTATTGCCATTTCCCAAAGAACTTCTCCTGCTCTAGATGTTAAGTGAAATTCTGCACAGGTGTAGTCAGTGTTCAACAGATCTGGTCCATGATGTTTTTACTTTGTAGGAAATGGATGCACAGACATTCTTCCATGTTAATTTGTTTATTTTCTTTGTTTGTTTGTTTATTTATTTATTACAGTTTGAATCCAGGATCTGCCTTCCCAAAAGGAAGAGCCCTGCTATTCAATCCCATCATGGGATTGCGCAATCCCTCTTGCGCATTTATACCTCATAGCATACACCATGGCCTCATCTACACCAAGCAGGATATTGCACTATGAAAGTGGTATGAAAGCGTTATATGTCATGTGTCTCTGGGCCCCAACAGTTGTCAGGGCACTTCAATACCGCTATAAAGCAGGAGTGTGGCTCCTGCCTTTTATATACCGCTTTCATAGTGCAATATCCTGCTTGGTGTAGATGAGGCCCAAGATGTCTGTTGTGGTATTTTGCATAATACGGAATATAAATCAAGAAATAACACTAGAAAAGTGGTATATGAACATGTAATGTGCCCCAACATGTATCAGTACACTTCAATACTGAAAAAGCACTGGTGTAGATTAGCCAAGATCCCTGCACCCAATTTTTGGAGATCCCCACACACAATCATGGATCACCCTATTCATCAGGGTCTCCTGACTCTCTGGCTGCATTCAGACAACACATTAAGCAACGGGGGGGGGGGGGGGAGAAACAATCATCAGTTGTGTTGCTTATTGTGTTGTGTGGAGGGTAACACGCTGCTCACAAATGACTGACGGTATGCTATTCCACTCAAATAAGCAACTGAGAGAAACAACTGGCTTGCAAGTTGTTTAGCTCGAAGCCAGTTGTTTAAAGAGTTGTGTGGAGGGGTGAGTGGGTTAATGGCATGTGGTGAGTGGGTTAAAACACAAGCCCATAGAGGCAGGCAGCAAGAGTGACCAAAGCGGCGGCTGCCACTCTGCTACAACTGGTGCAACTTGCAGAGGCTGCTGGGATAGAACTGGGAGGACTGAGGGAGGAGGGAGAGTGGGGAGAGGGGCAGGGGCTGTGTCAGTCAAATGCTGGGTTGACTATTAGTCCACTCAACACCAGCCCCGACCACCCACAGTTGTGTAGGAATATGTTGTGTGGGGAGTACCCACAAAATAACCAACTGTGAGTTGGCTACTCAACCCACCATTGACTAATGTGTTGTTCAAATGCAGCCTCTGTGTATCATTTTCAGGCTGTCATGGGGAGTGGTAGTCGCCTTTCTCCCAGCACAGTTGATACAGCCAAAATCTGGATTCGACCCTACATTTTCTACTGCCCAATACCCAAAGTTCTCTGGAAGCTCTATAAAACAAAATCTAAAACCATAAAAAAAAAACACAAAATCATAATAAAACATAACATGAAACCCATTTAAAAATCTAACACAACTGAACAACACCAAAATAAGATCCAAAGTAAAAGTAAAAGCCAGCAGCAATGTAAAGATCAAAAAGCACAGTTTCTAACACTGAAGCCTTGGAGAGTACAAAGGTCTTCCTTTAGTGCCCAAAAGGGTACAGCATAGGTGTTGTGCAACACTATCTGGGGAGGCGGGTGCCATTGCTGAAAAGATCCTCTCCTTAGTAGCTACCTGCCTTCTCACTCTCAATGAAATACTTGTTGGCTGAATTCGGACGAGATATTAAGCAACGGAGGAAGGGGGGAACAATTGTCAGTTGTGTTGCTTATTGTGTCGTGTGGGGAGTAACACACAGTGCACACACAACTGATGGTATGCTAATCGGGCAATTTAAACAACGGAGCGAAACAATGGGCTTGCACGTTGTTTAGCCCCAAGCCCCGTTGCTTAAAGTGTCGTCCGAATTCAGCCCCCCTCTCTCTGTGGACTATTCCGTTTGGGGATAGAGTTCTGCTGGCTAGAGCAGCCGAAACACACACACACACACCCCGGCCGCTCTATACAGCCAGCGGAACTCACGGTGCATGCTGGGATATGGCTGAGGGACTGAGGGAGGGGGAGGTAGGAGACGCTGCAACCAAAATGGCCGCAACCAGGGCGTTTGCCGGTGCCGAGCAGCGCCAGCTGCAGCATGTCATCTGTGGAGCACCGCCTGCCTAATGTACGGTCAGTATGCTATTTACCCCTCCGTTGCCTAATATGTCGTCCAAATTGAGCCGTTTTCTTAGTAGCTACCTGCCTTAACTGCTTATTTGCAATGAAATGTTTGTTTTCTTATTAGTTACCTGCCTTAATTGCTTACTCTCAATGAAACACTTGTTTTCTTTGTAGTTACCTGACTTAACTACTTACTCTCAATAGAACCCCTATGAATTACATGACCAGACCACCAGTCTTTTGTTTTGCTGAGAATTTCCTCTGTTTTGAGTTGATCCATTCTCTTGATTATTTCTTGAAAGTTCTTTATATTCTTGTTCCCCATCCAGGTCTGAAATCTTCTCTTGTTCTGAGGATTGTTGTGGGGGGATGTTGAATTCTCCCATGGCTGGTCTTATGGGATGGGTGCAAGGCAAGTGAAACCAAGCTAACATGCCCAGAGCACAACATACTACAGATTAAGGCAAGCACAATGCTGGCCTGCACCTACATCACAACCCAGGAAAGATTTTTTGGAAAGTTGGAATGCCCCCCACCCCCCCAAGTTGCTAGCTCACCAAGCCAATTCTGAACTGAGCTGATAGTGACTCTGTTCACAACGACCTGCTAAGCCACAGTAGTTAAGCATTTTGAGCTCAACATTATGGCTTAACGTGTCATGTAAACCATGACTTAGCAGGTCATGTGAACCATTCCTAACCATGGTGGCTACATAAACATGGTTTAAATAGGCTGACCATATGAAAAGGAGGACAGGGCTCATGTAACTTTAACAGTTGTAGAGAAAAGGGAATTTCAGCCAGTGTCATTTGTACGCAATTAGTTCCTGGTGAAATTCCCTCTTCATCACAACAGTTAAAGTTGCAGGGGCCCTGCCTTCATTTGTATATGATCACTCTAGTATAGTGCCTGCAACTTTAACTGTTGTGATGAAGAGGGAATTTCACCAGGAACTAATTGCATACAAATGACACTGGCTGAAATTCCCTTTTCTCTACAACTGTTAAAGTTACATGAGCCCTGTCCTCCTTTTCATATGGTCAGCCTAAAAGTTTAAACATGCCCACTAACCATTTGCTGCAAAAAGGTTAGTGTCCTAACCATGGTTTAGCATGTTGTCTGAACAGGCCCAGTGTTTGCCCAACACTTTAATTATTGCCCCATAGCCGATGCTCTCTGGGCACTTTATGACCATTCATAAAAATACAATATAATACAAATAGCCTAAAACTTTTAGTGACCAGATGCAAAATGGACAAGGCTCCTGTACATTTAATACATGGCTGGGAACCTTTGGCCTTCCACCTATTGTTGGACTAAAACTCCCTTCAAATTTGGGTAATCAGCTATGGAGCGCAGGGATGAGGTGCAGCAATCTCTGCGTGCTGCTTGTGTGTTGAGAAATTCATTTCAGGTGGGGGGGAGGGTTTAGGACAGAATTTACCCAGTTCGTACCTCCCAGATTCGAACGCAAACTCGCAGACTACATTTCCCAGGCCATCACGCACATGAAAAAATGTTTTCTCAAATTCAAGGCGACCATGCTTTAATCAATGGGAGAAAATGCATACTTTAAAAAAAAAAAAAAACATCTGCACACCGAACAACGCACAGCCTTTCGAGCAAACAAAGGCATTTCACAATCTAATACAGATGCCAGCTGAAGCAAGTTTCATTTCTGACACTATTTGGGGGCTAGGATTCAGCACCTCGGAGAGCTCCTGTAGAGTTCTGGCTGGTTCTGACTGAACCCCAGAATGGATTCATAGCCCCACCGAAACCAGAGCTACCGGCCTCCACTGTTAGAAGCTCGTGGGATTCGTTTCTATATTGCCTTTAACGCGCGATCGCTCGCGTTCCATGTAAGTTAGAGGGGGTTAAGCTGCTGATCCCCCAGCTAACTGCCTCGTCCTGTTCTGTCGGCTAAGTGGCGCCGCTGATAGCGAGGGGGCTTCCAACCCCCCCCCCCAGACTTTGCCCTGTGAGCCAGCCAGAAAGCCAGGCCTCCTCCCACCGCACATGCTTTGTTGTTGTTGTTGTCGCTGCTGCTGCTGCTGCTGCAGAAAACACACTTTGAAATCACAGCGCATATTCATCATGGTTCCTTTCATCCTAAAACCGGTGTGTGTGTGTGTGTGTGTGTAAGAGCAGTTGCGCAGGAAGGGAGGCAACAGGCGGCTGGGAGAAACTAGAGAGGGGGGGGAGATTTTTGAGGGAGAGGGAGGGAGGAGGGAGGGAGGGAGGTGATAGCCAGAGTCTGCAAAACCCAGGGACTAGAGTAAAACAGAGGGGGTGCAGAATGGGGCACCTTTAGAGTATGGGGGGGGGGGGGAGGGCATGCATTACTTACCATGAAAATAGTCAGGGAAGTGGAGGATAAGAAAATACCACAGAGCCCGGGAAGAGCTGGAGATCGACAATAGCTTTCGAGTGAATTGGAAATATGTTAAATGGAATAATTGCCATTGGCGTTCACACAGGCACAGACTTTACTCTTGCCTCGCAGTGGTTGCTGGCCAAACAGGCTTTGCAGGTCGTTTAAAACCAGACCCAAACTTGCAAAACCTGCTTACCAAAGGGTGAAATTGGGGTGAGGGTATGCACTGTGGCGGGGATGGGGAACGTGTGGCCCTCCAGATGTGGTTGGACTGCGATGCATCTTCGTTCCTCATCATGGGCTCTGCTGTCTAGGGCTGGCTGGTGAGAGTTGCAACGAACAACTGTTCACCACCACTGCATAATGAGGTAAGCATCTTGGTGCCCTCCATGTGTTTTGGACTACAACCACCCATAAGCTTCAGGCAGCATGGCCAATGGTCAGGGATTATGGGACTTGCTATCCAAACCACCTAGAGGGCACCAGGTTGAACATAAGAACCCAAGAAGACCCATGCTGGGTCAGACCAAAGGTCCACCTAGTCCAGTATTCTGTTCACACAGTGGCCAAACAGCTGCCCATGGGAAACCCAAGCACAGCATGAGTGCAACAGCACCCTCCCACCCATGTTCCCCAGCAGCTAGTATGCATAGGCATACTGCCTCTGATACTGGAGAAAGCATATAACCATCAAGACTAGTAGCCATTGATAGCCTTCCCATGATGCTTCTCTCAAACCACTAACACAGCCTGGGGGGGGGGGGAACACTGCCTGCCTCCACCCATAATCTGTTTGATGGGCATGAAAGTGTCTATTGAGAGCATCTTAAAAATCTAGGATGACCACATGTCAAATCTGACAGCACATTCTTCTAAAACAGGGCTGGGTAACTTGCAGCCTTCCAAACATTATTGGACTGTGACTCGCATCAGCACTAGCCAACATAGCCGACGGTCAGGGTTTATTGGAGTCACAGTCTAACAACATCTGGAGGGCCATGCGTTGCTCAGCCCTGCTCTACAAGACGCATTGGGTGAGTCTGATAGCCTAGGACACATTAGGACCCTAGATAGAGATAGACTACTACAGTCTCTCAACATATTACCATTGTTTCTCCTTGCCTCCCTCTCAACTCTCTGTCTGAACTGCCTCAGCTATCTCACTATGA
Organism: Anniella stebbinsi; assembly: GCA_029215795.1. Classification (NCBI taxonomy): domain Eukaryota; kingdom Metazoa; phylum Chordata; class Lepidosauria; order Squamata; family Anniellidae; genus Anniella; species Anniella stebbinsi. Next base: position 44,348,260 of record JARDYH010000007.1, on the reverse strand, counting down.
TCCAGCCTGATGCCCTTCCAACCTCCAGGTCTGGCTGTTCTTTGATGACTCTGTCCAAGACAATAAGCTGGGACAATTGTCCTATGTGCCCAGTAGACGAGCCACTTTATGGGTCACTAGGTGTTGGGGGCTGTGTTTTAATTGACTGAGAATTAACTGTGCATTATCCCTTCAAGTACAGTCCAACCGCTGAAATCCTGACTCCCTATCCTCATTCTCCTTAGACCAGGAGATGCCCTGCTGCAGGCCTTTGTTTTAGAGCCCTGCTAGGGAACCGTGTATATAGCCTAGTAACTAACAGGTGTATTTCACAACACCTCCTGATTCCAGGAATCAAAGTCCAAAGGACATCATGGGGACAATTCTCATCATTATGGCTACAGATTCCGCCCCCCCCCTTCCCAATCAGGGGATGAAATTGACAGCTGGATCCTGCATAAAGATACAGTTCTTAAAAAGGAGTTTGGGCCTTACATGTCTAATTGAGTGTCACTGTTTGCAAGGAGCACCCAGAAAAGCCCCTTGTACAAGATGGCAAATCTGTTATCCATCTGCCAGTTGCAACAACTACAACAAAAAGAGTAACAAAGGCCTTCGAAACCTGATGGGATAGAGTAGAGATGACAGGTGATACGTTTTCTAGACATCCTGATCATAAAGTGAAGGAAGAGGAACACCGCTATTCTCTCCTCTTTAAAGAATATGTCTTCACTCCCTATATTATCAAACTCAGGTGGTGAGAGCCAACAAGATGGGAGTCAGTTGGGTTTCAGGCCTGGCTTTGGTACGGAAACAGCCTTGGTCGCCCTGTATGATGACCTATGTCGGGAGAAAGACAGGGGGAGTGTGACTCTTTTGATTCTCCTTGATCTCTCAGCGGCTTTCGATACCATCGACCATGGTATCCTTCTGGGACGACTGGCTGAGTTGGGAGTGGGAGGCTCTGCATTGCAGTGGTTCCGCTCCTACTTGGTGGGTCGGCTCCAGAAGGTGGTGCTTGGGGGACATTGCTCGGTCCCGTGGATTCTCCAGTATGGGGTTCCGCAGGGGTCAATCTTGTCCCCCATGCTGTTCAACATCTGCATGAAACCATTGAGTGCGGTCATCCGGAGTTTTGGAGTGCGTTGTCATCAGTACACTGATGACACGCAGCTCTATTTCTCCTTTTCATCTTCATCAGGTAAGGCTGTGGATGTGCTGACTGGTCCTGGCTGCGACAATGGACTGGATGAGGGCTAGTAAACTGAACCTCAATCCAGACAACACTGAGATGTTGTTAGTGGGTGGTTCTGCTGACTGGATGGAGGGTCTTCAACCTGTTCTGGACGGGGTTGCACTCCCCTTGAAGGAGCAGGTTCGTAGCTTGGGGGTTCTCCTAGAACCATCTGTCACTTGAGGCTCAGGTGGCCTTGGTGGCATGGAGTGCCTTCTACCAACTTCGGTTGATGGCCCAGCTACGCCCCTATCTGGACAGGGATAACCTGGCTTCAGTTGTCTATGCTCTGGTAACCTCCAAGTTAAATTACTGCAATGCGCTCTACGTGGGGCTACCTTTGAGACAGTTCGGAAACTGCAGCTTGTGCAAAATGCAGTGGCCAGATTGATAACTGGGACCAGAAAGTTTGAGCATATAAAACCTACTCTGGCCTGCGTGCATTGGCTGCCTGTATGTTTCCGAGCTCGATTCAAGGTGCTGGTTTTAACCTATAAAGCCTTACAGGGCTTGGGACCACAATACCTGATGGAACACCTTTCCCGACATGAACCTACCCGAACACTACATTCAACATCTAAGGTCCTCCTCCGAGTGCCTACTCCGAGGGAAGCTTGGAGGCCAGCAACACGGGAAAGGGCCTTCTTTGTGGTGGCCCCCCATTGTGGAACAATGTCCCCAGTGAGGCCTGACTGGCACCAACATTGTTATCTTTTCGGTGCCAGGTCAAGACTTTCCTCTTTTCTCAAGCATTTAGCAATATCTGATGAGCCTGGGTTTGTTTTGTTTTTTAGGCATATCGCTTTTTTAAGTTATTGTAGTGGCTTTAAATGTATGTGTATATTGTGTGTATATTATATGTTTTTGCTGTTTAAATTTTTGTATATTGTTTTTAATTGTTTTAATCTTATGTAAACCGCCCAGAGAGCTTCGGCTATGGGGCAGTATACAAATGTAATAAAATAAAGAAAAAGAAATGAAACGAAACACAACCACTGAGAAACAAGGGGGAGATATCAGCATATCGGGAGTGGGTAGCATATTCGGAGGGGGGGCAGATAGCCCAACGAGAACCACTCATGCCCATTGGTCAAATGAGTCACAACTCCCATCATGCCTCCCCATTGGCTATGCTGGCTAGAGCTGATGGGAGCTGTAAGTCAAAACATCTGGAGGGCCACAAGTTGCCCACTCCTGGCTTACAGGACCTGGAGGAGGAGAGCTTGGCTGGCTAGAACCCTAAACAGAAGCACTCCTTTTCGGAGGCAAGAAGGATACAGTCACACGACCGTGGAGTTGGGTCCACCTTCCCATAGTGCCTCTATGAAGTAGACAGGAGGTCTATTTTCTCTGTAGCAAACAAAAGAGGCAGTGAAAAGCTCTGGGGTATTCCCCCCCACCACGTGATTTCAGTATGATCCTCGTTGTGGGAGAAAAGAAAGGATATTTATTTTTCATAAACAGTCATAGAAAAAGTTGCAAAATACAGACCGCCCTTCTGCATCAGGGCTACAAAAGTTACTAAAAAGCAACCCGTCCCCTAAAAAGACACAGTCATCCTTAATGGGTTTTGTTTTAAGTAAGGGATTTAGAATATAGTAGGCACAAAGGAGAGGGGATAGGATAAGTTGTTTACCACACTTTTTTAGTCACATGTCATTTCTTCGCTATTACAAAGTGGCAAAATCCGTTCTGCCAAATAAATGGGATTTATGCTGAGGCCTAAACATATATTTTTTAAAAAAACAAAACAAAACCAACAACAATCCAACATTAGAACAAGGAGCGAACCAAGTCAATGCTTTGATTGTATAACATTGTAAACACACAACAATGGCACAGACACATGAAAGGGGACTTTTTCCCTACACCAGAAGGAATCTTTTCCACCTCTAGATGTTAATGAACACTTAATGATGATCACTCAACTTTCTTTCATTCTTTCGTGTGAGAAAATACTTCCTTATGAAAAATATACTTCTTCTTTTTGTGTGTGTGTGTGTGATGTTACCTTTTGGGGGTGGAAAAGAGGCAACTCCTCATGAAACAGCTTGGAGAGCCTTTGAGACTCCCCCAGTCTTCTTGCAGTTAGCATGCACCAAAGGGAGGGGGGAGGAGAGAAATCCTTTACCATCCTCCACAAAATAAATTTAGCCATCAATTCTATCCAAGGTTTATTTCCCAGGTTAGCACAATACAAGGGGGTCTCTGCTTGCCCCTGAAAACCCAGCAGAACAAAACGCACTAAGACGTTAAGGGGCCATTTGTAACCAAATCTCACCACACCAGATACTGCTGGGATTAGGTCAGAAATATTTTCCCAGAATACCCTCCCCCACCAAAAAACAAAAAAGGCCCTCCTACAGATGTTCCGCGTCCACATCACAGATGTTGTTTCTCTTACAAGACAAGCTGCCCTGTTCCTTTCCAAAACACCCTGACGTTTTCTGCATTGCACAAGGACACTCTTGTCCACTACCCATACCTTTTCTAAAGTATGCTAGAGATGTCCAGCCTCATACCTGAACAAGTTGAAATGCTGCTTCGAAGACAAGGACGGGTTAAAAGTTAAGAAGATTGCAGAAAAGTACATCATTTCCCCATCTTAAATGTGTTTTCCTTGTTTTTGCTGCTTCCCTGCCTCCTCCTCTTCTTAGACCAGCTTTCCCCAACCTGGCGCCTTCCAGGTTTTTTGGACTCCAACTCCCATCAGTCCCAGCCAGCATGGCCAATGGTCAGGAATGCTGGGACCGCAATCCAAAATGGTGCCTTTGCAGAGATCTGAACTGGATCAGACCCCATCCAACCATGCCAGCAATACAAATACGCACACACACACACACACACACACACAAGAAAAGTTCCTCCTCCATACAACTTTACAGTGGATGGTTTCTTGGAAAGACAATGCCAGAGGAGGACATTTTGTTAACTTAAAGCATTTCTGCATTAAGGGGAAATTGTATTGCTTACCTGGGGATTTATGCTTCCTGCTTCTCTGGTGCAATTGTTATGGGCTGCATTACATGGGTAGAGACGGGTGACTATATGGTTTGAATTGAATATTTCCCCTCCATTGGTTTTAATTGAGAAAGCACCATCTAGTGGTGGAAGATACCAGGTGCCCCCCCCCCCCCACAAGATATTACCACATTAAAAGTGGTTATTTCAATAGTGGGGTTTCCAGGGGATAGCATGGGAGACATCCTGGTCATTGACAACATTGTTTAATGGACCCACAAACTTTGGTAAGTGACCAATTATGAGTGTGCAATAAATCACTCATTTAGAGGAACCCTCACACAGACAAATTCTTTCCCTTCCCCACACCAAATAGAAAAGAACAACTTTCTCCCCAAGTAAGTGACCTTTAAGGCTAAAGCTTCCATTGAATTGGGCAAGGTGCCAGTGTGAACTTGTAATGGGAAAAGAGACAACAAAGCAAGCAAGTTCTCTGGGCTAGCAGTTTTTCAGACCTTAACCTGACAAAGTTCCGTCTTTCTGGGGAACTAAATAATAGTAAAACTGCCATCTCCCCACACACCTGCCCCCAATAGAGGCAGAAGCTCAATAGGTACAACTTTCCTCATCACTGCGTCTTCACACCTGAGGGAAAACATCACCTGTGGCATTGCTCTTTGGAGAAAGTGTCTGATAAATAAGTGAAAACTTGTCAATATTTAATTTCTAAAAAGAGACATGCCAGGGCCCTAACCTACCTGAAAGTCAGATTTATTTGAATCATCCATCCTTTCCTCTAATATACAAGAGGAGTGGTGAGTGAACACCGCACAGCACAACCTGAAAAGCACCCTGTGGTTAATATTCATCATTATCATTACATTTAACAAGTGGAATCTAAGCAATAGGTTTCAGTCAGAACTCTACAGGAGCTGTCCATGGTGCTGAACCTATTAAGGTCATGTGGTTCAGGACTTTGGATAGCTTCTTTAGAGTTCTGGCCGGTTCTGACTCGAACCCTCCCATACGTGCCTGTTAAGATCATCTTCAGTGGTCCTTCTCTGTGAGCCCCTGCCAAAGGAAGTGAGGCAGGTGGCTACCAGGAGGAGGGCCTTCTCTGCTGTAGCACCATGGCTGTGTAATGAGTTGCCCAGAGAGTTTGGCTTGGCACCTACGTTATAAACTTTTTGACGCCAGGTGAAGGCCTTTTTATTTTCCCAGCATTTTAATGGTTTATCATCTTAGTCTTTTAACTTTGCTGTTTTAAATCTGTATTTTAAATCTGTATAAATCTCTGCATTGCTGCTTGGTTTTCTCCTGGTTGTGCTTTTATATTATACTTTTATATTGTGATATATATATATATATATATATATATATATATAGGTTTATTTTATACCATGAATTGTATTTGATGGTTTTTAATTTTTGTGAACCGCCCAGAAAGCTTTGGTTATTGGGCGGTATAGAAATGCAATAAATAACCTGGAGCAGATTCACCGCTTCACTGACATCGGAGCCGCCAGCCTCCACAGCATGGATGGGTTCAAGTCCCTACCCAGGTGTACGTGCAAGAACAATACTCAAGAACAACTAGCTAGCATCCTCCCCACTTTGCAGTTACTTGAAACAAATTTATTTACTTATTTATTTTATACTTGCCAGGAAATGGCACTCAAGGAAGCTAACAACAAAAAAAAGCCATAACTATAGTTCTACATAACCATGACCTGATTGCCAATTGCATTTGTGAAAAGGAAGTATTTTCACATACAGTTCATAACTGGAAATGAAAATAATGGCCATACCATCAGGGAATGGCAAAAGTTCTATTCCAATATGTCTGGAAAGTGAGGCTAAATCAATGCAACTTACTTCAGAGAAAATATGTTTAGGATGGGAGTGTTAATGTGAAATATACCATCCTTTCTATTTCAGGAACCTGCCCTCCAAAAAGCACTTCTGCGCCCTGTGTGGTCACAGTACTGTAAACTGAGGCTGGTGGTTCTGATGTCAGTGGAACGATGAATCCACTCCAGATTTCAGCCAGAACCAGTCAGAACTCTAAAGGAGGTATCCAAGGTGGAGAATCATAGGAATCTGAACTCATTCGATTCCACTGCAGATCTCTTCTGACAAGCAGGAGGCATATTACTTGAGAGGGGGTCTGACTAAGTTCACTCTCACTCTTCCTTACACATAACCATGGTTCCACATAACCATGACCAGTGGTCTGGAAACAAAGCCCTAAGAGAAGAGACTGAAAGAACTGGGCATGTTTAGCCTTGAGAAGAGAAGACTGAGGGGAGACATGATAGCACTCTTCAAATACTTGAAAGGTTGTCACATTAATAATAATAATAATAATAATAATAATAATAATATATTTATTTATTTATTACCCGCCTCTCCCTCCGAATCGAGGCGGGGAACAACATCATCATAAAACACACAAAACTGATTAAAAATACATAAAACCAATATATCATTAAAATACCAATAAAACACCAATAAAACACTTAAAATTCATCTGAGTAGGCCTGCCGGAAGAGCTCAGTCTTTATAGATCGTTTAAATTCCTGAAGACTGGTAAGTTCACGGATCTCTCCCGGCAGGTCATAGAGGAGAGCCAGGATCTCTTCTTGATCATTCCAGAGTGTAGGACACAAAACAATGGGATCAAGGTACAGGAAGCCAGAATCTGGCTGGACATCAGAAAAAAATTCCTGACTGTTAGAGCAGTACGACAATGGAACTAATTGCTTCTCCCATACTGGAGGCCTTCAAGCTGCAGCTGGACAGCCATCTGTCAGGGATGCTTAAGGTGGATTCCTGCATTGAGCAGGGGGGTTGGACTCGATGGCCTTATACTCCCTTCCAACTCTGCTATTCTATGACTCTATGATCTGACTGCCAATTGCTCTCATCCCATTTAAATTCATGTGACATTAGTTAACTCGGTTTACATTCATCTGACTTATTTATGACTAACTTTTGCTGGGTTTGGGCAGCCGCTTGTCAGCTGGAGTGAGTTATTAATCTTTTGTAAACCACCCAGAAAGCTTGGGCTATAGGGCAGTATAGAAATGTAATAAATCAGTTATCATCATTATCATCATCATCATCTCTCTGTCCCCTATCCCAGTGGTCTTCTCCAAAAGCTATCTGTCTTCAGGAAACCCACTTTTCACATCAGCTTGTCTACCAAAGAAAGATGTGTGTTATTGAACACTGGAAAGGATTTTGAGATATAAAGTGCACATGTGCAGTCTATGCAAGGTACTATCCAGGCTGGTAGGGATTCCGTGTGAGTCCCTGGAACACACCCAGCAGATTCCTACAAGTGAAAGCCCCAAGGGACAAATGGCCATGATGAGGAGGTTGGTTTTAAGGGAGCTTGTCTGCTATTACTGCTTTTAGGAACATAAGAGCCAGGGATGGTCCAAAATATTTGTCTGCTGGAGGCAAAGAACAAGAGGATACCCCCTCCCATCTCATCTGTATACTGGCAGGTGAATCTGCCTTCAACACTCTTGATGGGACAGCAAGTTTCACTACATCTGAAGGCAGCAGGCTAACTGAGGGGACACTGAGCAGGATACATGGCACACAGGTCTCTCCTCAAATAATAATAATAATAATAATAATAATAATAATAATAATAATAACGATTTATTTCTTACCCACCCTCCCAGCATCTGCTGCCTGAGGTGACTGCTTCACTCTGCCTAATGGTAGGCAGCAGAAGGATCCTGCTGGATCAGACCTAAAGTTCATCTAGTCCAGGGTCTTGTTTCCCACTGTGTCACACCTGGTGCTTCTTGGAAGACCAGAAGCAGGGCCCAAAGGCAATAGCTCAGCTTTGCATACAGATGGTCCCAAATTCGATCCCCAGTATCTCCAGATAGGCCCGGGAAAAGATTTCTGTCAGAAACCTTGGAGAACAGTTGCTAGTCAGGGTCAACAATCCTGGCCTAGATGGACCCATGGTCTGACTCAGTAGAAAACAGCTTCCTAAGTTTGCACTGTTACACCCCTATCAACTTGTATTCTAAGGTACACTGCTGTCTCTATGCCGGGAGCTCCTAGTTAGCCATCATGGATACCAAGAACATAACAGTAGCCCTGCTGGATTTGACCGAAGTTCTATCTAGTCCAGTATCCTGTATCCCACAATGCCCAAGCAGAAGCCTCTGGGAAGCCCACCAACCATAGCAATAGCTGTGTTGCTCCTCCACTGCTAGTATTCAGTTCCTCTGAACCTTGAGGTTATATATTGAGATGAGAAGGTTTTTTCACATTCCGTTGCTTTTAGTGGATTGTCCCTGCCCTGTGTTTCACTCTGCCCGAATTCTAGTTTCTAAAATAAGTTCTGGAATCAACACATGTGCAGTTTGTGGCAGCTTTATGTTTTGTGAGCTCATTGGACTCTTACCCCTGTCCCCTTCCATGTTACCATTTCACATGTGCACATCGGAAAAATCCTGCAAAAATATAGTCAATCTTGATGTAGCCGTACGTTCGATCATGTCAGTATTCTTGCCGTACACTGCTTGAGTAATATGCACAGATGCCCCTGCACATTGGTAAAATTCCCCATGGAAAGGATCTTGATGCAACCGATCATACAGTCATATCATTTGAGATTGTTTCTATGGTGTGTGGGTGGGTGCTTTCAGTGTGTGCATCTGCACATGAGTATTGGTAAAACACTGCACAAAAAGCATCTTGATGCAAGTGTGTGTACAATCACATAATCAAGATTGCTCACAGACACACAGGGTTTTTTATCAGTACTTAGATGCACATTGTTAATGTAGGGGGATGGATAAGATACAAATAAAAGGAAGGAACAGGTGTATCGCAAAAATGCACATAAATATAACCTTCTAAAATAAAGCAAGTAACAATGAAAGGTTCCTAACGCAATGGAATATTCCCAATGCATGGATTCCAATGCACCATTGGTTCTGCTTTGAAAAAAGATAAGTTTTGTGGTAAGAAATCCTAAAGCTAGGGGGAAATTCAGATGGGGGGAATTTAGAAGCATCATAATTTCATACAGCCATTGGCCAGTGATGAATCTGCTAAACTTCCAAGGAATCCTAGGATTTCTGGAACAATTTGATTTAAAAAAAAACAACAACCCAGCAACACTCTCTTCTCCAGCTCACAAGAATTACTGTGATCTGCCTCACTATAGCTCTAAATGACAAAGAAAATCAAGAAGTTAAACCACTTTGCAAACGAAAAGAGCTGCATCTAAGTTTCATAGCTCATCTTTTGCAAGGACATTCATGGGACCACTCTGTCATCTTTCTCTAGGCCAACAAATGACTTCCAGCAATGTGAATATTTGTTCTTCTAACTTCTTAGAGAATCCAACAAATGGGCTTTTAATGGCTTGGGTGATTACCTCCGTGTAGCCCGCCCTGCAATGCAACAAGGGAGACATGAAGCGGACATGCAGTGCAATCCTAAGCACGTTCACACAAAAGTAAGTCTTACTGTGTTCAACAGGGCTTCCTCCCAGGAAAGTGTTTATTGTAGGATTGAAGCTTACCTAAAGAGTAAGATGCAACAGGGAAAAGCAAAGGAGGATTTTCAGGACCGTCGCTAATTTTCCTAAACATCATCACATTTTTTTCTTCTTCTGTAGTCTGCTTCATCCTTCTCTATGGCCACCACCCCACTTTCCACAGATGCTGTAATCAAGGGTGGGCAACGTGTAGCCCTCAAGTAGTTGTTAGCTACCCTGGTTAGGGCCAGGTTGCCCACCCCTGCTATAAATGATTATACCTGAGAGTCCAAAACTTAACTGGCATCTAAAAGAATTGCACCATTTGGTTAACATTGATTGATTTCTTTGGATTTCACACCAGGTAAGATCTTCATTTTTTTTACTCAACACTGGATTTGGATGCAAGGTGTAACCCACTGGGGTGTTTCTCAGAGATGTGTGGAACATCATGGAAGTTTTTCTTCAAAGATAGAGTTTATTGCTAAAAATGTTTTTGATCAGTCATGGTTGATATGTACACTGATATGTTGTAAAAGGAATATTCAAGTAAACATTTTCAATATTTTTTTCTGGCATAATCTCTAGCTTTCCCCCCCCCTCCTATACACAAAAATTAAAAATAAATAAACTGTACACCAGAAATTTCTTTTAACATCTCTACATTACTATATGTATTCCAAAACAAAAACAAAACCCCCACTCTTTTGTAATATCATACATTTAAAAAACAAAAAGCCTCCTTAATCAATATACATATTTCACCTTAAAAAAAAACACCTAGACAACTTTGATAATTAGTCTGAAGATTGATGACACATTCAGAAAGAAAGAAAAGTGTTCAAGAAACAGAAATTAAATAACTTTATGGTTTTGTGGGGTTTAGTATCTTAAACCATCTTTATAGGAAAAAAATATTCCCTTCCCATTCACTGAAGGAAAGTGTTCCGTTTAGAAAGGATTGGGTTCAACATGTGGTCCTGCATCATCACCATTTTATTATTAATAATAACAATAATAAAAATAATCAACAACAACAACAAAAACACAGCTGAATTTCCCCCGGTTTAAATTCTCTATATTTACAAAAGATGGTAATTTTCCTTTTGTTAGAATGCTATATATGTATAAAAATAAACATCTTATGGTAGTGCTTAGCTTTTCTCTGGCCTGCACTGCAGTTCCGTTCAGGTTTTGCTTTTCCCATTTCAAATAAAATAAAATAATTAAAAAAAAATACAGTGCAAGGGGCTGCGTGGAGGGGGAAAACACGAGGAAAGAGAAATGAATAAGCAAGGTCTCTTGTGAAGGTGTGTCAATGTTTGTGTGTATCTCTCACATCACGGGAGAGCAAAGTTCACCATGAGACCCCACCAAGTTGATTCGATCATCCAACCCCCTGCTCAGGGTTGCAAGATTATTGGCACCTGTCCCATCCTTCAACAAGCGGTCAGAGGTTCCCAGGATGCCTTGGCCTTCTTGATGGGACCCACATGGGATTGACAGAAAAGTGCCTGACTCCACCCCATCTCAAGGCAGCGGGGGCGGTTTCCACCAGTAGAGATCTCCTGGTGCTGAGCCACATATCCACTTGTCCACACAGGAGCAGTGAGGTCTCTTGGATCCGGGACACCCAAAGGTGCAGCTAGCAGGAGCATTTGCACTCTGAAATGACAGGGTACTGTACAGGGATCCAGGTACAATATTTTTGCCTTGACCACCCTTGGCAGTACCACCTCAAGAAGGTCTTGGTTACCGATTTGACCGGCTTACAGTACATGCCCTCAGGGAAGGAGCATGACTTCTCTGCAAAACAGTTCCCTTCCTTGATGTAGCGAGGCCAGAACCTGATGCCCAGGTCCTTCCAGGTGTACAGCACCGGACAATAGGTATACGCCCAAAGCCATTGCAGGAACTTCCTGCGCGCCTTCTTGCCCATCTTGAGCCTGGTCCCGTAAGGCGTCTCGCCAAGGTCCAACTTCTTCAGTTCATTGGGCAAAGGTCCCAACCCCTTGAACCTGTGCAGCGGGTCAGAACTGGAGTGGTTCCCCTGGGCCGGAGCAAGCACAGACATGAAGTTGGGGTCAAAGTTGCTCCCCAGCTTCTTTCTCAAAGTCCGGTCATCCAAGTCTTGCTCCTTGGGATCATACTCCGGGTCCGGATGCTCGATAATGTCCTTGACGGGCAGGTTGTCACTAGGGGAGGGCCTGAGCCGGAGGTAAGGCTGGCAGGAGCTGGGCCGGAACAGCACTGCCAAGGAAGAGCAGAACAGCAGAGCCTGAATGGCCTTCATGCTCTCCTTAGCCCAGTCCACCGGCACTCGCAGACAGTTCTTCCACCCCCCCACCGCCCAAGAGAACAGCCAGGCACCGCAGACGACTCGCTTGGCCCCCCTCCTTTGCCGATTGTTCCAAAGCTCCGAGTTAATACTCCGCAGTTCCACTTGCCAAGTTTAAGGGATTCATAAATAGGTTGAAACAAAGTCCATCAAGGCCTCTTGCTTTAAATAGATCGCCAAGGGGTTAGATGACAGACGCATGGAAGGTCCCCTCCCTGCCACTAAATGAGCAGGGTGCACAGCAAAAAAGAATAATAATAAAAATAAAATAAAAGGAGGGCAGGCAGGAAGATATGAGAGGAGCAGAGAAGCAGATGGGTTCCTCCTTCCAAGCAAATCTTCCCAAAGGGCAACCCCCCCTAAAAAAAAAAAAAAGCTTTTTTCCTTTTTCTTTTTTTTAAATTCTTCCTTCTTTTTTTCGCTCTTAGTAATTCCCCCCCTTCTTTCTCTCTCTCTCTCTTTCTCTCTCTCTCCCAAAAATTCACAGCGGACGAGTCTCCATCCCCATGGTGACAGCTGGACTTAGACCCACGACAACATGTCTAGACGGTGTGACAGGGTTTGGCGTGAGACTGGAGCCCAAGAATAAAACCCTTTTTTATAGATGGGGGAACTGTGAAAAGGGGGAAAGAGTTGGCTGCAGCAAGGCGGGGGGGGGGGAGAGAGAGAGAGAGAGAGGTTGGAGGTGGGAGAGAGGTGAAGTTAAACAGAGGGGGGAGGGAGAGAGAGAGAGAGAGAGAGACAATAAATGGCTTCAATTTGGAGGGGGGGGGGTTCCCACTTTTCCTGCCTTTCCCCCCTTCCAATCCGACCGGTTGGTTTCGAAGTGCAGAGTCAACGTTTCGCTCTTTTTCTTTTTAATCCCCTCAGGCAGCCAGAGATCCCCACGGAAACTGCCAGACGGGTCCAAGACAACTTTTCTTCATTTTGACGTCTTCTTATAGGGTGCTATTGTGGGGGTGGGTGCTGGGGAACGGGGGGCGGTAGAGGAAACAGAGGGGGGCGTGGATCTTGGCGCCCCGCGCGTTGGAAAGCAGGAACGTCTGCACCAAATCAGGGAGCCGGTTTAGCTGCCCCCCGAACCGGTCTCCGAGGTCATCCTCCGCACCCCTCGAAAGCGCGGGCACCCCAATAAAATAAAATCCCAACGCAGGGGGAGAAAAAAGGCCGAAGGTCGACTCCTCTGGGCAGCGAGTCCCGGGAGGCTGCGCGAACGTGGGAACACGAGGATCGGGAGGCTGGAGGGGAAAGCGAGGCTCTTGTCTCGCCTCGCGATTTGCTTTCTCGCTCGCTCGCGTGAAGAGCCTCCTCCCCGATGCCTGTCTCCTTCTTTGCCAACCAGTTGCGCACAAATTATATATATATATATATATATATATATATATATAATCTCCCACGTCGTGTGTCCGAGAGGTTAGGATCTTCGGAGGGTAGAGGAGGAAAGCAGCCTCAGAGGCGGGTTGCGCGGCTGGCGCTCGGTGTCTCGGAACCCAGAGAGTGGGCGAGCGGCGCGGCTGCTGCGGCTAGCTCGGGAGGCAGCGCTGCGCCGGGCGAGCTCCGGGGAGGGGTGGCTCGGTCCGCTCGCCTCCGCGACGGCGGCGGCTGCTGCCGACGCCGGATCCCAGGCGGCGCCTGGCTTGGTCCGCTGTGCGCGCCAGGGACGCGGCGAGCCGCTCTCGCTCCAAGCCGCCCCGCCGCTCTGGGTGGATGATGGTCGTTTGGCGAGCGCGCCTTGCTGCTGCCTGCGTCGCCCGTGCGCTCCCTGCTCGCGGCGGCGGCTCCCTCTCCGTCTCCTCCTCCTCCTCTTTCTCGCTCTCTGCCGCCCGCTCCGCTTCCCAGCGACTGCTGCGCTCGCCTCGCTCAATCCCAAGTTAAATATCCCCCCCTCGGATGGAGCCAAGTGTCATCGCGAACTGCCCGCCTCTGTCACTTTCACCACGTTGCCTGATTGACAGCTCCCGCTCTCTCTCGCTCTCGCTCGCTCGCTCTCTCCCCTCCCCTCCGTTTCTCTCTCTCTCCCCCCCCCCCGGCCCTAAATTGAAGTTCTCGCGCCCCGCCGCCGCCGCCGGGTCCTAGCGCCACTCCGCCCTTGGGGCCGTCCCTGCTTCTTTTCAGGACATCGGAAGAGCCAAGGCAGGCTGAATCGGACCACGGGAAACAGCCCATGTTGGGCCCACTCAGAGTAGACCCCCTTGAAATGAAGGAGGCTTGACTCAGTCACGACTAGCAAATCCCCTTCGTTTCAGTGGGTATACTGGAGACTCCCCCCAAAAAGAGCCCACGGCGCCCAGCCTTGTGTTCCCACGGTTCTCGTGTTCCCCAGAGGCTGGGTGCACCTAGGCGGACTGCTGCTGATCCTGCAGGTAGCATGTAGCCATCAGGACTAGCAGCCACGGATTCAGGCAAGTAGCCATCCTAAAAGCGGGGGGGGGGGGCTTAAAAAGTAGCAGGGTTAGGAGTTCATCTGGTTTGCAGGCCTTTTAGAGACAAAACTGTACGTTTTTTAAAAAACCCACTATGCGTTTGTAAAATAAAATTGGGGCAGAGGAAAATTCAGGGGGGCAGCCCCCGCCCAGCCCTTCCCATCTGGCTGAAGACCGGCTGCCCCTGATACTGGAGGTAGCATATATCCATCAGGATTAGCAGCCATGGATTCTTCCGTCTCTGATCCTGTCCTCCTTTGATGCAAGCAGGCACGCACCTTGGCTATAGGATGAAAGCCATTGCTGATGAACCAAGGCCAGGTGGAGGGAGGCCTGTTGTGTGCGGAGGGAGGAGACGAAAGGTCTTCGTTCCCCTGCAATAAACAAATAAATAAATAAATGGTTGGAAAAATAAAATAAAAAGGGGTCTTGTTATGATTAGCACATGGATGGTGGCACCAGCGTTTGGTGGACTACAGAACGCTTCATCAAAGGCATGAAGTGTTAACCTCAGTTGGCAGTGTGTGTGTGTGTGTGTGTGTGTGTGAAAGGGGGGGGTTATAGAGGGGAGTGGGATATAAACAGCGGAGCCGAAGGGCCATGCGGTGTAAGGTGTACCGTCTGCAACCTTTCTATGTGAAACGCCACTGTTTTTGTACTTTGGGTTTAAGAAACTATTCCAGCCAGCCCTCTGGAATTTGGCACGAACAATAACAAAAAGAAAGCAATTGTCTCGCGTATGATGTTGCAGGCGATATTTTTAGATCATGGGCTGGGTTGCCCGTTCAGCACTCCAACAGCCAGATCTACACTAAGCAGGATATGACCCTTTGAAAACGGTTTGAAAACCGTATATGAAGTGCGTCCTGGGCCCCAGCAGTTGTCACTACTGTTATAAACCATTTTAAAGCGGTAGTGTAGATCCTGCTCAGGTTGCATAGGGAGCCCTGAAAGTTAGGTTGATTTCTTCAAACTCTCCCTCTCAACTGGAAGACCCCTCTCCTCTAATTCCAAAAGTTTGCAGGAGGGGGCTGTTTGTGGTGGTAGAATTCAGAGCACTCTGAACATGCTCCGAGGCACTTATGACATCAACATAACGTGCTCCCAAGGCCAAAACTTGGCCCCAGTTTCTGGCAGCAGCAGAAGCCCTGGTGAGCACTTTCCTGCGCCTGGGTAGCATCACTTGTGTGTGTATCCATTGCGGATCTTGGCAGGTATGGCTCCTGGGAGGCAGCCAAAGTGGGGAATTCTCATCTGGGGTGTGGGTCTGTGTGTGGGTATGATTTCTCTCACTACACAAAGTAATTATGTCCTGCTGCCATCTGGTGTGGCAGCAATTTTTAATTTGCATGATTTGACTTCCAGTAAATGTTTACATTATATGTTGGATTTATGTACAATAGCCCAGCTATCAAAATGTGGCAGGGAGGGAGGGCAGGGCAGAAGGGACTCTCTTTGCCTTTACTTCTTGCCTTAATGGGGATTTTTTTCATCATCCCCTTCCACTGCTCTATATAAGACTCAGCACCTTTTCAATCCACCAACTCTACAGTATCCCTCCAATGATGTATGCTATTACCAATGATACTCCCTTACTGGTTTGTTTGTATGGTGCCATGCAGCTTTCACAATATAAGGAGACAGAGGTGGGTCCAACAACCCCCCTATCTTTTTACAATGCCTCCTTAGCTACTAACTTTAACAATCTGCCAGGAATGACAATATTAGGCTGAAATTGGGGGAGCTAGAAGGTTAGAGGCTTGTCAATTTCATTATGGATCCCCTACATCTTCTCTCTCTCTCTCTCTCCTCCCCACCCCCCACTACCCCAAATAACTCAAGCCCTGGTACCATGCCCTTTCTATTTAGCACCAGTGTACTGATCCTAAAGTTAGAAGTAAGATTCATCAAGACCATGAAATGAATGATAAATCACCTTGGGGTACTATTTGGGCCATAAGGTGGCTCATAAATTTAGACATAAATAAATAAATACAAAAGCAAAGGATTCAAAGAATGAAGGAGCAATATTGCTACTTCTCTGAGAATGCTGGAGGATGAGACGGATAGGTCCTCTGCATTTAAAAAGAAAAAGTTTGCTCTGATTACGTAGTTCAATCCCGCAGAATCCAGCGTGGGACTTCCTCCCTCCCAACTAAGTCATGCTCAGGGTTGCAGGCCTGAAACGGGAGGAAGAGTTTTATAAAGGCTTGTCCATCCATAAGCCTGTCCTGTTTCCCAGCTAAGCTTGTGCGTCTTGCCTACAGCTGGTGTGGAGAGCAGCGAAATGGTTAATGGCGCTGGCTGGAGAGACGACCCAGAGGCAGCAGAGATGAGAAATCCTGCACAAGCTGCTGGTCGGCCGCTGGGCGCTGCTGCAGGCACTTGTTTCAAGAAACTAGGAGGAGAGGAGGAAAAGATGCCTGCAGTCCAGCTCTTTACAAAGCAGCAAGGACCTCCTGGGCTGCCCTGGCTTGGTCGCTTCCAACTTCCTCTCCTGTGATGCAG
The DNA here is from genome assembly GCA_029215795.1 of Anniella stebbinsi. Taxonomy (NCBI): domain Eukaryota; kingdom Metazoa; phylum Chordata; class Lepidosauria; order Squamata; family Anniellidae; genus Anniella; species Anniella stebbinsi. The sequence continues at coordinate 44,331,299 of JARDYH010000007.1, read as the reverse complement.
CAACTTTTTTTTCCCCCACCAGAACATCAGGACCAGAGAACAAAAATACATCAGCAGCCTGCATCTCACATCTTAACTAGCCAGCTCTGGGTTTTTGGGTCCCTTGGGCAAGCCTCCTTCACTGGGCCCCTTCCATCAGCAAATCTACCTTCTCACCACCATTCTCACCAGCTGCTCTTTCTCCTCCTCATCTTCCTCATCATTGCTGCCACCTGCTTGCTTGACAGGCCGAGACCCGATGAACAAGTCGGCAGTGGCATCTCTTGCTCCTCCTTCTCACCATCACCAGTCTGGAGCAGTTAGCAGCGTTCAGGTGCGTACAAAGGAGCGCGAGTGGGGGGGAGTGGTCCCAAGGGATTCCCCCTTACCTGCGGCCTTCTCCACTGCCGCCCGCTTGGTCCATAGTACTGCTAAACAGGCTTTCACTCGGCGCGTTGCTGTACTGAGGAACAGGCTGGAAAGCCTGTTTAGCAGTACTACGGACCAAGCGGGCGGCTGCGCTGGATGGCAGCGGCGGTGGCAGGTAAGGAGCGTGAGTGGGGGAGGGAGCATGAGTGGGGGAGGGAGCATGAGTGGGGGGAGGGAGGGAGTGCTGGCCCAGTGTTTTCCCCATAGACTTGCATTGGGGGAAAGCTTTCTTTCCCCCAATGCAAGGCTATGGGGAAAACACCAGAAATGGCGATCCGTAATCGGATCGAAACTTCCGATATTTATCGGATATTGGATCCGATCAAATACGGGTACCCCCCGATATGGCAGATTCGATATTTTTAATATCAGAAATTCCGATCCGATTCCGATATTTCTGATCCGATTCTGATATTTCTGGCCATGCACATCCCTACTGGACAGCCACCTCTCATGGATGGTTTAACCAGTTTTCCTGCACATTGCAGAGGGGTGGGATAGATGATCTTTGTGGTCCCTTCCAACTCCATAGTTCTATGTTTCTATGATTCTATGTCTCCCTTTCATCTTCTCTTCTCTAGGCTAAATTCAACCAAGCTCTTTCAATCATTTCTCCAGATTTGGCTTCTTCCACGCCACTTACAGACGAGACGATCAGTGATGTTCACAGTCACCAATGATTCTCTGAACTCCACTTTAAAGCTGAGATCCCTTCACTCCCCTTGCCAATTGCCAATTCTTTTTGTTTTCCTTCAAACAAATGCACACTTCCCCTCATAGACTAAAATGTGAAAATGCTTTTTTAAAAGTTTGCATTTCTTTTAAGTGTGCATTTTTGAATGCAAATACAAGTTCTAGAACATCTGAATTCCCCCCTCCCAAATGCACCTGCATTCGTGTTCATGTTCATATTTGGATGTGCAAACGGGAAATTTGAGTAAAAATGAATCAAACAAAAATTCTCTTATATCCGTACTATGCTGGTTGCTCTCCTCTGAACACACTCTAGTTTGCCAGTGTCCATGGCTCACCTCAGGGCCTGTGAAACAACAGTAGAAAAGGACCCCTGGTGGAGGAGATGTAGGATCCTTCTCTAGCAAAGCATCCTGTTTTCAACAGTGGCTGGCCAGATGCCACCAGGAACTTTACAAGCAAAACATGGAGATGAACAGCCCCCACCTTGCCTTAGCATTTGGTATTACGAGGTACATTGCTAGAACCGGGGGGAGGCTTTGGGGGGGTGAGCAGTGTGGTCTCCCGGGGAGCCAAGCTTGGGGGGCAGCAAGCAAATCTAAGGGGCTGAGCTCAGTGGCTCTGTTTTTTAACATACTATCTGCAGTGAGCTCGGGTGGCAAAAAGCAAATGTCTGCAGCCCTTTTTTTTTCAAGGTTCTACAGGTTATTTGGATACTAACTACAAAAGAGTTCTCCCATCTATTAGCTTGAAAGTACGTTTCTTTTACTGTCAACTTTGCTATCATTCGTGCTAAGTAAAATCACTGCTTTACTTTGAGGCAATGTTACCAGGCACGTAGCACTTCAAATACCCCCAAACACTATAAGCACATTATTATTATTATTATTATTATTATTATTATTAACCTTTGGGCCAGTCACAGGCCCTTTCTACACAAGGGCGATCCCAGAAGTACCTAATACACACCATTGGCCCACATGGGGGCCATCCCAGGCAAACAGCCTGGTGTAGAAACAGCCACAGACTCTCAGCCCAACCTACCTCACAGGGTGGTTGTTGTGAGGATATAAATGGAGAGGAGGAAGATTATGTACGCCGCCTTGAGTTCCTTGGTGCAAAAAGGGTGGGATATAAATGCAATGAATGAATGAATGAATAAATAAATTAATAAAGGCAGGCTATGGAAGTTAAAGAACCATGGCAACAGGAAAAGGTCACAATTATTAGATTAGTCACATCGGTCAGTGGCATCACATCAAAAAACTATACCGAAAACCTTTGGAAACTGGGCCTACCAAAAAAATACATCCACACCAACATCCTGGAAGCAGTCATACTTAAAACATGCTCAATAGTCAATAGTCAGGAAATTCCTGAATCAGTAAAAAACAGCATAACTTGGCAAAGCCCGTCATGTCCATCTAGAAAAACAGCCACAAGCGAGAAAAGAGGTAAGGAGGAGGAGGAGGAGGAGGAGGAGGAGCAGCAGCAGCAGCAGCCGCCACCGCCATAACTGGGAGCACATCTATCATTCTGCTTGATCCCAGGGGAAGGAGTGGCTGCCGGCGAGAATGCTCAGATGTAGTCCGTGCGTGCAGTAATTTGCACATGTGGTCCCCAAATTTGTAGGAGGCAAGAGCAGCCCCCCACTCACCCACCCACAACATCGCACCAGCACCAGGCCTCATAAATCCTCTGGGTGGCCCTGCAAAGCTGGCCATGGTTTGAGGTATCAAAGGCACTCCTCACCCTGGGCGCTATTTATCCTAGGAAACAATAACAACAAAACTGTTCGCTAACCGGGTTTTTAAAAACAAAAAACACCTGAGCACGGTCAGTTTGGCATTTTAAGTCATAGTGCCATCATGACAGCACAGATAAAATGAACCTTGCTTCTGCTGCCCTCATCCCATGCTGCTCTCTGTGCGGTAATTTGAGGAGTCCTTGTCTTCAGGGCCCTAGACTTTGGCCCGAAGGTCCAACCCTACCTGTACTCAGGCATCAGCTTGCAATTTGCATCAGGAGGCATGAGACATTTGGGTAGGGTGACCAGATAAAATCCAGGTCAGGGCTCATGTAACTTTAACAGTTGTAGAGAAAAGGGAATTTCAGCCAGTGTCATTTGTATGCAATTAGTTCCTGGTGAAATTCCCTCTTCATCACAACAGTTAAAGTTGCAGGGGCCCTGCCTTCTTTTGTATATGGTCACTCTAGTATAGTGCCTGCAACTTTAACTGTTGTGATGAAGAAGGAATTTCACCAGGAATTAATTGCATACAAATGACACTGGCTGAAATTCCCTTTGCTCTACAACTGTTAAAGTTACATGAGCCCTGACCTGGAGTTTATCTGGTCAGCCTACATTTGGGGCATTGTGCACAGGACCACAGCACCGAAAGTCCTGTTTGCAGCAAGGCCTACAGAATACCATGACTCCCTTATGCCGGTTTTGAAACATTTACACTAGATACCAGTCCATTTTGGGGTACAATTCCAAATTTATTTCTTCATTATTTACTTATTTTATATATATCCTGCTTTCCCACCTAGCCCCCAAAAACTGGCAATCAAGGTAGCTAACAATTAACATCCAGATTACAAGTGAGATCTCAATTAAAACGTAACATAAAAACAAAGAAATTAAAGCACAATTAAAAACAACACCCCCTCCCCAAAAAGAAAGAGATGAAGAGCAATTAAAATACTCCTGAAGCAACATACCATCTTATATGCCAAAGGCCTACCTAAATAAGATCTTTGCCTGCCAGAGGGAAGGCTGACAGGAAAGGTGCCAACCCATGTTGGTGCTTACCTTTAAACCTCCAAATTAGAGTCCAGGTACCTGAAACATCCCCACTTCTCCTCCATGAGGCTAGCCAGATATTGAACTCATCCTCAGAGGGCCTTCCCTGAGTCAGGATCTACACTACTGCTTTATAACAGTATTGAGGAGCACTGACAACTGTTGAGGCCCATGACACATTCTATATACCACATTCACGCTGCTTTCATAGTGTTATATCTGCTTGGTGTAGATCAGGCCTGAGTCCCTCAATCCTCATCTTTGGAGGTGAGTCCGGAGAAACGTCTTTCTCTGTTGTGAGAGAGGCATGCCTGAAGGTGCCAAGTTTGGTTTTCAGCACCAGGTGTAGAGGCCCTTTTTCTTTGCCCATTCCTTTTCAACATCTGGATTTTAGATCTTGATTGTTTTGAGTCTGTTTTATGCTGAGACCGTTCTAGCGCTGTTGGTGTTTTGATGATTTGATATGTATTCGTATTTGACTTTGATTGACGTGAGCCACTTAGAATGTCTTGGACAGTTAGCAACATTTTACCATGCCTTGATTTGAAATTTGCGAGGCACACCAAGTGCCAGATAAAAATGGCTTTGTGAGCCGTACCCCAGGAGTGCCAGTTGGCCATTCCTGCTTCTTAGATGGTAAAGAACATGGGTGTGGGTAGAATAATGGGTACATTCTCCCACATCAAAGTGGATGTTTATTAGAACAAACATTATTTTTCCACATAAAAGGAGAATTATGTGGAAAGATGAATTTGACCAAATTCATATATGGGGAATGATTAGCTTTGATTCTGGAGTTCTCCTGTCTGGAAAATATAAACAGATGAAGAAAAAGAGAAACAAAGAAAGAAATCATTTGGCATTGGTGCTTCAAACCAAAACAGCATTTTTCATGTCAGTTTGAGACAAATAATGTCCTTTCAACATTAAACATACCATTTTGACTGAGAATGCAGACATATTTGGGTTCTTTAATATCCTGTTAATGGTTCTTCTTTCCCTTAAAATTCCTTCCACATATTTGGATGCCTTTTTCAGTTTCATTCCTATCCCAGAAAGAAAAGGAATAAATGGGACAACCTTAGACAATCACATCTGAAAATAAAACTCCCCCCCAAATAAAATATGTACTCTACTCTTCATATGCTTCTTGCTGGCAGTTATGCCAGGTACGGGGTGTTGTGGGGGAAGAGATTAATAGGATTAGGGCACAATCCTATGCATATTTAGAGAGCAAAAAGTTCTACAATTCCCTGCAATCCCCAGCCAGCCATACCTGTACTGCGGACTGCTTCTGTTCAAGGTTACAGCCAGCCAATCAGAAATGCCATCTTCCAAGACACTCCATTCCGTTCCCCGTTCCATCCCCCAGTTTTCTCATTGTTCCCTAAGAGGCAACATTCTGTACCCACCGAGCATGCCCAGTCCTCATTGGGCTGTTTTTGGGGTGGGGGTGGGATGGCTTAATTTGCTGTTATAGTAGTAGTTTTACAAACCTTGGGGCTCCTCCGAGTCTACTGAAACCCCCCTTGCACATGGATGGTGAAATTTTGCCAACATTCAGATCTACGCTCTGAGAATAACTTTCCTTTATCAACCTGCCTGGTCACTGAAGTCATCAGAGGGCATGCTCCTCGTGGTTACACACGAAACGATGGCCCAATTGGAGTACACCTGGAGAAGAGCCTTTATTGTGGTGGCCCCCTTTCTATGGAACTCTCTATGTCTGAAGCTCAGGCAAGCACCAACACTGTGCTGTTTCCAGCACCTCCTGAAAAGATCTTTATTTCTGGAAGCCTTCCTTGACTGACCAGCCAGGGTTTTATTGAAATTCTGTTTCCTTTTACAAATAATAGTAATAATTTTTAACATGGGGTTTTATTCTTTTAGCTTATCTTGCGTCTCTTATTGTTCACTACTCCAAATCTATCTAGATGTGAAGCGGTATCAATGTTGTAAATAAAAGGCAATCCAAGTCACCATGGTCACTTGGACCTCCAGTAACAGTGATAGATCTAGGAGTACTCCCAGACTACAAACCTAATATTTCAAAGGGAATGCAATCCTATCCAGAACAGGGAATGAGTCTATCTCCTGGACTCAGGAACCACTCACCCACAGGACCTCTGTCTTGCCAAGATTCGGCTTCTGTTTATTGCCCTTCATTTGTGACTGGGCGATAGTTGTCAAATACTATTGGGTCCAGAATGGGTTTCTTCAGGAGTGGTAGCATGATTGCCCTCTTAAGGACAGCAGGAACCAACCCTTCACGCAGAGCTGTATTTACCACTCCCTGGGCTCGCTCGATCATACCCCCTCAGCTACTGTTTATTAGCCAGGCGCAGCAAGGTTCAAGAGGGCACATGATCAGTCACATTGCTGCAAGCACTTTCTCTACATCATCAGGCCCTGGCAACTGAAATTGATCCCACAAAATCAGTTAGATGGTGGCGTCAGACACCTTGACTGGAGTTGCACTAACGACAGGATCACATTGTGTAATATAAGGTAGCTCCAAATATCTCCATCATTTCATACCTCCTGGAACTAAACGCAGTCCTGAACACAATCTGCAATTAGTGTCCATACATTTTCTGGCTGGGTTCCTGGTTCAAAGCTGGTTGGCCACTGTGTGAACAGAGTGTTGGACTAGATGGACCCTTGGTCTGATCCAGCCTGACTCTTCTTATGTTCTTATGGCTTATGATGTGATTCATGGAACAAATAAATTGGTTAGAAGAATGTGCACATTTGAAAAATGCATACCTAAACAACTTAGAACCACATTACCTGAAAGACTGTCTCCCCCTATTAGACCACTACTAGAGGTATGGATTTTCTTAAATCCATTCCATTTGTGTTTAGCAGATTGCCAGACATCTTTTCTTCCATCACCCTTTCATTGACAGATTCGAACTTTTTTTAATTGCGCTAATCCGCATTAGCAGTAATTCGCATTTGCGCTAATGCTCACTCATGCAAATGTGCTAATCTGCATTTGTCAATGCGCATTAGCTAATGTGGTTATACACATTTGTGCAAATCACCACTAAAACGGGGGGGCGGGGGGGGAGCCAGTTTCCAAGTCAACAGAATTTGTGTGACTTGGAAAATGCCAGTCCACCAGAGAATCCGCAGATTGGCTCCATAGTTTAACTATGTGCTGTGTGAAGACACACTTCTCTTGATCTATCCTGAATCTCCCAACATTTGGAGCTATCTTTAACGCTGGAAGCATCATTTTTTCAAGAGAGTTATAGAATCATAGAATTGTGGAATTGGAAGGGAGCACAAGGATCATCTAGTCCAACTCTCTACAATGTGTAGGAAAACCAGTTAAACCATCCATGAGAGGCAGCTGTCCAGCCTCTTCTTAAAAGCCTCCAGAGATGGAGACCCCACAACCTCCATAGGTCGACTGTTCCACTAATCTTACTGTCAGGTAGCTGTAACTTATACCCATTATTGTGGGTCCTAATTTCTGGGGTAATGGAAAATAGTTCTTGACCATCTTCCCTGTGGCACCCTTTTATGTACCCGAACACTGAACACAAGTTGAAGGGCTTGTGGCGTATGTGCTCATCTCCCTTCCCCACCCAACCTTAATTTCTGATCAAACAGGTTTTGAAGGTCTGATAACAGGACAAGAGAAATGAGTGCGGTATTCCAGTTGCTGTTAGGCTACAACTCCCACCACCCCTGACCCATGCTAGGTGGAGTTGATGGGACTTGGATTCCAAGGACATCTGAAGGGCCACGAGTTTCCTACCCCTGGTGGGAAACCTACATCTCTCATACCATCTTCAGCTCTGGTATAAATTACTCTCTCCAACGTCTGAGCCATTTGGCCCAACACTGTGTAGCTTAAGTAGATCTCAGGTGGAGATCATTCCCAGTCTTGGCAACTTGAGATCACTGGTCTGAAAAAGCCAGGTGATGAATGAAAAATCGTCTATATGTAAACCACGGGGTCATTCCTAAAGCAGGGAGTTTGGAACATGGAGAACATCAAGGGAATGGGCCTGGGGAGGAATAGCGAAATTATGACCATTTGTGATAAGGGTGGGAGGGGATAGTGTTGAAATGAGATGATACATTTGTGTTTGCTTCTTTCTTCTAGTGCCAGGGTGGCCGACTTGAGGCCCTCCAGATGTTTTTGCCCTACAACTCCCATCAGTTCTAGCCAGCAGAGCCAATGCTGAAGGATTCTGGGACTTGTAGGCCAAAACCTCTGGAGTTTTGAAGTGCAAATCAGTTTCCCCTGAGCTCAATCCAGGAGGATAACTAAACATGCAGTGAATGCACTTACAAACAGGCTCATCACTTGTATTTATCTGTATGTACCCAGAAAGTTGCCCAGGACATGTAAAGGACACATGGGATGAGCAAGGATTTGAACCCAGGTCTCCTGAATCCAACTCTATCCACTACATCAGCTATCAGTACTACTTCTACTAATCCCCACTTTTTGACTTCAGCACTGGAATGATCATGGTTCCTACATCAGGCTTTCAGGACAGGATTGCTGAACCAGCACTCTATACGCTTATATATAATATCCCCATCTTTTTAAAAAGTATTTTAAATTATACCTTGAATCCCTGAAAAAGTGGTCGAAATCTAAACAACTATTTCTCTTTTTGAGCCTCCATAGATTTCTTAGGCCAGCTAAGTTTTAAAAACACACACATACACAGCCCAACCATCCTTTGCTCCCTCCTCCTCCTCCAGCCATGGCTCTCTGTCTTTGTCATTTGTTCCGAGTGTATAAATTCATAGAATCACATTTTCTGAATTACTTCATCATTCCAGGGGTAGCAACTCAACAAGCAAAAAGCCCCAAGCTGCCTGAAGACCCAGAGATATTAGAACAGCGGCAGCTGCAGGCAAAGAAGGGGAGATTTGGCCTTTAATGACTGTAAAGTCCTGCCCTTGGAGAAAAGGAAATAAACAACACAGTTGCAGTTGTTGGGCGACCAGCGGCTTCAGTCATCACATGAACGTGAGGTTCTTTTTTGCGTCTTCCTTTAATTTGCTCATGACTATCCTTTTTCCAAGAGCCAACTGTACAGTTGCTGCAGGGGAGATGTGGATTAAAGACGGAGAGGAATACATTAAATGGTCTGCCACAGAGGTATGTTCAATAGACACAGTAATGCAAGGACTTAGGACTGTTTCTTACAGGATTAAGAGACATTGCTCTCTCTCTCTCTTTCTCTCTCTCTCTCTCTCTCTCTCTCTGTGTCTGTGTCTGTGTATACACATGTATACCTCTTACTAGTCCTATAAAACAAAATTCTGCCTGATGAAGAGTTAGGGAGCTACACAAGCCCACCATCATCACCATCACCACTCCAGAAATTGTGGTGATCTTACTTATCACAAGTCTTTTAGGGCACTATCCCCTGCATATTTAGATAGGGGGGGGGGGAGTTCCTACATCTCCAGCTTTCCCTAGCCAGCATGGCTGACTGGGGCATGCTGGGAATTGTAGGGCTTTTTTCCAGTCTAAACATGCATAGGATTGCACCCTTAGCTGCCTTCAGAATCACAGATGAGTAAGAATTTTGTTTGGTTCCATATTTTTTTTTAATAAGCATTGATCAGAATTCACAAATTTCTTCATAAATGGAACAGAAAGGATTTGAACATTTCAACAAGAAGAAGAAGAAGAAGATCATCATCAACAACAACAACGCCAAATTTTTCCACCCTGACTCAGAATTCCTATAGATCAGGGGTACAGATCCTGTGGTTGTTGCACTCCAAGTCCCATCAGCCCCAGAAATGGACATAGATGATGGGAGTTGTAATCCAACAACACCGGGAGGTTCATAGGTTCCCTGCCCCTGCTATAGACTTTTCACTTGAAGCTTCCAAATGCACCTTTGTATATGTCATACTACTAGAAATATCTCCAGGACCATTTTCTAGTGCTGGAGAGCTCTGAGCCCAGTTGGAAGGAAAGGGATTGAACCTGGGATACTTGAGGAAGGACCGTAGCTGGGTGGTAAGAACATATGCTTGGCAGGCAAGCGGTCCCAGGTTTAATTCCTGATATCTCCGATTTCTAAAAAGGATCAAGTATTAGGAGATGGGAAAGACAATCTGCCTGAGAACGGGGTTTCGGGCTCTCCAACGTTTCAGGTAGGAGTTTTCCCAGCTTTAACTGGACAGAACGTGGGACCTTCTGCATGCAAAAGTGGACGGCCCTTCCTGGGTAGCTGCTGCCAATCAGCATTGGCAAAGCTGGGCAACCCTGATGAGAGATCTGACACAGTATAAGCAAGCTTCCTTTGTTCTTCTTCAGCTTGGCAATGGATGGCGAGCATTTGTAGGACCACCTCACAAGAAAACGAAAGCCCACATTGAGCAGATCGTTCAAACGAAAAAAAATGGCGGTTTCCCTCATTAAGTGCGCCATCGACCCACACGTTTCAGTTCAGTTCAGCTCATATGCATTCTTCTTGTCACTTGTAAAAGCACCCTAGTTCTGGATTGGTTTTTTTTTTACTTCAGAGGGCCTTCAGAGATAATGGCGCCAACAATAAATATGTGAAGAACTGACGCCAGGAACATGCGCCAACAGATGTTTCATTTGCCCTCCAGGCATGAGATACTGAAAGTGGATATCAGCACTTGAGGGGCGGAGGAGCAAAGTGAGAAATTCTGGCTGTTTGAATCTCCAGGAAACCTTTATCACTCCATTGTAAGACCGAAAAAGAAAAAAGAAAAAAAAATCTCATTGCTGCCCCCTCTTGTCTTCCTTGCCAGGAATTCCAAAAGGCAGGCAACCACGACAATTTATACATCAGCAAAACAATAAATTCAAATTGCCCAATTCTCACATTGCAAAAGAGTCATATCAAGGAGGAAAATGGCACCTGAAGGTTCTCATTGCAGTTTCTGGCGCTTTGCCACAACAGGTTTTCTGGAACCTTCTAGCCTTCTACCAGAGCCAGGCCGTCTGTTGCTGAGACAACAGGGGCCAAGTTTGGCTCACATCTGGACTGGAAAGCATCAGACATGGAGAAAATGCATGAGGAGGGAGGAAACCCCGTGCCAAATAGTCTTCATGGCACACTTGGCTTCACTGCAGCGCAAACGTCTGGCACACACCAAAGCCAATGAGTTCATTTTCCAGAACGCAGGACTCTAAAGTCACTTCCTAGAAAACTGACTTTCACGCCACAAAGCAGGTGCGGCCAACCCTGGGAAAAAAGGTGATGTCAGAATATGAGCAGGCCTCTCTGAAACACACACAACTGAAATGAATTTGAGATCTCCTTGCTACATCTCCTTGGGCAATGCCGTAACTCTATGCCTTGGCTCTGGGGGGATGTTTGCTAAAATCAGGTCCCTGCACCTCAGAATTCTGCTCTGATTCTCCAAATCTGTGGCCTGTTTAATCCACACTGATGGAGCGACAGAGATATTAAATGTTTGGCACTCTTTACTCTGGTTCTGCTAATCATGGGATGTAGCAAAGATCTATGTAGGCCCCTTAACTAATGGACACCCAGTTAGCAACATCTCCATCTCTCTGATTTCTAATGTTTTGCCAAACTATGGGGACAGAACCCAACTTAGGCTGAACAAATAAAATCCAGGTCAGGGCTCATGTAACTTTAACAGTTGTAGAGCAAAGGGAATTTCAGCCAGTGTCATTTGTATGCAATTAGTTCCTGGTGAAATTCCCTCTTCATCACAACTGTTAAAGGTGCAGGCACTATACTAGAGTGACCATATACAAAAGAAGGCAGGGCCCCTGCAACTTTAACTGTGGTGATGAAGAGGGAATTTCACCAGGAACTAATGGCATACAAAGGACACTGGCTGAAATTCCCTTTTCTCTACAACTGTTGAAGTTACATGAGCCCTGACCTGGATTTTATCTGGTCAGCCTAATCACAGTGGTATGTGGAGGACCACCTGTAGGTGGACGTAAGTCACCATGGTAAATTAAGTCTTGGCAGGCAGTTGTCTGTATTCATTCAACTTGCACATGTAAACTTTAGATCCATTCTTGCATGGCTCCATGGACTAAATCCAACATAAGTCCCATTTAGAGTAGACCCATCGAAATGAATGGGACAAGTTAGTCACGGCTAATGTAAGTCCCATTCGTTTCAATAGGTCTACTCCAACTAGGACTTACGTTGGATTTTAGCCCATGAACCTTTGCCACTCTAGTAATAGTTGCAAATTCAGGAAATCAGGTGGGGCATGTAATAAATCTTATGTGTTGCCACCTAGTGGTCACAAAGCAAAAACATTTCTCTTAGAATAGTTGGAACTGAGCATGCTTCACGCCTGAGCTTCTGAATGTGGTTACAAGATGGACGTCAAACTGAACTGTTTGAAGAAATAAGCCAGTTATTCTTTCATCTTACTGGTGTAGTCTACCTATATTACAGCAAAAAACAGGGGGAGAGAAGCATCCAAATCAGGTGAAAAAAGGGGAAAAACAGGTTTTCAAGATGCTGGTTTTTTATTTATTTTTTCAAAGTTGAACAGCCCAACGCGTTTCGGCCTATATCTTTATACAGCCTTCTTCAGGGGGCTGTAAGCATTTAAAATACATATTGTAAAAAAACATGGTGGCGACCACATGTGCTAACATATATTCTCATTATAAAATCTGGTTGATATATTGCCAAAAGGGCCTATGTGCATATGTAAACTGTTTTTACAACATTTTAAATTATTACATGAGGACAGATTGCTTTATATACTGGTATTTCATTACATACATGCAATCTTACTTGTAGGAAGGTATTTGCAAAGATCTTCTCGACATAATTTCTTGTTCTGATAAATAATAGCAATTGAAAAGAGTGGTATGCAGAGCCATGTATTATATCCTTGCATAGGCTGACCAGATAAAATCCAGGTCAGGGCTCATGTAACTTCAACAGTTGTAGAGAAAAGGGAATTTCAGCCAGTGTCCTTTGTATGCCATTAGTTCCTGGTGAAATTCCCTCTTCATCACAACAGTTAAAGGTGCAGGCACTATACTAGAGTGACCATATACAAAAGAAGGCAGGGCCCCTGCAATTTTAACTGTTGTGATGAAGAGGGAATTTCACCAGGAACCAATTGCATACAAATGACACTGGCTGAAATTCCCTTTTCTCTACAACTGTTAAAGTTACATGAGCCTTGACCTGGATTTTATCTGGTCACCCTAGCTTTTTGCTAAGTCACAATAATGGGAGGAATTCTAAGTCTTCATTTAGTCCCATTGGTTTTAAACTTTTTAAATCTAAGAATCCACTCTATCTCCTCCTTAATAATTGTTTTTCGTTATTTGTATCTAGCTTCTCCAGTGCCCAAAATGTTAAGTCTGTGTGGCTATGTTGTTCTTCAAAATGGTTGGTTAGTGGTACACCTGGCCTGTGGTTTGTTATGTTGCTGAGATGCTCCCCCTATGCGTTGTTTTAGGGGTCTGGTTGTTTTGCCTACATAGATTTTGGGACATTTACACAGGATGGCATAGATAACAAAGGAACTGCTGCAGGTGGTGAAATGTTTTAGAAAACGCTCTTGTTGGTCAGAGGGGTTTACAAATTCTGTCATTTTAGTAATGTGACTGCAACAGCAGCAATGTCCACAAAGATGATGGCCTGTAGGACTGTTGGAATTAAACAAAGTGTTGGTCATAGGCTTCTGTGATGGTCTTTAAATTCACTTCTGATTAGTAGATCTCTTATATTTTGGTTCTTCTAAAGGAGATCAGTGGTTGGTTCTGGCAATCAGGAATATGTTGTACTATGTGCCAATGTCTCCTTATTCTGCCTTGTAAATGGTTAGTTACCCTGTCATATGTTTAATTGCAATTTATTCGTGTTGAAGGCATAGTATTCTTAGAATAGTTGGAACTGAGCATGATCCACGCCTGAGCTTCTGGATGTGGTTACAAGATGGACGCCAAACTGAACTGTGTGAAGAAATAAGCCAGTTATTCTGTCATCTTACTGGTGTAGGCTACCTTTATTACAGGGCAGGCCAATGCTGTGGTGGTCACTTCATATGCTACTTTCCCTGAAGGAAATGCTTGGACACCGAATTAGTTCCTAAAATTCAGGAGACCAGGGTTGATGTGCAACAGATTTGTCATGTGACCGTTGGCAAGTATGGGCAAGTTTGCAGAGCTCAGTTTGTAGCTCGGTGTTAGACCATCTGCTTTGCATGTAGAAGATCCCAGATTTGATCCTTGGCATCTTCCAGTACATCTGGAAAAAATCCTGCCTGAAACCCTGGAGAGCCGCTGTCAGTCAGTGTTGACAGTGATGAGCAAAATGGAATCAATATCAAGCAGCTACCTATGTTTCTGCATAAGTTGCTGTTTCTCAGTCTTCATTTCTGCCATCTGCGAAATGGGAATAACTAGAGCTCTGGCTGGAAAATGTTGCCACTGGGAAATATAAAATGCACCTATTTAAAGTTTGTTGTCATACTGGTGATTAGTTGCATTAGCAGCTGATCTCCTCTGTTAGAGACATGTGCCCTTAGATGCCCTGAGAGAGAAGACAGTGCCCACCCATTTTCAACACTGGAAGGTGAAAATGAAGAAATAAACCTGTCAACTGGGGGCTGTATCTCTCGTTCTTTGACTCAAGACGTTGCAGCATGAAGGCAACATGTGTGCCAAGACAGAAGGGGGGGGGGATAAACCCAAGCCCTCCTCACCTCCTTAACCTCTGCATTGCTCCCCACTGACATCAACGCTGAACAAAATCCAAAGATTAGACACACAGCTGGCTTTTGCTGACACCATAGGGGGAAAAGAAACATTCTTCTTGATGCCAGTCACTTCCTCCGAACGGCATGAAGTAACCAGTCAGCCCACAGGGCCAAAGCAAGGCAAGAAATTGGAGTGGGGCAGCAGGTCCTGGAGCGGTGCATCATTTTTACAAAGAATGATCATGGGCTCAGTCTCATTTGGAAGACCTGGATGTTTTGAAATGGGAATTATTACACATTTAACCAGTTGCTAGACCATACACTGGAGACTGTAGACAGGCAGGAGTTTCAGAGTTATCAGTGAAGTGCCCAACAAGTCAGTCTACTTGGGAGGAGGTGGAAGCTCATGCAAGCATTTGCCCAGATTGGGGCCTGACACAGAACTAGAAAGGTGTGGAACTGTTGGCTCCTGACTGAATTGCATTATGGATGAAGTCACAGCTCCCTTAAAGCTGCGAACGCAAAGCTGTTGTGAACTGGCGGGGGGGGGGGGTGCCCTCCAAATGTGTTGGTAGTATATAGCTGTCTTGGGGATGCTGGGAGATGTAGTCCAACACATCTGAAGGCACCAGGTTGGCAAAGGCTGTGGCAGTGCCTGGAGAAGAGAAGACTGAGGGGAGACATGATAGCACTGTTCAATACTTGAAAGGTTGTCACACAGAGGAGGGCCAGGATCTCTTCCCAATCATCCCAGACTGCAGGACATGGAATAATGGGCTCAAGTTACAGGAAGCAAGATTTTGGCTGGACATCAGAAAAAACTACCTGAGAGCAGTACGACAATTGTACCAATGACTGAGAGAGGTTCTGGGCTCTCCTGCACTAGAGGCCTTCAAGAGGC
Source organism: Anniella stebbinsi (assembly GCA_029215795.1). Lineage (NCBI taxonomy): Eukaryota > Metazoa > Chordata > Lepidosauria > Squamata > Anniellidae > Anniella > Anniella stebbinsi. The sequence goes on along the minus strand of JARDYH010000007.1, from coordinate 44,315,805 downwards.
AGCTGGACAGCCATCTTTCAGGGATGCTTTAAGGTGGATTTCTGCATTGAGCAGAGGGTTGGACTTGATGGCCTTATAGGCCCCTTCCAACTCTACTATTCTATGAGTCTATGCTTACAGAAACACATTTCACTCTGTAGATAATTCTTATTAAGAATGTTGCAAAACAGAACATTTTTTCCTCAGCCTTTTTATTCTTCAGCTTTTCGTAAGGAAAAACAAGCTCGAGAGCAGATTTCTTTAGTTCAATCTCTATTTCAATTATAGGAAGTTTCTTTATACCAAGTCAGACTATTTGCACATCTAGCTCAGTATTGTCTGGTTGGCAGTAGTTCTCTGGGGTCTCAAGCAGACATTGGTTGGGTTCACACAACACGGCCACCCATACTCAAGGTTAAGTATGTGTTAAGTGTGGGTTGGCGTTGAACCACAGGTTGTTGTTGAAACGTGGTTTATTGTGCTGTGTGAACCCAGCCACGCTTACAAACCATGGTTTGTTCACCACAAACAACCTACAGTGCACAACCCAACAACAAACTGTGAGTCCTTTCCATGAGTTGTTTGCGGTTAAGAGATCATGGTTTGTTAGCGTGGCTGGATTCACAAAACGCAACAACTCACAATTCCACAACAACCCATGCTCAACCCATACTTAACCTTGAGTATGGTTTGTCATGTTGTGTAAACCCAGTCATTCTTTCCCATCACCTGTTACCTTAACAGGTGATAGGAAAGGTAATGCCAGGAACTGAACCACTGAGCTACCATAGTTGTTCTTTTGTTGTGCTTTTGTGTATTGGATTTTTTTTAAAAAACGACAGTTTAGACCCAGAAGCAATTACTACACAGCTAAGCGGAGCACATGGGTCAGCAACCAAAGACAATCCATTAGATAGAACGGGACGCTCAGGAAAAGCACAGCAGGTTTGATCGAGGTGAAACCGCTTGCCACAGGAAACTCAAAAAAGGTCACCGAAGGGAAATCATACACTGGAAGAATCTCTAGATTAAACAGCAAAGGCGTGTGGAGAGGGAGAGGGAGAGAGAGAGAGAGAGACTAGGGGATAGCTTGAGTGAAGTGCAACAGCTGTTCAAAGAAACTAGTCTCGATAAAGCAGCCAAGCCCAAGAGAAACAAGAGGGAGAGGAAATGACAGGTATCATCCTAAAGCAAACAATCAAAGGAGTAAAAATAGGCAGTGAGATTTTGGGATAGAAGGGAATTGGATTTAACATCATTGGACTGTCCATAAAAGGATGTCATGCATTTTAAAGCCTTTTAACCTTTCCCCCATCCTTCAACTACAAACACACACACACATACACTTTGCTGTTGTAGGAGGGACCCTCCCTCATAAGTCATGATGCCTCCCCAACTCTTCATTTCTGAACTGAGAGCAACAGGGGGGCTAAAGGTTGTGCTCCTTGACCTGGAAGCACTTCCCTCTAGTACCAGACGAAAGGTCAGTTCAAAGTTTGGGTGATGGGGTGGGGTGGGTGGGGTACCTCAGGCATGAGATTCATGAAAAGGACCAGAAATAGGGGCTGTCCTATTGATCCAGGACAGTTCCAATTTTTTGTTCCTGGTATGTATCGGCGCTATTTTGTCCCTATTTCACGTGTTGTTTTTTCATTCTTGGTTTGTTTGTTTTTCCGTTAGCGTGAGATGCTACAATAGGGGTTGGGAACCTGTAGCCCTCCACATATTGTGGAACTCCAACTCCCATCAGCCCCAGCCTACATGGCCCAATGGTCAGGGATGCTAGGAGTTATAGTCCAGCCATATCTGGAGAGCCACAGGTCTCCCCTGTGCTAAAGTTGCCATTCATCTTGAGGTTCATCTCCCATCCCAGTTGCGCCAGGGTTTTTGTGTCTTTTTGGATGGGGGCTTGGTAAAATGCCTCAAGTGGGGTCCCCCCCTCTGCCACTACTCCTTGCCATTGTCACTGCTGCCCATTCCATTGCCCTCTCCCTAGGTATCAAGCCACACGGCGGCCCCGAGAGAGAACAGCAAGCAGAGGGTGATGTTTCATCTCCTCACTCCACTGTAGCAAGGGGCAGAGGCTCTGGAGGCAGCAGTGAAGCCCTCTAAAGGGGCGTGGGCCTCAACAAGTGCCCAATGCTTCTGACCCTAAACACTGGCCTTGACTCGCAGAGTCTTGGCCAGTGCCAGGTTTTGGGGGGCCTCTAGGAAGACACCCACAATGGGTCCCCCTCACTGAGTCTACCTTCTCACCACCATTTCACCAGCTGCTCTTCCTCCTCCTCCTCCTCCTCCTCCTCCTCCTCCTCCTCCTCTTCATGGCTACCATTTGCTTGCTTGGCAGGCAGAGAGCAAGTAGGCTGTGGCATCGCCGGCTCCCCTTCTCACCTCCTCCCTTGTCTGGGCCGGAGTGAGAGGCAGCTGAACCAGCAGGTTGCAATGGTAAAGAGAAGGGACGAGTGACGGGGTCTCTTGACTGTGGGCTTGATGGGATGTGGGCCCTTGATAGATGCCCAGCCATGCCTACTCTTGACACTCTGTTCATGCAGTGACCAACCTGCTGTTGACCAGGGACCCACAAGCAGGACCCGGTGAAAGAACACCCTCCTGCCCATGTTCCCCAGCAACTGGCACACACAGGCTTACTGCCTCTGATACTGGAGGTAGCACATAGCCATCAGGACCAGTAGCCATTGATAGCTTTCTCCTCCAGGAATTTGTCCTGGCCATCATTACATCTTGTGATAGCGAATGCCATGGTTTAACTCTGCACCATGTGAAGCAGTCCTTCCTTTTATATGTCCTGAATCTCCCACCAATCAGCTTCATGGGATGACCCCATTGGGCTCTAGTATTAGAAGACTGCCCTCTGTAAATTAGGACACACAACTATGCTACTGTTCACATGAGTGGAGGAAACAGATCCACATTCATCAAGGAAAGCGCACGTGCAGATCTTCTGCCTCCGTTGAAATGAACGGGTCGGCTTCAAGGTCCTGAGAGATCCGTGTGCGCTGGAGCTACGGTGCCTGTGAAAAATCCCAGACCTGGCTTGCATGCCTGCAAAATCACAGATATACATTGCAATACACAGCTCAAAATGAAACACTGAGGATCTCCACATGCATCTCCATTCCTTCGAAAGAATGTAACTTCCTAATCACTCATCACCAGGCTCCGAGCCAGGAGCTATTAATGGCAAACGCTTATGAAAAATCATGCCAATGCCAGGACTGAATTCCAACAGTGGTAGGTGAATGCCAGAACAAAGGACCAAATGCAACTAGTAAAGAAATGCCAGGGCTTGCCAAATATCTATATCTATATATCTGTAGGACAGGTAGGCCTTAAAATCATGGCCATAGTTAGTTAAGTAGAGTGGCAGCTGACGTGGATCTGTACCAGCAGGGCGGCTTTTTTCCAGGCAATGAGCAAGTTAAGAATGTGCATGGTTTAAGATTGGCTGTGAGAACTGCCGTTTAGGGCTGTCACCTACAGAAATGTTGCGGTATCGCACCTTCTCTCCACCCTGGCCTGGTGTCTATCCATGCAGTGTCTTCCAGAGCCCTAGCATCCCAGCAGAATGTCAAAACTGAGGCCTGGCCGGATCTGGATCCTGGGGACTCCTCAGCCCTCCCCCCCCAAAAAAAAGATATTTGCACTGCCAGCAACCCTAAAGAACTGTCAGATGCAGATGTCCCTGCCCCAGGACCAGAAGTCTCTACATCAGTTGCTTGGGTTCTGGGCTAGCTCTTGGATCAACACCCATCATTATCCCCCAGAGCGAAAAGAGCAGAGGAGATAGCAAGGTAGGCAGGAGTGTAAAGGCTGCTGGCAAAGTGCCTGGCTAGCTGCAAGTAAGTCTACTCAGCTGGAGGGGGAAGTGCATGTAAGAACTTGCAAGGATCAGGGCCTATCTGAGAGCCAGGAATGGGTGGAGGCTCCAACTCTTGTGTAAGCTCTCAGGATCACTGCTGAAGCAACAGCTGCCTTGAGCTCCGGTGCAAAACAAAGTCTTCCTGAGCTTCCTGCTCTGGGTTTCAGTCAGAACCAGTCAGAATTCTGAAGGAGTTGTCCAAGGTGGGGAAGTCTCATTGTACCCATCAACAGTTAGCACTAAGACAGCAGACTGGAAAGGCACATTGTCCACCTGGTCACTTTCTCCCACCATTCAGCAGCAACCCATGGTTCACCAGCAACCCATACTCAACCCGTACTCTGGCTTGTTGCATTGTGTGAACCCAGCCGTAGACAGTGTGCTGGCCATTACCTCTGTTTCGGAATCTTCCTCAATACAAAAAGGCTGTCAAAAGAAAAGCTGCTGGTACAAATCAACATGAATTATTTCAAATATCACAACATAGGCACTGGTAAAGATTTTATAGACCACACTAACAAACCATGGTTTGTTAAATATGAACAAACCATGAAGAGAACCCATGGTTCGTTGCTGGACTGTGAATGATGGCTTGTTCATGGTTAACAAACCATGGTTTGTTAGTATGGCTGGGTTTACACTAAACAACAAACCATGATTCAATGACAACCCACACTCAACCCATACTCAACCCAACTCTAGCTTGTCGTGTTGTGTGAACCAAGTGACCAATATTCATTTGCCTATAGTATTTTGTATTTTTATATACATATGTCAATTTTTGTAGAGGAATGCTCTCTTTTGAAACTGTTCTCTATTTGAAGGGCTGTCCAGCCCAGGTCTGGTATAAAGATAAAGAACCATAAGACGCCTGTGTGGTGTAGTGGTTAGAGTGCTGGACTGGGACTCGGGAGATCTGGATTCTAGTCCCCACTCAGCCATGAAGCTCACTGGGTGACTTTGGTCCAGTCACTGACCCTCAGCCTCACCTACCTCACAGAGTTGTTGTTAAGGGTAAAACAGACAGGAGGATGGCGATGTAAGCCATCTTAGGGTCCTTGCAAGAGGAAAAAAGATGGGTCATAAATGTAATTGTAAATAAATAAAAATAAATCGGAAGGAAGTGCTGGGCCTTGAGGTTGCCCATCAGCAGGTAACACCTCGAGAGCAGACAGAGCAAGCAAGCACACAGGTCATTTGGTCGCAGTTTTTCAACCATAGTGAGATGTTGTGAATTCTATTCCAATTCCAATAATGATTGATTTCTACATTTGGCTCTATACATATAAATTAGCATGTGCCCACTTCATGCAAATTGCTGTCTTCTTTTTTGGCAATGTCTAACCTCTTTTTTGATGATTCACAAGAGACACCCCCCCAGCATCTTCCCCCCTCCCCTCTTTTCTTTCAAGTTGCACTTCAGGGTGCAATTCCGGGCAGAATCAGCCCTGTCTAGCTATTTTAAAGCCGGAGTGGGCAACTTGTGGCCCTCCAGCTGCTTTGGCTTACAACTCCCATCAGCCCTATCCAGCATCACCAATGATGAGGAATTATGGGAATTGTAGGCCAAAACATCTGGAGGGCCACAGGTTGCCCACCCCTGTTTTCAAGGATGGGTCCATCCTACCTAATTATTAGTATCTTGGGGATCTCCGTATTTCAAAATTCATTCAATTTTGATTTTATTTTAATCAAAATTATATATATATATATATATATATATATATATACACACACACACACACACACACCACACCACACACATATACACAACACACACATACACACACACACACACACCCAATGAATAGACTAGGTTGCAGAATGCCTCATTTCCCGTCATATGTTTGTTGATCTTGCCTCTTGACCTGTGCACTTAACACTGAGTGATGGGCTGCGAGGAGCCACAGTTTGACATAACACGTCGGGTTAAATGTCTGTATTGTTGGTCTGCTCAGTTTGATTAAGAATACACACGCAAGTCGTTTGATGCCGAGGGAAGAACATTATAACGTTATCAATTCTGGGCGTCTTCTTAGCTAATGTTGCCATGTAGCTAATTTTACAGAGGGCAGTCCTCTGTTTGAAGAAATTTGCCCAGTCAAGTCTGGTTTGTTTATTTATTTATTTATTTATTGCATTTCTATCCCGCCTATTTTTCCTGTTCCAAGGAAACCAAGGTAGCTCACATGGTCCACCTCCTCACCATTTTATCCTCACAACAGCCATGTGAGGTAGGTTAGGCTGAGAGTCTGCGACTGGCCCAAAGTCACCCAGTGAGCTTCCATGGGCGAGTGGAGACTAGAACTCGGATCTCCGGAGTCCCAGTCCAACACTCTAACCACTACACCACACTGGTTTAAAAATAAAGAACCCTAAGAGGGCCTTGAAGTTGCCCTGGAGAGTTGGCTGAGCGGACATACAAACCCACCCTCCACAGCCACAATCTTGCTATGGTGATGTATTTATAGTCATTATTTCTCAATAATGGCCACGTAGACATATACATCAGGACGTGCAAACGGTATGCAGTTGTTCTATGCCTTCTTGTCAGTGAGGCCTTTTCTTTTTGGGGACAATGTTCAAGAGGTGGCCAGACTTCTTCTGGGGTTAGAATTCCAGGCCTGGATATAAGAAGGGCAGGCGAGTACTATTTTCCTCTTGCTCGCATGCTTATTTTTTGCCTCTCTCTCCTATTTATCTCCACCTCTCCCCTCCCTCCCTCCCTCTCTCTTCCCTTTCCTCATCCTGCTGCCTTCCTTTATTTCATGCTTCCCTCTCACTGGCGCTAGGCTTCCCTTTTCCCTTTCAAGCATCTCTCTCTCTCTCTTTCTCTCTAACTCTGCCTCCCCATTCTGTCCCTCCATCCCCTCACTTCCTGCCTCCCTTGTCGCGCTTCCATTCTGCCTTCCCAGGCCTGGGAGTTACAAATGATTAGATTTTCAGCCCAATTAAGGCAGCCTGTCTCCTGGCTGGAGGAGAGAAAAGGTTGGCGCTGGAAGGTGGGAAACGCACTTTGACAGGCCCTGGCGTCTCCAGCGCCCTCCGATGGCACTGCCTGCTGCGTTCCTTTGTTGCCTGCTGCAGGAGAAGGGCCAGGCGCAGTTGGGGGAGTGTGGAGGGGGGGTCTCCCTCACCCCTCCTCTTCCCAAGCTGAGCAAAACGAATAGCTAATTAAGAGGTCTAAATGCGGGCAAAACTAATTCCCTATTCAGGCCACTGATGGGCAGTCAGGGGGGAGGTGGGGTGGGCGGAAAGCGGACAAGTTGGAGAGCATGACATCATGACTTGGGGGTGCATCCAAGAACCTGGGATTAACCCTCTCCTGGCTGCCTTCTAGGCATGGGTCATGGAGCCAGTCCTGAGAGCCCAGGGATGTTATAAAAGCACGCTTGCATGGCAACCTTCTCTGTGTTCAGTCGCTCAATGCCTTGAACCGCTGACGGACAGGTAGATGTCGGCAGATGAAAATCATTCTCTGTTAGGCAGCCGTTAAAAGCACAGAGCATGGATCCGTTAAAAGGAGAAGGTGGCAGCCCTGCCTGAAACCGGATTTCAGGTCTCTATAAACCATGTGGCATTCCCTCCGTCCTATCACACATTTCCCGGATACATCTTTCCGTTTTGCAATTGCTTTTTAATTTTTTTCACTATTCGATCATGAAGGCATTGCCTCCCTACACCAACTCCAACGCTGTTACCGCTACCATGGCAGGATTCCTGTGCCTTTACTTTATGTCAGGTGGAACTGCAACAGGTGTAGCCTTCCAGAGAGATGCAGTGATGGGGTGGGGGGGGGAATGCCACTCAATGTGTATGTAATAAATACTGATAGATAGATGATAGATAGATAGATAGATAGATAGATAGATAGATGATAGATAGATAGATGATGATGATAGATAGATGATAGAGATATTGATAGATATAGATCTATTTATCTATATCTCTAGATTAGATAGATAGATGATAGATAGATAGATAGATAGATAGATAGATAGATAGATGTTAGACAGATAGAGAGATGATAGATAGAGAGATAGAGAGACAGAGAGAGATATACTTCAAACTCTGCAAGTATCTTTTACATATAAGGTGCCTTGTTGGCTAACTATGGCTTATGCTATCCTCATGTCTGGGAGAGATGCAGTGATGGGGAAAATGCCACTCAACACATTATATGTATGCTCTCCTCATCTCCTACCTTAAGTATCCAAAATTCCACTGACAGAACTGTTAATCTCTCTCATCATGCAGGGGTGGGCAACCTTTTTTTGACCTGGGCTCATTTGGCAATTTTAGAAACTGTCCTGGGCATCGCCACAAAATGGCTGCCATGGGGGATGTGGCAAAGGAACAACAAGCTACCTGTCCTCTAAACTGAGTACAAGGCGGAGGTGGGTTGTGAGCCCCAAAACACTAAGCCAACTACCCAACTCCCTTGAATCCACAGTTTTCAGCAACCAGCAGAAACCTATTCATGGCAATCCCAGCTGCTGGGAAGAAAATGAGTTAATTAAAATAAAAAGTGGCAGGGGGTGGCCATCCTGACAGGGCCCAAGAAAAATGTCCGGTGTGCGTTGGTGCCCATCGGCCCCACATTGCCTACCCCTGATTCAGACTGATAATGCCCTTATCCAAATCTTTTTGCATCCAGGCCACCTCCTTGTCTTTCCCTTCCAAGTTCTCCATAACTTCCCTTTCTACCTTTTCACCCTCCTTTATTGAAATGCCTTTATGACCCAACCATTGCGCTAAACTCTAACTTTCATCCACCCCACCCCACCCACACAAAAAATCCCCTGTTCTCTTGAATGGAATAGACTCTGTTACTGTTGGGCGGTGGGGGGGGGGGGGGCAGAACTAGAACCAATGGTTGGAAAGGAAGCAGGTTTCAGCTTAACACCTTAACAGCAAAAAACGTCTGGTAGTGGAAGAGACTCCTTGGATGGTAGTGGGCTTTCCTTTGCTGGAGTTATTTAAGGAGAGGCTGAAAGGCCACCTGTCAAGGAAGCTGTAGTTGCCTGCTGCAGTCATGCATCATGCTCGTTCACCCTGTTATGCAGCTGGTTGAACATCACTATTCTACAACCCAGTGTGCAACTTCTTGCGCAACCAACTGCACAAGCAGCAGGCAACAGAATGGTTCGTCAGGCACTGCTAGCCCTATTTGAGCTTGCAGAATGACACCGTTGGCTTCTGCCTTAGCCTTCCATGCTTCGATGAGAATGTCGGCTAGGCATGTCAAACTTACCTATCCTATTAACTCCCTTCCCTTGCAATTGTTACTTAGGTAGATGGAACTGGGACCACTTGGTTCCACTTAAGGAGCGGAGAACGAGCGACGTTTGAGGTCACTAGGATCCTCCAGACATCGTCTTCCTGCTTATCTCATGCCTGATTCCCGTTCGTGTTTGCAATCGCTGCTTACTTTGCACAAATTGGAGATTTGTGCAAATCGAGTGCTGATTAACTAGATTTGTGCAAATCGAGCGCCGTTTAACTAGATTTGCGCAAATCTCCCATTTTTATGTTTATTTTTACAAATTTCCTCTATACGCTAAAGCAGGGCTGATTCAGCCTAGTGGGGAAACTTGTGTGAATTAGAAATCAAACTGGGAATCAGGAAAGAGAGAAAAAAGAGCATACATGCGACAATTTGCGAATATCTTTGGTGGACTTCAAACATGCTCATGTGTGTTGTGTGAGCAACACTTAAATTCTCATACATCCTTAGTTCCTGTACAGGCCCCTTAGTTCCCTCAGCCACTAGGGGTGTGCACGGACCCCCCGGATCGGATTGGGACCCGGATCGGGACCTCCAATTTTGTCCCGGACCGGTTCGGACAAAATCGGAGGCCCCCCGGACCGGATCGAGTCCGATCCCGACCCAAAAATCGTAAATTTTTGGATCGGCCGCCATTTTTTTCCCCATAGACTTGCATTGCAATGCAAGTCTATGAGGAAAAAATGGCGGCGGGTGGCTGAGGGGGGGCCTAACTCCCTCCCCCCCCGGGGCCGTCTGCTGTGGACGGCCCCGGCAGGTAAGCCCCCTCCCCCGCGCTCCCTACCCCCCCTGGGGCCGCCCGCTTCCATCCGCTGGCGCCCGCGGGCGCCAGCGGATAGAAGCGGACGGCTCCGGGGGGGGGGGTAAGCCCCCTTCCCCGCCACTGCTTACCTTCTCGGCCCGTCCGCTCCCGTCCGGCGCCGGCGGCTACTACCAGCGGGCTCCGCGGCCTACTCTCGAGTAGCGCGCCGGGTGATGACATCACCCGGCGCGCCACCCTGGAGTAGGCCGCGGAGCCTGCTGGTAGTAGTAGGCGCCGGGACGGAAGCCGCCGGGACGGGAAGGTAAGGGCCCCCTTCCCCCCTCCGCACGCCCCCTCCTCCCCTCCACGCACCCCCTGCTTACCTTCCCGGCCCGGCGGCTCCCGTCCGGCACCGGCGCCTACTACTACCAGCAGGCTCCGCGGCCTGCTCTAGAGTAGCGCGCCGGGTGATGACATCACCCGGCGCGCCACCCTAGAGCAGGCCGCGGAGCCTGCTGGTAGTAGTAGGCGCCGGCGCCGGGACGGGAGCCGCCGGGACGGGAAGGTAAGGGCCCCCCTCCCCCCTCCGCGCGCCCCCTCCTCCCCTCCACGCACCCCCTGCTTACCTTCCCGTCCCAGCGGCTCCCGTCCGGCGCCGGCGCCTACTACTACCAGCAGGCTCCGCGGCCTGCTCTAGAGTAGCGCGCCGGGTGATGACATCACCCGGCGCGCCACCCTAGAGCAGGCCGCGGAGCCTGCTGGTAGTAGTAGGCGCCGGCGCCGGGACGGGAGCCGCCGGGACGGGAAGGTAAGGGCCCCCCTCCCCCCTCCGCGCGCCCCCTCCTCCCCTCCACGCACCCCCTGCTTACCTTCCCGGCCCGGCGGCTCCCGTCCGGCGCCGGCGCCTACTACTACCAGCAGGCTCCGCGGCCTGCTCTAGAGTAGCGCGCCGGGTGATGACATCACCCGGCGCGCCACCCTAGAGCAGGCCGCGGAGCCTGCTGGTAGTAGTAGGCGCCGGCGCCGGGACGGGAGCCGCCGGGACGGGAAGGTAAGGGCCCCCCTCCCCCCTCCGCGCGCCCCCTCCTCCCCTCCACGCACCCCCTGCTTACCTTCCCGGCCCGGCGGCTCCTGGCCGGCGCCGGCGCCTACTACTACCAGCAGGCTCCGCGGCCTACTCTAGAGTAGCGCGCCGGGTGATGATATCACCCGGCGCGCCACCCTAGAGCAGGCCGCGGAGCCTGCTCGTAGTAGTAGGCGCCGGGACGGGAGCCGCCGGGACGGGAAGGTAAGGGCCCCCCTCCCCCCTCCGCGCGCCCCCTCCACGCGCCCCCTCCTCCCCTCCACGCACCCCCTGCTTACCTTCTCGGCCCGTCCGCTCCCGTCCGGGGCCGGCGGCTACCACCAGCAGGCTCCGCAGCCTGCTCTAGAGTAGCGCGCCGGGTGATGACATCACCCGGCGCGCCACCCTAGAGCAGGCCGCGGAGCCCGCTGGTAGTAGCTGCTAGTGCCGGACGGGAGCGGATGGGCCGAGAAGGTAAGCGCCCCCCTCCTCCCCCCCCCCGCTGTCCACTTTCATCGGTGGGCGCCCGCTGGCGCCCGCCAATGGAAGCGGCGGTGGGCGCCAGTGGGCGCCCGCCGATCCGCCGATCCGCCGAACCGGTTCGGAGCCTTTTCGGACCGGTTCGGATTGGATCGGCCGATCCAGCTGCGGGATCGGAAATCGGATAATTTATCCGATTTCCCACTGGACCGGACTCGGATCGTGGATCGGGTCCGATCCAGTGCACATCCCTATCAGCCACCCCCATATCCATCATCTCACACGCTTCCTTTTTCAGTATCTCCCACAGCTTCGAAAGGGGTGGTAAAAGCTCTTAACCAAGGGAGGGTCTATAGCTCAGTGGTAGAGCACCTGCTTTGCATGCAGAAGGTCCCAGGTTCAATCCTTGGGCATCCTTGTTAAAACAATGAAGGAGCAGGTGATGGAAAGGAAACTCTCTCTCAGGCCCTTTCTACACCATAGGGGTGTAGAAGGCTCAGGGCGGAGGGATCCCGGAAGTAGCCTTCTGGGATCATCCCTTTCAGTCTTTATCACAGGTGCGATGGCCTGGGCTTCTCCCGGGCCGTCGCAAGTCGCGCCCACAATTTTTTGTTTGTTTTGAATGGAGAAGAGCGCACGAGCGCTCGTGCGCAAAAAGTCAGGGTTTTTTTTTTAAAAAAAATGTACACAATCAGCCACCCACCCCCCTCCTTGCCCTCCTGAGGGTGGTGCGCTTCGTGCCCAGTTTGCAGCCGCGCTTACAGGCACATTCTTCCGCCGTCCCGGGAAGAATCAGGATTTTTGTGTTTCCTGAGAACCTGGAAAAATCCCGTGCCCACCCCCACCCCACCCCCGGGACTCCCTGTGCGTCCTTTGGACTTACAGGGAGCAGCCAGGGGCCAGCACTTCTCCAGAAACCCTGGAGAAGTGCTGCCACTCAGATCTACACCAAGCAAGATATTGCGGTATGAAACCAGTATGAAACCGGTATACAAAAGGCAGGAGCCACACCAAGCAGGATATAGCAGTACATAGTATGTGTCTATGAGCTCCAACAGTTGTCAGTGCATTTCAATACTGCTATAAAGCAGTAGTGTGGCTCCTGCATTTTATATACCGCATCCATACTGCTATATCCTGCTTGGTGTAGATCTGGCCAGAGTCAATAAAATGGGCTAGAGGGACAGATGTTCCTATGAACATCACTGGTTTAATTTCTATTACTTTGTTGATAAGGGTCATACGGTGAAGACCCAGTGTGGTGTAGTGGCTAGATTGTTGGAATGGGACTAAGGAAATCAGGGTTCTGGTCCCCAGTCCGCCATGGAAGCTCACTGGGTGACTTTGAGCCAGTCACTGACCTGTTTCGCAGGGTTGCTGTGAGGATAAGATGGTGAGCAAGAGAAGGACCATGTGTGCTGTCTTGGGTTCCTTTCAAGAGGTAAAAAGAGGTGGGAAATAATAAATAAATACATTCAAAAAGTATAGGAAAGAGTGTGTGTTTGCTCATGCCAACTGCTGCTCCAGAGATTTATGATGTGCTCTGTCTGCCAAACACGCTGCTTCAGCCTCAGAAAATGTTCCATCCAACTTTGGGGTTTTCCTTCTCCCCTCACAGGGTAAACGCTTACCATAGTTTCCTTCAAGTGGTTACCATAGTAGATTGGCCGCTGTAGGGATGTGCGAATCAGCCAAATTCGCCAAAGTTCTCCGAATTCCATCTTGAAGCTCGTCCCAACTCAAGTCCATTTCAGGACGCAATCTGTGCTTTTCCCCTTTTTTGCATGCTGCACAATCCATGGGTTGGATTCATAGAGCGCATTTGATTGATTCCCTCGCGGATTTCTTTGACATCCCTAATGAAGCGTGATGTACGTGGGGTGGGTGGCAGCAAGGCTGGCAACCAACCATTAAACTGACAGCAACTCTTTTTGGAAAAAAAATGTCCCTCTTCAAAATACCACACTGAATGTTTGGCGACACATCTGGCACCAACGGCAGCTTCCTTTCCAAGGCAAATTGCAGCAAGTCGAAGTGAGGGTGTGTGTGTGGGGGGTCATTTTTTGATCAGGATCACAGTAGTGGAGAGAAGGGTTAACCCTGCTTCCCCATCATGCACCACAGTCTCAGTGGAGATCAGGGCTATTAACAGCTATTTTGGATTGTTAAAACTCACATGACATAAAATAATGCATCTACTGTAAGATGTAGTTTGGCCCGTAGTAGCAGAGTGGTAAATGTAAGCTCAAGATAGGGCCTACCCCTTGCATGCAGAAAACCCCAGGTTCAATCCCTGGTATCCCCAGTTAAAGCAGGAGTGGGGAACTTCAGGGATGCAGGCCAAATCTAGCCCTCCTGGGGTCTCAATTCAGCCCTCTGGGATTCCCCAAATGCCCCCTTCCATCCTCTTTCACCCAGTCACCAATCGGTTATTGATGTTCTGGCTTTTGCGCAGCTTTATTGCCCATTCTAAAAGGTTGAAATCAGGTCCGGCCCTACTATTGGGCAGGGTGATTCAGCAGCCTCAGGCAGCAGAAGCTGGGAGGTGGCAGCAAGTTGCTGGAGGAGACAGCTGTGTGCCTCATGGCCTGCTCTATGCTCACCTGCAGGTTCCATGGAGGATGGTGTTCCATCATCACTTCAAAAAAAATAGTCTAATTAGTTGGGAGAGGGTGCCATCTTGTTCTTCACTTCAGGCAGCAAAATGTCTCGGGCTGCCCCTGGTTAAAATGCCTCCCTCTAAGGCTTAGTTTCCAGCAGTAAGTGCTTTCAGATAAAATATACTGGTATGTTTTGGTGTTTTTGGCATCACTCTTTTTGCCTTTGGGCCCACCCCGTTTTGCCTTTGGCTCTGCCCATCTCTGGTCCAATAGTGAATGCAGCCCTCATTATGAAAGAGGTTCCCCACCTCTGAGTTAAAGGAATGTAGAAAGCAGGTTATAGCAAAGACTTTGGCTCAGTTCGGACGACATATTAAGCAAAGGAGTAAATAACGTACTGACCATGTGTTAGGCAGGAGGAGCTTCATAGACGACATGCTGCAGCCAGCGCTGCTCGGCACCGGCAAATGCCCTGGCTGCTACGAACTTGCGGCGGCCATTTTGGTTGCAGCCTCTCCTCCCTGTGTCCTCCAGCCGTATCTCAGCATGCACCGTGAGTGCTGCCGGCTGCATAGAGTGGCCGGGTTTTTTTGGCTGCTCTAGGCAGCAGAACTCTATTCTGAAACGGAATAGTCCATGGAGAGAAGGAGGGCTGAATTCGGACAACACTTTAAACAATGGGGCTTCGGGCTAAACAACATGCAAGCCTGTTGTTTCGCTCCGTTGTTTAAAGTGCCTGATTAACGTACTCTCAGTTGTGTGTGCGTTGTATGTTGCCCTCCAGACGACACAATAAGCAACACAACTGACGATTGTTCCCCCCTCCTCCGTTGCTTAATATGTCGTCCGAACTGAGCCACTGTCTACCTGAGACCAAGGAGCATTGCTGTCATCCAGAGTGAACAATACTGGGTGAGATGGACAAGTAGTCCACCCTGGAAGAAGGCAGGGATGGTTGCTATGGGTTGCTGGTTCCCTTCCTATGGAATGGTTGGTTCCCTTGCTATAGGATGGTTGGTTTCTTTACTATGGTTGATTAACTTGCTGTGGGATGATTAGTTCCCTTGCTATGGGAGAATTAGTTCCCTTGTTTGCCTTGCAGAGGATCCATTTGATAATATCACCCTTTATGTCAACCTCTCCAACACACACACTTGTGTATAAGCAGTTAGGTAGAGCTGCTCCTACAGCACTCTTTGAGAGCTACAATTGGGCTCATTCCCCAAACTTTTGGGGGTTTATTTAGAAGTCAAGAACCGTGGGCTTTTTTTTTTTTACCGTGTAAAAAACAGGTTTGACTAGTAGGACCTTGTGAAATCCAGGCGATTGGCCTTTCACTTCTTATCGTTACTTCCAGCTGCCAGATCCTATTGAATCCTGACATTTATCTGTAATTAAATGTAGGAATGTGTCCATCCAAGAATAATTAGCGAAACGAAGCAATACAAATCTCAGGCTCATCGGGAGAGGCAAATTGGTTCCAAAGAGCAATCAGGAAACACTGGCTTGCCCGATTGCCAAGACAGCGCTGTGGCCAAATCAAGGCTAAGAAGATTTCCAAATCTTTACAAAGCTTTCCAGGCAATCAGTGGGTGAATTTAGCTGCCACCCCCCCTTCCATCCCCAGGACTGAGTGGCTTTGCAGTCGATCCTTCTGGGTTTGTTGGAGTTTCTAGCAAAGCTGAACCAATTTACCCGTCCCAGCTCTAAAAATGCAGGAAGTTCCTTGCTTGCCTTCCTATTGTCAACATGCCAAAAGGGGATAATGATTACATCGTTGTGCCATTAATAAATGGCACAGACACTGAGTCTTTATATTTTTCTACAGTCATGGTTAAAAAATATGCTCACAGTGTGCAATGACTACTTTTTATCAGCCCAGCAACAGACCTTTGGCAAGGTTGTTGCAGGGCCTCCAAAGGACATTGCAGAATCTCTTTGCTATTGCATGTGCTTGATAAGCAACCTTAGACATGTTGAGTTCTTCTCGAGAGCAGCCGCTACCAGACTGTGGAATGGCCTGCCAGGAGAGATCTGCCAACTTCACAGTCTTCCAGAATTTCAGAAAGCTATAAAGACTGATCTCTTCCAACAGGCCTACCCAGTCAAATTGTAAGAGTTTTATTGGTATTTTAATAATGTATTAATTTTATATGCTTTTAATCAGATTTATGTATTTTATATCATTTGTGTTTGATGTTGTTCCCAACCTCGATCCAGAGGGAGAGGCGGGTAAGAAAAACATTTATTATTATTATTATTATTATTATTATTATTATTATTTAACAACAAAGACAATGGGATGGGCCACCCATAATGACTGCGTCACAAGGACCTTGCTTCAAACTTATGCATTCCCCTCCTGCCCTCTGATTCCTTCTCCCTCCCTCTCTTCCTAGTTTGAGTAAACCACAGTTTGCTGTGACATCCAAATTGGGCAAACCATAATTTGTCTCCAAACCAGAACTGGAAGCCCACTTCAAACCATGGTTTTGAATTCCAGTTTGTTTAGAGGCAAACTATGGTTCACCCAGTTTGGTTATCACAGCAAGCTATGGTTTGGGCAAACCATAGTTTGCCTCCAAACTAATTAACAGAATCAAAAGGAAATCAAATATTTTTAGTTATTATACGCCTCTATCTAGGTTTAAACAATTCAACTTAATTATGTATTTTGATTTCTGACTGTCAATTCGCCATGCAAGTATTTTATCAATGAGTGATGTTTTATAGTTGTGATATATTTCTAAGACAATAAAAATAAAATAAAAGCGAGATATGTGGGAGGGACTTTGAGCTTGTGAAAGGAAAGCAAGGGAAGTAGGGAGTACATGAGCTGAGGCACTTTCCCTGTTAGCCAAACCATCGTTTGGTCATTACAATGAATCAACCCAACACAGCCCTTGTTCTGATCCCTTGGACACCAAGGGGACCCTGACTTTCCTTCCTCTTTTAAAACAGAGTTTATCAAAACGTGGCATAGTAAGCCTTTTTGAGGTAATAATAAAAATGCCCTAGCCTCCTCCACAGCCAGAAAGACAGTTCACATGATAGTGCAATCTCTTATCTGCAGTTGGGGTGGGGTGGGGGGTGGGGGTGGAGAGAGAGAGAGACCAAAGGGAAATGAAGGAAGCGGGACTGCAGGAGACCATGAAAAACAGATGCTCACCTTATGGATGCGTTAGTCTGGATAATCAACTGCATTACTCTCACATGTTGCCCTCCTCTGTCATGCGCCAGCAGATCCACTCACTAGTAGGGATGTTGGAGAAATCCACAAGGGATTCAAATGAAGTTGGATTTCTATAGAATTTGTACCAGTTCACATTAATGAATGTGCATTATCGCAACGCGCATCAGCACTACGGAGCACTTGCTCTTATGCTTCATTTATTAATGCGCATTAGCTCCAGCAGAATGAAATCCTGGAGAAAAATATACGTTTCCGTCAATGAGCGTACAATGGAACAAAAGAAAATCATCAGAACGCATGAAAATCCACAAAAATACAGATGGAACGGGTTTAACAAAATCTGTACATCGCTACTTGCTAGGTCAGAGAAAAGACTGACGGACTCCAAAACCGCTTTCACTAGACAAACTCCTGACAGTTAGAGCAGTATGACAATGGAACCAATGACCTAGGGAGGTGGTGGGCTCTCCCACACTAGAGGCCTTCAAGATGCAGCTGGACAGCCATCTGTCAGGGATGCTTTAAGGTGGATTTCTGCATTGAGTAGGGGGCTGGACTCGATGACCTTAGAGGCCCCTTCCAACTGTACTATTCAATGATTCTATGTATCCACTGGGCAATGAATTCCTTTGAACAACTTAACTGGAACAATGAGTATTTAAGGGAACAGCCCAGAAGAGGAACACAAGCGATGGTATGTTGCCTGCGTTGGTCAGGCAATTTGTCCATCTAGCTCAGTAATGTCTACACAGACCTGCAAAAGCACTGCTGTGTTTCAGATTCGAGTCTTTCTGAGCCGTATCTGGAGATGGTGGAGACTGAACGTGGGAATAGGAACATGCAAAGCATGTGATCTACCATTTAGCTACAGCTCTTCCAGTATCCTTCAAAGCCATCTTATGAGTAGCTAGGGATGGATGAATCGATCAATTTCACTTTCTTTCAGTTTCTCATTCACCTAGTTTCAGGTTCGGTTTGGTTCATTTCCACATCAGTCGTGTGTGTGTGTGTGTGTGTGTGTGTGTGTGTTTGCATAAAATTTCCTATGAGTTTTTGCGTGAAGTTCTTCTAATGCATGCATTTTGCACATAATTATGCCTAAGGTATGCATTTTTGCAAGCAATTTCTGTCAATATAAGCAGTAAGCCCCTCATCAGCCCACTGAGCAGCAGACACACAGGTCACCTGGTCAAAACCAGTGGAGGCAGGTTTCCCCAATATCAGTGGGGCTGTGAATCCGATCTGGGTTTCAGTCAGAACTCTAAAGGAGTTACCCAAGGTGCTGAACTCCATCCCCAAAACGGCTTCAGCAGCTAGAAAAGCTCCTTTAGAGTTCTGCCTAGTTTTGACTGAAACCCAGAGCGGATTCACAGCCCCACTGACGACACTACAATGGGCATGGTATTTCTTTTTAAACTATAGTTATTATTGAAACATTTGCATCTTTCCATATGAATTAACATATGGCGTTTTTATGCAAATCACCATCCCCTTTTGTCCTCTTTGTTTGGTGGTGTGTAAGTGGCCACCCTGATGTATCAGATTTTTTGAGTGTAAAATATTAGGCGCAAGGAATGCAAAGCCCTGGCAATCAGCCGCAGCCCATTCATCCCAATGGCAACTTGCAAGCTATGCACTTGGCAGGGGAATCAGAAGGGTTGCCATCCTCAAACAACCTTAGTGGCAGCAGAGCAGCGGCGTTGGATCCTTCGGCTCCAGTTGAGACACCCTTACTCCAGGTCCCAATTAAAGAACCAAAGGGAAGGGGCAGAGTGAAGAAAATGGTGTTTCCTGCCTGAGAAGATTAGCTCTCCAAATTACATAAGAACGTGAGGTGTGTATGCGGGGAGGGGGGCAGGGAGGGGGGACATGGAAGCCAGTGGGGGAAAGGAAGCCAACTTCCCTGGCAATAAATAGCCAGTTCGTTTAATAAAGAAGGAAGCGGGGAATGGGGGGGGGGGAGTGCTGGTTGAAAGAAAGTGAGGTGGGTGGGGGTAGAATTAGCCTTGTCAAGCAAGGGTTTTTGCTGTCCCAGAACTACATCTTTATTGTTGCTATTTTTCATGCTTACTTAACTCTGAATGCGGCAGAAGACAACAGCTCATTATGGGAAGGGGGGCTGGAAGAATGGAAGGGATGGAATAGAAGAGGGGGGTTCATAGGCCCCCAGACTTCTGCTGGAACTTCCAGGGACAGGGAGGGGAGAACTTCCCACTAGGGGCATGCAGAGCTGTAGATTGTAGCAGAGAGGAGTGGGCAATTGAGAAGCCGGGGGGGGGGGGGAGAGGGGAGTCGTTTTCCATCTTGGTGCCGTGAACAGGACTTGAAAACGCAGGAAAAGCACATTATTCCTAAGTATCGATGTCTTATGAGATGTGGGGAGGAGAGAAACCGCTCTTCAGCCTTGCAAACTCCAGCGTAGTTCATACAGATTAATTTACCCTTTAGCAGGCTTTGATCTTTATCGTCCCATCAAAATTGCAGCGGGAGAAAACGTGGCAAACACGGGTTTATGGGTGAAGTGGGGCTTCTTCTCTTTCACCATTGGGCACACTGCAGAGATCTCTGGTTGTTATTCTGGATTAGTTATGGAGGAACCACAGCTGAGACCGCCTGCATCGGAGCGGTCGACCAGTTAGACACAGTGCTGGCTCGAGGTTTTTGAAGGGCCTTGGACAAGACACCTTCAGTGGGCCACCTCCCTCAGTGAGTCCACTTTATCATAGCCACCAGATGCTATTGCTCCATGTCACCTTTTTCATCAGTGCTTACCTGGCACACAGAAAGCCAGTGAGTAAGTAGGCAGTGGCATCTCCTACTCCTCCTTCTCACCACCGCTGTTGTTTGGGTCAGAGAGAGAGGCAGGTAAACAAGCAGGTTGCAATGGGGAAGAGGAGGGGTAACTCCAGGGAGCTCTTGTCAATGGGTCCCTGCTGGGACACGGGCCCTTGGCAGATGTCTCACCATGCCTACCCTTGACTTTGGCCCTGCAAGTAGCAGGTGGGAGAAGACCCTATCTAAAACCCTGGAGAGCCATTGCCAGTCAATGTAAACCAGCCTTCCACAACCTCTTCTCTAGAAATTTTTTACTTCAACTCCCAGAATTCCTGACAATTGGCCATGCTGGCTGGGATTGATGGCGTTGAAGTCCCAAACTTCTGGAGGCACCAAGTAGGGGAAGGCTGATGTAGGCAATGCTGAGCTAGATGGACCGGTATTCTGATCCAGCACAATGTAGGTCCCAATGTTCTTTCCTATTAATTAGCACATTCCATGTCAAGTAGGCTCACTATCTACACTAGATAAGGAAAATCGGGGTGTAGAAGTGGGCATGGGAGAGATCAGGAATGGATAATAAACAGGATGGGTGAGGACATAAGCCAGGTAGCAGTTGCAATCTCCATCGCTGGGAAATTCATTATGTTTTGGTTTGATGGAGTTCCACAGCTTTTACGACACACTTTGCATCTGTGACTCGAGCTACATGCTGTTTCCTGAACTCCATGAATTTTTTTGCGCATTTTGGGTGAAGGGAAGGTTCAGCAATTTGCATACATTTCTGAACAATTTGTTCAAATCACAGCCGAATTTGTCCAAATTTGGCCGTGATTTGCGCAAATTGCTCAGGAATTCACACAAATTGCAGAAACTTCCCCCTCACCCCCCCAAAATGCACAACATTTCTGGAAAGTCCATGAACTGGCCCAGTTTGCTGCAGATTGAGTCAGATGCCACAGCAGGAACTGAAATGACAACAAAATATTCAGGACTTTCAACACTCCTACCATTTCCCACATTTATTTTTTAGCTGTTTGAATGAGTGATGCTGCTGAAATTCGAAATTAGTCTATTCACAAGGCAGATCTGGCTTGGTCATAATTCTTGAAGGTATAATGAGCCCTGACTTAGAGCTAATATTTTGTGTGTGTGTGTGTGTTTTTAACCCAAAACCAAATTTTAAATCAAACCAAGTTAACCTAAATTTTGTGTGCTTGCCTGGGTGGGCAGGTAATTCTTATTAAACTTACAGTAATTTGAGTTGATCTGACAACTTTTAAACAATCTTCTTCTTTTCCAGCAAGAATGGAGGCTCCATAGTTGTCTTTTAAAATTTTCTTTGAAGTTAAGAACTCCTCCGATAGACTAAGAAATGCAGCTCTTGTCACATGCCGTCAAAAATAGGACTGGAAAAGATTGTATATGTGATCAGTGCATTGTTTTTTGGAGCTGTGCAGAACCAAACCAGGGCAGAGTAGGGGAGAGATTACTGCCTCAATTTTCCTTAGAAACAACATTACGTGATTATTATGCAAGTTAAATAAAATAAAGAAAATGATTTTAAAAGTTGATGTTTGTTCCCAGTTCAAAATCCCTTCGTAACAAAGAACTTCCATCTGATCTTAAATGTTAGATTCATAATTTGGTGGCCACCATCAAATTAGTGTTGGCTAGTTCACCCATCACTAATTTGAATGTCTATCTCTATTCAATTTAATTTAATTAATATACATAATAATAATAAAGATATAAATTTATTTTGGTTTGTATTGCCATTCCCAGTGAGTGATTACAGCTAGCTTTTTAAAAAGAATCTTCTCGAATCCAATGCTTGCTTCCTGACTTATCATAACAGCATAATTCCATAATACGCACCACAGATCACAAAAGCTAAAACAACTGACAGGAACATGGCTTAACACCAAAAAGCCTGGTGTGATGACGAAATGACAGCAATGTAGATGCCAGGCAAGCATCCTCAACGAGAACACTCCAAAGTCAGGGGCCACCACTGAGAAGGCCTTCTCCCTCATCTCAATCCTCTAAATAACTGAGGGGGCACACAGAGAAAGGCTTTCAAAGATGACCTAAAAGCAGCATCAACATTGGAAACATTGGAAAACTAATTCAGGAAGAATTAGGGAGGTGCATTAGTGACATCACCTGTTTCCAGCCCATCATTGTGGTGCAGAGCTAAGCTTGGGCTGTAACCAAGTGGAGTTCAGGTTTCCTTGAGCTTTATCTGAGAAAAGTTTGTTCATCTAGTCAAAAGGTGATGGGTGTGTTTCCACAGTGGAATCATCTCTCAGTTCATGTGTATGCACCTGAAACCTTCCTAACCCCATGTCTTACATATTATCAAAACATTGAAATACAATGAGGTAACCAATAGTTCTAAAACTGGAGTTTGGATTCCTACTAGACTTCTGCACTAACTGAACGACCAGTGGCTTTGAAAGACCTTTTCCCTTGCTTAAATTTCTTTTTTTATATATTGAAAGCCATTTTTCTAAATTGTGATTTTAAAACTTGTAGAATCAGTCCTTAGCATCTTGAGGTAGGGCTGGAAAAACTCCTGCCTGAAGCCCCAGAGAGCTGCTGCCAGTCAATGTCCACAATATTGGCCCACATGGGCCCATGGTCTGACTCAGTAGAAGGCAGATTCATATGTTCCTAACATCATTAATATAGTCTTACCCTCAAGACCAGCCTTCCCCATCCTGATGCCCTCTAGATATGTTGGGCTGGAACTCCCAACATTCCTAGCCACATGGCCAATGGTCAGGAATTCTGGTATTTGTAATCCGAAACATCAGTGGGGCAACAGATCGCCTGACCTGTTCAAGATCATCTTTTTTTTTCTGTTGATGATCGTTTTCTTAATCACCAGCAAAGTTGAGGCTGAAACAAAGGACAAGCTCTTTCTTCCAATAGAAATTAAGGAGTGGTGTGTTTATCTCCATTGCACAAGCTGCAAAATCAGGCCAGGGCTAGAATTCCTTGCCAAACTACTGAGGAGCTGAAGGTATGCTCTGGGGCCCATTTAGGATCCTTTGTTTTTCCTCTGAAACATTTGGAGATAAACATTTGAAGAGCCTTGGACTGACTCCTGCTTTCACATCCTATCTCAAATGATGGAAGACATCCAGATTCTCTAAGCTCAGGAAATGTCAAATGACTCCTAGAACGAAGATGAACACCAATCAAGTGGTGGGCGGCCCATGGATTACCTCACAGAGGAATCTATTGAGACTGGTCAGCAGGGCACAGGTAGCACCATTTGGGAATATGGAGCATTTTATAGGGTGTCCGTGTGCCCTCTTTTACAGACGGCAGTCCTCTGTTTTAGGGCTGCCAGTGGACTATCCTCAGAGATACCCTTTCGCCTTCTTTAATTCTAAGTGTACGACCACCCTGCTGAGCCACACTAAGGAAACACTTAGCTCCAGCTGGTGGCTCTCTGGGATCTAGATGTAATGCCTCTCCCAAATCTGGGGGGGGGGGCTCTGAGTGCCTCCTCCAAGGGAGGCTCGGAATGCCTCCTCCAAGGGAGGCTCGGAAGGTGGTAACAAGGGACAGGGCCTTTTCAGTGGTAGACCCCCGACTCAGCTCCCCACTCAGGCCCGCTTGGCACCAAAACTGTCATCTTTTCGTCGCCATGTTAAAACTGTCCTCTACTCCCAATCATTTAACGGCATATGATGGAGTACTTCTGCCATCCATTTAAATGGGGCTCGAGTTCTATTGAAACTGTTTTAGTTGTCTAGATTGTTTAAAATTTTGCATGTTTATATTTTATACTGTATTTTATTATCTTATGAACTGTTGTAAACTGCCCAGAGAGCTCCGGCTAGTGGGCGATATAGAAATAAAATGAATAATAATTAATAACAATAACGCTGAAAAAGAATAAAGTTGATCCCATGTATCTGAAGTTTGACCACACCTGATAGATCTTTAAAGCCTAGAAAATGACATCGGTGCCCATCGCCAGACCAACAGAGAATGGCAAGACCTTCCTCCATCCTCTTCTTCTCCCATCACCGTCTCTCTCTTGAAATCTCTTCCTTTGTTTCGCCTTCCAAGACCGAAGCACAGATTCCATTCCAGGGATCTATCTGGAGGGGAGGGGAGGGACTGGAGTCAAGATGGGAGTTGCACTTCAATTGACTAAGACGATGGAGCCTCCGTTCTTGCTGGAAATTAAAAGCAGAAGCCGTGGAGCTGTGACAAAAATCTGCATTACGTTATGGCAACTCCTGGACTTTTTTTTTTTGAATTTTTTTTTTTTTGAAAAAATAAATAATACATCAATTTGAAACTCTGCCAATGATCATCATCAAAGTGATATCAACGCCTCAGAGGAAGAACAATGGTTCTGAGCTTTGAAAGAAAAGGCACATGAAGGGGGGGGGGAATTCATGGGAGAAAGCCAAGTATGAATGTCTAATCCTTTTTTCAATGCCAGCTCTAGAGACAGTATGGGTGTGGGTGGGTGTTTTTGTTGTTGTTGTGTGTCCTGAAGGGTAGATACGATTTAGTATGGTAGCGGGAGCCAGCCAATAACATCAGAATGCACGAAGGAGAGATGCACTGGATTCCATTAAGGCTGGAATTGCAATTGAACTGGCTGTGTATCCTTGGAGGGTGATCAAAGGACTTGGAGCTTGCTTGCCCACTCACTCATCTCACCCATCCCTACCCGAAACAACCTGGGAAAACCTTAGGAAAGAAGAAATGGGTAAAGCAGTGGGATCAGGCCCTACTTGGAGACAAGGCTGGGCCATCATCAGCACTTAAGGCTTACTTAGGCATACACAAGGGGTGTGCCGGGTGTGCCCAGGCACACCCTAATGTCTCGAACAATAAGCGCCAAATTGAGGGGGCCATTGAGTAGGGATCCAGAGGAGGATCCAGATGCAGCGGGTATGGTCCTCCAGCTGCTCTCTGACTGCTCCACTACTGCCGCCCCCTACAGTACACCATTGCTCCTGGCAGCAGGAGGGAACAGGAATCACTCTGTTGGGAGTTTCTCTGCTGCAAGCCAAAGTGGCCAGGAGGAGGGCCCCCAAAGGCTAATGTCACCTTGTAAGCTCCCCCTCTAGCCAGTGTCATCACAACGCCCCATCAATGCTGGGGCTTGAGGAGCAACTCCCCATCCCCAAGCCAAACACAGAGTAGGGCATCAGTGTCTACAGAGTTTAATAAATACATGAATAAAAATAATGTCCTTTATGATCGAACATTCAATAAATTATAAAACAATTCCCTGGATGCACACCCTAATGAAATGTGCTGAGCATGCCTATGCTTACAATCGGGGGTAGAGTTCTGCTGTGGATGTGCACAAAGTGTATTTTGCTTGCCACTAAATGAACACAAATAGCCCCACCTGGAATTAGGAAAAGGGACTTCCAGAGCTGATGATGCAGCTTCTAGGCAGGCTTACATTAGCATCCCAGCTAGGGATAAAACAGGGTGCCACTCTGCATAAAATTTGCAATGCTAATTGATATGTATGAATGCAAATCTGGAAATTGAACTATAGCATGGGGTGACCATATGAAAAGGACAGAGCTCCTGTATCTTTAACAGTTGTATTGGAAAGGGAATTTCAATGTGTCATTTGTGTGCATGCAGCACCTGGTGAAATTCCCTCTTCGTCAAGAGGGCAGGGCTCCTGCATCTTTAACTGTTGTGATGAAGAGAGAATTTCACCAGGTGCTGCATGCCTACAAATGACACCTGCTGAAATTCCCTTTTTTTATACTGTTAAAGATACAGGAGCCCTGTCCTCGTTTCCATATGGTCACCCTATCATAGTGTGGAGGACTGTGATCAGGTGACCTGTGTGCCTGCCTGTTAAGTCTGCTGCCCAGGTGCAATCTATGGATGGGCAACAGTGCTCTTAGGGTTCTTTATCTCGAATCCGGAACTGGGGAGGATAACCCTTCAACTGGAAGGCTGTCCTCTGCAAAAGAAGATATACGACTACCCTAGCCTAGCACCTTTCATTTCAGAAATTAAACAAAGAGATAAGAAGGAAAAAATGAACAAGGTAAGGCATGCAAGTACCAAGCCCCAAGCCATCTGCAGAAAACATCTTTAAAAGACAAGAGAGCAACTCAACATGAACCAGTGGGACAAGTCACTTGCCAAGTGGCGGGTCATTTCCCAACTACCCTGTAGGTTGGGCTGAGAGTCAGTGACTGGCCCTAAGCCAGCTAGTGAACTGCGTGGCTGAATGAGGAATAGAACCAGGATTTCCCAAGTCCCTGACCAATGCTCGAGCCTAGGGTGACCAGATAAAATCCAGGTCAGGGCTCATGTAACTTTAACAGTTGTAGAGAAAATGGAATTTCAGCCAGAGTCATTTGTATGCAATTAGTTCCTGGTGAAATTCCCTCTTCATCACCACAGTTAAAGTTGCAGGGGCCCTGCCTTCTTTTGTATATGGTCACTCTAGTATAGTGCCTGCAACTTTAACTGTTGTGATGAAGAGGGGATTTCACCAGGAACCAATTGCATACAAATGACACTGGCTGAAATTCCCTTTTCTCTACAACTGTTAAAGTTACATGAGCCCTGACCTGGATTTTGTCTGGTCACCCTACTCGAGCCACTACACCACACTGGCTCTCTGTAGATGCATCCCCTGGCTCATCACTTTAAAGCCAGGAGTTCAATCAGCATTGAGTGATTGCTCTTTTAATTCCCACACCTCTCCATGCCAGATCGACACCAAGCAGGATATAGCGGTATGAAAATGGTATGAAGGCGGTATGTAAAAGGCAGGAGCCACACCAAGCAGGATATGGCAGTATATGTATGTATCATTGGGCCCCAACAGTTGTCAGTGCATTTCAATACCACTATAAAGCAGTAGTGTGGCTCCTGCCTTTTATACACTGCTTTCATACCTCTACATCCTGCTCGGAGTAGATCTGGCCAATGTCAGGGACACAGTAGGAAATTAAACCCTGTTTCCTGCTAGCAGAGTTTCCATCTTAACTGAGAGGTACCTTGGGTGTATAGTAGGGATGTGTATCATATCCTTCTGATGTCCAATAACGATCCGATATTGGCTTTATCGGACATCCGATTAACAATACAATACAAATCCCTCCGATAATTATCAGATCCAATAAATATTGGTCTGATTTTTGTCGGATTTTATCGGACGGCCTTTTTTCCCCGCGCCAAACGGACGGAGCTAGAAGGTGGGGTGTGTTTGTTGCTTGAGACTGACAGATTCAGTGACCAAACGTGCAGCAAGGATTCTAGCAGGGTCCAATCTCAATGTTGGAGGAGGGTTGAGGATATCCCGGCACCCACCCTTGAGCTTTCCAGCTCTGTTGGGAGTTAGGAGTTGAAAAAGCTGGGTGGATTTTGGTGGAGCTCTGTGTGTGTGAAAGTTACTGGATTGATTTTGGTGGCGATTGTTGTAGATTCATTCTATTTTCTGGCATCTTGCTGTTCCCCTCTGTGTCTCAGGTTTGTTGCTTGTGTGGGTTACGTTTGCTTGTTGGTTTGATTGAAGGGTTAGGTTAGCGTGAGTAGGGGTAGCGTGAATGAGTGAGTGTGTTGTTGTTCCCTTCCCTGTTTAACTGTTATTTAAAAAAACAAAAAAAATACCAAAAAAAAATATTCTGTGTGTGTGTGCTTGATTCACTGTGAGTGTGCTGGTGTGTCCTGTAGCCTGCTACACAGGATAACACTACACAATGGCTGAATTCGGATGACACATTAAGCAACTGGGGGGGGGGGGGTGGAAACAATCGTCAGTTGTATTAACTATTGTGTCATCTGAATGCTGCCATAGTCAACTCAGCACTGATCCTAATCCACACCACGGTTGATTATTTATTACCATGTTGTGTGGGGAGTACCCCCTAGATGAACAACTGTAAAGTTGATTATTACCCCACCATTGACTATCGTGTTGTCCGAATTCAGCCAATCTGTGGTGGTCAAAGCAGCACACAAAGTCAAATAGTGTGGGCAAAGCATATATTTAGGGTGGCCACGAGGCCTATGTTACAGAGGACAGGCCTCTGTTATGTTATTTAATTTTATTTTAGGCATATATACTCTGCTTTTCAACCAAGCAAGCTTCTCCCACAGCAGTTTACATTCAAACACAAAATGATTAAGAAGACATTAAAAAGAAAACCAATTGAAATCAATGCACCACGAGCTTGCCTTTCATAGCTAAATGACAGGAGAAAATTCAGCAGTGGAAAATGATTCCCATCACTACTTCAGCATGCTGGGGAAAACATCACAATCTCTGCTCATGGCGCAGTTTTCAAAAGCACAGGAACCATACCAGTGGTGGAGGGAGGGAGGGAGGGAGAAATTGGCAGGAGCGTGGCCGGATCCAAAAGAGGACAGGGCTCTTGCACCTGACATAGGTGTGTAGACAGAAGAGGGAATCTCAGCAGGTATGGGCAGGAGGTATATATCTGGATCTATTAGATCCCCCAGGTGACTTGTAGATCGGCAAAGGTTTTCAACTCCTAGTGGTTTAACAGCAGGAGCAGCAACAAAATGACCCCCTCCTTGTGCTAAAATAACACTACTGAAATGAAGAAATGAAATTACACTGGCCTTGAAGTTCAACTTTTTTATTTATTTATTTATTTATTTATTTACTGCATTTTTATACCGCCGAACAGCCGAAGCTATCTGGGCGGTTCACAAAAATTAAAACCATCAAAACCATTCAAAATATAAAACAACGACAATATAAAAAACATAATTTAAAATACAGTATAAAACACCACCAGGATAAAAACCAAGCAGCCACGCAGAAATTGATAGGGATTTAAAATACAAATGTAAACAGCAGGTTAAAAATCGAAATAAAGAACTGTTACAACACAGTGAAAATAAAAAGGTCTTCACCAGGCGCCTAAAGGAATATAATGTAGATCCCCGCAGAACCCCTCTGGGGAGCTCATTCCACAGCTGGGGTGCTACAGCAGAGAAGGCCCTACACTTGGTGTAGAATGCCGCAGCCAGGTAGGTAATGGAGTGGCGTATGATTGGCAGCATATTACACCTACACAGAGAGAGCTGTGGGATGGTGAAATGATACAAACTGTGGAGATAACACAGCCTATTGTTAATTTAGCCCTGAGCATAGCGGAGATGCAGATCTGCCATTCGGTATAGTAACGTTTCTCCTCAGAGCTGATTCTTAAGAGAATGTCAGCGTCAACCTTGCCATGTTTATAGTTGAGACACCCCAGGATGTCTGCTGGGTGGTTCAAGTTGTCTTTTCCCATCGTATGGTTAACTGATGATAGAGGAGGCCCAACAGTTTGTGCTGTAATTAACACCCCAAAAATGGCATTCTGGTTTAACACATCTTGTGCATGCGTTTTTCTAATGTGGCTGGGATCCTGCATAAACAAATAGACAGCCTTGGTTGTATAAATTTATGTGCACACAACTGTGTTTCTCTTGCCTTTGTGACCACAAAATTCCACCCTCTGATGTTGCGAGCTGACAATTAACGAGGGATGGGTGAGTCTGCCAAGCTCGATTTCACTCAGTTTTTCATTTTTCCAATACTAACTTTGTTCTGTCCTGACTGCATGGGATTGCTTTGTTTTTTAATCCATACGTAAATTTGTAGACATTTTTGACTCACTTTTAAACATTTTGGTATGCATTTGTTCCATAAGTGTTCACTTCTCTATATGTTTTTGCATATGTATGCATTTATCCTCCAATGCATAAAGCATTTGTGTGCAAATTTTGGCAAATGTACACATATTAGTGTGCATTTTAAAAAAATGTTCTTTTATGACTTACAAATGTTTTCTCAAAGGAAGATACTGAAACCTGGACTATGACATCAACTGAGAATAGAAGAGACTGTCTAAACTTATCATAGAATCATAGAATAGTAGAGCTGGAAGGGGTCTATAAGGCCATTGAGTCCAACCCCCTGCTCAATGCAGGAATCCACCTTAAAGCATCCCTGACAGATGGCTGTCCAGCTGCATCTCGAATGCCTCTAGTGTGGGAAAGCCCACGACCTCCCTAGGTAATTAGTTCCATTATCGTACTGCTCTAACAGTCAGGTAGTTTTTCCTGATGACCAGCCAGAATCTGGCTTCCTGTAATTTGAGCCCATTATTCCATGTCCTGCACTCTGGGATGATCGGGAAGAGATCCTGGCTCTCATCTGTGTGACTACCTTTCAAATATTTGAAGAGTGCTATCATGTCTTCCGTCAGTCTTCTCTTCTCAAGGCTAAACATGCCCAGTTCTTTCAATCTCTCCTCATAGGACTTTGTTCCCAGACCCCTGATTATCTTCATTGCTCTCCTCTGAACCCCCTCCAGTTTATCTGCATCCTCCTTGAACGGTGGTGCCCAGAACTGGATGCAGTACTCAAGAGGAAGCCTAACCAATGCCGAATAGAGGGGAACCAGTACCTCACGTGATTTGGAAGCTATACTTCTATTACTGCAGACCAAAATAGCATTTCCTTTTTCTGCAGCCACATCACACTGTTGGTTCAAATTTAGCTTGTGATCTACAACAATTCCAAGATCCTTCTTGCTTGTAGTATTGCTGAGCCAAGTATCTCCCATCTTGTAACTGTGCATTTGATTTCTTTTTCCTTGGTGTAAAATTTGGCATTTATCTCTATTAAATTTCATTCTGTTGTTTTCAGCCCAGCACTCCAGCCTATCAAGATCACTTTAAAGTTTGTTTCTGTCTTCTGTCCTCGTCCAAATCATTCATAAATTTGTTGAAGAGTAATGGGCCCAGGACTGAGCCCTGCGGTACTCTGCTCATTACCTCCCCCCAGTTTGAGAAGGTGCCATTGATAAGCACTCTTTGAGTCTGATTCTGTAGCCAACTGTGGATCCACCTAATAGTTGTTCCATCTAGCCCACTTTTAGCTAGTTTGCTAATCAGAATGTCATGCGGCACTTTGTCAAAAGCTTTGCTGAAGTCAAGTTATATTATGTCCACCACATTCTCACAATCCACAAAGGAGGTTACCCAATCAAAAAAAGTGAGATCAAATTAGTCTGGCAGGATTTGTTCTTGACAACTCCATGCATTGTTTTCAAGGTGTTTACAGATTGACTTCTTCACAATCTGCTCCAAAAAATTCCCAGGGATTGATGTCAGACTAACTGGTCCTCCTCCAGTTGTTCTACACTTCACAGTCTTCTATGATTTTGCAAAGATAATAGACAGTGGTTCTGAGAGTTCTTCTGACAGCTCCTTTATTACTCTAGGATGCAGTTCATTGGGCCCTGGAGATTTGAACTCATTCAAAGAAATTAGGTGTTCTTTGACCATTTGTTTATCAATCTCAAGCTTCAATCCTGCCCCATGTTCTTCATTTTTGCTGAGCCAAAGTAGGAATTGAGAACTTTGGCCTTTTCTTTGTCATCTGTTATCAATTTGCCATCCTCATTGTATAGTTGAACCACCACTTCTCCATGTATCCCAAATTTATTTATTTAATAATTTTATGTGCTTTTGGGGCCTACTAAGGGCCCCAAAGTTCTTTACAAAATAGACAAACAAAAGACAATCAAATAAATATTAAAAATAAAGCCTTAAAATCAAAAGGAGCAGTGTTAAAGCCTCCATTCATATATTACAAATTATTAAAAGCTGTGCAGAATAGGAACCTTTTCTCTGCCTGCCTAAATGTTATTAGGAGTGAGGCTAGTCTTACTTCCTTTGGGAAGGAATTCCCCATAACCAAGGAGCAAAGAAAAGGCTCTTCCTTGAGTTCTCACCAAACAAGCCTCTTACAATGGCGAGACATATAACAGGGCCTCTGTAGGTGATCCCAGTCTATGGGCAGGTTCACATGGAAGGAGGCGGTCTTTCAGATATCCTGGTTGTCCCTAAGGCATTCTGGGCTTTATAGGTAAGCAGTAGCATCTTGAATTGAGACAGAAAATAAATTGGGAGCCAGTGCAGTTGACCTAGGGCTCGAGTAATGTGCTCTAAAAAGCGTACACTAGAGATCATTTCAGCTGCCGCCTTTGCACATTTTGTGGGTTTTTTACTGTAAGTTTATTTGGAGCCAAACCTGGCTGAGAACCTTGGTATAAATATACTAGATGGATAATAAAACAGAATATATGGCAGCTATTCTGGGTTTTGGAGAAGGAGGCTAGCGACTGAAAGGAAGCACCGGTTGCATGGTGGGTTTTTAAAAACAATAAATAAATTGTCGAATCACATCTTTTCCTTCCTTTCTTTGTAG
This sequence comes from Anniella stebbinsi, assembly GCA_029215795.1. Classification (NCBI taxonomy): domain Eukaryota; kingdom Metazoa; phylum Chordata; class Lepidosauria; order Squamata; family Anniellidae; genus Anniella; species Anniella stebbinsi. The sequence goes on along the minus strand of JARDYH010000007.1, from coordinate 44,283,544 downwards.
CAGAACATCAATTCAGATTTACAAGTATGGTATACAACCTTGAAAAACGCACACACAGAAAACCCTTGAGAATGCAAGATAATAGCATAGCAGGGGGATCTTAGACAGGGACGTTTTCTGTAATCACTGCAATTTTACAAACTTTTCCATGCCAATGAGCTATTGAGATATATAGCCTAGGAGCAATTGTACTCGACTTGGTTCACACCAGATGGCAACCTCCTGTCCATCCAGATGTAAATGGGAACTTGATATTGCAGGTTTTACAGCATTAGTTCTGAGTGAGGCCGCTGTGCTGTTTCTCCCGAGGAAATGGCATGCCATCAGAAATTGCTTGTCAAAAAGAAAAAAAGAAAACCCCAAAAGGATGAGGTTGGCTTCGAAATCCATGTAGCAGTTCTTGTTTTTATATGCAAAGTACTTCCCAGTCCTTGTTATACTCATTCTTACAGTAAGCCTACATAGCTGGTTGCTATTATTTCTGTCCTACAGGTTAGGGACTGATGCTGATCTTTTGGGCCCTTTCTACACCTACGGGTATAGAGGGAGGGCCTGGGGTGCTAGGGTGACCAGACGCCCGGATTTGTCCGAACATGCTCGGGAAATGGGGAGCAAATCCGCATCTGGGTGGAAAAACTGTTTTGGGGGGCCAAATCCGGAAATTTAGCCCCCCAAAAGGGTGACCAGATGGCCCTGGGGCGAGCTGGGCCAACTGGGGGGCGGCAGGGGGTCACGCGGCGGTGGCGGGAGGCTGGCGGCACGAGGCACTTACTGGGGCGTCCGCTTCCCTCCGGTGCTCGGAATCTACTGAGAAACAGGCTTCGCGGCCTGCTTGTCCCTCAGTAGCGCGCCGGGTGATGACGTCATCACCCAGCGCGCTACTGAGAGACAGGCCAGGAAGCCTGTTTCTCAGTAGATTCCGAGCACCGGAAGGAAGCGGACGCCTCAGCCGGTAAGGAGCGCGGGGGTGGGCAGCGAGGGGGTGGCGCGGCGTGGGTAGGGGGTGGGCGGCGCGGGGGAGTGGCGCGGCATGGGGGGCCCGCTCGGGGGGGCCACGTGAGGCATGCGGGCGGGGGGCGGCGCAGGTCGGGGCAGTGCGGGCGCGCGGGGGGGGTTGTTTTGGGTGGGTGGGTGGGCTGGCGGGGGGGGTCCGGGTTTTGGATCCTCAAAATCTGGTCACCCTAATGAACCCGGACTTACTTGCTTCCGGGATCATTGCCTACTTTCTACACTGGAGCACGACATCCCAGAAGCAAGCAGGACGCCGTGCTCGTCGTGGCTGCCATTTTGTTTTTGTAAAGGGAGCTGGGACCGCACTTGTGCTCCAACACAAAAGTGAGTTGTTTTTTTTAAATCCCCCCTGAAATCGTGGCCTTTACTAGGGATGTGTATCATGTCGTTAAAATGTACGATAATGATACGATATGCTCTTTACCGTGCATGCGTTTAACGATAACGATACGATAGAAAAACCTCCGATAAATATCTGATCCGATAATTTTCAGCCCGATTATATCGGATTATCGGACTGCCATATAAGTAAACCTATAACTTCTGTATTTTAAAAGTTAGAGGCTTGAAACTTGGTCACAGTGCCTATGGGGTATGCCTAATAAGTATGTGTATGAAATTTGAGATCGATCCCTCCAACCCTCGATTTTATATGAATTTGTTAAAGATCGTTTAATATGATCCGATCGTGGGGGGTTGCCACTTATTGTAATGCCCAAACAGAGGACACACATCACCCAAAAAGACAACACAGACAGCTTAAAAATGACATTTACACACATAGACACGAATTTGAAAATCATGACCCAAATTTAAATAGAATAGAATCTGTCTCACCACAATAGTGGGAAAGGCGGCAACCAGGTATGCCTTTTCAGTCGGCTGTCTGTATGTTAATTTCAAGGATGCTGCTGTGCCTTCTTTCAACTGGATTTGGGCAGGCCAGCTCTTCCAATAGAGGACAACTTCAAGAAAATATAGGACACACAAGGCCACCCTGCCTGACCACCCAGTCTCAATCAATAACAGTGAGCATCAAATGGTCCCTTGGAGTGTAATACAAGTCCTCCTATCAGAGAGATGGAACCACATTGACCCTGTTCAGACGACATGCTAAGCCACGGTGGTTAAGCATTCTGAACTAAACATTATGGCTTAGCGTGTCATGTGAACCATGACTTAGTGTGTCGTGTGAACCATTCCTAACCATGGTGGCTACATAACCACGGTTTAAATACTCTCACTAACCATTTGCTGCAACAGGGCTAGCGGCCTAACCATGGCTTAGCGCATTGTCCAAGCAGGCCCATGATGTCCCCAGCACCCAAGGCAAAAATTGCTGGGGGAAAGGAACTACAGCGTTCCTCAGTGATTCCAGACCACCAACAACTTTCTGTTCAATGCTGATTAAACCTGCTGAGATCTTCCCTTGTTGGGGATAATCCTTCTCAGCTAACAGTAGGCTGATAATTAAGTTCCACTTTTTCTTTTTTGCCAAAGCAAGACCTTTTCTCACCAGATAATCTTGTGAGTAAATATTGTAAAACCGACTTCTGCCATGGCCAATGGGGGAGACTTGTGTAGCCCATGGAGGTCTGATTCTCTAATATGTGAGATCCTTAAATCCTGCTCCTTTGCACGGCTCTTGTCTCTCTGGAGGGAAGGTGCAACATACCTCTGCCAGGCGTTAACTCAGCTGGGGCCAGGGTTGTCTCCTTACTGAGCCGGTGAGTTCTGGGAAAGGACTGGCTCTCTTTGTGCCTTAAGCCTATGAAGCAATTTGTTTGGTACATCAAGGTGGTCCAGAAACCTGGGTGGGAGATGGTGACAAAGCAACATCACAGGCTTGTGTAAAATAGCTCTTCCCTTCAGTTTGTTTGTCTCCAAGTGGGTTTGCTCCTAAAGCGAAACCAGAGCAGGAAAAAGAATGTGTCTTAGCACCGGCAAAATGATAGGACGTAATAAAAGAGTGTGATGCCAATTGCCGACGGAGCTTTCCTTACGATGGGTAGCATCCAATGTTATTCCTACCTAGAGCAGACCCATTGAAACAAATAGGACTTAAGTTAGTTGTGAACCACCCAGAGAGCTTTGGCTTTGGGGTGGTATAGAAATGTGATGAATAAATAAATGAATAAATATTAATATAAATATATATAAAATCCCAGCCCTGTGGATGAAGATATTTGTGAATTTTGGTAAGTTCTTATAAAAAAAAAATGAAACAAGCAGGATTCTCACCCATTTCTTGTGTGAATTGGCCCTGTGATTCTGTGAGCAGATTTGGAAACTTTCAGGCTGTGATGTGGTTTAGATATAGATGTGTGTGAGACAGAAACAGAAAGAGAGACAGAGAGAGAGAGAGAGAGACCACAAGTGTTGATTCTTGGCTAAGGAAGGGAGTACCCTGAGAGCAGTGGAGGCTGGTGGCGCAGATTTCAGTCAGGCTGTGAATCCATTCTGGGTTTCAGTCAGAACCAGTCAGAACTCTAAAGGAGCGTTCCAAGGCGCTGAACCTATTTTGATCATGGGGTCCAGCACCTCCATTAGCTCCTTTAGAGTTCTGGCTCGTTCTGACCGAGACTCAGGACGGATTCACCACTCCAGCAAAATCAGAGCCACCAGCTTCCACTGACGGAATGATTACGAGCCGGCTTAGAGGACAAAATAGAGTAAAGCAGGAACAATGGATTGCCGGCTCCTTGCAAGCTCTTCTGCAAATGACAGGTGGAGCCTGTCTGTCTGTCGCTGTTCAGCTCTGGCAGGAGCAACTTTTTATCCCAGCAGGGAGCTCATAGCTCACTGTAGCTTAAATGCTAACCAGCAGCATGCCGGCCTGCCCTCAGCTACCTAGGGGTTTCATTCCTCCTTTTCCCTTTTCCAGGGTTTGGAGAACCTATTCTCACACACTCTACAAAAAGTATCTCCATAATACACTTCAGATAGGCTGTTGTTGTTGTTATTATTATTGTTTATTTATTTATTCCCGCCTTTTCCCCAATACTGGGACTCATTCCTTAGAGACCATATTCTGTGGCCTTATAAATTAGCTACACTTGTTTTGCTTTGAACCAAACAAAGGATTTCATAATCTGGGGGTGAGCATACTGAGTCATGTGTTAATCTTATCTAAAATTATTTTTAGCCCCCTCACTTTAGGGATGAAACCCTTAATCGTATTATTATATGCATTTATCAGCTCACCAGTTGGATGATGTCGGGAGGGGCTGCCCCCACAGCTGACTTTGCTACAGTGGCTGGGGTAGGCTGACCATATGAAAAGGAGGACAGGGCTCATGCAACTTTAACAGTTGTAGAGAAAAGGGAATTTCAGCCAGTGTCATTTGTTTGCAGTTCGTACCAGGTGAAATTCCCTCTTCATTACAACAGTTAAAGTTGCAGGGGCCCTGCCTTCTTTTGTATCTGGTCACTCTAGTATAGTGCATGCACCTTTAATTGCTGTGATGAAGATGGGATTTCACCAGGTACTAATTGCATACAAATGATGCCTGCTGATATTCCCTTTTCTCTGCAACTGTTAAAGTTACATGGGCCCTGTCCTCCTATTCATATGGTCAGCCTAGGCTGGGGGGGGGGGGGGGGGAGCAGCAACGTTGCACGAAATCAAGGTATGTGGGGACCACTTGATCTGGTTGCAAACAAAACCTGGGAGCGCCATTCCACTTGCGCAGATGCGCTCTCCCCGTGAGCCTTGGGTCGTATCCTGTGTTAGTCCTACGTAGAGTAGACCTATTGAAATTAATGGGACAAAACTTGCAAAATGGCTGCATTTCTTTTCTTTCTTTGCTACCACTTCAGTGGTAATTTTGGTGAAGGTAGGCTGACCAGATAAAATCCAGGTCAGGGCTCATGTAACTTTAACAGTTGTAGAGAAAAGGGATTTCAGCCAGTATCATTTGTATGCCATTAGTTACTGGTGCAATTCCCTCTTCATCACAACAGTTAAAGTTGCAGGGGCCCTGCCTTCTTTTGTATATGGTCACTCTAGTATAGTGCCTGCAACTTTAACTGTTGTGATGGAGAGGGAATATCACCAGGAACTAATTGCATACAAATGACACTGGCTGAAATTCCCTTTTCTCTACAACTGTTAAAGTTACATGAGCCCTGACCTGGATTTTATCTGGTCAGCCTAGTGAAGGGGTGCAGCCTCTTGCAGTTTGCAGGAAGGACAATGCACCCACTCCCAAACCCTAGAAGTTGTGCATCCCTCGCTTACGCCTTTCTGAAAACATTAACGTTTTCAGAATTCTTGGGCCTACGGAATGAACTGGGAGCAGATGATGCTTCACCGCTGTTGATGCTGAGCAGGTGTGGACTTCGTTAGTCCCATGGATGGGAGACCCCATGCAAAAGTGGGATTGATAAAATAAACACATATTTTTGATTCGGTTGTGAACTGCCCAGAGAGCTTCGGCTATTGGGCGGTACTGATGCTACTTTCTGCTCCTGTTGCAAGCAGTAAAGGCACTGCATTGGCTAAGGCAGTGTGTGTTCTTGCAAGTGAATGAATTCATGTAGGTCAGTGGCCCGGTCCATCACCAAGTCCCCCCCCCAACACATACATTCACTCATTTTACAAAGATCACATGTATTTCTCCCCCTGTCATAGCATAGGAGGAGAGAGGCAGCCCTTTTGTATTTCTAAAAGTTAGAAGAGGTGTAGCTATTCTCACCCTTGCATGACAAGCCACACAGGCCCGTATTCTCGCCTCAACGCAACGATTAAAAGCCCTGTCTTCCCCTTTGCATCTGAGCATCCTCGTGAAGAGGAAAGTGGGGAAATGCATTTTTTTTTTAAACAAAATTACGGGTGTGGGGAGTTGATGAGCTTTAATTAAATACAACAGAAGGGGTTTAGCAGGCATGGCCTCTCCTCTTGGGCAGGAGAGGTAGAAGAAGCTTTTAAATGGGGCCTTTAAACAGTGCGTGTATGTCTGCATGTGTGTGTCTCTCTGTCTCTCATTCGTGTTCCTTCTGCTGTGTGTCTCCCCAGGCTGGTGCCTTGGATAGAGCCTTTTTGCCGGCTGAGCAGGTCAAGGAGATGAAAGCATGCCTCTGTCGCTCAGCCCCAGGTTCCTAGGCGACGGACATCACCTCATACTGGCACCGAACAATGGCCAGCCCTGGTCCCTCGGAGTTGTCTCTAGCTGATGTCACAGCTATCAGGCCATCATACTTAGGGGAGGCGAGGAAACACACACACGCACAATGACGGTGGCTTTGAAATCCCCCAAAGGAGCGTGCCTGCGGCCTTCCTCCATCCGCTGCCTACCTCCCACTATCACAGTTGGGGCGAGTGGAGGCAGGGAACGCATGTGAACGACATTGCAACAGTCCAGCAAGAGCATCTGCTCAGCTTGGAAGGACCAGAGTTTAGGCCGTAATCCTATGCACCGTTACCTGGGAGCAAGCCCCATTTAACGCAATGGGGACTGACTCCTGAATAAATTGACATAAGAATGTTGCAGATGATTTCATCCACAGCTGAGCCCCGGGGGGCTGGTGTTAGGGTGCCTGGAATGTTTCCCCAAGGAACTCCAATGGGTTTCACAGAATTCTTTGAAATCCTTCCAAATGTTTTTTTTCCTCGGGTGGGGATCTGCATGTTCCCTCGCACCTGATTTTGCCCTGAAATGTCACTTTGGGCCAACTTGCAGGGACCTGTTTGTTGGGCATGTGTGGAAGGGCTGCTCCTGTATCACCCCCAAATTTCAGATTGTTGTCTCTTCAGAGTTATGATTGGGTCCCTTCTCTCTCTGCTTTTTGGAAAGAAGTTAAGGCATGTCTTTTTAATTCTCCCCCCCCCCCGCTTTTTTATTGTGAATATTAAAACAGAACAAAATAAATAAGTCGTGAAAAACAAAAACAAAAAAACCCATTACATGTATAGGAATATCATCATTTTTCCATCAGGTATACCATTCATTTTTTTTAAAAAAGGAGAGAGTTATGCATAGGTTTCAAGAAAAGCAGACCATATATCCATGTATTAATCCACACATAAGTCATGCCTGTATGATACCCATTCAAATGTTGATAGCGTTGTTAAGTCCTCGGTACATTGCATTGTGGAGGTGAGCATTTGTCCTTCCAACGTGATAGTGTAAATCTTTTAGCTTATAATTTGTGCTTTTAAATTGTGAACTGTAGTTTTAACCTTGTTTTAATGTTCTACTATGGTTTTATTTCTTTTATGTTTTTATGTATTATTGTTTTTATTTGAATTGTTGTACATCCCCTTGGTGACATTTCCAGTATATAAATATTTTGAATATAATAATAATAAGTATTTATTTCCTGAAAAATTATGTAGTGATTCTTATTTTTATATTAAAAAATCCCAAAGCAGTTTAGAAAAATGATAAAATAATAGATCATTATATAAGCAGGACAATATTAAGACAAGTTAATGGCTGAGAAAAGCTAGTATAAACAAGTAAGTTTGTATATTCAAAATTTCACCCACATATGTCTGGCATGCTCATCATGAGTTAAAGAACCCCCAATGAACCTGTTGTTTTGTACAAACCAGGGCCAGATCTTGTTAAGGAAATTTCCCTAATCCTCGAGTTGAAGAATCACCAGGAACGGGCAAAGTCCGATCCAACAGGTTTATTCAATACAACGTACACAGGAGAGAGATGTGGTACATGGGTAGTACCAAAGCTCTCTGAATCTCAAAAGCAAAACTGTTTCATTTTATCTCTGTTTCAGGCTTGATGTCACAAACCACTCACCCCCTCCCTCCTGTGACAGACTACATGTACAATAAATGATTCAACTAAACTATTTTCTAAACCATAATAAAACAACATCCCGGGCATTTGATGCCTCAGTGTAATTTGTTAAATCCTGATAACCTTCGATTACTGATACTTTTCTTTGGAAGAATCTGAAAATGTTTACATTATAGGTGCCATCTTGTCTGTAAGATTGTGTTTGAGGGCCATTGAATCATGTTTAATTTACAACACCATTTGGGGGATGTGCTTGTGAGACTTGTTATTAAGAAAGGATGTTTTGGGTTATGGTGTTCTGTGTTCTTTCATTGAAATGCTAGAATGTGAGGTGTGAACTTTAGCCTGGTACAGTGATTAAGCGTCTTTGCTTTCTCTTGAACCATTTCTTTGAGGCTTGAGGGAAACCAGAGTTCAGATTTTGATTTTATGTCAATGCCCAGATCAAAAATCCTTATTAATCTACACCAAGCAGCATATAGCGGTGTGAAAGTGTACTGACAGCTGTTGGGGCCCATTAGCACATACCATATACCTTAGGTGACCATATGACAGGAAAAACCTGGATTTGTCAGGATTTTTGGTAACAAATCTGGGAAGGGGGGAATTATGAAATTTGATGAAAAATCCGGATTTTTCCCTTCCTCCCCAGCCGAAGGGCAGCTCTACTTTAATGAGAATTAACAAAAACGCTTACAGCTCTGCCATTTTTAAAGATAAAGAGATGAAACTTGGCACCATGATAGCTTTAAGGAATGGCTTTAGCCATGCCAAATTTGAAGCAGATCTGTTTATCCATTGATTTTTAGGAATTTTTTGATGTTTGAGGTTTTAAAATATATTTGTTTAAGAAAACGGTCACTTCTGAAGGAGTGAGAACAGCCAAACTCACCAGTAACATGTTACTCCACGGCAGGGATGCAATAAGCCACAAAACGTCCACACAAGCCATGTTCCAATACCCGTTCCTGGCCACAGTCCATATTCTGCAAAACAGGCTGGAACGAGGGGGAGCAACCTCCTCTTTAAGTATTGACCTTTGGATTATTTATTCATGGACAGTGGTGGGTAAACATGGCAAACTCCATGTGAGGCATAATCAGGAAAGGAACAGAGAATAAAACTGCTGTGTTGGAAGGGAAAGGTTGGATGCAAACCAGCCGTATGGGGATGGGAAGCCAAGGTAGCGTACAAACTCCACCTCCTCTCCATTTTGTCCTTGCAACAACACCCCTGTGAGGTAGGTTGGGCTGAGGGTCTGTAACGGGCCCAAAGTCACCCAGTGAACTTCCATGGCTGAGTGGGGACTAGAACCCAGATCGCCCAACTCCCAGTCTAACACTCTAACCACTACACATCACTGGCTCTCATCCAAAGAAGCCATGTTCCAGTATTACTTCTGGGCAATAGTTCATATTCCACAAAATAGCCCAGAACAGCAACGTCCAAAGGAGCAAAATGAGCCTCATGTTGTTGTGGGGAAACAGACCAAAAGGGCAACTTCTGAATGAGTGACGCTAACCAAATACCTCACTGACATTTTACTAGATGGAATTGATGCCATTGATCATGAAAAGTGGTTTCTGTGGACGATTTGTGGCTAATTGCATCAATCCTACGTAATCTGGTGTGACTTGGGAGTTTGGTTGATTTGACTCACTGGGAAGTTAGCGTTTTGGCCAATTTTGTGGGATAGGGTCTGTCCCGCTATATCCTGCTTGGTGTGGCTCCTGCCTTTTATAAACCACTTTCATACCGCTATATCCTGTTTGGTGTAGATCTGGCCCAGATCAATGTGTGCTAAAATGGCCACTAAAGGTGCAGTCTTCTGCATGTTTAGACAGAAAAACTTCTACAACTCCCAGCATTCCCAAAGGTCAGCCACGCAGGCCTTTTTTTCTGTCTAAACATGAATTGGATTTCGCCCTAAGTGAAGTGAACCTTCCCCTTCTCCACCCAGAGCAGCTGTATAATCTCATGCTTCTCCTACTAATGCGGAAGGAACACAGGGGGATGAACGTACAGCTGAAGTGAAATGTCCCATGTAAAGTGGAAAATCAATTGTAAAACTCCTGCTTGATGCTTACAGAGTAAGATCAATTATTATTAGCGCCAGGAGCTATCCATCTAGAAGTAATCTTGGTGTAGTCAGACCAGAATTTTATTTTTATAAAGCTGGGTTGGTGGAGGGAGATCAAAGGAAAGATTTATAAATACAGGTGAAGTGGTGGTGATGCAATTTTAGTGTAAAAGCACCTAAGTGCCAGTGTGAGAAGTTTGCAATACAGAAATATTCTAAGATGTGCAGTATACTAGGAGTCTCGTATGGCCTCGGCCAGAGACAGTAGTTTACACTTCTATGTGCAAGTAAGATGGAAAACAAGATTGGACCTTGAGATTTTCCATAGATGGTAGGCTGTCAGGGAGAGGGAGATATTGTTTCTGGCCTACATTCTCGAGGCAGCTCACTGAATACACACCCTGGATTCAGCTCAAGATGGGGAAAGATGGGAAAGAAAGCTGCCCTAAAACCCTAGAAGAATTTGCAAGCCTCTCACCGCTAATCCAGGCTGAAGATCAGGAAAGCCGATGGAATAACTTGTTGATCTTTTTGTTATTTTTATTTTGCATGTGCCTGGGTAAATTTAGTTCCCATAAAAGTGAGGAGTTGTCAGCACTGATTTTAGAGGCAGCCACAGTGCAGGCAGCTGTTGCGTGGTGCATGCAGGACAAAGCCCAGCTGATGCCCCTCAAACGTCTCCTGCTATTCCCCCCCCCCCCCCGCAACACCTCTTCTCTCTACAACAAATTTGCTGTAGGCTGCCACAATTGTTCTAGACTTCTCCCTTCTCCCCAAATAGACTGTTCATATAATGATGATGTAGCATTGCTACAGAGTACCACAATAGGGATCATCCCACTGCTCACTCCTAAAGCAGGTGCAAGTAAGGCTGCACTTGTCTTGATCCTGCTAACAAGAATTTGAACAGGGACGCTCACTTTTGCTTGAGTGTAGCTCGAATACCAGCAACATCCATAACCACACCCATGTTTCTATCCATCCAAGGGTCCTATTTAGTTTCAATACATGCCAACAATGCGGACTTTTGGAAAGTGCCTCTCCTGGCATGAATCTACCTGCACATTATGCTCATCATCTAAGGCCGTCCTTCAGGTGCCTCTTCCAAGGGAGGCTTGGAAGGTGGCAACAAGGCCTTCTCGGTGGTAACCTCCCAGTTCTGAAATGATCTCCCCAGTGATCACTCCCCAGCCGGCCTGGTGCCAACAGTGTTATCTTTTGGGCACCAGGTTAAGACCTTCCTCTAATCTCAGGTATTTGACAGCATATGATCAAGATTTTAAGTAGGTCCTGGGATTGGGCACCCAAAGTGCCTTGCAATCTTTGAAAGCATAATGATAAAATCCATACAAAACCCAAAACGGTGTCCGTTTACTCATTTCATTTATCTCTGTACTGTGCCATAGCCAAAGCTCTCTTGGCAGTTCACAAAATCTATTAAACAAAAACATAGTGTAAAAAAACTTTACAATGTAGAGAAGGACACATAACAGACATTAATGCTATTGTCAGTGTTACAATTTGGCTTGATCTCACAACTTGGCAAATACAAGCTGAATTTTGACATTTTGAAATTGTGAAGATTGGGAGACTAAAGTGTTATTGTGGGTAAGAGAGAATAAAAATGTGCTTAGTAGCTTCTATTGTCAGGAGTCTGCTTGCTCACTCCCATGTTATTAAAACACATCTGCCCTCTTTTCTTAAGGTAAAAACGAATGGAACTATTTTGGGAATGTTGGGGTGAGGAATGATGAGATAGGTTTCATACTGTATTTTAGGCCTGATTTACAAATGCAGCAGTAGAATCCTGTACCAGAGTGGACTGTACTAATTAAGACACATGGGCTAGATCTACACCAAGCAGGATATAACACTTTGAAAACAGTTTGAAAACTGATATGGAGCGTGTCCTTGACCCCAACAGTTGTCAGTACCGTTATAAATTGTTTTAAAGCAGTAGTGTAGATCCTGCCCCGGTGGCCAAAGCATGTTATAGCTTTCTTTAAAATCTTCCATCAAGTTGTAGTGTTAACCACTTCAACAACCCATCCTTGCTGGGTTCGCACAACATGACAAGCCGTAATGTACCCCTGCTGCAACTTGTATATGCAAAATGGTGGCTGGTGCATGGCACAGAGCCATGCTGATTCGTGCGATGCTACAAGCTATGGCAACCTTCCGCCAAGAGTTGGCTACGTATTCAAAATAGTTGCTAGCATGCACCGCAACCCACCGTGGCATACATAAGTCATCCTGGGTTGCGGACATCATGAGAACTGGTCAAGTTTCTTCAGCAGAACATGTTTTTTAAACCTTAGCAGAGCAGGGGGAGGTATTTTACTCTAGCCTGTATTCTACTCTGTTAAGTTTTCCACTTGTGATTTCTTTCTTTTTATTTGAAAAATTTTTAAGTGAGCTGCTGCTTTCAGTTTGAAGTGGTACAATCCATGCCACCTCTACCACCTCATTCTAATGCATGTGTAGACCAAGTTTTTAATGACAGAATTATACATTGTTATGTTGGTTCTTGATTTTATGCTATGTTTTCTGTGTTTTAATATACGATTGATTGTAATGGTTTTATTAATCTTGCAGGGCAATTGAATGCATGTCTACTCAGAAGTAAGGCCAATTGAGCTCGATGGGACCTACTCCCAAGTATAGGATGGTACCCTTAATCTGTCAGCCACTTTGCAAAACAAAAACAAAAACATTAAAAGTAGAATATAAATGACTGAAATAAATAAAAAACAGACATGAAACAGGAAAGAAAAACTGGTATGAGGCAGGCTCTCCGAGACAGACATCCTCCAGAGCCAATCAAGAGCGCGAGAAGAGACAGCGAAAGCCAATCAGAAACGGACCTTTCTAAGTCCTGGCCTCCGTGTGCTGAGGAGATTCTGAATTTGAGGGGAAATTCATTTTGGTCCCCTCTACAAGGATTCGCTTTTGCGCCTGGTTAGGTGATTATGCGCATAATCGCAGAAGCGCATTTACGCCTAATCCTTCTGCACGAGAGGCGAAGCGCATTAACAGATGTCCAAAATGCGCTTTACAAGTAGTTAATGCGCATAAGCGCTTATTCACACAGTCAAAATGCGCTTTAACGGACAGAGCAAAATAAAACTCGCAATTTAACGCGCATTCGATAATGCGCATAATCGGGGAGTTAACGCGCCTCTACGCCCGATTTGCGCTCCGTTCTTGTAGAGGTAATTTTTTTAATGCGCCTTGAAAGAGCTTTAAATGCCTCTTGTAGAGGCACCCTTTGCGAGTTGCTGCCGAAAGCTACGAGTTTAGTTGTGGCTGGGCGAGCCAGAAGGGACGGGAGCAGCTTTATTTGTCGCTCTGGACTAGACGAAGGACTGCGAGAAAGGAGACTGTCTGAAACGGGACTTTGCGAAGTCTTCATCCAGGTGGGAAGCGTGAAAGCGGCCTTCTCCCCCAACCCCCATTTCACCGCTTTCTAGAGCTTTCTACCAGGTTCAGGCTCTGTGTAGGAGATTTGGTGGACACCAAGCCAGGTTTCACAAATAAGTTTAGAAAACACACAGGAAAAGAAGAAGAAAACCCTGCACTGAAGACCCAGCCCAGCAAACCATGCCCCACCATAAGGCAGAGCGAGGCCTTTGCCTCAAGCATAAAAGGGCTGCAAATAATTAGCTAATTAATGTGTTGTTGTATTTTTACTGTCAGGGAGGGCGTGGGGCTCTTGTTTTCTGCCTTATTGCCAAAATAACTTGCCAGCCTTACTCCACGCCCAAGGGTAGGCAATTTGGGGCTCTCCAGAGGTCTTGGCCTACTGGCCTTAGCCAGCATAACCAATGGTGAGGGGAGTTGATGGTCAAAACTTATGGAGGGCCACAAGTTGTTTGCCCCTGCTGTATTCTTTGACTTGAGGATGCCATGTGTTGGTCCACCTCAGGCAACAAAATGTCTCAGGCTGGCCTCAGAAGCAGCTTGAAATCTCTTTAAAAATAAGAGTGACACCAAAGATCACCCCTTACTGAGCTTTGCTCATGATCTTCACCCTCTGCAGTCCCCATTTCCAAACTCTTACTAGACCTAGAAACATTATGTGCACACACTTCATAAAATACGTATGTAAGCACACATATACATGCACCATCTCTTGACAGTATAAGCCAGATGGCCCAATGTCAGGCTGGAGGTAGTTGTTGTCCCCACGTCAGTGGGCTCTGCAAATTCACCTCTTTTAATTTTTCCTATAGGAATGAATTCTTGTTGTTTGGTTTAGTGGAAGGGGTGGGGGGAAAGTGCACTGGAAATATCTTAAAGTGCTTTATTGCTGGGTCCAAGGACCATTGCAAGAGAGAAACAATATCCATCATTAAAACTGTACAAGGATTTGTAAAATATTGCTTTGGTGTTGAGACTCTGGGATGGGAGTCAGATTTCCCCCCAACCCCCCACAAAAAACAATGAAAAGCTGTCCACATGAGTAGCATTTTAATGTAACTTTTAAAAATCTCTTAACCCTTAGAAATCCGGTTTATCTTTATAACAGGTCCATTCTTCTGGTATGCAAAGTGCCTTCTTCGTTTGACTGATAGGGTGGAGGTAGAAAATCAGTGATTACACTTGGTTTTGTTTTTTTAAAGGGTAGTTTGGAATGCAAGTTACACTAGGGTGACCAGATTTCCGCCACCAAAATCCCGGTCCCCCCCCCGCCCACCCAAAACAACCCCCCCCCACCGCGTGCGCGCGCGCGCCTCGCAAGCCCCATTGATCTTACTTCTGAGTAAAACATGGGTCTAGGATTGGACGATGCCCAGCATCCAAAATGAGAGCGAGGGAGAGGCAGAGCGAGGGAGAGGCAGAGAGAGAAACTCCCCTCCTTTGCAAAATGTGTGACCTACCCACGATCAGCCAGTAGCGGCGGCCCGAACCCTGCGGGAGCGCAGCAGCGGCGACTTTGCATTTCTTTTGCAAGCTTAGCTCTGCTACAGCCGCTTTGCGCTCCTTCCCAAGAATAAAGAGGAGGTAGGGGGAAAAATGGGATTTTGGCGCCAAATGCCTGGCACCGCCCCTGCTTTTATGGAAATCTGGGAGGAGGGGTTAAGGCTGGCTCGCTTGCCCCCCTCCCTCCTGCCTCCTCCTTCCCTCCCCGGGTGTGTCAGGATCTTTTTTTTTTTTTTTTAGTTAATAATATACAAGAGCTTCAAAGCCCCATTCAGTGACAGTCATCTGTCTGCAAGCAAAGGGTGAATGTGTAGGCTTAAGCCGGGCTTGGGGGGCCGACCGGGGCCGCTGGCGCTCTTTAAACTGCTAGATACAAGCACATCATCTGCTTTCATTTTCCCCCTTTTCTCTCTTTCTCCCCACTTCTTCTTTGCAACCGCCACCATCAGCCAGGAGGAGGAGACGAGGCATGAGTGTAGGGGATGCAATAGCCATTTGGGGGTTACGGGGGGAGGGGAGGGGAACGGATAGGTGACTCGCATCCTCATTTGAGAGGAGGGAAGGATAGAGATTGTGCGTACGCTGGCATTTCATTTCAGTGATCCGTGTTTGCTGGCTTTTCATTCATCAGAAGCCAACCATGTTTAAAAAAAAAGCGCACAGCAAAACTGTTGGATGTTGCAGCGAAGGACGCTTGTGCAGATGCTTTGGTTGAAGTGCCTTTCGATGCTGCCCGTTCCTCCTTCCCCCGATTTCTTGATCGGGAATGCATAATGCTTCGATGAAGGTAAAATATTGTACAATAGTGGGAGCGATCAGGGGGGCGGGGCAGGCAGGCAGGCGACAGCAGCTGGGGGGACGTACTAAAACAAAGGACAGTACTTGCCCATAGAGAAACCATACCTGCCCATAGAGAAACCATACTTGCCCATAGGGATCCATTGCATAGCACTTGCCCATAGGGATTCATTGCATAGCACTTGCCCATAGGGATTCATTGCATTGCACTTTCCCATAGAGAAACCATACTTGCCCATAGGGATTCATTGCATTGCACTTTCCCATTGAGAAACCATACTTGCCCATAGGGATTCATTGCATTGCACTTGCCCATAGGGATTCATTGGACAGTACTTGCCCATAGAGAAACCATACTTGCCCATAGGGATTCATTGCATAGCACTTGCCCATAGGGATTCATTGGACAGTACTTGCCCATAGGGATTCATTGGACAGTACTTGCCCATAGGGATTCATTGCATAGCACTTTCCCATAGAGAAACCATACTTGCCCATAGGGATTCATTGGACAGTACTTGCCCATAGGGATTCATTGTACAGTACTTGCCCATAGGGATTCATTGCATTGCACTTTCCCATTGAAAAACCATACTTGCCCATAGGGATTCATTGCATAGCACTTTCCCATAGAGAAACCATACTTGCCCATAGGGATTCATTGGACAGTACTTGCCCATAGGGATTCATTGTACAGTACTTGCCCATAGGAATTCATTGCATAGCACTTTCCCATTGAAAAACCATACTTGCCCATAGGGATTCATTGCATAGCACTTTCCCATAGAGAAACCATACTTGCCCATAGGGATTCATTGGACAGTACTTGCCCATAGGGATTCATTGTACAGTACTTGCCCATAGGGATTCATTGCATTGCACTTGCCCATTGAAAAACCATACTTGCCCATAGGGATTCATTGCATAGCACTTGCCCATAGGGATTCATTGCATTGCACTTGCCCATTGAGAAAGCATACTTGCCCATAGGGATTCATTGCATTGCACTTTCCCATTGAGAAACCATACTTGCCCATAGGGATTCATTGCATTGCACTTGCCCATAGGGATTCATTGGACAGTACTTGCCCATAGAGAAACCATACTTGCCCATAGGGATTCATTGCATAGCACTTGCCCATAGGGATTCATTGGACAGTACTTGCCCATAGGGATTCATTGGACAGTACTTGCCCATAGGGATTCATTGCATAGCACTTTCCCATAGAGAAACCATACTTGCCCATAGGGATTCATTGGACAGTACTTGCCCATAGGGATTCATTGTACAATACTTGCCCATAGGGATTCATTGCATAGCACTTGCCCATAGGGATTCATTGGACAGTACTTGCCCATAGGGATTCATTGGACAGTACTTGCCCATAGGGATTCATTGCATAGCACTTTCCCATAGAGAAACCATACTTGCCCATAGGGATTCATTGGACAGTACTTGCCCATAGGGATTCATTGCATAGCACTTTCCCATAGAGAAACCATACTTGCCCATAGGGATTCATTGGACAGTACTTGCCCATAGGGATTCATTGTACAGTACTTGCCCATAGGAATTCATTGCATAGCACTTTCCCATTGAAAAACCATACTTGCCCATAGGGATTCATTGCATAGCACTTTCCCATAGAGAAACCATACTTGCCCATAGGGATTCATTGGACAGTACTTGCCCATAGGGATTCATTGTACAGTACTTGCCCATAGGAATTCATTGCATAGCACTTTCCCATTGAAAAACCATACTTGCCCATAGGGATTCATTGCATAGCACTTTCCCATAGAGAAACCATACTTGCCCATAGGGATTCATTGGACAGTACTTGCCCATAGGGATTCATTGTACAGTACTTGCCCATAGGGATTCATTGCATTGCACTTGCCCATTGAAAAACCATACTTGCCCATAGGGATTCATTGCATAGCACTTTCCCATAGAGAAACCATACTTGCCCATAGGGATTCATTGGACAGTACTTGCCCATAGAGAAACCATACCTGCCCATAGAGAAACCATACTTGCCCATAGGGATCCATTGCATAGCACTTGCCCATAGGGATTCATTGCATAGCACTTGCCCATAGGGATTCATTGCATTGCACTTTCCCATAGAGAAACCATACTTGCCCATAGGGATTCATTGCATTGCACTTTCCCATTGAGAAACCATACTTGCCCATAGGGATTCATTGCATTGCACTTGCCCATAGGGATTCATTGGACAGTACTTGCCCATAGAGAAACCATACTTGCCCATAGGGATTCATTGCATAGCACTTGCCCATAGGGATTCATTGGACAGTACTTGCCCATAGGGATTCATTGGACAGTACTTGCCCATAGGGATTCATTGCATAGCACTTTCCCATAGAGAAACCATACTTGCCCATAGGGATTCATTGGACAGTACTTGCCCATAGGGATTCATTGTACAGTACTTGCCCATAGGGATTCATTGCATTGCACTTTCCCATTGAAAAACCATACTTGCCCATAGGGATTCATTGCATAGCACTTTCCCATAGAGAAACCATACTTGCCCATAGGGATTCATTGGACAGTACTTGCCCATAGGGATTCATTGTACAGTACTTGCCCATAGGAATTCATTGCATAGCACTTTCCCATTGAAAAACCATACTTGCCCATAGGGATTCATTGCATAGCACTTTCCCATAGAGAAACCATACTTGCCCATAGGGATTCATTGGACAGTACTTGCCCATAGGGATTCATTGTACAGTACTTGCCCATAGGGATTCATTGCATAGCACTTGCCCATAGGGATTCATTGGACAGTACTTGCCCATAGGGATTCATTGGACAGTACTTGCCCATAGGGATTCATTGCATAGCACTTTCCCATAGAGAAACCATACTTGCCCATAGGGATTCATTGGACAGTACTTGCCCATAGGGATTCATTGTACAGTACTTGCCCATAGGAATTCATTGCATAGCACTTTCCCATTGAAAAACCATACTTGCCCATAGGGATTCATTGCATAGCACTTTCCCATAGAGAAACCATACTTGCCCATAGGGATTCATTGGACAGTACTTGCCCATAGGGATTCATTGTACAGTACTTGCCCATAGGGATTCATTGCATTGCACTTGCCCATTGAAAAACCATACTTGCCCATAGGGATTCATTGCATAGCACTTTCCCATAGAGAAACCATACTTGCCCATAGGGATTCATTGGACAGTACTTGCCCATAGAGAAACCATACCTGCCCATAGAGAAACCATACTTGCCCATAGGGATCCATTGCATAGCACTTGCCCATAGGGATTCATTGCATAGCACTTGCCCATAGGGATTCATTGCATTGCACTTTCCCATAGAGAAACCATACTTGCCCATAGGGATTCATTGCATTGCACTTTCCCATTGAGAAACCATACTTGCCCATAGGGATTCATTGCATTGCACTTGCCCATAGGGATTCATTGGACAGTACTTGCCCATAGAGAAACCATACTTGCCCATAGGGATTCATTGCATAGCACTTGCCCATAGGGATTCATTGGACAGTACTTGCCCATAGGGATTCATTGGACAGTACTTGCCCATAGGGATTCATTGCATAGCACTTTCCCATAGAGAAACCATACTTGCCCATAGGGATTCATTGGACAGTACTTGCCCATAGGGATTCATTGTACAGTACTTGCCCATAGGGATTCATTGCATTGCACTTTCCCATTGAAAAACCATACTTGCCCATAGGGATTCATTGCATAGCACTTTCCCATAGAGAAACCATACTTGCCCATAGGGATTCATTGGACAGTACTTGCCCATAGGGATTCATTGTACAGTACTTGCCCATAGGAATTCATTGCATAGCACTTTCCCATTGAAAAACCATACTTGCCCATAGGGATTCATTGCATAGCACTTTCCCATAGAGAAACCATACTTGCCCATAGGGATTCATTGGACAGTACTTGCCCATAGGGATTCATTGTACAGTACTTGCCCATAGGGATTCATTGCATTGCACTTGCCCATTGAAAAACCATACTTGCCCATAGGGATTCATTGGACAGTACTTGCCCATAGGGATTCATTGCATTGCACTTTCCCATTGAGAAAGCATACTTGCCCATAGGGATTCATTGGACAGTAGTTGCCCATAGGGATTCATTGCATTGCACTTTCCCATAGAGAAACCATACTTGCCCATAGGGATTCATTGCATTGCACTTGCCCATTGAGAAAGCATACTTGCCCATAGGGATTCATTGCATTGCACTTTCCCATTGAGAAACCATACTTGCCCATAGGGATTCATTGCATTGCACTTTCCCATTGAGAAACCATACTTGCCCATAGGGATTCATTGCATTGCACTTGCCCATAGGGATTCATTGGACAGTACTTGCCCATAGAGAAACCATACTTGCCCATAGGGATTCATTGCATAGCACTTGCCCATAGGGATTCATTGGACAGTACTTGCCCATAGGGATTCATTGGACAGTACTTGCCCATAGGGATTCATTGCATAGCACTTTCCCATAGAGAAACCATACTTGCCCATAGGGATTCATTGGACAGTACTTGCCCATAGGGATTCATTGTACAGTACTTGCCCATAGGAATTCATTGCATAGCACTTTCCCATTGAAAAACCATACTTGCCCATAGGGATTCATTGCATAGCACTTGCCCATAGGGATTCATTGCATTGCACTTTCCCATAGAGAAACCATACTTGCCCATAGGGATTCATTGCATTGCACTTTCCCATTGAGAAACCATACTTGCCCATAGGGATTCATTGCATTGCACTTGCCCATAGGGATTCATTGGACAGTACTTGCCCATAGAGAAACCATACTTGCCCATAGGGATTCATTGCATAGCACTTGCCCATAGGGATTCATTGGACAGTACTTGCCCATAGGGATTCATTGGACAGTACTTGCCCATAGGGATTCATTGCATAGCACTTTCCCATAGAGAAACCATACTTGCCCATAGGGATTCATTGGACAGTACTTGCCCATAGGGATTCATTGTACAGTACTTGCCCATAGGAATTCATTGCATAGCACTTTCCCATTGAAAAACCATACTTGCCCATAGGGATTCATTGCATAGCACTTTCCCATAGAGAAACCATACTTGCCCATAGGGATTCATTGGACAGTACTTGCCCATAGGGATTCATTGTACAGTACTTGCCCATAGGGATTCATTGCATTGCACTTGCCCATTGAAAAACCATACTTGCCCATAGGGATTCATTGGACAGTACTTGCCCATAGGGATTCATTGCATTGCACTTTCCCATTGAGAAAGCATACTTGCCCATAGGGATTCATTGGACAGTAGTTGCCCATAGGGATTCATTGCATAGCACTTTCCCATAGGGATTCATTGCATAGCACTTGCCCATAGGGATTCATTGCATTACACTTGCCCATTGAGAAAGCATACTTGCCCATAGGGATTCATTGCATAGCACTTTCCCATAGAGAAACCATACTTGCCCATAGGGATTCATTGTACAGTACTTGCCCATAGGAATTCATTGCATAGCACTTTCCCATTGAAAAACCATACTTGCCCATAGGGATTCATTGCATAGCACTTTCCCATAGAGAAACCATACTTGCCCATAGGGATTCATTGGACAGTACTTGCCCATAGGGATTCATTGTACAGTACTTGCCCATAGGGATTCATTGCATTGCACTTGCCCATTGAAAAACCATACTTGCCCATAGGGATTCATTGGACAGTACTTGCCCATAGGGATTCATTGCATTGCACTTTCCCATTGAGAAAGCATACTTGCCCATAGGGATTCATTGGACAGTAGTTGCCCATAGGGATTCATTGCATAGCACTTTCCCATAGGGATTCATTGCATAGCACTTGCCCATAGGGATTCATTGCATTACACTTGCCCATTGAGAAAGCATACTTGCCCATAGGGATTCATTGCATAGCACTTTCCCATAGAGAAACCATACTTGCCCATAGGGATTCATTGTACAGTACTTGCCCATAGGAATTCATTGCATAGCACTTTCCCATTGAAAAACCATACTTGCCCATAGGGATTCATTGCATAGCACTTTCCCATAGAGAAACCATACTTGCCCATAGGGATTCATTGGACAGTACTTGCCCATAGGGATTCATTGTACAGTACTTGCCCATAGGGATTCATTGCATTGCACTTGCCCATTGAAAAACCATACTTGCCCATAGGGATTCATTGCATAGCACTTGCCCATAGGGATTCATTGCATTGCACTTGCCCATTGAGAAAGCATACTTGCCCATAGGGATTCATTGCATTGCACTTTCCCATTGAGAAACCATACTTGCCCATAGGGATTCATTGCATTGCACTTGCCCATAGGGATTCATTGGACAGTACTTGCCCATAGAGAAACCATACTTGCCCATAGGGATTCATTGCATAGCACTTGCCCATAGGGATTCATTGGACAGTACTTGCCCATAGGGATTCATTGGACAGTACTTGCCCATAGGGATTCATTGCATAGCACTTTCCCATAGAGAAACCATACTTGCCCATAGGGATTCATTGGACAGTACTTGCCCATAGGGATTCATTGTACAGTACTTGCCCATAGGGATTCATTGCATAGCACTTGCCCATAGGGATTCATTGGACAGTACTTGCCCATAGGGATTCATTGGACAGTACTTGCCCATAGGGATTCATTGCATAGCACTTTCCCATAGAGAAACCATACTTGCCCATAGGGATTCATTGGACAGTACTTGCCCATAGAGAAACCATACCTGCCCATAGAGAAACCATACTTGCCCATAGGGATCCATTGCATAGCACTTGCCCATAGGGATTCATTGCATAGCACTTGCCCATAGGGATTCATTGCATTGCACTTTCCCATAGAGAAACCATACTTGCCCATAGGGATTCATTGCATTGCACTTTCCCATTGAGAAACCATACTTGCCCATAGGGATTCATTGCATTGCACTTGCCCATAGGGATTCATTGGACAGTACTTGCCCATAGAGAAACCATACTTGCCCATAGGGATTCATTGCATAGCACTTGCCCATAGGGATTCATTGGACAGTACTTGCCCATAGGGATTCATTGGACAGTACTTGCCCATAGGGATTCATTGCATAGCACTTTCCCATAGAGAAACCATACTTGCCCATAGGGATTCATTGGACAGTACTTGCCCATAGGGATTCATTGTACAGTACTTGCCCATAGGAATTCATTGCATAGCACTTTCCCATTGAAAAACCATACTTGCCCATAGGGATTCATTGCATAGCACTTTCCCATAGAGAAACCATACTTGCCCATAGGGATTCATTGGACAGTACTTGCCCATAGGGATTCATTGTACAGTACTTGCCCATAGGGATTCATTGCATTGCACTTGCCCATTGAAAAACCATACTTGCCCATAGGGATTCATTGCATAGCACTTTCCCATAGAGAAACCATACTTGCCCATAGGGATTCATTGGACAGTACTTGCCCATAGGGATTCATTGTACAGTACTTGCCCATAGGAATTCATTGCATAGCACTTTCCCATTGAAAAACCATACTTGCCCATAGGGATTCATTGCATAGCACTTTCCCATAGAGAAACCATACTTGCCCATAGGGATTCATTGGACAGTACTTGCCCATAGGGATTCATTGTACAGTACTTGCCCATAGGGATTCATTGCATAGCACTTGCCCATAGGGATTCATTGGACAGTACTTGCCCATAGGGATTCATTGGACAGTACTTGCCCATAGGGATTCATTGCATAGCACTTTCCCATAGAGAAACCATACTTGCCCATAGGGATTCATTGGACAGTACTTGCCCATAGGGATTCATTGCATAGCACTTTCCCATAGAGAAACCATACTTGCCCATAGGGATTCATTGGACAGTACTTGCCCATAGGGATTCATTGTACAGTACTTGCCCATAGGAATTCATTGCATAGCACTTTCCCATTGAAAAACCATACTTGCCCATAGGGATTCATTGCATAGCACTTTCCCATAGAGAAACCATACTTGCCCATAGGGATTCATTGGACAGTACTTGCCCATAGGGATTCATTGTACAGTACTTGCCCATAGGAATTCATTGCATAGCACTTTCCCATTGAAAAACCATACTTGCCCATAGGGATTCATTGCATAGCACTTTCCCATAGAGAAACCATACTTGCCCATAGGGATTCATTGGACAGTACTTGCCCATAGGGATTCATTGTACAGTACTTGCCCATAGGGATTCATTGCATTGCACTTGCCCATTGAAAAACCATACTTGCCCATAGGGATTCATTGCATAGCACTTTCCCATAGAGAAACCATACTTGCCCATAGGGATTCATTGGACAGTACTTGCCCATAGAGAAACCATACCTGCCCATAGAGAAACCATACTTGCCCATAGGGATCCATTGCATAGCACTTGCCCATAGGGATTCATTGCATAGCACTTGCCCATAGGGATTCATTGCATTGCACTTTCCCATAGAGAAACCATACTTGCCCATAGGGATTCATTGCATTGCACTTTCCCATTGAGAAACCATACTTGCCCATAGGGATTCATTGCATTGCACTTGCCCATAGGGATTCATTGGACAGTACTTGCCCATAGAGAAACCATACTTGCCCATAGGGATTCATTGCATAGCACTTGCCCATAGGGATTCATTGGACAGTACTTGCCCATAGGGATTCATTGGACAGTACTTGCCCATAGGGATTCATTGCATAGCACTTTCCCATAGAGAAACCATACTTGCCCATAGGGATTCATTGGACAGTACTTGCCCATAGGGATTCATTGTACAGTACTTGCCCATAGGGATTCATTGCATTGCACTTTCCCATTGAAAAACCATACTTGCCCATAGGGATTCATTGCATAGCACTTTCCCATAGAGAAACCATACTTGCCCATAGGGATTCATTGGACAGTACTTGCCCATAGGGATTCATTGTACAGTACTTGCCCATAGGAATTCATTGCATAGCACTTTCCCATTGAAAAACCATACTTGCCCATAGGGATTCATTGCATAGCACTTTCCCATAGAGAAACCATACTTGCCCATAGGGATTCATTGGACAGTACTTGCCCATAGGGATTCATTGTACAGTACTTGCCCATAGGGATTCATTGCATAGCACTTGCCCATAGGGATTCATTGGACAGTACTTGCCCATAGGGATTCATTGGACAGTACTTGCCCATAGGGATTCATTGCATAGCACTTTCCCATAGAGAAACCATACTTGCCCATAGGGATTCATTGCATAGCACTTTCCCATAGGGATTCATTGCATTACACTTGCCCATTGAGAAAGCATACTTGCCCATAGGGATTCATTGCATAGCACTTGCCCATAGAGAAACGGGGAATGGTGTAAAAGCAGGAATGGAACGGAACAGGCTGGAACGACCCCTTAATATTAAAAAAGCCACATCAAAAACAGTGGCATGTGTTAGAAACACTTGAGAACAATATGTTAGGACTGACACCATTGCAATATTATATTATTATTAACCTTATAACTCCCAGAACAACATCTGGAACAGAATGGATGGCCCGGAATGGCCACTTCTGAATGACTGAAACCAACCAAAATCAACTGTTACACATTACTAGGTGGGACAGATACAATACACCACAAAACAGCCACAAAAACCATGTTCCGGTGCCCGTATAAGGGAATGATAGAAGTAGAGGGATGTTGCAAAGCATCTCTGGGTACAAGTAAAATAGCACATGGCAATGCAACGCCACATTTGGCACTACTCAGGACTACTCGAGAGTAAAATAGAGTTGGCCAAATGATGTCACTAGGGCTATAAATCAATGGGATGAGGGCTGATGCCGTGTAACTTTTGGAGTATAAGAGCATTGTTTGAACCTTGGTGTGGTGTGACTCTGGAAAGCAGCGTTAGCGTCCGGAGGTCACCTATTCTGCGCAGAATAATAAATTAGTTTCCAAAGCTTCAGGAGGTCTTTTGTCAAGTGTTTCATATCTGGACTTTGGCACACTTGGGAACAGCATAATTTATGCAACACTAGGCTGACAGCCGTTACCCAGGGGACCTTTTCTTCTGCTGCTCCCAGACTGAGGAATGAACTGCTGCAGGAGACTTGTCAACTTAACAGTCTTTTAGAACTTATGAAAGCTATAAAGACTGGTCTCTTCTGGCAGGCATATCCAGTGGAATTTTAGAATGATTTTAGGATGTTTTTTTATGAAGTTTTATTGCTATTTTAATAATGTGTGCCATGTTTTCAATCAGTTTTATGTATTTTATCATATTTTATATTTACTGTTGTTTCCTGCCTCAATCTAGATGGAGAGGCAGGTAAGAAATAAAATTATTATTATTATTATTATTATTTTCTGTCCAACTGAGTAACATGTGACTGTTGAATTCATTTGACTTACCTCACTTGGAAGATGCCGTTCTGGCCTGTTTTGCGCAATATGGACTATGGACCAGAACGGGCACCGGAACATGGTTTTTGTGGCTGTTTTGTGGTGTATTGTATCTGTCCCACCTAGTAATATGTAACAGTTGATTTTGGTTGGTTTCAGTCATTCGGAAGTGGCTGTTCCGGGCCATCCATTCTGTTCTGGATGTTGTTTTGGGAGTTATGGGGTTAATAGCAATATAATATTGCAATGGTTTTAGTCCTAAAATATTGTTCTCAAGTGTTTCTAACACATGCCACTTTTTCTGGCATGGTTTTTTTTAATATAAAGAGGTCGTTCCAGCCCGTTCCATTCTGGCTTTTACACCATCCCACAAAAGAGTATATGCTAACAACTGTCTTAAAGATAGGTGCTTATAGATAGGTGGAAAGACAGACTCAGACCTTTGACTTCATAGTGCTACTCCCCCTATTGGCTGGAGTCAATCTTCATCTTAACAGTTTCTGGAAGCCAGCATGAGACTTAATAGAAACTTTGGAGGCTTGCTTTCAGTTTCTATTTCATAGCAGAGCAGCTGATCTTACTCTTCTCAACCTCCTTCAACCCCTAACATCAGTGTTTGGCCTTTTTTATCACCGTGAGAGCAAGCCAACAACAAGTACAGAGATGAGAGATTGCCATGATACAGGTATGGATTCATGCAACAGCCCATATATGACTGGTCGGACAAGTGATCTTCCAATGGAAGAAGTGCTAGCAATTCTCAGGAGAGAAAACATACATGAAAGCAAAATTATTTCATTACCACCTGTGCTGCCAAAGGGAGGGGAGGTGTTTGTGTACTGTTCCTCTTCCCCTGTTCCTGAGCATGAGCATGATTATCGTTTTGACCAGTACAGATGGGTAGCAAGGGGGTCAAATTTCCATCACAAAAGGTTGCACCCCCCATCTGTACTGAAAAGGTACTACTATCTAAAGGACCCAGATGGATCCTGGAAAGACTCACTACATGGTTTCAAGAGATATGTATTCTGTCTAAGGGAGTGCACAGATCCTAGGAAGTTGTACATTATCCACTATTTGGGTGATGAAACATTACACCAACCTTCCAGTCATGGTAACAGGAAACATTCAAAGAAGCCTTATACTGGCACTATGAAGCAGGCTTTAGACAAAATGGAGATTGCATTGGAGTCACACAAAAACCCATTGAAAGCCTATAAACATTTACAAACAATTGCATCAAAGAACAGTTCTCATAGACATATGGCCATTGATCGTCCACGGAATCTCAAACAGGTGCAAAATGCATCATACAAACTGAACCAGAAAAAACGAATTGGCAATGATGAAATATTCAACCTTGTGGAACTCTCACACCATCTTGAAAATTTTATAATGGAGTTTTGCTTTCTGCCCAGTCTCACTGTTTCATTTGCACATCCCAATATCATTGCTGAGGCACATGCTCTCCTCTCTCTCTCGAGTAAAGATGCATCCTTGCCACAACTTATGTCCTATGACACCACTTTCAAACTTGGGGATTTCTATTTATCTCCAATAGTAATGAGAAACATTATTTTGGAAGGAGATCCAATACTCCCCGTTGCATTTCTCCTACATATAAAGAAATATATGGCATACCATGAAGTTTTTTTATGTAAAATAATTTCAAAACTGGGAAGAAACAACATGGAAAATATACCATTTGTAACAGACCGAGAAAGGGGTATTGTTCAACCTTTGCAAGAGAAATTCCCCGAAATTCCAAAGGTATATTGCAGAAATCATATTCTTAGAGATGTGAGGATGTGGGTAAAGAATCATGGTGGGAGAAAAGATGATTTGATAGTTTTAAAAGACAATGTGACACAATTGCTAAATTCATCAAGCCAAAAACAATATCAGAAGAGACATGGGGAATATAGTGTGCTGTGGAGTCAGCCATTTAAAGAATATTTTGATAAAGAACTGAAAGATTGCATTCCAAAATATGCTGCAAAATTCCACACACAGAAATTTGCTGCTTTTAGAAATGATATAACTGCCACCAATAACATCAGTGAGAGCATGAACAAGCTGATTAAGGATGAGATGGAGTGGAAAGAAATGCCAGTTGACACTATGGCACTCACAATGTACTATATGCAAACGTATTTTCTGTATGAGTTTAAACGAGCATACTGTGGTCTTGGAAACTATTCTGTAAAACAGCAATTCTCACACTTACAGAAATCACCCGCGGAGGTAGAATTCCCTCCATTTTACTCCCTAGAGACAATTATTGATAATATAAAATCCATCCAGAATAAGAACCCACTCAGGACAGGTGTGGAAAAGGCAAACAATTATCGCATGAGTCAAACATCTCTGGCTAAGCTATGCAAGGACTCTGGAGGAGTCAGTCTTTGCTGTCAGTCAGGCACCTTCACTGTCCGCGATGTTTACAGTAGTAAAATGCAAGCAGTCACACTTCACCCGCAACCTGCACATTGTTCCTGCGGCAGTACAGGGCAATGTTATCATATTATTGCAGCTCAAATGTCAATTCGTTGCACAGAAACAGTTGATAAACACACATATTCCCTATCAGCACTCATGAAAAGAAAGAGAGGTAGGTCAAATAAAGCTGGAAGGAAGAAACCAAGATGTGGTGACTATGACTACAGCATAAACCCAGCACCCGATTCTATTGTCTGTATGTCATACCTTGAACATCCTCTTCCAAGGAGCCCCAAGATCGCTGACACAGTCCTTGATATATCAGAAATTAAAGCAGCAGATTTTATTGTGGCTGCACAGGAGGCTGAGTTGCCAAAGCATTCAACACCAAAAAAAAAAGACCCAAAACAACATCAAGATACAGCACATGGGAAACCATGGAACACAACACCAAGTGAAACAGACCAAAAATACCTGAGAAAGCTACCAGCTGCACTAACGGAATCATTACATCCTAGAAAATGGGTGTTAGATGAAGTAATTGATGAAGCTATTTGTAATTTCATTTGTCAGTACCAGTTAAATGATAAAATCCTACTCTGCCCAACATACATATATAAAAGTGTTGCTTTAGGCAATGCAGATGTGTTCTACAGTTTTCTTGATACAAATCTTGCTCTCAACAAAGACTTTCTGCTGATACCATTCAACACTGATATTGTTGGTACAGGTCAACATTGGCTACTTGGGATTGTAATTTTCAAAACAAAAGAAGTAATTATAGTTGATTCATTGAAAAATAGAGAAAGATCGAAACAGCATGGACACATTCTCCTGTGTATTGCAGCTGCATGCTATCAGGTAGCATGGGTGCCATTCACAATAGACTGCAAAGACTGGAAAGTGTTTTTGTGTAAGGATATACCACAACAAAGGAATTCCTATGACTGTGGAATACACACAGTTTTAAATGCATACACAACAATATCTGGTGAGGAATGCATCAACATTGTAAGTAAGACAGCAAGGTCTTGGATTGGAATACAGGTGGGCATGCATCAGAACTGTGCCTGCAAGAAAAGAAAGCCAAGGAAAAAAAATCCCATCTACACCAAAATGCATAAGAACTTACTAAGAATGTCTTCAGCTGTGGAGGTTGTGGAGGCCCCATTGTCCACATATATATTACAGTTGACAGATAAAGAGGAAAGTAGATGGTCTACATGTCCACAAGCTTTCTGCAAAGGAGCCTTTGGACCAGGTGACACAATGGTTTTCTGTTGCATTTGCAGGACGTGGTATCATGTAGCATGTCTGGGACAGAACGTTGTTCCATTGCCAGACTACTACATTTGCAAACAATGCAATCCATAAAGATATGTCATGGTGGTGTGTGTGTAGAGGCTCTTGCTCTGTGCTCATGGGGTAACACAAGGGCAATGGAGGGAGATGGGCAACGGACTAAAGAGACAGACTCCAGATAAGACAAACTGTGCTACTGAAGGGGGGTTGTTAGTAAAAGTTATGAAAATTGTAAGTCTTGTGTGTTTCTCTGTTTAAAAATCAATACAGAATTTTTTCATCAACAAGGTAAAAAGGTAAGAGAGCTCCTTTCCCTCCCCCTCAACCTGTCTGTGCTTTTAGGTTGTGTATTGACTTCAAATACTTTTAAACTTCCTTTTTAGGTAAAAACCTCCTCAGGGCAGTTAACAAAACAAAATTTAAAAATGCTAATACAAACTATAATTAACTACCTTTTAATAATAATAATAATAATTTATTTATTACCTGCCTCTCCCTCCGGATCGAGGCGTAGAACAACATCAAGCATAAAATACACAAACTGATAAAAGCACATAAAACCAATACATCTTTAAAATACCAATAAAACACCAATAAAACACTTAAAATTCATCTGGTTAGGCCTGCCGGAAGATATCAGTCTTTATAACTCTTCTAAATTCTTGAAGACTGGTGAGTTGGCGGATCTTTCCCTGATTCACATTCTTTCGCACCTTTTATGCTCCACCCTTGCTCTTTAACCAAATCCCACTCCCACAAGTACCCATGCCCTGTGGATGTAGGCAATTGCTGCTATATCAATCTTAGAAAGCTGGGGTGCTGCCATGGCACAGGGTGGTCAAACAATGAGATACTGCGTAGGCTGCAGCACCGGGACCAACCTCAGAGTGGGGTGGAACCCCCTGGTGACTCCCAACCCACAGTATGACACTCGCTGACATAGAATGCTATCTATGCTGCTTGCCTGAGCCTTCCCTTTCCTTTTTTAAAACACTTATATCCCACTTAATCAGTAAAAGAAAAAGAAATGCAGAAATGCACTCATTAAAGGCAGTGCAAATAAGACCATGAAAAACACATCTTACATTACAAAGAAGCAGTAAATGAAAATATAATGAAAGCAATGTAGCTAAACATTGTTTATCTAACTAAGTTAACAGGAGCAAAAAAAAAATTTCCAGCACATTTCTACAGCAAGTGACTATAGTAGTGTTATTATGCTAATAGGCAAACAGTTTTCTATGAAAACGTTTCCTTCCCACAATAACAAAGGGTACAGCATTGTCCTATCTCTCCTTATGGGCAAGTATGGTTTCTCAATGGGCAAGTGCTATGCAATGAATCCGTATGGGCAAGTATGGTTTCTCTATGAGCAAGTGCTATGCAGTGAATTCCTATGGGCAAGTATTGTCCAATGAATCCCTATGGGCAAGTATGGTTTCTCTATGGGCAAGTGCAATGCAATGAATCCCTATGGGCAAGTTCTATACAATGAATCCCTATGGGCAAGTACTGTCCAATGAATCCCTATGGGCAAGTATGGTTTTTCAATGGGCAAGTGCAATGCAATGAATCCCTATGGGCAAGTACTGTACAATGAATCCCTATGGGCAAGTTCTATACAATGAATCCCTATGGGCAAGTACTGTCCAATGAATCCCTATGGGCAAGTATGGTTTTTCAATGGGCAAGTGCAATGCAATGAATCCCTATGGGCAAGTACTGTACAATGAATCCCTATGGGCAAGTACTGTCCAATGAATCCCTATGGGCAAGTATGGTTTCTCTATGGGAAAGTGCTATGCAATGAATCCCTATGGGCAAGTATGCTTTCTCAATGGGCAAGTGTAATGCAATGAATCCCTATGGGCAAGTGCTATGCAATGAATCCCTATGGGCAAGTATGGTTTCTCAATGGGAAAGTGCTATGCAATGAATCCCTATGGGCAAGTATGGTTTCTCTATGGGAAAGTGCAATGCAATGAATCCCTATGGGCAAGTGCTATGCAATGAATCCCTATGGGCAAGTGCTATGCAATGGATCCCTATGGGCAAGTATGGTTTCTCTATGGGCAGGTATGGTTTCTCTATGGGCAAGTACTGTCCAATGAATCCCTATGGGCAAGTATGCTTTCTCAATGGGCAAGTGCAATGCAATGAATCCCTATGGGCAAGTACTGTCCAATGAATCCCTATGGGCAAGTATGGTTTCTCTATGGGAAAGTGCTATGCAATGAATCCCTATGGGCAAGTATGGTTTCTCTATGGGCAAGTACTGTCCAATGAATCCCTATGGGCAAGTATGGTTTCTCTATGGGAAAGTGCTATGCAATGAATCCCTATGGGCAAGTACTGTCCAATGAATCCCTATGGGCAAGTACTGTCCAATGAATCCCTATGGGCAAGTGCTATGCAATGAATCCCTATGGGCAAGTACTGTACAATGAATCCCTATGGGCAAGTACTGTCCAATGAATCCCTATGGGCAAGTATGGTTTCTCTATGGGAAAGGGCTATGCAATGAATCCCTATGGGCAAGTACTGTCCAATGAATCCCTATGGGCAAGTACTGTCCAATGAATCCCTATGGGCAAGTGCTATGCAATGAATCCCTATGGGCAAGTATGGTTTCTCTATGGGCAAGTACTGTCCAATGAATCCCTATGGGCAAGTGCAATGCAATGAATCCCTATGGGCAAGTATGGTTTCTCAATGGGAAAGTGCAATGCAATGAATCCCTATGGGCAAGTATGCTTTCTCAATGGGCAAGTGCAATGCAATGAATCCCTATGGGCAAGTGCTATGCAATGAATCCCTATGGGCAAGTATGGTTTTTCAATGGGCAAGTGCAATGCAATGAATCCCTATGGGCAAGTACTGTACAATGAATCCCTATGGGCAAGTACTGTCCAATGAATCCCTATGGGCAAGTATGGTTTCTCTATGGGAAAGTGCTATGCAATGAATCCCTATGGGCAAGTATGGTTTTTCAATGGGAAAGTGCTATGCAATGAATTCCTATGGGCAAGTACTGTACAATGAATCCCTATGGGCAAGTATGGTTTCTCTATGGGAAAGTGCTATGCAATGAATCCCTATGGGCAAGTATGCTTTCTCAATGGGCAAGTGTAATGCAATGAATCCCTATGGGCAAGTGCTATGCAATGAATCCCTATGGGAAAGTGCTATGCAATGAATCCCTATGGGCAACTACTGTCCAATGAATCCCTATGGGCAAGTATGCTTTCTCAATGGGAAAGTGCAATGCAATGAATCCCTATGGGCAAGTACTGTCCAATGAATCCCTATGGGCAAGTATGGTTTTTCAATGGGCAAGTGCAATGCAATGAATCCCTATGGGCAAGTACTGTACAATGAATCCCTATGGGCAAGTACTGTCCAATGAATCCCTATGGGCAAGTATGGTTTCTCTATGGGAAAGTGCTATGCAATGAATCCCTATGGGCAAGTATGGTTTTTCAATGGGAAAGTGCTATGCAATGAATTCCTATGGGCAAGTACTGTACAATGAATCCCTATGGGCAAGTACTGTCCAATGAATCCCTATGGGCAAGTATGGTTTCTCTATGGGAAAGTGCTATGCAATGAATCCCTATGGGCAAGTACTGTCCAATGAATCCCTATGGGCAAGTACTGTCCAATGAATCCCTATGGGCAAGTGCTATGCAATGAATCCCTATGGGCAAGTACTGTACAATGAATCCCTATGGGCAAGTACTGTCCAATGAATCCCTATGGGCAAGTATGGTTTCTCTATGGGAAAGTGCTATGCAATGAATCCCTATGGGCAAGTATGGTTTTTCAATGGGAAAGTGCTATGCAATGAATTCCTATGGGCAAGTACTGTACAATGAATCCCTATGGGCAAGTACTGTCCAATGAATCCCTATGGGCAAGTATGGTTTCTCTATGGGAAAGTGCTATGCAATGAATCCCTATGGGCAAGTATGGTTTTTCAATGGGAAAGTGCAATGCAATGAATCCCTATGGGCAAGTACTGTACAATGAATCCCTATGGGCAAGTACTGTCCAATGAATCCCTATGGGCAAGTATGGTTTCTCTATGGGAAAGTGCTATGCAATGAATCCCTATGGGCAAGTACTGTCCAATGAATCCCTATGGGCAAGTACTGTCCAATGAATCCCTATGGGCAAGTGCTATGCAATGAATCCCTATGGGCAAGTATGGTTTCTCTATGGGCAAGTACTGTCCAATGAATCCCTATGGGCAAGTGCAATGCAATGAATCCCTATGGGCAAGTATGGTTTCTCAATGGGAAAGTGCAATGCAATGAATCCCTATGGGCAAGTATGGTTTCTCTATGGGAAAGTGCAATGCAATGAATCCCTATGGGCAAGTGCTATGCAATGAATCCCTATGGGCAAGTGCTATGCAATGGATCCCTATGGGCAAGTATGGTTTCTCTATGGGCAGGTATGGTTTCTCTATGGGCAAGTACTGTCCAATGAATCCCTATGGGCAAGTATGGTTTCTCTATGGGAAAGTGCTATGCAATGAATCCCTATGGGCAAGTATGGTTTTTCAATGGGCAAGTGCAATGCAATGAATCCCTATGGGCAAGTACTGTACAATGAATCCCTATGGGCAAGTACTGTCCAATGAATCCCTATGGGCAAGTATGGTTTCTCTATGGGAAAGTGCTATGCAATGAATCCCTATGGGCAAGTATGGTTTTTCAATGGGAAAGT
Source organism: Anniella stebbinsi (assembly GCA_029215795.1). NCBI lineage: Eukaryota > Metazoa > Chordata > Lepidosauria > Squamata > Anniellidae > Anniella > Anniella stebbinsi. Next base: position 44,249,011 of record JARDYH010000007.1, on the reverse strand, counting down.
GCTATGCAATGAATTCCTATGGGCAAGTACTGTACAATGAATCCCTATGGGCAAGTACTGTCCAATGAATCCCTATGGGCAAGTATGGTTTCTCTATGGGAAAGTGCTATGCAATGAATCCCTATGGGCAAGTACTGTCCAATGAATCCCTATGGGCAAGTACTGTCCAATGAATCCCTATGGGCAAGTGCTATGCAATGAATCCCTATGGGCAAGTACTGTACAATGAATCCCTATGGGCAAGTACTGTCCAATGAATCCCTATGGGCAAGTATGGTTTCTCTATGGGAAAGTGCTATGCAATGAATCCCTATGGGCAAGTATGGTTTTTCAATGGGAAAGTGCTATGCAATGAATTCCTATGGGCAAGTACTGTACAATGAATCCCTATGGGCAAGTACTGTCCAATGAATCCCTATGGGCAAGTATGGTTTCTCTATGGGAAAGTGCTATGCAATGAATCCCTATGGGCAAGTATGGTTTTTCAATGGGAAAGTGCAATGCAATGAATCCCTATGGGCAAGTACTGTACAATGAATCCCTATGGGCAAGTACTGTCCAATGAATCCCTATGGGCAAGTATGGTTTCTCTATGGGAAAGTGCTATGCAATGAATCCCTATGGGCAAGTACTGTCCAATGAATCCCTATGGGCAAGTACTGTCCAATGAATCCCTATGGGCAAGTGCTATGCAATGAATCCCTATGGGCAAGTATGGTTTCTCTATGGGCAAGTACTGTCCAATGAATCCCTATGGGCAAGTGCAATGCAATGAATCCCTATGGGCAAGTATGGTTTCTCAATGGGAAAGTGCAATGCAATGAATCCCTATGGGCAAGTATGGTTTCTCTATGGGAAAGTGCAATGCAATGAATCCCTATGGGCAAGTGCTATGCAATGAATCCCTATGGGCAAGTGCTATGCAATGGATCCCTATGGGCAAGTATGGTTTCTCTATGGGCAGGTATGGTTTCTCTATGGGCAAGTACTGTCCAATGAATCCCTATGGGCAAGTATGGTTTCTCTATGGGAAAGTGCTATGCAATGAATCCCTATGGGCAAGTATGGTTTTTCAATGGGCAAGTGCAATGCAATGAATCCCTATGGGCAAGTACTGTACAATGAATCCCTATGGGCAAGTACTGTCCAATGAATCCCTATGGGCAAGTATGGTTTCTCTATGGGAAAGTGCTATGCAATGAATCCCTATGGGCAAGTATGGTTTTTCAATGGGAAAGTGCTATGCAATGAATTCCTATGGGCAAGTACTGTACAATGAATCCCTATGGGCAAGTACTGTCCAATGAATCCCTATGGGCAAGTATGGTTTCTCTATGGGAAAGTGCTATGCAATGAATCCCTATGGGCAAGTATGGTTTTTCAATGGGAAAGTGCTATGCAATGAATTCCTATGGGCAAGTACTGTACAATGAATCCCTATGGGCAAGTACTGTCCAATGAATCCCTATGGGCAAGTATGGTTTCTCTATGGGAAAGTGCTATGCAATGAATCCCTATGGGCAAGTACTGTCCAATGAATCCCTATGGGCAAGTATGGTTTCTCTATGGGAAAGTGCTATGCAATGAATCCCTATGGGCAAGTACTGTCCAATGAATCCCTATGGGCAAGTACTGTCCAATGAATCCCTATGGGCAAGTGCTATGCAATGAATCCCTATGGGCAAGTACTGTACAATGAATCCCTATGGGCAAGTACTGTCCAATGAATCCCTATGGGCAAGTATGGTTTCTCTATGGGAAAGTGCTATGCAATGAATCCCTATGGGCAAGTATGGTTTTTCAATGGGAAAGTGCTATGCAATGAATTCCTATGGGCAAGTACTGTACAATGAATCCCTATGGGCAAGTACTGTCCAATGAATCCCTATGGGCAAGTATGGTTTCTCTATGGGAAAGTGCTATGCAATGAATCCCTATGGGCAAGTATGGTTTTTCAATGGGAAAGTGCAATGCAATGAATCCCTATGGGCAAGTACTGTACAATGAATCCCTATGGGCAAGTACTGTCCAATGAATCCCTATGGGCAAGTATGGTTTCTCTATGGGAAAGTGCTATGCAATGAATCCCTATGGGCAAGTATGGTTTTTCAATGGGAAAGTGCTATGCAATGAATTCCTATGGGCAAGTACTGTACAATGAATCCCTATGGGCAAGTACTGTCCAATGAATCCCTATGGGCAAGTATGGTTTCTCTATGGGAAAGTGCTATGCAATGAATCCCTATGGGCAAGTACTGTCCAATGAATCCCTATGGGCAAGTACTGTCCAATGAATCCCTATGGGCAAGTGCTATGCAATGAATCCCTATGGGCAAGTATGGTTTCTCTATGGGCAAGTACTGTCCAATGAATCCCTATGGGCAAGTGCAATGCAATGAATCCCTATGGGCAAGTATGGTTTCTCAATGGGAAAGTGCAATGCAATGAATCCCTATGGGCAAGTATGGTTTCTCTATGGGAAAGTGCAATGCAATGAATCCCTATGGGCAAGTGCTATGCAATGAATCCCTATGGGCAAGTGCTATGCAATGGATCCCTATGGGCAAGTATGGTTTCTCTATGGGCAGGTATGGTTTCTCTATGGGCAAGTACTGTCCAATGAATCCCTATGGGCAAGTATGGTTTCTCTATGGGAAAGTGCTATGCAATGAATCCCTATGGGCAAGTACTGTCCAATGAATCCCTATGGGCAAGTACTGTCCAATGAATCCCTATGGGCAAGTGCTATGCAATGAATCCCTATGGGCAAGTACTGTACAATGAATCCCTATGGGCAAGTACTGTCCAATGAATCCCTATGGGCAAGTATGGTTTCTCTATGGGAAAGTGCTATGCAATGAATCCCTATGGGCAAGTATGGTTTTTCAATGGGAAAGTGCTATGCAATGAATTCCTATGGGCAAGTACTGTACAATGAATCCCTATGGGCAAGTACTGTCCAATGAATCCCTATGGGCAAGTATGGTTTCTCTATGGGAAAGTGCTATGCAATGAATCCCTATGGGCAAGTATGGTTTTTCAATGGGAAAGTGCAATGCAATGAATCCCTATGGGCAAGTACTGTACAATGAATCCCTATGGGCAAGTACTGTCCAATGAATCCCTATGGGCAAGTATGGTTTCTCTATGGGAAAGTGCTATGCAATGAATCCCTATGGGCAAGTACTGTCCAATGAATCCCTATGGGCAAGTACTGTCCAATGAATCCCTATGGGCAAGTGCTATGCAATGAATCCCTATGGGCAAGTATGGTTTCTCTATGGGCAAGTACTGTCCAATGAATCCCTATGGGCAAGTGCAATGCAATGAATCCCTATGGGCAAGTATGGTTTCTCAATGGGAAAGTGCAATGCAATGAATCCCTATGGGCAAGTATGGTTTCTCTATGGGAAAGTGCAATGCAATGAATCCCTATGGGCAAGTGCTATGCAATGAATCCCTATGGGCAAGTGCTATGCAATGGATCCCTATGGGCAAGTATGGTTTCTCTATGGGCAGGTATGGTTTCTCTATGGGCAAGTACTGTCCAATGAATCCCTATGGGCAAGTATGGTTTCTCTATGGGAAAGTGCTATGCAATGAATCCCTATGGGCAAGTATGGTTTTTCAATGGGAAAGTGCTATGCAATGAATTCCTATGGGCAAGTACTGTACAATGAATCCCTATGGGCAAGTATGGTTTCTCTATGGGAAAGTGCTATGCAATGAATCCCTATGGGCAAGTATGCTTTCTCAATGGGCAAGTGTAATGCAATGAATCCCTATGGGCAAGTGCTATGCAATGAATCCCTATGGGAAAGTGCTATGCAATGAATCCCTATGGGCAACTACTGTCCAATGAATCCCTATGGGCAAGTATGCTTTCTCAATGGGAAAGTGCAATGCAATGAATCCCTATGGGCAAGTACTGTCCAATGAATCCCTATGGGCAAGTATGGTTTTTCAATGGGCAAGTGCAATGCAATGAATCCCTATGGGCAAGTACTGTACAATGAATCCCTATGGGCAAGTACTGTCCAATGAATCCCTATGGGCAAGTATGGTTTCTCTATGGGAAAGTGCTATGCAATGAATCCCTATGGGCAAGTACTGTCCAATGAATCCCTATGGGCAAGTACTGTCCAATGAATCCCTATGGGCAAGTGCTATGCAATGAATCCCTATGGGCAAGTATGGTTTCTCTATGGGCAAGTACTGTCCAATGAATCCCTATGGGCAAGTGCAATGCAATGAATCCCTATGGGCAAGTATGGTTTCTCAATGGGAAAGTGCAATGCAATGAATCCCTATGGGCAAGTATGCTTTCTCAATGGGCAAGTGCAATGCAATGAATCCCTATGGGCAAGTGCTATGCAATGAATCCCTATGGGCAAGTGCAATGCAATGAATCCCTATGGGCAAGTATGGTTTCTCAATGGGAAAGTGCAATGCAATGAATCCCTATGGGCAAGTATGGTTTCTCTATGGGAAAGTGCAATGCAATGAATCCCTATGGGCAAGTGCTATGCAATGAATCCCTATGGGCAAGTGCTATGCAATGGATCCCTATGGGCAAGTATGGTTTCTCTATGGGCAGGTATGGTTTCTCTATGGGCAAGTACTGTCCAATGAATCCCTATGGGCAAGTATGGTTTCTCTATGGGAAAGTGCTATGCAATGAATCCCTATGGGCAAGTATGGTTTTTCAATGGGCAAGTGCAATGCAATGAATCCCTATGGGCAAGTACTGTACAATGAATCCCTATGGGCAAGTACTGTCCAATGAATCCCTATGGGCAAGTATGGTTTCTCTATGGGAAAGTGCTATGCAATGAATCCCTATGGGCAAGTATGGTTTTTCAATGGGAAAGTGCTATGCAATGAATTCCTATGGGCAAGTACTGTACAATGAATCCCTATGGGCAAGTACTGTCCAATGAATCCCTATGGGCAAGTATGGTTTCTCTATGGGAAAGTGCTATGCAATGAATCCCTATGGGCAAGTATGGTTTTTCAATGGGAAAGTGCTATGCAATGAATTCCTATGGGCAAGTACTGTACAATGAATCCCTATGGGCAAGTACTGTCCAATGAATCCCTATGGGCAAGTATGGTTTCTCTATGGGAAAGTGCTATGCAATGAATCCCTATGGGCAAGTACTGTCCAATGAATCCCTATGGGCAAGTACTGTCCAATGAATCCCTATGGGCAAGTGCTATGCAATGAATCCCTATGGGCAAGTATGGTTTCTCTATGGGCAAGTACTGTCCAATGAATCCCTATGGGCAAGTGCAATGCAATGAATCCCTATGGGCAAGTATGGTTTCTCAATGGGAAAGTGCAATGCAATGAATCCCTATGGGCAAGTATGGTTTCTCTATGGGAAAGTGCAATGCAATGAATCCCTATGGGCAAGTGCTATGCAATGAATCCCTATGGGCAAGTGCTATGCAATGGATCCCTATGGGCAAGTATGGTTTCTCTATGGGCAGGTATGGTTTCTCTATGGGCAAGTACTGTCCAATGAATCCCTATGGGCAAGTATGGTTTCTCTATGGGAAAGTGCTATGCAATGAATCCCTATGGGCAAGTACTGTCCAATGAATCCCTATGGGCAAGTACTGTCCAATGAATCCCTATGGGCAAGTGCTATGCAATGAATCCCTATGGGAAAGTGCTATGCAATGAATCCCTATGGGCAACTACTGTCCAATGAATCCCTATGGGCAAGTATGCTTTCTCAATGGGAAAGTGCAATGCAATGAATCCCTATGGGCAAGTACTGTCCAATGAATCCCTATGGGCAAGTATGGTTTTTCAATGGGCAAGTGCAATGCAATGAATCCCTATGGGCAAGTACTGTACAATGAATCCCTATGGGCAAGTACTGTCCAATGAATCCCTATGGGCAAGTATGGTTTCTCTATGGGAAAGTGCTATGCAATGAATCCCTATGGGCAAGTATGGTTTTTCAATGGGAAAGTGCTATGCAATGAATTCCTATGGGCAAGTACTGTACAATGAATCCCTATGGGCAAGTACTGTCCAATGAATCCCTATGGGCAAGTATGGTTTCTCTATGGGAAAGTGCTATGCAATGAATCCCTATGGGCAAGTATGGTTTTTCAATGGGAAAGTGCAATGCAATGAATCCCTATGGGCAAGTACTGTACAATGAATCCCTATGGGCAAGTACTGTCCAATGAATCCCTATGGGCAAGTATGGTTTCTCTATGGGAAAGTGCTATGCAATGAATCCCTATGGGCAAGTACTGTCCAATGAATCCCTATGGGCAAGTACTGTCCAATGAATCCCTATGGGCAAGTGCTATGCAATGAATCCCTATGGGCAAGTACTGTACAATGAATCCCTATGGGCAAGTACTGTCCAATGAATCCCTATGGGCAAGTATGGTTTCTCTATGGGAAAGTGCTATGCAATGAATCCCTATGGGCAAGTATGGTTTTTCAATGGGAAAGTGCTATGCAATGAATTCCTATGGGCAAGTACTGTACAATGAATCCCTATGGGCAAGTACTGTCCAATGAATCCCTATGGGCAAGTATGGTTTCTCTATGGGAAAGTGCTATGCAATGAATCCCTATGGGCAAGTATGGTTTTTCAATGGGAAAGTGCAATGCAATGAATCCCTATGGGCAAGTACTGTACAATGAATCCCTATGGGCAAGTACTGTCCAATGAATCCCTATGGGCAAGTATGGTTTCTCTATGGGAAAGTGCTATGCAATGAATCCCTATGGGCAAGTACTGTCCAATGAATCCCTATGGGCAAGTACTGTCCAATGAATCCCTATGGGCAAGTGCTATGCAATGAATCCCTATGGGCAAGTATGGTTTCTCTATGGGCAAGTACTGTCCAATGAATCCCTATGGGCAAGTGCAATGCAATGAATCCCTATGGGCAAGTATGGTTTCTCAATGGGAAAGTGCAATGCAATGAATCCCTATGGGCAAGTATGGTTTCTCTATGGGAAAGTGCAATGCAATGAATCCCTATGGGCAAGTGCTATGCAATGAATCCCTATGGGCAAGTGCTATGCAATGGATCCCTATGGGCAAGTATGGTTTCTCTATGGGCAGGTATGGTTTCTCTATGGGCAAGTACTGTCCAATGAATCCCTATGGGCAAGTATGGTTTCTCTATGGGAAAGTGCTATGCAATGAATCCCTATGGGCAAGTATGGTTTTTCAATGGGCAAGTGCAATGCAATGAATCCCTATGGGCAAGTACTGTACAATGAATCCCTATGGGCAAGTACTGTCCAATGAATCCCTATGGGCAAGTATGGTTTCTCTATGGGAAAGTGCTATGCAATGAATCCCTATGGGCAAGTATGGTTTTTCAATGGGAAAGTGCTATGCAATGAATTCCTATGGGCAAGTACTGTACAATGAATCCCTATGGGCAAGTACTGTCCAATGAATCCCTATGGGCAAGTATGGTTTCTCTATGGGAAAGTGCTATGCAATGAATCCCTATGGGCAAGTACTGTCCAATGAATCCCTATGGGCAAGTACTGTCCAATGAATCCCTATGGGCAAGTGCTATGCAATGAATCCCTATGGGCAAGTACTGTACAATGAATCCCTATGGGCAAGTACTGTCCAATGAATCCCTATGGGCAAGTATGGTTTCTCTATGGGAAAGTGCTATGCAATGAATCCCTATGGGCAAGTATGGTTTTTCAATGGGAAAGTGCTATGCAATGAATTCCTATGGGCAAGTACTGTACAATGAATCCCTATGGGCAAGTACTGTCCAATGAATCCCTATGGGCAAGTATGGTTTCTCTATGGGAAAGTGCTATGCAATGAATCCCTATGGGCAAGTATGGTTTTTCAATGGGAAAGTGCAATGCAATGAATCCCTATGGGCAAGTACTGTACAATGAATCCCTATGGGCAAGTACTGTCCAATGAATCCCTATGGGCAAGTATGGTTTCTCTATGGGAAAGTGCTATGCAATGAATCCCTATGGGCAAGTAATGTCCAATGAATCCCTATGGGCAAGTACTGTCCAATGAATCCCTATGGGCAAGTGCTATGCAATGAATCCCTATGGGCAAGTATGGTTTCTCTATGGGCAAGTACTGTCCAATGAATCCCTATGGGCAAGTGCAATGCAATGAATCCCTATGGGCAAGTATGGTTTCTCAATGGGAAAGTGCAATGCAATGAATCCCTATGGGCAAGTATGGTTTCTCTATGGGAAAGTGCAATGCAATGAATCCCTATGGGCAAGTGCTATGCAATGAATCCCTATGGGCAAGTGCTATGCAATGGATCCCTATGGGCAAGTATGGTTTCTCTATGGGCAGGTATGGTTTCTCTATGGGCAAGTACTGTCCAATGAATCCCTATGGGCAAGTATGGTTTCTCTATGGGAAAGTGCTATGCAATGAATCCCTATGGGCAAGTATGGTTTTTCAATGGGCAAGTGCAATGCAATGAATCCCTATGGGCAAGTACTGTACAATGAATCCCTATGGGCAAGTACTGTCCAATGAATCCCTATGGGCAAGTATGGTTTCTCTATGGGAAAGTGCTATGCAATGAATCCCTATGGGCAAGTATGGTTTTTCAATGGGAAAGTGCTATGCAATGAATTCCTATGGGCAAGTACTGTACAATGAATCCCTATGGGCAAGTACTGTCCAATGAATCCCTATGGGCAAGTATGGTTTCTCTATGGGAAAGTGCTATGCAATGAATCCCTATGGGCAAGTATGGTTTTTCAATGGGAAAGTGCTATGCAATGAATTCCTATGGGCAAGTACTGTACAATGAATCCCTATGGGCAAGTACTGTCCAATGAATCCCTATGGGCAAGTATGGTTTCTCTATGGGAAAGTGCTATGCAATGAATCCCTATGGGCAAGTACTGTCCAATGAATCCCTATGGGCAAGTATGGTTTCTCTATGGGAAAGTGCTATGCAATGAATCCCTATGGGCAAGTACTGTCCAATGAATCCCTATGGGCAAGTACTGTCCAATGAATCCCTATGGGCAAGTGCTATGCAATGAATCCCTATGGGCAAGTACTGTACAATGAATCCCTATGGGCAAGTACTGTCCAATGAATCCCTATGGGCAAGTATGGTTTCTCTATGGGAAAGTGCTATGCAATGAATCCCTATGGGCAAGTATGGTTTTTCAATGGGAAAGTGCTATGCAATGAATTCCTATGGGCAAGTACTGTACAATGAATCCCTATGGGCAAGTACTGTCCAATGAATCCCTATGGGCAAGTATGGTTTCTCTATGGGAAAGTGCTATGCAATGAATCCCTATGGGCAAGTATGGTTTTTCAATGGGAAAGTGCAATGCAATGAATCCCTATGGGCAAGTACTGTACAATGAATCCCTATGGGCAAGTACTGTCCAATGAATCCCTATGGGCAAGTATGGTTTCTCTATGGGAAAGTGCTATGCAATGAATCCCTATGGGCAAGTATGGTTTTTCAATGGGAAAGTGCTATGCAATGAATTCCTATGGGCAAGTACTGTACAATGAATCCCTATGGGCAAGTACTGTCCAATGAATCCCTATGGGCAAGTATGGTTTCTCTATGGGAAAGTGCTATGCAATGAATCCCTATGGGCAAGTACTGTCCAATGAATCCCTATGGGCAAGTACTGTCCAATGAATCCCTATGGGCAAGTGCTATGCAATGAATCCCTATGGGCAAGTATGGTTTCTCTATGGGCAAGTACTGTCCAATGAATCCCTATGGGCAAGTGCAATGCAATGAATCCCTATGGGCAAGTATGGTTTCTCAATGGGAAAGTGCAATGCAATGAATCCCTATGGGCAAGTATGGTTTCTCTATGGGAAAGTGCAATGCAATGAATCCCTATGGGCAAGTGCTATGCAATGAATCCCTATGGGCAAGTGCTATGCAATGGATCCCTATGGGCAAGTATGGTTTCTCTATGGGCAGGTATGGTTTCTCTATGGGCAAGTACTGTCCAATGAATCCCTATGGGCAAGTATGGTTTCTCTATGGGAAAGTGCTATGCAATGAATCCCTATGGGCAAGTACTGTCCAATGAATCCCTATGGGCAAGTACTGTCCAATGAATCCCTATGGGCAAGTGCTATGCAATGAATCCCTATGGGCAAGTACTGTACAATGAATCCCTATGGGCAAGTACTGTCCAATGAATCCCTATGGGCAAGTATGGTTTCTCTATGGGAAAGTGCTATGCAATGAATCCCTATGGGCAAGTATGGTTTTTCAATGGGAAAGTGCTATGCAATGAATTCCTATGGGCAAGTACTGTACAATGAATCCCTATGGGCAAGTACTGTCCAATGAATCCCTATGGGCAAGTATGGTTTCTCTATGGGAAAGTGCTATGCAATGAATCCCTATGGGCAAGTATGGTTTTTCAATGGGAAAGTGCAATGCAATGAATCCCTATGGGCAAGTACTGTACAATGAATCCCTATGGGCAAGTACTGTCCAATGAATCCCTATGGGCAAGTATGGTTTCTCTATGGGAAAGTGCTATGCAATGAATCCCTATGGGCAAGTACTGTCCAATGAATCCCTATGGGCAAGTACTGTCCAATGAATCCCTATGGGCAAGTGCTATGCAATGAATCCCTATGGGCAAGTATGGTTTCTCTATGGGCAAGTACTGTCCAATGAATCCCTATGGGCAAGTGCAATGCAATGAATCCCTATGGGCAAGTATGGTTTCTCAATGGGAAAGTGCAATGCAATGAATCCCTATGGGCAAGTATGGTTTCTCTATGGGAAAGTGCAATGCAATGAATCCCTATGGGCAAGTGCTATGCAATGAATCCCTATGGGCAAGTGCTATGCAATGGATCCCTATGGGCAAGTATGGTTTCTCTATGGGCAGGTATGGTTTCTCTATGGGCAAGTACTGTCCAATGAATCCCTATGGGCAAGTATGGTTTCTCTATGGGAAAGTGCTATGCAATGAATCCCTATGGGCAAGTATGGTTTTTCAATGGGCAAGTGCAATGCAATGAATCCCTATGGGCAAGTACTGTACAATGAATCCCTATGGGCAAGTACTGTCCAATGAATCCCTATGGGCAAGTATGGTTTCTCTATGGGAAAGTGCTATGCAATGAATCCCTATGGGCAAGTATGGTTTTTCAATGGGAAAGTGCTATGCAATGAATTCCTATGGGCAAGTACTGTACAATGAATCCCTATGGGCAAGTACTGTCCAATGAATCCCTATGGGCAAGTATGGTTTCTCTATGGGAAAGTGCTATGCAATGAATCCCTATGGGCAAGTATGGTTTTTCAATGGGAAAGTGCTATGCAATGAATTCCTATGGGCAAGTACTGTACAATGAATCCCTATGGGCAAGTACTGTCCAATGAATCCCTATGGGCAAGTATGGTTTCTCTATGGGAAAGTGCTATGCAATGAATCCCTATGGGCAAGTACTGTCCAATGAATCCCTATGGGCAAGTATGGTTTCTCTATGGGAAAGTGCTATGCAATGAATCCCTATGGGCAAGTACTGTCCAATGAATCCCTATGGGCAAGTACTGTCCAATGAATCCCTATGGGCAAGTGCTATGCAATGAATCCCTATGGGCAAGTACTGTACAATGAATCCCTATGGGCAAGTACTGTCCAATGAATCCCTATGGGCAAGTATGGTTTCTCTATGGGAAAGTGCTATGCAATGAATCCCTATGGGCAAGTATGGTTTTTCAATGGGAAAGTGCTATGCAATGAATTCCTATGGGCAAGTACTGTACAATGAATCCCTATGGGCAAGTACTGTCCAATGAATCCCTATGGGCAAGTATGGTTTCTCTATGGGAAAGTGCTATGCAATGAATCCCTATGGGCAAGTATGGTTTTTCAATGGGAAAGTGCAATGCAATGAATCCCTATGGGCAAGTACTGTACAATGAATCCCTATGGGCAAGTACTGTCCAATGAATCCCTATGGGCAAGTATGGTTTCTCTATGGGAAAGTGCTATGCAATGAATCCCTATGGGCAAGTATGGTTTTTCAATGGGAAAGTGCTATGCAATGAATTCCTATGGGCAAGTACTGTACAATGAATCCCTATGGGCAAGTACTGTCCAATGAATCCCTATGGGCAAGTATGGTTTCTCTATGGGAAAGTGCTATGCAATGAATCCCTATGGGCAAGTACTGTCCAATGAATCCCTATGGGCAAGTACTGTCCAATGAATCCCTATGGGCAAGTGCTATGCAATGAATCCCTATGGGCAAGTATGGTTTCTCTATGGGCAAGTACTGTCCAATGAATCCCTATGGGCAAGTGCAATGCAATGAATCCCTATGGGCAAGTATGGTTTCTCAATGGGAAAGTGCAATGCAATGAATCCCTATGGGCAAGTATGGTTTCTCTATGGGAAAGTGCAATGCAATGAATCCCTATGGGCAAGTGCTATGCAATGAATCCCTATGGGCAAGTGCTATGCAATGGATCCCTATGGGCAAGTATGGTTTCTCTATGGGCAGGTATGGTTTCTCTATGGGCAAGTACTGTCCAATGAATCCCTATGGGCAAGTATGGTTTCTCTATGGGAAAGTGCTATGCAATGAATCCCTATGGGCAAGTACTGTCCAATGAATCCCTATGGGCAAGTACTGTCCAATGAATCCCTATGGGCAAGTGCTATGCAATGAATCCCTATGGGCAAGTACTGTACAATGAATCCCTATGGGCAAGTACTGTCCAATGAATCCCTATGGGCAAGTATGGTTTCTCTATGGGAAAGTGCTATGCAATGAATCCCTATGGGCAAGTACTGTCCAATGAATCCCTATGGGCAAGTACTGTCCAATGAATCCCTATGGGCAAGTGCTATGCAATGAATCCCTATGGGCAAGTATGGTTTCTCTATGGGCAAGTACTGTCCAATGAATCCCTATGGGCAAGTGCAATGCAATGAATCCCTATGGGCAAGTATGGTTTCTCAATGGGAAAGTGCAATGCAATGAATCCCTATGGGCAAGTATGCTTTCTCAATGGGCAAGTGCAATGCAATGAATCCCTATGGGCAAGTGCTATGCAATGAATCCCTATGGGCAAGTATGGTTTTTCAATGGGCAAGTGCAATGCAATGAATCCCTATGGGCAAGTACTGTACAATGAATCCCTATGGGCAAGTACTGTCCAATGAATCCCTATGGGCAAGTATGGTTTCTCTATGGGAAAGTGCTATGCAATGAATCCCTATGGGCAAGTATGGTTTTTCAATGGGAAAGTGCTATGCAATGAATTCCTATGGGCAAGTACTGTACAATGAATCCCTATGGGCAAGTATGGTTTCTCTATGGGAAAGTGCTATGCAATGAATCCCTATGGGCAAGTATGCTTTCTCAATGGGCAAGTGTAATGCAATGAATCCCTATGGGCAAGTGCTATGCAATGAATCCCTATGGGAAAGTGCTATGCAATGAATCCCTATGGGCAACTACTGTCCAATGAATCCCTATGGGCAAGTATGCTTTCTCAATGGGAAAGTGCAATGCAATGAATCCCTATGGGCAAGTACTGTCCAATGAATCCCTATGGGCAAGTATGGTTTTTCAATGGGCAAGTGCAATGCAATGAATCCCTATGGGCAAGTACTGTACAATGAATCCCTATGGGCAAGTACTGTCCAATGAATCCCTATGGGCAAGTATGGTTTCTCTATGGGAAAGTGCTATGCAATGAATCCCTATGGGCAAGTATGGTTTTTCAATGGGAAAGTGCTATGCAATGAATTCCTATGGGCAAGTACTGTACAATGAATCCCTATGGGCAAGTATGGTTTCTCTATGGGAAAGTGCTATGCAATGAATCCCTATGGGCAAGTATGCTTTCTCAATGGGCAAGTGTAATGCAATGAATCCCTATGGGCAAGTGCTATGCAATGAATCCCTATGGGAAAGTGCTATGCAATGAATCCCTATGGGCAACTACTGTCCAATGAATCCCTATGGGCAAGTATGCTTTCTCAATGGGAAAGTGCAATGCAATGAATCCCTATGGGCAAGTACTGTCCAATGAATCCCTATGGGCAAGTATGGTTTTTCAATGGGCAAGTGCAATGCAATGAATCCCTATGGGCAAGTACTGTACAATGAATCCCTATGGGCAAGTACTGTCCAATGAATCCCTATGGGCAAGTATGGTTTCTCTATGGGAAAGTGCTATGCAATGAATCCCTATGGGCAAGTATGGTTTTTCAATGGGAAAGTGCTATGCAATGAATTCCTATGGGCAAGTACTGTACAATGAATCCCTATGGGCAAGTACTGTCCAATGAATCCCTATGGGCAAGTATGGTTTCTCTATGGGAAAGTGCTATGCAATGAATCCCTATGGGCAAGTACTGTCCAATGAATCCCTATGGGCAAGTACTGTCCAATGAATCCCTATGGGCAAGTATGGTTTCTCTATGGGCAAGTACTGTCCAATGAATCCCTATGGGCAAGTGCAATGCAATGAATCCCTATGGGCAAGTATGGTTTCTCAATGGGAAAGTGCAATGCAATGAATCCCTATGGGCAAGTATGGTTTCTCTATGGGAAAGTGCAATGCAATGAATCCCTATGGGCAAGTGCTATGCAATGAATCCCTATGGGCAAGTGCTATGCAATGGATCCCTATGGGCAAGTATGGTTTCTCTATGGGCAGGTATGGTTTCTCTATGGGCAAGTACTGTCCAATGAATCCCTATGGGCAAGTATGGTTTCTCTATGGGAAAGTGCTATGCAATGAATCCCTATGGGCAAGTACTGTCCAATGAATCCCTATGGGCAAGTACTGTCCAATGAATCCCTATGGGCAAGTGCTATGCAATGAATCCCTATGGGCAAGTACTGTACAATGAATCCCTATGGGCAAGTACTGTCCAATGAATCCCTATGGGCAAGTATGGTTTCTCTATGGGAAAGTGCTATGCAATGAATCCCTATGGGCAAGTACTGTCCAATGAATCCCTATGGGCAAGTACTGTCCAATGAATCCCTATGGGCAAGTGCTATGCAATGAATCCCTATGGGCAAGTATGGTTTCTCTATGGGCAAGTACTGTCCAATGAATCCCTATGGGCAAGTGCAATGCAATGAATCCCTATGGGCAAGTATGGTTTCTCAATGGGAAAGTGCAATGCAATGAATCCCTATGGGCAAGTATGCTTTCTCAATGGGCAAGTGCAATGCAATGAATCCCTATGGGCAAGTGCTATGCAATGAATCCCTATGGGCAAGTATGGTTTTTCAATGGGCAAGTGCAATGCAATGAATCCCTATGGGCAAGTACTGTACAATGAATCCCTATGGGCAAGTACTGTCCAATGAATCCCTATGGGCAAGTATGGTTTCTCTATGGGAAAGTGCTATGCAATGAATCCCTATGGGCAAGTATGGTTTTTCAATGGGAAAGTGCTATGCAATGAATTCCTATGGGCAAGTACTGTACAATGAATCCCTATGGGCAAGTATGGTTTCTCTATGGGAAAGTGCTATGCAATGAATCCCTATGGGCAAGTATGCTTTCTCAATGGGCAAGTGTAATGCAATGAATCCCTATGGGCAAGTGCTATGCAATGAATCCCTATGGGAAAGTGCTATGCAATGAATCCCTATGGGCAACTACTGTCCAATGAATCCCTATGGGCAAGTATGCTTTCTCAATGGGAAAGTGCAATGCAATGAATCCCTATGGGCAAGTACTGTCCAATGAATCCCTATGGGCAAGTATGGTTTTTCAATGGGCAAGTGCAATGCAATGAATCCCTATGGGCAAGTACTGTACAATGAATCCCTATGGGCAAGTACTGTCCAATGAATCCCTATGGGCAAGTATGGTTTCTCTATGGGAAAGTGCTATGCAATGAATCCCTATGGGCAAGTATGGTTTTTCAATGGGAAAGTGCTATGCAATGAATTCCTATGGGCAAGTACTGTACAATGAATCCCTATGGGCAAGTATGGTTTCTCTATGGGAAAGTGCTATGCAATGAATCCCTATGGGCAAGTATGCTTTCTCAATGGGCAAGTGTAATGCAATGAATCCCTATGGGCAAGTGCTATGCAATGAATCCCTATGGGAAAGTGCTATGCAATGAATCCCTATGGGCAACTACTGTCCAATGAATCCCTATGGGCAAGTATGCTTTCTCAATGGGAAAGTGCAATGCAATGAATCCCTATGGGCAAGTACTGTCCAATGAATCCCTATGGGCAAGTATGGTTTTTCAATGGGCAAGTGCAATGCAATGAATCCCTATGGGCAAGTACTGTACAATGAATCCCTATGGGCAAGTACTGTCCAATGAATCCCTATGGGCAAGTATGGTTTCTCTATGGGAAAGTGCTATGCAATGAATCCCTATGGGCAAGTACTGTCCAATGAATCCCTATGGGCAAGTACTGTCCAATGAATCCCTATGGGCAAGTGCTATGCAATGAATCCCTATGGGCAAGTATGGTTTCTCTATGGGCAAGTACTGTCCAATGAATCCCTATGGGCAAGTGCAATGCAATGAATCCCTATGGGCAAGTATGGTTTCTCAATGGGAAAGTGCAATGCAATGAATCCCTATGGGCAAGTATGCTTTCTCAATGGGCAAGTGCAATGCAATGAATCCCTATGGGCAAGTGCTATGCAATGAATCCCTATGGGCAAGTGCAATGCAATGAATCCCTATGGGCAAGTATGGTTTCTCAATGGGAAAGTGCAATGCAATGAATCCCTATGGGCAAGTATGGTTTCTCTATGGGAAAGTGCAATGCAATGAATCCCTATGGGCAAGTGCTATGCAATGAATCCCTATGGGCAAGTGCTATGCAATGGATCCCTATGGGCAAGTATGGTTTCTCTATGGGCAGGTATGGTTTCTCTATGGGCAAGTACTGTCCAATGAATCCCTATGGGCAAGTATGGTTTCTCTATGGGAAAGTGCTATGCAATGAATCCCTATGGGCAAGTATGGTTTTTCAATGGGCAAGTGCAATGCAATGAATCCCTATGGGCAAGTACTGTACAATGAATCCCTATGGGCAAGTACTGTCCAATGAATCCCTATGGGCAAGTATGGTTTCTCTATGGGAAAGTGCTATGCAATGAATCCCTATGGGCAAGTATGGTTTTTCAATGGGAAAGTGCTATGCAATGAATTCCTATGGGCAAGTACTGTACAATGAATCCCTATGGGCAAGTACTGTCCAATGAATCCCTATGGGCAAGTATGGTTTCTCTATGGGAAAGTGCTATGCAATGAATCCCTATGGGCAAGTATGGTTTTTCAATGGGAAAGTGCTATGCAATGAATTCCTATGGGCAAGTACTGTACAATGAATCCCTATGGGCAAGTACTGTCCAATGAATCCCTATGGGCAAGTATGGTTTCTCTATGGGAAAGTGCTATGCAATGAATCCCTATGGGCAAGTACTGTCCAATGAATCCCTATGGGCAAGTACTGTCCAATGAATCCCTATGGGCAAGTGCTATGCAATGAATCCCTATGGGCAAGTATGGTTTCTCTATGGGCAAGTACTGTCCAATGAATCCCTATGGGCAAGTGCAATGCAATGAATCCCTATGGGCAAGTATGGTTTCTCAATGGGAAAGTGCAATGCAATGAATCCCTATGGGCAAGTATGGTTTCTCTATGGGAAAGTGCAATGCAATGAATCCCTATGGGCAAGTGCTATGCAATGAATCCCTATGGGCAAGTGCTATGCAATGGATCCCTATGGGCAAGTATGGTTTCTCTATGGGCAGGTATGGTTTCTCTATGGGCAAGTACTGTCCAATGAATCCCTATGGGCAAGTATGGTTTCTCTATGGGAAAGTGCTATGCAATGAATCCCTATGGGCAAGTACTGTCCAATGAATCCCTATGGGCAAGTACTGTCCAATGAATCCCTATGGGCAAGTGCTATGCAATGAATCCCTATGGGAAAGTGCTATGCAATGAATCCCTATGGGCAACTACTGTCCAATGAATCCCTATGGGCAAGTATGCTTTCTCAATGGGAAAGTGCAATGCAATGAATCCCTATGGGCAAGTACTGTCCAATGAATCCCTATGGGCAAGTATGGTTTTTCAATGGGCAAGTGCAATGCAATGAATCCCTATGGGCAAGTACTGTACAATGAATCCCTATGGGCAAGTACTGTCCAATGAATCCCTATGGGCAAGTATGGTTTCTCTATGGGAAAGTGCTATGCAATGAATCCCTATGGGCAAGTATGGTTTTTCAATGGGAAAGTGCTATGCAATGAATTCCTATGGGCAAGTACTGTACAATGAATCCCTATGGGCAAGTACTGTCCAATGAATCCCTATGGGCAAGTATGGTTTCTCTATGGGAAAGTGCTATGCAATGAATCCCTATGGGCAAGTACTGTCCAATGAATCCCTATGGGCAAGTACTGTCCAATGAATCCCTATGGGCAAGTGCTATGCAATGAATCCCTATGGGCAAGTATGGTTTCTCTATGGGCAAGTACTGTCCAATGAATCCCTATGGGCAAGTGCAATGCAATGAATCCCTATGGGCAAGTATGGTTTCTCAATGGGAAAGTGCAATGCAATGAATCCCTATGGGCAAGTATGGTTTCTCTATGGGAAAGTGCAATGCAATGAATCCCTATGGGCAAGTGCTATGCAATGAATCCCTATGGGCAAGTGCTATGCAATGGATCCCTATGGGCAAGTATGGTTTCTCTATGGGCAGGTATGGTTTCTCTATGGGCAAGTACTGTCCAATGAATCCCTATGGGCAAGTATGGTTTCTCTATGGGAAAGTGCTATGCAATGAATCCCTATGGGCAAGTATGGTTTTTCAATGGGCAAGTGCAATGCAATGAATCCCTATGGGCAAGTACTGTACAATGAATCCCTATGGGCAAGTACTGTCCAATGAATCCCTATGGGCAAGTATGGTTTCTCTATGGGAAAGTGCTATGCAATGAATCCCTATGGGCAAGTATGGTTTTTCAATGGGAAAGTGCTATGCAATGAATTCCTATGGGCAAGTACTGTACAATGAATCCCTATGGGCAAGTACTGTCCAATGAATCCCTATGGGCAAGTATGGTTTCTCTATGGGAAAGTGCTATGCAATGAATCCCTATGGGCAAGTATGGTTTTTCAATGGGAAAGTGCTATGCAATGAATTCCTATGGGCAAGTACTGTACAATGAATCCCTATGGGCAAGTACTGTCCAATGAATCCCTATGGGCAAGTATGGTTTCTCTATGGGAAAGTGCTATGCAATGAATCCCTATGGGCAAGTACTGTCCAATGAATCCCTATGGGCAAGTATGGTTTCTCTATGGGAAAGTGCTATGCAATGAATCCCTATGGGCAAGTACTGTCCAATGAATCCCTATGGGCAAGTACTGTCCAATGAATCCCTATGGGCAAGTGCTATGCAATGAATCCCTATGGGCAAGTACTGTACAATGAATCCCTATGGGCAAGTACTGTCCAATGAATCCCTATGGGCAAGTATGGTTTCTCTATGGGAAAGTGCTATGCAATGAATCCCTATGGGCAAGTACTGTCCAATGAATCCCTATGGGCAAGTACTGTCCAATGAATCCCTATGGGCAAGTGCTATGCAATGAATCCCTATGGGCAAGTATGGTTTCTCTATGGGCAAGTACTGTCCAATGAATCCCTATGGGCAAGTGCAATGCAATGAATCCCTATGGGCAAGTATGGTTTCTCAATGGGAAAGTGCAATGCAATGAATCCCTATGGGCAAGTATGCTTTCTCAATGGGCAAGTGCAATGCAATGAATCCCTATGGGCAAGTGCTATGCAATGAATCCCTATGGGCAAGTATGGTTTTTCAATGGGCAAGTGCAATGCAATGAATCCCTATGGGCAAGTACTGTACAATGAATCCCTATGGGCAAGTACTGTCCAATGAATCCCTATGGGCAAGTATGGTTTCTCTATGGGAAAGTGCTATGCAATGAATCCCTATGGGCAAGTATGGTTTTTCAATGGGAAAGTGCTATGCAATGAATTCCTATGGGCAAGTACTGTACAATGAATCCCTATGGGCAAGTATGGTTTCTCTATGGGAAAGTGCTATGCAATGAATCCCTATGGGCAAGTATGCTTTCTCAATGGGCAAGTGTAATGCAATGAATCCCTATGGGCAAGTGCTATGCAATGAATCCCTATGGGAAAGTGCTATGCAATGAATCCCTATGGGCAACTACTGTCCAATGAATCCCTATGGGCAAGTATGCTTTCTCAATGGGAAAGTGCAATGCAATGAATCCCTATGGGCAAGTACTGTCCAATGAATCCCTATGGGCAAGTATGGTTTTTCAATGGGCAAGTGCAATGCAATGAATCCCTATGGGCAAGTACTGTACAATGAATCCCTATGGGCAAGTACTGTCCAATGAATCCCTATGGGCAAGTATGGTTTCTCTATGGGAAAGTGCTATGCAATGAATCCCTATGGGCAAGTATGGTTTTTCAATGGGAAAGTGCTATGCAATGAATTCCTATGGGCAAGTACTGTACAATGAATCCCTATGGGCAAGTACTGTCCAATGAATCCCTATGGGCAAGTATGGTTTCTCTATGGGAAAGTGCTATGCAATGAATCCCTATGGGCAAGTACTGTCCAATGAATCCCTATGGGCAAGTACTGTCCAATGAATCCCTATGGGCAAGTGCTATGCAATGAATCCCTATGGGCAAGTATGGTTTCTCTATGGGCAAGTACTGTCCAATGAATCCCTATGGGCAAGTGCAATGCAATGAATCCCTATGGGCAAGTATGGTTTCTCAATGGGAAAGTGCAATGCAATGAATCCCTATGGGCAAGTATGGTTTCTCTATGGGAAAGTGCAATGCAATGAATCCCTATGGGCAAGTGCTATGCAATGAATCCCTATGGGCAAGTGCTATGCAATGGATCCCTATGGGCAAGTATGGTTTCTCTATGGGCAGGTATGGTTTCTCTATGGGCAAGTACTGTCCTTTGTTTTAGTACGTCCCGCAGCTGGGATGGGTTGGTGGCTGCTGGTTGCGTGTGTGTGTGTGTGTGCGCGCGCCCTGGATCGGGGAAGCTTTTTTTTATTATTTCTGAGCGGTTATTATTGATCTCCGCCTCGATTTCAATAAATGCAGGAACCTGACTCTCCTTCCTTCCTCTCTCCCTTCCCTTCCACCCCCCCCCCTTTTTTGTTGTTTTTACTCCGTTCTCCTCTGACATGCAAGGAAGCCTCGCGCCGCCTGCCCCGCGCGGCCGCCAGCCTCGCCCTGCCCCCCGCCACCGCCGCGTGATCCCCCGCCCCCCGGTTGGGCCGGTTTGCCCCAGGTTTCCCGGTTAGGACCGGGAAACCCCGGGCCATCTGGACACCCTAAGTTACACCTGTGTGCCGGTCACCAATAAATAAATAAATTGTGGGCGAGAAGATATTTGTGGACATATTTGCAAAAGTGTAATAATTTATGAAGTGATATGATCCAATAATTACAATACAAGAGGAAATGCACTCCTATATGCTATACTTAGTATAAAGGTTAACCTAGACCTTCTCAGAGGCATATGATTGACTCACCCCATCCCATAGTCACATGGTATCTAAAATTGATTTCAGAGCTCTGTTATATTAATAACATGTGCAGCAGGCTTTGAAAGATATATCTGCTGGCACTGGACAGTTTACTGCAAGTGCTTAATTTCTAAGGTGAGAGATGCTGGGACACGAATAGGAAAATGTAATGTCCCGTTTGGCCCTAAGGTGGTGACATACCAATTTCAGGAATGTTCCAGCAATAAATTCCTTTTTAAACAATGTTTGCACAATACTTGTGCACTTGCTACTCACTTCTTGTACTTGGTACACCTGTCTTCCCTTGACACTGGACTTTTGTTGAGGGGATATCACATTTTTAAGGGCTCAAGTCAAGAGCCTAATATATTTTGATCTGTGAAAATCTGATGTTTTCTCTATGATATACAAAAATGAGTGACAACTCCTCACCCATCCACCATGCCCACACAACTTTGTTAAGTTGCTTAAAAAATCTTTGGTGCCTGTATACTCTTTCCACAGTGCAAGCTGACAATATCTGTATTTCAGGTAGCAAAGAACAACTATAATTTTGATTTTAATTCCTTGGAGGCTTTGTTTCTGTCCCCATAAAAATATGACCAAAGCAGCACGGATGCCTTTCATATTTTATGTGCAGATAGGCTATTGCATTTATTTAGTCATTCATTCATTTATCATTGCTTAGCCAGGGCTTGCAGGAATAACACATAAAGAATCAAGTCTGATTACATAGGAGAGCCCAAGACATTTGGCAGCATCAAGGAAATATCTCATGCAGTCAAAGAGATGCGTCCCAGAACCTTCTGAGGGACTGAACTTAGGCTGGGTGCTATCTGAAGGCCTACTCCGTGGCAATGATGGCAGAGAAGAAAGTGTTCTCCTTTACCATTACATCTGCACAGTGTTGCCCAATGGAGTTTTCTCAGGTGGTCAGGCCTATTACATCCTGGCCCACAAGAGGAAAATGTAGACCACATGAGCCCGTTGTGACTAATTTGCGCAACAATTTGTAGATAAAATCGCTTGTATCCGGGCCAACGTGAATGCCATAGTTGATATAACTTTGGCCTCTGCTTGTCCAGTTAGAATGGATAGTTTTTAAATCTGTACAATTTGAGAATGGGACCTTGCCCTTCCTGGCTTATAAAAGCAGACATTGGTGGGGGAGCCTGGCCAGGTGGGTAAAGGTAGTGGCTAACCCCCCTCATATGATAAGGTGCAATTTCATCTCATCTAAAAGAAGTGGTGGTGAAACCTTTATTAAAAAGGGGGGAAAAAACCTCCATATTGGATCATTTCTAGCCAGTTTCCAACATCCCATTCTTGGGCAGAGTGCTGAAGCATGTGGTGGTGTCTTCTCAGCCAGGGTTTCTGGATGAAGTAGATTATTTAGATCCATTTCAATCTGGCTTCAGACCTCGCTATGGGATAGACTGCTTTGGTAGTGTTGGTAGGTGATCTTTGTCAGGAAATAGAGGGAGTGTGTCCCTGTTGATTTTGTTGGATCCCAGCTGCTTTTGATAACATCCACTGTGATACCCTTCTGAGGTGTCTCTCTGGGATGGGACTTGGAGGCATGTTCTATGGCGGCTCTGGTCCTTCTTGGAGGGGCAATTCCAGCAGATGGTACTGGGGGACTCCTTTTCCTCATGTTGGCTGTTGGCCTATGCCATCCCTCAAGTTTTCATTATGTCCCACATGCTATTTATCATATACATGAAACTGGTGGGTTTAGGGTTTGTCCAGAGTTTGTGGGTTTGGTGCTACTAGTATGTTGATAACACCTAACTCTATCTCTCCTTTGTATCTAAATCCAAGGAAGCTGTTCTGGTTCTAAACCAATGTTTAATATCGGTAATGAACTGGATAAGGGAGAACAAAATGAAGCTTAATCCAGACAAGATAGAGGTACTCCTGGTTAGTTAAAAGGCAGATCAAGAAATAGGGAATCAACCTGTGCTGCATGGGATTCAGGTTCACAGTTTGGGTGTACTCCTATATTCATCCATGAACCTGGATGCCTAGTTTTTGACAGTGGCCAGGCTTGCACAGCTGAAGCTGCTGTGTGCCAACTTCTCCTGTTCTGGAGATATTTGATCTCTCCATGGTGACATGTGCTTTAGTTGCTTCCTTTTTGGACTACTGTTAAGAACTCTATGTGGGGATGCCTTTGAAAAGTGTTTGGAAACTTTAGCTGATCCAGAATACTGTGACCAGACTGTTGACTGGGGTTGGTTACAGGGAGCATGTGACTCCCTTCTATCAACAGCTACTGACCTGTTTTCGGGCATAATTCAAAGTGCTGATTATGACCTATAGAGCCCCATGTGACTTAGGACCAGACTATCTGAAAGACTGCCTTCTTCCATATGAGCCTGCACAGGTTTTTAGATGTTTTGGGGAGGGCCTTCTCTCAGTCCCATCAAAGGCACACTTGGTGGGGATGCAAGAGAGGGCCTTCTTTATTGCTGTTCCTAGGCTCTTGGACGGGGCAGAGGGAGGCTAGGTCGCACGTTGATTGATTGATTTATTGCATTTATTAGCTCATCTAATCATATTGCTACTTGAAGCAGCTACTTGAGTGGCTTATGCTATTGGGATGGATCTATGGTTGTGGAATAACTCTTTGATTATTTGGAAATGCCCTGTTTAATGTGGACATTTTAGATGGTTTACCTCATTTTTTCTCCAGACAGTTCAGTAAGATCCTATTTCTTTCCCATACTGGTTTTCTATTTGTACAATACCCTTTTCTTTTGTGAGCATATTTCAGATGGTTTACTATTTTATTAGGCTGTAAGAACCAAAATTGGAATTTAAGAGATGTCATACAAATATAGAATTGAAGGGAAGCTTAGGAGTCTTTGATTTAAGTCCTTGTGCCTCAAGGCAGAAAATCTTTCCTTCCAATACAGTATCTATTGGGAATAGAATATACGGAGTGTACCATATATTCTGTGCTCTGTGTAAAGATTGCACATTAACGGGAGGGTGCCAGCAGGGTAGAGTGGCTGAGATGCTGGATGTAAGAAACCCTACAGGTTTACTGATCTCTGAATTACTGGGGTTTTGGAAAACAATTCTAATTTAAAATATTCTTTTGGGGAAGCCATTTTTAAAATGGAGATGGCAGGGGAGAAATCTATTTTCACAGAATAGCCTTATGTACAGTTCTAGCTTTTAAAGTTTGCTTTGGATCAGGTGATTTGGCAGCTTTAACTCAGAGCTGCCAAATGTTGGTCTAAAAAGAGGATCCTGGAATGCACTGTTGCTGCTTTGGTGTCTGCTAAAAAGATGTTCAAAGGTGGCAGATCTAAAGCAGCCACCAGCTTATTAGAACAAAGCTTCAAGTTGATCTAAGAGCCTGATGTTTCTTTAGAACTCAGCTCCGTTTCAGGGGAATAGAGTGACTCTTGCTGATAGCTGGTTCCAATTTATTCACTTCTTGGAGGAGACAATAATCAGGGAAGGAGATAAATAATCTTCAGATGGAACAATTAAATTTAATTGTCTGAAGACTATTTGTCTCCTTCCCTGACTATCGTCTCTGCTGCACGCCTTATAAATTGGATCCAGCTATAAGGCATATTAAGCTTTGCTTCCCTTTGGGATGTGCCCAGCTACCCAGACCAAAATAATACTGTGCTTGGATTAAATGATTATTGTTGATTTTAATACAGTTTGAGGTTATTTTGAATCTCACCCATGGAATTGCAAGTCTCTTTTTGAAAGACTCAGAAACCCTCATTGACTGCTGGGTGCTAGCATGACTGAAATGTATGCTAAATAAACGTCTGGCCTTACAAGAGCCATTGGCAGAAGCAGACCCAGATAGGGTGGATCTGAAGAAGGAAATTGTTCGTCTGAGTACAGTTTTGTGTTTGGCCCTGTTCAGATTCAGGTTCTGTTGCAGATTTGTTGGTTCACTTTAGGACAGCTGACTAGCACATGGCCCCAATGTCCCTGCTATAAATTGGAATAAAACGATCTTGCACAGTTGTTGTAATGGTCTGTGAAAAAATTGTAAAGGACATTTTATATTCAATAGAGCAGATAATGAATAATACTTTTCAGACAAAAAAGAAGTAGTTTATGCAACGGAAACTATTTATAGAATTATTTCCACATAATATTGTGATGGCTACTAGCCTAGATATACTTAAAAGAAAGAATTAGACAAATTTATTAAGGATAGGCCTAGCATTGCTAATAGATATGTCAGCTAAGAATGGAACCTTCATGTTTAGAGGTAGTGTACCTTTAGTTATCAGATATTGAGACAGACAAGGGAGGTGGATAATTGCATACATTGGCAGCTTCCTAAGTGCAGTTGATTGGTCACTGTTAGAGACAAAAAAGCAGCTTATTTAAATTACGAAGCAAAGGGGCAGCTAATTCACATTTATTTTGAATAGTTTTGGTCAGACCACTGGATTTTTCCATTGAATGCACAAAATCTCAACTCTTCTCTTTGTGGCTAAACCCGGTAATCTATGATGTATGTATGGTTTGTTTGCTGAGTAGCATGGAATATCTGAAGACAAAGGAAATCTTCCACCTAGCCAGTGCCTATTATTATCTATCTCATATGATGATTGTTGTCATATATTAGCTTGAGAAAGCATCTATCATGAACAAGGCCTTTTCTTCAAGTGAAAGAAGTAACCATTAATGTGAAGGTTATATGCATTAAGTTTATCAGGTGTGAATTGCCAAATGAACAGGCCACCAGAACAAAAGAAAGGAAATGTTGGTAGGTTATGCAGTTGCTGGCATATGTTGTTTTAGAGATCAAAGCCAATTCATAATACAATTGTTACCAAGGTAGACCCTTGATCCATCAGAATTCTCTTGCTAGGTGTAGCTAGCACAAGATACTTCAGAAGAAGTATAACCCATGCTTTTTCAGTGTGAATCTAAATTATGTCTTGAAGCAATATAAATGAATGCAAGGATGTAATTGATGTCGTGTGTGTATGTTTTATCATGAACACCCTTTAATATTCTTATCTTCCATACATTTGACTATTACTGTTTTGACCACAGGTCTACTGTTGCAGGGGTGGACAAGTTGTGGCCCTCCAGATGTTTTAGCCTATAACTCCCCTCAGACCTAGCCAGTAAAGCCAATGGTGACAGATGATGGGAGTTGTCAGCCAAAACATCTGGAAGGCCACAAGTTGCCCATCCCTGTACAATTGGCTACTAACCAAATTCCATGGAAAAGAGTTTAAAGTTCAGTGCTGGTTTAATTGATACAAATCATATCTTGCAAGCAGTAATAATGAAACTACTTTAAAAACAGATGCAGAAAATGTAAAAAAAAAAAAACCACCAAAAAACCCTCACTCCATTTATTTCATAATAATTCTGATTTTGTCTCTCTTTTTCTTAAGGCAGTGGAGGATCCAGCACTTCAGACAGCTCAAGAGACAGTGTGAATTCCTCCTGCAGGTGCTATCAATTAATGCTTTCATTAAACAACAAGATCAAAGCCACACACAGATGGAGCATGATGGAACGAAAGGCTGTTGAGCTCCATAATGTCACTCACCAATGCTCACATTTGCAAAAGAAATTGGCTGGAGGGGCACCAGCTAGACATGGAAGATGAAGAGCAATCTATGGATAGTATGAATGCTAGGAAATGGAGATACAGAATATTTCCAGTGTTCACCGTTTTCAGGTCTGTTTCCCTTTTCCTTATAATGTCATCAAAGATGTAAATAGGGAATAGAGATAGGAAAAAAACATATGCCCGACATACTCTTTTTAATAACATTTGAACAGCTGTGCATACCTGAGCATATACATCCTGCTGATCAGCTATCTCAGCAGGTCAGTGGGATACATAAGCTTGGGTGCTTCAAAAAGTCAAATGTTGACTATTTATTTCTCCATTTTTAGTGATCAGTAGTGACTCTTCATTAATAGAAGTTTCCTCACTGCAATATACATATGTTTATCCCAACGTGCGCAGAGTCTAATACTTCAATATACCAGGAAAGGATCCTTTGTTTTTAGCAGATACTCTGGAGTTAAATGGCTGATGGGTTTCAGTCCATATGACCAGTCCATTGAGAGCGTACTTTTCTTGCTCCAATATTCAGGACCAAATTATATGTTGCACTCAATAACAAGTGCTTTTAAATCCTGATGGCTGCTGCTTCTATCAAAAAGCAGTTTTGGATTGGAGAAGCAGTAAGGGGCAAATGATGCTTAAATCTTTCCCATGCTGTCACTTTTCTGCTCACCCACACCCCTGCTTTGACACGTGTGAAATTGCAAGTGCATGTTTTTGAAGATTTGAAGTGTGAAGATTTTAAGCTTTATTTTCTACAATATAGTGCAGTCCTACACGTGTCTACTTAGAAGTCTACTTAGAAGTAAGCTCCATTGGTTTCAGTGAGACTTATTTCCATGAAAGTGAGCATAGGATTGCAGCTACAATTCTGTTTTGCAGCTTTCCTTGTAAATTGGTATTTCTTTGCCAATGTTTAGAGCTTTGAATTTTTTAAAAAACTTGGAATTCAGAAGACCACGTTCGTGCTCTTAAGAGATGCCAGTACTTGGTTCTTGCCTTGATGGAGCTTTAGGTTCAAACACCTTTGGTATCTAAAGGGTTCTGGGCTACAAAGGGCATGGAGTGTATCCATAAGTTTAGGTAGATTCTATTCAGTGCATTTCCACACATCTCCAGAATTATCCGATATAAGAAAATTCTAGCTGCAGTAGTATAACTTACAATCAGACCAATAAATTGAGACACTGTACAGGTTGGGGCCACTCATGAAGCTTGCAAGAGTGGTCCTTTTCTTACACAGTGCTTGCCAGAATTGAGTGATTTTAACTGGATGTAGTATTTTATATTTGGAAGGCATTGACTTTATTGCTGTTTTGCTGGCTTTGTTGCTCGTTGCTTGGTGTCTTTTAAAAAAATACAACTTCAAGGACTGTTTCCCTTGATCTGATTCCTTAAAGGAAAATTGCTAGTGCTGTGAGATAGTCAGCTTATTCTTTCCCTAAGCAGGCATTCACACATGCACATACAAGCCACTGACAGTATGGCAGCACAAGCACATGCTTCACAGTAAAGCAACAGTTTTGGGGTGCTTCCAGATGATGCTTTTATTGTGCAATCACACTGCCACATTCATGGAATTTTACAAGGGAGGAGATTGGGTTCAGACAATGTTTTCTCTCCACTTTTTCCATCTTTTTTCTTACCAGGAAAAAACTTTTTAAGGAAGAAAAGATGGAATAGCTGGACAATGCCATTTGATTGTTAGCAATAGGAGCTGTCCATCTGGAAGTACCACTACTCTTACCCAAAGCCAATCGTTAGGATATCCCACTCATGTGGATTGACTAATGGAAATGCATCAACTGCTCCACTCACACCTGTGCTTTTCCACTGTTCTCATAAGTTCTTATGCCTTCATTTCTCTCTCTCTCTCTCTCTCTCTCTCTCTCTCTCTCTCTCTCATTACTATTCTTTGCTGCAAGACCAGGCGCTGCATCCGTATTGATACTGGTCACCAGTGAAACCAGTCTTGTTGCTTGCACAAATGTTGCTAAGAATAGTTGTATTTCTCATGTTGGCATTGTTGTCAGTGAATCAAGAGGAAATTATCAAAAAGTGTAAAGTATTTCATGGAAAATGTCACTGTTACTATTGGTATTTTATTTATTAAACATTTTAATGAGCTCCAACGAGCTCAGGGCAGTATGCACACACACCCAACAACGCTGTGATTTAGATTAGGCTGAATGATAGCAATTGGCCCATGTCACTAGTCCTAGCTTGACTCTGTAAGTTTAACACCACACTGACTCATAGACATTGAAAAATACCTAACCAAGCATATTAAATACCAGACAACTAAATTGTTGCTGATTAAAAGCTGCAAGATGCACACTATTATTGCTTACAGATTTTATTATATTAAGCGATATATATATATATATATATATATATATATGTAATAATAAATGAATAAATGGGGAGAATTAGGTGTACTGTTTTGCTGCTGCCTCTAAGCAGCCGCAACTAGTTTAGAATGCTGCTGTTTTAAACCTTTAATAAATTTCCAGAATTGTTGCTAGCCTGCCTATTTGCCAAATTGAAAGTTGCCAAACTAGGTAATAACTAGGCCTTTTCCCCTCCATGTCCACAGAGCAAGACTGGAGGTGATTAGGAAGATCCCCAATAACAGCTGCAGGGATTCGATTTCAGGTTTCAGTGACGGGATAGGATTCACAGCAAGATTTTAAATGCTGCTTGTGGACATATTCAAGTGTCTTTTGAGGGCACTTGTTACGGTTACATTTTCATCACTCTCTCTAATGGTGAATTCAGATAGCTGAGTACCTATCAGTTTGAAAGTGAAATGATTTTGTGGTTTCAATATACTTGGGAGACTAAGCATGTCAATGTATACAAGTCTGTATATAAAAAGAACTTTTTAAAGTCCTCCAAACTGCCTGTCAAGAATGTGTGAACATACAGAATGCTGATGATGGCATTTACAGACAGCGGAAACATAGGGTTCGAAGGAACCAGAAATTAGGCCGTCTGTGAGTCTGTTAGTTAGGTCTATATATGAAAGCAGTTGAAAGAAACCTGGGGACAGAGGGAATTGGCCTGGTCAAGCTCCTGACTGCTTTTTGTAAGACTCATGGTGGAAGGAATTAGGGTTGGAGAGCATGCATGTGGCTAGGAGGGCTATGCAGCACAGCAGGGAAAGACCTCGAGAGTTGTGCATGGGAAACGAAAAGGTTCCCTTTATCTCCCCACTCATGAATCTCCAAGGCCAGAACATGACTATAAGCCTCCTGTTTCAGGCTGACTGAAGCCCTGAGCAGAAGCATTCCTCTTAGAGCAGGGGTGTACAATCTTTTTGTCCCCAAGGGCCACATTGGAGTCTGTTAGAGTGCTGAGGTGGTGGGGTTGCACATTCACATACAACACACACACTCCATTCACTCACTCAAATCCAACTCCTGCACAAGAGTGTTTCAGAGGCCTGGCATCTGCTTTGATCAGAATACTCCTCTCAGAAACCTCAGTTCTCAAACCACCCAGTTAACCTGGCTCCTAGCTCTTCTCCCTCCTCTAAGCCATTGGCTGAAGGTTTCTGACAGCCCACACTCACTTACCTGGAATCTTTTCAGGGAGAAAACCCCCCGGGGGAAATGCTCTAGGAACAGGCTGTATGGCCCCTGCCATACATGCCCCATTACTAGAGCATTCTAAGCAGAAGGCAGGAGCCTTCAAGCACTGCTTCCTAGCACTCTTTGGGGATGATCTAGGAATGAGACTTCTGTGGCAGGAAACATAAAGCCTGTTCCTATGATGTTTTTCTGGAGGAAGGGGCACCAGGCAGGGATTGGGGGCTGCACATTTTGCACCCCTGTCTTATAGAGTGCAAAGAAACTGCAACATTATGTTGCAGCATCTATCTTCACCTCATAATAACCAAATATCTAGGTGATCTTCGAA
Source organism: Anniella stebbinsi (assembly GCA_029215795.1). Classification (NCBI taxonomy): domain Eukaryota; kingdom Metazoa; phylum Chordata; class Lepidosauria; order Squamata; family Anniellidae; genus Anniella; species Anniella stebbinsi. The sequence goes on along the minus strand of JARDYH010000007.1, from coordinate 44,217,907 downwards.
GAATATAGCTTATGCTTTAAGGTGGATTCCTGCATTGAGCAGGGGGTTTGACTTGATGGCCTTATAGGCCCCTTCCAACTCTACTATTCTATGATTCTATACTACAGGGTAGGGATGGGAGACTGTCCTGCTTGCCTCCCTGAATAGCACCCCTGAGCACTTCTACCAAACACATAAACCAAGCTCAAGTCTTATACAAAAATATCAGCCGTCAAATACTCTAGTGGGCCTAAGCAGAGTAAATGCTCTTTTTAGAGAAAGTCAGAAAATAACAGCTAAGTAAGCTCCACATTATAGGTTGCCTTTAAAAACAAATAAGCCAGAAGAGAAATGTGATAAATGCTCTGTAGCAACATGCAGTTCAGATTCTGCATCTTGTAATCTAATTTTAAGCAGGGACTTAGTTGCAAATGAGTCCTGCTGGTTTTATTTTTTCCCCTGAGAAAACAACATCTCTTAGAAGAAATATTATTATAGTTTGCACTACCCACGTGTCTTTCAATAGAACCTTTTAAAATTCTTCCTCATGATATTGCAACGCTGTCTGATGTATAGTATAGATTTTCAGTAAAAAGAAAAAAAGAGTATTACAGCAGACCTGTAAGGGTATGGGGTTTGCCTTGTTCTGTTCTTAATAAAAGGACTAGACTATCAGTGAAGGTTTGAGATAATTCTTAAAAAGATGCTTTGAACTCTCTCTATTGTCGTAATGTCGCACAGATCTGAACAATTCAATATTGTTGCCTTGACTTTACCTATGAAACCATGAAGGGTAGAAATTATCATATTACCTGCATGGGTTCTGTACAATTTGTACTGTTCATTCAGTTTTTATTATTTTGGTGGCATATTAGCACTTGACTCAAGTGTGATGGCATGGAAGGAGAATTCCAAAGTATTTGTATTCAGTGGTTCAAATCAGACATCACATCAAGTTTGAGTTTTCAAATGTACAACAGGAAAAGGGTGGATTCAAACGGGTTATCTGCTTTCATTTTCAGTCTTCTCAGCACTCAGCTTCCTAAGTTCACACCTATCTCTGTAGTACAGTAGCTCAACAAAAGCCATAACTGATTATTTATTTGTTTATAAGCACAGTTCTCTGGGAGGTGTATACATTAAAAACCTAGAATACCAAATGGTAATAAAAGCAGTAAATCAAGTCAAATAAAAACAAGGTAAAACTAAGCAGCAGCACATAAATTTGTTTGTCAATAGTTGGTGAATTTCGACGTAATTGCAATGGCAGTTAGCATGAATTGTGCCTTGGCAGGCCCTTGCAAACCATGGTTTCTCAACAGAGATAGGTTCAGCATAAACATGCCAGAATTCTGGAAAATCCTGATTTATTGTGAACCCTGGTTTGCAAATCTGGTTTATAGAGAGGGAGCAAGAAACCAGAATCCCTGGTTCGACCAACACACTAAATGTTCAGTTTCTGATTAGTTTAGGGGTTATACTAGGTGGAAAGAACAAATTTGGAACAAACAGACTAACATTTACTAGCACATAGTTTGTTCATAAGCCAGGATTCTCTGGAATCATGGCTGATCGAACAATGTGAACGCAGCCAATACTTCCTTGTTGAATGAATAACTGAAGGCAATGTTGTGTAGACAAGTTATTTTATTAAAAACACCTTACCTTTGTTTTCTGATAAGAAAAGTCTAATATCCACTCCTGCAACATTTGTAGCATTCATTTAATCTCAATCACTGACTGGACAGCAAGACCAACTGTGCACAATTCCCAACCAATCAGTTGTGACATTGTTAATGTCGACATGCAAAAGAAATGGAATGTGCAAGTAACTCTGCTGTACTCTTGTTGAGGAGACAGTGGCTCAATTCGGATGATACAATAAACAACTGGTGTGGGGGAAACAATCGTCAGTTGTTTTGACTATTGTATCATCCAAATGCTGCCATAGTCAACTCAGCGCTGATCCTCATCCACACCACAGTTGATTATTTATTACCATGTTGTGTGGGGAGTGCTCCCTAGGGTTAGCGTGAGGGTTAGGGTTAGTCAAACCACCATTGACTATCGTGTTGTCCGAATTGAGCCTATGGCTCAGTTCGGACGACACATTAAGCAACGGAGGAGGGGGGGAACAATCGTCAGTTGTGTTGCTTATTGTGTCATCTGGAGGGAAGCACACAACGCACACACAACTGACAGTACGTTAATCAGGCACTTTAAACAACAGAGCGAAACAATGGGCTTGCACGTTGTTTAGCCCGAAGCCCCGTTGTTTAAAGTGTCGTCCGAATTCTGCCCCTCCTCTCTCCGTGGACTATTCCATTTCGGAATAGAGGTCTGCTGCCTAGAGCAGCCAAAAAACCCCAGCTGCTCTATGCAGCCGGCAGAACTCACTGTGCATGCTGGGATACGGCTGGGGGACACACAGAGGAGAGGCTACAACCAAAATGGCCGCCGCAAGTTCCTTGCAGCTGGGGCGTTTGCCGGTTCCAAGCAGCGCCGGCTGCAGTGTGTCCTCTGTGGAACTCCTCCTGCCTAACGCACGGTCAGTACGTTATTTACCCCTCCGTTGCTTAATATGTCGTCCGAACTGAGCCATTGTGTTAGATAGCCATCATTCTATCTGATTTACTCTAACATATCTGTGTTTGGAATTTTTCTGAGTGGGCAAACTATATACATCCCTGACTAACATCAGAAAATGTATATATTATTTCTGGTAGATCCATGTCTACCATTTCTGATAGGTCTTGTGATTTAGCAGTGGCAAGGCTATGACATCAGATCTATTGAGCGGCGTAGACAAGATGTTTGAGAAACCTGTATACTTGCTAGGTCTATCACTCGTAGCTGAAACCCTAAATTCTTGTGTCCCTTCACCCTCTCAAACTTTTAATTAGTTGCATTGCTGCTACAATCAACTTCACTGTGCACTATATTTCCCTACAAAACAAAACAAACCCCAATATGCCAGGCACACTGCAGGTTGTCATACACTGCTCTGACTCCCCAATGCTCCCAGCAAAACACTGAGCAACTTTGCAAGGTTTACATAACCCCCATCTCTCAGCCATAGCTCCGCCTTTTGCAATATGGGTATAATAATGAAGGACGTCAGATGCATTGATATTTGCTGGGTAATTTTGTAAATGTCATAATGGCAAGGGGTTAGGTACTGTCATTGATTTTTGTAAAAATAAGTGCTAAGAAACACATTGTCATCTACAGCAGTCAATCAGATAATTATAAACTTTAGAAGTAGGGCAAAATGGAAATATCCATCTACTGTTGTTAAACATCAACATCGGGTTATCAGAGGTAGAGCATCTTCAAAAATGGAGGTTGTGCTTTTTATCTTCAGCTGCTATGTGGCCTTTCTTTAAATCCATTTGTGCTAGTGGCCATAACATCCTGTAAAGTACTTTATCTACATTAGTGGGAAAGGAAGCAGCAGCCAAGCACTTCTCCATTGTGCCTTGGTGCAGCTCCAGCTGAGAACCCCCTCCCTCTTATCTTTTTTTCCCAAAGTGGTTCCTGATGTTCATGTTAGTCAGGACCTGATGCTTTCCAACTTGCTTTCCATCACTTCAGTTTGATGGTTACCCAGAACTCCACATTTCAGATGTCAAAAGCATGCACAGGAGGTCTCGTTTCAGGCAGGCTCTAGCCTGATTGGCTATCGGGAACCCAAGTAAGGTCCCAATAGTGGTCACAGAGGCAATTACCTTGGCTTGCCAGTTGACTGGGCAACTACTCCCAGCTCCTGATAACTCTTTTCACTAGAGCTATCTTTTCCTCGGTAGCCAACCTAAACGGTGTCAATTCCAGACCTTTACAGTGCAACTGCGTGGTCCACATCAAGGACATTTGTGAAGCAGTGCACCTTGAGCACAAAGGCAAAGACTTGATGCATCCTTTGGCTATGGTGCCTTGTAGGGTTTCATTACTTGACTGGGCCGGTATTCCTCCTCTAGGTAGGTGAGCTTGCTAGTTTCCCATATGTGCAATTGTCTGGAGGTAATGAAGCAGATAGACAGCCCTTCCACCATAGAACAATGCAAACATAAAAGTACTTGCATAATACCTATTCACACCTTATTTGTCTCCTGAGCTTAACAAAAAGCCTGGTCACATGGCTGTTCTGCTCATGGCTCATCTGACTTGTTTGTTCCAAGTAGAGTCTGTAACCTTTCACCCATAGCTCAATGCATATGCCTTACACTTGAAAATGAGGAAGATTGCAATAGTTTGTAAAATTGCTGAAGTGACAGGATTCGATGGTCTGTGCATTGTGAACAGGTAGCAACCACCAAAGCTTCACACGTAGTTCTGACATGTGCTCCTGTGTTGTTGGCAGATTAAAGAATGGAAGCAGACTACACTTTACAAACTTTGCATATGCTACATAATATTGATACAAACGTGGGATTGGTGGACATGCAGCCTTTAAGCAAAACTAATCACAGCTCTCTCACACCAGCCCTCTCCTCCCTCCCCTGCAGGAATGTATTCTTTAAGATCCAGAGGTCTATAATTAGTTGGTCTCTTCCCAGACCCTTTCAGATAAATTTAGTTAATACTAGCAACTGGTTTCAACTTACTGGTTGTCACTACAGGGTAAACAATATGGGCAGAGAGGCAACCTAGGGTATGTTAAAAGGCTGCCCCAATTTCACCCACAACAGGGTTCTATGGAGAATCCATCCTGATACCCTTTGAGCTTTGTACCTGACAAGATTTCTTCCTTTTATTAAAAGTAAGTGCAATTAATATTCTTGCTAATGAAAAGCAGGCTTGAGCCATAAAGCAAGAGAGTAGGGGGTCTCTTCAGTTTCTGCATTTATTCATTCTGAGTATTTGTATCGTGTGTGGCGGGGGGGGGGGTCCATAAAAGTCATCCCAACTGTCACAACTTTCCCAGCTGCAAAGAACCTTTTCAAGCCTACTAGAGGACACTAGGGAAAAATTAAAACTAAGATGCAAATTGTTTTCCATACACACATAGTTGATCTTTGGAACTCAGTGCCACTGTTTTCAA